>JAQPZY010001646.1:0-1410000 GCA_029931535.1 Margaritifera margaritifera
ATAGGCGCTCTTGTCCGCGCTGCATCTCGCTAGCGATAATACAGATCAACCTCGAAAATATAAACAATACCTTGGCGAACTTAAGTTTGGTAACATTGAATTTCCTGTACAGGTTACTGACATCGATAAGTTTGAACGGCTCAGCTCTGACATTGCCGTTAATGTGTTTGTTTGGGCTGAAGGCCCACAGCCGATTCGACTATCCCCATATGCAAGCCAGCGGGCTAAAAATAAAACTGGTGTTGTTGAGCGACATAGATGGTCCAGAGGTGTGGAATCATTACGCGTGGATAAGGATTTTCCCCGAATGGTGTACCGACATAACAAACACAAAACGAAAACATTTCCGTGTGAACGCTGCATGCATGTATGTAGCACGCAACAGCAGCTTTACGAGCATGACTTTTACTGTGGTGGAATCAGTGAAAAGTCGCAGCGGAGTGAACCTGATACCTGAACCCGGCAAGAACATTTTTTTAAAATTCACCGCTGTGCAGCGGAAGATGAAAGTCCTTGTGTGATTTACGCGGACTTCGAATGCTTGAACATTCCCGCAGACGCACCCCCCCCCCACCGGGGTTCCGTCGAAAACTACGCAAGTAGCTCCTCTTGCCCGCAGACATGATTATGACGAACGATGACACGCGCGAGTTTTCCGAGGACACTCATTTCTGGATCTGTGAAGGAGCTTTCAGCTCCACCGATGAGCTGTCACATCACTGGTGCGTACAGAGGGGCCGCGCACGGTGAATGCAGCCTTCAGTTGCGTATTTATTCAAACAAAACACGAATTCCCGTAGTGCCTCATAACCTGCGCGAGTATAATGGCCACTTAATAATCCAAGCAATCGCAACGGCATCGAATGCACCAATAAGCGTCATCCCCAACAATGTGGAAAAATATATGATATTCGGACTGGGACAACTGCAATGTATTGACTCTTTGCAGTTTCTCAGTTCCAGTCTGGATAAACTAGTGAGCAGCCTTGCATCGAATGGCTACGATCGTTTTACAATCACTCGTCAATGTGGTGGTGCTTCCCTTGCCGAACCGGAAATGTTCAGCCTGCTTACTGGTAAAGGAATATGCTGTACGAGTATATGAGCAACTGGGACATTTTTGCCGAAACTCAGTTGCCCTCTATCGAAGCCTTTTATTCATTGCTGTCTCGCGTCAATACCTTGGCGACTCTCATGATCTCTATTTGCGCACGGATGTGTTGCTGCTCGCGAATATCTTCAAGACATTTTGTGATACAGCCATGCGCGTGTACAAGCTGGATCACGCGCACTATTTCTCATCACCGGAAATGGCTGGGGATGCGTTGCTGTCGAAAACCCGCGTCGAGCTGGAACTGTTAACAGACATTGATCGACATCTATTTGTCGAACGTGATATCCGCAACGGGATTTCCACGACGAGTCATCGCTACGCTCGGGCCAACAACCCAAACGTGCACGGATATGACCCCGCCGCCCCAAGCAGTTATATCGTGTATCTCGTCGCCAACAACTTATATGTATGGGCGATAATGCAACCAATGCCCGTAGGCGAGTTTCAGTGGATCAATTCCGCGGATGTAAACATAAACAACCACGTACACGAGTACAACAGCAACAGCGAACTACGAGTGCTTCTTTGAGGTTGATCTAGAATATCCGGAAGAGCTTCACCACGCGCATAACGATTATCTGCTGACACCGGAGGCGCTGTCGGTGCCCCGCGAGTGGCTGTCACCGTATCAGTGTGAAATTGTGATAGATTCCGGACGCAAGTTTACAGAATGCATTAAGCTTGTATCGAACCTGAGAACAAAAAGCAACTATGTAGTCCACGTACGAAACCTGCAGTTGTATCTGCGGTTGGGGATGGGCATATGTAAAGTCCACCGGGTGCTACGGTTTCTCCAGCACGCCTGGATGGTGCCATATATACAAATAAAAACGGATCTTCGTACAGCAGCCACAAACGAGTTTGAGAAGGACTTTTCAAACTCATGAATAATGCTGTGTTCGGCAAAACGATGGCAAATTTCCGAAAGCGAATCCGCGTCGACCGTGTCCGCGATAGTAAAGAAGGCAAATTTCGCAGGCTGATTGCGGACCCGGCATTTGAGTCACGCAAAACCTTTGATGGTGGGACCGTTGCCGTACACAGCAAAAAAAGCCTAGCTGAAGTTGGCAAAACCAATTAATGTTGGCGCGTCAGTCCAAGATGTATATAAATTACTGATGTATGAGTTTTATTATGATAAGTTCAAACCGCGGTACGGTGAAAACATCAAGATGCTGCATACGGATACAGATTCTCTACTAATGCACATCACAACCGATGACGTGGCTGAACCAAGTCTGAAAAATGAATTTTATACCAGCGAGTATCATCGAGACCACCTACTGTTCAGCAATGAAAATAAAAAGGTCGTAGGAAAATTCAAGGATGAGTGCGCGGGCAAGCCCATCGAACAATACGTGGGACTGAGACCTAAAATGTACTCCAAAAAC
This sequence comes from Margaritifera margaritifera, assembly GCA_029931535.1. Lineage (NCBI taxonomy): Eukaryota > Metazoa > Mollusca > Bivalvia > Unionida > Margaritiferidae > Margaritifera > Margaritifera margaritifera. The sequence continues at coordinate 2,506 of JAQPZY010001646.1, forward strand.
ATTAAGAAAGCCAAAGGAGTTCACTGGGTTGTGGTCGCGAAGGACCTAAAGCATAACATGTACGTAGAATGTTTATTCAAGCGGTGCGAATCCACACACGCAGCAAACCTTATCCGGTCAAAGAAACATCGCATGGGTGTGTATCGTTGCACCAAGGTAAGTTGTCTCGCTGGACACCAACGATGGATTCTCCTTATTGGAATCTCTACTTCCCCGTACGGGCACGTGTTGATCCCAAAATAAATTTTGGCGCTAGTCCTGTATCCACGGGAACGACTTGCAATTTGACTCGCACGAATGCTCACCTAGAGGCTTTGCCAAATGGTAGCGTCTTGGTTGTCCCATAAAATCAATCGGGTCCGAGATCGTTAATGCATCGACGGACCATACCGGGTCAGTAGCACGACATTGCCCGCCTTTGAACTCCTCCGGTGCATACAGATACCTAACGAAATTGTTTTCGAGTGGGGCTAACGTGGCTGATTGTAAATCTGTTTATGGGTAACGGTGACAGTCTTTTGACGAATCTAGTCAGCGAGTTTTAACCCAATTTGCGTGTGGTTTCATTATTCATTATTCTATGCTGCTGTGATCGAGCAAAGCCGTGTCACCCACTTGCGAGATTGCTCGTGATTCATCAACAATTCTTGTGCGTATTGATGCCTGAATAATTGTTTCCCAAGTGGACGGTTGAATTGGGCATCAGAACGTGTGTAGATACGTTTCAATGCGTCTGCGACACTTGCTGAATCATTGCACGTCAACGGCCCAGCTTTCTAGTATCTGCTGGCAACATCTGCAATGTCTAACGCGTACGTATATGTGCGTCCGTGTACCCGATCATGCGGGAGAAATACAAATTAGCTTGGTGTACTTCATTGGAGGTCCTTTACATCAAACTATCCACGGGAAATCTTTCTTGGTGCGGTTAATTTGCCACAACGCTTGTTTGCAAGCCACTCTCAGGTGACCCGGTGGTGGACTTTTTTCCGCGGTCGATAACTTTCCAAAGGCTGCTTCACCCTGTATTACGTGGCGAACAAAGTCCGCTCACTGGCCAGTTTTTTTATCCATGTTTGTTTGTTATATTACTGTTTTACCTCCAATAACTGGACTTTGTCCACCTCCAAGGAGAATCGTAGTTTTCATTCCTCTTTTGATGATCCATCTGGCGATTCTTTCTTCGACACCTGACCCTGACATCGCGTTCAAGTCATGGATGAGATTCATATCAGCACGTTGACGCGCACGGATATCACCTGATGCTTCATAAGCAAGATCATGTCGTTAACATTTTGCATCGACGCGGTGTACAGGTTCTTCTCCGGGCTTCCGTCAATTGCTGAAGTTCAGTCGTATATCCAGATGTTTTTTACAAGGGTATTTACTACATGGTGCCCCGGGTAGCTTCGTTAACGCAGCAGGGATATCACCGCCGACTTTCGGTTTCTACCTGGAGCTTAATGGTCCACGGATAGCTCCACATTGGGAGGACGCAAGGTCCCGCGATTGGGGATCTTTATGAACCGTTTGAACCCGAGTTGAATGTGCAGTACGTGTATTCATGCGGCATCGCACACGACATTAAAGATGTTTCAATATAAAACAAGTGTAATTTAACATGGCAAAACGGTAAAAGAAAAGCTGGACTTTACCGTAAATCATTTCGCAGGCAAAGCATGAGAGCAACCCGAAAAAAGGTAATCATGTTTCCAAACTAAGTTCGCTCGGTGTCCAATGGTCGGCTAGATTTCCGCGAAAACCACAACTGTTGTTTGAATCTGATCATGAGATGTAACGTGGGATCGTTTGCACGTGATTGCACCTGCCTAGACGACCAACCATGTTAGGATGTACTCAAGGAATTTCACACGGAAGCGCTTGCGTCCGTGGAAGACGTCGTCGTCGTCCATCAATGATTTCTTTTCCACGAACATAGAAGCATCCGCCTGTTTGTCGCACCTTTGATCCGGAGAAAAATAATCTTGTTGTGTACAACGATGTGATGCTTTAACACCAAGACAACCCCGCGAGAAAATTTAGACACAAAAAGCAACAGACGAGATCTTACGTGCCACAACGATACTCCCATGTGCCAAAAGTGGTTCCGGACAGCTGTAACATGTTGATGATTATTTCGTGGCGTTAACGCCCATGGTCTAACAAAAATTTTTTGGACCTGGTGTGCTGCCGACCACTCGTGGAATGAGTTTCTAAATATGTTCACGGTAAGTTTGAACCTAGGACCACTAAATGATTTTTCTCAAAATTGATTTGAGTGGTGAGCCGGAGTCTGGACAACAACAATATAAAAACGACTATTAAAATAAATATATGCCAAAATCGCCAGTGATATCATAGCAGAGTAATGATGACCGACCAGCCGTAAAGCTTCCCGCGAACACCTGGAACTGATCCGTAATGTCATTGCCGACCGCAAACGCGGTCAAATATATGTTTACAGTAGCGACAGACTGCACGGTAAGACCTTCAGCGGGGCTTTAAACTAAACGTTTGGACCGCTGATCAAACCAACAAAAGAGATTCAAGCTAAGACTTGCGGAAACCGCAGAAAAAGTGGAGAAAGTCGCGAAGAGCAAAACGACCTGGTTCAATCCGGCGTGCGCCAGTACATTTAACAAAATTTCAAAAGGAATAGAGGCACATACAAAAGGATGCCGAGAGGCACTTGCAAATTCTCCACAACAAACAACCACAAAGGATGCAAATCAAAGTTTGAAACAAACCATTTTCAAAAATTTAATGAATCGGCACGGCAGAATAATCTTTGGAAAATCCCGTAAAAGTTTGCCGCTAAAGTACCTGATCCCAAAATAATAATACAAGAGATTATATGTTAGAAATGATTAACTAACCTCGAAATACGCACACCTCCGGTTTTACCTCCAACAAGGAATGGGCCTTATAGGTATTCCAAGAGGGGACTTAGACTTTAAAGACCTATACACAATAATTAATCATCTATGGATCGATTTTTTCAAAAAGAATGCGTTGAGACTACTATAAAAAGCATAGGACAGATGCGTCAGGCGTGAAATTCAGCCAAAGTTGGTTTCTCTAACATACAACGAGAAGCGAAATTCCCCATCGATTATGTTAAAACAAGCATTGGATCCCAGCTAAAGGAAGAGTAAGATCTCGACTGGTATTACAACTAGAACGCACTTGTCCGAGTAACCTTTTTGGGACCGTACGACGATCGTTTTCAGAGGTTCACCAAAAGCAAAAGGCCGTAATCCGGTGTGTTTCGAAATGAACGTGGTGCCAAACCCCAGGAACGCACAATCGCCATAGGTCTCTTAAATTATTGCCCCCGGAAAAATATTTTTTCTATGATTGCAATGGAGAAAAGTACTTGGTTGGAGGTGCATATCGCGTGTTGCAGCCGAACACGCAAAAACCAGTACCTGTCAAAGCCAGTTAATCTGTAACAATGACAATATTAAATAGAAGAACCCCTTAAAATACAACCTCAAAGTTACTGGCGCGTTAAAAATAAATGAAGCGAAAACAACAGCTGCGAGTTGAAAATCAATTAAAAAAAACATTTTTACAAGCGCGTGTGGTGTTTGTGATGGATGCTATTTGTGGAAGTCACCCACACCGCCGCGACCACAACCGTTGATTTGTGTGTTGCCTGGGAATTATTACTACCCGCAACTATCATTGGCAACGGAACGGCTACCCAGTCGGAAACTGTTGTCGGAGCCCATCATCGATAGTAACCGGTGTCCCCTTCGCGACCTCGGAAAAATATTTTCACTACAGCTGCATTCACAAATACGTGTTTATTAGGAAACTTCTCGCGGCGGCACAAAGTAGTCTCAGCACATTTGCTAAGCTGTACTCGATGGCCATCGAAGATAAAACGAATTAGCATGCGGGTGAGCTCGAATGATGTTGTCGAGATGGAGAACCACCGACGTCTCCGTACACAAATACGAAACAGGGGAGTTAGCGACCCAAAACCGGTAGATGAGCTACAATCAGTGAAACTCGAGTAAATGTGTATCGATCTGCCTGCTAGCTGAAGTATTAGTCTACTGGAACACCTCTTGTAACTTCGCTTCAAGGCGCCAGAGGGTTACAATCGCGCGCGGTTCACCACTGGCTCGCGCGTAAATAATGCACTCGCGTTTGATTCATGGGATGTATAAGGGGCTTTGACCCAGATCAGTAACAAAAATCCAAAAGTCCCATAATAGTACTACTTATAGTTATGTATGTATGTATGTATGTATGTATGTATGTATGTATGTATGTATGTATGTATGTATGTATGTATGTATGTATGTATGTATGTATGTATCCATTCAGTCTCTAACTCTCTATCCAGTAGGAATAGTTAGCTATATTTACGGTCCACCCATCCCTCAATTTCATGAACTAATGAAGTTCATACTACTCCCTTACCTTTACTTTAGCAAATTGCTCTTTGTTCGATATGATCCGTTTTCCATTTTTCAGCACTATTCCAAGGTCGACTGGAGTTAATTGGAAGCGGTTGCATCATCTTCGACTTTTACTTCTGGCGGAAGTGGCTTTTGGATACTGGATATATGAAAAAAGGAATAAAATATTTGCATTTACTCCTAAATAATAGTGAGGCCAATTAAAAGTTTTATTGCAATGTATTTAAGAAAAATGTTGGGTAGTTTGGCACCTTAAAGATACAAACATTTTTGACAATTCTATTCGCGACAAAATCGCAGATGGACTGCATGTTAAGGCTACAATATGCGCTGTCTTAGAATTTAAGGTTACAAAAAAAAATCCGCTCGTACTCCTGGTTGCATTTCAATTCGAAATTCCTACATAATTATATAAAAGTCAGTTTCATCCATTGGTAACGAGGACTTCAGAAACACTGAGATTTCCATGTATTTGCATGTTGCCCTGTTGCTTTTCCTCAATGTAGTAAATGTCATGTAAATACATTGCGTACTATTACTATGAGCAGGGAAGAAATTATATGTTGACCGTATCTGGATTTTTCACAAAAGCATGATTGAAAGCTTCAGTTACTGATCATTTACGAAACTTTACACAGCCATACAGATTAGAATTCCAATCACTAATTCTTCACAATTTTGTTTATCTTTTTATTACGATACAAGGAGTCCTATGGTTGTGTTGCTTCCATTATTGAGAACCGAAAATTGATCTAATTTTAGTTTTCACGATTTAACATAATGTGCTTTAATGCGTCTTTGGTTTCTAGATTTGTTTTGAAAGAAATATCAGGCACAAAAATAATATTCCACAGATTCTTTATTACATTGTCTTATTTAACAAAGCCTTTTTCTTATTGCGCGCGCCTTCTTGGAAAGAAAAAGTTCTAATTCCAGCATCAACTACTTTTATAAGTAATTCTCAGGGAATAATCAATGGATTGCACTACCAGTATCGTATTATTAGTTTATTTATTTCCATTTTTAATTTCAGCTTCGATGAAAATCAGGGGGAAATTGTTTTCGAGGTTCAATTTAGATATTTCTTATTTTATATATTCACTTACTTCATCTCCTTTCGTCCAATCGCTCCGCCCCCGCCCCCGGATAATTGACATATTAGGTTCCATAAAACCAAAACGAGCAGTTCTTTGCCGATATAACCCCATCTCACCTGAAACATTAAAACAAAATACAAAAAGCACCCATCCTAACCCTCCACCCAAAATAAGTTAGAGTTTTGGCCTCCTGCCATTTGTAGGCATTAATCTGATTTTTACGGGAAAGGCTTCGAACTAAGTTGTTCGAACTTGCAGCCAAGAACCCATACTCTGTACATGCGGGGGGGATGATTTCCCCGCCAGTGAATCTACTGTTTCCGAAATTACGTTTGGTGTAACGTTTTAAGCACACCTATAATGATTTATTGGCTCTGACAACTGGATTGAAAAGTTTCTACATAGATCGGTATCTATGCACCAGAAAATGTTTTTGTATTGAAATTTAATATATCCCTCTCATTGTTGACAACCTAATGTGAACTGATACATATTTTTAAAAGTTCAAACGGACGCATTATGAATTAGCTAAGGACAACACGTATTTCATAAATTATAGAATAGCCACGTGCTAATTTATAGATATCATGCACAAAAATCGCATTAGTTATTAGTTTATGATGGAAATTAATTCCTCAAACAGATCTGGATGCTTTCTTAGAAAAGTGAACCCTGCAATTCGTTATCCCAAATGTACTGAGGACAAAACCTTTTGTCGATACTCTGAGCTTAGAATGTGTCTGTTTTCCTATTGGAGACTAGACTTTTTGTCAGAGAAAATGGCCAAAAGGAATCTGACCTTATATATATATATATATATATATATTATATATATATATATATATATATATATAAATATATATAAATATTGCTTTTTTCAGTCTAATCATAAAAGGGACCATTGTGAAAGATTATTCACTCAGCATGTGTTAATACTTACAGTTTTTTCTCGATGAAAGAACAAGTTGCTGAATATCTTACTTTCGACAGTTACATATGCAGCAGCAAGAGGTAGAAATTCTTCTATGGACACCTGCTATGAACAGTCTCAAAATATTGCTTGACCACTCAGATATAAATACCTTAGAACTCGGTCGATATTAATTAAAGTTGCTATAAAACGGTTTCTTCATAAATACAGAAGTTTTTGCCGCGAGTCAGATTGTTTGATAAGTATAAGTGTGGCGTCGTAATGTAGATCCAATAACAATACAGATCTATATATTGATATCATGCAGGAAGCATCTGTACATTTCCATAATGGAACTTGGGGTATTGGTGAAAAAAAGGAGCGGCAATAACATATCAAGCCGCTGGCGATCAAGATCGATTATTTTATGGCATTATTAGTTCCTTCTCTACTTCATAGGATCATATTAATCATAAAATAATCCTCCCTCGCAGCAATATTCTATTTTATAAAAAAACCCTTTTCAATCAGAAGATAAAGAAGCCTTAGTTGTCTATAAATTCCACGTCAGTCATACCTAGTTAAACAACAAAATTCACCATTTAAATAAATAATTGCACACATTTCTGCATGAATTGAAATGTGAAATTATATAGAACACGTGGCCTGGAAAAGGCGTAGTGGTAACAAACACGTGGTACCTCTACGGTCCAAGTTGGATTCCGACATTCGGCATATGTGAGGTAAAATGGACGACCACCCAAGTTTGGTGATTTTCTTTGGGTTCTCTTAGTATTCAAAACCGACATCTGAGCTATCGGACGTACTTAATATTATAATAGTCGAACCTTGTTTCAGGGCTTCTATGCACCATAGTTGCCAAGCTGTAATATTAGAATCTGAAGCCGAAGTCTGAAGGTTCCAAAACTACAAAAAAGGCAACATTTATGTTCCAAAGCCCTTAAATAAGATTCTAAAGCTGTATTGTTACTAAATAAACCACGAGAACAGAATTGAAGTCACAAATCATCGAAAAAGGCTATGGCGAGCCATGCTACCGGCAACACGACATGACGTCACAGCAACCAAAAACACTAGTCACTACAGCTAGATCTGAATATTTGAAACATGTTTTCATTATAGTATATATATATATATATATATATATATATTATATATATATATATATATCTGCGTGTGTGTCTGTAGCATAATAAAAGTTCCAAGAACTCGTTGTGCAATCAACGTAAAACAATATATGCAGTTTTATATAGGACAAATAATAATTGAACATTGAAAATACTGTTTTTTAGCCTCAACAAAGGGAAGTGTTGTCATGAATTGTTCGCTTCGAGTTTATATTTTCAATATGCATTGAATGCGTATCTGCTTATCTCTCAGTGATGTAGCAATTTTAAATTGGTGGTTTCAACAAAGCAATGATTCGAATCTTTGAATTTTACAGATTTTGAAGTCTTTAAAAACACCTCACGATGTATATATCTCAGTAACATTTACTCCTTGTATTTTGAAAGCTTTAGTTACATTTTTTGTCTACTTCAGGAACGTGTCCTAGTCTGAGTTAGAAATGCATCGTTCGGGTATAGTAAACACCATCGTAACGAGAAAGGTCGCCGTCGGTGCAAACTACAAATGTCAATGACCATGCTTATAAGCCTGTAGCCCTATTGTATATTATGCGAACGTTCACTCTTCTATTCTAGCAAATGCTTGGATTTTAAATTAATATTAATATCGAGATTTCTATCATGCAGCATATGTAGGTCCAATGGGGGGGAGTACAGCAAACACTTGACTATGTTGAAAAACAAATACATTTTGCGCAGTAGTTTTAAATAAATCATCCAGTTCAAAGTGAACATGCAAAAAGGTTTCTTTCTGTTTTGTGAATTTCAGTAAGTTTTATATGATAAGAAAAGGGTGGTTTTCTAACTCTACAGTTATGCGAAATATTAAACAAAGTAATTTCTGGTATATACTTTTTATTCTCATTGCAAAATGCGCACAGTATTACATCAAGTTTCCAAGTTGGAAAAATGAATCGCCTCTAATGTAAAAATTCCACTTAAGCTTGAATCAGGACTCTTTTTGTTTACAATGGTCATCATATCTTCTTCTTATTATTATTAGTTATTATTATTAGTAGTAGTAGTAGTAGTAGTATTGGGTGTAATTCTGGTTGTTTTCATTAACGAGAATATTTCTTATAAAATCATTTGTTCCACAGAAAAGGTGCTTTGATTATTTATACACAGGATTGTCACAGAATGGCAATCTTGCCACACATTGTTTCACTTATCACTCACCATACATTTGCGTAACGGAGACGTCATCTTCCTGACATGTTCAGAGTATTATCACATTCTATTCCTGGTATAATAAGTATAATTCATTATTCCATACCTGGTATAGTAAGTATAATTCATTATTCTATACCTGGTATAATAAGTATAATTCATTATTCCAATCCTGGTTTAATAAGTATAATTCATTATTCATACCTAGGATAATAAGTATAAATTCATTATTCTATACCTGGGTTAATAAGGTATAATTCATTATTCCATACCTGTATAATAAGTATACTTCATTATTCTATACCTGGAATAATAAGCAGAATTGATTATTCCATACCTGGTATAATAAGAAAAATGTATTATTCCATATATGGGATAATAGGTATAATTCATTATTCTCTACCTGGATAATAAGTAAATTCATTATTCTTAACCTGGGATAATAAGCAGAATTCATTATATTCTACTTGGGATAATAAGTAGAATGCATTATTTCTACCTGGATAATAGGTATATTTCATTATTCTTTACCTGCGAAGTATAATTCATTAATAAGAGAAATCGTTATAATATACTTGGGATAATAAGTAGAATTCATTATTATCTACCTGGATAATAAGTAGAATTCATTATTATCTACCTGGGATAATAAGTAGAATTCATTATTATCTACCTGGGATAATAAGTAGAATTCATTTTTATCTACCTGGAATAATAAGGTAGAATTCATTATTATATACTTGGAATAATAAGTAGAATTCATTATTATATATACTTGGATAAATATAAGAATTCATTATTCTCTACCTGGGATGAATAAGTAGAATTCATTATTATCTACCTGGGATAATAAGTAGAATTCATTATTATATACTTGGGATAATAAGTATAATTCATTAATATATACTTCGGATAATAAGAAGAATACATTATTCTCTACCTGGATAAATAAGTTAGAATTCATTATTATCTACCTGGGATAATAATAAGAATTAATTATTCTCTACTTGGGATAATAAGTACAATTCAATTATTCTCTACTTGGAATAATACGAAGAATTCGTTATTATATACTTAGGATAATAAGGTAGGCAATTCATTATTCTCTGCTTGGAATAATAAGAAGAATTTGTTATTATATACTTGGATAATAAGTACAATTCATTATTCTCTACTTGGAATAATGAGAAGAATTAATTATTCTCTACTTGGAATAATAAGAATGAATTAGTTATAATATACTTGGGATTATAAGAAGAATTCATTATTCTCCACTTGAATAATAAGAATGAATTCGTTTATAATATACTTGGGATAATAAAGAAGAATTAATTATTCTCTACTTGGAATAAGAAGAAGAATTAATTATTCTCAACTTGGAATAGTAAGAAGAATTCGTTATTATATACTTGGGATAATAAGTACAATTCATTATTCTCTGTTTGGAATAATACGAAGAATTCGATATAATATACTTGGGATAATAATAAGAATTCATTATTCTCTACTTGGGATAATAAGTACAATACAGAGAGGTCACAGAGTGCATTTTGAAGAAAATCTTTTACTACCAAATGACATTAAAAAGAGCAATTGCAGAAACATTCAAACAAAGTAAAAGTACAAAGATATTATTGCGTCTCGAGTATCTATTTATAGGTTGAAGAATTATATTTACGGAGACGATATGGTAAAGTTGTTAGTAGCATTTATACTGACCAGATGGTACAGTTTTTACTTCATTCATTAAATATATCTTGCTATACATAGACAAAGCAACTTTATTTACATTAATTAACTCATCTTGCTTTGATCTCAATAAATTCATTTCCTGGTAACTTATTACATTTATTAATCAAAACATTCATTGTATGAATTAAATGTTACACTTGTCTTATGACACATTTCTTTGTACTCTTGCATACATCTATAGAGCTTACTTCTAAGACCATAACATTCTTGAATAAAATGTACAAGCCGTTTCATCTTTTAGTAATCCAACAACTTTCTTGTGTACTAAAGGTTATGGTGTGAATGCTATTTTGGTAATCACTGGTGTCATAGAACTGAATGTTAAAGTTCATATTTTTGTACAGTTATCCCTTTCAACATGAATTCATAACGAATCTGTGTCTGTCATTAATAATGATGTATCAACTATATTTTAGTACAATTGATATATCATCAATTTTGATAACTCTAACACTGTTAATTCTGCTTAAATAGGTCTCATTCATTTCATTCTTTAACTCTCAGACTTGCCAAACCTAATATGCATTTTATACTATCTACTTGCAAATGTATGTCTTCCTGATATTTAAACTTTTTTCATCTTAGTATGAAACATTAATAATGATGCTATCATTATATTTGAGGTAAATCTATACATGAATACTTTTGATAACTGTAACACACTGTAAGTCCTACGTAAATGGGTTTCATTCATTTGATTCTTTAATTCATCGGACGTATCAAAACAAATTCTTATTTATTATTATTCAACTTGCAAATATTGTCTCTCTGACATCTGAACTTTTTAAGACGTGACATATTTTTACAATCATTGACTGCCTTTTTTTTGTCTTTACATTCTTATTTAATTTAAGTTCTCACTAATGTTCTTGATCAAATAATAATACCTTATATATCTTTAAGTTGAATCATAACAGAGCATTAATGTTTTAAATTTCGATAATGAGACACTACTTTGTGTTTTTGTCTCCTCAGTATATATAAATGAACCTGAGGTAACTGTCATTTATTGTCTGTCAACAGTTTGCTTTTTAAGCGGTAATAAATATTTCATACTTGGTATTATGTTTTTGATACTAATGGGTAATCAGTAAAATAATGATATAGATGTATTGGTATTACTATATCTACTTCAAGATTGCCCCTGTCGTCACTTTTTCCAGGAGCTTAACTTATTTTGTATATTTATAATTTAAACTACATTCATTTTGTGGCGGACTTCTATTCTTACCAATTCAGTGATTATGATCCCTTACTTTAGTATTCACTACCTGACATGTACTATCAATTTCATGTTCACAAATGTGGCATATGTTATTTGAATTAGAATTTTTTTGCTATCGTCGTTTCTAAGCAGCGGTTAATGGTCTAGTTTCTTCATATACTAACTCTGCTATTTCTTCTAAATACCAATAAACCTTTTTCATGCAGCCTTTTCCTCTGTAAACTAAATTTCAGTCTTTTTGTACTGCCCTAATATCAATGCAAAATTCTGGTTGAACTTGTTTCACTGTTTTTATTGTCCATGAATTAACCGTTGATTGGTTTTCTAATATTTTGTCTTAAAATTGAAATAAATTATAAATGGAACATTAATGTTCCTTTTTAAGTTGTCATGCCAAGGAAATGGGAGCTGATTGCCCTTCCCAAGGACATACTGAGACAACTGATCTGGGCTGGCCTGGGTCTGTATCGAACCCGCCACCCTTGGACTACGAGTCCGAGGCTCTACTAACTGAGCTTATATTAATAGTACACATTTATGTTACTTGTAATATATATATATATATATATATATATATATATATATATATATATATATATATATATAACCACAATTAACCTTCTAATATTATCGTACCATAAACATTATTTAATGTTTTTTAAGTCGATACAGTTTTTAATAAGAGGAAGATATATAATTATAATATAATCCTGTAAGTCAATTGCTTCCATTAATATCAATCAATTGTGGAAGCATATTAAACAGGGCAAAACTTGTTAAAAATACGTGAAATTAAATAATGCTTAATCGAATAATCTACCTACATATTACACAAGGAAACTGATATTCTCAATTGACAAGCAGCCCAGAAGGAAAAAATACGGATATAAATATGTTCTGACTGTGATATATATTTTATCAAAATATGCATGGGCTGAAAAGGTGAACTCGAAAAGGGGATATTACATACATGATGCATTTTAAAGTATATTAAAATAGCGAAAGCCAACAAAAATACAGTTTGATAAAAGAAAAGAATGTACAAGCAAAAACAATAAGGAGTTACTGGAATGGAGTATATTACATATTTAATGCGTGCTCTAATAAGAAAGTCTATGTAATAGAAAGGTGTATTAGAACTTTAAAAAAAAGAATGTCAAAATACTTATTTCACTCAATATCAAATAAGATATTGGGTAGATGTATTACCCAAGCTGATTGAGGGACATAATAACGCTCATCATAGATTAAAAAAATAAAGCAAATGAAAAAACTAGATCTAAATTCTGTATTAATTTACTTGGTTATTTGGGAATCCTAAATTTAAAATAGGCGAAACAGAATTTCAAAATACAAAATGAATTTGATATTGGGGTACCTACCTTATTATGCAGAGGATATTTTTTAAAGCGAGAAAGGTGATATCAGGTGATCCAGTTGTCTACAATAGAAGACTTAAATGGATAAAATTTTTGACAGGGTATTTTACAAAGAGGGATTGCAACTGTATGACAAGCAAGACAACTTGTGCAAAATTGAAAATGATTATCAAGACTAAAGAAATGAACGGTAAAAAATATGTTCTTCTGAAATGGAAAGAATGTGATGATTCTTTCAACAGTTGTGAATCATCTGAAAACATTGTGTCGCTAAAATAAAAGAAAACTTTATTCCGCCTAATTATGTTCTCTTCATTCTTTCTTGAATCTATGCAAGTTTTGTACAACTAATGTGGCTTGGGTATAAGCACGTAAATCCTTCTGTCGTAAGAAGTCATCAATCTGGCTGGCATAAGTATTAAATTCTAAATCAAAATGTTCTGTTTCTAAAAATATTTAAAAATAAAGGCGATATATTCTATGTCACCCCAAAAAATTGGGAAATACAGAACTAAAATTCCTAACCGGGATTTCCATTTGCTTCATACGTAAACTGTGATGAAATACTCAACTAAAAATGTGTCTACTTAAACACTGATGAAATGTTCAACTTTTAATACTATCCATGATTTTGATTTTAGCTCTACGAAACAGTACAAATGAACAGTGACATAATACTCAAAAAACATAAATCCCAGACATGATTTCCATTTTCGTGCTACGTAAACAGTGACGAAATACTCGGCTCAAAATATTATTCATGAGTTACATTTGCGTTCTTCGTCACACACACACACACACACACACACACACACACATATATATATATATATATATATATATATATATATATATATATATATATATATATATATATATATATATACGATATCCACGTATTTTAAGTAGATATACGGAAATATTTCACGAGTGAGGTGGAAACATTGTAATGTCACGAGAAATAAATCCGTACTAAACAAACGTAGATTTTCTTTATGTTACATATTTTTTAAATGCAAAAGCCGTTGATTTGCATGGGTGTTCTCAATACTATGTCAATGCGATTGACAGCTGCCTTACAACATCGATACAAAGACGTTCAACAATATTACAAAATGCTTCAAATTGTGTATTTTGTCAAAATAATGACTGTATTCGTACGAAAATGAAGACACTTTTATTTTTGTTAATACATTTCATGCGCGGATTGATACTGTTGGAATGGTTTAACTAGAAACAAAACCGAGCGATTGTATCTGAAAGACTTCAGAGCGTAACATCTTTAAACAAAAGATTTTAATGCTTGTGAGTTTACTTGTAAGGATTTTTGCTCACCATTTTGTTTATTTCTACATTCCAACGTATACTTTGGTATGGCCTTGGCAAGCTTGCAGTCTAGCTCGGTAGCAGACGCTGTATTCAATTTTCGATTGTCGGTTTGCAATCAACAATAATCAAAACCTCATGTATCCATCGTTTTCAAACACGACTGTGAAGCGAGTTAAAAGTGCTACTGTATTACTATATTTAATCACGAGGATTTTCTTTTTCTTTCTAAAACGTGTGTGCCGTTTGTCGTAGATTTATTATTTCAGGTATGCAATAATGTATGAGTGAAACATAGGAATAGGTCTTATAAGTTCATTCACCGACAGTTTCCATGATTCATGTAGAAAACTAATTATAAAAAGTTAATACCTGAAGTCTACTTTTTGCTGCTTGGAGTTCTTTTTTAGGCATTTATTGATGGCACCTCATTGATTGCATAAATGTACACTAGAGCGCCTACAATTGAAATATTTTAAGATCTGTACATCCTCATGTGGAAAGAGAGAGAGAGACAAGGAGCAGAAGCAGCAGAAAAAATGGAATAGGCATAAATATGGAAATACGGGTCTGAATAACACACATAAGAGCAGATATACTTTCTAAATGGAAAAAGAAAGTAGTTCCTAAAGTAATGTCGCCATTGTGGCGATAAGAAATGGTATCAGCATTGTAGTGATATAATTTTTCTACCACTGATATCAATCAATATCTAACTATGAAATATATAATAATACTTCATAACCCGCCATTCAAATACGATCATATTTATATGACAAATAAAGTGACAAAGAACTTACATTCCACTTCTGAGTTTTAATGTCCAACCCTGTTTGCTAACAGAGTTGGAAACTATTTCCTATTCGATCATAAGCATAATGGATTTTAGTCGATTGACATAATATACCTTTGAATTCTATTATATTCTCAGCAAATACGATCCTGTTTCTTGATATATATAATTAACAAAGAACTTAAATTTGATTATGCATACCAATTTAAAGGCGAACGTCCTACTATAACTTTTTGAAAACCTTTACTTTTACAGCTCAATAGTATTCAGTTTAATGTAAATGGCCCGCTGTCAATATCAACCAGCTAGTATGGGACACGTCAGCATGGCTTACTTGACTGAGTACATGTGGTTTAGTGCTGAGTCATTTGTAGACTTTTTATTGTTGGGCCATATATCTTTGTGTGTTTTAAACTAGTCGTACTTATAAGAAAGTTTGTTGAAATATCTTAATTGCGCGATGGAGCCCAACTTGATCCGCTGTAATATTGCTTAAAAACGATTTAATCTAATTCTTATTATCAATTATTTCTTTGTTTTACTTGTGTTTTACGCATGATATCTGATGGTGAAAATTGAATTGCCGGCGGTAAAGAGAAGAAATACTAATTTTGTAGTTTTATTTTGTTTGATATATTATTCATAATTGATCGTTTTTAAAATTTAATAGATGGTCACGTTGGCTTAGAAAAATTATTAATTTTATGTCTTTAATAGTTCCAAAAATAATATAAAAGTACATCGCTTCTTAATTCACATCGGAAGACGTGCTTAAAAGCACAATATATGTATCATGTATCTTTCTCTAAGAAAATTTCGATCTATGGGCGCCAAAATACGTCTTTTATTCTACACCTATACATTCACATTTTACTCAGTAGTGAGTACGATCTAGTCCGATATTACGTATGGTAATGGAATGCGGCAGAGCGTTTCGACCGACATGCATGACTCAGTACACAATTATTCTACCTATAGATTCTCAACATTTGCTTTTCCAGTGTGTCGAGATCCAAATAAACCATATGCTAATCAAAAGTATTTTACTATACAAACTTTCAATGAAATTATTGACATAGATTATCTGACATTATTGAAGAGGCTGAACTGTAAACAAAGCAAAGTGTCATGGGTCACCAATTTCTCTTTAGTGGCAGCATCAAAACCTGATTACGTTTTGCGCATTGCAATCAAAATACACAGCGGAAATCATACCATAATGTTCATAATCTAAGGAATAAAGAAATTCCTTTGAATCAATACAAAAACTACCTAAATCTAAACTTAGGATCACCACCAGATTAATAGATAATGTATCCTCGAACAGCCATATTTCGTGACCTTAACGTGAATTTTAACGCGTTCATTATAATATTGTGAGAATCTACTCAAATTACCATAGAAGGTGTTCAACTATATCTTCTTCATTTAATCATCGTTAAAACTTTTTTGTCATTCATGTACATTAGTTCAGAATTACCGTTTTTCCGAGCGTGTGTAAGTTTACGTATTTCCGGAAGAGCATCCACGATTCGTGACACTGACCGGAATTTGCCAGTTAGTCCAAAGTATGGATATTATCAGTTTATAGCGTCTCCGTGTTTTTGAAAAATATCAAATTTAAAAATGAAATTTTTTCCGTTCATTCTATATGCAGTTTCTGCACTTACATTACTGGTTGCTTGTTCTTAACCATATAAATACATGAAGAGAGAGAGAGAGAGAGAGAGAGAGAGAGAGAGAGAGAGAGAGAGAATTAAAAATAAACACTGGTGAATGGATACACGTTTTATTATCGTAGATTCAATGTCTTTTGATGTAGAATATATGTTTATGATGAAATAATACCGAAACGAAAAAGTCCATAGTGAATATACATTTCCAGTGTACATTTTTCTTACGTTGTATAAGAACCCCACATGATTTAAACCAATTATTTGCATTGGCTTTGCCGTTGTATAAATTCCCAAAGTGGGTTTTCCTGTTCAAGATATGTAAACAAAGCCAACATGTGATCAGCGGAACTATCTTTAGCATATAATACAAAATTCAAGGCCAAAATGTCGGACACAAACAAGGCATTAGTGAAAATATAGATTTTCATTCTGATCTTTTTTAAATGCATGAAATTACCTGTTTAAATTTCATTTTGTCTGATTTTACTTATTAAATACTTGCTGTCACTCTTGAAGAACGTTGGTGACACAGTTGATGACCTCATCTCGAAACAAGCGCGTTAGGTCGCGAGAAACATGGCGCACGATTGAAGAATAATCACGAAATCAGGCTGTTGGACGATATTCTATATAAAGAGTGGGACTACATTGGAGGGTACTGATCCAGAAGTATTAACGTGTGTCTTGAGTTCTATCAGATCATTATTATGTGGCAAATTTTAGTCTAACTATTATATTTGCATCCCACACATATTTCAACTTCACTCAGCAAATATGATACATTTTCAGGGCAAACTAGCAATCTGATAACTGTTGAAAATTGTATAATGGCTGTGGTCAGCAAGGTGCAATTTTTGGATCAATTGTTTCCAATACCCTAAAAACTAAATTCGCACAATCTTCCTTAATGATAGAAAATTATCGAAGCAGTAAAGAAAATTTAATATACGATAATTTCTATACGAAAATATGTTTAAAGCGGAAAAAACATTGATAATATAATAATGTTATCTTCATAAGATTTTAAATAAAAGTTTGAATCTTCAAAAACGTCTTATACCTACCAATTATATTCTTTAAAAAATTTTTGAAAAGGGAGCTGCCAAATTTAAAAAGCAAAATTAACCGCTGATTCACATTTTAGAAACTTGTTAACTTGTTCTTTTGCAGTTTATAGCATGTTGTCCAGGGGTTGTGAAGCACGATAGTTCTATATGATTTCCAAGGCAAAATGCAACTTTCCTGTTAAAATGTGCATAGGTTACACACTAAAACTGTCTGACAAGTGCTATATTCCATGTTTACTTTGTCAGGTTCACTGCCAGTTATTAGGAAGGATAATGGCACCCTCAGATTACCCATAGTGATGGAACATCACCATATTTAATAGCATACGTGTACCGAGTATCAATGTTAATAACAATAAAATATAGTTCCAGTGTGACTCTGCCTCTGCTCTGCCTCTTTGAACTGAACAGTGTTGCTAACCTCTACACTGAAGACTTCAGCAAAGTCTTTGAGATACTACATCGCAGTATGGTAGTATGACTTAATCTTGGTGACATTTAACGGGTATATTGGGCATGTCCTGATGATGACATTGTATAACCAACTGACTGGTGGGGAGCATCCGGACTAATCCATCTTTTCTGCCTTGTTCCCAATACCAGGCCAGACCGGAAAAGAGATCACGTGTGTTTCTTTAATCTGACAATAACTAAAGTGCAGCTAAGGGAAGTGAACAAGAGCTAGATATGGAAATTTCCAGATGAAAGCAAGTGTATAAGCGCAGGAAAATCATTAAAGTTTACTTAGTGACGCTCACAAATGTGAAGTAGTGGACATGTATTAAAGTGAATATCTGGGGAGGTTGAGTGGCAAAGTACGATTGAAAAGATATTAGCAATAAGGAAGCTAATTCAATATGGAAATAATATTTCAAGTGTATACAGCCTACTTGCTGCCTAACAGATCACATATAGGTACAATCAGATCTTATAGCTTCAACCAAATGTGTAGATAGATACAATTCGCATCCCAAAACTTCTCAATTAGGTTGGACCTTTCTTCATGTGTGACATGCAGCTATCATGAATTGTACAAAGTTAAGAGCCATGTAACCCTTCCTATAAGAACCCCCGGATAGGACTCGGTACACAATTATTTTCCCTATATATATTCTCCACATTTGTTTTCCAGATCTGAATTTTCCAATGTGTCTAAATTAAAATTAAAAGCATATGTTAATCGCAAGTATCTTCCTAGACAAACATACAGTGACATTCTTGAGATAGGTTTTTGGCATATTTGGAGAGGATGAAATGTAAACAAAGCGATGTGCCATGTACCACAAATTTCACTTTCTGGACAGCATCAATGTCTGATTACTCAAGGTGCACTTCATCCAAAATAAGCAAAGAGAAGCATGACATAATGCTAATGATCGAATAGAGAGACAGTTTTCTTTAAGCCAAGAGTGTCTAAATCTTATCCAAAGATCACCATCAAAAAATAGAATAAAAGAACTCCAAATATTGATAGGGACTGCATTCGTGGTTACTGTCCCGGAAGTAATAATTTGTGTGCCAAGTCCAACATAATAGTAACGCAAGGCCAGTGGAGAGGGCAGATAATAATGGTTCTTGTTCTTGTCATTATTATTAGTAGTAGTATTGGTATTATTTTTATTATCATTATCATCATCATCATCATCATTATTATTATTAATATTATTATTATTATTTTCTTCCGAAGCATTTTGATGTATTTCTAGCTGGTTTTTTATGCAGAGATTAGGCCATTACCAGAGGCTTTAAATCTCAAGGATCTTGCAGTGTTCTTTTTGTCCAGAGGAATGTAGTTTTCTGTAGTAACCATAGTTTGAATGTTAGTTCTAGTGCAGGTATATGGTGCAAGCATGTGCAGCTTCCTCTAGGGCGCGGGCTGGATAAGCGAGATTTAAAGTCACGTTATTGCTTAAATATGCATCAAACATTTCAACTATTGCAAAAACAAACGAAATCTTGCTTAAAAGAACTTTGAAAGAAAAAACGAATTGCTTCTACATGATACGCCTAGTAAATCCTATTCATAGGTAACACCTCGCTTTCCTTTTAAAAGAAATTGTATTCACTTGTAACTTGTAACTAAAATGTTATTTTTTTGGTTGTGCATTTCCATATTTTCATTATTGCTGTCTACGTGGATTTTACAATTTTGTAGCAAAGAACATGTAAATATTCTTTCTCTGACAGAGCCTACCTATGAAGTGCATTATGATTGGTTCTCTAATACACCACACTAGCTTCAGTTTAAAAAGAGAACATTGGCCTTGATATTATTATTAGCTTATAGCTGTAGGGTGTAATATATACTTTCTTTCATGCTTTACTGCCACTCTATTGTAAAATCTCGCTATTCTCATTTATATCTCCAAACACCTGCCTATTAACCTGCACATTTTCCTTGAACTCTCCGTGACATTAAAGGATATTAAAGAGCTGGTAAAAAATGAGCCTTTGAATCTGCGGAGAATAACAATTCGGAATATTTGCATTAAGCCATTTCAAAGGACCTATTTGGCGAGTGAATTTCACTTCCATTTGTTTTTCTTCAAATCGACATTTTTCATTCAAGCAATGATTAACAATTCTTTCTTTATTTCAAATATTTGATACATTTACTTCCTCAATACTGTGATCGTATGAAGCGTCCTACGATCCATTTGAGCGATTAAATAACTATTAGGAAAAACGACATGTATACAAAATGCATAGTGCATGCGTGTGGTAATACATTTACATAAGAAAATATAAGTTCCATTTCTGAAAATATTTAAAATAAAGGCGATATATTTTATGTCACCCCAAACTATTAGGAAATACAGAACTAAAATTCCTAACCAAGATTTTCATTTCCTTGCTAGCAGTGATGAAATACTCAACAAAAAATCAAAATCACAAGTTTCATTGGCGTCTACTTAAATAGGTATGAAATGTTAGACTTTAAATACTATCCATGATTCTAATTTCAGCTCTACGTAACAGTACAAATAAACAGTGATATAATACTCAAAAACCATCAATCCCTGACATGATTTCCATTTTCGAGCTACGTAAACAGTGACGAAATACTCGGCTCAAAGTCCTATTCATGAGAGCCATTTGTGTTCTACGTCACTTTACCCAGAAACACACACACATGAATATATATATATATACATATATATATATATATATATATATATATATATATATATATATATATATATATATACATATATATATATACACATATATATATATATATAGAGAGAGAGAGAGAGAGAGAAAGAGAGAGAGAGAGAATATCTACATATTTTGAGTAGATATACCGAAATATTTCACGAGTGAAGTGGAAACATTGTAATGTCACGAGTGGGGAAGCCACGAGTGACAATTCAAAGTGTTTCACTTCTCGAGTGAAATTTTTCCGTATATCTACTCAAAAAACGTAGATTTTCTTTTGTTATATATGATTAAAGTCAAAATACGTCGATTGCATGGGTTTTCTACATTCTGTGTCAATGCAATTAACAGCTGCCTTACTACATTGATAAAAAGAAATTCTTAAAATGTACAATAATTTTGGGGCAGCGACGTTTTACAAAATGCTTCAAATTGTGTATTTTGTCAAAATAATGACTGTATTCGTACGAAAGTGAAGACACTTTTATTTTTGTTAACACATTTCATGCGCGGATTGATACAGTTGGGAAGGTTTAACTAGAAACAAAATCGATTGATTGTCTCTGACAGACTTCAGAACGTAACATCTTTAAACAAAAGATTGTAATGCTTGTGAGTTTATTTGTAAGGATTTTTGCTCACCATTTTGTTTATTTCTACATTCAAACGTACATTTTGGTGTGGCAGTCTAGCTCGGTAGCAGACGCTGTATTCAATTTTCGATTGTCGGTTTGCAATCAACACTAATCAAAGACTGATTTATCCATCGTATTCAAATACGATTGTGATGCGAGTTAAAAGTGCTACTGTATTACTATATTTAATCACGAGGATTTTCTTTTTCTTTCTAAAACGTGTGTGCCGTTTGTCATAGAATTTATATTTTCAGGTATGCAATAATGTATGAGTGAAACATAGGAATAGGTCTTATAAGTTCATTCACCGACAGTTTCCATGATTCATGTAGAAAACTAATTATAAAAAGTTAATACTTGAAGTCTACTTTTTGCTGCTTGGAGTTCTTTTTAGAGGCATTTATTGATGGCACCTCATTGATTGTATAAATGTACACTAGAACGACTACAATTGAAACATTTTAAGATCTGTACATCCTGATGTGGAAAGAGAGAGAGAAGTCAGAGAGAGAGAGAGAGAGAGAGAGAGAGAGAGAAGGAGGAGGAGCATAAGAAAAATGGAATAGGCCTGAATATAGCAATACGGGTCTGAATAACACACATAAGAGCAGATATACTTCCTAAATGGAAAAAGAAAGTAGTTCCTAAAGTAATGTCGCCATTGTGGCGATAAAATGGTATCACCACTGTAGTGATATATTTTTTCTCCCACTGATATCAATCAATATCTAACTATGAAATATATAATAATACTTCATAACCCGCCATTCAAATACGATCATATTTATATGACAAATAAAGTGACAAAGAACTTACATTCCACTTCTGAGTTTTAATGTCCAACCCTGTTTGCTAACAGAATTGGAAACTATTTCCTATTCGATCATAAGCTTAATGGATTTTAGTCGATTGACATAATATACCTTTGAATTCTATTATATTCTCAGCAAATACGCTCCTGTTTCTTGATATATATAATTAACAAAGAACTTAAATTTGATTATGCATACCAATTTAAAGGCGAACGTCCTATTATAACTTTTTGAAACCCTTTACTTTTACAGCTCAATAGTATTCAGTTTAATGTAAATGGCCCGCTGTCAATATCAACCAGCTAGTATGGGACACGTCAGCATGGCTTACTTGACTGAGTACATGTGGTTTAGTGCTGAGTCATTTGTAGACTTTTAATTGTTGGGCTATATATCTTTGTGTGTTTTAAACTATTCATGCTTATAAGAAAGTTTGTTGACATATCTTAATTGCGCGATGGAGCCCAACTTGATCCGCTGTAATATTGCTTAAAAACGCTTTAATCTAATTCTTATTATCAATTATTTCTTTGTTTTACTTGTGTTTTACGCATGATATCTGATGGTGAAAATTGAATTGCCGGCGGTAAAGAAAAGAAATACTAATTTTGTAGTTTTTTTTGTTTTTGTTTGACATTCTATTCATAATTGATCGTTTTCAAAATTAAATATATGTGCACGTTGGCTTAGAAAAATTATTAATTGTATGTCTTTAATAGTTCCAAAAATAATATAAAAGTACATCGCTTCTTAATTCACATCGGAAGACGTGCTTAAAAGCACAATATGTGTATCATGTATCTTTCTCAAAGAAAATTTCGATGCATGGGCGCCAAAATATGTCCTATATTCTACACCTATACATTCAAATTTTAGTCAGTAGTGACTACGATCTAGTCCGATATTACGTATGGTAATGGGATGCGGCAGAGCGTTTCGACCGACATGCATGACTCAGTACACAATTATTCTACCTGTAGATTCTCAACATTTGCTTTTCCAGTGTGTTGAGATCCAAATAAACCATATGCTAATCAAAAGTATTTTACTATACAAACTTTCAATGAAATTCTTGACATAGATTATCTGACATTATTGAAGAGGCTGAACTGTAAACAAAGCAAAGTGTCATGGGTCACCAATTTCTCTTTAATGGCAGCATCAAAACCTGATTACGTATTGCGCATTGCAGCCAAAATACACAGAGGAAATCATACCATAATGTTCATAATCTAAAGAATAAACAAATTCCTTTGAATCAATACAAAAACTACCTAAATCTAAACTTAGGATCACCACCAGATTAATAGATAATGTATCCTCGAACAGCCATATTTCGTGACCTTAACGTGAATTTTAACGCGTTCATTATAATATTGTGAAATCTACTCATATTACCATAGAAGGTGTTCAACTATATCTTCTTCATTTAATCATCGTTAAAACTTTTTTCTCATTCATGTACATTAGTTCAGAATTACCGTTTTTCCGAGCGTGTGTAAGTTTACGTATTTCCGGAAGAGCATCCATGGTTCGTGACACTGACTAAAACGTCACGTGTCATATGACCGGAATTTGCCAGTTAGTCCAAAGTATGGATATTATCAGTTTATAGCGTCTCCGTGTTTTTGAAAAATATCAAATTTAAAAATGAAATTTTTTCCGTTCATTCCATATGCAGTTTCTGCACTTACATTACTGGTTGCTTGTTCTTAACCATATAAATACATGAAGAGAGAGAGAGAGAGAGAGAGAGAGAGAGAGAGAGAGAGAGAGAGAGAGAGAGAGAGAGAATTAAAAATAAACACTGGTGAATGGATACACGTTTTATTATCGTAGATTCAATGTCTTTTGATGTAGAATATATGTTTATGATGAAATAATACCGAAACGAAAAAGTCCATAGTGAATATACATTTCCAGTGTACATTTTTCTTACGTTGTATAAGAACCCCACATGATTTAAACCAATTATTTGCATTGGCTTTGCCGTTGTATAAATTCCCAAAGTGGGTTTTCCTGTTCAAGATATGTAAACAAAGCCAACATGTGATCAGCGGAACTATCTTTAGCATAGAATGCAAAATGCAAGGCCAAAATGTCGGACACAAACAAGGCATTAGTGAAAATATAGATTTTCATTCTGATCTTTTTTAAATACATGAAATTACCTGTTTAAATTTCATTTTGTCTGATTTTACTTATTAAATACTTGCTGTCACTCTTGAAGAACGTTGGTGACACAGTTGATGACCTCATCTCGAAACAAGCGCGTTAGGTCGCGAGAAACATGGCGCACGATTGAAGAATAATCACGAAATCAGGCTGTTGGACGATACTCTATATAAAGAGTGGGACTTGATTGCTGGGTACTGATCCAGAAGTATTAACGTGTGTCTTGAGTTCTATCAGATCATTATTATGTGGCAAATTTTAGTCTAACTATTATATCTGCATCCCACACATATTTCAACTTCACTCAGCAAATATGATACATTTTCAGGGCTAACTTACAATCTGATAACTGTTGAAAATTGTATAATGGCTGTGGTCAGCAAGGTGCAATTTTTGGATCAGTTGTTTTTAATAACCTAAAAACTAAATTCGCACAATCTTCCTTAATGATAGAAAATTATCGAAGCAGTAAAGAAAATTTAATATACGATAATTTCTATACGAAAATATGTTTAAAGCGGAAAAAACATTGATAATATAATAATGTTATCTTCATAAGATTTTAAATAAAAGTTTGAATCTTCAAAAACGTCTTATACCTACCAATTATATTCTTTAAAAAATTTTTGAAAAGGGAGCTGCCAAATTTAAAAAGCAAAATTAACCGCTGATTCACATTTTAGAAACTTGTTAACTTGTTCTTTTGCAGTTTATAGCATGTTGTCCAGGGGTTGTGAAGCACGATAGTTCTATATGATTTCCAAGGCAAAATGCAACTTTCCTGTTAAAATGTGCATAGGTTACACACTAAAACTGTCTGACAAGTGCTATATTCCATGTTTACTTTGTCAGGTTCACTGCCAGTTATTAGGAAGGATAATGGCACCCTCAGATTACCCATAGTGATGGAACATCACCATATTTAATAGCATACGTGTACCGAGTATCAATGTTAATAACAATAAAATATAGTTCCAGTGTGACTCTGCCTCTGCTCTGCCTCTTTGAACTGAACAGTGTTGCTAACCTCTACACTGAAGACTTCAGCAAAGTCTTTGAGATACTACATCGCAGTATGGTAGTATGACTTAATCTTGGTGACATTTAACGGGTATATTGGGCATGTCCTGATGATGACATTGTATAACCAACTGACTGGTGGGGAGCATCCGGACTAATCCATCTTTTCTGCCTTGTTCCCAATACCAGGCCAGACCGGAAAAGAGATCACGTGTGTTTCTTTAATCTGACAATAACTAAAGTGCAGCTAAGGGAAGTGAACAAGAGCTAGATATGGAAATTTCCAGATGAAAGCAAGTGTATAAGCGCAGGAAAATCATTAAAGTTTACTTAGTGACGCTCACAAATGTGAAGTAGTGGACATGTATTAAAGTGAATATCTGGGGAGGTTGAGTGGCAAAGTACGATTGAAAAGATATTAGCAATGAGGAAGCTAATTCAATATGGAAATAATATTTCAAGTGTATACAGCCTACTTGCTGCCTAACAGATCACATATAGGTACAATCAGATCTTATAGCTTCAACCAAATGTGTAGATAGATACAATTCGCATTCCAAAAGTTCTCAATTAGGTTGGACCTTTCTTCATGTGTGACATGCAGCTATCATGAATTGTACAAAGTTAAGAGCCATGTAACCCTTCCTATAAGAACCCCCGGATAGGACTCGGTACACAATTATTTTCCCTATATATATTCTCCACATTTGTTTTCCAGATCTGAATTTTCCAATGTGTCTAAATTAAAATTAAAAGCATATGTTAATCGCAAGTATCTTCCTAGACAAACATACAGTGACATTCTTGAGATAGGTTTTTGGCATATTTGGAGAGGATGAAATGTAAACAAAGCGATGTGCCATGTACCACAAATTTCACTTTCTGGACAGCATCAATGTCTGATTACTCAAGGTGCACTTCATCCAAAATAAGCAAAGAGAAGCATGACATAATGCTTATGATCGAATAGAGAGACAGTTTTCTTTAAGCCAAGAGTGTCTAAATCTTATCCTAAGATCACCATCAAAAAATAGAATAAAAGAACTCCAAATATTGATAGGGACTGCATTCGTGGTTACTGTCCCGGAAGTAATAATTTGTGTGCCAAGTCCAACATAATAGTAACGCAAGGCCAGTGGAGAGGGCAGATAATAATGGTTCTTGTTCTTGTCATTATTATTAGTAGTAGTATTGGTATTATTTTTATTATCATTATCATCATCATCATCATTATTATTATTAATATTATTATTATTATTTTCTTCCGAAGCATTTTGATGTATTTCTAGCTGGTTTTTTATGCAGAGATTAGGCCATTACCAGAGGCTTTAAATCTCAAGGATCTTGCAGTGTTCTTTTTGTCCAGAGGAATGTAGCTTTCTGTAGTAACCATAGTTTGAATGTTAGTTCTAGTGCAGGTATATGGTGCAAGCATGTGCAGCTTCCTCTAGGGCGCGGGCTGGATAAGCGAGATTTAAAGTCACGTTATTGCTTAAATATGCATCAAACATTTCAACTATTGCAAAAACAAACGAAATCTTGCTTAAAAGAACTTTGAAAGAAAAAACGAATTGCTTCTACATGATACGCCTAGTAAATCCTATTCGTAGGTAACACCTCGCTTTCCTTTTAAAAGAAATTGTATTCACTTGTAACTAAAATGTTATTTTTTTGGTTGTGCATTTCCATATTTTCATTATTGCTGTCTACGTGGATTTTACAATTTTGTAGCAAAGAACATGTAAATATTCTTTCTCTGACAGAGCCTACCTATGAAGTGCATTATGATTGGTTCTCTAATACACCACACTAGCTTCAGTTTAAAAAGAGAACATTGGCCTTGATATTATTATTAGCTTATAGCTGTAGGGTGTAATATATACTTTCTTTCATGCTTTACTGCCACTCTATTGTAAAATCTCGCTATTCTCATTTATATCTCCAAACACCTGCCTATTAACCTGCACATTTTCCTTGAACTCTCCATGACATTAAAGGATATTAAAGAGCTGGTAAAAAATGAGCCTTTGAATCTGCGGAGAATAACAATTCGGAATATTTGCATTAAGCCATTTCAAAGGACCTATTTGGCGAGTGAATTTCACTTCCATTTGTTTTTCTTCAAATCGACATTTTTCATTCAAGCAATGATTAACAATTCTTTCTTTATTTCAAATATTTGATACATTTACTTCCTCAATACTGTGATCGTATGAAGCGTCCTACCATCCATTTGAGCGATTAAATAACTATTAGGAAAAACGACATGTATACAAAATGCATAGTGCATGCGTGTGGTAATACATTTACATAAGAAAATATAAGTTCCATTTCTGAAAATATTTAAAATAAAGGCGATATATTTTATGTCACCCCAAACTATTAGGAAATACAGAACTAAAATTCCTAACCAAGATTTTCATTTCCTTGCTAGCAGTGATGAAATACTCAACAAAAAATCAAAATCACGAGTTTCATTGGCGTCTACTTAAATAGGGATGAAATGTTAGACTTTAAATACTATCCATGATTCTAATTTCAGCTCTACGTAACAGTACAAATAAACAGTGATATAATACTCAAAAACCATCAATCCCTGACATGATTTCCATTTTCGAGCTACGTAAACAGTGACGAAATACTCGACTCAAAGTCCTATTCATGAGTTCCATTTGCGTTCTACTTCACTTTACCCAGAAACACACACACATGAATATATATATATATATATATATAGAGAGAGAGAGAGAGAGAGAGAGAGAGAGAATATCTACGTATTTTGAGTAGATATACGGAAATATTTCACGAGTGAAGTGGAAACATTGTAATGTCACGAGTGGGGAAGCCACGAGTGACAATTCAAAATGTTTCCACTTCTCGAGTGAAATATTTCCGTATATCTACTCAAAAAACGTAGATTTTCTTTTGTTATATATGATTAAAGTCAAAATACGTCGATTGCATGGGTTTTCTACATTCTGTGTCAATGCAATTAACAGCTGCCTTGCTACATTGATAAAAAGAAATTCTTAAAATGTACAATCATTTTGGGGCAGCGACGTTTTACAAAATGCTTCAAATTGTGTATTTTGTCAAAATAATGACTGTATTCGTACGAAAGTGAAGACACTTTTATTTTTGTTAACACATTTCATGCGCGGATTGATACAGTTGGGAAGGTTTAACTAGAAACAAAATCGATTGATTGTCTCTGACAGACTTCAGAACGTAACATCTTTAAACAAAAGATTGTAATGCTTGTGAGTTTATTTGTAAGGATTTTTGCTCACCATTTTGTTTATTTCTACATTCAAACGTACATTTTGGTGTGGCAGTCTAGCTCGGTAGCAGACGCTGTATTCAATTTTCGATTGTCGGTTTGCAATCAACACTAATCAAAGACTGATTTATCCATCGTATTCAAACACGATTGTGATGCGAGTTAAAAGTGCTACTGTATTACTATATTTAATCACGAGGATTTTCTTTTTCTTTCTAAAACGTGTGTGCCGTTTGTCATAGAATTTATATTTTCAGGTATGCAATAATGTATGAGTGAAACATAGGAATAGGTCTTATAAGTTCATTCACCGACAGTTTCCATGATTCATGTAGAAAACTAATTATAAAAAGTTAATACTTGAAGTCTACTTTTTGCTGCTTGGAGTTCTTTTTAGAGGCATTTATTGATGGCACCTCATTGATTGTATAAATGTACACTAGAACGACTACAATTGAAACATTTTAAGATCTGTACATCCTGATGTGGAAAGAGAGAGAGAAGTCAGAGAGAGAGAGAGAGAGAGAGAGAGAGAGAGAGAGAAGGAGGAGGAGCATAAAAAAAATGGAATAGGCCTGAATATAGAAATACGGGTCTGAATAACACACATAAGAGCAGATATACTTCCTAAATGGAAAAAGAAAGTAGTTCCTAAAGTAATGTCGCCATTGTGGCGATAAAATGGTATCACCACTGTAGTGATATATTTTTTCTCCCACTGATATCAATCAATATCTAACTATGAAATATATAATAATACTTCATAACCCGCCATTCAAATACGATCATATTTATATGACAAATAAAGTGACAAAGAACTTACATTCCACTTCTGAGTTTTAATGTCCAACCCTGTTTGCTAACAGAGTTGGAAACTATTTCCTATTCGATCATAAGCATAATGGATTTTAGTCGATTGACATAATATACCTTTGAATTCTATTATATTCTCAGCAAATACGATCCTGTTTCTTGATATATATATAATTAACAAAGAACTTAAATTTGATTATGCATACCAATTTAAAGGCGAACGTCCTACTATAACTTTTGAAAACCTTTACTTTTACAGCTCAATAGTATTCAGTTTAATGTAAATGGCCCGCTGTCAATATCAACCAGCTAGTATGGAACAAGTCAGCATGGCTTACTTGACTGAGTACATGTGGTTTAGTGCTGAGTCATTTGTAGACTTTTTATTGTTGGGCCATATATCTTTGTGTGTTTTAAACTAGTCGTACTTATAAGAAAGTTTGTTGAAATATCTTAATTGCGCGATGGAGCCCAACTTGATCCGCTGTAATATTGCTTAAAAACGATTTAATCTAATTCTTATTATCAATTATTTCTTTGTTTTACTTGTGTTTTACGCATGATATCTGATGGTGAAAATTGAATTGCCGGCGGTAAAGAAAAGAAATACTAATTTTGTAGTTTTATTTTGTTTGATATATTATTCATAATTGATCGTTTTCAAAATTTAATAGATGGTCACGTTGGCTTAGAAATATTATTAATTTTATGTCTTTAATAGTTCCAAAAATAATATAAAAGTACATCGCTTCTTAATTCACATCGGAAGACGTGCTTAAAAGCACAATATATGTATCATGTATCTTTTTCAAAGAAAATTTCGATGCATGGGCGCCAAAATATGTCCTATATTCTACACCTATACATTCACATTTTACTCAGTAATGAGTACGATCTAGTCCGATATTACGTATGGTAATGGAATGCGGCAGAACGTTTCGACCGACATGCATGACTCAGTACACAATTATTCTACCTATAGATTCTCAACATTTGCTTTTCCAGTGTGTCGAGATCCAAATAAATCATATACTAATCAAAAGTATTTTACTATACAAACTTTCAATGAAATTCTTGACATAGATTATATGACATTATTGAAGAGGCTGAACTGTAAACAAAGCAAAGTGTCATGGGTCACCAATTTCTCTTTAGTGGCAGCATCAAAACCTGATTACGTTTTGCGCATTGCAATCAAAATACACAGCGGAAATCATACCATAATGTTCATAATCTAAGGAATAAACAAATTCCTTTGAATCAATACAAAAACTACCTAAATCTAAACTTAAGATCACCACCAGATTAATAGATAATGTATCCTCGAACAGCCATATTTCGTGACCTTAACGTGAATTTTAACGCGTTCATTATAATATTGTGAGAATTTACTCAAATTACCATAGAAGGTGTTCAACTATATTTGCTTCATTTAATCATCGTTAAAACTTTTTTTGTCATTCATGTACATTAGTTCAGAATTACCGTTTTTCCGAGCGTGTGTAAGTTTACGTATTTCCGGAAGAGCATCCATGGTTCGTGACACTGACTAAAACGTTACGTGTCATATGACCGGAATTTGCCAGTTAGTCCAAAGTATGGATATTATCAGTTTATAGCGTCTCCGTGTTTTTGAAAAATACCAAATTTAAAAATGAATTTTTTTCCGTTCATTCTATATGCAGTTTCTGCACTTACATTACTGGTCGCTTGTACTTAACCATATAAATACACGGAGAGAGAGAGAGAGAGAGAGAGAGAGAGAGAGAGAGAGAGAGAGAGAGAGAAAAAAAAAAATTAAAAATAGACACTGGTGAATGGATACACGTTTTGTTATAATAGATTCAATGTCTTTTGATGTAGAATATATGTTTATGATGAAATAATACTGAAACTGAAATGTCCACAGCGAATATACATTTCCAGTGTACATTTTTCTTACGTTGCATAAGAACCCCACTTGATTTAAACCAATTATTTACGTTGGCTTTGCCGTTGTATAAATTCCCAAAGTGGGTTTTCCTGTTCAAGATATGTAAACAAAGCCAACATGTGATCAGCGGAACTATCTTTAGCATATAATACAAAATTCAAGGCCAAAATGTCGGACACAAACAAGGCATTAGTGAAAATATAGATTTTCATTCTGATCTTTTTTAAATACATGAAATTA
This sequence comes from Margaritifera margaritifera, assembly GCA_029931535.1. Taxonomy (NCBI): domain Eukaryota; kingdom Metazoa; phylum Mollusca; class Bivalvia; order Unionida; family Margaritiferidae; genus Margaritifera; species Margaritifera margaritifera. Next base: position 34,549 of record JAQPZY010001646.1, read on the forward strand.
CCTGTTTAAATTTCATTTTGTCTGATTTTACTTATTAAATACTTGCTGTCACTCTTGAAGAACGTTGGTGACACAGTTGATGACCTCATCTCGAAACAAGCGCGTTAGGTCGCGAGAAACATGGCGCACGATTGAAGAATAATCACGAAATCAAGCTGTTGGACGATACTCTATATAAAGAGTGGGACTTGATTGCTGGGTACTGATCCAGAAGTATTAACGTGTGTCTTGAGTTCAATCAGATCATTATTATGTGGCAAATTTTAGTCTAACTATTATATTTGCATCCCACACATATTTCAACTTCACTCAGCAAATATGATACATTTTCAGGGCTAACTTACAATCTGATAACTGTTGAAAATTGTATATGGCTGTGGCCAGCAAGGTGCAATTTTTGGATCAGTTGTTTTTAATACCCTCAAAACTAAATTCGCACAATCTTCCTTAATGATAGAAAATTATCGAAGCAGTAAAGAAAATTTAATATACAATAATTTCTATACGAAAATATGTTTAAAGCGGAAAAAACATTGATAATATAATAATGTTATCTTCATAAGATTTTAAATAAAAGTTTGAATCTTCAAAAACGTCTTAAACCTACCAATTATATTCTTTAACAAATTTTTGAAAAGGTAGCTGCGAAATTTAAAAAGCAAAATTAACCGCTGATTCACATTTTAGAAACTTGTTAACTTGTTCTTTTGCAGTTTATAGCATGTTGTCCAGGGGTTGTGAAGCACGATAGTTCTATATGATTTCCAAGGCAAAATGCAACTTTCCTGTTAAAATGTGCATAGGTTACACACTAAAACTGTCTGACAAGTGCTATATTCCATGTTTACTTTGTCAGGTTCACTGCCAGTTATTAGGAAGGATAATGGCACCCTCAGATTACCCATAGTGATGGAACATCACCATATTTAATAGCATACGTGTACCGAGTATCAATGTTAATAACAATAAAGTATAGTTCCAGTGTGACTCTGCCTCTGCTCTGCCTCTTTGAACTGAACAGTGTTGCTAACCTCTACACTGAAGACTTCAGCAAACTCTTTGAGATACTACATCGCAGTATGGTAGTATGACTTAATCTTGGTGACATTTAACGGGTATATTGGGCATGTCCTGATGATGACATTGTATCACCAACTGACTGGTGGGGAGCATCCGGACTAATCCATCTTTTCTGCCTTGTTCCCAATACCAGGCCAGACCGGAAAAGAGATCACGTGTGTTTCTTTAATCTGACAATAACTAAAGTGCAGCTAAGGGAAGTGAACAAGAGCGAGATATGGAAATTTCCAGATGAAAGCAAGTGTATAAGCGCAGGAAAATCATTAAAGTTTACTTAGTGACTCTCACAAATGTGAAGTAGTGGACATGTATTAAAGTGAATATCTGGGGAAGTTGAGTGGCAAAGTAAAATTGAAAAGATATTAGCAATAAGGAAGCTAATTCAATATGGAAATAATATTTCAAGTGTATACAGCCTACTTGCTGCCTAACAGATCACATATAGGTACAATCAGATCTTATAGCTTCAACCAAATGTGTAGATAGATACAATTCGCATCCCAAAAGTTCTCAATTAGGTTGGACCTTTCTTCATGTGTGACATGCAGCTATCATGAAGTGTACAAAGTTAAGAGCCATGTAACCCTTCCTATAAGAACCCCCTGATAGGACTCGGTACACAATTATTGTCCCTATATATATTCTCCACATTTGTTTTCCAGATCTGAATTTTCCAATGTGTCTAAATTAAAATTAAAAGCATATGTTAATCGCAAGTATCTTCCTAGACAAACATACAGTGACATTCTTGAGATAGGTTTTTGGCATATTTGGAGAGGATGAAATGTAAACAAAGCGATGTGCCATGTACCACAAATTTCACTTTCTGGACAGCATCAATGTCTGATTACTCAAGGTGCACTTCATCCAAAATAAGCAAAGAGAAGCATGACATAATGCTTATGATCGAATAGAGAGACAGTTTTCTTTAAGCCAAGAGTGTCTAAATCTTATCCTAAGATCACCATCAAAAAATAGAATAAAAGAACTCCAAATATTGATAGGGACTGCATTCGTGGTTACTGTCCCGGAAGTAATAATTTGTGTGCCAAGTCCAACATAATAGTAACGCAAGGCCAGTGGAGAGGGCAGAGATAATAATGGTTCTTGTTCTTGTCATTATTATTAGTAGTAGTATTGGTATTATTTTTATTATCATTATCATCACCATCATCGTTATTATTATTAATATTATTATTATTATTTTCTTCCGAAGCATTTTGATGTATTTCTGGCTGGTTTTTTATGCAGAGATTAGGCCATTACCAGAGGCTTTAAATCTCAAGGATCTTGCAGTGTTCTTTATGTCCAGAGGAATGTAGCTTTCTGTAGTAACCATAGTTTGAATGTTAGTTCTAGTGCAGGTATATGGTGCAAGCATGTGCAGCTTCCTCTAGGGCGCGGGCTGGATAAGCGAGATTTAAAGTCACCTTATTGCTTAAATATGCATCAAACATTTCAACTATTGCAAAAACAAACGAAATCTTGCTTAAAAGAACTTTGAAAGAAAAAACGAATTGCTTCTACATGATACGCCTTGTAAATCCTATTCGTAGGTAACACCTCGCTTTCCTTTTAAAAGAAATTGTATTCACTTGTAACTAAAATGTTATTTTTTGGTTGTGCATTTCCATATTTTCATTATTGCTGTCTACGTGGATTTTACAATTTTGTAGCAAAGAACATGTAAATATTCTTTCTCTGACAGAGCCTACCTATGAAGTGCATTATGATTGGTTCTCTAATACACCACACTAGCTTCAGTTTAAAAAGAGAACATTGGCCTTGATATTATTATTAGCTTATAGCTGTAGGGTGTAATATATACTTTCTTTCATGCTTTACTGCCACTCTATTGTAAAATCTCGCTATTCTCATTTATATCTCCAAACACCTGCCTATTAACCTGCACATTTTCCTTGAACTCTCCATGACATTAAAGGATATTAAAGAGCTGGTAAAAAATGAGCCTTTGAATCTGCGGAGAATAACAATTCGGAATATTTGCATTAAGCCATTTCAAAGGACCTATTTGGCGAGTGAATTTCACTTCCATTTGTTTTTCTTCAAATCGACATTTTTCATTCAAGCAATGATTAACAATTCTTTCTTTATTTCAAATATTTGATACATTTACTTCCTCAATACTGTGATCGTATGAAGCGTCCTACCATCCATTTGAGCGATTAAATAACTATTAGGAAAAACGACATGCATACAAAATGCACAGTGCATGCGTGTGGTAATACATTTACATAAGAAAATATAAGTTCCATTTCTGAAAATATTTAAAATAAAGGCGATATATTTTATGTCACCCCAAACTATTAGGAAATACAGAACTAACATTCCTAACCATGATTTTCATTTCCTTGCTAGCAGTGATGAAATACTCAACAAAAAATCAAAATCACGAGTTTCATTGGCGTCTACTTAAATAGGGATGAAATGTTAGACTTTAAATACTATCCATGATTCTAATTTCAGCTCTACGTAACAGTACAAATAAACAGTGACATAATACTCAAAAACCATCAATCCCTGACATGATTTCCATTTTCGAGCTACGTAAACAGTGACGAAATACTCGACTCAAAGTCCTATTCATGAGTTCCATTTGCGTTCTACTTCACTTTACCCAGAAACACACACACATGAATATATATATAGAGAGAGAATAGAGAGAGAGAGAGAGAGAGAGAGAGAGAGAGAGAGAGAGAGAGAGAGAATATCTACGTATTTTGAGTAGATATACGGAAATATTTCACGAGTGAAGTGGAAACATTGTAATGTCACGAGTGGGGAAGCCACGAGTGACAATTCAAAATGTTTCCACTTCTCGAGTGAAATATTTCCGTATATCTACTCAAAAAACGTAGATTTTCTTTTGTTATATATGATTAAAGTCAAAATACGTCGATTGCATGGGTTTTCTACATTCTGTGTCAATGCAATTAACAGCTGCCTTGCTACATTGATAAAAAGAAATTCTTAAAATGTACAATCATTTTGGGGCAGCGACGTTTTACAAAATGCTTCAAATTGTGTATTTTGTCAAAATAATGACTGTATTCGTACGAAAGTGAAGACACTTTTATTTTTGTTAACACATTTCATGCGCGGATTGATACAGTTGGGAAGGTTTAACTAGAAACAAAATCGATTGATTGTCTCTGACAGACTTCAGAACGTAACATCTTTAAACAAAAGATTTTAATGCTTGTGAGTTTATTTGTAAGGATTTTTGCTCACCATTTTGTTTATTTCTACATTCAAACGTACATTTTGGTGTGGCAGTCTAGCTCGGTAGAAGACGCTGTATTCAATTTTCGATTGTCGGTTTGCAGTCAACACTAATCAAAGACTGATTTATCCATCGTATTCAAACACGATTGTGATGCGAGTTAAAAGTGCTACTGTATTACTATATTTAATCACGAGGATTTTCTTTTTCTTTCTAAAACGTGTGCCGCTTGTCATAGAATTTATATTTTCAGGTATGCAATAATGTATGAGTGAAACATAGGAATAGGTCTTATAAGTTCATTCACCGACAGTTTCCATGATTCATGTAGAAAACTAATTATAAAAAGTTAATACTTGAAGTCTACTTTTTGCTGCTTGGAGTTCTTTTTTAGGCATTTATTGATGGCACCTCATTGATTGTATAAATGTACACTAGAGCGCCTACAATTGAAACATTTTAAGATCTGTACATCCTCATGTGGAAAGAGAGAGAGAAGTCAGAGAGAGAGAGAGAGAGAGAGAGAGAGAGAGAGAGAGAAGGAGCAGGAGCATAAGAAAAATGGAATAGGCCTGAATATAGAAATACGGGTCTGAATAACACACATAAGAGCAGATATACTTCCTAAATGGAAAAAGAAAGTAGTTCCTAAAGTAATGTCGCCATTGTGGCGATAAAATGGATATCACCGCTGTAGTGATATATTTTTTCTCCCACTGATATCAATCAATATCTAACTATGAAATATATAATAATACTTCATAACCCGCCATTCAAATACGATCATATTTATATGACAAATAAAGTGACAAAGAACTTACATTCCACTTCTGAGTTTTAATGTCCAACCCTGTTTGCTAACAGAGTTGGAAACTATTTCCTATTCGATCATAAGCATAATGGATTTTAGTCGATTGACATAATATACCTTTGAATTCTATTATATTCTCAGCAAATACGATCCTGTTTCTTGATATATATATAATTAACAAAGAACTTAAATTTGATTATGCATACCAATTTAAAGGCGAACGTCCTACTATAACTTTTTGAAAACCTTTACTTTTACAGCTCTATATTATTCAGTTTAATGTAAATGGACCGCTGTCAATATCAACCAGCTAGTATGGGACACGTCAGCATGGCTTACTTGACTGAGTACATGTGGTTTAGTGCTGAGTCATTTGTAGACATTTTATTGTTGGGCCATATATCTTTGTGTGTTTTAAACTAGTCGTACTTATAAGAAAGTTTGTTGAAATATCTTAATTGCGCGATGGAGCCCAACTTGATCCGCTGTAATATTGCTTAAAAACGATTTAATCTAATTCTTATTATCAATTATTTCTTTGTTTTACTTGTGTTTTACGTATGATATCTGATGGTGAAAATTGAATTGCCGGCGGTAAAGAAAAGAAATACTAATTTTGTAGTTTTATTTTGTTTGATATATTATTCATAATTGATCGTTTTCAAAATTTAATAGATGGTCACGTTGGCTTAGAAATATTATTAATTTTATGTCTTTAATAGTTCCAAAAATAATATAAAAGTACATCGCTTCTTAATTCACATCGGAAGACGTGCTTAAAAGCACAATATATGTATCATGTATCTTTTTCAAAGAAAATTTCGACGCATGGGCGCCAAAATATGTCCTACATACTACACCTATACATTCACATTTTACTCAGTAATGAGTACGATCTAGTCCGATATTACGTATGGTAATGGAATGCGGCAGAGCGTTTCAACCGACATGCATGACTCAGTACACAATTATTCTACCTATAGATTCTCAACATTTGCTTTTCCAGTGTGTCGAAATCCAAATAAATCATATACTAATCAAAAGTATTTTACTATACAAACTTTCAATGAAATTCTTGACATAGATTATATGACATTATTGAAGAGGCTGAACTGTAAACAAAGCAAAGTGTCATGGGTCACCAATTTCTCTTTAGTGGCAGCATCAAAACCTGATTACGTTTTGCGCATTGCAGTCAAAATACACAGCGGAAATCATACCATAATGTTCATAATCTAAGGAATAAACAAACTCTTTTGAATCAATACAAAAACTACCTAAATCTAAACTTAGGATCACCACCAGATTAATAGATAATGTATCCTCGAACAGCCATATTTCGTGACCTTAACGTGAATTTTAACGCGTTCATTATAATATTGTGAGAATCTACTCAAATTACCATAGAAGGTGTTCAACTATATTTGCTTCATTTAATCATCGTTAAAACTTTTTTGTCATTCATGTACATTAGTTCAGAATTACCGTTTTTCCGAGCGTGTGTAAGTTTACGTATTACCGGAAGAGCATCCATGGTTCGTGACACTGACTAAAACGTCACATGTCATATGACCGGAATTTGCCAGTTAGTCCAAAGTATGGATATTATCAGTTTATAGCGTCTCCGTGTTTTTGAAAAATATCAAATTTAAAAATGAAATTTTTTCCGTTCATTCTATATGCAGTTTCTGCACTTACATTACTGGTTGTTTGTTCTTAACCATATAGATACATGGAGAGAGAGAGAGAGAGAGAGAGAGAGAGAGAGAGAGAGAGAGAGAGAGAGAGAGAGAGAGAAAATTAAAAATAGACACTGGTGAATGGATACACGTTTTGTTATAATAGATTCAATGTCTTTTGATGTAGAATATATGTTTATGATGAAATAATACTGAAACTGAAATGTCCACAGCAAATATACATTTCCAGTGTACATTTTTCTTACGTTGCATAAGAACCCCACTTGATTTAAACCAATTATTTACGTTGGCTTTGCCGTTGTATAAATTCCCAAAGTGGGTTTTCCTGTTCAAGATATGTAAACAAAGCCAACATGTGATCAGCGGAACTATCTTTAGCATATAATACAAAATTCAAGGCCAAAATGTCGGACACAAACAAGGCATTAGTGAAAATATAGATTTTCATTCTGATCTTTTTTAAATACATGAAATTACCTGTTTAAATTTCATTTTGTCTGATTTTACTTATTAAATACTTGCTGTCACTCTTGAAGAACGTTGGTGACACAGTTGATGACCTCATCTCGAAACAAGCGCGTTAGGTCGCGAGAAACATGGCGCACGATTGAAGAATAATCACGAAATCAGGCTGTTGGACGATATTCTATACAAAGAGTGGGACTACATTGGAGGGTACTGATCCAGAAGTATTAACGTGTGTCTTGAGCTCTATCAGATCATTATTATGTGGCAAATTTTAGTCTAACTATTATATTTGCATCCCACACATATTTCAACTTCACTCAGCAAATGTGATACATTTTCAGGGCAAACTAGCAATCTGATAACTGTTGGAAATTGCATAATGCCTGTGGTCAGCAAGGTGTAATTTTTGCATCAATTGTTTCTAATACCCTAAAAACTAAATTCGCACAATCTTCCTTAATGATAGAAAATTATCGAAGCAGTAACGAAAATTTAATATACGATAATTTCTATGCAAAAATATGTTTATAGAGGAAAAAACATTGATAATATAATAATGTTATCTTCATAAGATTTTAAATAAAAGTTTGAATCTTCAAAAACGTCTTAAACCTACCAATTATATTCTTTAACAAATTTTTGAAAAGGGAGCTGCCAAATTTAAAAAGCAAAATTAACCGCTGATTCACATTTTAGAAACTTGAAAACTTGTACTTTTGCAGTTTATAGCATGTTCTTATAGCATGTATCGCCATTGTGGCGATAAGAAATGGTATCACCACTGTAGTGATATAATTTGTCTCCCACTGATATCAATCAATATCTGACTATGAAATATATAATAATACTTCATAACCCGCCATTCAAATACGATCATATTTATATGACAAATAAAGTGACAAAGAACTTACATTCCACTTCTGAGTTTTAATGTCCAACCCTGTTTGCTAACAGAGTTGGAAACTATTTCCTATTCGATCATAAGCATAATGGATTTTAGTCGATTGACATATTATACCTTTGAATTCTATTATATTCTCAGCAAATACAATCCTGTTTCTTGATATATATCATTAACAAAGAACTTAAATTTGATTATGCATACCAATTTAAAGGCGAACGTCCTACTATAACTTTTTGAAAACCTTTACTTTTACAGCTCTATATTATTCAGTTTAATGTAAATGGCCCGCTGTCGATATCAACCAGCTAGTATGGGACACGTCAGCATGGCTTACTTGACTGAGTACATGTGGTTTAGTGCTGAGTCATTTGTAGACTTTTTATTGTTGGGCCATATATCTTTGTGTGTTTTAAACTAGTCGTACTTATAAGAAAGTTTGTTGAAATATCTAAATTTCGCTATGGAGCATAACTTGATCCGCTGTAATATTGCTTAAAAACGCTTTAATGTATTTCTTATTATCAATTATTTCTTTGTTTATTTATATATATTATTTTTGGAACTTTTAAAGACATAAAATTAATTATTTTTCTAAGCCAACGTGACCGTCTATTAAATTTTGGTAATGGGATGCGGCAGAGCGTTTCGACCGACATGCATGACTCAGTACACAATTATTCTACCTATAGATTCTCAACATTTGCTTTTCCAGTGTGTCGAGATCCAAATAAACCATATGCTAATCAAAAGTATTTTACTATGCAAACTTTCAATGAAATTCTTGACATAGATTATCTGACATTATTGAAGAGGCTGAACTGTAAACAAAGCAAAGTGTCATGGGTCAGCAATTTCTCTTTAGTGGCAGCATCAATGCCTGATTACGTATTGCGCATTGCATCCAAAATACACAGAGGGAATCATACCATAATGTTCATAATCTAAAGAATAAACAAATTCCTTTGAATCAATACAAAAACTACCTAAATCTAAACTTAGGATCAACATCAGATTAATAGATAATGTATCCTCGAACAGCCATAGTTCGTGACCTTAACGTGAATTTTAACGCGTTCATTATAATATTGTGAGAATCTACTCAAATTACCATAGAAGGTGTTCAACTATATTTGCTTCATTTAATCATCGTTAAAACTTTTTTGTCATTCATGTACATTAGTTCAGAATTACAGTTTTTCTGAGCGTGTGTAAGTTTACGTATTTACGGAAGAGCATCCATGGTTTGTGACACTGACTAAAACGTCACGTGTCATATGACCGGATTTTACCAGTTAGTCCAGAGTATGGATATTGTCAGTTTATAGCGTCTCCGTGTTTTTAAAAAATATCAAATTAAAAAATGAAATTTTTTCCGTTCATTCTATATGCAGTTTCTGCACTTACATTACAGGTTGCTTGGTTGCTTGTTCTTAACCATATAAATACATGAACCAAGAGAGAGAGAGAGAGAGAGAGAAGATTAAAAATAGACACTGGTGGATCGATACACGTTTTATTATAATAGATTCAATGCCTTTTGATGTAGAATATATGTTTTTTTTTTTAATAATACTGAAACAAAAAGTCCACAGTGAATATACATTTCCAGTGTACATATTACTTACGTTGTATAAGAACCCCACTTGATTTAAACCAATTATTTACATTACCTTTGCCGTTGTATAAATTCCCAAAGTGGGTTTTCCTGTTCAAGATATGTAAACAAAGCCAACATGTGATCAGCGGAACTATCTTTAGCATATAATACAAAATTCAAAGCCAAAAAGTCGGACACAAACAGGGCATTAGTGAAAATATAGATTTTCATTCTGCCCTTTTTTTAATACACGAAATTACCTGTTTAAATCTCATTTTGTCTGATTTTACTTATTAAATACTTGCTGTCACTCTTGAAGAACGTTGGTGACACAGTTGATGACCTCATCTCGAAACAAGCGCGTTAGGTCGCGAGAAACATGGCGCACGATTGAAGAATAATCACGAAATCAGGCTGTTGGACGATATTCTATATAAAGAGTGGGACTACATTGGAGAGTACTGATCCAGAAGTATTAACGTGTGTCTTGAGTTCTATCAGATCATTATTATGTGGCAAATTTTAGTCTAACTATTATATTTGCATCCCACACATATTTCAACTTCACTCAGCAAATATGATACATTTTCAGGGCTAACTAGCAATCTGATAACTGTTGGAAATTGTATAATGCCTGTGGTCAGCAAGGTGTAATTTTTGCATCAATTGTTTCTAATACCCTAAAAACTAAATTCGCACAATCTTCCTTAATGATAGAAAATTATCGAAGCAGTAAAGAAAATTTAATATACGATAATTTCTATACGAAAATATGTTTAAAGCGGAAAAAACATTGATAATATAATAATGTTATCTTCATAAGATTTTAAATAAAAGTTTGAATCTTCAAAAACGTCTTAAACCTACCAATTATATTCTTTAACAAATTTTTGAAAAGGGAGCTGCGAAATTTAAAAAGCAAAATTAACCGCTGATTCACATTTTAGAAACTTGTTAACTTGTTCTTTTGCAGTTTATAGCATGTTGTCCAGGGGTTGTGAAGCACGATAGTTCTATATGATTTCCAAGGCAAAATGCAACTTTCCTGTTACAATGTGCATAGGTTACACACTAAAACTGTCTGACAAGTGCTATATTCCATGTTTACTTTGTCAGGTTCACTGCCAGTTATTAGGAAGGATAATGGCACCCTCAGATTACCCATAGTGATGGAACATCACCATATTTAATAGAATACGTGTACCGCGTATCAATGTTAATAACAATAAAATATAGTTCCAGTGTGACTATACCTCTCCTCTGCCTCTTTGAACTGAACAGTGTTGCTAATCTCTATACTGAAGACTTCAGCAAACTCTTTGAGATACTACATCGCAGTATGGTAGTATGACTTAATCTTGCTGACATTTAACGGGTATATTGGGCATGTCCTGATGAGGACATTGTATCATCAATTGACTGGTGGGGAGCATCCGGACTAATCCATCTTTTCTGCTTTGTTCCCAATACCAGGCCAGACCGGAAAAGAGATCACGTGTGTTTCTTTAATCTGACAATAACTAAAGTGCAGCTAAGGGAAGTGAACAAGAGCTAGATATGGAAATTTCCTGATGAAAGCAAGTGTATAAGCGCAGGAAAATCATTAAAGTTTACTTAGTGACGCTCACAAATGTGAAGTAGTGGACATGTATTAAAGTGAATATCTGGGGAGGTTGAGTGGCAAAGTACGATTGAAAAGATATTAGCAATAAGTAAGCTAATTCAATATGGAAATAATATTTCAAGTGTATACAGCCTATTTGCTGCCTAACAGATCACATATAGGTACAATCAGATCTTATAGCTTCAACCAAATGTGTAGATAAATACAATTCGCATCCCAAAAGTTCTCAGTTAGGTTGGACCTTTCTTCATGTGTGACATGCAGCTATCATGAATTGTACAAAGTTAAGAGCCATGTAACCCTTCCTATAAGAACCCCCTGATAGGACTCGGTACACAATTATTTTCCCTATTTATATTCTTCACATTTGTTTTCCAGATCTGAATTTTTGAATGTGTCAAAATTAAAATTAAAAGCATATGTTAATCGCAAGTATCTTCCTAGACAAACATACAGTGACATTCTTGAGATAGGTTTTTGGCATATTTGGAGAGGATGAAATGTAAACAAAGCGATGTGCCATGTACCACAAATTTCACTCTTTGGACAGCATCAATTTCTGATTACTCACTGTGCACTTCATCCAACATAAGCAAAGAGAAGCATGACATAATGCTTACGATCGAATACAAAGACAGTTTTCTTTAAGCCAAGAGTGTCTAAATCTTATCCTAAGATCACCATCAAAAAATAGAATAAAAGAACTCCAAATATTGATAGGGACTGCATTCGTGGTTACTGTCCCGGAAGTAATACTTTGTGTGCCAAATCCAACATAATAGTAACGCAAGGCCAGTGGAGAGGGCAGAGATAATAATGGTTCTTGTTCTTGTCATTATTATTATTATTAGTAGTAGTAGTATTGGTATTATTTTTTTATTATCATCATCATCATCATTATTGATAATAATAAATATAATATTATTATTATTACTATTTTCTTCCGTAGCATTTTGATGTATTTCTAGCTGGTGTTTTATGCTGAGATTAGACCATTACCAGAGGCTTTAAATCTCAAGGATCTTGCAGTGTTCTTTTTTTTTTTTGTCCAGAGGAATGTAGCTTTCTGTAGTAACCATAGTTTGAATGTTAGTTCTAGTGCAGGTATATGGTGCAAGCATGTGCAACTTCCTCTAGGGCGAGGGCTGGATAAGCGAGATGTAAAGCCACGTTATTGCTGAAATATGCATCAAACATTTCAACTATTGCAAAAACAAACGAAATCTTGCTTACAAGAACTTTGAAAGAAAAAACGAATTGCTTCTACATGATACGCCTAGTAAATCCTATTCGTAGGTAACATCTCGCTTTCCTTTTAAAAGAAATTGTATTCACTTGTAACTAAAATGTTATTTTTTTGGTTGTGCATTTCCATATTTTCATTATTGCTGTCTACGTGGATTTTACAATTTTGTAGCAAAGAACATGTAAGTTTTTTTTCTCTGACAGAGCCTACCTATGAAGTGCATTATGATTGGTTCTCTAATACACCACACTAGCTTCAGTTTAACAAGAGAACATTGGCTTTGCGATTATTATTAGCTTATAGCTGTAGGGTGTAATATATACTTTCTTTCATGCTTTACTGCCACTCTATTGTAAAATCTCGCTATTCTCATTTATATCTCCAGACACAAGCTTATTAACCTGCACATTTTCCTTGAACACACCATCACATAAAAGGAGATTAAAACCCTGGTCAAAAATGAGCCATTGAATCTGCTTAGAATAACAGTTCGGAATATTCGGTTTAAGCCATTCCAATGACCTTTTTGTTTTGTTTTGTTTGTTTTTTGTTTGTTTTTTTTTGTTTTTTTTTTTTGTTAGTATTGAATTTAATTTTTTCTTAATGAGTTCTTTTATCATAGCGATTCTTATTTGTAATTCTATAATTCTGCCTTTAAGTTTTGTTAATATCGACTTTTATCAGAAATTGAGAGATCCGTATTTGAGTTTGAATGTAAAATGTTACGCTAATTGTTTACTAAGGGTTTTGTTATTTGCTATAAATATTGGTCACTTAATCAGATCATTATGTAAACGAGGCTCTAAAATTGCATACAGAAAAGAAAAAACAAAATAATTTTAAAAAACCCCGCATATATAAGAAACATTGAAATCAGAGTCAATCCTTGAAACTCATTTACGTCAAAGCCTCATCTATCAACTTACGAGATTCTATTTGAGTAAATCACCTTCCGGATATATCGTAACGTCTCAACACAATAGTATCAGTCCTACCATATTTTGAATATTATGGCTGTTACTGAGAAGTCTAGACTACAAAAGGAATTTGGTCTTGGCCATAATTGTACAGTTCTTGTTCATGGACTCATAACATCGGCTTATTTACTGATCTGCAATAAGCTTTGCTGTCAATCGTGTCTTCTTTCCAGATGATTACACCTATGACTCGTAAGAAAAGACTATTTACTCAACGCGTAAGATTATTGATCGAGAGTTGTAATTTGGTCCTTTGCCTCTCGAGTTCTGCCCTGGAGTTTCGTATTTCTGCACAGGATTTAAAAGTTAAAGAGAATGTATTCCCCTGTTTTCCCAGATGGTAGTCCTTGTTATAAAAAAGAAATGTGCATATCCTAGGTATATCATAAGTACACTTCCAAAAAATAGTAATGCCTATGCTGCATATGTCTGGTACATGCAAAGTTGGTGAACGTTGTGCTATTTTAAGCGCATTTCCAGAGCACACAGAAGCAGCCAATTACATAGATTTCAGAATGTTGATACGAATGTCAATCCGAGAAATTGAAAGACTCGTAAGTGTATGTTAATTTTGCACTGTGTTTCCTCCAACGACCCAGATCGAAACCATAGTCCCAAGCAGCGCTGAATGTAGTGCCAAACCTAAAGGGATTCAGCTGCCAATATTTTTGCCGATAACAGCTCAGGAACACTTTATACATTAGTTTAGTCATTTATTTACTTCATCTTAAAAAGAGGCTGATATGCATCAAGCATTGTACCAAAGTACCAAATGGTTTGTTTTCATTTTATTTCATTATATTTATCATAACAAAATAGCTGATATTTCCATTTACAAAAAGCTTTTTTCAGACATTTTGGTTACAAATTTCGTTTAAATGAACAATTTCGTTAGTTTATCCTGCGAATTTTGATTACAGGTATCTTCGTTGTAAGGAGGATCCAGTTTGCTTGTTGCAGCTATCATTATTATTTTTGTCTTTTAATTGTATCTTATTTACTATAACAATCACTACTTTGATTACGAACCATTATATCTGTCGACGACTGGAAGAACAACATGCTCGCCTGTCTGTAAACTTTCAAGCTATCAAGCCATTCGAAACTTCGATGTCAATCCTACGGATCATACCTTGAATGCATGCCGATAGCTGCCATTCGGACCACCTCGGCTATTTACAAAACAAAGATTCACCAAGAGGTTGCGAATGCATCGAACGATTGTTTAACTCGTAACTCCTAGGTCAATCCTCCTGGTCAATATATATAATTCTTCCAAATACGGTAGTTTTCCAAACCTGTATAAGTTCTTGGCTATGATATTCTACTTTGATACTTGTTCCTTGCGTGCGATGTGAGAGTCCCTTGATAGTGCTATGTCTTTAATGAAGGACAAACTCTATTCTCTCTCTCTCTCACACCCACACGCCCCCATATATATATATATATATATATATAAATATATATATATATATATATATATATATATATATATATACATATATATATATATATATATATATATATATATATATATATATATGCGTGTGTACTAAGAGTGTTTTAATTAATAATAAAAATACAATTTTCAAAATATTTAAATCTAATAGCTGGCTTCCGTCTAAATATATATTGCAGAATCTGTACGGACATGAAGTACAAGGTGACCACTTAACCATTGAAACCTATATGCATATGAGGGCGCTAGAATATCCTTTCTGATCACTTTTCTTTCTTCATTTGAAAACATAGTTTAACAGGAAACGAACTGTGCACATGAGTGGTATTTTGTCAAAAAAGTACAATTTTACTGATTGATCGCTACAAAATATAATGGCTTTGTTATATAAAAACTACACTTGAAAATTTAGGGCTCAATTTTATCTGGAAAAGCCATTTTTCCCTACATCTAAATAGTTCAGTGCAAAAAAATCTTAATAGATCAATATAAACAGACATGGCAGCCTCACATAAAGGAATCACATATGGTATATTTAAAACTTATTTAATTTTGAAAATTATCTGTTAATTTTGACAAACAAACTAAGCAAAACTCTTAGAAAATTTCAAAACAAGTAACTATAAATTTCCAGTTGAATAATAGCGGGCGTGGGGGATACCAAGAGATCACTGGAAAATGGGTACTTTTGTTGACGAGAAAATATTGGGGATGAATTCCACTTTTTATTTCAATTTTACCGTTTTGATGCCTAACGAAAATCTCTTTTAAAAACATACTTCTATATTAGACCAAATACGTTTAAATATGGACAAATCTTGCATTTGAAGAATGTTATACAGTTGAAACAATATAAAGTAGGTTTATTAATATTATACTAAACTCCTTGTAGTCCCGATAACTATAATCTTCATTATATTTATTATATTTTATTTATATGTATTATATTTTCTTATGTAAATGTATTACCACACGCATGCACTGTGCATTTTGTATACATGTAGTTTTTCCTAATGGAAATCCAATTACTGCAGGAGACATTGACCCTGTTCGTTCGGAAATGCGTTAAACTGAATGACGGTATAATCTTATACATCTTTGCTCGATATTTTTTTTTATAATAATAAAACCACGAAATTAAGAACCCACGAATATACATGTTGCAACCAAACTACGAAATTTGATACCCACAAATTTAAACTGATTCACAGTATATGAAATAGTAGTGTTCACAAAACAGATATGAATATATGAAAGTGTACTGTTCACAAAATATATATGAATATATGAAATTGTACTATTCACAAAACATATGAAACATATGAATATGTGAAATTGTACTGTTCACAAAACAGATATGAATATATGAAATTGTACTGTACACAAAATATATATGAATATATGAAATTGTACTATACACAAAATATATATGAATATATGAAATTGTACTGTTCACAAAATATATATGAATATATGAAATTGTACTATTCACAAAACATATGAAACATATGAATATGTGAAATTGTACTGTTCACATAACATACATGAATATAAGAAATTGTACTGTTCACAAAACAAATATGAACATATGAAATTGTACTGTTCACAAAAGATTTATGAATATATGCAATTGTACTGTTCACAAAACATATATGAATATATGAAATAGTACTGTTCACATAACAGATATGAATATATGAAATTATACTGTTCACAAAACATATATGGATTTATTAAATCTACCGTTTAATAAAGGACATTAAGTTATGATACCACCTCGTTCTTATAACAAACAGAAAGTCGCTTTATTGCACTATATTGGGCGGGGGGGGGGGGTTGAGGTTACACATGAATGATCAAATATATGGTATTCCTTACAGTCTGCTGAAGAACCCGCCGGAACCTCACTAGTCGTCCCTAGGCCTGAGATTAAATTTTGCGTGTGGGGGATGGGGAGCAGGGTTGTTTTCCGAACCCACCCGGCACGTTTCCACTGCCAAAAAAGGGTATACCCTCGCGAACCCCACCAGGGATTTTCAGAAAAACAAGTCCCCCCCCCACACACACACACACACACATCCATTACCAACAAATAAATAACGTTCAGCCACGAGGGACGGTCCACTCCTGCGCCGGCTCGTCGGGCTCTTATGAGTTTATCAATTGTCAACAGAAATTAGATCTGTGAACAGGATAACATTTTTTATGCAGTGAATCTGAGAGCCTTTGAAACTGACAAGGTGCAAACATTGATAATACCTATAGGCTACTCAGAGGGCGTCTATAGTTTCCGACTACCAGAGCTTGTACCACCCTACCGATGACAATGTTAGGGACCGCTTGGTGACAATCGAGGGGGAAATTATAAGTCAATGAATGAAATGAGTAAGTTTTGTGCATTTTTTAATATCCTTGATGCTTCTCGTTTTTAAAATCAGTGGGGGTGGGGGGGGTACAAACTGCAGGCGGGGTAGGCGGAAACTATAGAAATTCTTCGCTCTATTTTCTGGATGTTATGATCTTGGGGAAGATTATATCAGGCTCTTCTTTTGGTGGCACAGAAGGCATGTTTCACAACCTTTGAAATTGACAAAGTCCAAGTATTGAATACCAAGAACTTTCGTGTGGACGATGTTTTTATCGAGAAAGCCCTTGTATTATTAGTCACAGTGCTTTTCCTCGCCTGTTTGATATCTTTGATGATCCCAGCAAACTTTCACCTCCCTGAGAAATTCTAACCTGACCTCCTCCCTGCCCCCACTCTATTTTTTGCGATCTCATAAGATTTGGGGAGGAGTACTATAGTCATCCCTTTTGGTGATGTACTCAATGTAAAACATTACTTAATAAGTTGTATAACAGCCGGTACGGTGTATACTTTATGGCACTAAATTGTATAACCACTGTCACGTATTTCTTTAAGCAGGCATAGGTCACCTAAGCTCTACTGGTGTAAAATGGTTTGCGTTCATTGAGGAACGCCGTATCCATGATAAAGAGCCGCCCTAGCAACTCCGTTCCTGTATGAACACCAGCACAGTTAATCTAAGAAGCTACTATCAGCTCAAAGTTTTTGATCAGAGTGTTATCCGGTCTCAACTCAGACGCAGACGGGGACAAGGGTCTGCTACAGGCGATGGACAAGCCCCGTGTCGATAGGACAGTCGTCCCAACTGTTGGAACTGTTTTGACGATGAAGTTGAGAAGTCAAGAGATGATGCTTCTGATGATACCAGGCAACTCCGCGAAGGCCTTTTCCACAAGCTTTCGGTTGTTTTGTATCCTTTCCTTAATGCCGACCTTGCCACTTCCGCCCGTAATAGCTAGAACCAAAGTGTTGATAATAAAACTGAGCTTTGTGATTATGCAGGCTATCGTCTCACCTTGCTCGCGAAATAGGATGCGGAGGCGCTCAGCGATTGTAGTGTCTTCATTTAGGACATACACATACGATTTACACTTATCTCCATGAGTCCCTCAGACCTTTTGTGTTCCATGTCCCACAACTCCTTAATTAATTTTGCCAGATGCGTCATCTTGTAGTTTTTCTTTTGTGACGACTCTATGGTCTAAGAAAAATGTAACAGAAAGAAAGTGAAACCAACAAATCAAGTAAAAATAAACAAGCAATTTATTTCTAGACATTTAAAGTGAAAATTCAAAAGACGCTTACAGTAACGTGAATTAAAATCCAAATAATCCAAAATTCCTAAGATTTCTAATTACAAGTCCTAAATATAGAATGTACCGAATGAATGACTGTATCCTTGAATGTGGTGATGTGCCAATAGTCTTTAATCTCCTGCTGTGCCAGTAGTCTTTAATGTGATGATGTGCCAAAATGAAGTACTCCATCATATATTTTGAATAAGTTCACATAAATCCCAAAATCCTCAGTTAAAAATCCAAAATCCAAAAGTCTATGAGCACTTTTATAATCCAATGAATTTTTAAAATAATTCCTCTCTCTGAATTTGGAATGATTTTTCACAACTGTAATGGCTCCTTAAAGACTGATGTTAAGGTGGAAACTGACATACTGAAATACTGTCCACTAAACATGGTATATATAAAGATAGGTCACATGACAGAATGTTCTAGAATATTATGGTGTATGTGATTTTTGACACATAACTCAGAAGAAAATGTTGGTTTTATCTGTAAACAAAATTAACCTTGACGTCAAATTGATTCAATAACTTTTTTACCAAATCCCTCCTTGAACTCAAATACTAAGTAAACAACCTAATTCAAGGACAATAGCTAAACTGTTCAACATTATACTTAACATTAAGGTTTAAGCAAATATTTAAAGGCAAGAAACATTTATAATTTCCTAAAATATTTAGAATATCATATAAACATCATACATAACACTTCATTCATGGCGATCTGGTCACCAAGCTCTTTGATCTTTGCCACATCGTTCACGAGCTTGTATCTGACTTTCTGGGGTCTTTTCTGAATTACGTAGCTCTCTGAGATTCCGCTGGCTGTTTTGATTCCATTAAGGACGTAGTTAAGGTTTTATTACGGCTGTCTCTGTCTCATATACTACTATGTGGTAAGGTCTTTTATGTCAACCTTTACGGACATAAACTTGATCCCTAGTGCCGTCTACGGGAAGCCCTCGGTGTAAAAGGCGTCTGCCGGTCGGTCGTCATCACCAATAACCCATGTACGATCGCCCACAAACAGCCGCACCTAGAAGGCTTTATCAACCTGGGGTTCAATGATGTCATCACTGCCGTGTCTGCACGTCTGGCCTTTATAATTAACCTAAAATCCAGTGACGTCAACCGAACGGTCGTCAAAAACTTAGTGCACACGATCGTGACGAAGATGGCGATCAAAATCTCCGCCAATGAGGTGCTGTCCATCGACGATTCTGATTTCCACAACTGCTACACCGACCTCTGGATGACGACCCGAGAGCACCAGAAAATGGCAGGTTCTTCAATGTGCTCTACTAAAATGCCGCGTGTTAACAAGTTTTAACAATACGATGTCTGCAGATGGCAAGTAAATCGTCAAAATATCATACCATGGTGTGGTGGTTAGAGGTCGGACCATTGGCTACGCCCTGTTGACCAGGAACCTCTTTAAGGGGGCAACCTCAAGACTTATCTCCCTACGATTGGGCATGACTGTTCTCAACTTGGTTCTAGCCATTGTCACGAAGGACATGTTGGTTCAACAGGGTATCCTCCCGACTGAAATCTTGAAGCAGGGGCTCATATATAAAATTTCCAGTAATGGTAACCGTGGCAGTGCTGGTAGACTCCCCGGTAGTTAATTCTCTAGGCTTCTCTGTGTCAAACTATCTATTTTGATGCTTTAAAACAACGGCGTTGGCGAAGAGTGCTAACGCTATGATAAGGCCATAGAAAAACTCCAGGCCGCCTAGGGCGAATGGATCCTTTAAAGAACGGAGTGCTTGGAATGGTCAATGAGGAGCTCTGCCACCAAGGGCATGCCGAACGTACGTTCCAAGACGTCAATGAACCAATCCGGAAGTACAACATGGTCACTGGTTCAAACAAAGTTTGAGCTGATAGAGCGCGAACCCACCCTACATGATTTCTACTTTCAGGACCAAAAAGACCGCGGGCGTGTTGGAAGCAACTTAGTCTACTAGACTACCTGCGAGATGGATTCTAACGGCGCGCGTTGTTGCACAAGCTCGGGACGTCAGTCCCTCCTGGGTTGTTTTTCTCTCGAGCAGTCGACGCTCCTGTTCTTTTTAGCTCTCTTGCGTTCCAGAGCTAGCGCGTGCTGAGGTAACCAACTCGGCAGTCTGAAGCTCGTAGTCGTTAAAGGTCCCCTGGACACACCTGAGCTTAAAGGTGTCCACCTCGGTGCGACTCTCAATCGGATGCACGTCTTCAGACCATGGAGTCGCATTCCTTTTTGTAAACCCTACACTGTTTGTGATATGGTGAAATGGCATCCAGGCGGCTACTAACCCCCTGTGGACACGAGAAGCGACGCCCATCGCACGCCCCTGGTCATCTGCCCAGATGCGCCCTAAGTCTTTGTCTCGAACCTTGCACGGCGCCTGTCCGATGCCCGGTTTTATGGCCGTTATACACCTCAAATGTGCGGGGTTGGGCCTCCACCCATTTGTTCTTGCCAGTAGCCAAAAAACACCGCTAGAGCATGGTACGTAGGGTGAGATGAAAGCGGGCAATCCTCGTGAGAGGTGGGGAGGGGGCTGACCTTTTGACTCAGGGAAAGTGGTGGTCTCTACGCCGTGAACCTCCATCAGGGCCGTGAACTGGCGGGAGATAAACTCTGTGCCACTGTCTGTCCACGGCTTGCGTACCGCATGGCTGCGGCTCTCTGCGTTGGATAGAATCCGGGACATTGCCGCTCGGGTGTCGCTCTTGCTCTTTAACGGCTCGACATGAACAAAACGGCTATTGGAACCGATTGCCGTTATAATTATATTGTAGCAGTGGCCGAGCCGACTCGTCTCATCAAAGAAGCCTGTAAGGTGCCGCCAGTGGGCTCAAAACAAACTCAGGCTTCACGAGCCTCCTCGTTCGCTATCACGATTTTGTTCTTGGTCGCGAAGATTATCTGTTCAATTTTGAGCAGACGTCGTCTATATAATAGCCGCCTTTTGACCCAGCGAGTAGCCAAGATTGTCGCTACTGCCCCATAGTACCGACCAAGGGTAAGGAACTGTCCTGATTGCACTGATGGGGCATCTCCCTTTAGCATATCTGCGACGGCCTACATCTTGTTCCTATCGCCGTGCAACACTGCTATTAGGTCACAAAGGTCGTTTTCACTAGGCCTTTATGAATCTTGCAGTTTCGGTGTCATATCACTTCAGGATAGAAGGACGCGGAAGCAGGGGCAGTCTACGAAAGTCCTGAACCAATATATTTACTGGAGATGGCTACCCTTGTCACCATGCAGGGAGCCGACGTCGTTCCAACAACAGAGATCTTTTTGTCCGAATCGAAACCCAGCACCTTTCAGGCACTTACGGGCCTCTCGATGATCAAAGGTCGTGTAGACGCAGTCTATGCGGATTCCCATCACGGTGTCACCTAGGGCGCTGGCCAGTAGGTGCAAGAGGATGCGCACCCAGTAAATAATCATGCTGGAAACGGGCCTGTAATCATGAGAGTTCACACTGTACCTGGTCGACGACAAAAGTGAAGTCGTGAGCCAGCTCGGCCCACATACAACCACTGCGGTAGGCAGCAGCTTCCTTGGGGTCCCAGTGGAGCTGTCGCCAGGCAGGTTTGTTGCTACGGCGACCGGCTAGGCCGTAGACATGGTTGGCTACAAACCTTTTGTCTTGGTTTGAGCGGTCGCTAGCGTACATTTTGGTCAAAACTGTCCAAATGTTGTTCGAGATGCCTCGGTGGGGCACAAACTCGCCTACAATAATGTAGGCAATGTCCTTTTATTGGGTATATTGCAAGGTTGTGCCTGGGACGAGATCCTGTCGGCAGGAAAATATAATGGGATCCGTTTTTTTTTTATCTCAACTCGGTAAAAACGACTTGACTAGATGTGGCCTTTTTTCTGCTGGGAAGGACCGACATGCATATTAAATGTATACAATATGTGTGTATAGGCCAGAGCCACTTCGATGCCGAAAACCTTTGCGCCAGTGTTAACAATTTTCTCAAGTAAAATGCCTTGTGCTATCACTGCCTACTTAAAAATGGAATCAGTAGCTTTACAATGTCTTCAGTGTCCACGTTTCATGTCGGATCCATTAAACAACCTCTTTAAAGCATGATGCATGCAATTGGGAGTCCAGATTTAAGTGCTTCATAGTAAAGAGAGTTCATATTGATTTTTTGTCACGATGTCTTATTATTTATTGCCTGAAAAGTTAAAGCATATCTGGAATTCGGTTGCGAGTTACTGACATGATTGGATTTGGTTGATGTGATATAATTCTTAAATCATATATCTTTTACAAATGGTTTGTGCTCTGCACGTATGCCGAAGGTATAATGTAGAAGACTTCTTGAATTAAAAATAATTTTACTTTTAGACCAAATGAATACGATACCCACAACAGTTAAATCGACACTTATCAAATAATATACTGTAATGTTTCAACGCAACGTCGTAGACATGTCTTATTTCATCTTCTAAATCTGTAGACTCTTTTGTTCATTATTTAAACTTTCGGCTTTCGCTTTTTTTTTCTTCTAAATTTATTTAAAGTTTCCAAAGTTGTCTTCCAAGTTCAACTTTTCTAGAGTCTTTTGACTTCTAAGAAGTAACTTTTTCAGATTTTCTGTTAACTTTGTTTTCTTTTTCATTTTTGTCTTCGCCATCTTACATTTATTTTGCAAGAAGTTTGGAAAGTTAACTAAACATGATTTCAAAATGTTAAAATGATTAATTGCAATATGACTGACAATGTAACTTTGAATAGTTAAAAATAATTGGAAATGGAAGTGGGTAAATTAAAACAAGGGAGACATAAGTGTGTCTTATGAGTGGAGAAGAGAAATACGTAAATTAGTTCGACAAAACTTTTCCATATTCTAATCCTTGCCAAAAATCATACAACAAAAGTGGAGTAGAAAACATAGAATGTCAAAAGAGAATACTATAAAAACTAATATAGTGAAAATAAAAAGTACCACAAAAATGGAGAGATGAAAACATAGCACTACAATGAATGCAAGAAAAAGTACTTGATGCAAAAATAAAACAATGATTAAAACTTCAGAATAGTTAACATGTTAAAAAATATAATTTCATAAGCACCAGGACAAAAGGTTAAATCAGGCATGACAAAGAAAATAATCGATGTTCCATCAATTGATTTTTATTGGAGATGGCTAAATTTTACAAAAACCTGAAGGTGTAAGTGAAGATGATTTCGACAGAGATTACGTTATTCCATGTTCGTTATTTGATTTCTCTCATTCTAAAGAGCAGAGAACATGTTCTCGCTGGTCAAACACAAGATATATGATTACCAGTGAAAACAGGTCTAACAATGCAACATTACATCAAGAAAAAAGCCTGTAAGAGAACAAGATGATAATTGTATCACTGAAGAGATTTTGAATTGTATTATCTAATCTATTTTCCCCGTAAGACTTTATTGCATTGCAAGGAGCTACTCTTGTAATGACAATTATTGCAACAAATTTGGTTCAAGGGGCAAATGTGTCAACAACCATTACGCATTTTTTATAATTATTTCAGTATTTTCAGATTTGTTTTCTCTGTTGTCTTTTTGAAATCTAAATATTAAAAAGTTATCAAACTAGTATCCAGTGCATATAGAGGCAAACCAAGTTTAAATGACAAATATCCAGTAAATAATATAGTTCCATATTTTGCATGAAGTCATATTTCAGTTAATTTTGCAAACTTTCAAGTTGTCACTTAGGAGAAATTTGCTAATTATTCATGTCGCGCTATAAATTACCACATCTGACAATTATTTGTAAATTTTAGTAACAATTGGTTTATACATCTTTGATTTGTTTCTCTTCCATTTTTTCCAACTCTTTTTCTGTTCTAGTTTTGCCGGTTATCTCGTTGCATGCTCCATTTGCAATTCCTGTTTGTACTCTTCCATTTCAAGAAAAATGAGATTATTGCTATTTATGTCTTCGATAAATCGCAATTCTATTTCAAGTTGCGTCTTTCCCATGTCCTTGCTATTTAAATAAAAAAAAATAGCTGAAGGTGGTGGAAATTTTGAATGAAAGAATGTAAAAATCCTGTTTACGATGATGATGATGATGATGATGATGATGATGATGATGATGACGACAATGATGATCATGATGATTAGGATGATGGTGATGATCTAGTACAAACACAAGATTAAATTCAAGTCAGTGATGTCTGCACAATCGCAATGGCATATGTGACAGCAGAAATATTCTTATCATATGTCTTTACCTCTGCACACTTTTCCCCCTGTGCCACCATTTTTGCTTCTTCAGTTGTTGTTTTTTTGCAATACTATCACGGATTGTTTATCAGCATTTACTGCTTCGGCATTGAGGATATGGTTTAAACACAGTTTAAACGAGTCACTGGATTTCTGTAATTTGTTGTTGTATCAGTATATCAACCTTTTTCATAACCATGTTACTCGGTGAAACAAAAACATACACATTGTCATCACCAACAGCGTCGTCTTGTTTTGCTTTTAAATCTGTTATGAATTGTTGAAATTTGGGCATAATGCCTTCGTATGAGCTGCTACCTTGCTGTCCTAAAATGAATACCTCCATTAACATTTTACAGTGTCTGATAGTGTTGAAACAGACTGTGTAATAGATGTTCTGTTTGTACCTGTGCTACAGATTGCATATGATCTAATTCTTTGATTCAATCATTGTTATTAATTTCTCTGTCAGATCAATACTATATTGCATAAAAAACAGTGGCCAGCCAGTGGCTTCATCTTGGTCTGCAAAAGAAATTAAAGTCATCAGATGACATCCACATTGCCCATTTTATTTGATTCTCCCAAAATCTAATCTCACTGTGATCTGTACCTTATCAAAGAGTATCAAAACTGTATAATAGTTTGTATGTGAAGAATTTAATTTCAGTGTAGTAAATGTTTATTTCGTGAAATACTTTTTTACAATGTCAGGATTGGACAGATAATTAAACTTAGTTGCAGTGAGGTATCAGAAGTGAGAACATACAAGAAGCAGAGTCTATTACTTCAGCACTGGGTCCTCAAATGTTGTTGCTGCTTCTATAGGGTCAGCCAAAAGAGAGCGTGGGACGTCTACAAAAAACGTATATAATCTGCGTTGAAGAGTAAACCTAGTCAAGTCCAATTATTTAAATAAAAGTATTTACATTAAAAAATGTTGTGTGTTAAACAATGTTCACCAATACTTGGTATATGAAATTGTCTTTTCTTGTGGAAATATATAGACCATCTATTTACTGTTTTTCCAAATTCACGTGTTATTCTCTAATTGTTCTATCTCATCTTTTCATTTCCTCCTTTGTAAACGAGCTTAAAAAAAGTTTCTTTTTCACAATCTTTGATTCACTAGTATTTTGTATATCCTTTTTCAATTTCCTCTCTCATTGTTTCTCTGTTACATTTGTAACATTTTACAACTACTTACTGTACTTTGTACACATGCATTCCGCTTCATTGTACTATTTATTTCTGTAGTTTAATTTCAATTACTACTAGGTATCAAATGAAACTTCTGAGAAAACTGAATCATTAAAATCTGTATCTCTACACAATTTGAAATGTGTGCTCGGTTTTACTTCCTCCATATAGTGTGAAATTCTTCCCAAATCAACTGGTTAATGTAAAAACTTTTGTAATTCTTTATAATTCGAGGTTTTGTCCTGGAAAAGTGCATAGTTGATTGAATAGTTGTGTGAATAGCTAATATACATTCTTTGAATGAAATTTTTGAGATGTTTAAATGTTCTCATGATTGCATCAACAGCTATCTAAGTTTCATTATCTTTTATGTTGTTCAAGATCTTGTAGACCAGCTTTTAGTATTTTAGATTGCATTTGTTTCTCAGTTTTTCTTGTATGTTGTGAATGTCAATATTATATTTTTCAATTTTATCTATTTTCATTTCATTTGTGATTCCATTTATTTTCCATCCAGGATATTGTAGTCGCCTTTTTTATGTGTTCCATTTTGTTGTTTAACTGGGATATTTTATGTACTTTCTTTTCTCTCTCTGGTTTTGTTATCAATACAAATTTGTGTGATGTGCATATTTTAACTCCTTCAATTTCTAATGCGCTGAGGGGTTTTATTTTCTTCACATCTCTCACATTCTAGAACTCGTTTTCTTTCAAATCCTCAAAGTTTCAGAATCTTTAAAAGTGGTATTTTGTGCATCCCCATTTACTTTAATGACATAATGTTTTCAGCCTGTTCCCAACTGTTAAACAACTCGTCATATCCTTTCCATTTCATGAATACATACTTTTTACCGTTCATTCTTTTCGTCTTCAAGGTCATTTTACCATTATATCTGCCATATTGTTTGTTGTATAGATATAACTATTATTCATGAAACATGCCCTCCATATCCTCTCCCTTCTAGTCTTCCAGTTTGTAAAGGACAGAATCGCCTGTCTAATTTTAAATAGTTCCTCTGCAAGGTGTGGAAGGTAGCCCTTTGCAAATATTGTCTTGTATTTCGAAATTCAGTTTCGCCATTTGTAAATTTAGACGTTCAAAACGTAACAGTTGTCAGGTAATGAATGTTATTTATCCGTTCTTTTGATCTGTTTTTTGTTTGTTTGTTTGTTTGTTTGTTGTTTTTTTAATTATTTTATTTATTTATTTATTTTTTTTGTTTTGGTTCTTTTTTTTCTTTTTTGTTTGTTTGTTTGTTTGTTTTTTTCGTTGTTTTTTTTTTTTTCCTTTCTTGCTTCAACTGGAGTCATGTGTATTGATCTGTGTTGAGTGTTATTGTATCCCTCATTTAACTTTGATAAAACTTCAACCCTTTTTCCTGTTACATTTTTAGTTAAATAAGTCAACATTCTAGTCTTTAAGGTCCTGTTTAACCTTTAACTACACATCCTTATCTGTCTGAGTAAGTTGAAAATTATTTGATGCTTTCCTTTTGCAAGAAGTCCTAACTTTTTGTTGTAAAACTCTTTTGCTTCATTAACTTGTTTTTTTTAAGGCATCGTGTATGTCATCTCACTTTTTCTTTTTAACTTTTTCAGCCACAGCGTATTTTGAAAAAAAAATATATCACAGTGACGGTGTATTTGTATTGTTTTACATTTTTCATATGCATGCACGTCAACAATGTCCGTCTGACACTGGTCATCAAAGTGACTTACATGAACTCTTTTTCTAGGGAAATCTGTTTCCCCGCTTCCTTGTGTAATGTGTAGGCAGACATTTCAGTTAATCCTTCTTTCAATTTAGTGTATTTTTTTTTTCGTTGTGTTCTGCTTAATTTGTTCCCACAATTGACTTATATTTGTGTAAGTAATTAAACTTTCAGGGATCGTAGTAAGATTCTTAAATACTCTCTTTGTCAGCCATTTAAACGGTATAAAAACACCCAGAGAATACTTTACGCTTGATAAATTGTCTTCTCTTGTTATCAACAGGCCAACAGGACATCCATCCAAAACACAAACATTTTTTTTTTTTTTTGCAATTTCCGTTGTCTATTAAATCCTTAAATTTTTCATTTCTATAGTTCAATCTAAAACATCCACTTTATATACTGCCACCATTTTTTTTAAATCGAACTTTTTCCATAAATTCTATCACTGTTGTTGTCGAGTTGTTGTAAATTGGCTTTATAAATTTTACGAGATCTTCAATTTGTGCTGTAAAGTTAGCCGAGTAAACATTTGTATATTTATCCACATCAATTACACAATTTATTCTTTCTTTGTGCTGCACTGATGCTGCTTATTTCAATGTCATAATCAATGCATGTAATCTGTAAATCTACACCTTTATTTAAACATTGCAGGATACCTTATTTGTATTTGTAATTGAAAACTCAAACAGTTTTTTTTGTTTTGTATATTATTTCGTACCACGACTAGCTTTGACCACAGCTTTATCCCATCCAAACTTGTAAATAAATAGATATTATCGCTTGATACCGATAGTTGCTTTTATGTCATACTCGTTAAATATGATATCACCTCTCTCAAAGCTGTAGAATTTATCACAATGTAGCTTTGTGACATTATTTATATTGTGCTCAAAGTTTCAAATTATTTTGAGTTCGCTGTGATAGCTCAGCAGCTGTGCCTTTCTCTAGTTGTCTTCATAGTGTTTGAAGTGTAGTAATTATAATGATTTCTGAAAATCATTATAATTACTACACCACTCACACTATGAAGACAACATAAATATTGTGATATCTCTAAGTGAGATGGTAATACACAATAATATGAGCAGTGTAGTAAACTTTAACTTTTAATCGTAAAAATTACTGTCTGGTTTAATCTGGTTAACTGCCGATTTATATACTGCTTTATTTTATTTTTCTTTACTTCTATATGTGTTTTCTTTTTATTATTTGTTACTCTTTCTTTCTTTGATTAGAATATTGTTTCCCATTACTGACAAATACATATTTACTTGTCTTTACCCTAAATGTCAAGATTTGGCACGGCTCTGTACATGCCTCATGACATAATCTCTCGAACTTGGGGCACCATGGTCTTTACTGACAATGTGGGCACCATGGTCTTTACTAACAATGTGGGCACCATGGTGTTTTTTTAAATTTTGTGGGCACCATGGTCTTTACTAACAATGTGGGCACCATGGTCTTTACTAACAATGTGGGCACCGTTTAACATTTTCTAACAAAAATAAACAGCCTATCAGCATTTCTATCAGACGATTTTAGATCAAAAATGAATAGAGGGTGGTTCTGAAAATATTTAGGTGGTGTATGAAGTAATTCGTGATATTGAAATTTATTCACGTTCAAAAGTTTAGAGTGACAAATTTTGAACACGTGCCAATAAAAACATGCCTACTAAATTCCATGGCAATCCTTGTACTCGTACTAGAAAAGTCTAAGTCCAAAAAGTTCAAAATTGTATACAGAAACAAGGAAACATTACCTTAATGGCATAAATATCTAATCGGGTCATATGCATATGCATGCAAATGTGCCTACTAAAATTGATTTGTCCACGTTAAAGGCATTTGTGCAATCGTGCTGACAAGATTATCACGAAAAAGAAAGTCCAAATCCAGAAAGTTAAATATTTACCAGAAAAAGACATTATTGCAATAATGGCATAACACTCGAATCAAATCATCAACACATGCATACAAACATGTCTACAAAATTGTATTTCTCTACAATCAGTATATTTTATGCAGTCATGCTAACGAGTTTCCTGAGATGGAGTTCTAGTAATGGAATACTTTACCATCAGTTACCCAATTCTAAAATCAGTTCTATTCTAATGGCGGTATTTTTCAAATACAACTTCAGCTTCAACAACTAAAGATGTAACCGAGAGAATTTTTGTATGTTCAGAAACGTCCTTAACTGAGGCAAACAGGCAGTTATATATATATATAGAGAGAGAGAGACAGACAGACAGACAGACAGAGAGATGTAGGTTGGTTGGTAGGTAGGTCGACATACGGATATACATACAGATAGATAGGTGAAGTTGGATCGTATGAAAATAATTTCTCACATTTGGAAGATAGCTCTTGTGTTGAATGTATTATCAATACTTCAAAAACCACTAAATCCTTATCATGCTCATCAAATGCTATTGACAAGGAATAATGTAGGCCTGGACGAATCCAATCTAAATTTGCTTGGAATCCCTAAAAAAAATGTGCGTTCACAATTAAATATTAACATAAACATCACGGTTAACCTAAAAGTGTAAGTATTGTTCAATTTCTTAAACATAATGAAGTGTTTATAATTTCTTGGCATACATCACCTTTATTATTAATTAATAATAGCATACCATTATTTGCAATACACCTAACATACAATATTGTTTGAAAACAACCTATTGAATTGCTTGACGTATATTTTTTTAAATCGCTTTACAAATACGATTATTTATAATGAGCAACCTAGTCCCCGTAAAATGCGTTTAAAACTGGATAGCATTTTCCAAAGGTTTCGCGCATACGCGGCTTAAGCAAAATAGATGTTATTGCAACCCAAATTGTTAATTAAGAGATAAAGATTTGTTTTATTATTTCAACATCTCATCGAGAATGCGAAGGAAAAATATATATATTCATTTAAAAAAATGATTGATATTTTATTCACATATCAAAAACGATGAGCATGAATGTCTTACCTACAAGACAATTATAAAGAATTTTAAAGAGGGTAAAAAGAAAAGAAACATCTTTGAATTTCTCATTTCTAATAAGTTTCGTGAAGGTCAGATTTAATATATGAATCAAAATGGTATGGATTCTACAAATGTTTCTTGAAACAGGATTTTTCGCAATCACCAGTATTTGGTATTGTAATCAGTTATAACCAAGCATTTGTTAAATACAACACAACAGTCTACGAATTCAGGACATGTACAATAAATAAACAGCAAGACCATTTCATTCAGGACACTGCCTAATTAGTCTCTTGGCTACCCAGGATCGGAACTTTGACTGGCAAAGATGTCTTAAATGGATGTTACAATTTTGTTTCTGTTCTGATCTTTAACAAATGGTTAGCCAGTCATATTTATTTTATCAAAACTATGCAATCAGAAATGAAATAAGAGAAAGAACGAAACTCAGCATATGCCATGAAATAAGACATCTAAAAATAATAAAATATGTACTAACGAAGTATTAAATCCCTATGTAAGCCATTTTAATTAGCATGGCCACATTTTCACAAAACTGCCAACCTTGCGTGCACACTGAAACAAACTCAAATAATGTTCCTTTGTATCTGTGGGTAAATATTAAGGAACAAAAATTACTTTACCCACGCTTGGCTCATTTCTTTGCAAACATTTGACTTCTGCCTAATCGTCAAAGAGTTCAGAATAATAGAGTGGTTAGGATCGCACCTCCTCTGGCTAACCACGTGCATTCTGATTCTTGCTGTACTGTAATCATTTGACATAATATTTACCCACAGATAAGACGAAACCTTTTCTAAACCTATACCAGAGTGCATCCCTGTTTTAAGATTTCCTTGAATGAAATGAAGGATCGCAGTCAATCCCACTCCAATCCCCTCTTATATGCATTCCTGGCTACACTGCTAGTTAGTAGAATTAAGTCAATTGATATATTTAGGACTGATTGTAGACTTTTACCGCGACTTTGCCTCCCATCCATAATTTATCATTTTTATCAATTGCTACACTTCGAAAATCCAATATGTTACGTGATCCTAATGTTGTTCTTAAAATAGATAAGAAGTTGGAATCGGAGAGGCCTTTTCGATACGAAGTGTCATCGTCGTACACAGCCAGAAGAATACCTCGATAATTATCAAAGCGGATCCCAAATGGTCGTCCCTGCAGTGAAAATGTGGATACCACTTGACCTGAAGACTTGTGCATTCTTATGCACTTATCAACGAAGTCCTACACGAGGTACTGGCCGGTATCCTGTCATACAGGTGTGCTTGGACAGGTTTCTTTTTATCAATCGCCCACTCAAATCGTACAAGTCTTCGTGACCATTCAGTGCAGACATTTCATCGGTATTTACAGATGATGTACAACAAACCAATATTTCTTCCCCATTCTGAACATTCCTCCGACAAGCCATTCCTTGTGAATAGTCAGCAGTATCGTCAATCAACAATGAAACTGTTCCGTTTCTTGAGACGAGAAGTATGTATACATCCGCTT
This sequence comes from Margaritifera margaritifera, assembly GCA_029931535.1. Classification (NCBI taxonomy): domain Eukaryota; kingdom Metazoa; phylum Mollusca; class Bivalvia; order Unionida; family Margaritiferidae; genus Margaritifera; species Margaritifera margaritifera. The sequence continues at coordinate 66,985 of JAQPZY010001646.1, forward strand.
TCCAGACAAGACACACTGGTCTTCTTTTAAATTTCATACTTTTGGATTACTTTTCCCTTCGCATCAACAAAAATCAGGATACTTTAGTTCAATATGCCTATCCATGCTTTGTCATTATTACTAGGGGGCTATTCCATATACCATCTCGTTTTGTTCTAATTTAAATTCTTTAAAAGGATCAAGTTTAACACTTGTTTTCAATAGAGCCTTTACAATATCTTCCTCCCCTACTTTCTCCGTCAGGGACTGTACATGATTTTCATCCAGTTCTCCTTGGACATACCTTTTGACATGAGAGACTCCGTGTACTTTGACCATTCCATTAATCGGAGAAGTAGATGATAATTTCTCTAGTAGCGCAGGTCCCGTCCCGACAGTTTCCACTGCCACATCATCTGCTACCATCTGCTTTGTAATAGTAAGAAGAAGCTGTTGACTTTCTAAATGATGTTCTGTTTTAGTCAGAGATGTCTTGATTTCATTGTTAAGATTGCTATACTGATCCTATCATTGTTTTTCGATTTTTAACCTCTCTTGTTCTAAAATGTCTTAGATGTTCTTAGCGTGTTTACGTACTGCATCAAGGTCAGCTTCTTTTAGCCTTTTTGTAAGTGACCTGCTTTCACCTTGTAAAAACGCAACATTCCTTCTCAGTTGCGCCAAGCTTCCCTGAAGAACAGAACTTTCTATTGCAGAAACGAGTTTTTGGCACATGTTTTCTGCTCCTGTGGTGATGTCATTGGATGCGTGATTTTCGTGAAACGTCATCTTACAAATCACACATAACTCCTTGTTACATAGCGTACAGTACATCTTGATTTCCTCATTTGTATGCTGCGAACAAAACACACACGATCTTATCTTCCCCTTAACTTTGGGATCAGAATGATCTAGGTCACTAATATTATGTTCACGTGTCATCTTCATGTTTGTATGCGCTTCTGTACAATGGCTCCAAAAATACTCTTCGCAGTCAAAACAAATGCTCACGGCGGCTTCCCCCTTGCTGCACACATCTCATGACAGAGCGTTTACAGATGCTAGTTTTTCGTTTGAAATTCCCCTAAACCTGAATCAGGAAGTACAATAGTATCCCGACACAGTGGACTATGGAATTGTTTATTCCTTGCTTTTTACTTGACGTGTCCCTCCAGACACAGTAAACAGAATGCATGGAAACATGGAAGCAACTTGGGATCTTTGTACGTCCGCAAACAAATACAATATGAAATGCGATCTTCCTCGCCGACACCTACCTATCTCTACCATTTTTACAGTAATGGCGGCTATAAATGGAAGCCAGTAAAGTGGCTCTGTAGATTTTGAAGTTATAAGTGGTTATTTTTGCAGTGAAATGATTCGTAATTGTTGGGATGATATGTGAATATTCAAGGAATACAGGGTAGATAACATTACTGGTGGATCATATAAAATTTTGGAGAAAAAAAAGTATTTTTCCCTTTAAAGCTCTTGGATGATGGAGTAGAGATGGAAGTTTAGTGGTGCAGTTTTGAGACATTCCCTACCTTGTTTATTTGACTCATTGACTCATTTCAGTGTAATTACCTGTTTCTTACAATGTTCATCAGTTACCTTCATTAGTAAGAATTGTTTGGCACATAGTGAGCAATAATTGTCAGTGTCACAAATGAGTAGTGAGAAAAAATTAGTCCAATCAAAATTATCCACAAGCATGAGTGGAAAGAAAGATCAAGGTAAGCAACGAAAGAAAACCAAATCACAGAGTAGTTCCCCAATGGAGACATCTGACACAAGTTTGAGTCATGCAGGCTTGAGTGCAATTCAGCTGGACTTAGATGAAATAAAGCAAAGCCTCCGAGGGAGCATTTCTAAAGCAGATTTCACATCTGCTATTGCTGACCTGGTGAAAAGAGATGACCTTACGGAAATTGTTTTCACCTATTGTGAGGGAATTGCTAGAGAATGTGAAGGAAGATCTGAGAAAGGAGATGGTTGTCGAAAGTGAAAGGGTAGTAAAGGAGAGGACAGGAGAGTCGATGGATCGCGTTATATTGACTGGAATTTGAAAACCGCCAATTGCGAGGAAAATTACAAGAGACAAAGAAGGAAAATAACAAACTGAGGAGTGGCTTGGAAGATTCTGACAGGAGATCGAAGCAAGCAAGTACAGTTTCAAACCAAATAGAACAAAATTCAAGGAAGCTAATGTTAAAGTTTTAGGGCTGGATGAGGAGGAAAATGAAAATATGAGAGATAGAATTCCGAAATTGGTGAAGGAAGTCACAAGGATTAACTTAGATAACAGGAACATATTTGCGGTGCATAGGATCTCTGCCCGACAGGGACAGCCAAGGCCAGTGATTGTCAAATTCTGGAGTCTGGATTGCAAACTTCCAATTATCAGGAAGCGGAAGGATTTCAAGCAAAGCAAAGGAATTAGACTGGTGGAGGATGTGACCAGGATGAATATTGAACTTGTCAATAAATTAACCAAACATCAGGAGATTGACAGTGCATGGTACTTTAACGGTTTTGTTTATGGTAAAAGCAATTCAGGAAAAAGGATGAAATTTGACATTTATGATGAAATTGATGAGAAAATTAGAATGCAAGAGCAATTTTCAGTTCTATGAACCCATGAAATTGGCCAAACATGTATGCGGAAATTAGATTTTGCTGCTCCCTTTTCTACACAAATTTGTTTAATATTTTTTATAAGTGTTACTTGTTTTGTAGGAATGTTTTTTGTTTTTTTTTGGGGGGGGGGGTTGAGGTTTTGTTTCTAAGAGAGGTCTATTTTTATTCTTTATTGGTTGATTCATTAATTTATTCTTTTGGTCAATTCAATCCTTCCTCTACCAGCTCTGTCATTAATCCATAGATTCATTATTAGCACATCCATTGTGTCATATCTTTCCTTAATGAGTCCAATCGCTAATTCATAAATCATCTTTCATTCATATACACATTTATTTAATCAGTCGTTCACTCATCATTTTCAACACTACTTATCCACAATACATTTTTCAGTCCCCCATCCTCGCTCATTCATTCACTCACTCACCACATCCATGTATACTCTCATTCATACTTTCTTTTTCTGCCTTTTTTTTGTTCTTCCTTCATTCACTCGTTTGAAATTTATACTCGTATTTTTCTGTTCCTATTGGTTCAATAAACTGATTTAGCTCCGGAAAGGTCTGTTGGAGGTACATAAGAGTTATCTCAAATAGATTCGTTTCACTTGTTGTATATTGTCCACTGTATCAATGTGACTGGAAGGACAGCAAAATCACGATTGGGTCCAAGATCAAGCTTATGCGCTCCCTTGTCATGTCCATACTGCAGAACTAGAGAGAAGAATCCATGTTCTAGAGATGAGATGTTATCAAAGGATCCTGAAAATCTCTTACTTAGACCACGTCTCAAATGAGGAGGTGCACATTAGAATCCAAGGTGCAATTGGACCATATGAAGATCTGCTCACCACCGTAAAGAAACGTAAACTAAGATGGTATGGTCACGTCTCACGCTCATCTGGCCTGTCAAAAACAATCTTACAGGGTACAGTGAGAGGAAAGAGAAAACGAGGCAGACAGAAGAAGAGATGGGAAGATAATATCAAAGAGTGGACAGGCATGGACTTTGCAAAGTCCCAAAGAGCAGTGATGTGACAGTCAAGGGAGATTTTTTATTTTAGATATTACAATTATTGAAAATAGAATAACCCTCATGAATTTGTATGGCTATAATGATGACAATCCTAGTTTTTTTAGAAAGTTAAAAGAGGAGATTTTAGTTTTTGAGAACCCATCAATTATAATGTGTGGAGATTGGAATACTGTTCAAGACTTAGATTTGGATACTTATAATATTTTACATCACAAACACCAACAGTCTAGAGCAGCAATTCAAGACCCGAAAACCGAATTGGAATTAATTGACCCCTGGCGAAATTCCAATCAAGACTTAAAGATGTATACCTGGAGGCAAAAATCTCCCTTGAAACAAAGTAGATTAGATTATTTTATTATATCTGATGATATTCTTATGAATACAGCTGATGCGCGTATCTTAACAGGGTATAAGACTGATCATTCAACTATTGTTTTTAGTGTGGCTTTTTCAAAGAGTCCAAGGGGAAAAGGATATTGAAAATGTAATACTCAACTGTTGAGGAACATTGAGTATACTGATTTGGTCAAAAAGTGTATAACTGATACTGAAATATTATGTAGGGGGAAATAAAGATGACTCTCCATGTTTCTCTTTCCTGTTATGATCAAATATTCTTAGAAATTTTGAAAATGAAAATAAGATCTGAAACTATATGTTATTCTATTAGGAAAACAAAAGAGAAACGGAAAAAATTTAAGGAAATTGAAAAGGAAATATCAAAAATTCATAGGGGAATGTTGGATAATATAGATGGGGAAACTCTGTAAAATTTAGAAAAAAAGAAAGCAGAATTAGAGGAATCTAGTAAAAAAATACATATAAGGTGCAATATTAAGATCCAAAGCTAGATGGTACGAGTTTGGATAAAAAAGCACAAAGTAGTTTTTTAAATCTTGAAAATAGAAATCATGTCAATAAGACAATAAAGGAAATTATTTTAAATGATGGGACAAATATATCACACCAAATAAATGTTTTAGAAGCCCAAAAACAGTTTTATATGGAATTGTACAAAGTAGAATTGCTCAGCTTGATTTTGAGGATACTCAAGAAACTCAAAATAGTTTTTTTAATCACAATATTAAACTTAGCCAGGAGGAAAGATAATCATGTGAGGGTCTACTTACAATTAATGAATACGGTATGTCTCTAAAACGGATGGAAAATGGAAAAAGTCCTGGCTCAGATGGATTCACTGTAGAGTTATATAAATTCTTTTGGAAGACTCTTTGGGTATTTCTATGCAGATCAAAATATTATGGATATACTGTAGGAAAACTTTCAGATTTTCATACTCAAGGAGTCATCATATGTCTACCAAAGGAAGAAAAAGACAGAAGATATTTTAAAAATAGGAGACCTATATCACTTTTAAATATTGACTTTAAGATTTCTTCGGGAGCTATTGCAGCTAGGATTAAAAACGTTCTTCCGTTATTAATCAGTGATGCTCAAAAAGGATTTATGAATGGTACATTCATTAGAGAAATTACCAGGCTATTATACGATATCATGGATCAACAAGAGAACTAAAATAGATATGGTTTATTATTGTTAATAGACTTTGAAAAAGCCTTTGACTCAATTAACTGGAGCTTTATGGAAAAAGCTTTACAATCTTTTAACTTTGGTGATTCTGTTTGTAAGTGGTTTAAACTGTTTTGTAATAACTCTAAAAGTTGTGTTATAAATAATGGACGTATGTCATAATTTTTTAGACTTGAAAGAGGATGTCGTCAAGGAGATCCCTTTGCGCCTTATTTGTTTATTATCGTTGTTGAGATTTTAGCTATAACTTTAAGGCAAAATGTGGATGTATGGGGACAGATCTTTGATGTCAGTGAGTATAAATTCGGTCAGTATGCCGATGACGCTTTTATTCTTCTTGATGGATCTCAACATTCTCTTAAAGCAACTATGAATATCTTGCAAGTTTTTTTCTATTATCTGGACTTAAATGTAACATAACAAAAACAAAGGCTATTTGGATTGGAATCAAGAAATTTTCCAATTAAAGAATATGTCCCGATATGGGCCTAAACTGGTCTTCTAACTTTACACTCCTTGACATAGATTTTTCTCCGGATTTACAACAAATGGTGGAAATTAATTATAGGAAGAAAGTAACAAATGCAGAAAGAATACTGGCAAGCTGGAGTCAAAGACATGTGACAGTAGTTGGTATGGTAATGGTTGTAAAAACTCTTGTTCTGCCCATATTCATACATTTTTCAGCACTTCCAAATCCAACAGCAAACGTTAAAGCAGAACTAACTCGTACATTATTTAAATTTATATGGGGTGGTAAAGTAGAGATAAATTAAACGTGATATACTAGTATTCCTGGAGAATGAGGGAGGACTAAATATGATACACATTTATTCATTCATTAGGTATACTAAGATAATAGGGGTTAAAAGATTGCTGGAAAATGAAAATGGAGCGTGCCAGAACATAGTCAATACAAATATATTCAGAAATAAAAAGGATACAAACGATAAAAAGTACTACATCCGAGTATACTGCAATTTTGAGTAGATGAGACAAGAAATGGCACAACGGAATAAGAAAAAGATGAAGAAAATGTGAAAAATCAAAAAGTGAAATGAAAAACTGATAACTTGATTATCCCTGTTTCACGTTTAAAACACAGTTATTGTTTGATATACTAATTATACCTTATGGAAACATTCTATTTACTTAATTGTAAAGAGATATGTAATTCAATTATTTAAATATATATCAAAATCTGGTCTTGAAAACAATATGTAATCCCGACAACAAAAGCACAACAAAGTCAGTATTCGCTTTTCTATCCCAGTACCTATGCTATTTATAGTTGTACAAGATACCTTTATACGAATGATATACATAAACCTATGAATTCATTAAAAATCGTATAGTGAGAAATAATCTAAACTCTATAGGTAAAAGCTTGAGCATTATGGTTTGGAAGAAAGAAAAATAGTAAAGATAAACTTTGTCAGAAACATTAATTAAACTGGGAAAACGGCGTTTTCCCACTGCTTGTCATTAAATTCACAACAAACTTCAAATGAAAAGATAGAACTGAATTACCAAGAAAAAATTGATGAAAGAAAACATGATATCACAGACAAGAGAATTTTGTCACCTTTTGCAATAATTAATATTATAAAGAACCTTGCTGTATCCAAGATAAACCACCTGATTCTTTGCTTAATCATTCCATCAGAAAATACTATAAGTAAAAGAAATCGAATGGGGCTTTTTTAGATTCCTTTGTGATAAGTCAAATTATAACATAAAAGGACAAATATGTATTCACGAATGTTCTAAAGGAGGTTTGAAAATAAATAACAATAAATTAGTTATGATAACATTAAACGCAACTTGAATGCGTAATCTTATTTTGGATACAGCTAAGTGGAAAAACTTAACAAGTCAGAAATGTCCACATATATTTGACACTTTTTGTTTTGGAACGGAACATTTTTGATTTATAGTTGGCTAAACATAATGGAAATAAATAAACCTGAATCATCACAGCTTTTCTCGGTGAGCCAGTGTGGTTCAATGTTAATATAAAGGTCAGAGGTCACACTATTATTTAGAGACATGTGAATCAAACTGGAATTAAAAGAACTGGAAATTTTCAAGCAATAATTCTGAGTGTATAATAAAAGTCATTAAAGACTATTTAAAGGTTTTGAAACTAGAGACATTAGATACTGTTCTAAAGAGATCCACCATACCACTTCCATTTCAACTACTTACACATCAGAAAGAAACATATAGTGTATAGAGAGACATAAGTTAGAAAAATTTATATCATATTGAAATTGTGATTGGATGAAATTTTAATAATAGGTGGGTGGCATATATATAGCAATCCCCTAAATAAACTAAACATCTGCATCCACTAATAGTATGTTCTACATGTAAACAATCATAACACGAGCCATATATTTATCTCCATCAAATAATAATATTAGGTTATTTTAATACAAAAGTTAATGGGAGTGTTTAAAATATAAGTGGAGTGTTTTGAAACTCGTACAATGCCAGTTTCAATACACTCTATGTATTTTGAAACTGGTTTCAGTGCACTCTAGAGAGTTATGAAAGGGCAGCATATTGAAACCGGTAGACCGACCTAAACCCCGACGTTTGAGACTCTTGGAAAGGTAGTGGGTCTGGATTGCCTCGTGGGAAAACGTCCGTTTTGTATGAGCATGTCTTGTCATGCCCAGCAAGTGTATACATGCTTATAGCAAGGGGATCCTGATAGTTTGCAAGCTATAATACAGGGGATAAATTCTTTGAAGTAAAGATGGGCCAAGGGGCAATTTCAGTCGGATGTATATATTTGTCTTTTCAAGCCCAGTAAGGTGGGGACCTCAATAGTTATCAAGTTATGACCCAGGGGATAAGTCCCGTGGTGGTGGGGATATATGGATCGGGGGTCAAAGTCTTTTGAATTTAGAAATTTGCCTTGCCATCAATAGTTTCAAAGCTATGACCCAGGAGATAAGTCCCTGGGGGTAGGGATCGACCAAGTCAGTTGCTTGTATACATTTGTCTTGTTCTACCCATTAAGTGTATATTTGGCTACATGGTGGGGATCTCATGAGTATCTATGATATAACCCAGGATCTACATTGTTTTTCGGGGGGGGGGGGGTAGGGATAGACCCAGGTCATCATCTAAGGGTCCCAGTCTGACATCTGTTGACACTTGGATCCTTGGATCTTAGACATGTGAGATATACAACTCAGGAGTTAAAATAAGTTTATTGAAAAAGCAAGTTCTAATAAAAAGAAGAGCAATAACAACAATAACAACCCTTGGTTCTCATAGACCTGTGTGGCCGCAGTTAAAAATGAATATATATTCAAGTCTTGTAAATCTGACGCAAACAGTCGCCATTGAAAACACAGGTTAAACCCGATTACTAGTATCTAATAAATGGAATTCATTTTCAAGTATCTTCAATAAACGATGTTCCGCATGCGCGATTCAGGATACTTACAGGGTGTGTGGGTGTATTACCCCACCCGATACCGTAAGCTTCCAACCCTAACCCCAGTTCGGGCATGACTGTACGGGAAAATGGAGGGGTGGCGGTGGGAATCCACCAATGATACTGCAAATTACAGAATTGTCGTTGTGTTTTACTGAGGAAATGGCATTTTGGAAGAAAGGGGAGAAAGGGTGGTGTGGTGTTGATGCAGTGGGCATAAATCATGTATTATCGCTCGTTCAAAGTACAATTCAAAATAAATACAAGAATAAAATTGGTGCTTTGGTACAAAAGAGGACGCGAGTAAAATTTTGAATGAGACAGCTTTTACTGTATTTTCCATTTATGAAATGAATCCAAAAAATAAAGATTTTTCTCTTCTTTTACGCTTATAATTGGATACAAATTTGAAGGTCTATGAACCAACATGAAATTATCTGCATTACATAATCCAGCTTGGTATATTCAGTATAACAAGACAAGTAGGTCATTACAATTTGGCATAGCCAGTATAACAAGACAAGTAGGTCATTACAATTTGGCATAGCCAGTATAACAAGACAAGTAGGTCATTACAATTTGGCATAGCCAGTATAACAAGACAAGTAGGTCATTACAATTTGGCATAGCCAGTATAACAAGACAAGTAGGTCATTACAATTTGGCATAGCCAGTATAACAAGACAAGTAGGTCATTACAATTTGGTATAGCCAGTATAACAAGACAAGTAGGTCATTACAATTTGGCATAGCCAGTATAACAAGACAAGTAGGTCATTACAACCACAATTTACAAGTTATGGGCGTTAACATTAAGTGATAAATGTGAATGTTTACATGAAATTGCATGTCCATACATGCAACAATGTCTAGGAAACTGAGCTACAAGCAAGGCCGGATTAAAAGAGGAGCAAATAGAGCACTTGCTCCAGGGCGAGGGGAGGGGGGCCGCAACGCAGTGTAATAGTATTAAATGTTATTATCTTTTTTGTTGGTGGGGGGCGCTTTTTTAAATTGTTCTAGGGCCTCCGACAACCTTTATCCGGCCTTGGCTACAAGCTATACAGAGTGTCTGGCGTACTTTGCCAAACCGATTATGATCGCTAGATATATCTAACTGCAATGAGAGAGAGAGAGAGAGAGAGAGAGAGAGAGAGAGAGAGAGAACGTTATATTGTAAACTTTTGTTCGGTAACACATTGGGATGATCGCACAGCACAACAAATGACTTGCTTTGTCTATTGCTCTAAAATAGCGGATCAAAACTGATTTACTCCTAGGAAAAATGAATTACTGTACATTAAAACTATTTCATCACATCAGCAACCGCCGTAAATAGTCTTTTTATCATAGAAATTAATGTGAAAGTATTTCTATGTCTACTTTCTATTTGCGCCTCAGACTTCACTTTGAGGCGTGACGTGACCACACTACTCGAGTCAAGTTCTATTTCTTGACGGGGAAATCTCTACGTATATCCAATCTTGGCCTTCTTTAAACGCGATTTTCAGCCTTTTTTTTTTTTTTTTTTTTCATTGAACACAATTTTAATTTCACGATTTTTCGACATTTTGATTAAAACAGAAAAGAAACATATGCAATGTAGAATTTATGAAAAATTATAGAGCCGTGCTCCTTGGAGTGTCACACATAATTTTAGTTGCTAAAAATAATTATGAAAATTTGGATAAGTCGGTTTTGTTCCGACCCTATTAAGTGTCCACTGTATTTCCACAAACACTATAAAATCCATGTGCTACTTAAGATGGATGTCCTCGGAGCAAATAAGATTTATCTATTTGAAGCAAAGTATTGTTAGTTTCTTTTTCGAGCACGCGTTTTGCTTTTAATACTGTTGCTTTCTACATTTACGCCGATCCCCACCCCACGCACGCCCTCACCTTTATGCATGAAAAGGAAGCGGACAGGAAGCATGCTATCATCGATACAAATAGACTCTCGTCGTGTACACTTTATTTATTTATTTATTTTCGTAAGTGCCTGGTACACCTTTCTCCAACACGGAAGTACTCTTTTCTTTAACAAATAAAAACAGCCCCAAAATACCCGTATGCAAAAAAATTAAAATGAAAAAAGAGGACGCTCTATTGTCCTCTAATAAATATATATTGTCTTCACAACCCTCGGCGAATCTCTTACAATGTGGAATTGTTTAGTAACTTAATCTAATAATCAGAAGTAGTTGTAAAATAAGAGTTTGAGATTTTTTTACTTCCAATCCCCATGATTTTACCCATTTTTCAAACGTGGATGCAACGTCCATAAATCTAGGATGAATCCCAGTGGGCACACAAACGCGCGCGCCGCCAACATGTTTCACAAAAAACTAAACCCGCACTGTTTCGAAACCCAAGCCCGCGAAAACCAATAGGGAGCAAATCGTTGTGTTGATTAGTATGGGCCGCGAGAGCCTCCCCCACCCCACCCCGCGAGCGCCTCACTGTTGTATTGGTCAGCTCTGTCTGCAGCATTGGAATTCCCTAAACAGCAGTATGCTGGTCCACAAGTTTGACGCATGTTTTTGTTGAGAACGGATTAATCTGAAAAATTTCGATTCTGTGTGCCTTTAATCCTCAAAGAGGAATTAAATATTGTTTTACATTGGATCCCCATCAGTCAAACGTGGTCATCGCCGATGCGAAACGAATCAAATTATTGTTGGTGGACGTGCCAATTAATAATTTTGAGGTATAGAATTGTCATGCCAGCCACGACCATGAGTGCACGTGTATACGATGTCCATGACTGATAAAACGAGACATGTACAGTATAATTATTTCAGAGAGTCATTGTACTAGAAAAAATCATTCCACTCGAAAAAAATTGCGATGGATGGCAATTCTAAAATGGATTCGTTTTCACATCGGCAGCAGGGCAGGGGTGCATTAAGCGTTTTTCGCCAGCGCTGTTAAATTTATGTACGAGTAAAATCAATGCCACAATGCAGCGTGCCGTTGCAAATACAACCCCGAGTGTCACTCAAATGATCACGATCTCGTCAACTAAACCAGAATGTCACGTGGTTTTCCGGCGCTGATCACCGCGGAGGAATCCCGCACACTTGAAATCGCACTAGCCTGAAGATATTAATGATATTCCCGAGCGCGAACGAATTCTGAGTGCAGGACCCGGAGAGTCCGGATACCAACGCGAGCGAGAAAACCCGTTTACGCGACATTATACGAAAATGGCCTCGGTGCTGTTGTCTGGGGATTGTTCACAGGAGCGCCAAAGGTTCTCGCGGGCCTGGCCTCGCGCGCTGCACCGATCGCTAAACAAAGTTGTAATGCGAGTCGTTGATAACATCAAAAGCGCCGCTGTGGATGAGTTGAATGCACAATCGCTATAGACATAAATATTCCACAGGAAGATATTTTCTATGATTGGACCCCAGTTGTACTAGTGAAGAAAAAATTCTTGGTTGGAAGTGCCTGTGCGTCTTGCAACCGGCCGCGATGCGTCTGGACAAGGCCAGCCTGTCGACAAATTATACTACACCAGGGTTGTCCAATAAACCGCCAGCGGGCAAGAATTCGGCCCTCCAAAGATTTCTATCTTGTCTGCCAATCTTTCATAACTTGTACCTTCTAATGCCTTATCTTTCCGAAATTTGCTCACCGTCCCCGTGAGTGAGAAAAAAAAATTGAAATGTGGCCCCTCATACAAAAGGTTGGACATCCCTGTACTACACGATGACGTATTTAATATAACTATGATCATAGTATGATGGACCCTCAAAGCTACCGGCGTTAAAAAATAATCGAAGCGGAACAACTGCTGCGAGATGAAATCACCAAGAGAACCAATATACTCGCAAAATATAAACGCATGTGTAACATTTTAGATACTATTTGTGGACTCACCGCCGCGACAACTGTTGGCCTTGCCGTGGTGGGAATCGCGACTACGACAACTATCATGGGTACACCAACTGAAGTTGTTGTCGGAGCTATATCGACAGCAACTGGTGTAACCGGTGGCGCTGCCTAAATAATTTCGTTACGTTTGCATAAACAGATACGTGTCCATTCGGAAATTCTCGTGGCCACACAAAGTATTCTCAGCATAATTACCAAGCTGTACTCGGTGGCTATTGAAGATCAAACGATTAGCACGGCCGAATTCGAGACGGTGTTGGCTGAAATGGAAAACTTCCGACGACTTCCTGCACAGTTACAGAACCGCGACGCAGAACTAAAACAATTACTTTGCATGCGATACAAATCAAGTAAACGGCCGCAGCGCTTACTGATCAAAAAACGCGGCGCCCTATTGTTTTCCGCGGGCTGGGGTTTTGAAACAGTGGCGGTTTAATATTTTGTGAAACATATTCCACGTGCGCGTTTGTGTGCCCGCGGGGATTCATCGAGGATTCATGGACGTTGCATCCGCGTTTGAAAAATGGGTAAAGTCATGGGGGTTGGAAAGGTAAACCCTGATCGGTAACAAAAATCTCAAATTTGTATGTTATCACTACTTCAGATTTGTAAAAATAAAAAAAAGAAGAAAAAAATATAAATAAATAAACTAAACTAAACTAAACTTACAGATCTCCAGGTATATACCCTATTTTACAGCATTCAGGTCATTTTTATACATAAATCTAATTTAACTTTAATTTAAAGGTTTAAAAGTGTAAATCTACCGAGGCAGTTTGATTATTTGTTTATTTTGCCTGTAATAATCAAATGTAAAACTGCAAAATTACATTTTTGTAGGATAGAGGTTTTGCCTCAAATAATGCAGACAAGGGAAACTACTTTTACTAATATTTCACTTTTTAAAAAGAGTTGTCCATAATACGGCTGGAGCTAGAAATACTTTCATGGTGGCGATACAAAGGGCGATACGCTCCCCACAACTCACACTCTTTCAGCATACATGGTATTATCCTTACAAAGGAAGATGACCCGCTGTGCTGAATATGATAGAGCGAGTTAAGCCACGATAGAGTAACAACGGATACGAAACGACCAGTGTGTCGTCTTGACCTGATGGAACACCATACAAGATTAATCACATGTCTAAACAATATCACATGAGAGTACCGAGAACCGCATGATAGACGAAACGTCATGGGACTGAATTTGCCGTTAGAACACATACTGCTATTGTTTCGGGCGTAAGTAGATAAATTAACAAGGTTTAGAATAATAATATTTTTGGGAGTTTCCTCTTTCTTTTTAAATGTAATCATTGATGTATAAAAATTGAAACATATTTCGTCTGCTGACAAATGTATAAGTTGACACATGTATATATGTATATATATGTACTGCACCACTAGTAGGTACGTGTTACATCACTAAACACTGTATCGGTTCGATCACAGGGGCTAGTTATCAACCAACTTAAGAGTATCGGTCAATGGATAGCGGGCTTGATGGTCCTAACCTGTAACAATGTGTTATATTTGTTACCGGTTTGGACTAGAAAATTTTATTTGTAACGAGCACCAGTAGGTTCGATATAAAACCCACCATATAAATTTTAGATTTTGAATTTCTTTCCAATCAGAATATACATTTTTTTTTCTTCTTTTACCTTAAGGTCATTTCTTTTTTCAAACTAATATAATGGAAATAATAAGTTCTTTTTTCCCCCTAAAATTCCGAGCAAGAATATTTTCAAGATATTTGAGGGACGGAATGTATTTTCTTTCAAAAAAATCAAAGCCCCCTACCCCCGAAAATTAAATGGTCGGTCCCTAAATTTACTAGGTATTTATAAAGTTTTTATAATACATTAGTAGGCTTCTTCCATAAGAGAGCTGGAAAAATGAAAAACAAGTCTAAGGTTTCCAGTCCCGCTTTCCGGGAATACACTGAACATGATTTGAATCAAAATACTTTTAAGCAAATATTCGAATAGAAAATCGGTATTCGTCTGTTTACCTAGTGAGTAGAGACACCTAAAACAGCATTTTGTAAAAGAAACGAACAAGGTAAAATGTATACTATGCAACATTGGATTACTTTACAAGGGAACAACTTCAAAATGTGCTAAATCACCTGACATGCAAACACGCACTTACAAGGTAATCATGATGTCAACATTATGATCAGTCACATTGCTCACAAATCAGCATTCCTGTTCATTATCATTCAGACACTCTTTTAATGATAATCTGTAATATGGCAAGTAGAAAGAAAGAAAAAAAAGGCATAAAAACTGTGGTTATATTAAAGTCAACAAAGCCTTTATGTATTAATTATCATATTAAAATATTATTCCGCTATTTTCAGCGCATGTTTACTATATATCAAAATAATAGAGCGTGAATTTGAATTGTCTTCACATTTTTGCACACCATGTTAGGGGCCCCGGGTGGCTGAATGGTCTAAGGTGCTCGCCTTTATCGATCACTGCCATCTCACCTCTATCCGCGAGGGTTCGAGTCTTGGGCTCAGCCAATGTGAGAAAGCTTGCCAGTAGCTTCCCGTTGGTCGATGGTTCTTTCCGGGATTTTCCCGGGTTCTTCCTCCACCAGATATACCGGCCGCTATGTATAGCCTATCATGTGCTGAAAAATGGCATTAAACCCATAAAACCAAACCAAACCAAACCAAGCCATTTAAGTTACATTGAAAGTAGATTCATGCAATTTTCATTGTGAATAGATCACTGCCTGTACAATTTGTTGGCACTAGTCCACACATTTAATTGAACAAGTATAATTTAATTGAGAGTTACTGACCTTTTATGCTTTTAGTCTGTCTTCAACACTAAACAATCAGTTTTGGTCTTACTGTACTTGAAGATAAACAGGAAAAATCACACCTACATTCATTTGATTAGTCACAATAAAAATATGTACTCAAGACCCCTAAAATATAATTTAATTAGATTTGTACAACTGAGTTCACAGTGTTTTCAATGCAACTTGGCAGGGGTGGTTGTGTTGGTAGAGCGTATCGATCAAAATACCAAAGTACACACAAAAAGGTAAATCTGAACACTTTTTTAACATCAACGATTATTCGAATTCGATCAAAATACATTCAGTAAATATTTGAATAGGAAAATGTGATATTTGTTTCAGTTTTTCAGTTAACCTAGATAACATTCTTTCATTACATAACATGTACTCCAATTTTTTTTTCATGACAGTAGTGTAAATATACTGCTCCTTTTGATTGCATAGAGTCATTGTCTTTGTAATTTTATCAGATAAATGGGATATGAATTGATCATAATCTGCTTTCTTCTTGATTTGTTTTTTTTTACTCAGATACATCTCAACATTTTGTATGTTTTCAGTTTTCCAGTGACAAGAAGCTTGCTCATATATTTTATTTTTATTGATATTCAAGTGATAAAGACAACTAAAAATGTTCAGTTTATTTATTTCTTCTGTCATTCCCACTACTAATTCTCTCTGGAAAATGTGAGACATCGGCAGTGTGTATATGTATCCATATCTGTACAATACTGGAGACATCTCTAAATCGAGTGTCATATCTAAGGAACAGTGTTACGACAGTAAGATAAGATCTGTGGATTATTTTAAGACAAACAGTGAAGCTTCCTAACCATATAGCATTACATGCGTATTTTTTACTGAGCAACAAATTTATTTACTCAGATCTATCAAGGAATTTTTTAGGAGTCATGTGTGCCTTCGGTTAAAACGTTTGACACAATCACATCAATATGTACGTTGTTGGAGGTCATGATTCGATATGACCGGAAGTGACTTATTATTGCCCAAACAATGACTGTTATTTAAATGTTAATGAATACACAACACCAATGTATTTTAAAGAATGCTTACAATTCAGGGGTCATGCTACCAGGCAAAGCGGGCGACCAAGTCGCCGAAAAATTGTAAACTTCGCCTTCTTCTAATAGGAAAGAGAAAACAACTTCGGCCGGCGATTTTTTGGACGTCAATTGAGTGACAATTAGTTTATGTCTTTTGAAATGCTCCCTTGACCCACATGAATGACTCAATGTGGTAAGCTCCAGGCGAAATGTATTGCGCCAACAAACACAAACATTCGCAAGCATATTTTAATAGTTGAATGACTATTAACCCTTTGTTATCACTGACCGATTTCGGCATGTTATCAGTTGATGATAAAAACACACCAACTTGTTTTTCGAAACTTGAATCATCAATATGTAAACAATAATTTGTTTAAGAATAGAATCGGGGAAAGCACTTTCTAAATATATTTATTGAAGATTTTAACTGCCGTTGTTGCATTAGTTTCTTCATAAAAATCAGTCTGAAACTGTACGTGAACATGTCAAGAGATAATAATGGCGGATATCGCTGTGTGTAGGAAGTACCTCTTCATTAGACTGCCTGTGTATGTAATTCATTGGGCACACAAATTAAGGAAAATATACAATTCGTAGAAAGCAAAGTCTATATGTTATGTGGTAGAAGATTTAGCCTACAAATACTTTTTTTTTTTTTTATAGATTAGAAGCGTATAGGACAATGCCATGTTATGGAATTCAAAAAACGCCAAGGTTGTCTTCTTACATCACTCATTTTTGTGCAAATACGAAAAAAGCAGTGAAGCAAATAATATCTAACTAATGCACAACGGTATTACGAGTACGTAGACAAATATTCAATGCATAAATTGACAATCCTATCCTAGGATTGTTATACCAAAGCTACAAAGTACGAGGGTAATATTAAGAAAATCCCTGTTTCTAAAAATAGAGGCTTGCGTGGCGCCATATTTGTTCTTTGCTGTGTGCCGAGTCAGTTGGAAAGAAGAATCTAGTTCATTCACATATCCGCATTAATGCTTCAGTTCATCGTCGATGAATAGCTGCGTTCATGTTTTATCAGAAACAATGAAATTACACGTCAAAGTTTTGATGTTATTAAATGGTCAGTCCCTTACTTAAGGTTTATGTGCCCTTGGTCTCTACATCTTATTTTTAACCGTAGGACTTCACGTGAGAACATTAGAAAAAATTTGTTGCAATCAATTGTAATTACTATAAACACCTTGATTACATCATTGTAATTAAAAAATAGATATAAATCGCTAATAAACTGCCACCAGAACAAGAATTTAATTTTTACACTTTTCAAAACTGCACCAGAAATTGACAGTCAAAAACGTTAAAGTTACTGATCCGTAACATCAGTGAGAATTGTGGTCGGAATGGATGAACACTATGATGCGAAAACGCCTGTGCAGGTGTCCTCATGTACATGTAATAGGGGTAGTTTCAAACGAGCTTATAAATATTTCCTAGTACCATTTTCTAGTGAAGTTTTAGAAAGTAGAAAATATGTTAAAAAAACTGAATATATTGTTTAAGTGGCAGTTGATTAAGTATTTGTACCTATTTCTAATTACAATACTGTAATCTTTTTACTCCTGTCAGTTAAAATTAATTACAACGTATAGTTTCTTCTGTGCTCTTTTGATGTCATAAGGCCAAAATACATTGCATAATATCACTCCACCCAAACATAACACTTTCAAGTATGAATAATCTGCATATAAATATATATATATAATGACACACAAATTGATAACGGCGCAAATATAAAAACTTCCCAACATTTCGAGCTAAACATTAGCTCTTCTTAGGGGGAAGAAGCTATTTACATCCACAAAACAAACACTAAACACAAAAGCCAAGAAGAATTCTTGACTCCTACATGTTTAAATGACGGAAATAAACAAACAAAGGATAAACAATAGAAGAAAGAAAGAAGACATATATATATATATATATATATATATATATATATATATATATATATATATATATATTGCATTTCTTGCATTGCTCCCACTTCTCCCTGTTCAATTATCACTTCTCCCTAAAATTCAAGTCTAGCTTGACCCCTGATACAACATAAAAATTTGAAGAATTTGTCTATGGAACAACACCAAAACATTCATGGAACATGGTTAGATTTAAGACTCTGCAGACATTCCCAGAAAAGTGCTTCATCACTGCCTCAAATACTGCATATGTACAAATTGTTTGGGAATAAAACCGCTGTGAATTAGTCACAATTATACAACCCCAACCCCCCAAAATAAAATCTTCTTCATAGACTCTTTTCACAAAGGGAAATTTTGGTACAAGTTACCAATTTAGAGACCCAAAAGCTTGTTTTACAATATAAATTCTGCATCTGCATTCTGTTCTGATACTTCTGTAAAACTTGACAGTTACGTATCATCCCATCTCATGTTTTGATGCACTGTTTTGACACAGTGTCATAAACTCTCAGTTCTCAAGAGACTGCATCGTTCAGTGACATCATGAACACAACATTTGTTTACACTTGTTAACATTGATCCACATGGACAGAAAAAATTGTGGAAAATCCTGTGAATTGAAGCAAAGATATACACCATGAAAATAACTCAGTTTGAGTAATTCTCTTTTTTTCAGTGAATAAATCCTGATAGAAAACCTTTCTAACTGCTCTGACAGGGTGAACTAACTTCATGCCATAATAGGCATTTATCAGCTACTTAGCATGTGATAGTAACACGACTCACAGTGGACAATTGCATCAGTAACACTGTTTAGAATATGTCTCTTATCCACAAAGGAGCTGCAGTGAGCTCACTGATCAGCTTTCCCACTAGAAATATGGAATGTAAGGGGGTTGTACCATAATATCCTTACACTTTCCAAAATACCATGAAACTGATAAACTAATTATTTTAGGATAATGAAAAGAAGAAAAAAATATTAAATCTCTTATGCTCTGGACATGAATATGGCTATAGGGTTTAAAGCTCTAGACATATCTGTCAATCTGTTCAGCTGTTGCTTTGTTGCAAAATCATGTATATTACACACCAAGAGCTGCTGTTACAAAATATGCTGGCAGATCAGGATCTATACTGTGCTTGAAATCATGATTAGAATGAACAGCATAGAGCCTAATCTGCAGGTGCATTATGTGATGGCAAATTTGAATTTGTGCTATTTACACATGTATGAGGTTTATACATGTATAGAGCACGTACAGTATTTGTCCATTGTTTATATATGTTCCAAAGTTGTCCAAAGTTATTCCTACCTTAATATGGACCAATCATTCCTTGCAGGCCTATTCATCCAGGCGAGAAAAAACCTAAATTAATCTACTTGCCCAGAATCAAGATTTTCATAAACTTTTGGAAAAATCTGTACTTTTCCTTCTTATTCACTATTCAAGTGCGGGCAAGAAACTGACAGTTTTACATGCCCAGAAAAATGTTCACGTTGTTCCAGGCTGACAGACAGCATATTATTCCACCACTGATCCATGTCCTGTAGACACATGTCTAAATCTCTTATAATTTGTTTACAGGTTCTTTGTATTTGGGTACTGAAAGAGTTTGATATCTGAGACTTATTTAGATCAGCTACAAATCAGGAAGAAATCTCCTACATTAGGTTCATCATTTCAAACACACTTTGACGGGTAACCAATATCAAGATGGCCACTGTAAACAGAGGACTGAATTTCAAACAGCGCCTTGCCTACAGTGTTGGACATGTGTTGAATGATCTCACAGCCTCCATGTGGTTTAGTTACCTCATCATCTATTTACACCAAGTCAAGAATTTTAACAATAGCCTCTCGGGAGACTTAGTTATGATTGGTCAAGTAAGTGATGCCATCTTTACGCCATTTGTTGGTTACGAATCAGACCGTGTCAGAGGACTGTGGAAAATTGGCAAAAGAAAAACCTGGCATGTTATAGGTAAGTTTTAAATAAATTACTTCATTTTTGTGTTGCCTTTTTGGAGGCAGAGAAATGAAAGACATATCGAGACCAATGTCACCAGCAGTGTTGTAGGCAGTGATGTCAATACATTCTTATAGTTTGTGTGCAAGCCCATAACTTAAAAGAAAAGGCAAGACCCAGCATTGTGTAGAACCCTTGTTATAAACCATTTTATCCTTTCTGGCAAAATAAAATTAGTTTTAGCTCAGATCTCCAGTTGCTTTGATTTCCTTCAGTGATATAACTGGTCCCCACCTAGTGAAACCCATTAGGTCTACATTCAGTTGTAAATCAAATCAGAGTTTTCTTTACATTTCTTTACATGTATTTTGTATATGAAATACCAAACACAGTTATCCATCACTACAACAAACCATTTTTGTTCCATATGAATTGTTGATAATAATTGAACATTCTCTATAAGAAAGTATTACTACATACATGTCTATTTTGGATCCAGGATTTGAATAAATTGTATCAGGAAATTTGTAATCAGCAAGGTTAGTTCTTGAAATCTTGTTATCCTCTGCCCATACCATGCAGGGGTTTTAATTGTACAATTCTGCAGTCACTTCTTATCATATCAAATTTGTTTTAATTATGAACTGGAAGTTTAGTTGTCAGCAGCAATATTTGAGTGAAAATGGATCAATTAAGATAGAATCCTTGAAATATTCTCTTGTAACTAGTTGCCAAAAAATGAAAAATGATGAGTGAATGAATGTATATTGTGAAACATTTATGTTCTTTAATTATTTGATGTTTGTTTTCATTTCTTTTTGCAGGCACCATTTGTGTTGTTTGCAGCTTCCCATTTCTGTTTGTAGACTGTATCACATGCTCTCATGCCCCAGACTGGGCACAGTTTATATACTTTGTTCCATTTGTGGTGATTTTCCAGTTTGGCTGGGCTTCTGTCCAGATATCCCATTTGTCTCTTATTCCGGACTTGACACCTGATGAAGGACAGAGAGTGGAACTTAATGGAATGAGGTAATAGCCACAGTTTGAGTTATTTCATAAATAAATAAATAGCTATATGTAAAGGTGTATTGAAAGTAAAGGCATGGGTATTAAAATCATAGTAAAATGAGTTTTAAAAATAGCAATGAATATATAATGTTAGCACATAAGAAATTACACCGAAATCCTTCAAGGGCAATGAGGAACATTCAAGTCACTAAAATGTTACTCAGTTCAGTTACAGCTAGCTTTCTGTAGTAAAAATCAATGTCTCAATGACCTCCACTTTTCTTCCTTGAACTGTCAGAGTTGAAAGCTTGTTATTCCATTTTCTATATATTGGACTTCCAGTTTGTAGCTCTTTACTAGTAATAGACCAGAAGAACTTATGGGTTGGCCTGTTGCCCATCATCCATCCAGCTGTCCTTTTGCACAAGTTTGTTACAGCTACTCCTCCAAAACTACTTAGAGGATTGCCACAAAACTTTACACACACATTCATCCTAAAGTCTGGTTAGCCCTAGATGAAAATGGTGCTGCTCAAACATCCAATATGGCTGCCACAGTGACCATCTTGAAAATCTTGTTATTTCTACTCCTCCTGAACAGATGGTCATATCATCATGGGATTTTCACTAAAAGACCTATAAGTCGATACTTTTTTACCTGGAAGTCTGGGCTTTGTCTTATACTCTGACTCGGCTTATATGTGGATTATGTCATTGAAATTGCTTTAACGTATTTAATGTAATTTTTCGTACATGAAAAAATAACTTTTTTTTCAAAGTACAAAAATAATGTGTAAAAAAATAATCATAATTTTGGAGAAGAGATCGTGTGTGCAAAAATAAGGACCCGACATTGAGAAGGATTCCAAAATATTTTGTAATGCCCCTGTACATGAGTAAGATCACAATCATCAGGTAACTCAGTAATACATATTACAATCGCCCTGTACCCTCTCTCTCTCTCTCCAAAAGCTCCAAGTAAACACGTCACATGGGAAGGTTTTTCTACCGAGATTAGGGGTGTTTCCCATCCCTCCAGTCACTCACTGAAATCTCCCATGTAGGCAAAATTAGTACTGAAAATTATATATTTTTTTCATTTTTTTCACTTTTTGGTTCCAGTGTAGTATATTTACAGCAATACTTGTTGTGATCACATGACTGTGAACTGGCTTAAGCAGGGCAAGAGAATGTAGTTGCTAATTTCACTCATTGATTCTGTCGGCAGGATCCGGTAGGCTGGATTCATTGTTTGAAGTTTGTTTATGTGGATTATACTATTCATGAGCAGAAGTAATTCCAAAATGATTAAAGACATTAATTGATTATGGTTGGGTTACTAAAGAGCTCAATCAGTATAAAACAATAAACATTACTTTGATTCTCTGCGCAAGGTATGTTCTTCGGTGCTTAAAGTTGTAGAGATTTAATAGAATTTATATTGTGTATGATCAAAAGTAATTTGGACAGGATTAAAGATGTTAAATGATTATTGTTGCATTACTTAAGAGCTCAAGTGGCATAAAACTGGGTTGGGTTGACTTCGGTGTTTAAAGTTTATCGAGATGTCTAAGCGTGCGTTATCTCCCAGTACCAAAACACCAAAATTCAAGTAACCGAAATATCATATCAAATTCAACGATGGATCGAAATGGGGATTTCAAAGGGACATGAACATGTATTCTGCTCTTCCTGTAAAGTTGATTTTTAAATCTGTTATGGTTGCAAAAATGACCTCGCACATCTTGCGGTAACCCCATCTCATAAAAGCATATTAACCATGACCACAAATATGACATCATTGAAATCCATGTTTGCGGGATCTGCATTAATTGTGGATACAATTTCACATGCCAAGACAGTATTTGCCAGCTTTATATCCGAACATAATCTCCTGTTTCTGGTAGCAGATCATTTTTCAGATCTAGTCAAAATAATGTTCCTGGACTTGGAAATCGCACAGAAGTTCTCATACAAATGGACAAAAATTACTCACATTGTGAACCAAGCTTTGGGTCATCATTGGGATGAAAAAGTCACAGACATGTGCTGCAATGAAAAATTTGCCATTCTTATTGACGAGTCAAATGATCAAGGGGATAATAAAATGCTGACAATCTTAGTTTGTGTTTTTGACAAGGACGTAAACAGGATATCCACAAGATTCTTTGGAATGCCAACCTGTAACATTGGATCAGCAGAACTCATCTTTGCATGCTTGGATAGAATATTCACGTAAGTATTACTAAGTTTGACTATTTTATTGTTCAT
Source organism: Margaritifera margaritifera (assembly GCA_029931535.1). NCBI lineage: Eukaryota > Metazoa > Mollusca > Bivalvia > Unionida > Margaritiferidae > Margaritifera > Margaritifera margaritifera. The sequence goes on from JAQPZY010001646.1 coordinate 90,633, forward strand.
GAGAAATCATAATCACAATTGTATGATAATAATAATAATAATAATATGAATATGAATATGAATAATAATAATATGAATAATATGGATACAGCACAGGAATTAATCCATAATGCCTGGGGTGAATGAGGTCTTTGTCTTCGTCTATAATACTAGTAAGTGATAATCGTTTTTTGGACTTGATTGTTATTGTTAAAGGATGGTGATAGTGATGATAATGATGACAACAAAGGAGTCTGCAAATTAGGCTTAAAGTCACCAAGGGTGTGATGGTATAATGTATGCATCAGTGCTTCATGTGGACAATCTTATTGACATTAAAACAACATTTGATGCTTGGGAGTGCAATCAATACTCACTAATCGGATTAGGTAGGTTGTCTTATCTCCTATGATAAATATTTATAATTATGAGCTATTAATGGGTGAACAGTGAAACAATATTATAGGTCTGCACTGCTAATTGGAAATTAAAAGCAGTAATGGGTACCTTTAAAGGAAAATTTCGCTCCAGTGGTTGTTTTTTTATGACTGTTTCAGTAAAATTTCAAAAGAATTATATTAAGGGAGGAGTAATTTTTGGATTTAAACCATATGACACCACTACAACAGATTCTATAATATTACAGAGACAGAAATCTCCCGTGGGCCAATTGCAGACACTGAAAGGACATTTTCCATTCTGAGGAAAATTCAGGCTGATTCTTAATGAAACCTGGATCCAGTGAAGTACATAATCTTTAAGTGTTAAGATGAACAATGATGAGGACTGCCACCAATATAATCCAGGCAATGATCTCATAAGAAATGCTAAAAATTCTTGTGGTACATACAAGGAGAGTGTGAATGGCAACAAGTTACTGTGAAAGAACTGATCTGTGTATTTTAATATTAAAAAAATGTAAATTTGTTCAGTAGTTGTAATTTCTTTCTATTTGCATACTAAAAATTTGATAAATGAAAATCCTCCCTCTTTTGAGGTCAAACTCCTGACCAAATTTTGCAAATCTCCTAATCCGTTCAAAGCTGACCTCTCTTTCCTGTCACATGCATGCATTAGTAGATTGGAAATGAGCATTAACAAGTATATATATTAAAGGCAGGCGTTACATCATTGTTTTAATGTTGCTCGTATGATCTGATCTATGAAATATATGACATAAAATGGGTTGAAAGAAAATAATATGAACCAAAGTAGTACATCATTATATCCTTTTAAATGTTATAATATGACAAGATTGAATACACAAATACCATGAAGTGAAAAAATATATTTAATTTCCATAAACAGAATTAATACTATTTGTTTAACTGGCGATTTGATTAATCCTCTCCTAATCCTCAACCTCTGCTACCCCTTCCCCCTGCCCGCTCCCCCCCCCCCCCCCCGACCACCCATGACACACATACATCCATTCATCCAGTGTTTGATCATTCTCATCATACAGCTGTTCAGTGCATAATGCAATTGGCAGTTATGGCCCCAAACTACTGCCTTATAATGATTGAGAGCTGTAATTTGAATAACCAGATATTAAATACCCAGCAATCAAATGACTCAAGCTCATATAATAAAGGTTGGGCAACATAAAACAAATTATGTTTTCTTGAAAAAAGTTGGGTTGATTAGTAGGCTTTTTAAAAAAAATCATATATTCTTATTTAGTCTTGATTGTCAAACTGAAGAACTACAAAATATCCCCTAAAATATGATATTAGATGAAAGGTTTTAGAAGAGTCAGTCAGGTTACAGGTGACACAGATTTTCTTTATAAGAGGTAATAGAAGAGTCAGTCGAGTTACAGGTAACACAGATTTTCTTTATAAGGGGTTTTAGAAGAGTCAATCGGGTTACAGGTGACACAGATTTTCTTTATGAGAGGTTTTAGAAGAGTCAGTCGGGTTACAGGTGACACAGATTTTCTTTATAAGAGGTTTTAGAAGAGTCAGTCGGGTTACAGGTGACACAGATTTTCTTTATAAGAGGTTTTAGAAGAGTCAGTCGGGTTACAGGTGACACAGATTTTCTTTATGAGAGGTTTTAGAAGAGTCAGTCGGGTTACAGGTAACACAGATTACAAGTAACTCAGATTTTCTTTTACTTGCCCTATGTTCATGCAAATCAAAACAAAAAAATTAGCCAACATGAAGGGTTAGAAAATTTAACAAGGAAACTGAATTCTTGTAGCAAATTTTCATGATCGTAACTTTAATGCAAAAAAGTGTCCATTAAGTCAATTATTCATTCTTAGAAATTGTATGTCATGAATATGGTTTATTTACTGGTTTCACAAAAATGTAATGGTACTAAAAGATTTTGATTTACAGTCATTTATTTCCTATTTTCTTGTTTTAGTTTTGTTACAGTATTACAATATGCTGCATACATGTATCTTTATGTACACAGAGAGTTCACTGAAGAAATATTTGATTGTGTACTTTCAAACATTCAGACAGTGTGGTGTTGTGACCACAGATGAGTCTAGGGTGCCATAAATATTCATACAAGTGTTGCTTTCATTTTGTATTTTTTCAAGAAAAGGAATACATGTTTATACAATACAGACTGCTAATAACAAATTATCAGGAAAGTTTTTAAAAGTAATTATTGTGTCTTGGTGGAATCTTCAAAAATTGTGATGGAGCAATGAAGGTGTAGTGGCAACATCAAAATAAAATGCAGTGAAACAGAAAAGCTAAAAGTAAGTTGAACCAACTACAGCTTATTGGCCTGGGGAGAATACTGTTGCATACTATATATAATTACATATTCAGTGTACATTCCAGAAATTGAAAAAGTGTGGCTCAGTGGTCCCTACCTGGTCAAAAAGTGGGGTAATTTAGAAAAAAAACAGGGGTCACAAATACCCTTCCCTGTTTCTTCTTTATTGAAGAAATTTAAACACATATCATTATCACAGGCATGAGGCTGCAATGTTTACACATGTAAACAGCTTAGTTTAGTTTGCTGTCTGTAAATGTTTAAAAAGTTGGTAAGTGTGTAAACAAACATGCACATGACTGTCAGTGATACAGGAACTATCCATTCCAATTAATTTATATATTTCTAATAATAATAATAATAATGATGACTTAATAGAGCGCTTATTCTTTTAAAAAGCTCTAAGCGCTTTACAACATAATGTTAACACATAAAGGCATAAAAAAAACAACAGTTATAAAAACATGAAAATATCTCACAAACAATAGCAAAGACAAATACACAAAACAACATGAAACATGAATTTACAATACAGTTTCAATCTAACCTCAAGTTTGTAAGTCACTGTATGGCTTGTTAGTCATTGTAGATCATACAAAAGCATCCCATGTGCATGTCCACACAGTATGTCCAATTGCATTTATTTATAGAGTTTTCATGAACATGTATGTAGCATTAGGAAATAACATGACAATCCTAGGGATGTTTGACCTAAATTGTCAGATATATTCAGCAAAGTTGTATCTTACATACTGAATCCTGTCATAATAAGAGGTAAAAGACACACAGTCAATGAAACAATCACAAGTTGAGCAATGTACAGCATGCACATTATAATAGCAGTCAGCTGTTCAGTAAGCCTGATTGGTAGATATGGGGAAAGGTTGAATTTCTAATTGTTTCAATTAAATGGCATCATTTCAGTTATTGTAAATAATGTACACATTTAGAATTTTGGTAAATATTGCACCCTTACACAGTCACTCACGTGGATTTATTAATTTCTGCAATAAATATTCACTTTTTCAGCATTATATGCTTTGAATCAGTTGTTGTTGAGTCGGACTACAGCACAGTTTTCAACAATTTCCTTGTCTGCTAAATTAACTGTGTTCACTGTTCAGGACACATTTATTTTAGTTGACAAGGAAACTGATTCAAAGTATATAATGCTGGAAAAGTGAGTATTTATTGCAGAAATAAATAAATCCATGACCCAAGTGCTTGTGGTCATTATCAGCCTCCCCTTTCACGAGCCTTCCATTCTGAGATTTGAATTTCTCATGCTCATGTAAACTTTTCCCTCTAGAATTTTGGGCATTTGAGTTTATATTTTTTCCTTCCAGTGCACTACTTTGGAAATAAATGCAGCACTGATTTTGCTGATGATTTCATCTTCTCTTCTTTACATTTTCTTCCACCATGTGCTCTCAATTGTTGCCCAAGCTAATCAAAATTAGTAAGACAATTCTGTCAGCCAATGAAATTGATCATTTTATGATTCTTTGGCGATGAGCACACTATATTCATTAAGCATGGAATGCACTGAATTCAGTTTAAAGTTAACCGTAATGATCTTTTATCTTTATTTTCTTGGATCTTTTTTATGCAGTCCATGGAATCCATGTAGGGAATTTGTGTGCGCCAGAGATGGGGAAAAAAAGAGAAATTGGCACAAGGACGCAGCCTAGAATGAACCCTGCATATTTGATGCTGTCTCTACACTAATTCATTTATATATTAATGTATTACTATTTTTTCTCAGTGGGTATATCAAAATAGATAATCTACTGTATTTCTTGTTTATCTTTGCACTTCCAATCTTAAGTCATTTTTGTGGTGTTTTAATTGTGCAATGCTGTCCGAAACATATTATTTTATTTTAATTTTTGTATGATTTTTATTTTTTTATTATTATAACTTTTGATGAAATTTTCACTGAATGATTTTGTTTTTAGCAGAAGACTATGAATGATCCAATCGCACCTCCACTTTTTACAGGTATGCCTTTACCGTTTTGTCCAATATGGCAGTGTATGGAATTGCTTGGGTTCTTCTCGCTGTCAATACATCAAATACTTCTGGTCCTGATAACATGCTGTCTGAAGCTGACGTCAGCAAGTTCAGAGTAAGTTTGGATCACAAATTTTGGTAATACTTAAAGTGCCTTTATTTTTTTTCTGATTTTGCTCCTGATCTAAAAATTGGTTCTTGTTTCTTAGGAATGGTTCTGTAATTTTTTTGTTGGAGGAAATTGAAGCATAGCGATCAATTTTCTGCTGCCAGCTGCAGCAGCAATAGTTTGTTTAGGTTTTGGTTAAAGTTTTTCATTTGCACATATTGTTGGATTCTTATCATACCAGGCATGAATGATTTTGAAGCAAAGACAATTCATTCTGTGAAATGCTTGCTTGCTCCTTTTTACCTTGGGATCAAGAAATGGATAATTTGCATTAAGGTTTTGGTCAAAGTGTTTTTGATTTGCTTATATTTCCTAAACTCCTTGATGGATTTTCATCATACTTAGGATTAATCATTATAAGGCTGAGGCAGTTCATTCATTGACACCTGTGCTTGCCCTCTTTACCTTGGGGTCATGGTAACAATCATAGAAAAAGTGTATTCAGGTTTTGGTTTTAAGTTTATTCATATGCTTGTATTTCCTAAAACCCTTAGTGGATTTTCTTTATACTTTGGATGAATCATTTGGTAGCTGAGACAGTTCATTCAGTGACACACAAGCTTGTCCCTTTAACCCCACTGTCATAGAAAATTTATGTTAAGGTTTTGGTTAAAGTTTTCTATATGCATATATTTCCAAAACCCTTTTTTTCATGCTTTTAATAAATCATTTTGAAACTAAGACAATTCTTTGACACTCTTTCTTGCCGCTCTTGACCATGGGGTATAGGTCACATGTTTTACAACAATGCTTTGTTTGTGTGCTCGACATGCAGGACATTTATGTGTTTGCTGTGTGTGAAAAACATGCAGCATTTTTCAAGGATTCATTTTTCGCTTCCAGTTGATTCCTATGACATGAATTGAAACCAATCAGAATAGTTCAGCATAGCAGTTTACATATTGTAATGCTGTTTGGTAGGTGAACTGACTAATAGCTATAGATGTACCTTTTGTAGGTTATGTCCATTTTTAAAAATTAATTTTGGATCTACATATGGGCATTTACTTGTATTCAGTGAGCCTCATCAGCTATTCAACATACTTGTGAGTCTATATTCTAAGTGAACTACCTTAATGTAGATTTAACTGTCCAATGTTAAATATCTGTTTGCTGCCATATCTACTAGAGTTCCAGACCCCGATTGAAAATTGTCAAATTCACATGCTTGATTTTTTTTATTGCTCTACTGGATCTTCAGTTATGCAGTAGTCCTTCATTCGGTGACCAGCATCTGTTTGTAAAGTCTTGTTATCGCCTTTCTGGCTAAACTACTTGGAAGACAGTCAAGAAACTTGGCACATAATATTTTGAGGTCTAGTTGATCCTAAATGAAAATGATGTCACATGTACAACCAATATGGCCACCACAGTGGCCATCTTGAAAAGCCTGTTATTGCGACTCATCCTGAATGGATGGTTGCATTGACATGGGGTTTTCAATAAAACACGTCTTATGTAGTTAGTACAAATGAAATGTTTTGCTAATCACACCTTCTACATGTCTGCCATAGTAGTCATATTGAAAATGCTATCTCTACTCCTTAACAGATTGTAATATTGCCATGGAGTTTTTACTAAAGCAGTTCTTTTGATATGTAGTTACTTCTAAATAAAAAAATGATGCTGATCTGACCTCCAGAATGGCTGCCATGGTGGCCATCTTGAAAATCTTGTTATTGCTGCTCCTTCTAAACAGATGGTCATATTGACATGAAGATTTCAATAAAACATGATATGTAGTTGGTTCTAAACGAAAATGGTTCTGATTTGACAAAAAACATGGCTGCCATGTGAAGATTACCTTGAATGAGTGCCAATTTAGTAGTTGTAACTTGGGCTTTGAACTATATTGGTTTGTGAATACAACTATTCAGACAAATAGTATTTATGGATCTGAACCAAATTTAACATGTGTGGATATCTTTACAGAATCAGAAACAAATTCAGTGATGTTCGGTCCATGACATCATGTTCAAGGTTAAAGATCTTTACTAAAACTTTGGTGCTGCATTTGTAAACATAATAATTCAAATAGATGCAAACATTATTTTCAAACTAATTTGGTATGTTGGAGTTTCTCAAGAAAAAAAGCAAGGGGAAAAAGAAACACATCTCATGGATTCTTACCCATTCTTTTCAGCCAGTTGCATGGCAGTCTCTTATTTTAAAAGTAAATCAAAGAATAGAACTGATTTGAACTGTGCCTTTGAAGGTGAGGTCTGTTTTTAGCTCTTCTAGTCATAGACCAGAAGAGCTTGTGGAATGGTCTGTTGTCGGTCCCTTAGAACAAGTTTGTTATTGCTACTCCTCCTAAACTACTTGGAGGATTGCCATGAAACTTTGCACACACATTCATCCCATGGTCTGTTTGGTCCTAAATGAAAATGGTGCTGCTTGTACATCCAATATGGCTGCCACATTGGCAATCTCAAAAATCTTGTCACTCCTGAATGGACGTCATATTAACATGGGGTTTTCACTAAAAGACTTCTTATGATGTCTAGTTGTCCTAAATAAAAAATGGTTCCAATTCAATGTCCAGTATATCCACCACAATGACCATCTTGAAAATTTTTTATCACTTCTCATCCTGAATGGATGGTCATATCAGCATAGGGATTTCACTAAAAGACTTCTTACGATTTCTAGTTGGTCTTAAATGAAAATGGTGCACTTGACATCCAATATGGCCACCACAGTGGCCATCTCGTAGTCATCTTGAAAATCTGAATGGATGGCCATATCAGCATGGGGTTTTCACTAAAAGACTTCTTATTATGTCTAGTTGATCTTAAATGAAAATGGTGCTGATCTTATGATGTTTAGTTGTCCTGAAAAAAAAATGGTGCTGATCAGATGTCCAATATGGTCACCACAGTGGCCATCATGATCTGATTTCCAATATGACCACCACAGTGGCCATCTTGAAGTCACAATATCACTACTCCTTCTGAACAGAAGGTCATATTGATATGCAGTTTTTACCAAAAGACTTCTTATGATGTCTAGTTGATCCTAAATGAAAATGGTGACAATAAGATGTATGATATGACCACCACAGTGGCCATCTTGAAAATGTTATATTACTATTCCTCATGAATGGATGGTCATATCAACATGAGGTTTTCACGAACAGACTTTTTATGATGTCTAGTTGGCCCTAAATGAAAATGTTGCTGATCTGATGTTCAATATAGCCGCAGTGGCTATCTTAAAAATCTTGTTATCGCTACTCCTCCTGAATGAAAAGTAATACTGCCATAGGCTTTTCACCGGAAGACTTCATATGATGTCTAGTTGGTCCTAAATGATAATGTTGCCAATGTGATGTCAAATATGGCCACCACAGCGGCTATCTTGAAAATATTGTTATCACTACTCCTCCTAACTGGGTGGTCATATCAACATGAGGTTTTTACTAAACAACTTCTTATGATGTCTGGTTGGTCCTAAATGAAAATGATGCAATTCAGACATTTAATATGCCTGCTACAGTGGCCATCTTGAAAATCTTGTTATCACTATTTTTCCTGAAAGACTTGTTATGATGTCTTGTTGCTCATAAATGAAAATCATGCTGATCCAAAATTCTAATATGGCTGCCACGATGGCCATCATGAAAATCTTATCTCTACTTCTTATAGATGGCTGGTCATATTGACATTGTTCTTTCACCAAAACACTTAATTTGATGTCTAGTTGGTACTAAATAGAAATGGTGCCAGTCTGATATTGAATATGACAACCAGTCACTAATCTTGAAAATCTTGTTATCATTACTTCTTCAAAAAGGAAAGTCATATCAACATGGGGTTTACACCAGAAGATTTCTTATGATGCCTTGTTAGTCCTAAATCAAAATAGTCCCAAGCTGACACCCATTATGTCCACCACAGCAGCTAATTTGAAACTCTTTTCATCACTGGAGAATATCAGAGATGGTTTCAACACTCAGCAGTTAAAAGGTAGAAATGGTCTTATCTTGAATTCCTGGAAATTCTTTTCAGCCAGTAGAGCATCAGTACTTTCAAGGGACTCTTGTTCTCCCTCTAAATTGGCAAAGGGTTATGACCCTTCATCTTAAAATTTTTCATTTTGGGCACTTTTTGTAAATACTGTCGCTCTGCAATCAGCGGACATATTGCAATTACTATTTCTTATATAGTCTCGGGTAGAAAAATCCATTGCCCAGGACAACCATTTGTTACAATGTGAAACCAGGTTGGGCAGCTGAAAAATATTATTTAAAAATGATCTGATTAAAAATTCAAATGGAATTTTATATATTTTCCAGCGACTAACATTTGATGATTGAATTGTCCTTCAGATTACCTACTGCATGCAGGGTGCCCGAATTATCTCCATATAATTCTGTAGCTGTGTTGGGTGATTGCTATCAGTAAGAGGCCACACTAATCCACATGTGTCAGCTACTTGTTATCTGATTAAATAAGCACAATCCATACTACCAGCCCCTCAGGGAGAATCCTTAGAGAAACAAGAAACTTGAATGTTTGTCTTTTGTCAACACACCAATCAATGGTAGTGGTTTCTTTCATCTTCAGCTTGACATACTGAATGCATATGATCAGGTACATGTATTAGGCTTTCTCATTGGTCTGTTGAAGAAATGGGTACTTGCTGTAGAGCATGTAATAGTTGCTTCTGTTGGCTAACCATATCTGAAGGAATATGGCAAGTTAAAATAATAAAACCAATCAGAATTGTTGTGGCTTACTACGTCGGTTTTTTGGGTAATGGCTGAACAAAAATCCCACATGGCAAGTTAACAGCTCCATGGCAGTTTGGACACAGGATTAATAGTGTAGGATTAACAATAACATGAACTGTAATGATGTAAACTCAGATAAACATAAAATATGATAAGTTTCTGTTCATGGTTGGCCAACTACTAGAAAGTTGCGGACATCAAGACACTGTCAAAAAAGGAAATTGTTTGATTATCTTTTATTTGTTTATCTCAGATAGATTAAATATGTGTGTAAACTTGTGTGACACTTTCCATTAACAGGACTGATGGTGAGTTACAAGTATTGTGTGTAATTATATACATGACAAAAGTTGGTGAAAAATGTTGATTACAGCAATCTTGGGGGCAACTGCAGTAATTTACCAGGCTTCAATAAAAATCTGCTGAGGATCCAGATTTTCAAAGCCGACTGCTCAGGGACGACCATGGATTTTCAAAATTTGTCTACTCCCTGAGTTTTTCCTATAGATTTACACATAAATATTGCACTCTGTAATTACCTCATTTCCTGCAGAGGTGCGTGATTTACAGCACCAGTTTTTTTACTATCCCCTCATCAACAAAGTTGCAAGCAATACAGTGTTTTTCTCATTCATTCAGATGTTTGTTTGCTCATGTTTTCATTGTTATTTACACACTCAATATCTTGGACCCTATTTTGCCTACACTCATGAAAATTGGTATTTCATTGCATCTTTGGGAGAGAAACTCATCAATACCAAAATTCGGTCACTGTGACTAATTTTTGCACTTGAGCAACTTTGTATTTTCAGCTGATTGTTTGTTACACCCTCAGTATCTTGGACAGTATTTCACCAATGCAATTGAACAAGAGTGACTTAACCATTTCAAAACCAGTTAAATTTGACCTAGTTTTCACACTTGCATGAATTTTGTATCCATTTGTTGCACCCTCAATATCTTAGCCCCTATTTCACGTACACTCATGAAGATTTGCATTTGCATTTGTCTTAACAAAAGTAACTAGGTTATTTAAAAACTGGGTCACTGTGACCCAATTTTCATGCTTGAGTGACTTGTACTTTTGCAGTTCATTTATTACAACCTTAATATCTTAAACCCTATTTTACCTGCACTCATGAAAATTGCTATGTAAATTGATTTCAAGGTAACCCACCTAGACCAAACCTAGGTCACTTTGACCCAATTTTCAAGTTTGAGTAACTTCTATTTTCAGCTGTCCATATGGCTCATGTTCTTAACAGAGCAGTTAAGCTCACTTTCCCATTTCATAACTGCTTCTGTCAATGTCCAGCTTGCTGAAAGAGATGCTTTCCTATCCACATCTACACTGCTCAGAGATCACCACAAGGCCATGCTTAGATCCCAGTCTTTGTCTTGCAATCTCCTGTTCCATGGCCAGATCTAGCATATCAGGCAAGCCTCACTCATGCCTGGCAACCAATAGCCTAAAATTTGTTTCGCAGGAAGATTTCAACCCAGTTTCTTACCCCATCAGTCTGCTTTCTTCAGAAAATTATGCCATGTTTGTGTAGCCATTTTTGACACCCCATTGGGAGGAAGACTTCAACAATTCACCATAGAGTGGGAAGCCTGTGCTCTGCTCTGAAGACCTTTGGGTCTTACAAGTCATCTTGGAGTACCTCCAAATCACAATCCATTCTCTATTGTCAAGGGTTGTCTTTGCCACAGATGTCCTCAAATACCCATACAAAGCAGACTTCCTGCAGCAGGAAATAGACTCTAGCCTCCAGAAAAGGCTGTTGAAATTGTTTGCAACATAAACTCACTTGGAATTTACTCCAGACTTTTCTTCATTCCAAAGCCCAACAGAAAACTCAGACTGGTCATCAACTTCAGCTCTCTCATTCAACAGATATGGACACCCAAGTTCAAGATGGAGACCTAGAGGTTGATCCTCAATGCTATCCAAGAGGGACATTTTGCATTCAGCCTAGATCTCCAAAGATGCATACCTTGATATTCCCATTCACAGGTCATCCTTGAAATTCCTGAGTCACACTTACAGGGACACTGTACCAGTTTAGGGCTGTCCATTTCAGTTTGAGTGTCAGTTCCTGGGTATTTGAGTGTCAGTTGCTGGGTGTTCACCAAAGTCATTGACTAGGTCATGTCACACTTTAGGACCAGTTCAAAGTCTCTGACCTCGAATTACGTGGACAATATTCTCCACATGCATCAGGTGAGCAACTTTTTGTTCAAAGACATGAAATCCCATGTTACCCTCATGCCTTGTCTCAGATTCCTTATAAACAAGGAAAAATCAGATCTTAATCTGACTCAGCATTTTATTCATCTGGGCATGGAGTTCAAAACCTCATGAAATCCAATTTGTATCTCATAGAAATGTGCCTTGAAGATTGCCTCTATGGTGTCTTCCATCCACTCTGAGAGTCAAATTCCAGCCTGCGAATAGGCCCTTTTCACATTATTGCCTCCCTTTGCCACCATTCTTCAATTCTAGTGAGATAATGCATGGTTTCACATTTAGAGGGCATTGTCTCAGCAAATTGCATAGAGAGAACTAATGTACTAACAAACGAATAAATATATGAACGATGAATGAATTCATAAATGAATGATTCATCAGAAAAGAAAAAATGTATATATAATTGAATGAAAATAAACATGTAAATAATCGATAAAAGTACAAAAGTGTGAGCATTTATTAATCAGCAGCTCAAAATGATGTGATATCACTTCAGAAATGTGATGTTTCTGTCTGAAATTACATAGTTTCAGTGAAATTGAGGTTAGTGAAATTTTTCGTCCAAGTGTCTGAGTGATATGAACAAGTTTTTAAAAATATTTTTGATGATTCGTTGAACAACATAACTCCTATACAAATAAAACTGCCATCTTTATTATCAGTTATTTTAGTAAGTCTTCCTACTAGGAAACATTTCAGAATGTTGATTTTAAAGCATCCATAAGAATCACTTCACCAGTACATTGACCATATATTTTTAGATGGCATTATTCTTCACAAAGAAAAATAAGTTTTTTTTTTAAAAATAAAAATAAAATCAAATCAAATGAAAAAGATAAAAATTACATGAATTTTATGAACAGTTTCTTACCCTACAAGATGGCAACATTTTTGAATTTTTCAAAAGAATTTAGTTTAAGTTGGTATTTTCATATTTTTTTATGGAAAATTATAAAAAGAAAATAGGACATTTTGTGACAACCATCTATGCCCCTTTATCTCAATAACAACATTTTTTTTTTGTTGAGAAAAAGAAAATTGGTTTATGATCCTCTGGTTTTAATAAATCTTAAATTTTTTTAGCTGTTTTCTTTTTAGGACTAAATCATTATCATTACTCTCCACATTGTTATGTTTACAACCGTTAGACTTGTACATGTACATGAGTGGATTCAAGTAAAATATCTCTTAATTTACACCGCCTTTACTAATCATACAAATCATAATTTGTAATTTCACCATTGAGCCTTTTTGTTTTTATGAATATACAAACTGGGTAATTCTATTTCTCTTGGATCTTGGGTCTATTCAATACATTTGTGGAGCTCCTCATTTGGAGTCATCTTGTTCATGTGAACTCAGCACATGATCCTTCCGTCTTGGTGGCAGCCAAATATTTGCCAACTAAAATAATCACAGTTTTGGATTACATGAGGCTCCATCTCAGCAAATTGAAGGCCTTCTCATGGCTTATGGTGGGCATTCCACTTGAAGATCAGCCTCCAGAAGCGTAGGAGCAGTTTATGCAAATCAGTTTCAGGAGTGAATGCCGTTTGATCGTAGCAATAGATGCTATCTGGAAAGTGCACTTTGATTCTTTCCAACAAATCTGCTGCAATCAGTTATCTTCAAAGGCAAACGGGAACCAGATCACCAGATCTCTGCCTTTTTGTTTGGGATTTTCAAAGGGGGTGTAATCATTGTCAAATCTGCATTCAAGTCTGCCACATCCCAGGTAGGCTCAAGGTCCAAGTGGAAATGCTGTCCAAACAGAATCAAGTTATTCACACAGAATGGTCCATTCTCTCATTGGTCTTCAGTCAAAGTTACACCAGTTGGAGTCAACCCACAGAATACCTCTTTACGGTGAGGTGAAATGCCAAGCGCCCAACCTTCCTCTCCCAAGCCCCAGATCTACAAGACTGGGCAGATGATGCACTTACACTGAATTTGAATTGGAATGGTCTCTATGCATATGCCTTTGCCCAACACCCCATATTCCCAAGGTCATTCAAAGGCAGGTGAATCCGAGTACAGACTCCATCAAGTGGGATAAATCTTGGATGAACAACTTTCTAAATCTGTTAACAGAGATACCTGTAAAATCCTGCCATCTCCACACCTACTGAAACAACCATACATGCACGCTTTCCATCCCAACCCCCAAAATGCTGAACCTGCACACTTGGCTCATATCACACTAACTCCCAGAAGGAAACATTCTACAAACATGCGGTGGACAGAATTGCTCAGGCAAGAAGGTCCACCACTTTCAAAGCCTATGTGGGAAATGGTGGTTCTTTCTCTCAATGGTTCAAGCAAAGAGACATCCCTCCTTTAAATGCCTTTGTACCACAAATTGATAACTTCCTCCTTTTTTTTGGGGGGGGGGGGGGGGTTTGGTCCTGATCACTATCAAAAGCTATTGTTCCATGGTTTCCAATACATTTCATTATCATCAAAGGGAGGATATAGGCCAGAACAAAGGCCTTTGACCTTCTAGCCAATATCGACTTGTCTTGATTATCGTATATACTCACATTTAGTCGATTCCAACTGCAAACTGCATAGACCCAGATCTGCCGCTGCACAATGTGCCAATAGATCTGGGTCTATGCAGTTTGTAAGGACTACTCAGTAGAACAAACAACATAGACCCTGATCTGCCGGAGCATTATGCGACGGCAGCTCAGGGTCTGTGTTGTTTGCATTTGGACCCAGTTTATACGCGAGTATATACGGTAGGTTTTTGATGTGGTTAAACAAGTCATCCTTTGTATCACTGTCTAAAGCCTCACTGACTCACTTTACCTGTAAGACTTGCTTCCTGGTTGCCCAAACCTTAGCAGGCAGAATCATCAAAATTCACGCCTTATTCATTGACCCAGACTTCTTGCAGTTCTGCCATCATGGTTCAGTTTTTGTCATGATTGCCCCTGGTTTCATTCCGAAGAACAGGCTTCCATTCATGGGAATTCAATCTTTCATTTTGAAATATATCTCTTCATTGGAACATCTTTTGCAAGGGCATCTACAGGTCCTATCATGGTGTTTCAGTGGTACATCAAATGTGCCGAGTCGAGCTAAAGACGGAGATATTGCTTGTTCTTACCACTAAAAAAAATTAAATAAGAGGATTTCTGCTTAGGCTCTTTTGTCCTGGATTCATTGGGTTATTCACTCAGCCAACAAAGAACTAACTCAAAACCATATGAATTTTTTATGCATATAGGCTCGTGACATCAGGGTAATTGGTTCCAGCCCTATGTTTAAGTTAAACTGCTCTTTGACCATCATTATTCCAGCAGCGGGATTGTCTGATAAGACATTCTCCAGCTTCTATCTGAGAAACCTTTCATTTCAAAAGGCTCAGTTAGACCCGGTAGGGCCCGTATCTGCTAATGACCCAGATCTTTCAGCAGCTTTGTAACAACGTGGGTTACTCTACTTCTGATGAATTTGTGGGAGTGAAATTTGTTTCTCTTTACAACCTCATCTCTTCATCGATTAGTGCAATCCTTTGCCCATATCTCATATGAAACTCAAAGCTGTAGCACATATGTTAGGAGGTTAGAGCCATTATCATCTCCAGGGTTAGTGAATGTAACTCCCTCCACCTCTTACCTATTCTCCTAACTTTTTTTGATCAGGTAATGTACTTGAAGAAGAAACTAATTTTTTAAGTAAAATGTTTCTTCAATAATACTTACCCTATCAGAACATGGACACTCCTTCCCATCCCCTTCGCAAAGTTACATCTCTTGAAGGGTGTGCTTTCCGCTTCAGTAGTAGTTTATGAATGCCAATCCCTTTATTCAAGGGAGACCCCTCATCTAATTTCCATCTCAGTAAGCAGACAACATTTGAGCACTTATAGTATTAAAACAAGCCAAACGACATTGTTCACCTCTTTCTTTTGCTTGGAGGGTTGGATTTGTGAGGTAGTGGAAGAATGTCTAATGTATTATTGTCTGGAAAGTATTATCATAGAAGCATATTTTACTTCAGACATTGGTTTCTCTTTGCGAGGCTCGTAACTCCTATTGCCTTGGCATCAGTCCTCTTTACCTCTGTATATTGTTGACTACTACAAATGCATTCCTGTTGGTGTGGTGATTCATGCTTATGAGTAAGCACCTTGTTGATTTTTGCATATATGCAGAACCCTTTATGACTCTGTCATTCTTTCTGTTTTTCTTGGTATTTTTTGCCTGCAACAAGTGTTGCTACAGGAGATACTGTCATCGCAATTCATCTAATTTTCATCAAGTTTGGTTTAAGTATTTTTGGAAGTTATATGATTTTTTTTTTATCAGTGGGTCAGTCATCTGCAATGGCATTTGGGTTCACCAAGTGACAAAGGATGGCTCAAAGTTCAAATATCAAGATCACAATGGTGAAATTTATTGTAGTTGAGACAGTATCTCATATTGCATGTCAAAGTTGAGACAGTATCTCATTTTGCATGTCATTACCATCGTATTACAAAATAAACTCATTTTATATTGACAGCTGCTGGTGTTAATAGTGGTTGCAATTGGCATATTCTTCAGTCTCATATTCTATGCTGGTGTCCAAGAACATGAAAGGGTTGATGAGGACAGACTAAGCAGGACTTCTGTCAATGACAGTGATGCCCTTGACACCATAGAAAGGTCATTCGTGATGCGCCAGATCATGACCTGGAAATGCTGGCTGAAAGAACATCAGTTTTATCAGGTAATAATGACAAGGCTATCATAGCATAACTAATATGGCCAAAAGGGAAAACAATAAAAATGCAATAACTTTGAGCCATATCTGTAATCTCAATGCCATTTTATACCTTTGAAATGCAGTAGCATCACTAGTAGAATTTTAATATTGTGAATAGCCAGTACAAGATAACTCCATGTTAAGTTCTGAAGACCAAGGAGTAAAGGACCCTCCTTATTAAATTGTGCCAGGTGAAAGCTCACAACAGGAGCGATCAAAGACCGTCTCATTGAAATGCTGATAGGTTTATGTATTTCAATACTGCTATGAATTCACCATTTTTCATGAAGTTACAATTTCATTCATGCCAACCATTTTGTTTTTGGCATAATCATTACGCTTTTTTTTCACTTAATTACATCTTATGCTCGCCTGTATATGGATTACGTTTTTTTTGGTACATTAAAAATGAATAAAAAATAAAGCAATAAAAAGTTGTGTTTGTCATTTTTATTATCATCTCTTTAATCCCACAGATCATATAAATTTGAGAATATTCTAAAACAGACTGTTGTGTAAGAATACCATAAAAGTACCTTTGTCTCACGTAGACATAAATGTACTTTTCTTATTTTCTATTTATAGCAACTGTATATATGACACATTTCCAAGAAAACAAACTTGTTTTTTTTTTCAATTTAAAAATTTATTTCACAGGGTCATTATATTTTGATAATATAATTAGGTAGTGGACCAGTCTATATTTTTAAAAAATGGCGCCATATGTTAAGCAAAACAGGCTTTATCGATGTGACTCCTGATGTTATATGACTGAAAAATGTTAGAGGAGAGGGATTTTTTTAAACTTCGAAAAATGTTGGATCATAAAATTGACAAATCAATAGTGCTTTACAAATTTAAAGATAATATGAAAGTGATGTAATACAGCACTCAGGTTAAGCACATTGTCACACTCATTGCAAAATTTGTGGACTTGAGTTTGCAATCATTCAGCGAAAGTTCAACATTTAGACTAGTTAAAGTGAGTGTTGTATATAAATAATTTGTCAGTATGTTTTGTGTTTGTATTCTGGTACTAATCCACACGGATTTTGCCCATTTAATTAATGTTCATTTTTCATACAGTTTATTGTAATTATGGCATGTAATATATAGATTACACTTTTTATGTTCAGATTACGCTTTTTGGGCCACGTAGGTTACTGGTGTCAGGGCACGCGACTGCTCAAATAGCACAAAAATGTGTACAAATTTGCACATTTGGAATGCAGTGATGTGCGAGAACTCCTGCAAATTAGTTTAAAGTCACGCTTATAAAAATGTACTCTGCGCAGTATGCAATTTTTATTTAACCGTTAACCCTTAAATTGCTTGTCGCAGCATATGTCGTGCTGCCAGTAGAGGTTTCATGGCGCTTGTCTCGTTATGTGTCTTTTTTCCAGTAAGCAACTGTTTACACATCTGAGTACTTCGGCTTGACATGAACAGTTGTTAAACTAAATTTAATTGGCACATTGGGGCCCTAAAACAAGCATTGTCGAGGTTGAACCTTGCATTCATGAAGGAAGTTTTACAAATGCGTGTTTAAAGTAAGGGCTTATAGAAAATCCAAAATGGCTGACTCCCAACATGGCTCATCTTCAGATGACGATTTAGTTTGGCAAATTCTGGCCAATGATAGCGATGATGACAATGATTTTTAGAGTTTTTAAGTATATGAGATTATTGGAGCCCAGAAAGTGTTACTGGAAATGCCAGTGAGTAATTTTGAACCCACAAATAATGTTGAATATGAGTCCAATGTACATGCTGGATGGACAAAAATAGACAGAATGCCAGTCAACCCCCTATTAAGCTGTATTTTGAAATTAAATGTCAAAAAGGCAGAATACTAAGCCTAATTAAAATAAAGGCAATTTAAAAGTAGAGTGCAATTTTCATTTCTTTTCTCAAACAATTCTGCCTTGAGGGAAATTGTGCTACAAAACTATATAGCACTCTAATTGTTAAGAAAAATTGAATAAATAAGAATCTAAAAAGAAATTATAAAGTAAGGATATTTATTTTTGATCAAAATCTCTCTGTCTGAACAAGCAGACTATGGCATTGATGGGCTTAAAACCCTAATACAACATTATGGAACAGATAAGAATTCTGGCATAGTAGTCAGCAAAGCACAGATTCAAGAAAGTGAAACTTTGGAAGGGCTCTAGTGAAAAATATTATTTTGGACCAGAGATATCCAAGAGACAATACCTATGAGATGTTGAAAATTGTACATAACAACAACAAAGAACAGTTTTCCAACTTGTTCAAGCTGGCTTAACTAGCTATGCATATGTGAAAGGGGATTCTCAGCTCAGAACAATATTCACACCCAGATAAGGAACAAAGTAAGCTCAGAAATGATCAACAGATTAATGCTTATACAACTAGAGGAGACATCTTTTGAGGATTTTGATTTCATTAGAGCAGGAAGAAAGAAAGAGATGGATATTTATGTGCTAGGTAAATATTGAACTATGGCCGTTTCCTCCTCCTCCTCATTTTTTGTCTACTCCCCCCTTATTATGGTGACAAGGGGGGAGCTCCCCCCTTTAGATAAAATCCTGGCAGCATCTCTGCTATTTGCCACTCTAGGGGTTGGCATTTATGCAATTTGTGTGGATTTTGTTATTGCTTCAAACTGCAAATTTCATGACCCAACATAGAATGATACTTCTTTGAAAACAGTACGACCTATTCCACAAACCATGAAGTTAAGTACCAAAGAATTTGTCATTTTTTGCAAAACCATGAAAATAGACACCTACAAAAATACATGAATTCACAGTAATATCAGTATTATTAATAACACTATAAATGACGCACTTCATTTTTTTTCTCACATTCTTTAGCAGATAACAAAGCATATAACACCTTTCTAACAGCAACAATGGCAGTGGCAGTGTCATCAGTAGCCAAGGACGCCTTAATGCTTAACTGCAGTCTGTAACTACATGATTTGAACATTTGACATTAGCACTAAGGTCGATCAAATGATTTCCACATTGCTCATATCTGGATCTTTTTGGTATGATAGAATCATTATCAAAGTATTGAGAATACTGATGGCTTGGAGTGTTAAAGTGTTACTAAGTTACTGACTATACTCGCGTATAAGCCGGGTCCAAATGCAAACAACATAGACCCTATGTGCTGGCACATCAGGGTCTATGTTGTTTGTTCTACTGATTAGCCCTTACAAACTGCATAGAGCCAGATCTGCCAGCGCATTATGTGACAGCAGATCTGAGTCTATGCAGTTTGCAGTTGGTATCGGATCACACACGAGTATATGTGGTACATAAGATCAGATGGAAGAACATAACTCCAGATATCTTGCTTTTCATCATACCTTTTACCATAATACACATACTGCTCTAAATAATTATTATATTTTTATCTATTTTCTTTTCTTTATAATGTCATAAGAGAATTTATATTGACATTTTAAACATTATTTGAAAAATTATTAGGATTTGCTTTTAAAAGCATTTTCTACTATTGTTTCAAGTATTGCAATCATTGGAACAATATCCAAGGGAGATAAATACATTTAGGTATAATCATTTACCAGAATTTAGTTGCCTCCCTTGAGATAAAAAATTGTGGTGAAAGGCCAGTGGCTATGTACTTTGTTACTAATTTTAGTAAGACCATAAGTTTGTTGCTATTTTTAGTACTGCAAACTATATTTGGTAACACAGAGTGGACACGATACCATAAATCATCCAAGCCAAAAATAACACATCTTGCCAAGAAACTTAAGTCATGTTCTTTGGTTATTATTCGGCTCATCCATGGTATGGAGACATGATGATTTTTAATTGAAGAGTCCACATTAGTGGCAAGTGAGGAATAGCAGTCACTTTTCCACCAGTGGTGGCAGCAGCAGTATTGTTGTCAACAGTTTAAGGTTTTGGTTAAAGTTTTTCAGTAATGCTTTGATCATGGGTTTGACATGCAGTCCCTGGCCTTCTTGTTTATTTACACATGAGCATCTAATAAACCAGTGAGTCGATCTTTTGTATGTGTATGTGCAGATTTAAGAGTCTCGCAGGGTAATTAAAACGGGGCTTCATGCATCCTTATTTGGCAGTTTTGCTAAGATATTATTGGCAAACATAATCATGAGTTTCTAGGTGGTATGTGTTATATTAAGAACCATATCGTATTGGAAACTTCCAGATCTGAGTAATCAGGGAATCAGATTTTATAACACCGTGGACCTTAGTGTTCAAACCAAACATCCAGATCATGAAATCAATGATCGGCATTAAGTGCTAGGGCATTCTCAGCTATAGCATCAATGATGTTAGTTTTGAAAGTTGTATAACATACATTATAGTCTGGTTCACAGGTGAGAAATAGTATTCTATGGAGCCCATGTTTACAGACTGTTAATGATATTTTATGGAGGTAGAGTAGGTGCTGGCCTAGTGGTTAGCACACTGACCTCTGGTGGCAGAAGTCACATGTTTAAACCCTGGTGGGAGCCAAGTCCTGTGTTTCCAAACAGCATCATTGGCTAGTGGTGTGAAAAATTACTCAAAATAATTGAAGATTGGTCCAAATCATAAAGCATTTGATTTTCCATAATCGATTATAAACAATTTAATTTTTCTTTAGAATACTTAGTTTTTACACTTTTCATTTTAACAATTTAATTGCAGTTTACACGTGTACTCTTATTGGTTACTGATCACCAGTACCACACATTTGGAGTTTTTATAAGATAACCTGGTGACAAGTCATAATTCCATGAATTCAGAAATGCATGAAACAGTGAAATGTTCCAGGAATGCAAAAATGACAGTGTCCTTGAAAAATATAAAATAAATATCTCCAACTGATTAAAATTGATGGTTGATCAGTTCTGGTAAACTGATCACTGATCTTTAAAACAATTCCCAAGACTATCATTGGCAGGTATGATGCTAAACAGTGTGATATCTATATGACAGGGATGTTAAATGGAAATCTCCTTTCCACTAAAAGTCACACTCTGTGCAGGGGAAAGATCCCACCAGTGGTAGGTGTCTTTTGCTGACTTAGAGGTTCTCCATGCACCCCATAGCTTGCATATGCACACCTGCCTATAATACTTACTATACAATGGTGTGGCAGTAATTGGTAGATGCAGATGATGCATGTACAATCAATTTCAACAGTTTTAAGCTACTGTTTTTCACTGTCTGCTGTTTTTACTTTCAGATAGCCCTCATATACATGTGCACTCGTCTTTATGTGAACCTTTCGCAAGTTTATCTTCCAATGTATTTAACAGAAACATTAAAAATTGATAAGGTAAGTAGCTAGTAAGGCTAATTGCTTTTGAGTCAGTTATCACATTTGCTTGATAATGTTTGACATATGTGAATTATTCTTGCTTATTTTCTAAGCCTTGAGCTTGGTTCATAGTATGCTTTCAAAACATCTTTTTTAACTCATGTTTTGAATTATCAAATTTGAAAGTTTTATAATTCCAGTTAAATTTATTAAGTTTATTAAGTTTTATTAATTCCAGTTAATTAAGTTTTATTAATTTATTAATTCAGATATCAATTTTAGGTTATCAATAGGATCTCTACATCTGGTGCAACTTTATTACACAAAAATGTGTTACTTTTCATGGGCCATTTTCATGTTTAAAATGGAATCCTTGAAATTTAAACTCTGAAAATGAAGATTAGCACAAAATAGTAGCAAAAGTGAATTATTGTATTCGACACAATACTTGCCTTAATAAGCACGTGCCCTCTTTTTAGTCAAAACTTGCTTTAAAAAGTCATGTGTCTTGATTCCAACATGCCTCATGGAAAGGAAGTGGCTGCTAAAATCAGTCTAGAACATCATGCTTTTCTTGGAACTTTCCACCATGTATGCTTGGTGTCTCATGACCACATAGTTTTATGGTTAAAATAAGTCTCATCAGTGGATATTGCACATATTTCATAAGCCAGGACAATATTGGAAGAGAGAGCAAAGAGCTCCCAACATTGACAGAGGGAGTTAATTCTTCTAGTATGTATATACACATGATGGGAACATTTTTTATGACATCGACAGTGTGAACTTATTATCATGAGATTTCACCTTATGAAAATTCACCCAAATAAGAATATTTTGAGCACACAGTACAGGTTTTACATCGAATACAGTATTCTGCTTCTGAACTATATCATTACAACTATATCATTACATACATTACAGACCTGATACTTGTCATGAACTATATCATTACAACTATATCATTACATACATTACAGACCTGATACTTGTCATGAACTATGTCATTACATACATTATATAAACTTATAAATCTGCAGTAGCTCAGTTGGTAGAATGTTGGATTCATTATCCATGGGTTGTGGGTCCGATACTGGTCCAAGCCAGCCCAAGTCAGCTGTCTCGGTGTGTCCTTGGGGAAAAGCACTTAGCTCCCATTTCCTTGTCATGTTATAGCCAATAATGTGTTAAAAGTGCCTTTAAAACCAACAAAAACAAAGAAAACAAATATAAAGTTTGCAAAATTTCATCTTATATCTAATAGTTAAGATTCCAATTGGCGTAAATCTTGATAGCAAAATCACTAGTAATAATGTTGGCAAGAAATTTTATACAGACAAGGTAAATATACAGACAGAAAAGTTCATTATGCCCCACTGTAATAGCAAAAGGGCACATGTTATTTGCCTCTTGTGCATCGACCCCACATCCATTTTAAATTTGGTAAGTATTTATATATGCATACCGTACATACTCACGTATAATCCATGTCCAAATGCAAACAACATAGACCCTGATCTGCCATTCCATAATGCACCGGAAGACCAGGGTCTCTGTTGTTTGTTCTACTGATTAGTCCTTACAAACTGCATAGATCCAGATCTGCCGGCGCATTGTGCAATGGCAGATCTGGGTCTATGCAGTTTGCAGTTGGTATTGGATTATACGCGAGTATATATGGTATGTTGATGAGCAGATTAGATTTTCAAGCTATATAAGTAATTTGTGCATTTTTTATTTCTCATTTGCACTTTTTGGAACTTAAACCTTTGTAGCACAATTAGTCGGAAAACATTTGACCTGTACAGATGAACTTAGATAAGCTTATGTGCATGGATATGTAGATGACCTGGTTAAAATTTGTGCCATATAAATCAGTTTTGCTAGTTTTTTACTGTTTTTTGGGGGTGGGTGGGTGGGTTTGGTTGCATTTTGGACTTTAACATCTTGTGGGTTGCAGTGGTGTTTAACAAATACAAATGTAGTTAGCTAGCTTTCATGTCTCGTATAATTACCTGTATGTAACACAGATCAGACAGTGAGCAGCATAAATGCAGATCTGCTGATCACTTGAAATAATTTGTAGAACAAGCAACATAAATCCTGATCTGCTAGCACATTATTCAACAATGGAGCTGGTTCAATTCGGTTTACAGATAGGCATGCATTATTGCAATGTGCAGTCAATCCTATACATACAGACACACACACACATACATACAGACAGACAGACACACATATACACACATTTACTTGAGCAATATAGGTAAACTGGGGACCAGTTAGTTATTATTTCTCTGCATCTAACTTAGGAATAGAGTTACTCATTATACTAATCCTGTTTTTGTTTCTTTCCAGGAGTCCATTGCTATCATTCCATTAATTGTGTATATCAGTGGATTTTCAACTTCACTTTTAATGCGTCTAATAAACAGGGTGGCAGGGAGAAAGGTACTTACAGTGTATATGTTATTTTATTGATAGGTTGACAGAACAATACAAGTCTATAAATTATTTTCTCTGAGAAAGGTCTTATATCCTCAACTTTAAGTTCTGTCTCATCTTGTTTCCAATGGACTTGTGTCATTACAACGCCTGTCAGGTAATGAAATTGGTTGTGTTTTTCTATATTACTTTATTTGTATGGGAATATATGAACAAGTTCTTCTGAGCAATATCTGCATGACATAAGAGTGCAGTATCACTCAGAAAAAAATGAGTTCATACTTTCTAATTAAAATGTAGTTATGTATTTTATCATATACTCATTTTCTTTAAATCTAGGACTGATTCAAACATTAACCAGTTTCATCTCCCTATAACATACATGAAGAAAATGAGGTATTTATCTGTCACCAACAGAAACACTCTTTATGATGTAACATTCTGACACTATCACTGGTGCACTAGGGAATTATTAAAAATTTCAATATTGAAAATGAATATTTATTGATTGAAATAGATACCTCGTTTTAATTCATTATTCATTAAATAATGAAAAGGAAACACCATTCAAAGCAAACAAATTTCATTTATTTTAATTCTGGTGGAATACCCAACTGTATACAAATAAGCCACAAAAGAAATATACAACCCAGCAATCACATGCACATAGCTGTGCAAACTTGGTAGCATGTTGTGTATGCATTGTGTCATACAGTATGGAGAATTACTACACATTTCTAACAAGGTTGATTTATTGGATAAATAAATGAGTATATAATAAGTGTATATGTTTGTCAGCTGAATAATCTGAGAAATAATACATGGAATTGAATAAAGGTTGGGAAAGTTATTAAATGTGATACAGTACACAAATGGCTTGATTTTGGAGTATTTGGGTAATTAACTGCTGAAAAAATTGCTATGACATAAATAAATAATTATAATAATAAGGACGTGATCAGTAGGACAATAGTGTTGCCTTTCCCCCATAAATCAATGAGTTGAAGAGAGCTAGGTTTTACACCACAGTTACTTTTTATTTATTCATTCTTTATCATCATAAATGAAATAATGAATGCAACACCATTGTATATGTTGAAAATATCATGTAAATCAGATGAAAAATGTTGAAGTTTTAAAGATCTGATACTGTATAATTATGTAATATAGTTGTAAATTATATAGGTATTCCACTTGACTTGTGTATCTCAGGGCTTATTTAGAGTGTTCATTTTAAATGCACTAAGAAATCACTAATTACCAGTATATATTTTCATGTTTCAGCTAACCTACTTTCTGGGAGGATTAATGGGTATCGGTGCAAGTGTTTGGTTTTACTTCATCCCGCAAGGTAGTAAACAAGTGTATGGAGCTGCAGTGTTGCTTGGAGCTGGTGGCTCCACCATTCTTGTCACCTCCCTTGCTATGACATCAGATCTGATTAGCATGAACACAGTATGTTATATCTTATTTTGCTCTCATACAATTTTTTAGGGTGTTTGCTAATGCCACATTTATGTG
Source organism: Margaritifera margaritifera (assembly GCA_029931535.1). Lineage (NCBI taxonomy): Eukaryota > Metazoa > Mollusca > Bivalvia > Unionida > Margaritiferidae > Margaritifera > Margaritifera margaritifera. The sequence goes on from JAQPZY010001646.1 coordinate 116,532, forward strand.
CACTTCACATGTCAAAATAACATGATCAGTTTGTTTTTATGCTAAAGAATAATGTGACAGAAAGGTTTGTATGTAAGTAAACATTGAGAGATTACTTTTAATTTGATCACATAACAATCATGTGATATGTGATACTCATGTATCACATATCACATGATTGTTATCACTCTTTAGGTGATTCACAATGGTAAATTTTTAGCATCATGCAGTTGAAATTGCATTTGTAATACCAGTAATACAACAGCTGTCACTTTTGCCTTGCTTACCTTCCATGATGCTAAATCACCTTGTCTGAATTCATAATTCCAACCTTCCATTATATGGAATGTTCTAGAACTCTAGAACAGAGAGAATCCAGAACCAGTCTGATTATCACATCATCAGCTCATGTGAAATACTCTCTTTTCCTTGAATGCTTGTAATACTAAGATGTATTCAATTCGCTCTCAAAAAATTGACATAGTTTACATGTATAAATATGTTTTTTGGCAAATTATTATAATTTTCTGTTTTAATTGAGTGATTATCCCCTCAGTCCTTGCATTATTTGATTGTGATTTTAGCTTTCTTGTTAATTTAGGGGTCTTTACTGCACCATATTCATCTAGCAGTGCTCTTCTATGTTCTTTCCCTTGCCTTACCTGGTGTTAGGGTAAGTAAATCCAATTATGTGGCAGTTCCAGAATTTTATTTTAGTACTTGTTTCAGCAGTACTTGATTATATTTTTGCCCAGGGTAAGCACTACTACCCATTTGTGGTTCCAGAATCTTAATTCCCCTTTGTTCATCAGTTTGGGGAATTAATAATTAATAGTAGTTGCTTAGGTAGTGCCTTTAATTGTTTTATTCATCAGTTGTGGAAATTGAATAATTAATAAGTATTTGCTTAGGCAGTGCACTCAGTTAATGCATTGAAATATTTTTATGGCACTATGTGGCAGCACATTTTCAAATAAGTACTCACTTAGGCAGTGCTGATTTAATTGTTGCATCAAATAATTTTATTGCACTGCTTTGAATAAGTATTCACTTAAGCAGTACGATTTTGATTGTTGAATCAAAAAAATTGTATTGCACTGCTTCAAAATCAAATATATGCAATAATTTTTTTCTTTCAGAGAGTACTAGCTTTGGCAATACCTATTTTTCATTTTAAAAAAAGTCACAAAATGTGGGGAAATGTGGGCACAAGAATGCCCCATGGGATTCTCACACCATGTTTATCCCGTGCAAAGTGCATTTGAATAGACAGTTGCCTGTTCTGTTGTCTCTGGTTTGACGATTTTGGTACATTACCGAGAGAGAAAGCACACCTATAACGAGAGGAAGAAATGCCCTTCTTCCCCATATATTTCTCGATCCCAGGAGAGTCTGGGATCCTCATCTCCTCAATTCCAGGGGTCTATGGGATCTTCATGTTCCCTGGAGTAAAGTACTGCCCCATTGGGGCAGTTTTGTTCAAAGTCCTGTGAAACTCAGAATGTAACTCCTTGGTCCCAAGAGAATATGGGACCAATCACTCCTTGATCCCAGGAGCGTATGGAATCCATCTCTTATGAAGTTGAGAATAAAGTTCCTTAAGAGTCAAAAAACTCTATCAGGGTAGGCACTCCTCAGTCCCAGGAGTGTATTGGATTTGTCTCTTGCAGATTAGAGAGACATATTGCCCCTGAAGAGTCGCAGTACTCTTTTGGGGCGGGGGTGTAGGCCCAGGTTAAATCAACATAGAGCAGATCACAGTGATATCTCTCTAGATCGTCTGATGGAGGCCCATCCATCAGATCATCATTGCCTGACCAGTCTTTGACAGAGCACTGGGCACCTGCCGCTGGTCTTTGAGTACCGGTCACCAGTCAATGAAGTCCCATCAGTGGTACAGGGACAGGGATCAATACAATCCTGTCACCATTCTACCAATCAATCCTGCTAGGGATATGGAATTGGCGTGTTCTCATCTGACTAGGGAAGGGGATTGGATTGGAATCCTCCCTTTTCCTATGTTACCTTTTAATCTCTATGGCATGTGGGGACATCCATTCCAGGGAAGCAAATCTTTCTTCCCAATAACAGTGCCATGGATAACCATGCCTTGGCCTCAGAGCAGTTCATATATCACTGGTCGCAGACCTACATCTTCTGCTTATGTGGAGCTAAACCAAAAGGAGAGGGGACCAGCCCTCTCCCACCAGATGATCGAGGAGGAATGAGAAGTGTTCCCATTCCACCAGAAGTCTGTGAGTAGGGGTGGTCCAGCCACCCCCCTCGAGCAGTTGCTGGACATGAATACCCCTAAAGGAGGGCAAGAGGCATTTTCCATCCTCCTAAAAAGCCTACTACTAGAGGCACTCACACCACTATCCATGAGGCATTGTGGGATGAGAATATTCCTACTCCTTAGTCTCTCTCATCAGAGAGACACTGGGTTGGGAAGTCCCATCTCCCCTTGGGAGTGGACACAGGATGATGATGTCCTTTCCATTTTGTTGGACTCGAATGAGTTTGCCGAGGAAGTGGCTGAGACAGTCAGTCTTTCTACCTTTGGGTCCCTTTCCTCCTCCCACCTGTTGGTTTAGGTGGAAAATGAGGATGAGATATGGAGAGACTCTCAGGGACTGCATGATGACCAAATTTCCTTTTTTTTCCTCATTTGACCATGGTAATGGAGCTTTGCTTGGCCTCTTAAGTCCCCCCCCCCCCCCCCGATGCCAGGACGTCGCAAGTGGGGATTTCAATGGGGAACCTCGACTCACCTTCCAGTCAAGACACTGCAGTTTAATGTTTATATGCTAGTAACCATTGCCTCGCATTCTGATCTTTTTTTAGCAGTCTCCTTCAGTCTTCTGAAGGAGGAATCCTTGTCTCTAGCAGTGCTGGAGGTGGTTGACAAAACTTTGAGGCATGCTTTGTCAATGTTCATGGCGCTATCGGCAGAGCTACTTCACTTTTGCAGGCACATTGCTCTTGACACATTGAAGGTATTACTGGATCACAGTAAGAACCTTCTTAGGTCTGCTTCATAGGAGGCGGATACTCTTCGAACGTCTTATTCCCTCTGTGGCATCTTAGGACCTGAGGGAACAACAGCACCGGTTCCTCGTAGTCACTCATGGCCCATAAAACCAGCCAGGAAGTGTCCTCATCCTGATCACCCCTCTGGGCCTTCCTCAAAGTTCTTGAAAAGGATGCAGTCTTAACAGTCCAGGAAGCAACATTAATTCAAGCCTCCCTCTGGCACATCTTTAGTTTGGTGAGGCAGTTGGAAGGGTCAAGGGAGGAAGCCTGTGGACTCCTTCCCCTTTTCCAATAAACAGGAGAAGAGGAAGCCCTAGTGACTCAAGCCCTCTCTTGTCATGCATCCCTCTTCCCGGGATCCCCATGGGCAATCGGCTAGCCCTCTTTTCAGAGGTTTGGTCACGTATAATGGAAGGATACCAGCTTCATTTCCAATTTCTAGCTCTGCCATTCGGCATAGCCTATGCTCCCAGAGCTTTTACCATGGTGATAGGAGTAGTTGCCACCCACCTGTGGATCCCCTTTCGATGGTATTTCGATGACTGGTTGATGCACAGTGACCTCAAAGAGTCCCTCTTGCAAGATCTGATCTGCTGCTGGTCCACAGTGACCCAACTAGAACTTGTTTCCAAACCTAAAGAAATCAGAGCTAATCCTTTCTCAGGATTTTGTTTACATGGGGATGAATTTCCTCACAAACCTTGGGTGAGTTCCACTGGACAGGATATACAGAATCTTGGCTCTTTTGGCAATGGTTCAGGCTAGGACCTCGTTGTTGGCTCGCCTTTATCTTTCCCTTTTGGGGACCTTGAACTCTGCAGCTGACCTGGTTCCACTGGGAAGGCTGTACTTGCATCCTCTCCAGTTTCTCCTTCTGGTGAACTGAAAACCACACAAGGATCCCCTGTCTGCTCAGATTCCTCTGGGGTCAAAATTTGATCACCACTTGAGTTGGTGGGCCAGATGGGACTGGTTTTTGGCTGGAATCCCAGTGAACGTCCCTGAACCCCATTCCTATCTGTACAATGACGCATCAGATGTGGGTTGGGGATCTCACTTGGAGCCAGGAGGTATTATTCTTCAGGATTCACAGTCCTGGGAAGAAGCTACCCTTCACATACCCTTCACATAAACAATTTGGAAATGAGGATGGTATTTTTAGCTTTACAGGGGTGTGTCAGCCAAAAATGGAGTCATTGTGTGATGATCTCTACTGACAACACATTGGTAGTAGCATACCTCAGGTGACAAGGAGGTATACATGCTCCTTTTTTGAGTGAAAGTTTGGAACCTCCTTCACTGGACAGCCTCGAAGGAGATTATCCTCCATGTTTTACATATTCTGGACAAGAAAAATATTCTGGCGGACAGTCTGTCCAGGAGAGGCAAAGTAGTTCTCACAGAATGGTCTCTGCACCAATACATAGCTGTTGGGGAAACCCTTGGTGGACTTGTTTGCAATGAGACTGAACAACAAGCTCCCCTTTTATGTCTTCCAGTCCCAGATCAGAGGGGTTAGTCAGTGGATGCATTCATCTGTTTGCTTATGCATTTCCACCTTTCAGAATTATTCCGCAAGTGCTCCATAAAGTCAGGATCTCTTTGGCCCCAATGATCATGGTTCAGCAATTTACTCAACCTGTTGGTAGACCAGCCCAAGACATTACCTCAGAGGAGGGACCTGCTGTTGCAGCACAAGGGGTCTCTTCTCCACAACAGCCCCCAGATTCTCCATCTTCATGCTTGGCTTATCTCAAGCAATCTATATGCCAGGACAAGTTTGGAGCAAGGTTGCCAACTGCATCATCCAGGCAGGGAGACAGTAAACATCCAAAGTCTATGATGCAAAATAGAGAATCTTTTGCAATAGGTGCAGTAGGAAACACGTTAAACCTACCTGACCCTCTCTGAGAACAGTGCCATACTTCCTTCTCTTCATGTGCAAAGACAGACAATGTTTGGTTTCTACTATTAACGGCTATCATGCAGTCTTGTCCAACATGTTCAGGCTCTCTGAGGGTCCAGCTTCATCTTTCTGATCGTATCAAGTGTTTTGAGCTGCAGAGACCAGTATCTTGCTCATTAATGCCTAAATGGAATCTCTGTTGTGGTCTTTGTAATGGTGTGAAGCTTCCTTTAAGAACCTTACCCTTAAAACTGTTTTCCTGCTCTCTGTAGCATCTGCGAGAAGAAGGAGTGAGCTTCATGCCTTGTTTATAGAAGAAGGTTGTTTACGGTTCAGGTTCCACTCTACAGTTTTGTACATTGCATAGGGTTTAAATTTTAAAGAAAATTTTTTTCCAAGGTTTTTCTCACTGGTTATCCTGGTTATTTTTAAAAAATACCTTGTATATCTGAGTTATTGTTATAATAACTTTTGCTTCCATTTTTTTCGGTGTATGATTGATGGGTGTAATTTGGATTATAGTGTATACAGCGTGGCCTTACTTTAGATGTGCACCTCTCAAAAGACTGCTAGCTTTTCTTGGCTATTATCACTTCCTGGACTTCAAAGATAAAATTGGAAAAAATCGACCCAATGACCTTATTTACTTTTAATATATTTTATAATTCATTTATTGCACTTTCAGAAGCTGGTTTTGTCTACTCTGGCAAAATTCATTTTCCATATTTTAATAATGGCCAAAGTTAGTGTGCTTTTGACTAGTTCAGGCTCATTTTTCAAGCACATGGGAGCAGCCATATTGATCAGCCGTCTGCTTTAGATAGTGCAAAGTTTCCATAATTACCAAATGTAAAGAAATTTCAGTCACAGTACATGAAAGTAGCATAAAGGTATGCCAACATTCTCTCCATTATGCATGTTGCTAATGCAAACAACTTCACCATATACTGGTCCCTCTCTCAGAAGTACATAATAACTGTAAAGTGGAACCTCAAAAGCAGTTATGAGTCTGTTTCTCTCCTTTGTCAACCAGGTTTGTTGGTGAAAAACCAGCTTCCTTTGGTAAATCCACTCCCTATAGAGATCCCCAGTCTCAGTCATATTTGTGCTCTGAAAGATCAAGATAGACTTCTCTGCCCAGTTAGGGCATTATGGTTCTATTTGGCTGCATCAAAAGGGAGAAGAAAGGATAGGAAGCGTCTGTCCCTACCTATTAAGGGTGCCGCTGATATCTCTGCATCCACCATTTCCAGGTGGATTGTCCTCAGTATCAAGAGAGAGTATCAGTCCCTTACAGAGAGGGACCTTTTGTTCATGAGAATTAAAGCCCATGAAGTCAGGGCTATTGCTACTTCATGGGCCTATTTTAATCATTCGTCATTAAAGGATATTATGAGAGCTGTTTTTGGTGATTGCACACTACTTTCTGTTTCTTTTACATTCAATCTTTGGTGCACCAGAGTAAAGACATTTTTGCCTTGAGCCCAATACTTACAGCACAGAAAGTGGCCCAATTTGCTGCCTATTTACAGTAGTGTACACCCCTACCGTAAGGGTGAGTATATTAATTTTACACTAGTATTTTTAGGTCATCAGCCTCCCTCTGAACTGGCAAATTCAGGAAGGCAGTAGTGACAGGCAATTTTACTGCTGTTAAAATGTAATTTTTGGGGAGGTAAAACTAATTTTAATAAGGTAATACTTACCTGTCATGATTGCAGGATTCCCTCCTTCCACCCAAATTTGATGGCCCAAGTGTAGTCTGGGTCCGAGATAAAGAGGAAGAGTATCCTGCATGAGCCGATGATGTGGTATTCAGATTGGTTTAGGTTCTCTCTGTTTTAGATTTCTAGAACGTTCCATTTAATGGGAGGTTATAGACCTTTATTTCAATGAATAAAAAGTTTTATGAACCAGTAAAAATATCATATTGACCCCTGCTTTGCAAAAGTCAATATGAGGTTGACTGGTTCATAAAACTTTATATTCACCTCAGCAAATGTCTATAATTATATGATATCAATAATGTTATAGGCATCAGATGTAAAAGCAAATTAAAAACATGAATATAAAAAGAATCGACAACTGATAGTAGTATATGACAAGCTGTAAATTAAAAGCAAAAACATTCTGTCACTTTGGCAGGAATCATGAATAATTCAGTGGTAGAAATTTTCTTTCAGGAACATATTCTTGTTTCATGGACTTACCAAGATATAGATCTGATACTAGATCAGGTTTAATTGAGTAAATTTTAAATACTGTTCAGCATTTAAATTTAGTAATAGATTAATAGGCAAATAATTAGAATCACTGTGTATTGTTTTGCTGTCCTTAGAATACATTGAGAATACTTTTCTCAGTTCATCAAATTGTAAATCCACTATTAACTGTGTACTTGTTTGCTAAATTTAAGAATAATGTAAAACTGCCCTTTTTATTTTTTTCATTATTTCTATAGATGTTAAATTTACTAGAGTTCGTCAGTTCAGCTATTCAACATTTTATTCACAGAAATTCCTTACTTCTGTCTTGCCTAACTGGTTACATCTGTTTGTCTCATTTTCAGGAGAGTGGTGCCTTTGTGTATGGTGCCATGAGTTTTACAGACAAACTGTCCAATGGGATAGCAGTAGTTCTCATACAACAATTCCACCCCTGCACGTGAGTATCTTACATTTAGTTAAAAGGATTTTCATGCCACCTCTGTGATAGTTATTGGAGTTGCTGTGCTTTCACTCTAGCTTGACCTCAATCCATTCATTTATTTGTAATGATTCTATGGATTATCATTCTGTTCTTGAGTCATTGAGCCGAATTACTTAGGTTGATTCGACTTTGAAAATAGGACACGAAGATAGGACATAGATAAGAAGGTATTTTTCATTATTCCTTTTACACAGCAAGAAATTGAAGGATAAGAAGAAATAGTTTCTGCAATATTATTTCAAAACTTGGGTAATACAAATGAGACAGTCTAGTACAGTCTTTACCTTCACATTGAGATCATTTCTGCTTTCATTCTAGCTCTGTCTTGATTATCCATTTATACATTCAAAATGAAATGATTTCCTTACACACACACACACACACACACGTTCACACAAGCATGCACACTCATGTATATGAACAAATAAAACATTAACAATATTTACTTTTATGTGAGAATGACCTAATTAGGCTCTTTGAGTTATTGCCCTTTGTTACCAAGAATTTGCTATTGTTGCTAACCATGCCACTGTTTTGGTGTATTTCCTCAGTAAACACATATATTTTAGGTCAGAGTTGGAATTTTAAAAAGTTTGCAACAAATATTATGCAACTGTTTCATTTTATAACACATGTATAAAGGATCAGCTAATCCTTTAATGATATCCCAATAATTTAACACAGTGAAATTGATAGAGTTCTTTTATGATGTCTCAAATGTTCATTTCTCCTTTGAATACATATCCCTGATCACATTAATGCTAGGAAGATGCTCCGCTACCTCTCGAATCCAGCAATCACGGAAAGACGAACAAATTTGTCTTTCCCGTCTATATTCCTTATAGATAATAGGAAGAAACCCTGCACAACACTTGCCCTTACCTCCCCTTACCATCGCTAGGTGGCTGCAGTTGTTTACCAGTTTTTCGCTTTTGCTGATATAAGATACATCTTATCCAATACTTCTTACAGAACCCAAGTCAGTCTTGTGGATTACACCCACAGTCAACAGTCAACATATTTGGTATAGTTATGAGTGTAAATGTAAATACTATATATTGCAATCATTATTTTTTGTGAAATTATTGAATTTATTTGAATTTATCACAGTCGTGGATGTTTATTTTCTAACCACGTGATCCAACATGGTATTGTTAGTACACAGTGTTGGTTATTTTCATGTACACTGCAAATATTTCTTCACTTATTTAGTAATAAGTGTCATTTATTTGTACATTGAAACAAATTTGGTTTGTTATTTTCTGAAATTTCTTGTTATTGTCTTTTCAGAGAATAAAAGACCATGTCGACAAAATGCAAGAAGTTTACAGCAAACAAATACATGCTCGGGACATGCCTTGCATATGCAAAATGTTCGTCAACAAATACAGGTACCTGCAGTGTGTGTGAACTATGGTTGGAAAGCACCTGGTCCATTGTACTACGACGGGGACTAAAGATGCAAGAACGATGTAGTAAGTCCAGTGAAAAGGACTGCAATGTACATCCAGAGATGTCATAACTAGCCAGCATAGTGGGGAACACTTTGATGGTTCCTCCCCCACCCAAAGTGATGTGTTCAGTGCCCACAGTGACCATTACATCGAGTAAGCTCCAAATGGAAGAAAAAGGGCTTGAGGACCTGGCATCCACTTCTCCTCAACAGGCATTGTCGGAGGCACAGATGCAGCAACTATTTCTAGAGGCAATGACACAGTTGCTAGCTTAGATGAATTTGTTTCATCTCATTCCTCTTATTTCTCCAGTGATGAATTGGAGCTTATGAGACTGTCCTCCCTTTTCTATGATGCCCAGTTGACATAAGTCCCCCCCCCCCCCATGCAAGCTGGAGCTGGGCTTTAGAGCCTGTAAGTCTTGGCACTTGGGGTATTTTCAGGATGTGGATGAGTCGTATGGCCACCAGTCCAGTCCATATAACACCATTCTGGCTGTCATCCAGCCAGTCCAGGTGGCCGGACAGCCATACTCAACAATCAATGAATGGGAATCCATCACATTGGTGAACCGTGCCGTATGGTTATGCAGAGCTATATGGGTATCCGGTTAGCCAATCCATCCATTTTGCTGCACGGACCAACCAGGCGGTTAGAGAACCAGACATCCAGTCAAAAACTGGGTCATCCATCCATCTGAGCGCTGTGCCAACCACCCAAACGATAGCCAGGCTGTCCATCCAGCTGATAGCTGAACCGACCGGCCAACATAATTACGAGCATTTCATACTGGCAAGACAAACAGTGGCACCTCCCCAGTCACCAATGCAACCACTGGCACAAATATTTACAGCTTATGCCATGGGGAGAGATCAAACAGTACACAGGGACAATGGCATGGCCTCATCCTTGCCTCCCCATTATGTTTTATTCAGATGTTGACAGAATACCTGATTAGGACAACCCCCACACTGAGTGCAGGAATAACCTTGACAATGTATCATACACTGTTCCTACAGTTGCATATATGGAATACAGCTTTAAAAAGTGGACATGGAGGAAATCAGTAGAGTTCTGCAGATTTCTGAGTATCCAGCCCCATCAGTGGCAAGCTAGGCCTATACAGTCAAAGCTTAAGTTGATTTAGAAGACAAAGAAGAACAGCCATCTTTCCATCTTCTTCCACAGTCAAGCAAAGGTTAAAGAAATTTCTGACCGCCTGACCGATAAAATGTGGGACCTTGACAGTTCCAAGGCTTTCTTTGCGGAAAACTAACTACCAGAGTGGTTCTCTCAATGCAGGTATTGCACACATTCGCTGACATTTAGTGTTGAGCCACCATCCTTGGATAAAAACATTGCGACAATCAATATGACCAACCCTTTGTTTTATAAGGTGGACAAAATGTCTTGCTTGCCAGGTTAGTGTTCAGAGCCCATGGAAGCGTGAAGATGTTAACTAAATTGAAAAACAATGGAATCACTCCTTTCTTTTATTCGTTACGAACAAACAAAAACCCTAGACTTTTACTTAAAACTGCATCAACCAAGCCGATTCATGCTGAATGGATAATTGCGGTTTATACAGAATGTGTGAAAGATTGTACCTAATTATCCTTGGCTTTGAGAATGCTGGACTTGTTTAATTCAACAATTTTAGGATTATTTACCAGACAAACATTTGTGTGAACCAGTAGACTTGAGTGACACAATGTTAATTCTGTGGTTTTGTCCAAAAATCAGTGAAGTGTGAATTCAAGTATTCTTCAGTAATTAGTGTATATACCTAGTGTTTGTTCATTGGGATTAAGCATGCATGGATAAAATGAGACATGCTTTGATGAGGATATACATTTTTCTACAACAGTTTTGCTTGAATGAAAAATTGATTTGAATAAGTATTAAATTTAATTTTCATATACTAGTATTATTTATTATTTTTTCTTTCATTTTCATTAATACTACTATTTGAATACCTTATGCTTTTTCTCATTTGTTTCTCGCTATCTTTACTTGTGTCACAACATATCATTTTATGGCAGTGAGTGGAAATTACAGCTACCAGATACCGTATAGATGTGCATGTGCATTGAAACAATATAAAATTCTTTTTTTAAAGGGTTAAAATAAAACAAACACATGTAAAAGCTCATATTTCATTACCAGATTACAGAAATGATGTTGATTTATCAAATAGCTTTGTTGATCTCTAGGATTGAAACACAGTAAAAAAAAGGGGGGGGGCATTATCATATGTGGCTAATTTTTTGTTGGGTCTTTCAATTCGTGGTTCGTGGCAACAATGAAATCCACAAAAATTGGTACCCAATGAAAATTAGTGATACTACAGTATTTACAGTTTAAATCAGATGGTTTGGTTGTCCTGATTATGTGACCAGGCTTCATAGCAAAGAACATGCTGCTGTCAGTGGGCAATCAATGAATCATCATCCATTCCCACCCAAGCCTTATCATCATGGGTAAAGTAGGTAATACGCTCGGTGTACTCAAAGATCTCAGGGGATCAATTATGCCTCGTGAAAATCTTAGCTCATGAAATAAGAGCTATCTCGGCAAGCCTTGCATTAGAAAGGAACTTGGCAATCAGAGACATAATAGACGCAGATGGCTGACATTCACAGTCAACCTTTTCAGGCTTCTATATGCATGATCTAGAGACAAGAACTGAGTCTGGTAGATCTGGTGGCTGCAGCCCAGACCATCACCAGATCTGTTTAAAGTCAGAACAGTCTTAGTACGGGTATTGAGCAGCGCCTTCGCTGGATTTGCCTGGTGATTTACTTGTTAAGAAAAAAGTGGTTGCTTCCTTTTTCCTTACATGGGTACTGGCATCACAGTTTAGGTGACCATCAATTGTGCTGTTTTGTTATTATGAGTGCGGTTTATCCTCATACATGGAAGAATATTTATTCCCTCAAGAGTGACCATGGTAGAGGTAGATGCTCAGCATTGTCTCCTCCTATTATCTATTCTCCTAATGTTAATGTGATCAGGGAATGTATTCAAAGGAGAAAGCAAAATTTCAAGTAAATCATGTTTCTCCAAGAATACTTACCTGATCAAATTACTATTAAACCCTCCCACACCTCCCCACAAATGCAAGCATCCTCATCGAGGTATTGCTCAAGCAAAACTGGTAAATAACCATAGGTACCTAGCTGTGGTAACGGGTGGTAAGGGCAAGGGTTGAGAAGAGTTTCTTCCCTTTGTCTATATAGAATATAGACAGGAAAGACAAATTTCTTCATCAGACCGTGGTTGCTGGGTTCGAGAGGTAGTGGACCATCTTCCTAGCTTTAATGTTGTTGGGTGAGTATTCTCAGAGAAACATAATTTACTTAAACATTTGCTTCTTAGACAAATAAAGAATTTGCATTGTTCACATAATGTCTATTGGCAAGGTAGATTTTTATGTAACTTTCCAGATGGTCAACTGCCCTTTCTGTCTGCTTGTTTTGTCATCCACACATATAAAACTTCATGTCAATGCCATGTACATTTAGCTAATTTTGACATAAACCAAGATGTATCATTTAACTTACTAAAATGTGTGCACAGCTTTTATTAAACTCTATTTATCTTTACCTTGTTTATTTTTTTCTCCTATGCCTAAATCTACTGGATATTGAATGGATCAACTGATTTACAACTATTCTCTGTTTACAGGAGGCAAGTGTTGTTTTCCTTTATTTTTACAAAGCATGGTTTCCAAGTTAGCTGCATGTTACCATGTATACTCGCATATAGGCCGAGTCGAAATGCAAACAACATAGACCCTGATCTGCCGTCACATAATGCACCGACAGATCAGGGTCTGTATTGTTTATTCTACTGAGTAATCCTTACAAACTGCATAGACCTCGATCTGCCAGCGCATTATGCGATGGCAGATCTGGGTCTATGCAGTTGGTATCGGTTTATACGCGAGTATGTACAGTATATACTCCGTTTTGCTCTTTTGTCTTCACATTGAGGCTGAGAACAGATTTAAAGGTTTGGCTCCCTAGTTTATTTCATTTACTTACATGTTCTTATAATGCTTATTGTATTGTTCTTATCTTAATCTGAATTAAAGAGGTGATGGCTACTAACTATTCATGCATGAGTGATGCTTCAGCTCTAGGTTTTCAGGCGTGTGTCAGTTTCTGTGCTTGAATTTTTTTATTGAATATTTTTATTTTATAGACAAATGATGTCACAGTACAATCACACTGCTTGGCAAAAGTACAATATAAGCAGGGTCTTTACAGGTAGAATTACCTCCCCTGGAAACAGGTGGCTAAGATCTATTGAGTGAACCTTCCTAAGCATTATTACTAACAAGTATTATATTTTGTTACATATTTTAAAATACAGTTAGATAAATACATCATTTTTAATTGTATTTTGCAATATTATTGTTTATACACTGCTAGTTTTTAAATACATACAAACTACTTGAAATAATCAATATTTTCATGGAATGAATTTTTCACCCAAGTATTTGTTATTATTGTTATTTCCCCTCATGCATCAGTTATGGAATGATGTCAGATAGTAATTTTAAGGGAAGTAATAATGAAAGGATTTGATGTAATATGAAAAGCTATCGGGTTATAAATAATGCTCTGTAATGATACAAAGAATTAAAAGTTGTAATCTACATCATTGAATTATCAAATATGAACATTTATTAGCTTTCAGCTATTTCTGTAAGGTAATGCACTGAATTAATTTGGGTTCCTTGGTTACAAAGTTTGAGAGTAAGGGGGAAATTTCCACATTGTAAAATTGTTGCTAATAACAAATTTAAACAATAGTCTGTTCCATTTCTGCAAAGATCAATTTTGATGATTTTTTTTTACCATTTCACAAAAGTTTTACAAGTTAAACCACACTTAAATTTTCACAAATACAGAATCTCTACATTCATCACTGTTTTCTTCTGTTTCTTTTTACCTCCAGTTATGCTTCCAAATGACTGTTACTTGACTATCTGACATAGTGCTTGAATAGTTCTATATGATTTGGTTAGATAAACCTTGTAGCATCCCAAGTAAATCACCCCTGTGTCAAGTAAACACCTGATACATGAATGGCTTAAACAAACCACTGCAAACATCACCCACTTTGATACATGAATGGTTTAAACAAACCACTGCAAACATCATTCACTTTGATACATGAATGGCTTACACAAACCACCACAAACATCACCAACTTTGATACATGAATGGCTCAAACAGACCACTGCAAAACTCACCCACTTTGATACACGAATGGTTTAAATAAACCACTGCAAACATCACCCACTTTGATACATGAATGGCTTAAACAAACCACCGCAAACATCACCCACTTTGATACATGAATGGCTTAAACAAACAACCACAAACATCACCAACTTCTGATACATGAATGGCTTAAACAAACCACATCAAACATCACTCACTTCTGATACATGAATGGCTTAAACAAATCACATTAAACATCATCATCAGGAGATGCTACAATCTTTTCTGTTGTTTGTGCATATTCCCTGTACTGACTTAGAAAAATTTCTTTTCACATTTTTTGGTAGTCTAGGTCTCTAATTTTATTTCATTTGTTTCTCTTTCCTTCTAACAGAAGATATCGTGCCAGTTAATTTTAGATTGAGGAATCTTGTTTCATATCTGCTTCTTCCAATGTTATTTTTATGATGAAAAACAAAATCCCATATACCTCAATGTTCTAAAAATGCCCAAGTTATCAGAAAATCACTAATTGAAACACAATGACGGTTTCATTTTTAGCTGTATTGGTCATAGACCAGAAGAGCTTATGGGATGGCCTGTTATCTGTCATCCTTCGTCTTTTTTCTGTTCATCCATTAGCACAAGTTTGTTATTGCTACTCCTCCTAAACTACTTGGATGATTGCCATGAATGCTACAAACATATTCATCCCAAAGTCTTGTTGGTCCTAAATGAAAATGGTTCTGCTCGGACATCTAATATGAAACTTGAAAATCTTGATCTTGTTATTGCTACTTCTCCTGAATGGTTGGTCATATCAACATGGGGTTTTCACTAAAAGACTTCTTATGATGTCTAGTTGGTCCTAAATGAAAATGCTGCCGATCTGACATCCCATATGGTCACCACAACAGCCATCATGAAAATCTTGTTATTACTTACTCTTCCTGAACAGAAAGTCGTATCGACATGGGGTTTTCACTTGAAGACTTCTTATGGTGTGTAGTTGGTCTTAAATAAATATTGTGGTGATCTGATATCCAATATGGCCACCACAGTGGCCATCTTGAAAATATTATCACTACTCCTTCTAGATGGAAAGTCATATCAGCATTGGTATTACACCAGAAGACTTCTTATGTTGTTTGGTTGGTATTAAATGAAAATGGGGTTCTCACCAGAAGACTAATTATGATATCTAGCTGGTCCTGAAGGAAAATAGTGCCATTATGACCTCAAATATGGCTGCCACAAAGAACAATTTTAATATCTTGTCTGTAATTCTCCTGAATGGATGGTCATATCAATATGGGATTTTCACCAAAAGTCCTCTACTGGTGTCAGGTTTGTCCTAAATGAAAATGGTGCCAATCTTACATCCAATATAGCTGCCACAGTGGCTACTTTGAAAATTGTATTGCTCACGAATATCCGAGTTAGTTTCAACACTCAGTAGTTAAAAAAACCATCTTGAATTCCTGGAAATTCTTTTCGGACAATAGAGCATCAGTCCCTTCTTGTTTACGTCATGATATATCATCACAAACTAGAAAAAAATATGCTGATGGGCATTATGATTACTTTTTTCCTTTTCTTGAAAATTGAACAAATGCACTTCTTTAAATACAATATATTTAAAAAGTCTTTTAAATACAGAATTTACTTTTTCCATTTGATCATACAAATTATTTTGGGGAAAATAGCATTTTTCTGTATACTACTTCAGATAATTAAATCATGATCTTTACAATATATATGAATTTGATGACAAATGAAAGAAAGGATCGTATAAATGTTGGGCATAAAAGTATTTTCATCATCTGTAGTTCTTTGCTTGACAGGTCATAGAACAGAAGAGCTTATGGGACATCCATTATCTGTCTGTCTGTTTTTGCAAGTTTGTGGTATCGCTACTACTAATAAACTACCTGGAGGATTGCCATGAAACTTTACACACACATTCATCCCAAGGTCTTGTTAGAACGAAATGAAAATAATGCCACTTTGACATCCAATATGGCCACCACAGTGGCCATCTTGAAAATCTTATCGCTACTCCTCCTGAACAGATAGTCGTATCAACATCTGGTTTTCACTAAAAGACTTCTTACTCAAAATTTAGAACTATGATATAGACAATTAAAGAAAAGGATAATCATCTGTGAATTATTGTCTCTGGTTGAAAAACGAACTTATAGAAAGAAAGTATACAGGAAAAGGCTCAAATTAAAATAACAATGAGACTTTAGGGTACCCAATTCACCAAATATTGTTTTACAACAATACATGGATAACTTAAATACTTGTGCGAATAAATGACATTTACAGTAAATGTGTACGAATACAGTTCTATAGTGCTGAGTGCTGGGCGATACCAGTACCATAATGGCGGAATGTCACTTGATATAAATATAGCCATACCCTTTAAAGCTATATTGGAAATGTCTATGGTGCTAATAAATATTGTCTTGCAAAAATCTTTTGATTTTATTTATCACAACATGAGGACATTCCCAATTGCTCTCCAGGGCAGATGTTCACATTTTCTTTAACCTTTTTATTTAAGTTTTCTAGTGTAATCAAAGTAGGTTTGAAAGGGAAAAGGGAAAAAAAACTGTTGCCAAAGTCTTAGCAGCATATATTGTACACTGTAACCTGCCTTAAAGAAAACTTTTCTCAAAGGACACTTTTAGGAAATCCCAATGGAAAGTAGCATGTGATTTCTTTTTATATTTAGAAAAAAAAATGTAACCGGGAGAAGGTTTCTATTAACATGTACAATGTACAAACACACTAACTATACAGACAACATAAATTCAAAACATAACTGGTGGTGGAAGCATGCTATCATCATGTATTATGTAAAAATGCTACTAACTTTATTAGTGTGTGAGTTTTTGAAATACTCCTGTCTTAAGTCGGGCATATTATATTATGTCATTTTCCAACCATCCGTGTCTGTCCATTAACATTTGTTTGTGTGGCCCATACATTTGTAACAGCGGAAGAGATTAGAGACGAAGATTAATTACCTACCATATATACTCGCGTATAAATCTGATACCAACTGCAAACTGCATAGTCCCAGATATGCAGTTGCATAATGCACTGGCAGATCTGGGTCTATGCAGTTTGTAAGGACTAATCAGTTGAACAAACAGCACAGACCCTGATCTGCCAGCGCATTATGCGATGGCAGATCATGGTCTATGTTGTTTGCATTTGGACCCAGATTATACACGAGTCTATACGGTATGTGATTTATTGAGATTACCAGTCTTTGTGTCCACAAGCCTAGATATTTATTTTAGCATAAATATATGCCCAAGTGCAATATTACTAGAGACAATGTCAAGAGAACTTAGGTTTGAAAGTGCCCTACATAAGCAAGGATGTTGTTATCTAGTGATGTCATCCTTGATGAATAGTTTTTTTAAATTTTGCTCAACCATGAATGTGGAAGGGGCATGTAGTGTTACGTTTGTATGTCCATTCATGCTTCCATCCAATACACCTTGATTAAAGAGCGCTACACACATTTTATGTTAAGAAAGTGACTCTTATGATTATATCTTGATCTTTTGACAATTTAAATGAAGACTTGTTACAAAGATTTTTTCAATATGTTTATCGGTAGGGCTGAGGATGTTGGTTTTTGTGATTGTAATTTTAAAAATCTTTCAAGATTAAAACAATATTGACTGAAAAATCTTGCAGTTGATACATCTTTCATTTACGACCTTGAAATGATGTAATTGCAACCAGTCAATCAGTTTCATTCCTCTGATTCTTGATGTGTATCAGACCCAATACACATGTACCAGGTAGGTCAGTGTACATGTTTTACTCTGTGGAGTTTAGTAAGTGGTCATGGTAAATGATGTGAAATTAGTACAAAATAGGCCAGTTGAAGAACATATTGACAAAAATACAATATAAGAAAATGAGCAAAGTTGATTATTTAAAGTATGATTCATGAAAGAAATACTTCATGATTTTCTACTCCTATATGAATCACTGCAAAATAGCTCTTCAGTCATGATGTTCCATGGGCTATAATATGTTCAATCTATTAAATTTTCATTGGCAATTTTTAATTGTGTGTCTTAGTAAGATATAGAGAAAAAGGTAGGGAAAAAAAATCATCTTGACTGATTTAGTGTTTTCTACATGAATCATAGGTAATAATAATAATAATAATAATAATACTTTTTTTAGAGGGTGAACTCATTTAGTCAAGGACTATTCTCCCTTGAGGCCTTCTTAAGAAAAGTATAACAATCTTCATCATATGAAAGATAATAGTAATTGCTATATATTTTATCATGTCTTTAGTATTATAGATATTAAATTTGACTATAATCTATTAGTAACACATACATACTCATGATATCTCTTCTTAAATACTGCAATATTTTCTGCAGATTTTACATGTAGTGGAAGCTTGTTCCACAGAACTGTACCAGGGTATTGGAAGCTTTTCTTAAATTGCTCTGTTCTTGGTTTTGGTAGATGAAGGTTTCCATGTGATGTTGATCTCAACTGGTAATGTGTTGCAATAGACCTGAATAAATCCTGAAGATACTCTGGTACAGCTCCATGTAGACATTTATATACAAGAACTGCCTTGTGAAGATCAATCCTTTCATATATTGTAAACCATTTTAGTTCTGTAAACAATGCTTTTGATGAATAATCAATAGATGCATCTAAAATAATGTTTCCTACATGAAACTGATCATAGGTATCTTCAGCGATCGTCAAGGGTAAAGTATACAGGCATTCATTGTAATCCTTCTACAAGGAATCTTCCACTAAATAAAATGTGAAGCCAAAATTATTTTATATAAAATCATTTTGTAGCATTTCAGAGATTTTTTCTTTTAATCACCTGGGATGAAAATATTTAGATGTATAACAAACTACAGTATAGTTAGAATGTCTTCCATACTGTTACATTTGTAATCATATGAAAAATATTACTTGGAAGCAAACAACAGACATTTCTTGTAGTGAACTTTGTCACCTTGAAAATGATTCTGATTGTTTACTTCACTCTTTTTTACACATCCTCCGTAAGGCAGAGTGTATCATATAATGATACATCCTCCATAAGGCAGAGTGTATCATGTAATAATACATCCTCCGTAAGGCAGAGTGTATCATGTAATGATCTTGCCAGTCTGTCTGCCCACCTGTCTATCTGTCCATACTTTCATCCGTCTGTTCTCTATTTCATTTCCACACAATAACATCAGTTCTCCATAAGTTGTTACCAAAACTTTCTAAGTACCATGCATTTGGGGCGAGGAAGAACCTTTTGGGTTCAAAAGGTGAAAGATCCTTAAGATGATGATGATGATGCAGTTCCTTTATGTCCTTCTCCCTAGATTTCTTATGCTGATTTTTTTTTTTTTAAATTCAAACTATATTTTTCATTATCCATTATCTACTGGAAACTATTTCTAAACCCTCACAGGACCCCATTTGTGCTGATATGTAAATAATAGCCATTGATACCAACTGTGGATATGTAGAAAATGGGATAAGCGTGTATCATGCTTGAAATTTGTAATGAGGATTGTAATACAATGCTATTTCTGTGTATGAAGTCATTTTGCACCATAATTGTGATTTAGTTTAAACTGTCCAAAAGGAATATACACTGTACAGACAAAAGGATGTTTTCATGTAAGCACTCACAGGACTAGCTGAATTTTTCACCCATTGACTTGGAAATTTGACTTAAAGTCTGCAATTAGTGTATTCCACCTTCCTAACTGTCTACCCAGGATTTTTCCAACTTTTTTTTGGTTTTCTTTACCTCTCTCTCGTGTCCCCTTTTTATCTAAAATATTGTTTAGATTTTAAGAAGTTACCAACAGAGACTTGGGTGCAAAGCAGAAGCTTTCATCGCTCGACATTGTAAGCAGTTGGGACAGTTTGGGTGAGAAATCAGTTATTTTGGCTCAGGTTCAAGAATTTATTTTGGAAAAATTGAATACCTATTACTTCTTGGCCGCTCAGCTTTAATTAGTTAAAAGTGGACAAAATTTGTAACTTTCAGAGAACAATCAAATACTGCAAATCAAACTTTTCATTTTGTCATGGAAAAGTTGCGAGTAGTGCCTCTTTAAGTTTGTGTAAAGGTCAAAAGAGGTGTGTGGCAGAGCATGTGTGCTATATAAACACATTTCTTGTTTGAATCCACATCAGATATTCATCTGATACAAGAATCCAAATCACAACAGAAAGTAGGCAGTATCAGTGGATACTTGCTATTGGGTATCTAGTTTATAAGTTTGCTTGGAGAATGGAAGATTTCAAGTGATCAGGTAGCCAGTAGGCCATGGAGAGATCAAAGATCATATACCAAAGAGGCATATTTTTCCAAGCATGCCAAAAAAAATTGTTTTTCAAAACTCTATTTGAAAATAATAATAATTATTATTTTGCACAAATAATAAAGTATTTTCTTTATATTGCAGTGCCTGCTGTCCAAGCTGTGTAGAATACTTTAGGCATATTTTGTCCATGGTACCTGGTGTATCAGCAGTTCTTGCTCTTGTCGTACTGTTAACTCTCATTCCGCAAAAGATTGGGATAAGGCGTAAAAATGGTAAGCTTTTTGAATAAAATCCTCCCCATTTTTGAAGGGGTGTATGGTGTATAATATTCCCTGAGGGTTTGATATTCATATGGACTAAAATAAGGATAATAGTCTTGTTCTCATCCAAAAAAAACTTCTCATCCATACATCTACTTACAGTAGCTTTTTTAGCTCTACTAGTCATAGACCAGAACAGCTTATGGGATGGTCTGTTGTCCATCGTCCATCCATCCGTTAGCACAAGTTTGTTAATACTTCTCCTCCTGAACTACTTGGAGGATTGCCATGAAACTTTGCACACACATTCATCCAATGGTCTAGTTGGTCCTCAACAAATATGGTGCCTCTTGGACATTCAAAATATGGCCACCACAGCAGCCATCTAGAAAATCTTGTTATCACTACTCCTCCTGAACAAATAGTCATATTGACATTTGGTTTTCACCAGAAGACTTCTTATGTTTAGTTGGTCCTAAATGAAAATCTTGCCGATCTGATGCCTAATATGGCCACCACAACAGCCATCTTGAAAATCTTGTTATCAATACTCCTTCTGAATGGATGGTCATATCTAGTTCATCCTAAATGAAAATGGTGCTGATCTGACATCCAATATGGCCAACATAGCAGCCATCTTGAATGGAAAGTCATGTTGACATGGGGTTTTCACCAGAAGACTTCTTATGATGTGTAGTTGGTCCTATATAAAAATGGTGCTGATCTGATGCTCAGTATGGCTGCAATAGCAGCCATTTTGAAATCTTGTTATCACTACTCCTCTTGAATGGATGGTCATATCAACATGGATTTTTCGCTAAAAGACTTGTTATGATGTCTAGTTAGTCATAAATGAAAATGGTGTCAATATGACATCCACAGCAGCCAATGTGAAAATCTTGTATTGCTGAAGAATATCAGAGATGGTTTCAACACTCAAGAGATAAAAGGAAGAAATGATCTTATGTTGAATTCCTGGAAGTTCTTTTTGGCTAGTAGAGCATAACTTAGCAGTTTTAAATTTCTCCTCTTTCCTGCACCTTAAAGATTACCTCTCATCTTGAGCTGGGCTGTCAAGATTACGAAGCATATTTAGCATAAGTTGTTGCAATGTGTTAATTTACAATCAGCTTAAAAATAGAGAGAGAGGTTGAGTTATCATAGATTTTTACATCCTGGATGTAAATTGCATAAATCCAGACAGGAAACAAATCCTACCTTGCATCCATGTCCCACAACAAATCAGGAGTGGGTCACAGCAAGATGGCAACTTGCATCAAAATATTTACCATAGTTTTGTGTATCCTAATCCTGTATAATTCTCCATAAGTGGGAAATGTTTACAAATGACCAATACCAAAATGATATTTAAGTTCCTACTGCATTGTCAGGACACAAAGTGTTCACTCAGTTCTAATTATTTGCACCTCCTACAGTAAGTTAACATGTATCCGATGTTGATGTAGTTTTGTTCCAATCCTTACCTGGCAATATTTAGTTTGACAATCATTGCATGTAGAGGGCAGAAGCCAGACTAGTGTACTACATGTGCATGCATTATGATTACACAAAACGCTACATGCATCCTGAACTCTATACAGATTTGTTCTGCACAATGCATGGAATATCCTGTGTTATGTTCATCTGTCAGAATTCAACTACTGATGCAAGAGCTTTAAAAAGTTTCACCATTATTGCTGGGAGATGCACATTTTGACTGGCCACAAGTTAAAACTTGCTCAGATACTTCAGTCTCTAGACAAGCTTCAGTTAGACATTAAAAGAACTACAGGGAATTATCAAATATTTTTTCTCCATTTCAGCAAGGTTATTGCAGGAAGTTGCTAGTGGAAACATATCTAATGGAACTGTGCCACACCAGGTTAATGAAAGAGATACAGGTGGCTATGATGCAATCAATGAACGGACACCTCTTCTCAAGGATGATACCACAAGTGTCAGCACTTGAATTTTCTAACAAGTTGTTAAAGATCTCAACAAATAATCACGTTGTTATTGTAAAGATAATTAAGTTTGAGAAGAAATAAATCTTCAAGGAAAATCTTTCATGTAATGAACATCTGTTTGTAAAGAACAAATATTCTCCTTTGAGACAGGCATCAGTAAATGTTATTGTTGTCCTTCACTAGCTGGTGCTACTAAACTTAAAGTGATTACAAATTTATTTTAAATTGTCTAGATTTCCAGATATTTTGTAAATATTATTTATTGTTTAGATATCAGAGATTTAAAAAGTAATGGTTAATTTATTTGTCAAGCTCACCTTGGATGGATCATGTAGCATTTGTGTGTATATCTCTGTATTTCCATCTGTCTGCCCATCCACAAGCTAGATTAAGGTCAGTGATAAGTTTATTTACTTTGTAACTGAAAAAAAGGTGGACTTGATAAATTGGGAGTCTCTTGTTTGATATTATTTTTAATTATTTTTAAGTTTCCTTCTTTTACATAATGGATGACATAGTTGATATTCTTCTTATGATAGAAAAAACGTCAACCATGGGTCTTGCCTTATTGTGGTTGTAAAATGCATACTTGGGGTACAGTTACTTTAAAGTAGGACTGAAAAACTCCTAACATTTTATTTTTCTCAAATTTAGAGTGTGTTAGAAATGCATGAAAATAAGGATTTTTCCTTTTTATTTATTTAAATTTATGGGAAAGTGGCATTTTATTTACTTGTACAGCAAAGTTTTAAACTTATTCCTAGTTACCAGAGATGGGAATTTTCTACCCCAGCTTTAAATTCAGAGTGTCAATGGAAATATACACTCAAATGTGCACTTCTAGTAACTTTTAATTTTGTATATGCCTGGCACCAGGTATTGTAATTAAGTCCATCCATCTGTTGGTCACCAATTTCATGTTTGCACAATAACCCGAGTTCTGTACCATCCACAGTTACCAAAGTCAGTGGACGGCTTGCACTTGGGGTAAAGAAGAGACCTATCGATTTTGGGTTTAAAAGATCAAATGTCAAGTTCACTGACTGAAATAAGAAAATGTCTTCCACACAGTAAACTTAGTTCTACATCACATATCTGGACCAAGCTTTGTATATTGCTTGCATTTGAGGTAAGGAAAAAGCCTATTGATTTTGGGGTCAAAGGTTCAGGTCACTGTGACTGAAAGAAGAAAAGTTGTTTCTGCACAATAATATTAGTTCTTCATCACAGACGTGGACCAAACTTTGTGGATGACTTGAAACTGGAGTATTAAAGAAACCTATCAATTTGGGGTCGAGAGGTCAAAAGTCAAGGTCACTTGCTGAAAAAGCAAAATGGTTTCTGCATAAAAATAGCAGTTCTTGACCATGTACTTTCACCAAAAGTTTGTGAATGACATATGTTGGACAGGAAAGAAGCCTATTGATTTTTGGGTCAAAGGGTCAAGGTCACTGACTAAAAGAAGAAAAATGTTTTTTTTTGCATAATAACTTTAGTTTTAAGCCACATAACTTGACCAAAGTGTTGCTTGCACTTAGGATAATAAAGAAATCTATAGGTTATAGGTCACAGTCAAGGGAAGTCTAATAAGAAAATAATGGTTTCTGCACAGTAAGGTCAGTTCAAGGCTGCATATCTTGACCAAATGTCCAGATCACTGACTCCTTGCTCAGTAATCTCCAGAGTCAACCATGCTCTACTAATGCCTACACAGAGCCTTGTTAAACACAGGGCAGGCATATATGCCTTTCTCAGTACTTATTTTGCTCTAATTTCAATGACAACTCTTTGACAGTCTTTTTTCTAATTTAAACATAATAAAGAAATGTCAGTTTTGTAAAGTTTAAATTATAAAACAAAAATGTGTTATCATAACTTTTTAATGATTAAGAGGTCAACATACATTTTACATGTTCTTGTTGTCTCACCTTTGACAGCATGGCGAGACATAAGCATCACTTTTCTGGCTACAACAGTTACACTGGTGGCGACATCAGCACTAAGATTCTATATAAACATTTTCTTATGAAGTTTTTGCTAGTCATATACAGGAATATACACTGCATGGGTCACCTGCGATCTATGTCTACCAAACAGTATTAAATTCCCAAACCAAATAAGGAATTATTCAAAAAAAGTTTCCAATACTCTGGAACTTTGCTCTGGAATAGTATTCCAGTTGAGATTAGAAATTTGCACTTGATTTCCTTCTTCCAAACTCAATATATCCAGTGACTTCAGAGATGTAGTGAAAATGAGAATGAAAACAACTGTATTTGTACTCATGAATGCCTCTGGGCATCATTAAATATACTACCCATCTATTTAGCACTAATTGCATATTGCATGTATATTGACTATGTGGGTTCAGTATGTATGGATGAGTGTCCATCTGGGGGAGAGAAAGGAAAGAAGAATGTGAATATATTGTTGTGTATACATGCTGCTATGTATATGTATGCATATGTGTCTGTATATGTGGTTTTTTATATATAAATAAGTTCCTTTTATGAGGGCCTCAAGGTAGATTAGTTCAGCTAAGTGTGTTACCCTCTTTAAAAAAAATTCCATATCATTATTATTATTACAGTGTGAGATGCCATGTTGAGCAAAACCCTTTTTTATGCTTGGAATGTATATATATATATATATATATATATATATATATATATATATATATATATATATATATATATATATATATATATTGATGTCATGTCAGATTTTTTTTTATATAAAACTGCAATGTTTTAGAAATATCCAAAGATAAAGTAATGGCGTTGTTGTCACACATTCTGTAGCATACATTCAAATTACTTGGCTATATGATAATCTGTGTTTTCATTTTACTAATAGAGTATACACTTACAATTTTTCATTACTCGGCCATAATATAAATTATTCACTAATAGCATTAATTACTAACAGGCATATTTCATTCAAAACTAATTCATTTTCATTTTTTTAAAATCCAGTATAGTACAGACCTGCCAATATATACCAAGCATATACACATACACATATGCATACATATACATAGCAGCATGTATACACAACAATAAATTCACATTCTTTCCTTTCACTCCCCCAGGTGGCAGCATCAGCACTAAGATTCTGTAAAAAAAAATTCTTATGAAGTTTTTGCAAGTCAATTTTGACTGCCTTAGTGAGAAGGTCTTGCTAGGGTTGCTAGCAAGACCTCAGTAAGGCAGTCAAAATTTGTCCACAAGTTATACTAATTTTCAGTAAAGTGTAACGAAATTTCATGTACTGGTATTGTCTACATGGAAACGTGCATTTAAAAAGTTCAGAAGTGTGGTCTGAGAATAATGCAGCAAAGGCAAACATGTTCAGCTAAGAAGGTTTGTAAAGGACACTTAGACCTTAATTACCTCCAGTACAGTCTCAGAAACTGCAGTTACAAACCCCATGGAGCTCAAAGGCTTCTTGCTAGATCTCTCAACTTGATGTAATCTTTGGGTTTGTTTTGCATTTTTGTTTCTTCAATTTCAAGTGGCAACAGCAATCACTCTCCTACCATAAGACAAACTCAAATCAACACAACATGATGTGTCCAATAAATGTAATTGTTGCCTTTCCTTCTTTTCCCCCAAGAATCTCAATATTCCTTTTTTATTTCTATGCTGTTTAAATGTTTTAAGAGGCTTATTGCCCCTTTCATCTTCAATATGTTTTTGTTTGTTGGATGTCATTTCTAGAAAATGCTCTAAGCACCAGCTTGATCATGCAGATATTTGGCATGAAAAATATGGCCTGTTTAAAGCATCTGAGGTAATGCTGTAAAAGTTTGACTGGTTCCAAGACCAACCTGGATCTGGATCAAACACGGACAAGCCATTTTCCATATTTGACCATATCAATCATATTTTTGTAAATTTTCCTAGTATTCCGCAAGTTCATAATTTAAGGGTCATTTCAGTAAGACTTAGTCAAATCACAAAGGTTGGTAGGTCTGCTATAGAAAGAATATAAAAATGGCAACTTTTTGTGTAATTTGAGGAGATTTAACTCATCTCATTCTGCTTATCCTAGAGATATATTTAAACTCCTATGTTGTAATACTTTTACAGCTGAAGAAAATATGTAGCACTTAATTTTCAACCATCACAGATTAAAGAATTATTGGGGTTTTTTTCATCATCTAATATGGATCATAATTTAAATTTCGTTTAAGTGTTGCTTTCAGATTATTCTAAATATTTTATGCAAAATTTTAAATTCTTACTCTTTGTATAACCACCATACACTTTATTGCTTTCTTTGCAAGATTTTGTATTAGTGTATTATGCTGATATAATACGGACATTAAATATTCCTTACAGAGGACATGGAGAGATGCTTTAAATGCATCATCATTTCATAGTATTATAGTTTTAATATGTATAGATGAACATAATACTCTGGCCTTTATCCATTAGTTATAACTTTATTGTTGCTAGCTTTACAAAACCATTGTCTTCTCAGCATGCCTCTTGTACAGGCTTTTTTGGTGTCTTGCTCTCAGATATACTTGAATCTTTCTTCCACGGTTTTAGAAGCTTTAAATGTAGACAAGTAGGGCTACATTGATTAATTATACCTTTTGCTATGAAAAGAACTAAATTTCATTTTTTAGTTTCAAAATAACATTTATTCAACAAATGGTGTGTTTACATTATATATAACTACTGTGAAAGTTTCCAGATCATTCTATAGTTGAGACAGAAGGGAGATTTTGATGCAGTCTTTACAAGTAAAGATTTTCATATTTTTAATCCTCATCATAATTTATACAACTTGACCCATAGTTGGTATTTTGATGATTCTTTTTACAAATGATGGTTCAAGTAACCTTTTCAGTCTTTCCCTCTTTCCATTTTAGTGTTAAGATCATTCTATTAAATTTGCTGCCAAAGTATTTGATAATATTAGTTTCATGATAAATGTCCTTGTTTCTATCCAGTCTGTATTTGCTTAATTTTTACATTGATCTGTATTTGGCTTAAGCATTGCTAGTCTATTTAAATGTCTTTTGTTTCTTTCCCCAGGTTGCCAACATATTTTAACATTGCTTTTTGGATCAAATATAGTGAGCATTTTGTGTCCATTTATGCCTTCAAAACTTCATATACAATGAAGTCTAGGTGACACAAACATTTAGCTCATTATATTCAGATCTTGTTAAATACAAGAAGTGAAAATGAACTTTCAGTTTACTGCTGAATAAAACAATGCTTGTTATACATGAATGCTCACTATATGTGAACTTTACTGTATATTGCTTTGAGCATTATAATAGTAAGTATTAGTGCAATTGTCAGTGGTGTAATTGTCATATCCTAGTCTTTATTTTTTTATTGCTAGAATTTACATAATATGTATGCGTGTATTCCTCGGCTTGCAATTAAAAATCAGCATCATATTAATTTGTTTGAACAATTTTTAAATTATAAAGAATTAAGTCATTTCATAGTTATTATTCATTTGACTTTAGTTGCAGCATCAGTCAGTCTAGAGTATAATACTGTCTGGCCAGATCATCTTGCCAAAATTTTTGAACATAGAATAAAACTCTTACAATTATATGCAAATGAGACACAAAGAGATATATTTAATCATAATTCAAGTCTATAGCGTAAACTTGAGAGGCATAAATGATAGATATTTTTTTAATTTCTATATCTACTTGTCTCAGTAATGGTTTCATACAATTTCATTCCAACCATTATTTGAAAAAAAGAATTAGCCCTCATCTCTCAATCAGATATTGTGTATATAAACTTTTGTACAAATACACTCAACTAAAAATTAAACAAAAAAACATTCATCCCTACAGAATAAAATGCAGAATATTTTATTGGTCATGTTGGTGTTTGAATTACTGAGGACTGATTGGTCATGTTGGTGTTTGGATTACCGAGGGCTGTTCCAGTTTAATATGCACAAAACCCTGAAAATGAACTTTGAAATTTGAGTAGTCACCTGTAGATGTGGTTTACAATTGTGTATGATTTTGATTAAAAGTAGTAATGAAGGTGCCCTGGCAACGATCTTTTTAATGAGCTGACCTCCCTGTTTGCCTTCTATATTTAAATGGAGCAGCCTTGAATCATATTTGTAATAATCTGCCACTTTGCACTGTTTGTAATTTTTGTATATAATTGTAGCTTAATAAAAAGATTGCAACACATTATTTAGTAAATACTAAACTAGATTTAAATGTACGAGGTCGTAAAAGACATGTTGGTTTTGAATATTTTTTATTAATACTCCAGTGTTTTGGGTCCAGGGTTAGTTTCTGCTGGGACACACTATGCAGGTATTAGCCACTGCTAGATACCTGTACCAAATAACAATGACTCCCTGATTTGGCAGTGACAGGACCTTATTGACCAGATTTCACAAAATCTACAGGTCAATGAAGGCAGTGTACAAATGCACTATTTTCAGGAGCACAAGATCCTTTCTATTTTCTTGACAAATTATAGACTGCTGATTTTCATAGTTTGGGTGAACTGATACAATTAGAAAAGAAAAATTTGACAAAACCAAAGTATGATGGTGGGGGGACTGAGCTCATTTAAAAGTCTTGAGTGACTATTTCCCTCATATTGTGCTCCCAGCTTTTCATTATGGAAGAAAATTAATTCACAGTTAGTTGCAAATGCATTGTCAGGATTTATTCAGAATCTCATAGAATCTGCATGTTGATTATAATAATTATATACAAGTTATTATATTACTTCTAAGGGTTGTGATCTGTGGGCTCAGGAATGTAGAATAGGCCATATGCAATCATGCATATTGTAAGAGGAGGCTAATGAAGGAAGGAGCCATGGTTTCTCAGTGTTATCATACCAGACTCACAACAGAAGGGGTGCGGGTCAAAATTCTATCATTGGATTGGCCCAGAGTGGCTATTATGGTGTCCTTGGGCCAGGCGCTTCACTCTTGTTGCTCGAGCACACAAAAATTGTGTTGATGTACTGTACAACACTAAACCAAACTAATGAAAGGGTTGTGGATTTAAAAACAATTGTAACATTCCAGGGATTTTAGAGTCTTACTTTATACTGTGTGCAATATCTCGTTTATGCTGATGTTTTTCATGTATCATTGTATTTCAGACCTTATATAATGTTTTTTGTTTCATTACATTTGACTGTAAGACAGTAATTGTCTCCAATACTTTTTCAAGGTAACCAATTTTGAAACTTCGTTGCAGAAATTTCATGAAATAATTCTACTTGTAAATTTTATGTTGATACCTGTCTTTGTGCAGGTAGCTTGTAAATTTAGAGAATCCAGTAAACATGTACTATTGATACTTATGAGGGCACCTTGATTTTGTGTCGACAATTAGTTGGATGGATAATTGATAATAACACGGAGATCCAATTTTATCTTTAATATTACATTTCATAACCCCATTTAATTTTTTTTTATTTTCATAATATCACAACTATGCATGAATGAAATTATGAATAAAGTTGAAGACAGAATAAAAACATGTTTATTTTAACATTATTCATTTTTTCCACCTAGTTAAGAGATTTGGTAAATGATACTAATGAAAATTGTGAGATAATAATAAACAGATTCTTGTATGTGTACTGTCCAACATATTGGGTGGACTCCTTGTTTTGGTATAACTGACTCACAAACCCATGTGCCACATGCCAAAACAACTCATCCACCCAAGATACAAGACAGTACACATAACAATAACCCATAAATATATAACTTAAAGTCAGGGTTTTTAAACCACTTGGTTAGTAGTGTACAGGTGTAACACTAGGCCTATCAAAACAACCTGCATATAACCGACCAATCAAATGACTCTTTCTTCACCTTCCCAGTCAAAGAGAAAATGACAGTAAATCCTAGGTCTCATTAAGATGCATCAATACACAAAGTTCTGTAAGTGGTGGTGGTGGTGGTGAAAGGGGGGGGGGGGGGGGGGGTAAAAAAATTTGATTGGTCTAGGGCTAACTGGGTTATATGTGTAATAGGGTTAGACACACACACCATGTAACAAATAGCTCACAATACACTAGTAATTTCATGTGAAAATTGGATATTGTGAACTACTTTTCACACAGCTGGAGTTAATATCCCTTAAGATGGATCCAAATACAAGTTCCAGATTTCACGGATGTAAATGAAATAGGGTTCAAGATAATGAACAAATAGCCGAAAATGCAAGCGATTAATTAAAGAATGAAAATTAGGAAACAGTGCCGAATTTTTGGTATATCTACATACCAATTTTCATGAGTATCGTATATACTCGCTTATAAGTCGACGTTTTTACTTAGAAATTGACTCATACAGAGTAGGGGTCGTCTTATAAGCGCGACATTAAAAAAATTAAAAAATCTTGGGGTAATGTTGGAAACTCTAGATGTTTGCAGTACATTAAAATACTGTCAATTCATATATTTTTACGTTTTCATGCCACTATTCCTATGCAGTAATGCATATATGGTATGCACTGTGTTTATCCGTTTCATGACGGTATTCATTACACAATACATGTATCTACAGTTATTTGGATTTTATTAATTTGAAAATATTACCGGTAAATTAAATACTACAAACCGCAAAATGAAGTGACCGTCAATGTTTACCGTGGGTGTTTACTAGTAAGTATATTGCCTCCATTTTCGTGCAAGTCCGAACAACCTGTATTTGTATTAATATTTGTGTTTTGCTGTATAAAGAATGTGCTTGATGCAATAAAAGTTTTGATTTAATTTGTATTTTCCTTTTCCACAAGTCAGATTTAATTCCCAAGTGATATTTCCCAAGTTATCTGCCAGTGCACGTGGGCCGATAAGCCTTTGGCTTGTAAAGAGACTCACTTTGTTTTCAAGTTGACAATCCTTTTGATCAAGCTGCCAATCTATACTTGTTCAGTGCCAAGTAGAGTTCTACAACTTGCTGTGCATATACTTTGACCTTAATCCCTTTGCTTGTAAACACACCACACTCTTTGCTTTCCCACGCGACAACCCTTTGATCAAGCCGCGAGTTCAGTGTCAAGTAACAGAGGTAGGCTATTTGAACTCCCTGTGATCTTGCCACACAATTGACATGTGTTCATTTGCAGCCTTTAATAGATTTCTGACTTTATGATCAAAGTGTTACTCACAGAGCCCAAGCTCAGTCTTTGCATAAGCACCCGCATATGACAGTAAAGCCGAAAATCGGAGTCAGATGAGATTTACGATGACTAGACGACGATGTAGGATTTCAGAACTTTATCAGACAATGAGGATTAATTCTTGGACTTTGTACCAGATGACATTGGATAGTGACATTTATAGGATACCGTGAGTCACAAAAAAAGTGGACTTAACTTTCATTGTTTATTTGCACGACGTGTGGAATTAATATATTACGGGATATTGTGAATCGGATCATTCTGAACTTCTATTTTTATACCGGTATGTGACCTATAATTGAATTCATGGATTTATCATATAAATAGATTCGGAGTCGGACGATGTTTACGATGACGGGATGACATTGGAGGAATTTATTACTTTATTTGGTAACTCTGATGAGGAGGATGAATTCTTGGGCTTCGAACCAGAGGACATTAGACAGTGACATTTATAGGATACCAATTTTATACCTGTATGTGACCTATAATCCAATTCATGGATTTATCATATAAATGGATTAAAAATGTTAAGCTATATGGATTTCATTACACGAAGATGGACAAAATATAAGTTGTAAATTTATTTGTGCATATTCAGCTCAATAATACAATTGTATTTATTCTACATTGGTTTTTGTTTTTATTTGTCTTATCTATCTATATGTCTATCTATCCAGTTTGGCTCGTTTATTTTTCCTAAGTGCAGCTCTGACTCAGTGATGACACGTCACCCCTTGCAGACGGATTTAATTTGCAAAAAACACCTCGACTTATAGGAGGGTCATAGCTGAATTGGCTTTTTGCAGCCATGAAAAGGGGGGGTCGACTTGCACATCTTCACCTGATGTTTATAATGTCTGCAAAGCTTTAGGATACAGAAATTAATCAAAAGATGTGATACCTGTTACCTATAAAAGATTTATCAACTGTAATACATAAACTTAACATCAAAAGGGCATACAATTTTTTTTTTTTTTACAAGAAAAAAAAATTGGGGCACAACTGAACAATGACATGAATTTTCACCTGTTGTTGATAGCATCTCCCAATTATCAGGAAAAGTGATCATAAGCTGTGAGCATAAGATTTTTCGTGTAGAGAGTAAATACATTTTTAAACCAACAGGGGGCATAACTCTTCAGTGCGTAACAATAATATGCACATCTTACACTGCTGTTCATAATGTCTGCAAAGTTTCGACACAATTTCATTTTAATTTCGAAGATTTAAAAGTTCAAAACTTATTTACTAAATGGAATCGTGTGAAAATGCACTTCATAAGGAACATAGATCAGTAATATGACAGTTGATAATCATAGTAGTTGATATTGGTGATTAGTCTTAAATGTCTTCTTATTTGTTATTAATATATATATATATATATATATATATATATATATATATATATATATATATATAGATTGTAAAGAGAACTCAAAATCCCTATTTCAGGCAGAAATGTATGGTCTAATTTTATACAATCTATGTCACTGAATGCAGTACTGACTTGGAGGAAACCTCTCACTTTCTCATTCAAGTTAGATAGCTAGCCTGCATAGGTTTGATATATTTTGCATATGTTGAAAATGCATTGGTATATTTTATATATGTTGAAACTGTAGCATCTATATATGGATAGATATATATTTCTGAAGTTTTTTTAAAAAATTGCTATATTATTTGTCTTTCACATTCACTAATATATGTGTTACATAGACAAGTTAACAAATACATAACAGATCTGATGAAGGGAATGAAACAATTGATGGCGATAGTTTCTTAGGAATTTTTTTTTTTTAAAGATTTATTACATCATGTATTTGGCTAAAGTAAACATAGTAAAGAACTAAACAATATATTCACCATGCTTAACAGAAAAAAGGCAATCCAACAACAT
The DNA here is from genome assembly GCA_029931535.1 of Margaritifera margaritifera. Classification (NCBI taxonomy): domain Eukaryota; kingdom Metazoa; phylum Mollusca; class Bivalvia; order Unionida; family Margaritiferidae; genus Margaritifera; species Margaritifera margaritifera. The sequence continues at coordinate 150,490 of JAQPZY010001646.1, forward strand.
AAATTCACTTTTACTATCCCAGTGTATACAAGTATGTTTCATAAAGTATGGTCCTATAGTGCACATGTTTCAGTATGTTTCATAAAGTATGGTCCTATAGTGCACATGTTTCAGTATGTTTCATAAAGTATGGTCCTATAGTGCACATGTTTCAGTATGTTTCATAAAGTATGGTCCTATAGTGCACGTTTTAGTATGTTTCATAAAGTATGGTCCTATAGAGCACATGTTTCAGTATGTTTCATAAAGTATGGTCCTATAGTGCACATGTTTCAGTATGTTTCATAATGTATGGTCCTATAGTGCATATGTTTCAGTATGTTTCATAATGTATGGTCCTATAGTGCACATGTTTCAGTATGTTTCATAATGTATGGTCCTATAGAGCACATGTTTCAGTATGTTTCATAAAGTATGGTCCTATAGTGCACATGTTTCAGTATGTTTCATAATGTATGGTCCTATAGTGCACATGTTTCAGTATGTTTCATAATGTAGTCATTTGCATGTATATACCTTTTGTACCATTAATTTGTTTTGTATGTTTTGAACTTTTTTATAAATGGTTGTTCAAGTAAAACATACATATGACCCAGGAAAGGCACTTTCAATGTGGAGTAATCACCCATAGATACAATTTAGAATTTTGTATTATTTTCATATGAACTCATTAGGGCTGTTACAGTACAACATACATGAGACCCAGGGAAGGCATTTTCAAATTTTAGTCGCCAACAGATTCAATTTAGAATGTTGAATGATTGGTCATAATCATCAGAGTGACCCAAGTACTAGGGTAGGTATTTTTTTTAAATCTGCCTTCTCTGGTTCCCATGTATGTTTAAATGGAACAGCCCTGAGTAATCAGAGTACCCTGGCATATATTATTTTTAAAAAAAAAAAAAAAAAAATTCCCTGGGTACCATGTATGCTTAGATGGAACAACCCAAAGGATGAAATAAAGATTATTAATTAAAATAAAAAACAAAGTTTCAACACAATCCATGACAAGATGCACGAATAGTTGTGCACACAATTTTTGGGATGTATGTGAAAAATTACATGACCAACACTATGTGCCCGTCATTGTATACAGAGGCATAACAATAATTATTTTGGTTTGGTTTGGTTTGGTGCTTTATGGCACAGCAACACAAGTAGGTTATTTACTGCCGAGTCAATTGGAGTAAAGTGCCTTGCTCAAGGACAAACCACGGTAGCTGACCTAGGCTGGTCCAATGGATGGATTCGAACCCGCACCCTTTGGGTCGTGAGTCCGGCACGCTAACCACTGAGCCACCGCGGCTCCAACAATAATTATCTCTTGAAGATCTCGTAATTTAGCTTGATTTGAACAGATTCAGTTTGATTAGAAAGATAGATATAAAGACAGATAGACAGACAGATAATCTGACTTTAGTGATCTTTATTACATTTTGAAATGTACATGACAACAATCACTGCATGAGAAAAGACTTTATTCTATACATACATACACAGGTACATGTTTTGTTTTTGTTAGTTTTGATGGCACTTTCAATACCTTATTGGATGTATCATGCCGAGTAATTATAATTATAATGAGCTGGTTTTGAAGAATGAAATTTCAAAAGTTTCCATTTTAAGTTATACATACCATAGATGCTCTAATTTTGTATGCACATAATAAATGTATTAAATATAATCTTGACATTAATTTTGATAGGAAAACCCTGCCTTACTACCTGATTTCAAGTCTTTTCCCTGATAAAAAGTCACTGATTTTCAGTTCTTCAATGTTTGCTAATTAGTATTCAAAGGTGTAACCTGCTGTAAAGTGTTTAAGTTCGTTGTGTTATGGTTCTCTCCAGAAGTGAAAATGGAAAGCAATGTAGAGTGTGCACACAATGTGGCAGGACATCGTCTAACCCTGCCATCATTCTGATGGATGGTAGATTTTGTTTATACAAGCTTGACACAATCTTACACCTGTTTGATTTATTATCTTACACATTAGTTTCAGCTACTTAATATAAGAATACATAATGGAAATATCAACGAGAAGTGTCCATAATAGGAAAATTTGGTGTCAAATTAGTGAGCACCCCATTTCTGTCAAACTCTTCCTGGTAGATGAACACTGTTCCATTACATTGCTTATGAACATTATGGCACATGACTTTTGTTTACAAAAATAGTGTTTGTTTTGATCATGTGACACTGTCAGCTTTGTAGGGTTATAGACTGTCATTTTTAAATTTGACAATGGAATACGGCACAGAATTTGGATTTGCAAATTTTTTTCAAATTCACCAAATACGCAAACATTTGCCCATATCCATATTCTAAATGTGGCAGTTTACATAAGAATGAAAACCACTATTAGAGAAAATCTCATTCTTGCAGATAACAGTGTATTAAACTTGCTGAACCATACCATTCAGTAGCAGGTACATCCTAATAAACACGCATATTTGGCTGCATAATACATAAGAAAAATTTGCTTTACATGCAACCCTGGGTACAATGTTAAAATCATGCCTAGAATGATGCACAATTTTTCAACACAGAAAATGATGGTGAAAGATGCTGAGATTAAAGGAACAAAAAGTGCTGATAAATGGAGAGATGAAATTGAATTAGCATTATATGCTGACTGGAGATGGGTTTCACTTTGTTTGGAACAAAATACTATCCATTGCTTGTTTCGAGAGGTGGGCTTGGTCACAACCAATTTGTTACCTTGTTTTAAACAAACCTTTCTCCAAATCATCTTCATAATTTGATATGAAATGTTCATTCACTTTTATTGATAGCACAATATACAATGATGCTTTATCTCAACACAAATTACTGTGTGGCTCCAGTTTAATACTCTTCAATTCATATCCTCAGAAGAAATATTTCAAGTATTACCCATATCTACAATGCACTAACCTATACCAATACACACACAAAATAAGTTTCTACACAAATTACTCCATCAGTAAGTTACCCAATTCCACCAAAGAAACCATTTTACTAAAAATCATTTCACAATACTCTAAATAATTCATACATGAGGCATTGGTTAAATTGCACTACTATTGTAAAATCACAGTATTGGACATTTTTAATAATCTTTTTGAAGAAATAGTTAATGCAACAAAAACACTTTTTTTTACTTCTCTTTGTCAGGCATAAGACTTTCTGTTGGGGCGGGGGAGGATTCAGATTTTTTTTCTGATACGAGGGGTCCTGAGATTTGCATAAATTTGCTGAGAAAATTTGTGTGGAAGGAGGTCATCCTATTCGCCGATGAGCGCCACCAGCTCACCAATAGAGTACAGCCAGTGAATAGCTAAATATGTCTGCTGAGTATGTTTTAGAACCAGTCTGTGCCTTCAGGTAATCAGAGTTAGTCGGGTTTTCTTCCCTCATACACAAGAAACAGCTTCAATATATTGGCAAACCTCATGATTGTAAAGAGGAAAAAAAAATATAAAAGATATCAAATGAGATCCTAAAAATGTATGGAAATGGGAATGGCTGAAGCAGGAAATTGGCAGCCAAATGCTCAGAAAGTTTTTCCAAAAAGTAAAAGTGCCCAAAAAAAAGCATACTGCAATTTGTGTCAGAAGTACATAAAGTATGCTTCATGTGGAAATGCATTTTTCCCATTTCAGTGCAAATACATAAAATTCTTCATTTACCAATTCTCCATACAGGTGGCCCTACTTCTCAAAAAGCTCCCACAGGAATATAAATAATGAAATAATTACACTCAGAAAGAATGAAGAATTGCTAAAGTAAACTGCTGGTTAGAATTTCTCTTCTGCATCAAGACATCGACTGGACTTCAAATTAATAAATCTCTCAATGACTTTCTCCACACTGTGCTCACCATGCACCTTATTGTCACGGGTACGAACATTGACTGTGCCATTTTCTACCTCTTTCTCTCCAACAACTGAAATATAGAATATTACTTATCTCAGCAATCTGCAAACTTGTATGAGGCATATTACAAATTTATTGATAATTGAATAATCTAGACTGAAATGTGAATTCCTGTTATAAAGGTCAGTGTTACTTTTCAGGAAATGAGATATATCATTACTCAATATGAGAAGAAATTTTACTACAGGGGTGTGTGTGTGTGTCCATGTGCATTTGTGTGTGATTTGTCTACCACAAGCGTTTTTAGCTAAATTGTGCAAACAAGGCTAAACTCCACAAAAGTTCAAAAATGTGTAAAATTATTTGAAAAAATGTTGCAATGACCCAAGAATCTAGTCAGGTCATCAAATAAAATATAAAGATTTAATGGAAAATAATTTTGATAAGGTACTTGAGTGATCTGGAGAAATATGCAACAGGGCTGGGATTAGAGTTCATAAGTGAGGAGCCCCGTGTCTTTCTATGCAGCTGGAACACCGAGCTATATCTATTAAAAAAATCCCTATCAAAAAGCTATTGTGTCACATACCTAGGATGAAGTTGTACTGAGCAAGCTGGTTGTTGCGAACTTTTTTGTTTAATGTGGTGGTTGGGTCCAGATCTGTATCAACCATAAAGCCAGCATCATGGATTTTCTGTCTCACCTTCAGTGCATACTCGTCAAAAGGCGGGGCCACAGGAATAATTGCTGCCTGCCGTGGAGACAACCAGAAGGGCCTGAAATGATGCAGCTTTTTAGTAAACATGTGCCACACAAGCAATCTACATCAAAAGAACATGTTCCGATGCGCGTTTTGTCTAGAATGTATAAAAAATAGTGCAGCAATGTATCTATTCTCCAGCAATATTAGTGACACTGATGTGTTGGCTGATGTTTAATTTTTATAACAGTTTAAAAACAATAAATATACAGCACACTTGCAACACTCTCTGCAGGTGGGACTAATAGAATCCATCATATGCACTGTTGTGGGATCGGGAAATTTCACCCTGAGGATCAGAATTTGTTGGCAGGAATGAGGCTTTGTAGAAATCATATAATAAACTATTTTTCTCTCATTCCTTACTTGGAAATAGCGTTGCAAAAACAAGATGACATATCATCAGTATGGATACATCTTTAGAAATATACAGCATTTTCTAAAAGTTGTTATGTAAATAGAAAGAGCATAAAAAGTTGCATTTACTACAAATAATTAATTGCGAACAAAAGTTACCATTTGAAGGCTGGCAAAATTTGTCATTTCAATACTAAAAGCAGCAGTAATATTGCTGATGTTCACAATATAATAGGTATGATGACATCATTTACAGTGCAACGAGTCCACTCGTAGGATAGGCACATCCTACATGACTTTATCACATGGGCCAACTTTATCACACATATACAGGAATGAGAGAAAGCAAATTTGTTTAGTAAATTGTTTCACAGAGAATACTTACCTGAGCACATTAATGTTAGGAAAATAAGCTTGCTACCTTCCAAATTCAGCCTTTTTGGAAAGTTGAAAATTAGACTTTTCCGTTTATATATCATATAGACAAAGGGAAGAAACTGTTACCCATTACCTCCCCTTGACCACCGCTAGGTGGCACAAGTTTTAAGCTGAGCAATACATCGATTAGGATGCTCCCATGTGTGGGGAGGCGAGGGGGGGGGGTATCATAATATGATCAGGTAAGCATTCTCAGAGAAACACAATTTACTGAAAAAAATTGCTTCTCCTTTTAATACATTCCCTGATCATATTAACATTAGGAGAACAGGTAATATGAGAAGGGAACGCTGAGCATCTCACCTCCATCACATGCAGTCTTTAAGGGAAGAATGACTGGATTCCCTCTATGAAGGATAGCCTGCTCTCCTAACTTGAGAGCAGCACAACTGACAGTCATGTGACCCGTAACAACTATACCCGGTCAAGAAGATAATTATTGAACTCGTCTGAGCAATACATTTTACTTGCATATCCAGCGAAAGAGCGCCAAACAACTGCCTGTGAGGAGGCTGTGCTGTTATCAACTAGGTCTGGTGGTCATCTTGGCAGCAACCACTGGACCCACTAGATCCAAATCTTGTCTCTGTGAAGCTAAATCCCAGAGATAAAAACTAAAGAAGGTTGTCTGGGCATGCCAGCCAACTGCTTCTTGTATGTCACAAATTTCATGAGATTTCAGAGTATGCCAAGCATATAACCCACTTCTGCCACAATGATAGGGCTAGAGGGGTGACATTCTCTTTCCCAGCCTTCACTGGGAGAAGGAGTCGCTTTCTTGTTCCCAGACTTTTCTCTGTGTTGCTTGTGGGCACGGAAAGGGTCTTGCATGGTCACTCCCTTGATGTATCTATGGAAGAGTGATAGAGTGTATGACAATTCTCTGATTGCCTGCTGATGGCAGCCAATTTTTGGCTACAAAGCCTAGTTGTGTCATTAGAACTACAGAACTATCTGATCTGAACTACAGAAAGTTCGGGTCCATTGAATAGGGCATGTAACTCGCTAACCCTGACTGCTGAAGCTAAAGCATGATTTGTATGATAGAGCTTCAACGAGGTTCTGGCTAAAGGCTTGAATTGATCTGAATTGAGCCATGTCTGGACCCATAAGAGATTCCAGGGTGAGGGATTTTGGTCTTTTAAAATCAAAATTAGCCAGTAGGTCTGACAGATCTTTATCATGACCAATATCCACTCTGCCATGATGCCTGAAAGTGTCAGCAATCATGGAGCAGTAGCCTTTGATTGCAATCGAGGAATCCCTGCCATGAGCCAATTTTTTTTGCGCCACTGATGCAGGAATAATACTACTTCAGTCGTGATCTTGACCTTGTGATTGAGATGACCACAAAAGGGGCACCACTGGGCCAGCAGGGCAATCTGCATGGGACACATGAAAAGGAAACGAAGCAGAATCAGATCTGCTGCCACATTGTGCAAGCCTAGGAGTTGCAAGAACTCTCTCGCTGTAATCCACTCCCAGTTCAATGATCCCTAACATGCGTACGTGATGGAGATGGACAATGTTGAAATTGGGATAAACTCCATTCCCAGATTGACAAAACACTGGGATGGTCGAGATCTGACTTTTCCCAGTTCACTAAAAAGCGTAGGTAACCTAAATGAGACAAGAGATCATTTCTGCCCTTCACTTGAATAGAACTTACCATGTTTTTGCAGGATGTTGTCCAGATAAGCCGCAGTCTCTGTTGACGAAGTCAACTGGAAAAGGGTGATGATGCAGTTGATAATTTTTGTGAAGGCCCAAAGGACTTATGTTAAGACCAAATGGGAGCGCACGAAACTGATATATTTTTCTTTGGTAGGCATACCAAAGGAACTTGCACACAGCCAGATGAATAGGGATGTGGAAATATGTGTTGGTCAAGTCTAGACTGATCGCAAATTCATCCCTTTTGATGGAAAGTCTGATTGATCAAGCCATTTCCATCTCACTTCGGTGCTGTGATGTATTTGTTGAGTTGGCTGAGGTCAATGATCAGTGTGAGCTTTCCATTGCCCTTTGACAATAGAAACAGCCTGGAATGAAACCCCAGAGATTTTGGTTTCCGAACAATCTCCCATGCCTGCTTGTCGAGTAATGACCTGATCTCCTTCTGCATAATCTTGGCTTTCTCCAAATCTCATGGGACATCTGTCATGAAGGAGATGAAGGGGGAGGGGTTGGACAAATGAAATCCAAAGCCCCTCTGAAACAACTTGGATCGTTATTTGTTTTGTGAAAAGAGGTCGATCCAACACTGATGGAAATGTAGTATGGTGCCAACCGGTAGACTGTCTACAGGCTGTCAGGGTGATGAGTCAACGGCAGTCGTTAGGAGGCTTGTGGAAAGAGAAAACTCGTTTCTTATCACCTTTATTAAACTGCCTCCTATACTGAGAAGACTGTTGTCTTCTGAAATTTGATTGAGGCCAAAACTGTTACTGTTGCTGGGCAGTATTCGGCCTCTTGTCTCTTTGCCAATGATCATCTCTCATTTGAGGCTGAGACTGATTCGGTTTGAATGTCTGAGCAGTAGGCATAGCCAGTTGGAGGGGCAGTTCCTGTGCTGCCTGCCTCCTCACTTCCTCTATCCTACCACCAAACAATAATGGCGACCAAAGGGAGTCGCATGGAGCGCCAAAGAATGATGCGACTTAAGTGATGATGAGTGAAGATAGGCTTTTCATCTCACCAGATCCAATTTAGCAGAGGCTGTCAGAGCATTAGCCATAGAATGGTGTGCTGCCCTGTTAATGACTTTGGCTATCCTAGCCGTTGATTCTCAGGCATGATAGCTATCCCATTTTTTAAGGTGACATAAAAGACATTCTTGTCCACCTTGTTGAACAGCGGGATAGTCATGTTCACCATCGCAATGTTCTTTTCTAGTGTTGGAAGTGTTACGACCCTATGGGATGAAAAAACGTAACAAAAAGAAAGTGAACCAAAAATGTTTGTAAAATCAACAAACAATTTATTTCTAAATAATTAACATGAAAATCAAAATACACTTACAGTATCGTGTATTAAAATCCAAATAATCCAATAATTATTAGTGTCCTAATCACAAGTCCTGTATATATAAAACTATAAAATGTTTTGAATGAATGAATGTTCCAAGTTAATGAATGTTCCAAATGAATCTTCATAATGAACGAATGTTCTGAATGAATGAGTCTTCGTAATGAACGAATGTTCCAAATGAAAGATTGTTCCGAATGAATGAGTCTGTAATGTTCCGATGTACCAATGATAATGTAATCCAGATCATCTTTAAGAATGTTCACAGGCATCCGAAAGTCATAAATATAAATCCAAAGTTTGATGAATACTTCAGGTAACTCCATTGGATGTTCCAATAAATAATTCTAGTCTAATTATTTATACAGCATTGCAGCATTACGAGATAACAGTACGGCTATTTTTTCAAACATCTGATGATTCCAAAACTGATCATAAATAACAGATGTTTTCAACGCAGGATTTAAAATTGAATCAATATAATTTGTATATCCAGGTCTTTTATATTCTTTGCAAATGGCATATTTCACAACAGGAAACGTGTCATATTACGACCCAGAATGCAATACTAAATATGTCTCTCAATGGAAATTCACTCCAAGAATGATAAACAACTCTGACCTTGAACAAAAGATCAGTAAACATGTTGTTTATTTGACTAAAGTACAACTTAACCTAACTTAAATGTGACTCACTATTTGACAAAACTTATAAGTACAGTCATAGGCCAAAAGTTTAGGCACATTATAGATTCCATATACATAATTCCGTAACAGAAGCTCAGTGGTAAAAGCATCTGAATGCATCCTATACCAGCATGACAAATAAGTCGCTGGTATTTGACTTTCCGGGAAAAATGCTTTAGAATTCCCCAGATCACAGATTTTTTTCTGACAGATGTTCGGAAATTTCCGTTATTTTCGCCGACTGCGTCAGTAGGCAGAAGAGATGTTTCTCCTCATCTTCCAGGTCTACCGATGCCTTGACCATATAGGTATGCCTCGCAGTTGCAGGTAGTGGACATTTGGAAGCTGGCAACACCCAGTATATTTACTCAACAGCTGCCTTGAAAGTCAACTTGGTCCATTCCATAGTTGGATCCGAGTTTGTTATGGCATCAAGGGTATCCCCTCACTCACTGTGTAAAACATCCACAGGGGCATAGACAAAGCATTACCATTGTCCATAGTGTATTTTGGTATGTCTGATCCATATATGGTGCTACATACCATGGCACTACCAACCAGTATGTGGTACGGCTCACCGAAGTGACAGAAATATGGTCACTAGATAAATGCTACGGTTGAATGGACAGCTGGACTGGCTAGTCAGCAGCCGGAATGGCATCGTACAGTATGAAAGGATGTTGAAATGGATCATCAAGATTCTATAATAACCCCACGTGCCCAGATTTACAGGCCCGAAGGTCATGCTCGGACATGCAGGGAGACTTAAGCTCACTGGGCTGCCTATAAGGGGGGGGGATACTCCCCCATAAGGTCCAAATTATCTATGGATTACAGAAGGACAGACAGAAACTGCCCCAAATTTAGTAACTGCACCATCACCTCCTGCACCAGTCAATGCATTTGTAGCTCTAGCAGCGTCCGGGATCAATTTATGGGCAGCAACTCTGCAGCCCCTTGTTCCTCCAAATCTGATGTAATAGTCACAGTCAGCAACATATGCATAACTTTGCACAGAAGGGGGACTATCATGACATCCTGGCAATCAATGCCATCTTATGGTGAAGGCTGAAAACGTTACATTCTTCTGGAGGAGATTTCACACATTTTTCTTAGTTTTTACTGCTCTTTCATAACACCACAGACAAGATATTTTCTGACCAAAGACTGCATATACTGCATGTAGAGGATGTGGAAGATTTAGTACATGTGAGGCAAGTCTCATGAGTGTCCTCAATTGCTTTGAACATTTGCTGCATTTCGTCATCATAATTAACTGAAATGACAAGAACAATGAGGGAAAAAAAAGGGAAAAATTAGGAAATCAACAGTCCAATGTGTACCCAAATGAGGAAAAAAAAGGGAAAAATTAGGAAATTAACATTCCAATGTGTACCCAAATGAGGAAAAAAAAGGGAAAAATTAGGAAATTAACTAATACCCAAATTCACAATAACAACACTTGTTATTATAAACATGTGGAAATATGTATACAGTAGGCATGAATAAATATCAACAACACGTACCAATGATACCTTGTTCAGAAATAAACAAAGTCCATGCTGTGTAAAAAACTCACATAAATACTGATCAAAAATCAATATAATGTTCATTACGTAGTAAAAACCTTATTACACTAAAAAATACATACTTTCTTTATGGATGGCTTGAATTCATGAATATATTCGAAGGATTTTAATGAGGTCTTGTAGAATTATCTTGATAGTGCTAAGCAAAAGGTTAGAACAGGCACCACCTAGCCGTGATTAAGTGCAGGAGGTAATGGGTAAGAGTTTTTTCCCTTGGTTTATATCCAGAGATGCTGCCAGAAATTTTCTTAAGAGGGGGAGGTCCCCCACACCTACCCTCAGAGGGGGGGATCATCGGGGGAGGGGGGCAAGGGTAAACTAAGCTGAATGGTAGAAGATGGGTGACAACATTATTATAAGGTGTAGAAACATCTAATTTAAAACAAGCATTTAATGATTTTGTATCACTTCTTTGACAATAAATGTATAAGGTAGCTGCATACCTAATTGTTGCTCAGCTGGTAAATATTCTTCTTTGTTTCTTATCACTGCCCTTCAAATATGGCTTTGCAAACTGAAAATAATTTACAGGACCACACACATCTGTATAGTCATCAGTTTATTTATTGTTTCAGATGTTAGCCCAATGGCCTTTGAAACTCTATCACTGTAGTAGGAAAATGTCAGAATATCTTAGAGAATAAAAATGGGGGAAAAAAATACTTAGATCCGAATTATATATCTTTATAGGATTTTATTTTGTTTTGTTCTCAGATATTCTGACATTTTCTTACTACAGTGATAGAGTTTTAAAGATCTGTGGTTACCCTATTTCGCCGAGTAGTGTGAATTTTGCTTTGAGAACTGAATCACCTTTCACAATCAGTTTTTTGTAAAGGCAAGAACTGCTGCAATTATGACCAGTCTGAATATTTTCGGGAACTGGTTTTCAGGTATCCAAAACACAATTTTCCACAATTCAGGCATGTTGTTCCTTGGATATTTCTGTCGATGTATCAGAATTTCTGCATGGCCTAAACCATAGTAAACAACATCATGCCGGTTATTTCTGTATAACAGCTTTCTGCGCTATGTTCAGTTGGCAACAAACTGTCAGATATTTCATCCTCCCTAGTTTCGTCCTTAACAGATGATGTTTCCATCTCACTGAGTTTCCTAAAGAAATCTGTTATATTTTGTTTCAACATAACACACTACTGTCGCGCTTAGACATTTCGATCGATGGATCAATTTACTACACAGCACCAGGAAACAATTCCATAGTTTCTGCAATACTCCAACAGATCTCCATCATAAAGGTGCTTGTATTCAAACAATATTCTCCATAGATATGGATTAATTGAGATCATGGAGAAAAGTCAAAAAAGATGATCTGATCATCCTAATTAAAAAACAAAAAATAAAAAAGTCGCGCATTGGGTTTGAGAAATCGCGGGAAGCACAGATAACTTGCGCGATCTTTCCCCCATTGGCTTTTAAAAGTTGCGTGACTCTCTATCACTTTGCGAGAAACCCGCGATCCCGTGGCCTGGCAGCATCTCTGTATATCATGTATAGGCAGACAAGACAAATGTTTATCTTTCTGGGAAGGCTGGATTCGTGAGGTAGCAAGCTTATTTTCCTAACATTAAATGATCGGGGAATGTATTCAAAGGAGAAATCATGTTCTGTGGAATTATTGTCTCTAATGCTCATTATCCCAACTATGCCACCATCCTCCTTCCCCCCCCCCTTCACCTTCCCAGTTCTAATGCTCATTATCCCAACTATGCCACCATCCACCCCCTTCACCTTCCCAATTCTGATCTCAGAGAATGAAGTACACATGGCAAACCTCTGAATACACATACAGACCCCTTCCAAGTTCATCCAAAGGTTTTATTCCTCTCTTAGTACAGGAAGAGTAATGCTACAAACAGTATTCTTGTATGGACATGGTTCGATGTGTGATTTTGTGACCTTGACTGTACTAAACACAGGAATGAATTTTGCTGATGGCGCAGTTTTTTTTTCTTTATAAAACTCCTTTTTGTATGTAAATAGCGAGGTTCCACTCTACAGTTTCACACTCTACATAGGGTTTGATTTTTAAAGAAAAAAAAATGTGTAGGTTTTCCTCATTGATTATCCTGGTCATATAAAACAGACCTTGTATATCTTAGGTTTTGTTAAAATAACTTTTAATTCCCTTTATTTTGGTGTATGATTGATGGCTGTAATTTGACTTATAGAGTATGCAGCTTGGCCTTACTTCACATGTGCACCTCTCAAAAGACTGCTAGCTTTGCTTAGTCATTTTCACTTGCTGGATTTCAAAGGTAAATTGGAACATGAGTCCCTCAAAGGGACTGACGCTCTACTGGGCGAAAAGAATTTCCAGGAATTAAAGATAAGACCATTTCTTCCTTGTAACTGTCGAGTGTTGAAACCGTATCTGATATTCTTCAGTGATTAAACAAGATTATCAAATTAGCTGCTGTGGTACACATATTGGCTGTCAGCTTGGCACCATTTTCATTTAGGCCAAAGTAGACTTCATTAGAAGTCTTTTAGTGAAAACTCCATGTCATAATGATCATCCATTCAGGGGGAGTAGTGACAAGAAGATTTTTAAGACAGTCATCGTGGCAGCCATATTGGATATATGACTGGCACCATTTTCATTTAGGACCAACTTGGTATCATAAGTCTATTGGTGAAAACCCCATGTTGATACAGTAAAACCTGTCTTGAGAGACCGCCCCTTCTGCCAACAAAAAGCGGTCTCACAAGACTGGTGGTCTCTCATAACCGGTTTGTACAAAAAGACCAGTTTCCAAGATATATATCTATCATTAAACATGAATCACATTTATATCTGAAGATCACATGTACATGTATTAGCATATGAATTCATTTCTAATTTACTGCTTGTCTTTTATAACACCCTGAATTTGAGTTTTACCGATGTTTAAACAGACTGTCATTTTGCGAGTGGTCTCCTTTATGTCACTTCTTTCAATAACATTAATTCTTTCCTCCAGTGTTAGAATTTGTCTCTTTTTCGTTAGAGGTTCTGCCATTGTTATTAAGGTGCTAGGTGTTAAGGTTACCAGTGATCAATTGTAATAATGACTGTAGCAGTTTTGATCAGGCTTTGGGGAAATATGGAATACATATAAATGTATACATACCAATGAATGAAATAAAAAGACATAATTAACTCATCCAGAAACAAAATTAATTAATTTAGAGACAAAAGTCAAAGGTTTAATTCACCAACAACATAAAGGGATAAACAAAGGGTGTAACCGGCTGCACTAAGGTAAAGAGATGATGGCCTGGTGTGTGGGCTATAATCACTGTAACATAAAAAAAGCAACAAACAACACACCCCTTTAACAATGACAATCAAATTCGTAAAACGATTCTCACCTACTGGTAATAAAGACAAAGACCAAGATATCATTCACCCCAGGCATTACGGATTAACTCCAAAGACAAACAATATATGTGACTGCTACATTGACTTCTGCACTACAATGGCAGTCTGTGACATGTACTTTAGTTTGATTTACAGTCTATAACAAAGGACACTACATGCATGACCTTTAAAATTTAGGAAACTGGTAGCCAGTCTAATTTTTTTTGTTCTTTTTTATAACAGTCTTTACTTTTTAAGCAGCTGTTGTTACAAAGAATTAAATAATGGTCAATGGTGTTTGTCTCAGTTCTTGCGATAGGGTCATTCATAGCAGTGTTATTTTAGAACAATCTGCCATTCGCAACTTCGCGGTTATTCCTACCGATTATACTTTAGTCTCGCAGAAATAGCCGAGGTAATTCTGAATGAATAATCTGCATGTACTCTGGTCTGGTTTACAATCTATAACATATAACACCACATGCATGACCTGTAAAATTTAATAAAGCGGTAGCCAGCCTCATTTTTTTGTTTTTGATTTTGTGTATAACAGTCTTTACTTTTTAAGCAGTCATGGTTACAAAGGATTAAATAATGGTCAGTGGTGTTTATTTTGTCAAGAAATCATCGCTGGTTGCGTTCTGCAGTTGGTTGCTCACGACTGTGTATATATAATAAAATCAATCCATGCATTACAATTGTGGTCATAAATGACAGGTGGTCGCTCATAGCCGAGTTCACTCAAGACAGGTTTTACTGTATAGCCATCCATTTGGAGAGGAGTAGAGATAACAATATTTTCAACATATGACTTTCCATTCAAGAGGAGTAGCAATAACAAGATTTTCAACATGGCTACTGTGGTGGCCATATTGGACATCAGATCGGCACCATTTTCATTTAGGACCACTAGACATCATAAGTCTTTTAGCGAAAACCCCATGTTGGTATGACCATCAATTCTGGAGCAGTAGCAATAACAAGATTTTCAAGATGGCTGCCATGGCGACTATACTGAACATCAGATTAGCACCATGTTCATTTAGGACCAACTAGACATAATAAAAAGTCTTTTAGAGAAAACCCCATCTTGATATGACCATCCATTCAGGAGGATTAGCAATAACAATATTTTCAAGATGGCCGCTGTGGTGGCCATATTGGACATCAGATCGGCACCATTTTCATTTAGGACCAACTAGACATCATAACTTTTTTAGTGAAAACCCCATGTTGATATGACCATCCATTTAGGAGGAGAAACAATAAGATTTTCAAGATGGCCACTGTGGCAGCCATATTGGATGTCCATTCAGCACCATTTTCATTTAGGACCAACTAGACCATAGGATGAATGTGTGTGTCAAGTTTGAAGGCAATCCTCCAAATAGTTTAGGAAGAGTAGTGATAACAAACTTGTGCGATTGGCCGGACGGACAACAGTCGATGGACAACGGACAACAGACCATCCCATAAGCTCTTCTGGTCTGTGACCAGTGGAGCTAAAAAAAAATGAGCTGGTAACATTTTTTAATACTTTTTGTATATTTTATAATTCATTCACTGCACTTTCAGAAGCTGGTATTGTCTAATCTGGCAAAAGTATTTTCCCCTGTTTTAATAACTGCTCAAGTTAGTGTACTTTGGACTAGTTCAGGCTCATTTTTCGAGCACACGGGAACAGTCATTTTATCAGCTGTCTGCTATAGATAGTGTATAGTTTCCATAATAACCACATGTAAAGAAATTTCAGTCACAGTACATGTATGTACAGTACAGTACATGTCACACACAGGTATCCCAACATTCTCTCCATTGTGCATGTTGCCAATGCAAACAACTTCACCTTATACCAGTTCCTATCTCAGAAGTACATACTAACTGTAGAGCTGTACCTAAATGATCTATTTTGCAAAAATCAATTAACAAAAACAATCAAATTGGGTTGTCTACACAAGCAGAAAAGATGTACAAACCTTTGGCTTGAACTCTTCCCTCTTGCATTGGCAACTGTTTGATCTTAGCAAACCACATATTAAAGTCTGCATCACTGTGCACCTGTTACTTACCATTTTCCTCCATAGTTCTCTGTCAGAATGGCGATCATTCTCTCCAATGATCCCAGAATAGCCCTATGTATCATCACAGGACGTTTCTTCTCAGCACCCTCTTCACCACTGAAAAAAAAGCGAACAGCTGTAACATGCTGCATTTTCTACTTGTTTTCTGACCCTGTTTGTTTTCAGACACCAAATATTGTTGGCCCCAAATTGTTTAGAATGCCTTGTAATTTAGTGGGCGATGTTTTACAATAATTTTTGTCTAATCTTTGATTTCAGAACACAATCTAAAGAGACCTTGTGTCTTGTTTTGAAAAAAAGGTGCACTGTGTTTGCCAGTAATTACAAAGATGAAGTTTGCTTCATTCAGCTGTGAAAAGGCACCTAATTATCTCAGAAAATACTTGTGCTTACTTTGCAAGAAATATTTAATGTGATCACAAATAACTAAAATAATTTTAAATCCATTGTGTCACTTGCCATGAAATATTCGTCCTGTTGTCTTTTATTATGGCCACCATTTTGTGCAAGCTGCCATGTGACAGTGTCTCTATCTAAAGGTGAGGTCTGGCATGGGGATCACATATATATATATTTATATGATATTTAATGCACAATGATGTCAGGATGATTTTAGTAGATGAGTTATGTTGAATTTTTGCTTGTATCAAAAGTTGTTGGAGGATTATTCATCCTTATTTCATTTTGTTTAATGGCTTGATTCAGGTAATGAAAATATGATTGATTGTTAGTGTAGACATCATTACACAAGAGTTCACATTAATGTGCTTTGAATCGTTTAGTTATTATCCTGTGACTAATTAACCAGTTCTTTAATCGACAAGCAAGTAAATATTTTTAAAAAAAGAAAAAAGAAAAGAAAGAAGAATGACAACTGCTGGTGTTTACTATTAAGTATATTGCTTCTATTTTCATAGTGTTTCCATTTTCATGCAAGGCTGGATTTGTATTATATTTTGCGTTTTCTGTAAACGCTGTTTAAAGCAAACAAAAATTTTGAT
Organism: Margaritifera margaritifera; assembly: GCA_029931535.1. Classification (NCBI taxonomy): domain Eukaryota; kingdom Metazoa; phylum Mollusca; class Bivalvia; order Unionida; family Margaritiferidae; genus Margaritifera; species Margaritifera margaritifera. The sequence continues at coordinate 167,652 of JAQPZY010001646.1, forward strand.
TTGATTTGTATTTGTCTCTTTTGTAAGCCAGATCTATTTTGCAAGTTTAACAACACCTCAGCACAATAATGGCTATATGATGCCAATTAAAGTTCTAAAAATGTAAAAATGAAGAATTGCACAAAAACTTTAGGAAGTTAAACCCTTCCAAATAAATGTAAAAATGAAGTACAACTACAACAAGAAAAAATATAAAAGGTAAAGATGTTAAAATAGTGTCAAAGGTATACAAAATAAAAGATAAAACATGTAAAAGCCAATAAAACACATGGTCAACATTTGTTATGTAAACTGCATTCCCTCAAAAAGCCCAACATTTTCTTGAGTGGTACACCATACTCGACCTAAAGCTATAGCTTACAAGGCAGCACCTGCTTTGCTTTCACAGTTAACTCATTAACCCCGCATGCCTGGTTTATGCGTCATGAAGCAAATACCCTCCTTCCATGCTCTGTAATGTCAACATCATTTATGATACACTAAAGCAGGTGGTATTAGGGGAAAGATGTAGTTGTATAATGATATAAAATAAAGTAGACTTTCTACTTGCATGAAAAAATACAGTGGAAAAAACTTATTTTTGAGACCACATTTTTTTTCAGGCCAAAAATTAGCAGCTTCATAACCGGAGTTTGTGTCTGGATTTTAGCCTGCATGTGGACAGATAAAACTTTGAAAAAAGTAGGATAGGTTTCAGATTTGGAGTAAAATGGGGCCAGGACATGAAAACTAATGGTCCAATATGCAAAAAAAATAATGCACAAATAAAAAAAGAAGTCCAGTTTTCACCCTTCTACACATGTGGCCGAAATAGCCAATCAAAAACGTATTATATACAGCTAAGCATCTGGTTACATGAAAAGCTCTCTGAAACAGATGTGTTTGAATCCATTCAGAAGTAACCCCAAAAAAGTGTTTCCTACCCCCATTTCAGACGAAAATGACAAGAATTTGCGAGTTAACAACTCCTTTGTTCGAGCTGTGGATCTAACACATATTCTATGCCCCAGTAGAGTTCCATATTCATTGAACTGTGGTTGCTTGTTTTGTGCAATTCTTCTTGCCCTAACGAGAAGAACATTGTTCATGAATGTTGTTATAGGGCTGAGAACGCACACCACCTCTGAAACAGGAGTTAATGATAACAAAAATGGCAGAACATGACGAGTGTGAGGTGCCATGGTTGTTGTACTGAGATTAACTCTACTTGTTTGAGTGATTTCAAATGCACACATCCAAGAACATGTACTTGGCATTATGGTGAAAATCCAAAATCAGTTTGCCAAAAGATGGCCCCTGTGATCATGTCACACACTTGACACCTTTTTAATTGTGGCCACCCTCTAATGAAATTACATAAACTGTGCAATCAAAGTGTCACTTACAGAAGCCTAATCTCACCACAAGTTTCTGAATTGTCCAAGTTCTGTCAGTTACTTTGTAACTTTGGATTTTGTACTTTTGTGAATTAACAGTGTTTTGTTATTTACTTTGTCACTTGGATCTTGTACTTTTGTGAATTTTCAGTATTTTGTCAGTTACTTTGTCACTTGAATCTTGTACTTTTGTGAATTGTCAGTGTTCTGTCAGCTGCCTTGTCACTTGGATCTTGTACTTTTGTGAATTGTCAGTATTTTGTCAGTTACTTTGTCACTTGAATCTTGTACTTTTGTGAACTACCAGTGTTCTGTCAGTTACTTTGTCATTTGGATCTTGTACTTTTGTGAATTGATAAACTTTTTTTTTTTTGGATATCATACTTTTGTGAATTGTCAGTATTTTTTCAGTTACTTTGTCATTTGAATTTTGTAATTTTTTGAACTATCAGTGTTCTGTCAGTACCTTTGTCATTTGAATCTTGTACTTTTGTGAATTGTCAGTGTTCTGTCAGTTACTTTGTCAATTGGATATTAAACTTTTGTAAATTGATAAACTTTTTATTTTCACAACTATGGGGAAAAGGAAACAACGCTTACGATGAGGATGAACCAGATGACACACAACAGTGACATTTATAGGATACTGTGACTCACAATAGTGTGGATTTTTCAAAGTGATAAAATTCAAGTGTTTATAGTGTATCTTTTTATGAACACTAATTATATAGCATATGGCAATGGGAGATGACTAACATGGCAGTTCTCTTAGAAAGCACACAAAGTCCGGGCTCTAATCATATGTATTGGCTGCATTTTCTGGTCGATGGAGATATATCAAATACAACAACTGGACAAGTAATATTTGTTTTTCATTCATTACCTTACACATAATGATAAAAAATTTACCTTTTTACTTCATGGGTAGGAAATTATTGTAGGTGCTAATTTCGTTACTGGGGCAACTTTTTTTCTTCTCCTATTTGTTTTCTTACACCAAATGAAATAATTTAAAATATTTACGAACAGCAACAAAAAAAATATTATTGTCTGCAGTTTGAAACCATACCGAAAATATAGTAGGTACCATATACAATGAAATTTCTACGATGTCAAATTTTTAAAATTTCCGATTCAAAAAATATGCATATTTGATTTTCCCAATTTTGCAATTCAATTATCTTGTTACCTTTTGTAAAGGTTAAATTTCCATACACATCTGAAAATCCCAAAAGTTAAACTACACAGAAATGTCATCAAATAGGGTTTACTGCATATTTGTTTATTTTTCTGGTACCTTACTTTCAAGTTCTGGAAAAAAGAAAAACATTTTTGTTTCTACGTAAATTTTGGCCCTATTTTTCACAGCTGGATCATTTTACTTGTTTTTAAAGTCCCAACTTGAGATGATTTACAAATGTGTCCCAATGATTTAGGTTAGTCTGACATATATGTCAGGAAAGGAGATAAAATAACTTATGTACAACAGAATCTTACCAATGAAAAAATACCAGAAGACTGAACTTCAATCCATTATTGCAGTACTGAAATCAAATACTTGTTATCTGTATGAAAGCTACTTGAAATGCAAGTAAAACTATCAAAAGCTGGTGACTTCTCTCAGCATTCTCGAGTTTCCTCATTTGGAACAATTTAAGTATTTTGCAATAGCCAAAATTCAACTTGGTTTTAATTGTTGGGATCTGCACAAATTACATGGAAATGAGGCTACTAAAACACTCTCCATGATGTTATACACAGAGAACATATATCACCAAGATCTGGTTACACTAAGTGAGCACTACAACAGCAAGTCAATGTAACAGACAGGAAAACCTGAATTTTAAAGAATATGTAATAATGTGAATAAAACAATGCTTGTTTGTAAGATATGTTTCTTAATAATACTAACCCAATCATAATATGTTATGAGTATATAAACTACCTTGCAATCCAGACCTTCCAAGTTAAAAAGGATGTTCACAATGTCTTTTGGCTTGTTTTAGCAAGAAAAGTGCTATAAGGTCATCTGATTAAAGATATGAAAGTCTGATGAGAGTGGACTCCACTTGGATAGAAAGAAGGATTGGTGCCAAATCCCATTATATATCAGTCACTACTGAAGCAGATGTGCATGCTCTTCCAGGGATAACTGTAGGTAGGGCTTTAGAAAGTATGCCTGTATTATGATTGGGTAGGTATTATCAAAGAAACATTTTTATTCCAAAAACAGTTTTTATCTCCAAATATGTTATCTGATCACAATGTTAGGAGAAAAAGTTTCTTAATGTATGTGCATCATCTCCAAGTCTTGCATGAGATACAGACTGGGGTTAGCACACTTCAATGGATGGACTCAGTTTGCAGAACAAATTATGGTCCTGCAAATCCAGCGGAAGTAGAGTAACCCATGTCATTATGAAGCTGCTAAAAGTCCTGGATAGATAGTCTTTTGCACAGGTCTCTGTTAACATCTGTTGTGAAGAAAACCCTTGACAGCCATGGAGATTTGCTGAACAAAATATGGAAGCCTTCTGAGACAATTTGCAAGAACCATTGATGGTCAGGGCTGAGTTTCTTCCATTCCATAGTTAAGTAACCTTGGAAACAAGGGCTGGACTCAACAAGATGTACCCACAAACTCTAGAAGCTTCAGTGGCTCAGTGGTTTGAGGTTCAGACTCATGACCAAAATCCTAGCATCAGATCAGTCTAGGCTGGCAACAGTGGCATGCTCTTGGGCAGAGCACTTTACTCCAATTGCCTTTGCACTGACTAACCTACTTGTGTTGCAGTGCCATAGAACACCACACCAAACCAAGTATCCACATACTTAGTTGCATGACTCCCTAACCAATAGTACATAAGAAACTGAGGTAAAAGAAAAACTTTACCAAAGTCAGGGAAGAGTGAAATGTAGTACTGGTGTTCACTGCAAGATGTATCCACATACCAATTAACATGACTCTGTGGCCAAATGTACTTGAGAAATTGACCACATTACCACTAAGGTTAATATCAAACTTAATGTGCTATCAGTGTGAAAAATGGGAAAGACCCTCACCCCATGGGATGACCCATAAACCAGAATGATACAAGGTAAGTACCTACTGAATTTATATACCAAATCAGAAGAGGGTGGGATAAAATGATATCGAAACAAAAGGAAAGGAAACAACTTTAACATTGAGGTTAATCTAGGGTACAGATGGATGTATGGATATGCACACAGATGCCAAAGTGTTTGCTATGTCAAGCTTCCACCATGGCAAGCACAACAAAAAGGCTGGTTTTTCTTGGTTAAGAGGTCAACAGATACAGGAATTCTTTTACAAGACCACTGATGAAGCAGGAGGCCAAAAGCAAGATGATATCTCCAAATGGATGCATGGAAGGTTGAGTTTTCCCAGGACATTCTTGAATCGAGAAAGGAAGAACGTGTGCCTTCAAACTCGGAAGAGTGGGGTGACAAAGAAGCCTCCTGCATAGGTAGTGACAACTGTGCTGACAAAGCAGGTGGTCAAGGTAAACAAGGCTAGAAATCCATCTATGTTGGGACAATGTGTTCTCCTAGCTTTCACTTTTAGTGGCATCAAAAGTCAGGGACATTTACAGGTCTCCAGGAGTGATAAGTTGCCATAGCTGGTACTAGGTCGCAATGGAGCCAGGATCAGTGAAGGGCATATCAGGTGCTGGTCAGCAATGCTTCCATAGGTCTGGTACCAGGTACTGAGAGACTGGTTCAATGAATCCAGTGCTGATTAAGCTGGACGTCTGTAACAGAAGTGAGGCTGGAACTGGTGTGACAGAATGCTGGACACTGTCTGCATCTTGAGTATGGAACCAGGTATACTGGGAAGACCCTTTTTTTTTCAAATGCATGATTTCCAAATCAACAATAGTGTTATAAGACATTTAGTTAACCTTACTGAAAATTGGTCTAATTTGCAGAAAAATATTGACTGTTAGGGTTGGCAGGTCTGAAATGGTGCCGATCTGACCTCAAGTATGACTGCCACAATGAATATATGGAAACTCTTGTCACCAATTATTCTGAATGGATGGTCATATCATGGAGGGCTTTTCACCAAAAGTCTTCTAACGGTGTCTAGTTTGTCCTAAATGCAAATGGTACCGATCTTACATCCAATATGCCTGCCACAGTGGCTAATTTGAAAATCTTATAGTTCAGGAATATCAGAGATGGTTTCAGCACTCAACTATTAAAAAGAAAAAATGGTCTTATCTCGATTTCCTGAAAATTCTTTTCAGAAACTGCAGTTCCAAACCCCATGGAGCTCAATGACTTCTTGCTAGACCTCTCAACTTGACGTAATCTTTTGTTATGTGTTTATAAATTCACATGGCAATGGCAATCATCTCTCCCACCATAAGACCTACTCAAATCAACATGACATGATGTCCAATAAATGTAATTGTCGACTTTCCTGTATATTTCCAAGATTCTAAATATTGAGAAAATGCTATGAGCAACAGCTTGATTTTGCAGTCATTTTGCATGAAAAACATTGGCAGATTTAAGCATCAAGGTACTCCTTTAAAGTTAGACTGGTTCCATGACCTACTCCAATGATTCTAATAAGAAACCCGGATCCAGATCAAACCTGGTTAAGTCCATATACATGTTTGATCAAAACAATTGTATTTTCATATTTTTCCTATTATTCCACAAGTCCATAATTTAAGGGTCAATTCAGTAAGACTTACAGTCAAATAATAAGGGCTGGCAGGTGTGCCATTTAAATTCAACATCAACTGGTAATCATAATTAGTCTTATCACGAAAACCCCATGTCCATTTGACTTTCCATTTAGGAGGAGTAGCAATAACAAGATTTTCATGATGGCTGCCATTGTGTTCATACTGGATGTCAGATCAGCACCATTTTCATTTCATACCAACTAGACATCATAAGAAGTCTTCTGGTGAAAATCCAATGTTGATATGACTTTCCATCTGGTAAGAGTAGCAGTAAGATTAACAAGATGGCAGTTCTGGCAGTCATAGTGGATATCAGATCGGCACAATTTTTATTCAAGACCAACTACACATCATAAGAAGTCCTCAGGTAAAAACCCAATGCTGATATTACTTTCCACTGAGGAGGAGTAGCAATAACAAGATCAATGTTCCTACACAAATCTGCTTTTTTCCCATGACTTTTCCAGGACTTCATGACAAATTTCTGACTTTCCCATGACTAAATTCTTTAATGTTTACTATGAAAAGGCTGGAAATTTGGATCTGCACACAGCAAATAATGATAATATTGACCAACATGATAGGAAAGATAACTACATAATCAGCTCTTTTGTCAAAATGGCCTCCTCCTCCCCTGACAGCCATCTGATTCACTCACTTTAACACTACAGACTAACAAGCAAGTAAATAAAGATTTTAAATTTTTTTGCCCTTTTCCACTACTTTCCATGACAAAAATTGTTTCCAGAATTTTCCATGACTGGGAACCCTGCAAGATTTTCAAGATGGTTGCTGTCGAGGCCATATTGGATGTCATATCTAACTCAGTAGACATTGTAAGAAGTCTTTTAGAGAAAACCCCATGTTCATATGAGCTCATGTCATAACAAGATTTTCAAGATGGCCACTGTGGTGGCCCAATTGGTTGGCACCAATTTTATTTAGGACCAACTAGACAGCATAAGAAGTCTTTTGGTGAAAAACCCCATGTCAATAGGACTTCTGGAGAAGCAATAACAGTATTTTCGAGATGGCTGCCATTTTCATTTAGGACCAACTACACATCACAAGAAGTCTTTCAGTGTAAAGTCTATGTTGATATGACCATCCATTCAGGAGGAGTAGCAAAAACAAGATTTTCAAGATGGCTGCTGTGGCACCCATATTGGATGTCTGAGCAGCACCATTTTTATTTGGGACCAACTAGACCTTGGAATGAATGTGTGTGTAAAGTTTCATGGCAATTCTCCAAGAGTTTCGGAGTAGCAATAACAAAATGTTGGTAACAGACAGATGGACGTCAGAAGAGGGACAACAGACCAGCCCATAAGTTCTTCTGGTCTATGACCAATAGAGCTAAAAAAATATATAAAATATTGAAAAATTGCTGTAATGGTCTAAAGATCTAATCAGGTATCTACTTATGATCATGATATAGTGTATAAAATATCATGACTCCAAGTTACAATGTTTTTGTGCTATCATGCTAACACGAATTCTTGATGGTTAGCTGGTAGCTGGGTTTTTAACAGCAGTTTCAACACATTACTGGATATAACATGTGGAGGAAATGGAAGCTAAGTGCCTTTCCCCAAGGACACAACAAGGCAGCTAAGCTGGGCTGTCCTACGTGGGTATTGAACTTGTGACCCTTGGGTTACAAGTCCGAAGCTCTTGCAACTCAGATACGGACTTATGGATGGACAGCAACAAAACCCCGATGTCCCATTCTGCTATTGAAGTGAAGGCATAAAAAAAATATACGGGGACTACAACTTTGAGATTAGAAATCCAAACAACAAGAACTTCGTGACATGTCTGCGGCATCATCATCTTAGAACACTTTGCCAGGTGCAGGCAATGACAGGTATTTGTTCACTGTCCAGTATAATAACCAATCTGTATTCAACGGAAAAAAAATGGTGGTATTCAGTGTATCAAACCATGAGAAAATGGCCATAACCTATGGCAAATTGTTCAGACAATCCCATCCAAGTTGTTATGTTTGCATAAAAATCCAGGGTGTTCCAAACGTTTTGTCTGCCACCTAAGCCATGAATAATAATTACTGTAAGTTGTTACAACTGTCCGAATACACAAAGTTGAACTGATCTAATTTACAAGGGGATGTTACTCTCATGTCCAAAATGTGTCATGGAAGTATCTAAAATAGACCAATTATATCACTCTAACAGAAAAGACATTGATCTGTTGAACCAGCAATGTGTCCATATGCTTGGATGCCCCTGCCAATTGGTTCAACATGCAAGAGCAAATTTCTGAGCTAAGCATTGCCCATAACTGTTGTCAAATTCTGAGAGAATAAGTTGAAAATCAAACTTCACCCAGGTCCTATTAACATGCATCCTCATTCAAAACTGGTTTCAATCCGTAAGTCCTTCAAAAGCTATTGAGTAAAAACACAATTTGTGACAGATTGAAGGACAGGATGGGACAGAACATTATGGAAGGACCAACATGAGTAACACTATATCCATGAATAGAATTTGGCAATCAAAAAATAGAAGTGCAATTTTAGCATAACAACAACTGTTTACTTCATTGGGGTGTTCTGAGATAATGTGTCTTCATCAAAAGAAAGAATGATCTTGTTTTTTTAAAGTAACCCCATAAGAGTTAATTTTTTATAAATGTTGTTCTTGCACATGATAAGATCTAGCAATTGTTATTAGGTAATGGGGCCTGACTGAAACAACTTGAGACCAAAGCTACTACATATATCCTTACTTTGTTTTTTACTTCTGACCCCAGGATAAAAATCTTTCATTGTGATCAACTCATCCTTCTGAAACATCATACAAGTTATGATCCTCATCTCTCAGTTAGTGTAAAGGAACCATGATTTCTCAGTAGTAAGCATGCCGGACTTGTGACCAAAAGGGTGCAGGTTCGAATCCTACCATTGGATCAGCCCTGGTTGGCTTCCATAGTGTGTCCTCAGGCAAAGTACTTTACTCCAATTAGCTCAGCACTAAATCTACTTTTGCTGCTGTGCCATAAAACACCAAAACAAACCAAACCAATCAGTGTAAATGAGTTACAGTTACAAGAGCTAATGCATAAACAGAAGTACAATAGGAACAGATATTACCAATCATAATATACATGAAAAAAGTAGGGATTTAATATTATGGATTTAATACTGTGGATTTCACAATATTTATGGATATTAATATTTTTGGTTGTGTGAAAAAATGACATTGTCATCAGTACCTAAAACATGGATTGGGGAAAGGGTCCTATACTTTTCACAGCTGGATTATTTTTCATTGGGTAGCTCAGCTGGTACAGCACTGGACTCGTAATCTAACACTGGTCAACTGCTTCAGCGTGTCCTTCGAAAAGTCACTTAGCTCCCATTTTCTTGTCATGATACGTCCAAAAATGTGTTAATTGTGCTGTTAAAAACCAACCATTGTTCATTGGGTCTTTTAGTTCATGGTTTTCAGAAAACACTAAATCTACTAAAGCTTGTACCCCATGACAAATAGTAAATTCATAGTTATCGCAAACTCAACAACTGCTGTTGAGTTATTGCTGACCTGTTGTAAGATAGGTTGAATCGAATGGGAAGCTGGAAGTCAAGCTGTATTGTGGCACACTGGTGTGACCGCTTTAAGGCATCCTTTATTGTAATGTCAATCTGAAAAAAAACAGCAAATATTACTGAACTGGGATCACCACACGTAGTTTAAGTATAAAATAGTGGGATATACATAATAATACATCATACAAAATCCTTTTTATTGTTTTTTTTTAAAGTTCTTTTAGTAGGAAAAAATGATAAACAAAGACAAAATGGTTCACACGAGATAAGATTGGCTTTGTGATGTGAATTAACATCAAAGTTCCATTTAAGAAATTCTTCAGCTTTTGCTTCACATAGGATTTCATATTTAAAGATCAATTTACAGATACGTTTCAGATTAAATTTTGCTTTCTGAGCAAGATAACCAAAACATTGTTCAAGTAATACATTATACATTGTATAAAAAAGATGATTTCTGAAATGCATAACATGCAGACTGTTCCGTCAACAGCTGAAAAGGGGGTAACATGCAGACTGTTCCGTCAACAGCTGAAAAGGGGGTATAACTTAAAAGAGGAACATCTCCAATGAAATGGTATAAATTAGACAGCAAATAACATATCCCTATAATGCGGATTTCATTTGAAAACAAATCCTAATTGTTTTCTGTGACATGTAATTAGTGCTCTCCCTAAGCAGAAATCTACCTGCACATTTTAAAGAGCATCTTTCTTCCTTTCAAGCACTTTCTGCTCCCATCAATTGATGTGAAAAACAACGATGAATGTTTTGCTCTTTTCTATCAGATAATGAACGTTTTTATACGAAATTACTCATTTGAGACAAGAAGCCAAAGTGGGCCTGAGATTGCTCGCCTGACTAACATCTGCCTAACAGCCAAATGCAAGAGCAGCTGGCCAAGAAATTTGGGTCAGTTGGATGCTTTCTGTTGAAATTCTCCAATGATGTTTATTGCATATGTTATGAAAACAACTGTTTCCAGGTTTCTCTAGTTTTTGTAGCTCCCTCCATATTTGATCACACATCAGCATCATTTATCCAATATGCAAAGGCCCCTATGCCAGGACACTTTGTGTCAAAGTTGGTCAAACTCTCTTCAGTGTTGTCTGAAATAAAGTTGTGCAACTGTTTTTCGACTTTTAGTAACAGCAGCCATACCTGATGGCAGAAGGGCATCATTTGTATATATCTGAAAGGCATTCAAGCAAAGATACTTTCTGTAAAATTTGGTCAAATTCTTTTCAGTGGTTATTTAAAAGAAGTTATTATAGGTCTGCATTACTTTTTTACAAGCTTCAAAGCCCTCTTCATGCAAAATGCTTTCTGTAAAATTTGGTCAAATTCTTTTCAGTGGTTTTGAAGAAGTCATTTAAAGAATTTTCCATTTTTAGTAATGGCAGCTACGTCTGATGGCAAATTGATATAATTGGTATAAATCTGTTCAAACTTTAAAGCCCTTCATGCCAGGACACACTGTGCCAAGTTTAGTTTAAACTGGACTGACAATTTTTGAGAAGAAACTGAAAATAGCAACTGTTGACGAACGATAGACAGATTTTTCTATATTTGGTAATGGTATATTTACTGGCAGATTGGCATTATTTGTATAAACTTTAAATGTCTTATTGCCTGGATGCTTTCAGTCAAATCTGATTAAATTTTGCTGAGCGGAGATGTTTAAATATTTCCCTGATTTTAGTAACAGTGTCAATATTTGATGGCGGATTGGCATCATTTGCATAAAACTGAAAGGTCTTCATTCCAATATGCCTTCTGCCGTGTTTGGTCAAATTCCATTCAGCAGTTTTGAGAGAAGTTTAAAGGCTTTTCTTTCTGTAGTAACGACAGCCATATTTAATTATTTGGACAAACTTCAAAAGCTTTATGCCAGGATGCTTTGTGCCCAGTCTGGTTAAAATTGGTCTGGCAGTTTTTTAAGAAGTTTAAAATAGGACTGTTGACAGATAATGGACAGATTTTATATTTTTGGCAATGATGGCCATATTTGACGGCAGAGTGGCCTCATTTAAACAAACTTGAAAAGTCTTCAGGTCAAGATGCTTTCTGTCCAATTTGATCAAATTCTTTCCAGTGGTTTTTGAGAAGTCATTTAAATGTCAGTTTATTTTTAGTAACAGCATCCATATTTGATAACAGATCAGCCTCATTTGTACAAACCTGAAAGGCTGCTCTGTGCAAAGTTTGGTTCAAATTGGTCTGGCAGTTTTTGAAAAGTTAAAAATAGCAATTGTTGACAGACACACGATGCCGGATGACGCATGCTGGATGAAGGGCCATCCCATGAACAGTCAAGTAGCATAATGCCTTGGCAGATCATGGTCTATGCTGTTGACTGAAAATCACAAGTAGAATGAGCAGCAAAGACCCAGATCTGCCAGTGCATTGTGCAATAGCAGATGTGATAATATGCTGTTGACAGTTGAATGTACATTACACATGGACAAATATGGTAAGATTAACGTTCATATATGGTTTGCAATATTCAAACTTTTGCCGCAACATGGAAGGAAAGAATATGAACACTTAGGCTTTACCTTCTGAATCAAAATCTTCCCTTGCATTTCTGTAAAAATCTGAACAGAGCACACAAGTGTTGTCCCTAGCCTGTTTTAGGGGAGTGCTCCACCCTGCCCTTCCAAGGTGGTGCCCTGCCCACTCTGAAGTGCACACTGCCCTCTTTGGAGTGAACCCTGCCCTTGTTGGGGTTACCCCGTCTTAAACCTCCAAAAGGTTTAATACACTGTATACAGTTACATGTGCATTCTGAACATCAAGTTGGTATTATTTACCCCTATTATTCATTTGCAGTGCAGACATGATCTTAAATGCACCAACTGAGTGCTTAAAAATGCACTCTTTCATTAAGCGGTTTGCTCTCAGAAGAGACCTTATTGTGCTTTAAATGCCCTGAAAGGCAACTAGCACCCTGCCCTGACTAGTAGTCTGTGGACAATACTGTGGTGAGTGTAAGATCCCTGTAATCTTACCTTTGGACCATAGAAAGCTCCATCTCCAGGATTCAGTTCCCACTTCCAACCAAACTCATCCAAACTTTCTGCAAGTTGCTGAATACAAACAGAAAAACAAATGATTCTGAAAATTTGCACTCTTGACATATACTGTAAATGTGGGCCATTGCTTACCTATACTGTAAATGTGGGCCATCACAGCCCTGTTGGCCTATAGTGTAAAATGTTGGCCACTGTTGACCTATACTAAAAGCAAGTCTTGATTTTGAAGATAAAAGACTGAGACTTTGGCAGGAACCAATTTTAGGAGTATACAAATTTCATTCCTTTTATAATTGAGTCATTCTGAAAGGTCTAACTCTGCTCGTGACACTATTTCCAAAATAACAACATTACTATGAACATGTACAAATATTTCAAGTTTGCACTGGGCTAAATATAATTGTAGTCAGCGACTTAATTTTCAGAAAACACAATCTTCTCCCAATTTTCTAAAGACTAACATAAAGGACATCAATAACTTTCAGTAAAGAATGGCCCACGAGGGATTGAATTTAAAATCAAGTTTTTGGATAGCTATCAGGATTAAAAGGTCTGAAACTCTACTAGTCTCCCTGAAAATGATTCATAGCACATGATGCATACTCTTACATACTTCCATGACTGAGAGAGTGCTTCAATACACTCATTCTACACTGGTGTGGTTGTGGATTTGATCTCTCATTCCTACATATGTACCTGCATGGTTTTGGATTTGATCTCTGGTGCATGTGTGCTTTGTGATCTGATCATTGGTTCCTACTCATGTACCTATGTGGTTGGGGATTTGATCTCTGGTTCCTACATGTGCATCTGTGTGGTTGGGGATTTGATCTCTGGTTCCTACATGTGCATCTGAGTGGTTGGGGATTTGATCTCTGGCTCCTACATGTGCACCTGTGTAGTTGGGGATTTAATCACTGGGTCCAATACATGCACCATACATGTGATAGAAAAGAGAGATCAGCTTAGAACAGATCAGGAGATTTGCAAAATTTGGTCATGAGTTTGACCTCAAAAGAGGGAGGATTTTCATCAACCCAATTTTTAGCATGCAAATACAACTATTGAACAAATGTACATTTTTTTTAATATTAAAATATACACATCAGATCTTTCACATTAACTTGTTGCCATTCACACTCTCCTTATATGTACCACAAGTAATTTTAGCATTTCTTATGAGATCATTGCCTGGATTATATTGGTGGCAGTCATCATCATTGCTCATCTCACACTTAAAAGATTATGTACTGTCACTGGATCCAGGTTTCCTTTAGAGTCGGCCGGAATCTTCCTCAGAATGGAAAATGTCCTTTCAGTGTCTGCACTTGAATGTGGTAATATCAATACAACTCTACTAAGTCGACCAAGAACTTTAAATCGTTTCCTGCCTGTGGGAAGATTTAGATCGCTCTCTGCCAAAACTGCTCAAGACTGGTACTGTCTGGGTCGAATTTGGGAAGTTCTTCTTTGGGAGTCAGAATGTAGTCCTGAATTTTATCTTCCAGTGCAGTTCTCTCACTCTGGGTTAATGTCATGAACCTCTCAGACAGCTTCATCACTGCAATACAAAACGCAAAAGATTAGAACTTTCAAATTTACATGCCATGGGATTTATTTTTCTGACTCTTGACAGAACACTGTTATTTTTTTCCAATCATTACATTGCAATTGTCACTTGCATATCAAATGTAATTGGCCCAAGGGAGATATCTGTCTCTGAAATATTATAGAATCTGTTGCAGTGGTTTCATAAGGTTTAAATCCAAAAATTACTCCTCCCTCAATATAATTCTTTTGGAATTTGACTCAAACAGTTTTTAAAAAACACCCACTGGAGCAAAATATTCCTTTAAAGGTACCTATCACTGCTTTTAATTTCCAATTAGCAGTGCAGACCTATAATATTATTTCACTGTTAACCCATCAATAGCTGATAATTATCAATATTGGAGATAAGACAACCTACCTAATCAAATTAGCGAGTATTGATTGCACTCCCAAGCATCAAATGTTTTAATGTCAGTAAGATTGTCCACATGAAGCACTGATGCATATATTATACCATCACACCCTTTGTGACTTTAAGCCTAATTTGCAGATGCCTTTGTTGTCATCAGTATTATCACTATCATTATTTAAATATTGTGATTATGATTTCTTATGAACAATAAAATAGTTAAACTTAGTAATACTTACGTGAATATTTTATCCAAGCATGCAAAGATGAGTTCTGCTGATCCAATGTTACAGGTTGGTATTCCAAGGAATCTTGTGGATATCTTGTTTACATCCTTGTCGAAAACACGAACTTAGACTCTCAGCATTTTATTATACCCTTGAGTAGTTTTTGTCCATTTGCATGATAACTTTTGTGTGATTTCTGAGTCCGGGAACATTATTCTGACTAGATCTGAAAAATGATCTGCTACCAGAAACGAAGATTATGTTCAGCTATAATGATGGCAAATAGTGTCTCAGCAAATGCAACTTTATCCACAATTGTTGCAGATCCCGCAAACATGGATTTCAGAGATGGCATATTTGTTGTCGCAGTTAATATGCTTTTATGACATGGGGTTTCTGCATGACACGTGAGGTCATTCTCGCCACCATAAAAGATTTTAAAATCAACTTTACAGAAAGAGCAGAATATATGTTCATGATCATGTCCCTTTGAACTTGATTGCAACCACTGAAATTCCCGTTTCCATCCATCACTGAATTTCGTGTGATATTTCGGTTGCTTGGATTTTGATCTTTTGGCACTGGGAGATAATGCATTCTTAGACATCTTGATAAACTTTAAATACTGAAGTCAACCCAACCCAGTTTTATGCCACTTGAGCTCTTGAGTAATGCAACCATATCAATTAACATCTTTAATCCTGTCCAAATTACTTTTGATCATACACAGTATAGACTCTAATCCATCTTGACAACTTTAAGCACAGAAGCAGAACATACCTTGTGGAGAGAATCAAAGTAATGTTTATTGTTTTATGCAGATTGAGCTCTTTAGTAACCCAACCATAATCAATTAACGTCTTTAATCCTTTCAGAAATACTTCTGCTAACACATAGTATAATCCACCTTGGCAAACTTCAAACAATGAATCCAGCCTACTGGACCCTGCTGACAGGATCAAAGAGTTTAATTAGCAACTACATTCTCTTGCTCTGCTTAAGCCAGTTCACAGTCACATGATCACAGGCAGTATTACCATAAATATTCTGCACTGGAACCAAAATATGAAAAAAATGGACAAAAATAAGAATTGTCACTAGTAATTTTGCGTACACGGGAGATTTCTGTGAGTGACAGGAGGGATGGGAGACAACCCTAATCTCGGAAGAAAAACCCTCCCATGCGGGAGGTTTACATGTATGATGCCTCTTTTGTGGTTTGGGAATTTTATTTCAGGTTCTACACATGCACCTGAGTGGCTATTTAATCTCACATACAGCACCAGTGTGATTGGGGATTTGATTACTGGTTCCTACACATTCAAAGGTCTGAGGTTACCCATCCAAAGTTGGTGATTTTCTCTATGTTCTACAGTTTCCTATGCCTCAGCTTTAAACTCCTTTCTCTAGACATAAATTAAAACCAACCTTTTCTGCCTTGTCCCACATTTCTATCTCTCCCAGGTACTTCTCTGGCCTGGTGGACAGTTTCAGGTCAAAGGTGAATCCGAACACTTCATACACATTTTTCAAGAAATCCAGACACCCAGCAATCTCTTCCTTTATCTGAAATTGAAACAAGTCAAAACTCTTAAATACGCTGAATCAACCCTAGCCTCAGACATCTCACCAGATCTGATTATTTTTTCTTTTGTGCCACACAATAGCAACCCAAACCTAAGCCTGGTGAAAAAATGAAGTAAATGAAAATCGGCCCAAAAGTTTGGGGCACTAGATTGCACTGTGACCACTGACTATGGTACAATGAAAATATAATGAAAATGAAACTTGCCAATTCATACCTTTACCATAAACAAAAATGTAGTCTTTGGGGCTCAAACTAAATTTGATTAGGTAATAATTACCTGCTATTATTACATTGCTATCTCTTTTCCGTAAGGTCCCCAGAGGGCAGAATGGTCTAAGGTGCTCGCCTTTACAAATCACTCTCATCTCACCTCAATCATCATGGGTTTGAATCTCGACTCAACCAATGTGGGTATGTGATAAAGCTTGCCAGTAGCTTCCTGTGGGTCAGTGGTTCTTCCTCCACCAAAAGTAATGGCCACCATGTATAGCCTATCATGTGCTGAGAAATGGCATTAAACCCCACAAAACCCAACCAAACCTCTTTACCTGGTGGTAGTCCCCAGTCCAAGGTGAGAATTCCATACTTGCTAACCCCTAGTGAGGTTTAAGAGTAATCTAAGAGGCTAAAGAGCATAATCTGAACATAAAAAGTGTAATCTACATATTACAAGCCATAATTACAATAAACTGTATGAAAAATGTACATTTATTTTTGCTACTAACCTGGTTAAAGCTCTTGTCACAAATAGACAAAATCCATGTGAATTAGTACCAGAATACAAACAAAAAGCACATTGACAAATTATATATAAAACACACTTTAACCAGTCTACTTGTCAAACTTTCTGCCAAGTAATCATAAAGACACCTCCACAAATCCTGCAACAAGCATGATGCTAAACTTAAGTGCAGTATTACATCAATCCCATATTCCTATTTTTAAATTTCTAAAGCACTACTGATTTGTCGTTTACCTGATCTGATATGTTTTAAAGTTTAAAAAGATCCTTCTCTAACATTTTCACAGTCATTTAGCAAGCATGTGTCACATCGATAAAGCCTGTTTCACTTAATATCTTGTGCCATTAGTTGCAGTATAGACTGGTCCTCTAACCAATTCTCTTCATTAATATAATGAATCTGCAAGACATATTTTTCAAATGAAGGATCTCCATATGTTTTCTTAGAAATTTGTCATATACACTTGTTATAAACAGAACATGATGATAGTGTTAGGAAAGTATGTGTAGGTCTACAATGGACAAGTGTACTCTTATGATACTGCTACACAGAAACCTTCTTTTCTAGAGTATTTTCATGACAAACACAACTTTTGATTGCTTTTTAAAAAAAATAATGTTTATTGTACCAAATATGTATAATTCATATAAAGGTAAGCACAAGACATAATTCTGTGAAAAATAGCATAATGAATACACCAAAAGCACAATGGTTGGCAGGTATGGAATTCCCTCCTCCAATTAGTAATAGAAGGTCTAAAACAAAACAACACAGTTGCTGTCAGATGCCTTAGTCATTTCTGTTCATTCAGAATATCATCCTTCTTTGACATGGACTATGACTACAGGACATCAGAGTGGGAAAGGAAGAGTGAACCAGGTAATAATAACAGGTAAGTATTACCTAATTAAAATTTGGTTTACCCCCAAAAGCAACATTTTAATAGCAGTGATACATTACATACTATTAACTCATGCAGTGATACATTACATACTATTAACTCATGCAGCCCAAGCACTGTTGTTATCAGTATCACTGCTGCTATGCCCCAGCAGCAATAAGTTGTTTCTAGCTGCTTGTGCCCCAGAGAGTTTTAACCTATTTAGAAAATTTTGTAAACATCATGCACATGCATTCATTCTTACCTTAATTTCTCTTCTTATATCCAATAAAAATCCATGACATTTTCACCAATTGTTCCAAATAAATTTGTCTACACAGTCATGTATTGTTTGTGCTATTTGTCCAAGTCTTTCACAACTTATTTATACACTATTTACAAAATTATGTGCAACATTTTTAGAAATATCATGTCATCAGTCCTTTATTTCATTGAAATGAACCAGGAAAGTTTAATCTGTGATATGGTTTAATGCATTTTACACATAAATTTACTTGACATTGTTCCTAAGTTCAGTTCTAACTTTGTTCAGTGAACACATTTTGCAGGTTTATTTCTTTGGCATGACCACTGGCCAATGCTGTCTTTACTGAAGCGGGGGTTGAACTTCTACTTCTCTTTTCCTTTTTACCCACAAATCCTCCAAGTAGTTGATGTGCAAGATTCATTCTGAGCTCTAGCTCTTTCCTTGTTGTTTTTGGTTATGATCTTATGGTTCTGTGATTCTTTCATCTGCAAATATGAATTTACTATTGAAATGTTGAAAAGAAAAAAAAACAGATACTTCCACCATTTCAAGGACTTTCTACCAGTGCTGTAAGTTGCTCGCTTTGATCCGCATGGTCCACTCCATTCATGTACATGTTGTACAGTTTGATTGGGAGTGGACATGGAACTTCCTTGATGGAACCATCTTTTTGCTTCCGGCTAACAGAAGTGGCCTCACCGTCGCAGTTGGTAGACAGTACAGTGATATTCTTCTTGTCACGATAAACTGTAACTCTCATGTCTCCTTTCTGTATAATTATGCTTTGGCCCTGCTCCTTCAGCTTTACTTTGTGTAATCCAGATGGAAGACCATTTCGATTTGATCAAACTGTTCCCCAGCCATACGTCCCTTTCTGTTGGAGCTGAAGGAATAGGTCTGGAGATGTAAAAAAACTGTCGGTGTAGACATGGTGTCCAAGAGCAAACAAAGGTTCCATCAAATCAAGAACTACCCTTTGTCCAAGATTCAATTCTGGATTGTTGTCAGTCCTTCCAGTATAAACCTGAAAGTCCCCAACATAGCCATTATGTGGATCTGTTCAAACCCATACTTTGATTCCTCGCTTGGTCGGTTTTAAAGGCACATACTGCTTAAAGCCCAATTGTCCTGAAAATCCAATCATTGCTTCATCAATGGACACCTCATGATGTGGATTGTATTCTCTAGTGCATGTGGTGCAAATACGCTCCAATATTGGTCGAATGTGGGCCAGATTGTCGTGACCAGGTGTTCTTCGAGGTGGGTTATTGCTGGTGTCAGTCAAATGAAAATATTTCTGTAGATTTTCAAATCTAGTGCGGCTAAATTTCAGTTCAATGCAGGAAGGATGGAAAAGTTTGTCCTTATACCAATAGATATCTTGGGCTGGTGCTGGAAGGACTCCCATGACAACATGAGTCCCAATAAGAGCTTTTACCTCGTCTGGTGTTGTTGGATAACGTTTTGTTTGGTGATACCAACATGCATTTTTGGGCATATGCATTGGTTTCGATTGCAATGTCCAAGTACAGTTCTTCTGGAAATAACAAATGAAAAAAAATCAATTTCTCTTTTTTCCTTGTCCATGTTAATCGTAGGTCTGGGATTTGGTCCACTAAAATCATCGATTTGGACAGGCTGAAGATGATCGTTCCAGTTTGCTAGATCCGCAAGAACTGTATCATCGTTGCTATCAGCATCCTCTTCTTCTGACAATTCTCAGAAACTTCTATGTCCGAGTCTAAATCTCGTAAAATATCCAACTGCCGAACATATCTTTCCTCTGCTTGCTCAATATTTTCTAGATCAAACCCAAGAAACTCCTCGTTTTCACTCTCACCATCATCGAATATTACTCTTAAGTCCACCATTGTTTACGATTTTTCATGAATGAAACACACGTAGTAAAACTGCTCTCAATTAGTAACCTTGGCTTATGAATAGTTCAAATTTACACAAAGGAAAGTAAAATCATTTCTGATTGGTTTAATATTGTCAGATTCTTGGAAAAAACCCATTTGTAACCAATTTAGAGATGTTGTTACTAACACACATTCACCACGACTGTAGGCGGGATCGGCCATTGAATGCAGTAAACAAACCATGACTACAGGTGGGAAACGGATCACACCTATAGGCGGGATCAGGGCCGAATGGGTTAATACATTATTTATTTTGCCTGCCCGTAGGGAGGCTGATGGCCCCATAATAGCTGACAAGAAAAACTTATCATCTCTTTCCAGCAGGATGCTACAACAGACTGGAAGATGACTTGTTGACAACTTGTGCTGGCAACTCAAGCCTAATGCATAAATGCCCTCACTCTGGTAAGCCCTCAAACAGAGGTAGAACAAGAAGAAAGTGGAAAGGGAATGCCAAAAGGTGACTTCCATATCATCCCAAGAGGAATGATTGATAACGCACAAGATGTAGCAGTAGCCTATACCTCATGGGTTTTGATTCTCACAAAGGAAAGATCTCCTCAGTGGGAGACTGATAGGCTCTTTTGATGGTCAAACTGATCCACCTAGAAATGCATGCTGAAATTTCAGAAGTATCTTGAGAGGGACAAGACATGTTTCCTACCATTTCATTCTATTTTGATTTAGCCAAATCAAAAAATAAGGCTCCAACTGGACTGAGAAGTCTATCTTGATCATCCCTAGCACAAATGCCACTGAGACTTAGGATCTGAATTGGTTCAGGAGCTACTGAAGGTAGCCGATTTTTTTGCCAGAAAAGTAGGTCGGCACAGAAGAGAGATTGAATCGTAGTTGCCATTGAAATGAAGGCTAACCTCTTCCATCAATAAGGCATGAATTTCACTCCTTCTCCTAGCCAATGCTAATGACTGAAGGAAACTGTCTTTAATGTGAGATTCTCAAAAAAGTCCCACTCACTAGTTCATAAAGATGTTTAGATAATGACTAAAGAACACATGAAAGGTTCCAATAATGACCAAAGAAGACATGAATGGTTCCACCTGGGCATTAATGTGTGGACTGGTCTCTGGAGCTCAAAATACCTGGTGCCATCATAGACCTAAATATAAGGACACTAAAAATAATTACTTTTCTCTTTGTGTGGAGAATTTGTTTAATAATAAAAAGGTTAATTTTTTAGTAAATTATGTTTCTCTGAAAATACTTACCCAATCACATTAACATTAGGAAATAAACTCTGATATCTTCTGAATCCAGTAATCTTGGAAAGATGAAAATTCCAACTTTCCCATCTATTTAACATATAGACAATGGGAAAAAACTTTAATCATTACCTCCCCTTGCCACCACTAGGCAGCCACCCATCGGCTGCATATTTACCAGTTTAAGCTGAGCAATACATCAATGAGGATGCTCGCATTTGTGGGAATGGGTTGGAGGGTTCAATAGTATTGTGAAAGGGTAAGTATTCTTGGAGAAACATAATTTACTAAACAATTTACTTTCTCTGTTGAATACATTCCACAATCACATTAACATTAGGAGATAGAAGGAGGAAATGCAGGAGCATCCTACCTTTACCACAGCCACCCTTTGAAGGAAGAATGGCTGGATTCCCTATATGAAGGATAAACTGCTCTCCTAAAAATAATGGCAGCACAACAGATGGTCATGTAACCTGTGACAACAGTACCCACATAAGGGAAAAAAGCAAATTTTCCTTACCGAGCAAACAAATCTGGGTGAATCCAGCAAAAGTGCTGAGATTACACCTGTGAGGAGGTCATGCTGACCTCAAACTGGTCTGGTGGTCATCTGGCCTGATGCCACCAGACCAACCAGATTCAATTCTTATCTCTGCGATGCTTGATCAGACAGATGAAAGCTCAAGGAGGTTGACTGCGTATGCCAGCCAACAGCTTCTATTATGTCTTGGATTGGAACATTACATTCAAATGCAAAACTTGCAGAGATTGCTCTGATCTCGTGAACTGAGATCATCATGAGGTGTATTTATCTTTTGAGATCTCAGAGTATTCCGAGCGTATTACACACTTAAGCCATGATCCTAGGGCTCAAGGGGTTATATCATCTTTCCTGGAATAAAGAGACATCAGGCCAAAAGACCATTCTCTGTGCACTTCAAGTAGTGCTTGAGAACACGGCCCAGGTCTTGCATCACTGCCTCCCTCAGCAAGGTCCTGGTCAAAGGCTTGAACTGATTCAAGTTAAGCCTTGTTACAACGCAGGACAGATTCCATTTAGGAAACAGGTCAAGGGAATTTGGTCTCTTCAGGTCAAAATTGGAGAAGTCTGAGAGAACCTTATTGTGCCAAAACGGAAAACGTGACAATGCTGTTGACGTTGCACCAGTCCCTGAAAACCCACCACTTTCCCTCATAAGCCTTTAAAGTGGAGGGCATTCGAGCTCATGAGATTCTCTCCAAGACAGAAAACTGAAATTCCTTTCAACACAAGGCTCTCCCAACAAAAGATAGGCATGAAGGAGAAGCCTGTCTGGGCAGTTATGTGATCATGGCTGTTTGAGCAGGTTGGACATCAGGGGATTTTCCTGGGAAAGTCTATCACTATATCAAGCAGACTGTTCACCCAGGACTTGTCCCACCTTGGGGGAGGGGCTACCAGAATCACTTTGCATTTCTGACCACATAATTTCTGCATTATCTTCAGTAACAAAACTGTCAGGAGTAGGCATAGGCCAAAAATGCCTCCCAACTCAGTGAAAGTGCGTCCACAGCCTGGTCCGGTACTGGGGGGACGAAGGCGGCCAGTTTGTAATTCCACCATGTTGCAAAAACGTCTCTCACTGAATGTCCCCTAAGCGCACGAATCCAATCAAAGAATGACGGATAGATGGACACTGTTTCACTTGGAGTATGATGTCTGGCCCTTTTTCTACAGTGAGCTGGCCAGGAAATGAGCATGCCATGGAAATCCCTGATCTAGACCATTATCTTCAGCTGGAAGCACCAGCAAGTTGAAAGTCCCAAACCAGAACACATAGGTCAAGTGATTTGGTCCTCCCTGTTTGAGGAGGCAGACCACCAATACAGAGTAGTCTGACATGATGAGAATTGTCTTTCTGTAAAATTGACCCTTCCAAAAATAAAACATGTTTACTGTGACTTTCATTTTTAGAAGGTATATGTGAAGAAGTAAGTCCTCTAGTGCCCACTTGCCACCGACAGTGGTGAAGATGAGAAACAAGTGAACTCCCCAACCATATGAAATGGCATTTATGCAGATCATAAATTTCAAATGGGAATAAACCTATTTTGGTTGAGATCACAATTAGTTGATAGAGCCAACCAGAAAAGGGGCACCACTGGGCCATCTGCAACAGGCACATGAAAAGAAGGATCAAATCCACTGCCGCATTGAGTAGACCAAGGAGTTGCAGAAACACTGTCACTGAAATCCACTCCCTGTTGGAAACTGACTCTACAAGCTCAATAATATGCACTATGCATATGCGAGGGAGGTGAATAAGGTCGAGTCTGGTAAAAAAAATTCCATACTCAAGTGGACAAAATGCTGGGATGGAATGAGATCAGACTTGTCCCAGTTGACTAGGAACCCTAACTGACTCGAAAGGGAAAGAAGATTGTTCCTGCCCTGTACCAAAGATGCAATTACCAGGTGTTTTTGAAAAATGTTGTTGAGGTACGTTGCAGTCCCTGTTGACAATGTCAAACAGAAGTGATGACACAGCTGATGACCTTCATGAATGCCCATGGACTGATCTTGAAAACAAATGGGAGTGTGCGCAATTGGTATATCGTTCTTGGAACCTGAACCGAAGGAACTTGTATGAAGCCAGGTGTTTTGGGACATGAAACTAGGTATCACTTAGGTCTAAACATGATCTCTCCATTTTGACCCTTGGCAAGTCTAGGTGGCCTGGAACACATTTCTATCCACCTTGTAAAACAGTGGGGTTGTCATGTTGACTGCCATGATGCATTTTTCTAAGGTAGGAAGCTCAGTGCAAATGTCAATGAGTGCATCCCAAACCAGCATGATGAGAAAGACACTGGTAGCTAACTTTTAGAGTTGCCTGGATCCCGGAACTTTTCTGACAGGTGGTCTGTAATCTTCTTTACCTTCCCTGGCTGCAGCAGTAGACAGAAGGAGTGGCGATTTCTGTCCAAGGATCAAATTTTTTGCAAAGTCTAAATAATGAGGTGCCAACTATTTACATAACTACCACTTTCTGCACTATGTTCCGTGAGCATCAAACCATTAGACCTTTCCTCCTCCCCAGTTTCGTCCTTAGCAGATGATCTTTCTATCTCTTCCCGACTTTCCTAAAGGTATCAGCGATCTTTTCTTTTGACATGGCTCTGCTGGTGCACTTCACACATTTCCCCAATGGTTGATCAACGGATCAATATGCTATAACCCTCTAGGAGTCAATTTAATTGGAAACCCTTGCAATATGTCAGATCTTGATCATAAAGGTGCTTGTATTCAAACAATAATCTCGATAAGTATGAGATCGATTGAGATCACAGACAAAAGATGATGATCTGATCAACTTTAACTTCGAATTTAACAAAAATAATCCCGCACTGGGTATGACAAATTGCAGGAACCACAGGTAATTTGCGTGATCTTTTCCCAATTAGGTTTTGAAAGTTGCGTGACTCTAACATTTTTGTCAGAAACCCACAATCCAGTGGCCTGACAGTATCTCTGATTATTGGCTATATCAAATGAGAGCTAAGTATCTTTCGCAAGGACACAAAAAGGCAGCCAACCCAGGTCAGCCTGGCCAGTTATCAAACACATAACCCTTGGATTTCAAGTCCAATGCTCTACCAACTGAGCTACCATGGGCCCCCCAATTTAAAGAAATATCCATGCTAATTATTGGGCAGAAAACAATTATTACCATTGGAAACATTGTCGATATCAGATACTGTGCAAAATTAGATTTAAACAGAATATAAAAGAATAAGAGACTCCCTTTTTGTTGAGTTTGCCTTTTCTTTAGCTAGTAAAGATATACTTTAAAGGAAAGTAGAAAACTTTAACATTGAACTTAATGGAAAAAACTTTAACACTGAGCTTAATCTAGGGTGTGGACAGACACAGACAGGCATACATACATAGACAGCAAAGTGATCACTACGTTCAAGTTTCCGCTAAGGCAGACCACACAAAATGAGTGTTTCTGGACAATTTAAAACTGATGCATGGAATTACAAATTCATCAAACAAGAGCAACTTTGATGATTTGCCATTGACAAATCTCCATGCTTTTTACCTGCTTACTCCCATCCCCATCCCATTTCCCATAACTTTCCAACTCGCAGGACATTCAACCAGGGAGTAATAACTCAAAATCCCTTACATATAAAACACATCTTCCTGCTATGACTGCATATATAAAGTTTGGTCAAAAATATCTGAAAATGTCCCTGTTCAAGATATCAGTGCAGAGGTGATAAATGTAAACAGTGCACCCATTGTTGACCTAAGGCGTCTCAAAAGAAAGCATGCCCTAAATGTTGATGATTTTGCTGATCATAAACGAAAACAAAAACATAAACATTGTGCACTATGCACTATAATTAAAATATCTGACAATTTTTGACTGCCTGCATGGAACGCCAGTGGTGGGAGCCAAGAAGAATACTCCTCTTGCAAATTATTCTCATACAGTTAAGAAAACTACCAAGTTTCAAGAAGACAGGTAGATGAACAGACAGAAGATATTATACCAAAGTACTTGATACTAAAGCATGAGGATAATGACTATTGAGCAATTTGTTATTCCGCTGACCTGTTCTGGCATACAGAAGATGTGGGCATCATCCTGCTGAAATCTACGCACTCGGGTCAGACCACTGAGGGCTCCAGACAATTCATTTCTATGGAGAACACCAAAATCTGCCAATCTCAATGGCAACTCCTTCCAGGATCTTGGCCGATGGTCAAACATCAGACTAAATAAAATTGTAAAAAAAAAAATTTAAAAGTTTATATTACAAGGTGAGACAAGAGAACAAAATTTTCTACAAAGTTTTGAACAAGACAGCTACTAATATTCTAGACGTAGGATTTGTGGATTTTAATGGCACTTTTAACACATTATTGGCTATATCATGCCAAGAAGATGAGAGCTAAGCACTTCTCCCAAGGACACAATGAGGCAGCTTACCCAAGCTGGCCTGGATGGGTATTGAACTCACGACTATTGGATTATGAGTCCAATGCTCTACACACTGAGTTACCGAAGTTTACTTGATGTAGGAATGTTGCAGGAACATCAACTTGAATAAATCAGATGGCAGAGCACCTGACTAGAAAGAGAAAAGTCTAGGCTTCAAACCCCAGTCCAACCAAAAAATTTTCTCCAATGTGGCATGAATACTGGAGAATGGGTGGTAAATGGAGGAATGATGGACAATGTTGAGGAAATGATGTGGCTCAGATATCTTGCCAGTGGCCATTACAAACTATTTAACATGGATATGTATCCTATTCAAAAGAACGAAGCATAGTCCTCATGTTAGCAATGCTGTGGATCACAGTCCGAGTTTGAGTGCTCAAGTTAAAATAATTCAAGCCATCTGTTGGACTCGACATGGGATTCATAGATTTTGTTTGCAGAACTGTAATGCAGGAGATAAGTCAACCTTGTTTCAGTTAGAGAAGTTCAACTGTAACTATGCTTAGGGCTTCAATAATTTGCAAGTCTGCTGATACATTTATATTGTGAACTGCATGAAACAGTGCCCATTTGAACAATATTTTCATCTCTGTCACCATACTGTAATAAGTAGCACTTAACATGGGTTTCACAGAAGAGTCCACCTGCACTATGTGCTTTGATGTACCCCACTGTACCTGACCTCCAAAAAACACAAGAAATTCACCTATGGCAGTGTGGACAGATTTCAAACTTAAAATATAGATCACAGTGACCTAGTTTTTACTGATGGTTGTACTCCTCATGAAACATCTGCATACCAAGTCACATGACTTAATAAGCAACAGTGTCTGAGACAATGACCTAAATGTAAACCCTAACATCACTGTTCACAGCAGAAGGATGGACAGACAGACAGATGAACTCCCAGAAGACATCAACCCATAAGCCAGCATTGCTTTGCAATCCAGCAACAACCCTTAACGCTAACAATGTTGCCAGGGCCAATGCCATTGCCACTGAAAAGTGATACCTATATCTAACTGCTTGCTGACACTGACTCAAGAAACAAACAAAAAATTGTGGAGTAAATGATGTTTACTACCCCACAAATCCTGCACTCCATTGCTAAGAAAGATGTTCACCACATCTTTTAGCTTGTTTTAACAAAAATATAAAAAGTCGCCTGCTTGCCAAGGTGGAAGTTAGATGAGTGGTCCCTCCTTTGAAAAAGGCTTTGGCGCCAAATCCCATCAATCATCAGTTACCACCAAGCAGAAGTGCACATTCTATCAGGTATGTAACTTCAGGGAGGGCTTGTTAGGCTGTGCATGTATTATGATCGGCTAAGTATTATCAATGAAAACCATTTTACTAAAAACATTGGTTTCTTACACAAATATATTACCCGATCATAATACATTAGGAGAATAGGTTTGAGGTGGATAAAGTTACATCTCCTGACCCAGGAGTTTGTCCTGACTCCAGTATCCTAACATATGTGAAGCAGCTTGGAGTCTCACGTGAGATATGGGCTAGCGCATGGTCAATGCATCAACAGAGTTTCAAGAGAAATATTTTCACTCCTGCAAATCCAGTAGAAGTAGTGTAACTTGCATTGTTATGAAGCTGCTGAACAACCTGGGAAGCTAGCCTGTTATGCTGCAGTATAGTTTCCAACAGGTCAAACTGACACCTTTTTGATGAAAGATCTCTGATGTAAAAGTTGGAAAAAGTTGTCTCTGACCTCCATCCAACAACTTAAATGATGTCAGGTAGGGGACCAGTTGCACTCAAATGCTATGCTAGTTATGACTGCCCTAATGTTGTGAGTGATATGCATAAAAAATTCACTTGGTATTGGGTTAGTTCCTTGTAGTCTGAGCAAATAAACCAGTATATCCAGGATGGCAGAGCATATGCAGAAATACTGTCCCTTCCTTCTTTGAGTGAAAGAACCAGTGAGATTTCCCTTCCGATTGACTCAGGTACCACTTCATAGTTCTGATGGGTTCATGCTGATGCCCCTGAGATGAAAGGTCTAAAGAGGACAGTGATTTTAAGACAAAAGACTGATTTCTCATGAGCCTATTCTGGCAATAAAGACATGGCCGTCATGAGAGAAACTGAACCATCATGACAAAACTACAGAGTGTTTGGGTTCATTGATGAGGCGTGTATCTCGCTCAATCTGCATGCTGTAGCTGAAGAGACTATGATGCAGGTCTTGTACAAAAGTTGAGTCATGGAGGCTCTAGAAAATGGTTTAAAGGGTGCCTTATTCAACGATGTCAGAACCAGTGGAAGGTTCCATTTTGATGTCAGAACCAATGGAAGGTTCCATTTTGAACAAAGAGCCATGGTGAAACAAGACGAAATTTGCAAGGTCAGAAAGAGGTTTGTTCTGGCCTATATCCTCCCTTCCATGATGGCAAAATGTGTCTGAAATCAAGAAACAATAGCCCTTTATAGTGATAGAATCTAACTTCTTCTCCTCAAAGAGCCACAGAAGAAGTTAGCTATTTGTGGTACTGATGTTCTTAGGAGATAGATGTGTCTCTGCTTGCACAAATGGAAGAAAATTCTCCATTTCCCCACTTAGACTTTCAAAGTGTGGGCCTTCTTGCCCAAGCAATTTTGTCCACCACTTGTTCGGATAATTGTTCTTTTGGAAGGCTTCTTTCACATGAACAAGGCATGCAGGTTCAACATCTCTGGGTTCAGATGGAAAACCTGCATGCATAGCATGAAGAATCTCCAATAACACATCCAGTACAGACTTGATCTTTGAAAGTACAACAAGGAACTGTGAGTTAACATACAGCTGAACATCATGTATGATGTGCCAGCATTACTATCATTAGTGCCTATGACAATCATTCAAATTTGCCAACAGAAAACAGCATAGATAAAGATCTACTGGAAAATTTTATGATGGTAGTCCAACAATATAAGACTTCGACCCTAATATGTACGATGGGGTGATCGATGTC
The DNA here is from genome assembly GCA_029931535.1 of Margaritifera margaritifera. Lineage (NCBI taxonomy): Eukaryota > Metazoa > Mollusca > Bivalvia > Unionida > Margaritiferidae > Margaritifera > Margaritifera margaritifera. Next base: position 197,132 of record JAQPZY010001646.1, read on the forward strand.
TTACTGCCATAACAATCAGCGCCATGGAGCTCTGTTCCAACAGGGTCGGCAGGAATAATGGAGGCCAATTTTTCTAGAACATCTCATATAGTTGTAAGCCCATACTGACACTTTTGCACAGCTTAGAGTCTAATTGCTTTGTTCATACTGTATTTACTCTGATGCCTTTTTCATCACTGAGTAACTTCAGGCACAATTTAGTGGTTGCATTTTTCAAACTCTGTTGACCGCTATTTCAGTTCTGTAAAGAGTGAACGTACCCAGAGGGATGCCAAAATCAACTAACTGGGGGTACAATTTATTTAACGAAATGAATAGGTCTAATTACATTCTGCTTAATAAGACTGTACATATTCATTTCGTTATCAAAACTTAACTGGTAGTTCAACTAAATTCAACATTCCTCGGCTACCATTGCTCTTCAGCCAACTGAAATGGCAGTTCACAACAGCAACACTGTACAGGAGTAAAACAGGTTATTTATAAATTTCTTGGAAATAAAGTGTGCATGATTCATGAAAACTTTTGCCCAATCCTTATTTTCTGCACGATTATGCCCACACATATTCAAAAAAATTGTGCGAAATTTCAATTTTAGTGGAATTTTCCCAATCACACGTCCTAGATGCAACCTTGGAATATCCTCTGAAAATGTCTCCTGTCACTAGGGTCATCTCCAAAAGACTATGTGCATGGAGCACTCTTGAAGGGACCAAACCCCACTTGCTTCCTAGAAGGAGGGCACCCCAGCCTGTTATGCTGGTGTCTGTGTAGATCACAATTTTCTTTGGTGGATCCTTCAGCAGAATACCTGCCATAAACCAAGGAAGGTCCTCCCATTTGCCAATATTAGATCCCATGTAGTCCAAAACTCTGATCATTCAGTGTAGAGGACAAAGTTTTGGCTGCCACTGAAATAGATGGTTTATCTGCTGGGATCTTTCAAACAGGCAGCACAAAGAGATCAGTGGCCACACTGAGAAGACCCAAAATGGCAGAAAACACCAGATGATTTGGGTTCAATGGTATGTCAGCACAATCCTGGGTATATAGTGCCAATAAAAAGTTAAGTTTAAAATATGTACAGATGAAAAAAAAATATTCAAAAATCATTTGGAAGATAAACCATTCCAAATAAATGTAAACATATAGTCCAACAATATGAAAGATAAAAGGTAAAGATGTCAAAAATATTAAACAATATATATATATATATATATATATATATATATATATATATATATATATATATATATATATATATATATATATATATATATATATATATATATATATATATATATATATATATATATATATAGATATATAACTTGTCTTGAGAACTGCATTCTTATGAAATTTCCAAGATTTTCTCTGGTGGTACATCATCAAAAAGCATCTTAATTGAGTTCACATCAAAATATTTCTTGTCTCACAGGGTAAAAGTTAATACACTTTACAACAATGTGTTCTACTGTCAGTGGACACAGGCAAGGTATGTCGCCTGGTCAAGGTTCACCCATCAGGAGGTATGCATGGGAGATGGACACAGTTCAAGAGGGTTTCGAACTCAATGCCCAGGTGACTGAAATGATGGAATAAGACAGGATTTGATGTTGTTGATGAAGAATCTGAGGTGAAACATGTGCAAATCAAGATTTCATGAATATCATGCATGTGATGCATTTGATGCCACAGACATGGAGGTAGCTCTGACATGACATGACTGTCCATGATTCTCATGAAGACCTAGGGATTGAGATTCAGAAGGGAGTGGCCTGAACTGGTACACAGAATCCCTGTATGCGAATCTAGGAATTTCTGGGAACATGAACGTACACATCTTAGAGATCTAGGCTGACTGCAAAATCTCCCTAATGTATGGCAATGAAAAACAATTCTTAAGTTTGACACCCGAATGTGTTGTTTTGGGACAGCTTAGATCTGACTTGACAAGACTTGCCATTGGCCTTGGGAATTTATAGAAGACTGGAGTAAAATCCAGTAAATATATGTTGTGAGCAATCTCCACTGGCCTTTTTGTAATTAGAGTGTTTATTTCATGCTGCAAAACATCAGCTTTGTACAAATCTCTTGGGATGTAAGTAGCAAAGGAAGTCCTTGACAGCAGGAAAGGGTCACTTAACGTGATCTGGGGGCCCTCGAAGATAATTTGCAAGACCCATGGGTCACTGGGGCAGAGTCTGTCCCATTCCATAGCAAAGTTCTGAAGACTTCCTCCATTTGGTGTGCCTTGGCGGTCCTTGCTACTTCCCTGGTCTCTCTTACGAAACAAAGGGCTGGGTTCTGGGTCACTGGGCCTGCAAGAAGTTTGCCTCTTTGGCAGTATGTTTTCTGACCTCCTCTATGGGGCAGTGGAAAAGAAAACTGAAAGATAGCAGTAGATATCTGAGAATGGCCTTATGATGCTCTTTTAGAGGCACAGACATGGTTAGGAATGCACCTCATTCCATGACCTGTCAGTTAATAGATACAGCTATGGCAATGGAAAGTGAATGTTGAGCTGCCCTGTTAAGTACATGAGCCATATATGAGACTGACTCCCAGGCAAGTCTGTCAGTGGGGTTCTCGAAGGAAGAGCTTTGACTGTGCTCAGAATGCTGAGATCTGACCATTAAGACCAAACTGAGCATGGATACTAATGCTACAACACTGCAAACCAGCTGCTTCATGTTGAGGATGAATTTCTAGTCCATAAACAGAGGAAGTTTTCGATATTCCCAGGCCCTTATGTCTCTTTCAACAGCTCAGACTTCAGTCTGAAAGACTGGTATGTATCTTGTAGAAAGGTTGAAATTTGATGGGAATTGTTGTTGCTGAAAAAAGGTTTGTTGACACTTGGGTCTTGGAGCTGCTTTTGAAACAATGTATTTAGAGACAATTGACAGCGGAGGACAACAGAACTCTAGAGGCAGAAGCTGGAAGACTCCTTCACTAGATGCATGCAAGGCCGAGTCTTCTCTGGACATTGTCGGATCAAGGAAGGAAGACTGTGTCTTCAAGCTCAAAAGAGTGGCATGAGACCAAAGCCTTCTGCAACAGTAGCAATGACTGAGATGATGAAGTAGGTTACCGAGGACAGTGAACAAGGCTGGAACTCCACCCTATGTTGAGACAGGGTGATCCCCATTTGTTCACTATGCATGACATCCAAGGTCCGAGATGTGTACCTGTTATTAGAGATATGGGGAGTCGCCATGTGCAAGGATTCACTGAATCCAGTGGTGGTTATGCTGGTCATCCACAGTAGGTCTGGATCTGGAACTGGCATGACAGGATGCCAGACACTGACATTTGTTGCCAAAGTCTGGTACTAGATATCCTGGGAACGATCACCATAGCCAGTTACAAAGTCTGTATGTGGTGATGCAATGTCTACGCCTGGTCCAGGTGGGCTGGCATACTATGTTGGAACAGAACCAGTTGGTACTGTGATGGTATGCTCTGGTTATGGAACTGTGAGCGACTGTAGGGCTTAAACTGTGTGAAAAACCTGATCTTTTTTAATGGGCGATCTTTCCACTGCCAATAATTCTGTAATCAGAAAATTGGCTACAGAGGCAGTATAGATGCAATACTGAGGGCATCCGCATCCTTGTGTGTATGTTTCTTGACTGTCACATGAATGATTCGAATTGTACCCCATACAATTAATACAGGCAATGAAAGATATGCACACCCCACATTTAATCCTGCCTACTGTTGTTGATACTTGTCAGAGAAAGCAAAACAATGGCATTTACAGGTGAAATCATTCAAGCATCACACTGTGCTTGCTGTAAAGTGGATGCTATAAATTAAGATATATGCCATAGAAAATTACAGCAATCATCTTGTTTCTTGGCTTAGTTGGGGTTTAATGCCATTTTTCAGCACATGATAGGCTATACATGGTGGACAGTACATTTGGTGGAGGAAGACCCACGGGAAGCTACTAGCAAGCTTTCTCACATACCCACATTGCCTGAGCTTAGACTCGAACCCACATGGACTGAGGTGAGATGTGAGTGATCTGTAAAGGCCTTAGACCACTCGGCCACCTGGGGTCCCTTGTTGCTTGAAATAGATGATCATTTAATTGATATAACTTCCAAAAATAGTTGAGTACTGAGATGAACTGTAAGTACTATAGACCATCAGACAGGCATTTAAGATGGTGTTGATTAGCTTATCGTATGATGAAGTTTGATAACTGAAATATTCATCTAAGATGAAGATAGAGATTTAGACAGAAAAACAAATGGAGAAGGCTCACCCCCCCCCCCCCAAAGGTGGAAAAAATCTAAAGAATCACTCAAACTGATGACAATGCACAAAGTGGATGGCGTTTGTGAGATGTGAGAGCATGCCGATCTGCCAAAAGCACAAGCAGTAACAGGCAATTGACAGAATTTAGCATCAAAACCTCTAGCCAAGGGTAGATCACTCTAGTCAGTTGACTTACACCTCAGCAAGCAGATGACCTTTAGCATTTTCTTTTTAGCTAAGACAAGCCAAAAACATGGTGAACATCTTTCTTAGCTTGGGAGAGCTAGATTTGTGAGGTAGTGGGTGTATTATTATTGTTTAATGTATCTGAAGAAGAAACACAGACTCACCAATGACCAGGACAGTTCATGGGCTTCAAGGCAAACGTTTCTTTTTCAACCTCAAAGGAGAACATGTTTTCCTGCAGGGGAAAAATAATATGTTTATATACACTGTCCCTTCAGATGTATTTTGTATGCTCTTGTATATGCATACATATAAATGACTTCATGCTGATATATAAGAACCTCTACAAAATACCACTGATACTGGCAATGACCTATGCTTATCAAAATCGGCTCTTGTTGGTCTGGTAAAATCTGTTGCATCAAACTGGAAGACTGGTGTCATATTAACAAAAAATAAGAACCATAATGCCCATACATTTAACTAATACTTTGACTTTGTTTACTGCGACCTACAAATACCTATAAGATCTCCTTAAAATGCCATGTTTACACTACTGGTAATTTACATATAAAAATCAAAGACATTAGTCAAGTAAGTAGGGAGTACCCATGTATATTTGTTATGTGATATTCTGTCTGCACATGCCTTTGATGTTGTGTAAAGTCAGTCATGCAGAAGCAAAAGAATATCAACAAAATATTTTTATGGAAATGGGTACTGCCAATGACTCTGTTTGACATGGCAGTTGGTATGAATCAGGCAGCCAACAACTTCTGTTTTAACTCGGCAGTTGGTATGAATAGGATGGATAAGAGTACTGCCAATTACCTTCTGTTTGACACAGCAATAGGTATGAATCAGTCAGATGAGAGTACTGCCAATGACTTTCTGTTTGACACAGCAGTTGGTATGAATCAGACAGATGAGAGTACTGCCAATGACTCTGTTTGTCACAGCAGTTGGTATGGGTCAGACAGATAAGAGTACTGCCAATGACTCTGTTTGACACAGCAGTTGGTATGAATCAGACGGATGAGAGTACTGTCAATGACTCTGTTTGACACAGCAGTTGGTATGGGTCAGACAGATAAGAGTACTGCCAATGACTCTGTTTTAATGGCAACTTAGACTAAAAAATAAAGAGGTGCCTGTATACTTATATATATATATATATATATATATATATATATATATATATATATATATATATATATATATATATATATATATATATATATATATATGTAACAAACAACCTTTTGAAAAAACTTGAGAGAAAAAAAGGTGCAGTGTTTGATATTCATATACATTACTTACAGAGTAGTGCTGCCAGTGGCCTGATGTCTCCCACAACTTACTGTTGTAGATATTAGGGGACACTACCTCCTGGAAGCCTCGTTTTCTGTATTCACTCTGAAATAAGAAAAAAATAACGTCTTTCAAATGTGTCTGTATCAATCTATATGCTCCTTCTGAAAATGTATTATAAAGAGCACAGAGACATTTGTACCCTCTACCATGCTCATTTGTACCCTCTACCATGCTCATTTTTGATGAACACAGATATCATATATCTTTGTGTAAAATGTACACTTTAACCATGCCCCATAGTCATGAACTGTCTTGACACAAAAAATTAAATCTGCTCACAATCTAGCTTAAATTTTAAAGCTCTCAACACAATCACCCCCCTCCCCCTCCCCCCTTTGCTGACCCAGGGATGTAGGATAAGCCTGATGTGCCCTCCTGCATGTCATATGAGGCGATATGAAGGTCATGGACTTTCTAAAAGAATGCAGTATATATATAAAAATATGACTCTGTATTTGAAGATTTTTACCCCTGTATACTGTTATCTTTGTTGTATATGCCTTTTATACCCAAACATATAACCATACAGCCAGGATTGTGCTGATGTGCCATTAAAACCCTATACATTCATACTCAACACAGTTACCCACTGTATATACTGATGCCATTTCTCACTTTTCAATCATATAGACAAATGGAGTGTCCCCCAGGTACAGAATTTATTCGCTATGAATTTATCAGTTATATGAAAATCAATATCTGAACAAAAACATTACTCCTGTTGGGTCCAGACAACAGACATATTATTGTATCACTATAATTTCATACTTAATTATATGCTCGAGACAGAATATTCTTTCAAGTCTCATTCTTTTTGCACCACTTTGTTTAAATAATTTAAATTTGAAAATCCAGAATTTTCAGCATGAGAACAAATTTATTGCTCAAAGTGTATCATGATTATTGAGCCTTTTTTTGTTAGGTTTTTTAGTTTTGTGGGTTTAATGCCATTTTTCAGCACATGATAGACTATACATGGTGGCCAGTATATTTGGTGGAGGAAGAACCTGGTAAGAACCACCAACGCACAGGAAGCTCCTGGCAGGCTTTCTCACATACCTATGTTGCCTGAACCAATACTCAAACCCACGCAGACAGAGGTGAGATGTGAGTGATCTGTAAAGTCGTGTGCCTTAGACCACTTGGACACCCAGGATCCCATGCCTTTTCTTGTAAACAAATGGTTCGAAAGATGGAGCAAATGTAGGAGCTGTCACTGCAATACTCCATATCACCATCTCAAGGTGGTTATCAGGTAAAGCCTCAATTTTTACTGCAGCAATTACAGCCATACTAATAGCTTTGAACTACACTAAAACCTCTCAAACAACATATTTTTATAATTTTTTCGGATTCCCTTTCCACTCTGAACGCCTTGCAAAATCTTAAATCAAACAAAAAGTTAACCCTTTACCTCACAGCATCTATTACTGTGTAGGCTGTCGATATACATGTGCCAAAACTGCAGAGTGCAGTGTGCTATAAACAGAACACCTGTTCCCTATATGATTCTATTCAAAAAGGCCTGCCTGTAAAATTTAGAACAGTGAAGTATACATTAAGTTCAATATAAATAGTACCATTTTACCTTTTTTGTACATATTTGTTATCTATAGGCAGGTTTAAAAGTAAAATCTGATCTTTAAAGGTGTAAAATTATTTTTCATGGAAGAATTTTGTATATGCTTTAAAACCTTGCGAGAATTCATTCACTGTCAAGTCAGTGAAGCTGTGTGACCAACTGTAGCTGACCTTTCTCAACCTCTACATCTGTATCACTAAATCATCAGAATTTTATCAATTATCAAAAATCAGTGTTGCCTACATCGATATTGGAGCCTATATCTGACTTACTGAAGCCTTCATGGTCATAATTCTAATCATCCGAACTCAAGAAAGTGCTGAACAAAATCTGTGGCCAGAGAAGGGCAATAGTCACCAATGTCTAGAAATTGCACACTGGCGTATAACATAGTTGACTAAATGTAGTTTAAGCGGTACAATATGCATCCTTCTCTATCCCTTTGTGTACAGTAGGTCTCTGCCCAGACATGATGTCACTGCCCAGACATGATGTCACTGCCAGTCAGTCTCATTAATAAGCTTATAACTAATTTTAATTTTAGATATTTTGTCGCATGCAGCCAATCATGTGACTGGGCAGAGACACATTTTGTTGTATGCAGCCAATCATATGACTGGGCAGAGAACATATGTTCAAACACTGAGTATGTATTGTCTACATTTGTACAGCACACTTTGTATGCCTGTAGAGATGTCTTTTCAATGTGGATGCTAAAGTTAGTTAATGTTATTTTGCAACACCGCCAGCCGCCCTACCATCCGTGTCATATTATTTGGGCATTTCTTTTATACTCAATCTTTCACTTATCTGTCAGCTGGGCCATCGCTCAGTGTGATTCAGTTTCACTCATTCACGGATTCAATTTTGCCCCCCAAAATGTATGTATTCAGTTATTATGCCCATACACTTCATACTCGCTTCATACTGTGCATGTATCAGCTGCTATTTTAATCATGGCAATCCTCAGGATCAGGCTTCTCGAGTTTTCGTTACCAGTGTCCCTATATACCTCAGAGCTCGGCTGGTGCGGTGTGCTGTGATGAGATGTGCCCCATTATGCACAATACTGGCTATACAGTGCCGATTAACAGTAAAAACTTTAAAAATGTGAAGATAAAGAATTGCAAAAAGACTTTAGAAAATAAACCCTTCCATATAAATGTAAACATGTAGTACAAAATAAAAGGAAAAGATGTTAAAATTCTATAAAATGTAGGTAAATTAAACAATGAGTAAAAAAATATATAATCCTTAAAATGTAGGGTCAAAACTTGTTATATAATCTGCATTCCATCAAAAAGTCCAAGATTTTCTCCAGTGGTACCTCATCATAATGTTTCTTAATTGAGTTCACATCAAAAAATGTGTCTCACAGGGTGCAAATCAATACACTCGACAAGAATGTGTTCTACTGTGAGTGGATAATGGCAAGGTATGCACTCCAGTCAAAGTTTACCAATCCTGAGGTATGCATGGGTCAGGTATCCTATATGAGGTCAGCACAATACCACCTCATCTCTGCAATTTGTTCTATATGAGGGATGCCACTCTCCAGTGATGGGTTTGATGTTCTGAAGCTTGAATCTGGAGTTCTCATTCCACTTATTTTGCAAAGTATATAGATTATATAATATTTGAAGTCAGAGTATGGTTTCTTCACATATTCGATCCAAGAGTAGGAATTAGGGGTGAAACGATACACCTCTGCCGCGTATCAATACGATTCACGATACACAGGCTACGATACGATACATTATCAATACAAATATAAACTTTATGGTCTTTTCATCTTTAGAAGGTTTGTCAGTGTGGTAGGGTGGTGCCATTTTTTATGTTTTGGTCAAATTCAATTCAGCGGTTTTTGAAATGAAGTCATTTAAAGTTTATTTAATAATTTTAGTAACAGTGGCCATATTGAATGGTGGATATCCATCTTTTGAACAAATATGAAAGGTCTTCATGCCAGGATGCTTTCTATCAAGTTTTGTCAAATTCAATCTTTAATAAATTGTAATTTAAAGATTTTTCCATTTTTAGTAACAGTGGCCATATTTGATGATGGATCAGCATCATTTGTATACATTTTAAAGGTCTCGAAACGGCCAGGATACATTCTGTCAAAAATGATCAAATTCTGTTCAGCAGTTATGGAGAAGTCATTGTTTAAAGGTTTTTCGTTTTTTAGTAAGGTGCCCATAATTGACAATGGATCAACATCATTTGTACAAATGTTCAAGGTCTTAATGCCATGATGCTTTCTGTCAAATATTATAAAATTATGTTCTGCAGTTTAAGAATTCGCTTAAATGTTTTTCAACTTTTAGTAATTGTGACTATATGTGATGGCAGATCATCATCAGTTGTACAAACTTGAACGCCCTCTATGCTGATGCTGTCAAATTTGGTCAAATTTTGTTGGGCAGTTTTTGAGAAGAAGTCTCATGGATTTTGTATTTCTTGCAGCATCAGCTTCATTTTCTGGCAGATTGATATAATTTGTACAAATATGAAAGGAATACATGCCTTGATGCTTTCTATCAAGTTTGCTTGAATTCCATTCACTGGTTTTGAATAAGAAATTGTTTCAAGATTTTTCTATTTTTAGTTACAGTGGGTTTTCTATTTTTAGTAAAAGTGGCCATTTTTGAAGGCAGATTGGCATCATTTGTATAAACTTGAAATGTCTTTCTGCACGGATGCTTTCAGTAAAATTTGATTAAATTCTATTCAGCGGTCTTTGAGAAGAAGTTGTTTACAGATTTTTATTATCTTAAGTAATGGCAGCCATATCTGATGGCGGATCAGCATCATTTGCACATGTTTAAAAAGCATTCATGCCCAGATACTGTTTTCCAAATTAGAGAAAATGTTTAAAATAGCAATCGTTCATGAATGCATGACAAACGCAGAACCAAACCACAAGCCGAGTTAGCCTTACAGACAGGTGAGCTAAATAAAATGCATTTTGTCTACCAGTTCAGTGGTTGAAAAATCATTTGCCCAACTCAAAATGGCAAGCGAACATTTCCTGTGGTCACATGAATTTTCCAATCATTCACCCGATTGAGCGAGTGCTGATTCAGGGGTGACCCGAGTTTCTCTTTAATGAAAAGAAAGTTCTGTTGAGAATGTTGCTGACTTTGTTCATTTAAAGTCCATACATTCTACCGGAAGTTTGTTTTCCCTTTCTTTTGATCAAGCTCACACAAATGATTCACTCTCCCTCTTCAATACTAATATATACTTACCAGAGGGAGAGGAGATCAGTCTCAATTTGTAATTACTTACAACAGGTGTTAGAAAGAACAAGTCCAGAAAACAACCTTTCAAATCTTAATTGTCAACATCATCAACTTTTATATATCTATAATAGCTGGTAGAGTAAGATTTTATTGTGGCTGAGTAAATATTTTTAGCTTTTGCCTGACTGGGTGATTTAACTTTTAGATATTTTTCAAACCCAGCAATTTTTTAAATCCACAATGCTTTGCAAATTTTCAACAAGGTCCATTACAGTTTAACATGATAGAACTTTTACAACTAAGATACCCATTAACATGTATCAGGTAATAGATTACCTGAGCCATTCTGTACATTGCTCACTTTCATTAACTCTGGGTGGAGGTATTAGTTATGCTTAACTGTAACAAGATGGCAAAACATTTACATAAAGTAGTAGTGAGCATCTTTGAAAGCAGAGATCAAACACGGAATACTGTGCTCTATTTAAATTCACCTGTGTGGGCTGGAATGCCACCTTTTCTTATCAACTCCATCAACATAAATTAAAGGTGTGTATTGCTTTGCACTTTACATCTGTAGTGTCAAACTTTGGTACATCTCTCCTTCGATAACTTGGGCACAACTGGGTCCAAAAACACAGACTGCAGTTTAAGCAAGGGCTCGAATTACCGAGGGATCTCTGAAAATTTAAAGGGGATGCCATCCCAGCTGGACATCGACAACAAGAAGATGAAGGGGGGCTGTTAAAGGTTTAATACTTGTTTTATATTTGCATTGGGAAAAATTGTCAATAAAATGCATTTTCTAATGAAGTTCTTTGCTTTTCTGTATAAATTACCTTTATTTTCAAGATAACCAACCACTGAAAGATCATTAAAAACATTACACCAAGAGGTTTTGAGACACATGTGTACCTCTGAAAACATTGTGCATATGTCACTGCTTTTTGCATGTGAATGTGGATATATTCGAGTGTTGCTGCTGATTCACAAACAAGGTTTCCTTTTTTCAAAAACTAAGGACATTTAATTCGTGAAACAACAACCGTCAATGTCGAAACTCGATTTAGTAAAAATATTGTTCTATTAGTAAAATATTGATGCCGCGATTTCACTTTAAGTAATTGTGAAATTTCTGCTCATCCTTCAGCAAACTTCTGAGTGGCAATTCGGGAATACAAACTTTGAAACTTGCTTCTCCATAATTAATCATATGTGAAACAAAGTTTTTCATGCACCAAGTACTCCTTTCGCTTTTCTTCTCTTGCTATCGTTGTTCACATGTGAGAATTAGTAGGATAAACTAGTGATTAATGTTAGATACTTTAATTATGTTACTGACATGATAATGTTTATAACAGTGCTCAACTGGTCAATTGAAATGAGTTGATGCGACACACTATTGTGACCGCTAGCTCTTATGTGGTTAGGATTTGCATGCCTTTTAACTTTTTTTAAAAATTATTCCACTCCTTTTATTTGATTTGATACAAAAGACGTAATTAATGTAATAATACAAAGCAGGTCTACTTTTAATTGATTGCAACAATACAACAAACACTTCTGCAAATCGGAGATCAAAACAGTCGGCACTTAATTAGGTTCTCAGAAACACTCTCAAACATAGCTGTGATAGTAGATTGACACTTTTCATATTTGAATACAAGAGGGCATATAGAATTTATGATGATTACACTGAAACTGAATTAAAAGAAATAACTAAAACGCAGATTTCACATGACAAAACTTATTTAATTTGCAATTATTTCTTAAAGTGCCGCCACCAGTAGGCATTACCGACATTTTCATGGATTGAAATATTGTTGAATACTTATTTACAGTGTACTGAGAATTTATTTCTACAGAAAACTTAACAAAATATATGACTTCTTATTAAAAGTTGCAAATTTCATGATGTTGGATAAATTTCCGGGCACTAACCGCCATTTTCGATGATAAAGCGAGTGATATATCAAAGTTTCATTTACTAGTTTTGATCCCGATTTATCCTTGAGCAATACTTTGTTGTTAAATTATTTTATATATTTTGGCAGTCTTTTAAATTTGACTCACAGCTGGTTTTCCTACTAATATATCAATAATCAAACCAACTCTAAATACACAGTATCTTTTTCCTGGTCCATCCTATCATGGATAGACCAAAAATGACATGTGTCCACTACTCTCTCATAAATAAAAAATATAGCAAATGCATTGTTGATTATGTTATCTCCAAAAGTCTACACTGTACAAAGCACCTACCTTGATCAATTCAATGAGTGTGTTATAGATGTGTGCACCCTTTGGAAGGAAGAAGCAACAGCCTGGACTCAGCTCATGGAAGAAATACAGCTCATGATCCTGAAAAATGATTACTTGAATGAAGTTAAACCTTTCATAATAAACATCTCCATATAACAAATGCCGACCCATTGAAGACAGTTTGAGGAATCTCTATAGCAATAATTCATAACTGTCCAATAAGGACATATGATAAACTTGGAAACTCAACATACCGTATATACTCGCATATAAGCTAGGTACAAATGCAAACAACATAGACCCTGATCTGCCGTCGTATAATGCACCGGCAGATCAGGGTCTATGTTGTTTGTTCTACTGGATAGTTTTTACAAAACTGCATAGACCCAGATCTGTTGGCACATTATGCAATGGCAGATCTGGGTCTATGCAGTTTGCAGTTGATATTACCTTATGCGCAAGTATATATGGTACTTTTGACCTAAATGTTGGATGCACCCTCTTGTATATCATAAGAGGTGACTGGTGGAGGCAGGAGCCAAGGTGGAACTCGTGACCAATAGTATGCAGGTTCAAGTCCTACCATTGGATCAGCCCGAGTCAGATCTGTATTGGCACTAAATAACCTACTTGTGTTGCTCTGTCATAAAACACCAAACCAAAAGCAAAGCCTCTATGGACTCTGTTGATTTGTACATACCATATTTGACGAACTACATGCTCGTGCCTTAACAAGCGCACCCCCCCCTCCCTCTTTTTGGTCTGAATGTGTATACAAGTAGCCACTTCTAAGCACACATCTCAATCCAAAAACACCATGTAGGAGGGAATCGGCTCCTAAAATCCACCTAAAACATCACGATTTTCTCATAACCTACCAACATGCATGACTGTGGCATCATTACCACTTAAATTTGCAGGTTAAATCCATCTCAAAAAGATATCTTGCAAGTGTTTTATTGCGTTCTATCATATTGGGAGAGGGATAATGAACCTCGATAGTGAAGACTTCCCAATGCAAAGGGAGCTAACTCTTCTAGTATGCATATACATGTGATGAGAACACTATTTATGACATCATCAATGTGGCTTTTATTATGATGAGCATGCAAATTATGAAATTATAATTTGTGAAGTGCATTGTGATGGTATTACATTATATACAGTACATCTCTATCTATGGAGAATTTTTGTTAAGGATCCACTATATAAAAGAAACTGGTCTAAAATGGACTAAATCACTCCGTCTCTGCAGAATCCTTTAAAGACAGGTTTTATCCAATTGTGATTGAGAAATAGAAACATTAAATCCGATTTGTTGCATTAATTCCAAAAATCCCGCAATTATTGATGTTCCATTAAAAATGCATGGTACCCAAGGAAAGCAGCTTTAAAAATATGTACCAGAGTATGTTCTTCAAAGATTTCATGCAAAGATTCTCAATTCATCCAAGGGTGGCTAAATTATTCTTTATCTTTTTTGTTTTGATGCAACTGCTCTTTTAAATGATCGTTATTCACACATCTCACAGCACAATATGGGCAGAACTACAACTGTAACACCTGTATGTTACTCAGTGTAGTTGGGTGTAAATCAGTGGCAGCTACACAGTAATGAGTTGAAAATGGTCAATACACTTTGCTAGTAGTGTATGTGCTGAGGTCTTAAGAAAAATAGAAGAAAAAGTGATTTCAGAATACATGGTATGCCTCCGAAATGAGATGTCAATATATCAGAGGTATGGATGTACTGAGTTCAACTGCACATCAGCCAAATCCTGACTATATGGTGCTGATTAAAAGTATATCTTGAAAAATATAAAAGGAAAAAATTGCAAAAATTTGTTTAATATAAACCTTTTCAAATAAATGTAAATAAGCAGTCCTTCCAGATAGAAAGCAAAGATCTTACAAAGACTGTAAAAAATATGAAGGTTCAAACTTTCAACAAATCTACTGGAGATAAACCCTTCCAAATAAAAGTAAGTATTTTCTCATACAAGATATATCATTAATGGTAAAAGATGCAAAAGTTCTGTACAAAATATTTAAAATAAAACAAAATGGTTATAATGGTAAAATACTTAAAAGGATATATTGCCATGTCCCAATGGGCCTCAACCAGATGTATAACCTAAGGACAGGAATGCTACAGGGAGCAAGTGAATATACAGATTTTATATTCCAAATGTGGTGTAAAACTGGACAAAGAACTATTGAAATAGGTATAAACCCAATGGCTCCATCCAAGTTATTGACCAAATGGCTCCATCTACAAACACAGCCCATGAGCAGGAGTGGTACATTCTGCAAGATAAGTAGCAGTGAATTGGGTAAAACTTTACTGAAATAAAAACTGATGGAAAAATTAATCAACCAGATTTGTGTTTATAAAATCCATATTCTCCCACTGTCACACTACAGATCAAAAAGTCTGTTTCCAAAAAGTTCAAAACCTGAGCAAAAATTGGAAAGAGTCTCTCAATGGGACTGATGCATTTGTAAAAAGTCTCTCAATGGGACTGATGCAAAAATTGGAAAAGAGTCTCCCAATTGGACTGATGTATTTGTAAAAAAGAATTTCCAGGAAATCCAAGATAACACAGTTTCTTCTTTTTAACTGCTGAGTACTGAAACCATTTGGCAGCCTTATTGGACAAAAGATTGGCACCATTTGCATTTGGAACCAACAGGACGTCTCATAAGAAGTCTTTTCATGAAAACCCCATGTCGTCGATATTACCATCCAATCAGGAAGAGTTGCAATAAAAGATTTTCAAGATGGCCATCATGGCATCCATGTCAATGTATAGGGGTGGACAAATCTCTAATATGTGTGATAGTCCAATGGGCTACCAAAAGGGAAACTGTGGTAGCCAACAACAAATTTTGGTAGCCCACATTTTTCAATGGATAAACATTTCCATTTAACGTGCCATTAAAAACATGTTGACAGATCAAATTGTAAAAATTGGAAGGTGGTAAAAGGTTTAGAAACACAAATACACAAATACTGCAAGTACATACAATAATTTATGTAATTATGTTTTTACACTTTTTATTTTTTTTACATTTACCACTCAAATATCTGTAATTTAAACCTGACAAACAATCAAGTGAAACTGTTTTTTCCATATGGCTACAAGAAAGTACACATGCTTGAAATGCTGGAAAGCTGTTTTTAGTTTTTGCAAAATAAACAGAAGAAATAAAAGAGTGTAGCTTACATTATAAATCAAATGAAATAAAATGTCATGCCTGGATAAAAAGGCCTAAGTGGGTCATTATACGAGAATACTGCACTGCAGTTTTTACTTACTGCTATAGTATTTGGCAATCCCCATGGCAATTTGTACCCTCTTCTGATTTTAAAACAAAAAGCCTGAAGGATATAAAGAAAAATGCACAAAACTTGGTCATTTTATCAGGTTAGAAATTATCAATTAATGAATGAAATGACTGAGTTGTGTGCATTTCTTATATGCTTCAGGCTTTTCATGGGGGGGGGGGTACAACAAATTGCCAGGGAGGTTGCACACCACACACACCCCAAACAGATACAGCTGGTAGTCCTGTAGGCTCTAGAACTTTACAGTTAAGTAGTCCAAAAAAACAAAATTTGATAGTCCCGGGCATGCAGACAACCAATTTGTCCACCCCTGATGTAAGATTGGCACCATTTCCATTTAGAACCAACGAGATATAAGAGGAAGCCTTTTGGTGAAAACCCCTTGTCAATATGACCATCCATTTAGGAGCAGTAGTTATAACAAGATTTTCAAGATGGCCACCTATTGGATGTCAGTTTCACAAGACACAATAAGAAGTCTTCTGGTGAAAACACCATGTCAATATTACTGATGGCTGTACTGGATGATCAACATCAATATGACTAGTGACCATATTTGAAGATCAGCACCATTTTCATTGAGGACCAACTAGACATCATAAGATGTCTTTCAGAGAAAACCCCAGGTCAGTATGACCTTCCATTCAGAAGTAGCAATAACAAGATTTTCAAAATAGCCACCATGGAAGCCATACTGGACGTCACATCAGCTCCACTTTCATAGAGGACCAACTAGACATCATAAGAAGTCTTTTAGTGAAAACCCTATGCCGATATAAGACTCTTATAATCATAACGTCAATTACAGGGTAAGAGTCTCACTGAAAAGATTTTCAAGATGGATGTCAGATTGGCACCATTTTCATTCAGGATGAACACATCATAAGAAGTATTGTAGTGAAAATCCCATGTCAATAAGACCGTCCATTCAAGTAGAAATAACAAGATTTTCAAAAAAGCAGCCATGGCAGCCATATTGGATGCCAGAGTGGCACCATTTTCCTTTAGGACCAACTAGACATTATAAGTCTTTTTGTGAAAACCCTGTGTCAATATGACAAACTGTTTAGAAGTAGAAGCGATAACAAGATTTGCAAAATGGTGGCTGTCATGGCCATATTTAATTGTCTGAGGTGCACCACTTTCATTCAGGACCAACTGGACATTAGGATGAACGTGTCTGTAAAGTTTCTTGGCAATCCTCTCAGTAGTTTTGGAGGAGTATCCTCCAAACTTGTACCAATGGATACAATACACTGGAAAAGGCCATAAGCTCTTCTAGTCTATGACCAGTAGGGCTAAAAATTGCTATAATGATATGAAAATCTATTCAGATCATCTACATATGCACACAATAATACCTACCAAATTTTGTTTGCCTACTTCAAGCGGTTTCTGCTGAATCATGCTAACAAGGTTTGTGCGAAAATGTCTAAGTCCATAAGGTTCAAATTATGAAACAAAATTCAAACAATTGCTGTAATGGCCTGAAAATGTAATGAAGCCTACTACATATGGATACAAATATGCTAGTAAAACTACATTTATCTAGGATGAGTGGTTTTTGCACATTCTTGATAACATGCTTGTCAGAACAAACAGATTGATATGACTAAAGAAAGATGCCCCTGTTACAAGTATTGAGGCATAAAAAGTGTTTTACCTCTTGACTGTATGGGCCCCACCCAGGGACATATGCTATTAGGCAACAGTGGTTTAGTGAGAAAGAAAATATGGGATCATATACAATCCTAATACAAAGTAGCTTAAGTGAGAGGTTATTAAAATATTACAACCAAGGTATTGAGAATACTGATGACTTTGAGGGTTGAAATGACTCTAATTTACATAAGATCAGATGGAAGAATGCAACTCAGAGATATTGCTCTTCATGGACCCTTGTCCTATCATAAACATACTGTTCTAAATAATCTTTATAATATTTTTCCAAATTTTCTTTTGTTTTAGATGTAACTAGAGAATTCATATTAAATATTTGAGGCATTATTTAAGGAATTGTTGTGATTTATTTTTAAAAGCAGTTTTCTACTACTCTTTCAAGTATTACCATCAGTGGAACAATATTCAAGAGAAAAAAACTACCTTGACATAAAATTGACCTAAAAGGCCAGAGGATCTATACTTTGTTACTGACTTTAGTAAAAAAAAAAATTTTTTTTTTTACTATTATTAGTGATACAAACTATATTTGGTAAATGAGAATGGACACTATGCCATAAGCAAGGAGGGATTGAAATCCATTCCAGCCCCCCAAAATATCAACAAGTGTCCTACTTCTAAAATCCATGGTCCCCACTCATGGGAGTAACATAGGGGACAACATCAATCCAGGGAGAAAGGAAAGTTTAGGACCATATAATATTCTAAATCTGAAATGAATTGGATAATGTTTCTTACATAAGAACTGGAGTCAAAACTTTAACAACAACAAAATGTCCTACATACTGAATCACAACAAAATGTCCTACATACTGAACCACAACAAAATGTCCTACATACTGAACCACAACAAAATGTCCTACATACTGAACCACAACAAAATGTCCTACATACTGAACCACAACAAAATGTCCTACATACTGAACCACAACAAAATGTCCTACATACTGAATCACAACAAAATGTCCTACATACTGAATCACAACAAAATGTCCTACATACTGAATCACAACAAAATGTCCTACATACTGAATCACAACAAAATGTCCTACATACTGAATCACAACAAAATGTCCTACATACTGAATCACAACAAAATGTCCTACATACTGAATCACAACAAAATGTCCTACATACTGAACCACAACAAAATGTCCTACATACTGAACCACAACAAAATGTCCTACATACTGAACCACAACAAAATGTCCTACATACTGAACCACAACAAAATGTCCTACATACTGAATCACAACAAAATGTCCTACATACTGAATCACAACAAAATGTCCAACAAAATGTCCTACATACTGAACCACAACAAAATGTCCTACATACTGAATCACAACAAAATGTCCTACATACTGAATCACAACAAAATGTCCTACATACTGAATCACAACAAAATGTCCTACATACTGAACCACAACAAAATGTCCTACATACTGAACCACAACAAAATGTCCTACATACTGAATCACAACAAAATGTCCTACATACTGAACCACAACAAAATGTCCAACAAAATGTCCTACATACTGAACCACAACAAAATGTCCTACATACTGAACCACAACAAAATGTCCTACATACTGAATCACAACAAAATGTCCTACATACTGAATCACAACAAAATGTCCTACATACTGAATCACAACAAAATGTCCTACATACTGAATCACAACAAAATGTCCTACATACTGAACCACAACAAAATGTCCTACATACTGGGGTAGAAGTGGTAAGGGGAAGAGGGTAAATGTATGATTTTACACTCTTTTTATGACGTGAACTGGGTAAAGGAGTTCTTGAAATACAGGTGATAAGAAAAATACTGTAACCAAAGAGTGTTCTACAAGTACTGTTTGATATGATGGGCAAATTTTGGGACAAAAATCTGAAGAAGCAAAATCCATGAGGTCTTATGTGATGATGACGTTACATTCCAAATGTAAGTGTTTTAGTTCAAGAATTATGGAAATATAAGTGAAGGGAAAAAAATGAATCTCCAATATAATTCTTGACCCGATGGCCTCACTTATGGCAAGAGTGGTACCGAGGGAAAATGGGGTGGAAAAGGGGGTAATGTGATATTATATTCCTGATATGAAGTGAGTAAAGTATGGAGTTCTGAAAAAATAAGCAATGAAAAGAAAAAATTAACCAAAGATTTAAACTAAAATGTGCCCCAAATGTAATTGGACTCTGCTGCCCACCCAGGGGCAGAACTCAGGAATAGAAGTGGTAATGAGAAGGAGAATATGTGATGATGTTACATTCCAAATATAAAGCATTTTAGTTAAAGGATTATGGCAATGTAAGTGAAGGAAAACAATGTATCGCAAATATAATTCTTGAGCACATGGCCAGATCCAGGAACAGAAGTGCTACTGAGAGAAGGAGAGATGTGATGATGTTACATTCCAAACAAAATGTTTTATTTAAAGGACAACACAAATATAAATGATTAAACAATCTTTAACCAACTAGATTTGCGTTTGTAAACATGTATGCCCCCACGACCCCACTGCAAACCAAAATGTCTGTGTCCAAAAAGTTCAAACTTTGATAATAAACATTTGAAAAATGGCTAAAATGGCATGAAATTCTATCCAGGTCATCTATATATACATATAAAAATGCCCACCAAATTTCATTTATCTCATGTTGTTTTTGCTAAACTGTGCTAACAGGGTTTTATCACAAAAAAATAGTTACAAATGCAGCAATGACCTGGAAATCTAATCAGGTCATCTGCTTATGAATACAAATATGCCTACCAAATTTCATATATCTACCTCAAGTGGCCTAATTGTGCCAACAAGGTTTTTGTAAAAAAAATCAGTCAAAAAAGTTCCAAAAATGTGTAAAAAAAATTGGAATATTGCTCGAATGGCCTGACATTCAAATGAGATCATCTATTCATGACCATAATAAAGTATGTAAAATTTCATAGTTCTTAGTCCAATCGTTTTTGTGCTATCACACTAAAATGGTTTTGGGATGAATGAATGCTATCATAGTGGGAGCACAACAACTTTTTTTCTGTGGAAGACTTATAACAGTGCTCTAATGAATTTCATAGAACTTGAAAACTTCACCACAAAACATTAACACTGTTAACAACAATGATACAGAACTCCCTCAATGTAAGGCCCTTCATTATAACACTGTTCCAGTTATAAGGCGAGTATGCTTATGGATCACATTTTATCAAGTATAGTAAAATTTGTATCCTGTACTTCATTATAGGTTTTGGTCTTGTGGGGTTTAACGCCATTTTCAGCACATGATAGGCTCTACATGGCAGCCAGTATATTTGGTGGAGGAAGAACCCAGAAAAACCCCAGAGAGAACCACCGACCCACAGTAAGCTACTGGCAAGCTTTCTCACATGCCCATGCTGACTGAGCTGAGACTCAAACCCACACGGACAGAGGTGAGATATCAGTGATCTGTAAAGGCGAGTACCTTAGACCACTTGGCCACCTGGACCCCTATACTTATTATAAGGCAGTCCCACTACAAGGTGGTATCCTCTATGGCTCCTATGGACAGTATTATAATGAGAGAGTATTGTACCTCCATTTTTCTTGAAGTGATACTTATGGGTTGCTATCTGCGAATACAAGGGAGACAAAAGATTACCCTGCCAAGTTTTCTGTGATCTCTCTTGGCAGCTTCTTCCTGAAGTTGTTTCCATTCCTTCAGTTGTTTTGTATCAGGAAATGAGATGCCATATATCCTCTGTAGTGACTCCATATCAGCCTTTCCTTCCCAGTATGTGGCAGAATTCTGTTAAACAAATTGAACAGTTTTTTTTAATATGCAAGTTCAGCCTCATTTAAACGACTTCAATTTATCTTACTATCACCTTAATTCAAACAGCATGATAAACTGACTTATCAGCTGTGGGTGGCATCTGTCAATCAACTATCGCATAACAAAGATTCCAATAAACCACTAACCAATTCGATCATCAGCAAAATGTGATTTGTTACATAATCAGTTGGCCAGACCAAAGCTTCCCAATTTAGTATGGCAAACAGAAAGAATTTGCTATCGAATATATACAAAGTAAATTTTTTATAACTCTGACATTTGCATAAAGTTTTCATTAAATTTTCACAAAATACTTGTGTTCTTACAATCACAAAAAAAAATGTCACAATGAGACAAGCCAGTTTTAAGGAAATAGATATACAAATGAGTATGCTGAATACTCAGATTTTCTGAGCTGTCAATTGGAATTTCTTAAGTCAGTCAAAATGATCTAAAACTCTACTTTATCCAATGTTTGAAAATGCAGCAGTTTGCTTTGTATGAAGATTAGATGGTTACTGTGATCATAAAAATCGAGCTAAATAATAGAGAGAAGATCTGTTTGCATCCATACAGATCTTCTCACTGTACTGTTATAGAAATACATATTTGTATCCATACAGATCTTCTCACTGTACCGTTATAGATATACATATTTGTATCCATACAGATCTTCTCACTGTACCATTATAGATATACATATTTGTATCCATACAGATCGTCTCACTGTACTGTTATAGATATACATATTTTGTATCCATACAGATCTTCTCACTGTACTGTTATAGATATACATATCTGTATCCATACAGATCTTCTCACTGTACTGTTATAGATATACATATTTGTATACATACAGATCTTCTCACCATACTGTTATAGATATACATATTTGTATCCATACAGATCTTCTCACTATACTGTTATTGATATACATATTTGTATCCATACAGATCTTCTCACTGTACTGTTATAGATATACATATTTGTGATTTTTTTTATGGGAAACAAGTGTGGCTCTAAACATGGCAGATTAAGTTTTCCACTCATCCAAATGTACAAGTTTAATAAGTTCACAAGATTAATTTATTGCACAGAACCCCTGTTACAATTAGACCTAAGTAAAAGCAAGCTCTTAATCATTATGCTTAAAAATATATTGGCTACTCCACTCCAGTTCCCTGATTCCTGCTAGCTTTCTGTGCTTCCCAAAGGAGATTATTTGTTTGTTTGTTTCTGTGGGTTTAACAGCACTTTTCGGCACATGGCGGCCAGTATACCAGGTGGAGGAAGAACCCAGGAAAACTACAGGAAGAACAAATGACCCATAGGAAGCTACTGGCAAGCTTTCTCACATACCTAAATTGGCCAAGCCCGAGACTTGAACCCACGCAGAGAGGTGAGATGTCAATGATCGGTAAAGGCACCCTTGGATTAAGAGTTGAAGGCTCTACCACTGAATGACTGTGGCTCTCTAAATTAGGATGGAATGGATGATCACTGTTGGTCCAAGATAACATCTTTATTCTGGTTATCTGGATTTCTTTCCCCTCGTAAGCAACAGTTTATGCAATACTGACATGCAATGATGTGATGTGAAATTTTGAATGTGTAGCTGATTTATGCAGCATCAAACAATAAGCAGAAGCAGCTTCATGACATTAGTGTTAAATCAACACTAAATGCTATGAAGAGAACTACCATATATACTCGCATATAATCCGGGTCTAAATGCAAACAACATAGACCCTGATCTGCCGTCGCAGATGTGCCGGCAGATCAGGGGCTATGTTGCTTGTTCTACTGATTAGTCCTTACAAACTGCATAGACCCAGATCTGCCGGCGCATTATGCGACAGCAGATCTGGGTTTATGCAGTTTGCAGTTGGTGTTGGCCTATACGCGAATACATATGGTAAGTTACAATATGCACACAATATGATAGCTGAGCATGGACTAGGCCTATCTTTAGGCATGGGGTGGAGATTGTTCATTTCAGTCGGACTAGACGTTAAGGTACATGTTTCATTAACCATCTTATGTTTAAGCCCTTTGGATACCTAACAGCTGGAATATTTCTCTTGCTCATGACTGCAATACAGAGTATTGGACACCAACCCTGAAACAGGTAATTCTACAAAATCTGCATGTTATTTGCACTTCATTTGCAATCATTCTGCATTTCATTCGCATCCGTATTTCTGCTACCATCTTGTCATTTTTTATTCACAGTTTCAGGAATACATATTGATTTTGTGTTTATCACTTCCATTCATCATTTTATTTCACTTTCATTCATTTGGAATGCATGTACCAAAGTTGGGATTTCCATTTTCAATAGTACAGTGTTACCATACTTTTTGAAAAAAAAAATTTCAGGTCTTTTCAATGTTTTTTCCCTAGATGAAATTGATTTTTTCAAGGTTCACTTATGACCCTTACTGAATTAAATTAAAAAACATTTTGACTCAAAAGACGTGCATTTTTTAAATCAAAAGCTGTTTCTATTTTGAGACTCTCCCATAACATCTAAATTAGACATGTGACCATGTACTAAACCACAAGATGTATCACAAAAAACAAGCAAAACTATTGAAATTCATATAAATTTCCAGAATAAAAATGTTAACTTTACTCTGCTTAACTGCATATGTCGGTATGAAGAAAGTTTTTTGAAAAGGACTGTTTTAAATTTTGACAAAAAGTCGTCAATAATTACAGTAATTTACCTTTGTATAAAAATTTACCTTTGTATAAAAATTACTGAATTTTCTTTTAAAAATCAAGTTATGTCTGGTTTGTACCCTAACATCTACTTTCCATGCAATCCAACTATGGACTGTATATTTAATGCAGTTACACTCAGAGCATGAAATTCTGAATTGAAAATTGCCCCAACAGTCAGTAGATTTCTACATATTTAGCAAGGTCTGATAGTCTGTTAGTAAGTTGAGGGTGTCGAAAGATACAATTGACTATTATGCTTACACTGATGTTCACAGTGCAAAATACCAAACGATCAGCAAAGATTTACCACAATACATTTTCATTAACTTTACATATCAAAAGGGGAACTGGGGACAATAAGCTTCATTATTTGTCATTTACCAAGATCACACATCACAGCCAACATGTTGGCACATTTTGATGCTAGACTGGTCTCATCTTCTACATAAGAAAAGATATCAATATGGAGAGGACTAAGAGTTAGCCAGTCTTCTTGACCAATCTGATTACCTAAGCACTTGGATTGACTATACAAATATGTTTAGGGCAAGCACCCAAATGATCCATACAGCAACTGTATCTCAAATGACTGAATAGTTCTGCAACCTATGAAAATTCCAGTAAGAAATCAGTAAATTTAACTCAATTACGTATTTTTTTCTGCCATTAGGTAGCAGCTGAAAATTCCTGGTTTTTCCCCAGACTTTGATCAATATTTGCAAAATAAAGGGCTTTTCCCAGTCAGGAACAAAACCTATTCTTTCTCCCAACTTTTTTTTCAGACTTCCAGGTAGTGTGAGAACCCTGATAGTATTAAATAGTATTAAGTGGAAAGAACTATTGCTTTTGTATTTTGTCTTATTTAAAAGTGTGCTTTAAGAAAAAAGAAAAATCACAGAATTCAAAAGATGGCACTGAATTATAATACATAAAAATATAACTATGTACTGGCAGCCTGCCTTAGGACGTGTAGCACTTGCAACAGAGCGCCGTAAAAACGATCATTTTCTACCAGCCATATCTTCATTGTAGATACATCACCAAAATTACAATTTATGCTAAAATAAAGTTCATTTCTTGTTCTTTTTAACTGTGTGTTTGGTTTGTTGATGAAAATAAGTGAATGAACAGTAATTTGCATAAAAAAAGCCACAGTTTCACTGTTATGCATGTTTCAGTCAGCTCAACACCTCACAGTGAAAGCAGCAGATATCGAATTCTCTGGGAAATTCCCTTCAAACACCAAAGCCACCGGGTCAAGACCTAAAAATAGCACCATATTGTAGAGCAAAGAACGGCCTTTATTTTCATATAATTTTTAGAAATATATGTTTGAATTAAATTTTCTTGGTAAGCCTTCAAAAAATAGGTTCATTTTTCCAGCAAAATATATCGGATAATTTTAAAATATTAATATATATGATACCTATATGCGCAGGAAAGCCCAATTTCCGCTAAATTTAATGATATGCATGCCTTTTTGGTCACATTAGTAGTAACCAATCGCAAGCCTGGAAACTGCAAGGTCATATTTAATTGTCTCGAGTAATGCATTCTAAAAGTGATCTAGATTTTGGTCCCGTGTATGACAAATTGCGACAACACATTGGTAAGTATTGTTTTTCTTGCTTTTCAAAACATTTATGAATATTTTTATGCATTTCTTTTTTATATTTTAATGGATTAAATAAGATATTCTTTGGTAAAATGTGTGTGTATACTGTGACACGAAGTTCACAATCACCACGTGTTAGCACATCATGCATTCCAAGACTACGAGAGTGTTTAATTTTAATTAAAAAAATAATTACCTATACTGATTCGATGAATTAGTAAAATGAGTGAAAAATTAATCATTCTGTGCATAAATATTTTGTGTAATGCTTGTTTTTTTTGCTCATTTCCTTACGGTTCTTGGACGTTTACAAACCGGAAGTTGGTTTCTCTCTTACGATGTATCACTTCCTTTTGTTGTTTTCATCAAAATATTTCTTGATGAATGTTTCATTATTATTTTTAGTTGGTCTGTCTGGAAAATCAACACTTTTAAAAAGTTTTATACATTATCATACACGAATAGTAATTAATCTCTCTCTCAATCTCTCTCTCTCTATCTCTGTTTCTTGGCTATATAATAAAACACATTTGCCACCTCCCAACCAAAATATTTCTAAATAAAATCTGAGTAAGTGTCATGATTTGGTATTATGTATAAATATATCAAAACATTTTTGAAAATTTTTAAAAAATGTGTTCACACAGTTAAAATATTTTCAGTCTAAAATTATTACAATGTAATATATCTTAAATTTCAAACTGTGGAAGAAAAAAAAATAATTGTCAGTTTCCCAATTCTTACACTGTTACTGGTCTTATAAATTATTAAATATTCTGTTTTGTACTTTTACAGAGAATGAAGACTTCCACCATATGTCCCGAGTTTTTCAGAGCTGCTGCTGCTATCCACTTTCATCAGTCAGACATCGCGGACTTAATTTAGATATTAGCTAACATTCTTCAATAAAGTTCTCCTGTGTTACAACTGCTGTGTTTGTTTTATGATGTTAGAACTGAAGTTTTGATATTAAGCAATGCTGATTGGTGATGTTCCAAACAGACATGCTTTTCACATTTCAATGAAATATTGTTATTGGTAGTGCTCTTCTGCACAGTACAGATTTTTCTGTGTCGTGGGGTTGCATGCTAATGTCATGTGAGTACTGACCAGGGGGTGGAGAGATATTTTTTAAAAAATGTTTTAAATCCTCAAAATATAAATTGATTAGACAGATTACAGCAATCTGAACACAATACACTTTAAGTTTTAAAAATTGATAAATAAATGGCAGAGATATAGATTTTTTAAATATTCTTGCCTGTATTGGCGGCTGTATTTGCCATTGACCAGATTTGGTGAAGATCTTTAATTTTGAGGATCTGGTACATTGTTGTTTCATAGAATTCAGTTCCCCAAAAAATTGAGCAAAGTCTATGTATACAAAAAAAGATATATGGAAAGTTCCAGACTTCAACTGCAATTAGTTTCAATAATATCAACTACCAAAGTTGGCCATTTATGCAATTTTGACAGATTTGTGGAAAATCACGTCATTTTATGAAGAACATTTTTACCCATAACTTTTGAACCAGAAGGGGTAGACATATCATCTTTTTTTTGTTGTTGTTCTTTTAGGTTTTTAAAGATCTATCTATTGGTTATAAAATCTACTCTGAATTTTTAAGTTGAAATTTTGGCTGCCAGTACATAATATAACTACAACTGCAATAAATGTATAAATATAGTTTTAGAATATCTGTCAGCAAATTTTATTTAGTTTTGTTTAAATAAAATCTGTACAGACACAACTACAGGTGATGATGCCATCACATCAATGATAGTTGTTAGAATAATTTGTAAGTAGGGAAAATGTATGCATTACATTTTGTTTTTGCGTTCCTTTTTCACTTCACTCATAAAATTAGTCGTTTCAGGGTCTTAAGTTGAGCACCTTGATTTGTCAAATAAATTCTTCCTCAGAGTGTAAACATTGTGCCATAATACTGTACACACTGTACTGAAGGAAATGAATGCCTGCACCATAGGATGTGTCTAGGCAATCACAAATATCTATAACCTACTTAAACGTAGGTGGAATATATAATATGCACTATCAACAAAGTTTCTTCTGTACATGGCATCCAGACAATGAATTGTATTATGATCCTGAAGTGTTTTGCTTATGCAATCAAGTCAGCAACTCCTGGTAAATCTGATTATTAACTCTGGATGTACAGTAATATTATCTCAATGCTGTCAGCTGAATACAGCAACTGATGTAGAAGATATACGACTTTCAAAAATTTAACACAAAACTCTATCAGTGTTGACGACAATGCCATTTTTGCCACAAGAAAAGTGATACCAATGTCTTGCCTTGTGCTTGTGAAACAATAATCCAAGTAAAACTTGGTACTGACTTTGACCACAATGAATAAAGTAATTCAAGATGCTAGAGTGAAATTTGAAACTACAGTTCTAAAACTAATCACCTAATCATACAGGGAAATAACTTGTAAATTTTGATATTAAAGTATATTAATCAATCTTTGTACCATATTCAATTTCAAACAATGAAAACTCTTTAAAATGTTTTAGGTGGAAATTAAAAGCACGACAAAAAGATGTACAGATGTGAGGAACACAACATCCCTCAATAGTATATGGTGCAACATAAACACCATGAATTAAAATTATGAACTGGTATCACATTTTTGGTAAGTTAATTTTATTTCAATACAAATAATCTTGAAGTCTGGTATCATGCTGGAAATAATAAAAGTAGAATTCCACCTGTATGCAAAAAATCATTTATGTTAGTTCATATAGAACAGGAAAATATACCTTGGTGACCGTACAGGCCTTGACTTTGCCCGTGTGCCGTACATGTGGTCCTCTACAAAGATCTATCAAAGGTCCACATCTGAAATTACACAATTAAGAATTTTTCAGTGCTCACTTCATGTGGAATTTATGAAACTCATCAAAAAAATTTAAATTAAAAAAAAATAATAATTTACCGTATATGCTCGCATATAATCCGGGTCTAAATGCAAACAACATAGACCCTGATCTGCCGATGCATAATGCGCTGGCGGATCAGGGCCTATGCTGTTCGTTCTACTGATTAGTCCTTACAAACTGCATAGACCCAGATCTGCTGGCTCATTATGCGATGGCAGATCTGGGTCTATGCAGTTTGCAGTTGGTATTGGATTATATGCGAATAATCTCATTTTAATAATTGTATATGAAATGAGCATGCTTACCAGGAATCTGAGTGACAATTTTGCAGGAATCTAGGCACTCTTCTAGAATAGATAACACGTTCATTAAAAGTAGCAAACCTATACAATGATATTGCATCTTCTTACGAGTCTATACATATCTGTACACAGTCAGGAACCATGAAGGTTGAATGAAAATAAATGGTGAATCCACTCCTCTAATTCCAGAACAATGAATACCTTACAGATTTTTTGGCCAAAATAACACCATAAACATCAGCCCTCACAAAGTATATGCATCTTTCATTTCTCTTTGCCTCGGCACAATTTTTCACCTAATTTCTTGTTCTGTATATAATGTTTCTTTTATACTCAGAAACTAAACCGTATGTGCCAGTCTCATATTGATGCTTAAGTACTTTTGTCGATACCTGTTTCTACATAAAAACTCCTGTTCACAATTTTATCACATACAATTTTGATCTTGACAAATTTTGACCAGTGTATTTCAAAATCTTGAATTTTCACTAAACATTTGCAATAATTCTGACAAATCTAAAATGGTTGGCATCTCTGGAAACAGGTTAATTCTATATCATATTGATAACACCAAGGGTTATTGTAAGAAAAAGAAAGTCTGAAACTAAAGAGACAATAAGATAATAATAGAAAAGCAAATAAAGAGTTATTGATGATGTTTTACACTGATACTAGACTGTGGAAACAACTTCAAAGTGCAGAAATAAATGTCACTTAAAACTACCTCATTCAAACTGTTACAAATTATTGTGAATTAATTTATTTTCATGGGTATCAATTACTGTGGTTTTGTGAAACTTTACATTTTCACCGGTACTTAAATTTGTGGATTGGGAAGGTTGTCCTTTTGATTCCACATAAATATAGTTCATTGGGTCTTTAAACTCACCATCTGTAGCAACCACGAAATCCATGAAAATTAGAGAATTTACAGTCAATCAAAAGACATAATTTTAGGATTTTTTGTAACACCAAAATATAGTTAAGAAATCAACACAAGTACTCTAACTTGCATTATATATGAGATGAATACATTTCATGTGGTCCCTGCTTGTAACATTTAATTTCTGTTAAACAGTGATCTTCTGGTGATGAGTGGGGGGAAAAAAGTGACCCTTAATGAACATCAGTGATGTTTATTTACAGTTATTCCAGAATTAAATGCAGGAGGGAGGGAGGTCAAATATCACTCTATTAAAAACTCCTCCAACTATCAGACTGGTCCTGATAATACATTTGAAACAGTCAGGACTACCCCCATAATTCCTATTTAAATAATCGACTCGAAGAAAGAATTTTGAAACTGTGTGGTTGCACCTATACAGGTAAGTGACCAGACCTAGCTATCAACACAATCAGGTATCTTTTTAAATGTATGCTTACCTCAACAGTCAGGATAAAAATGACACTGCTGAGTTAATCTTTCTTTTATACCCCAGCCCTGTTTTAAGTGCTTTCCAATCACCCCCACCCCTTTCCACACATTTGATTCTGGAACAGCCCTTATCCAAAGTATTAAGTATTTATGTATCACAAAGATTCTCATATATGTTACAACGGATACAGCTCTTATAGGCATGACAGACAATATTTGTACTCTGCCTTCTGTTTAAAATATACAACCAATCTGGTCTCCGAATCCTTACCTGTAGACAGTAGTGGTTGGTGTATCAACTTTTTCATTAATGATCCTTTGCTTAAATTTGTTGTACTGAAATTAAAGAAAAAACTTTTAAAAAATGAAGTGGAAATATGCACATCATAAAAAATATGAAATGGACAATTAAAAGTTCTAATGTGTCAATCAGCTAAACCTATTGCCTCTTTATTTCATTAGCTATGACAATTATGACAGCTACAAGATGCTATCTAACATAAGCATTGTTTTAATTTAGCTCAGATATTAAAGGTAGCTTACTCTGATCTGAAGCAAAAGTCTGGCAAATTTAAAACCTTTCTCTAATCATTTAAAATGACTTCCCACAGCAAATAGATGGGTCTTAGAGCAAACAATGGAGCTATCAAGGTGTTAGAGCACAATGGTTATATCTGCAATGAGATGCTGGCACAAACATAGTCACTGTCTCCTCCACTTCCCAATAAAAAGGCTGAGGGACTGGGAACAATGTGTGGTGTAGTACTGACTCAATCATTAGAAGCCAATAACTCCGTAAAATATGGTCAAAATCTTTTTTGAAATTGATAACATCCAGATATTGCAGAATATTAAGCTTCTGGGCTAAGCTGATTGAAAACAACAACAACAAAAATATGTATTCAAGTTTTCACAACCCAATCCAGGACCAGAACTTTGTCATATATGGTCCAAATCTGCTGATCAACAAATTAATCAGAGATCTTGTTGAGATAAAGCTTGTCAGGAGAGCTGGTTGACATCAAACAAAAGATGTGGATGCTAGTGTTAAAAATACATTTGGAGACATTGCTATTCCAAGTCAAATAAGGGCAATAACTCCATAAAATAGTCAGAATAGTTAAAATCTCAAAACTGAACTCACATGTAGATAGAATGCTTTTGCACTCACAACTCACTATGAAGTCTTTTAACTATTGCTACCTTAAACATCTCAAGGAGGTCCTCTTTCTTCATCTCTAGTCTCTCAAAGGGTTGTTTCTCCTTCACAATCTGTTTTATCAAATTCTCAATAGCTGGATAATCACTGCTGGACACCTGCCTAAATGTTTAAAGTAAGTATAAAATTAATGGTGTGTTACAAATTATGCTTGAGATAGGTAAGTAAATATTCCTATTCTTTTCAACTGTAGTTCACAGAAAATGGTAATACTGCAAGGCTATTCCAGGATTTGGAAAAGGGGTGGGGGTGGGGTAGGGTGGGAGGTGCAAGTTGAGAGGCACTTACTTTAAGTTTAGAGCAAAAATGACAGTTTGCCATTACACAACTCACAATTTGACGGGTTTTACCAACAGAGAAAGTAATAAATCTAATATGATTATACAGTACATGCATCACAGATTACAGATTGCCCACTCAAAATGGTAGACATGGACAAAGGGGGCAAGGGATTAAGTGTCCACTACGAACAGTGGATGTCGACTGCATCTAGTGGATGTCCACTGAACCAGGTAATCTAGTAGAACTTGGTCATGGATTTTATTGCAGCCACAGTGGGTTTGCGGCACCCCTCGCTGATTTTAGTGCATTTGCCTCACGAGTCAACACACTAAACAAACAGATGGGAGAAAATCCAACGCCATAAATCCGACCATGACAGGTGTCAATTTCATAACTTTACCTGTACAAACTATACAGTAGTAACATTGTCTGTGGTATTTATCAGTGGCCTATCTCAGGATACATTTAGATGAATGTGCGTAACATATAAAAAATGCAAGGTTTTAAATTTCTATGATATCCTCATACCCATCCATGACAAAGCGCACATCAGAAAAATTGCTCAACTACAATGTATATCCCTGTTGACTGACTACCTGTAAATCAACCTGTTAGTATATACACGTGTGGAAATATACATACTGTTCTGCATCAAGCGGTAACTTCAATATTCTTTCTCAATAAATGTTATTTCAAAGGAATGCTTGTTGTACTGGTTATAAATTTGTCATAGTTCCCTATATATTCCATACTATTTCCATTATTAATTTGTCATAGTTTCCCTTTAATTTCCATACTATTTCCATTATTAATTTGTCATAGTTTCCCTTTAATTTCCATACTATTTCCATTATTAATTTGTCATAGTTCCCTATATATTCCATACTATTTCCAAGGCCCCCTTTGAACAAATTAATGAAAGCAGTATACAAATTAAAAACATAAAGCCCCATCTTATCACAAACGCACAAGATATTTACGTAAGATAGTTGTCATGTGTTTTCATCCTTTATATATGATCTGAAACAAGTTTATATCAAGTAAACAGCCCAATTAAATTTATCAGATTGAATAAATGTCAGACACATGAGGCAATAATAATTTCTGAAGATGACGATAAATTAAGACTAATAATTACAATCAATAGTGATTACAAATGAATGCCGTACTATTTACAGTATACATGCATGATAAAGTACAAGGGTTATAGTTCTTTCTCAAATTTATTTGGTAAGAATAATGTGGCATCGTATATTGACATAATACAAAACAAGATATGCGAGCTATGCTAGAATATATTCTTCTGTAGATTTAGAAAATTGCACTGATTATTTGAGTATGACAATTATTAAATGCACAGAATTCATCTACACTGTACTGAAGGCTGTGCTCTATCAGTGGATGTTCACGTCATCAATGAAGTGATTTTCATGAAAAAAAAAAGTTACTTTCGTCACTTTTTTCATGAATCTATCATCTAGGACCAGCCAAGGAGTGACATCCTTTCTTTGAAGTCAGCTGCTATGCTTGTTAACAATGGTTGGTCAGGAAGGTGTCAAGCTTTGATGTTATTTTCAGCACAGATGTTTCAAAAGAAACATCAACTTCTGAACGAAAATGTTTCTTCTTGTTACAAACCAAACATTATAAAAACCAATAAGCTATTAGTTTCTGAAAAACGAATTTTGAACTTGTAATATGGATGAAAAACACAATGAGGTTAAACTGCGATATTTTCACGTAAAATTGGTTTCTTGTGGTATTTCAACATAATTTTTTTTTATTTTCCCCATTATTCTTTTAACACAGTACAAAGAATAGAAGTTTATCACAGCTATGACATGTTTAATGCAAGCTCTACTACACTACCGGCTTTCTTTTCTTAAAAATGCATTTTTCTTTGTAATAAAATGAGTTTATTATATGCAAAAATGAGAGAGAGGGAGAGAAGTGAGTAATTATGCATCATAACTTTCAATCGATGTATCCCATATCTTTTTTTTGCTAACTTGGAAAATGACATTGATCATTAGTGAGAATGTATTTTTTAAATGTGCTGCAATTATCTTCATTTCAGAATTCGTATAATGACAAAATTTAAAAGTAAACTTTGTATACTCTTCTTTATTCACAACAATAAGTATAATGCTGCTTAGCAATGCTTTTTGTTTGTATTTAAAAAAGAATTTATTAACTAACTGGGTTATTAACCTGCCATTATTGTGCTTTTCTTCTTTTCTTATTATTTCTAGTTTGGTTCTATAGTCCAACTTGGTCATAATTAACATGAACAAACTAAAAGCTTCAGAAATTTAAAAGACTGAAAGTCGAATGAGCTAGGATTGCTACAATAATCAAAATGAAGACACTGACAATATTCACAATGACCCAAGAATTAATATGAAAGGTTCACAATCAACAAAAAATAATTAGGATTTACAACCTTTGATGCCAAAACCTCTTCCACCTCCAGTTTGGAGTAGATAAAGTTCTACCAGGGATACCTGTTTAAAGCCATTAAAAATATTAAACCACATATTAATAGCAATCAATTCAATTAGAGATCGATTTTACAGCCTTGGTAAACACACGGCTTAGCTATTTTGGGCAATATACAAGGGATTATTAATTGACATGACGTGTTCAGCTTATGCATAATACAGTACAAGTTAAACAAAAAGGAAAAAATTGAATAAGAAATTCCACTTATATGAAGCGAAAACTAAACTGACATACAAAAAACTAGAGGCTATTTATTGTACAGTAAAATACAATCTTATCTACTGCAGATACTCATTTCACAACCGAGTTTGCATGATAGTAGGTATATCTGTTCAATTTCAAAAGATGACGATCATATAATGGATGTCAAGGAGAAATTAACTGCTACTGCAATATGAAGAAAGCTTTTTCCAAACAGTACTTACTAACTAACCCCACCCTTTTTTTGTGCTGTGTACATGTATATCTTTAGGATTTTAACCTTGCATTAGTATTGCTTTTATTTCTTCTGCGGAGTCCACAGTTTGTTCATGTGACTTTAAACTTGGTTTTGATTCTCAAAGATTCAAAGCTATTTGGGCAATTATGGACATAATTTCAGTAATTTCTAATTCTTGGCTTAATTGCTCAACCTTGTCTACATACACATTTTGTATGTGTTCTTAGGTGACAAAATGTTTTACTTGTATTCAAGCCAACTTTTTACAAAGGATAATGACGTCAAAATGTACCAAGTCAGTAACTAAACTGATAATAAAACAATATTCGCTTGACATTCATGAAGAGTTTTGCAGTATTTGTCATGTGGACTGAAAGAATGTACTGTACCAAATGAAGCTGTATCTGCATCAACTGAAAATAATACAAGTTTATCTCCTATCGAAAATATTTAAGTGATTATGCTTTAACATCACTTTCACCCACACATTTGGTAATATTAAATTCGTCAGATGACCAAACCAGAAAACATAAGTAAATTTCTTTGAGCTGTTGGCAAAAGCTGCATGTGCTTATTATATTCTACATATACACAGTAGGTCTACTGTAAAGGTAAACTTGTGTCTAGTTCTTGAGAAAATGTGTCATATGGACATGTATATTTGGTGCAGAAGCATTACACAGAGGCTGGACTAGAGGTTGCATTTTGGAATGCATTATGTATATTTCATTGTGTGGGAACATGTTAAGCAAACAATTTAAAAGTGACTGGGACAATGAAAAAAAAATCACAGCATTTCTCGCATTCTTTCTTTTCATAACTGAACAAATAGCCCAAGTAATCATGTTACATGTTGCTTCAACGTCTTCTTTCTTCTCATATGAACCCTCTAATACCTGTGATTTCTTTTTCTTTTTAATTGTCTAAAAGCAGAATCTCTCTCTCTCTCTATCTCACAGTTATGAAAATCACTATTATTAAACTTTTTATGTTGTGTAAAGCACATAAAATATTGTATGGGATTCTCTGTTCGGAAATTTATCTTTAATCTCTTGCAATAAATGTATGTCAATGCATGTTAGTGGGCAAGTCTTTGATTATTAAATGGCATTGTGTACAACTTAAAAAGAGCATTCTGCACTGTCTACTGTAGCTCAGCCAACTTTTAAGTTCTATGTGATGTAGTTGATGTAATTATATTGCTGTGACTTTCCAACAGGGGCAATAAAAACATAATCCGTCCACTATGAGCCACGATGTAGACCTCCACGATGACCACTATATATCGTCAGTGATGGACAACAGCGTGGACTGATCAATTTCATCTGTGGAAATGTGGATTTTCCGTAATATGCAAAGCATGTCCTGTAACTGTGAAATTTTTATACTAATACCATCAATGCAAAACCAAGATCTAGCAAAACTGTCTTGCTTAAATATTTATATAAAGATACAGATTTATTTTTAAACAAGAGTACTATAAACAGTACATTATACACCTACACCTGTTTAATAGTCCTCTATGTCAATAAATATGTGGGCAGAAACCAAATCTTCTTTCTGTCATAACGACAATCACCTTTGACCTTTTGACCCAAAAATCAACAGGCTTCTTCCTTACCCCAAGTGTAAGCCATCTACAAAGTTTGTTGCAGGTCAGGTCTGTAATGCAAAACTAATGCAAAAACCATGTCTTCTATCAGTTACAGTGACCCTGCCCTTTGACCTTTTAAACTTAAATCAATAGGCTTCTCCTTACCCCATAGTCTGGTCCAAGTATGTGAAGTATAAATAATATAAATGCACAGAAACCATTTGTATTCCTTCAGTCAATGACCTTGACCCTTGACCTTTTGGCCCCAAAGTTGAATGGGTTCTTCCTTACCCTAAGTGCAAGCCATCCACAAAGTTTCATAACTGTAAACGATAGAGAACTCAAGTTAAACCATTTTTTTTCTTTCAGATCCAGTGACCTTGATACCTGACCTTTTGAGCCTGAAATTGATCGGGTTCTTCCTCACCCAAAGTGCAAGCCATCCACAAAGTTTGGTAACTGCAAATGGTGGAGAACTCAAGTTATTGTTTGGAAATCATTTTTATTCTTTCAGCCACAGTAACCTTCACATTGACAGAGTTTGGTAACTGCAGATGGTGGACATCTTTAGTTATTGTCAGAAAAAAAATTGATAATAGACATATGGACGAATGGACATCTGAACATAATATGTTCTGCCTTATAGTGGGCATATACAAAAAAAATTTGGGCATTTGCAGGGCTGAGCAAATTCCATAGCCCAACATTTGGGGCAAGTGAAATTTTTTGTCAGACTTGAAAAACTTTCTAAGGGGATTGTCCAGGATAAGTAAGTTTGTGTCAATATCAAAAAGTTGAATAACCACTGATTTCTAACTGCTTCACATTTAACAAGCAGAATATTTTCTCTTACATTTGATCAATTGCTTTCACAATTAAATTACATTAATTAGTAAATGTCACAGCTGTCCATGTTATCAGCAGGTCTATCTACTGCCTTCAGCACTCAAAAGAGCACTTTCCAACCTATATCACAATACTCATATATATAGTATCACAATCTGCTTTCACTCTCTAGTGTATTTCTCAGTTCGCTTGTTAGTAAAGATCAAAGAGGTCACTAGGCCCTCCAGAGATCCTGAAACCACTCAGCTGATGGTTGCATACTTCATATGACCAAATACATCACTTTGTCTGACATGGAGTAAATGCCTACTCATGGCCAGGGAAAACCTCGGGAAGAACCACCGACCCACGGGAAGCTAGTGGCAAGCTTTCTCACATACCCATGTTAGCTGAGCAGAGACTCGAACCCACACGGACGGAGTTGAGATATCAGTGATCTGTAAAGGCGAGCACCTCAGACCACTCTGTCACCTGGGGCCCCTTTCATTTAGGACCAACAAGGCATCATAAAAAGTCTTCTAGAAGAAACTCCATGTTGATATGGCTTTCCATTTTGGAGAAATAACGATAACATTTTAATGATGGCAACTGTGGCGGCCGTGTTGGACATCAGATCAGCACCATTTTCATTTAGGACCAACTAGACATCATAAGAAGTTGTTCAGTAAAAACCTCATGATGATACAACCATTCATTCAGGAGTAGTGATAACAATATTTTCAAGATTGCTGCTGTGGTGGCCATATTGGACATCAGATTGGCACCATTTTCATTTAGAACCAACTAGACATTATAAGAAGTCTTCTGGCATAAACCCCATGGCACTCTTTACTATTCATTCAGGAGTAGCAATAACAAAATTTTCAATATGGCCACTGCAGTGGCCATAATGGACATAGATCAGCACCATTTTCATTTAAGACTAATTAGACATCTTAAGAAGTCTTCTGGTGAAAACCCCATGGCAATATTATTTTTCGTTCAGGAGTAATTATTCAGGAGTAGTAGTGACAACAGGATTTTCATCATGGTTGCTATGCCGGCCATATTGAACATCAGATCAGCACCATTTTCATTTAGGACCAACCAGACTTCATAAGAAGTATTCTGGTGAAAAACCCACGTCAATATGACTTTCCGTTCAAAGGGAGTAGCAATAACAAGATTTTCAAGATGGCCACTGTGGCAGCCATATTGGACATCCGATTGGCACCATTTTTATTTAGGATCAACTAGCCATCATAAGAAGTCTTTTAGTGAAAACCCCATCTTGATCTGACCGTACATTCAGAAGGAATAGCAACAAGATTTTCAAGATGGCCATATTGGACATCAGATCGACACCATTTCATTTAGGACCAACTAGATATCATAAGCAATCTTTCAGTGAAAACCCCATCATGACATTACCATCAATTGAGGAGTAGTAGCAATACAAGATTTTAAAGACGGCCACTGTGGTGGCCATATTGGACACCAAATTGGCACCATTTGTCATCTAGGACCAACTAGTTATCATTAAGAAGTCTTGCTGTGAAAACCCCATGTTGATACGGCCATCCACTGAGGAGGAGTAGTGATAAGATCTTCAAGATGGCCACAAGTAGACTGTTATTTTCAACACTGCTAGTAATGTGTTCAGTTCATATACTACTAGGAAAAGATTACGGTTATACATATTATACGACCACAAGTTTGGTGAGATGTTTCAAATTTATTATAATCTTCAAGAATGAGATTTTAAATGTTATTACAAGTTAAAGAAAAAATGTAGATTTGTAGTCTGTTCAGTAAAATTAAATATAACTGAACTTTAATACTAAATAAAGTAGCTCACTCAACAATAATGACTGACTGCATTTTTTGTTGTTCCTAAAATCCAAGTAAAAATGAAAACTACAGGACATGTGATTTTGTCCAAGTCTCTTGTCCAGGGTAAATGGATCAAGAAAATATTGGCTCAGCCCTGATAAAGTTTAAAAAATCTTCGATTATACCAATACAAGATTAATGACTGCTCTTGTTTCTGTGGATACCTGCCAACTCCTACAGAGGTATAAGCATAACCCAAGCGGCAAAAAAGCGTAATCTGTATATTACATGCCATAATTATAATAAACTGTATGAAAAATGTACATTTAGTTTTGCTACTAACCTAGACTTGCAGCTGGTTAAAGTTCTTGTCACAAATGGGAAAAATCCATGTGGATTATTACCAGAATACACACACAAAACATACTGACAAATTATATATACACAACACTCACTTTAACTAGTCTACATGTCTAACTTTCGCGGAGTGATCATACAGTAAACTCCACAAATTCTGCAATGATCATTACCATGTGCTCAACCCGAGTGCTGTATTACCCCTATCATTTTCTTCTTTCTAAATTTGTAAAGCACTACTGATTTGTCTTTTTTCTGATCCGAAATATTTTAAAGTTTAAAAAGATCCCTCTTCTCTAACATTTTTCAGTCACACAACATCAGAGTCACATCAATAAAGCCTGTTTCACTTAACATTTGCTGCCATTTTTTAAAGTATAAATTGGTCCACTAACAAATTCTGTGTATTATTACAATGAATCTACGAGACAAGTTTTCAAATTGAAGAAACCCCGTCTGTTTTCTTGGAAATGTGTCACATATAACTGCTATAAATAGAAAATAAGGAAATTAAGTGGATGTCTATGACATATGCACTCTTGCACTATTCTTATGCAGCAGTCTTCTTTTTTAGAATATTCTCAGATTTATATGTGTGGGATTAAAGAGATGATAATAAAAATGACAAACACAACTTTTTATTGCTTGATTATTATTTTTTTAATGTACCAAAAAAGTTTAATCCATAAACAGATGAGCGTACAACATAATTAGGGGAAAAAAAATCGGAATTATAACGCCAATAGCGTAACGGTTGTCATTTATGTCTGTGGTGTGTAGGTGGAGGGAATGTGGTTGTGGTGGGATTATGACAATTACCAGCAATTAAAACTTGGTTCATTGAAATAACCATGAATTTACATCAATACAATAAACCTATAATGCAATGGTGAGAATTAACTCTATTGTATGCATTCATTTTGCATAGCTTTGCCACCGTGTCAGCACATCAAATGCATACACAATAAAACTTCCCTTAACCAGCCACTGTTGGTATTATGTTGTATTACATGAAATCTTGTATGTTTTTAGCAAACTCAGATAAAATCCATGTATATCTGAATTGAAACAGTAACTATTTATTCTTCAATGCAAAACAAAGGTTTTTCAAACGACTTACTTTTCTGACCACATGTCATAATAGAAACCATTCTCAATGGGTGGTCCGTAGCACAGATGTCCCCCATACAATCTCTCCATGGTCTCTCCAAGGATATGAGCACTGGAGTGCCAGAATACATACTGACCTGAAAGTAACAATAGTAGCTGCCTTATTGATCATGCAAAATAGAAGAAAAATGTGGTTTTGAGGGGTAAAACTAATATTAAGACGGTAATACTTACATGCTATTATTATACTTCTCTTTTCTAGGCACTAATCTCAGCTGAAAATCCACTCCTCCGATTAGTAATTGGAGGTCTAGAACAAAAACAACACAGATCCAGTCACCTTAGTCACTTCAAAAATCATTCAGAATATCATCCTTCTTTGACTCGGATCAAGACTCCTGAATATCAGAGCAGGGAAGGAGGCAGGAATCTGGTAATAATAGCCGGTATGTATTACCTAGTTAAAATTTGTTTCACCCCCTACCCCAAAACTACATTTTAACAGCAGTAATACATAACATGCTATTTATTACATTGATGAATCTGCCAGCTAGGAGGGAAGCTGATGGCCTCACAAAATAGTTGTCATGCAAAACTTACCATCTCTAATCAGCAGGATGCTACTGCAGACTGGAAGATGACTGTTGACAACTTGTTGAGCTGACACAATTGGCCTTATTGCATATGTACCCTTGCTCTGGTGTGCCATCGATCGGAGGTAGAATGAGAAAGTGGAATGAGAACACCAAAAGGCAACTTCCATGATATCATCCCGTCAGGAATGATTAAGACAGGCCCAAGGTGTAGCAATAGCCCGAACCTCAAGGGCTTTGATTCTTATGAAAGAAAGATCTCTCGCAGTGAGAGGTTGATAAGCTCTTTTGATAGTCAAACTAATCCACCCAGTAACCGCTTAGATATCAGAAGTAACTTTGAGAGCTATAAAGAGACCTTCCTACCATTCATTTCCCAATTTGATTAAGCCAAATATAAACCAAAGAAGTCTATCTGGTCATCCCTAGCACACATGTGACTAAAACTAGGTATCTGAAATGGTTCTGGAGCTACCAAAGGTAGCCGATTCTTAGCCACTAAATTGGGTTGGCACAAGTGAGCAAGAAACTGGGCTCTAAGGCTCAAAATACCTAATAAGCTCCAAAAGATGAGAGTCCAACCCAACGGTAGAACCCATCAAAAACCTGATTACAAAGGGCTGCTCTATAGCCCTTCATGGTGGAAACTGAACAATCTTGTTCTTCAAAAAAAGGGAAATAAAATCCACAACTGCAGTTCAAAAGGGGCAGATCAGATCAATGCTCTGTCAACTGCACCAATTATATTAGACTTGCCACTTCACATTATAAACCTTGGA
This sequence comes from Margaritifera margaritifera, assembly GCA_029931535.1. Lineage (NCBI taxonomy): Eukaryota > Metazoa > Mollusca > Bivalvia > Unionida > Margaritiferidae > Margaritifera > Margaritifera margaritifera. Next base: position 239,360 of record JAQPZY010001646.1, read on the forward strand.
GGTCAAATGCATCCTAGCCTAAGCAATGCAGTCTGCAACTCTGCCTGAAAAATAATTTTGGCGGATAGATCATTTGATACGAGCCAACCATGAAGTTGGAAAATCTGTGGGTTGTTGCGAAGGAAGCATCCTGTTATGTGACAGGTGATCCCTCCTCAGTGGTAACTCCTGGGGTGTCTACCAATAGGTCAAGGAGACCACTTATGTACGACTATTGGTGCCAGTCAGGCTATCAGGATGAACCATAACAAGGTCCTGACGCTGGGAATGACTCAAGACAATATTCTGAATGGTGGGATGGTGTAGGCATACAGCCAATCCCACTTCAGACTGCAGGTGTCCACTACCCATGAACTCTGATCTGGCACTGGGGAGACATAAAGTGGTAGTTGTTGAGCCTCACTGCCATTAAGTCACCACTGCCCTCCCCCACAGCTGAAGAAGACTCTCTGCTACCGATTGGTGCAAAGACCATTCTATGAGGACTGCATTTCCTTGTCTCAACAGGCTGCCTACTAAAATATTTGTCTTCCCTGGAATGTGTCAAACTCTGATAGAAATCCACTCAATTTTGAGAAGGAATCAGAGCTGACTTCTCCAGATTGGCTATTAAACCTAGACGCATCACTGTCTTCCAACTGAGTGATAGGTGTCTGAATAAATATGAGAAAACTGTATATCAACCTCAGTCAGCAAAATACTCAATGATTGGAACCCCCTGTAATATCCAGTGAGCCACTATGACTTCCATCACCCTGGTAATGTTCAGGGCAAGGAAGATTGGCCAAAGAAAAAAGCCGAAAATTTAAAGAACTTTACCAGACAAAATTGCAGGAATTTCCTGTGGGACGGAAAGATGGGGATGTGAAGTTATGCATCCTGGGGATTGCCCAGTCATTTGATCTTATGATGTTCCTGACTGAAGCTGCTGTCTCCATATTTAAATGCTCTTCCTGAATAAACTTGTTTAAGGGGGAAAGATTGATGATACAGCAAAACTTTTCCTCCTTTTTTGAAACTAGAAAGATCCCTTTTCAAGCAGATGGCTATCACAGCCATGTTGAAGGTCTGATTGGCAGCATTTTCTTTACTGATTAATTATACAAGTTGAAACCCAATGTGAATACAATCTTTCAAAAGTGTGCTACGACTTTTTGAGAAGCCACTATTGTACAAAATATTGCTGTAGTCTTCTCAAAAGCACCTCTGACTGACAGCTGAATGGTGTGTTCAAAGCATTTGACATGCACAGTTGTGGTGAGATTTTACACATAAGACCATATTTGAGGCACTGTGTATCACAATAACCGTGTTAGTTTAATCTTGAGTTAGAAACTCTAGGTTTATATCTTTAATGTTCTGTGCAATAGAACCCCCCCCCCCCCGACACTTTGTACTCGACATATAGTTTGGCACAACTTTTGAATCCCTCCTCCTTAACTATACCAAGTTGTCGGAGATCATGCACACACATGATGGCTAGTTTTTCACTACACCACTGCCATTTTACTTTGGACATTGTGTATATCACTGGTGACCTAAATGCAGTAATTTGCTGTTGGTTGGGTACCTTTTTGCCAGAGACCACATAATTCCTAGTCTCACTTTAAAGAGACTATTGTATACGTTTCAAATGGTTGGTCATTGCACTGGTGCTACCCTGAGTGTTGGAAACCTATGTAGAGCATTGATTACACTCAGCTTTCTGTTTGGCACTGGCATTCAACAATTGCAAAATACTTCCAAACTTGAGATCACCTGCCATTTGAATAAGACTGGGATACAAACTTGTGTCATTTTCTCATGCACTTTATTTAACATTTAAATTGAAGGCAGGTCTTGTAAATGTTTACAGGGCTAACACAAAATTATTCATTTATGTTTGTAAACATGACAGCCTAAGCAATAAGATTTTTAAGTTGGCAGTGTGTTGGCCATACTGAATGTCCAAGGGGCAAACTTATTCATTTAGGACCAACAAGTCCTTGGCATGAATGTGTGTCAAGTTTCAAGGCAATCCTGCCAGTAGTTTAGGAGTAACGATAAGAAACTTGTGGTAATGGACAGACAAAAGATAACAGATGTCAGACAACAGGCTATCACATAAACTCTTCTGGTCTATTACCAGTAGAGCTAAAAATTGGGGACCTCAAAATCAATAATGGCTGTAATAAAGCATAGAATAACCTTTTATCAAACAGCCAAATATATGGATATTGATTTTTTATCTCAATGTTTATGTTTATTTATAAACAGTTTGCTCTACCCACTTCATTTTTTTTCTCATTTCATTAAAGTGAAACATACTGCCTATGTAAAGAAAGACATACTGGATACGACAATTACACAGGAATACATTTGATGACACAATGACATCAACCTGATGAAGTCTGATATGATTAGAGCAGTTGTTATATATTAAAGACCCAAAGAGTTCCTCGAAGAGAATGACGCTCTATTGGGCGAAAAGAATTTCCAGGAATTCAAGATAAGACCATTTCTTCCTTTTAATTGCTGAGTGGTGAAACCATCTGATATTCTTCAGTGATAATGTGATTTTCAAATTAGCTCCTGTGATACACATACTGGATATCAGCTTGGCACCATTGTCATTTAGGACAAAGTAGGCATCATTTAAAATCTTTTGGTGAAAACCCCATGTCATTCAGGGGGAGAAGTGACAACAAAATTTCTAGGACAGTCGTCATGACAACCATATTTGATGTATTACTGGCACCATTATTTTTTAGGACCAACTTAGGTATCATAAGAAGTTTATTGGTGCAAACCCCATTTGGAAGGAGCAGACATAAAAATATTTTCAAGATAGCCACCATGGTGGCCATATTGAGGGTTAGTCATTTTCAATAAGGACCAACTCAACACACAAGAACTCTTCTGATAAAACCCCTCAGGTCAAAATGACTTTTCATTTAAGGGGAGTAGCGAAAACAACATTTTCAAGATGACCACATATTGGACATTAGACCAGCAGCTTTTTAATTTAGGATCAACAAAACATTACAAGAAGTCTTTTAGTGAAAACCCCATGCTGATATGAGCATTAATTCAGGAGAAGTAACTATAACAAGTCTTTCAAGATGGCCACTGTATGGTGGCCATATTGGATGTCAGATTGGCACCATTTTTATTTAAGACCAACTGGACATTATAAGAAATATTTTGGTGAAAACCCCCAGTCAACATGACTTTCTGTTCAGGTGGAGTTGTGATAACAGGAGTTTCAAGATGGCCGTCATGACGGCCATATTGAATGTAAGATGCATCACCATTTTTATTTAGGACCAGCTAGACATCATAAGAAGTCTTTCAGAGCAAACACCATATTGATATGACCATCCATGCAGGATGAGTAATGATAAGATTTTCAAGATGGCCACTGTGGTTGCCATATTGGATGTCAGATTGGTACCATTTTCATTTAGGACCAACTAGACATCGTAAGAAGTCTTTTAGTGAAAACCCCATTTTGATATAACCATCCATTCAGGAGGAGTAGCAATAACAAGATTTTCAAGAGGGCTGCAATGGTGGCCAAATTGGACATCAGATTGGCACCATTTTTTTTATGACCAACTAGACATCATAAGAAGTCTTTTAGTGAAACGCCCATGTTGATATGACCATCCTTTTAGGAGGAGCAGTGATAACAAGATAGCTGCCATGGCAGCCGTATTGGACATCAAATCAGCACCATATTAATTTAGGAACAACTAGACAGCCTAATCTTTTAGTGAAAACCCCATGTTGATATGACCATCCATTCAGGAGGAGTACTGATAATAAGACTTTCAAAAAGGCAACTGTGGTTGCTGTATTGGATATCCAAGCAGCACCATTTTCTTTTAGGATCAACTAGACCATGGGGTGAATATACAAGTGAAATTTCATGGCAATCTTCCAAGTAGTTTAGGAAAAGCAGTGATAACAAACTTGTGCTAACTGACAGACGGAAGACGAACAAAAAACCATCCATAAGCTCTTCTGGTCTATGTCTAAAACAGTAATCTTTTGACCCTTACTTTCTGTAATAAAGGATTTCTTAGGGTTTGGCTGAAAAACTGACTACCTTTTGATAACTACATCATTAAACTGGCCATTTTAACAAAGTTTTTAATTTTGTGGTTTAGCAAAGATTTTCATTTTTTAGGAATTATTTCAAGATCTGTTGCCAATTTCCTGCTTGCCATGTGAGGACACAAGTCAACATAATCCTAGCAGTTCTCAGTGATTGAGGACTTGCATTTCCTTTTTTTGTTTTCACAAAATGCATCATACAAGGATTTTACTACAATGCAGATCCAACAATGCTCGCTTTATATATGAAATATCACTCATTACATTTTCAATGATTTATCATTTTGAAGTAAACTGACTGCTCAAATGAACTGTACTATGATGATCTCCATGCAGTCAGCTGAATCAACGTGTAATGTATCTTTATGAGTGTACTCACACAGTAAGCAGATGGTATTGCAAGAATATGGAATATTTCCACAAATTTAAGTTTCCCCAAGAAATTCTTGAAAATTTTGTGCTCAGCACAATTTTGTGATTTACAAATTTAATACTCTGACACACACACACACACGCTGCCTGTTCTCTTACCTTCCTCAGAATCAAACTTCACTAGCTCCAGAGTGGCATCCTTCTCAAATGGTCGGTCCAAATCCCAAACCTCTCCATTCACTTTCGCCACTACTGCATTGTCTGCAAGGCCTTGACTGTTAATATAAGAGAAGTTCATAATTTTACAATCAATAAAACCTAACATGTGTTCTGAAACTAAATGCAACCTAGTAACAATTTTTGACGTGATGACAATATTCATGGGAGAATTTACCCCTATATGACTGCTGTGTGTACAACTAGATATTTGTGATTAACCCAAAAGAACACATGGTATTAAATACATCATTACTATCATTTAAAACATTTTTCATCTTTGGAAAGGTCTATGATGACAGTAATTGTTTATATCAGTTGTTAAAACAAGACACAATTCTACAAAATAATATCTCAAATTGTGATCACCTAATTCCCTTGGCAACATCATATGGTGTAGTTTCCCAAGCTTTTGCATCAACCTGTTTGCCATCTGGTAGTGTTATTTTGATTGCAGTACGGGGCTGAGCCGCTACAAAGTCACCATATTCTTTCTTCAACTTATTCCACAGCTGCAGCCGCTGCTCAATAAACTCTGGGGGAGGAGCCAACTACAATGAAGAACAAAAATATTTTATCAAAACCCTACATCAGATAACAAGGAAGCCATTTTCTTCCATCAGAATTTTTCATTTTTTTTACTAGGTTCCAAACAAACAAATAAATTCCAGGAACTGATGTGCCCTGCATTTTGTTGGAAGCAGGGAAGTGCAGTTTTGTATTGGAAAGAACCTGGTGACAATGGTGATATAGTAAATGTATGTATGTATTATGTAGTACATGTAGAGCTTTACGGCACCTCAGCACAAAGTGGCTATTTAGTGCCAACAAAAGGTTATGTTCCAAAAATGTAAAAATGAATTCACACAACAATTAGGAAGATAAAGCCTTCCAAATAAATGTATAACTAAGCACAACAAGATAAAATATAAAATGTAAAGATGTAAAAATTATGTAAAATGTATATAAAATAACTGGTAATGGTAACACATTTAAAATCCTTACAAAAAAGTTATTAAAATTTCTGGTATAAACCGCATTCCCTTAAAAATTCCAAGATTTTCTCATATATGACATGTGCTCGTACAGTGTCTTCAAGCAGTTCACATCAAAATGCTTCTGTCTCACAGAATGGAAATTGACATACTCAACTAGAATGTGCTCCACTGTTAGGGTACACACTCCTGTTGAGGTTCACCCTTCAGGAGATATGCACAAGTCAGGTTAAGTGTCCGATGCACAATTGGCACAACACCACCTCATCTCTCCAATTTCTTCTATATGAGGAATACCACTCACATATAGTGGGTTTGATATTCTTAAGTTTGTTTGCAGAGTTTTCATTCCACATATTATGCCATCTATGACGAAAATGCTGATTTATACAATATTTCAAGTCAATATATGGAATCTTCCATTCGGAAACGGGTGACTGCAGGGCACCCTTAGCCGCTTCATCTACCCTTTCATTACCTCTTGTGCCAATTTGACTAGACAGCCAATAGTACAGAACACTTTTCCCAGATTGTATGAGAACATTATGTTTCTCTGATATCTGGGATATTATCGAGTTGTCAAATTTAAGATTCTGCAAGACTTTCAATGTGGAAAGGGAATCCAAAAAGAGGCTGTAATTTGTTTTTCAAGAGGTTTCAATGTAGTTCAAAGCTCTGAGTATGGCTGTAATTTCTGCACTAAAAATTGAGGCTTTATCCAGTAATCGGCTTGAGATAGTGCCATCGGATGTCGCTATGGCAGCTCAAATTTTGTCTCTATCTTTTGAACCGTCTGTATACATGGATGTATGGCTACAATAAAATACTCTGATTTCACTGAATTTACTGAAAAAGGAGATTTGTTGAAGACTTTTTGGATTTGCAAAGATCAAAAATTATTTGGAGATTTTGATAACCACAGTGGTGATTGGGATTACAGAATTTTGCAATATTTCCAACACTGATTTTTGCTGTTTCTAAGTGGGGACAAATTTGTATGCCAAAAAGTGAAATGAAGCTTGGTTTCTGAACACACAATGTTTGGCATTTGGGCCTCAACACTACATCTTATGCAGGGTTAGATGGATTAGAAGATAGTTTGGAAGCATACTGATGACCCAATTTCATTCATCCTATATAAAGTGATGATTCATTTGCCTCAACATAGAGGCTTTCTAAATGGGAAGTTCTAAATGACCCCAGACAGAGTCTAAGTCCCTGATCGTGCATCGGACCAAGCATCTTGAGCTAGGATTTACAAGCTGATCCATACACCTTCGAGCCATAGTCAAGTTTATATCTCACTAATGACCTGTATAGCCAGAGTTATACCTTTTGATCAGCTCCCTAATCTGTTTTACCACAACCCGTATTAAATCCAGGGCTTTTTGACAGTTGTCCCAATATGTAGAAGAAACATTAGTTTACAGTAAAAAAATAAGGTCTCCAAATCAGGAACGAGATATCCGTCAAGATATAGCTCTGGGTCATCATGAATACGAAATAATAGGCAGAAATGCATAGTTAGTTTTCGATTTAGAAAATTTAAACCGATTTACTTCTGCCCATTTACGAACTTTGTTTATGCTCATATGTAGTCGATGTTCAACAGTAGTGGTCCCCCTCTTACACGGCCACCCCGTCTGCAGCAGGAAAGTGGCCTTATAAGAGGGGTAGCCTTTCTTAAAGGGGGATCACACAGTTGTGAGTAATAACTACATATAAAGTATAAAAGGTGTAACTAATTTTTATATATTTAATATTTACATTTAAAAATCAGTGGAATATTATCTGGTTATGGACGTTAATGTGATAAAACTAAAATCAATGTTATTTTTTTATAAATATGAATAATCATCAATCGTGGTGCAAAACCACCTTGTTGGTAAATTCTGGGCACAAACATTTGGTTGCAACTATCCCTGTATGTCCATCGATTCCTTCTTGCCACTCACCGCAGTTGAATGTATATTGACAATGTTTATTTTAATCTTTCTGACATAAAATTTCTCAGTAGTGATCAAAGGACTCTCCCTCCTTTTGTTTAGTCTAATTGCTTTCACTTTTCGTTTTAAACTGTGAATGTCTGACGACATTTTTTGACAACTTATTCCTTCGTGGGAAATATATAGTTATCACACGAGATGCAGTGTTTACAAAGGAAGTGAGTTTGTTACATGATCGACTTTTTTTTCCTTTCTTCCTCCAGTCTGGTACCCGGTTAAGTACATTTCATAATCTATGAGAGGGCAGCCAGAAAGGCTAACATACCATTTTACTATCTAGGGAGCCGCAGTGGCTCAGTGGTTAGCGTGACGGACTCATGACCCAAAAGGTGCAGGTTCGAATCCTACAATCGGAGCAGGCTGGGTCATCTACCGTGGTGTGTCCTTGGACAAGGCACTTTACTCCAGTTGTCTCGGCACTAAATAACCTACTTGTGTTGCTGTGCCGTAAAGCACCAATGCAAACCATTTTACTATCTGGCGACCGGATGTCATGCTGACTTGAACTGAACAATACGGTGCTTCTCATCAGTTAGCTTTTGTCATCTTGATAATTATCGGTGGTAATAAAGGCCAGTAATCATCAAAGTGACAAAAGCTAACATCTAAGGAACACATGGCAGTAAGGATAATCAGATTACTTACCTCTTTGTATGGATTAAAGTTACTTTATTGGCATGTTGGAACAAATGTCAATATGTTGAGTTGAGAAATCAACATATATTAGGGAGATTTTAATCTGTAAACAACCATTATGTGGCCACTTGTGAGGGGTAAATTTTAGTTTTTGCACTAAAATGCCGGCCACTGGTTGCATTAGAGGGGTGGCCATCCATGAGGGGTACTTTTGAACACAAACTCGTCTGTGACAAGGGATTGTGGCCGTATAAAGTGGGTGGCCACTGGTCAGGGGAGCCATTCAAGAGGGGAACCACTGTATAAATACTCTTTGATTTATAGCAGATCAAAAAGTCAGCAACATACAATGAGCAGTCAGTTCCTGGATTAAGGCATTTCACTTTGCTGTTAATTTTGATGTTGAACAGGATGACTGACAATATGCTGCCCTGATGTACACCCATCTTCTGAGGATAGCTTTTAGAAAGGGTACAACCTACCTTAACTCTTAAGTTTCTATTTTTCAAAACATTGGAGAGAAAGTTAGGTAGGCATCCTTTTAGACCTAGGTTGAATAGGTCATTCATTATGCCGTATTTCCACATAGTGTCATAACCTTTCTCCAAGTTAAAAAAGATGGCAACTATATGTTCTTTCTTTAGGAAAGCATCTCTAATAAATGCTTAAAGTCTGACTAGATGGTTATTGCGCTTCTCTAGTGTCTGAATCCACACTGAACATTGACGATCAGATTCCAAGTTGTTGGATTTGAGATACCAGAGTAGTCTATTATTTATCATCCGTTCCATGGGTTTGCAAATACAACTTGTTAATGGGATGATAGTTGGATGGGTCAGTTTAGTCCTTTCCAAGTTTAGGTATTGGTATCACTGTTGCTACTCACCAAGACTGCGGGAAGTCGCCCCCTTCGCAAATTTATTGAAAATGTTTAGCAGTGTACTTAGAGCTATGTCAGTGTTTCAGACATTGATAGTGTATATCATCTGGATACACTTCTTGAAGCGTCATGGGCTCAATCAAGAGAGTCTTGTAATTCTGTGAGAGTAAAAGGTATATTCTAATCTTCAGCATTAGCAGATTTAAAATTTAGAGGAACCTTTTCTTTCAAGTTTTTGACATGGTAGAGGTCTTCAGACTAATTCTCTTGTGAATTCTTCGAGAATGTTTCAGCCAAAGTATTTGAGATTTCCAGTATGGCTGTGACCATTTCATCCGATTTCTTTAACAATTTATCTCATACACATGCTTTTGGATCCCTCTACCACATCTCATGGAAGCACTATTGGATGCCTCCATCTGATTCGCATACAAGCATGTTTAGACACCTGTGCACCATCCACATGGAAGAATGTTTTGACACCTACAGCAAACATCAGCCATTTTTAGCTGGTTTTCAGAGCGCCACCTTTGGCAAAAACCCCCATTAGAAACTGCAGGCATTAGGTCAATGACCATTATGTCACATCATGTGGTTCCTATTTAATATATAGTCGTAATCTGCTATTTAAAGTAACTGGATTAGTATCTCCACTCTCCAAAATGGAGGCCACATATTTCATTAAGCACTTTCTTGAGTTTGGATGATTAGAATTATGACTATGAAGGCTTCAATAGGCAAGATATAGGATCTGATATCAATGTAGGCAACATTGATTTTGCAGTGAACATAATGAACATGCAACCTTCAATAATACTAACAAATCTCAATCTGATCACAAAGCACATGACTTCTAAATCAAAATTATTATTGTTATTGTTGGTATTTCACCTTTTTTTGTACCTCCTCTGATTCTAAACGAATGGTAACATGTAAATTTCTTAATCTGAAACCAAAAAAAAAATCATGCAGCAAAACTGTTGATCCAGACATTTTTGTTCCTATCCCATTTGTTAATATTAACAAGGAACCAAGATTAATACAGAAGTTTATAGAATGCAGACGGTAATCTGTTCCTACTATGGGTCTATTTAAGAATGAGTACTTGAGGGATTAATTATAATTTCTCAATAACTGTACTGAAAAATCGAACAAAATCATACACCAGATATTCAACCCAACCTTTATTTCTTCATTAAATCCCTCCTATGTTCATAAAATTCCACCCTATTTTTCAGATCGAGTGGGAAATTTTCCGCAAAGATTTTCAGTTCCATAACAGACACAGAAACTAACTGTTAATTGGATTCTGAGACTGTTAGAGGCCAGATTAACAAAGCTTCAATGTGCTAGGTGATGGTGATATTTTTACCTCCTTCAGCTGTGATGCATCTCCGTCCCCACCAGTCTTCTTTCCCTTTAAAAAATAAGAAACAGCAAATGTAAGAGTAAAAAGGTGAACTTTTGGTTAGTAATATACTATATGTACCATCTAATACCTTGCTAGATTCTACATAGCCAACAAGTTAAAAGACTGATAAACCTTTTCTTTTTTATTGGAAAATACACGTTACAGAAGTTTTGCTATTATCCTGTTTTGCTTGGGAACATACACAGTATATTTAACTAACTTCACCTCAAAAAACATTGCGATGCATAATTAGTAGAATGCTCTAGTATCATATTATAATACTGCCAATTATATACCGTGATGTTTGCACTAACGTTGATCATTCTGAAAGCTTTAAATTCATCATGTAAAGGGAGAAGCATCTTTGCTAGCCAAGTTTCAAATTTCAAAAAGTGGACCAACAGCCTCTGACTAGTGAAGATAAGGGTGTGGGCAGGGGAATGAGGGGACTTTGTTAGTCTATAGCTATCAATGCTCAATCACAAATTAAAGCTTCACAAGATAAATAATAAAAGTTTTGTATAACACTCTCAGTACTGTGAGCCTGTTTCCACAAACTTCAGGTCTATTCCAGATGTTTACAAATGGGATGGTTGAGAAGTCTACACTTCAGAATGTCCAGCTACACATGAAGATATATGAATGTGCCTTTGCTCTTTGAAGTCAGTGTAATGACTTGAAGATGTTTTTGCAAAGTTTGCCATGCCCGTGTACTTTTGCTGACACTAGCATCTTTCAGATCAAAGTTTATAATATTTGACAAGTAAATTATCATGTAGCCATGCATCTTCCAGCCCTCAATATTTAGCACACAGCAGGTACAGTACAGTACTTAACATTTTAACCTTTCTTATTTAGTTCTTAAAACTTGGCTGATACAGTTTTGCAAGGCATATTCTTTTCTCTTTTATTCAATGACTGGCAACCCTTGCAAATGGGATAGAGAGAATGGGTGGTCCTAAAGCAATTTTCATTAGTGTTATATATAATCACCTGAGACATGTATCAGCTGACATGTAAACTGCAAACTAATTATATTAAAACAATAAAAACAGCAAACATAGTATTGATTATTTTTTTCTTGCCCTGATGTAGGTACAAGATAATCTTCAAATTAAAACTGTTGTTTCCTGCACCATCTTTAGCAAAGGCATTCAATGATTTTGAGGCACAGCAATCTTTGCAAAACATCATCTTCGAGTCATTACCAAATTCCAGCCAATCAAAGTATTCCAACCATTCACTTCGAAAATCCCTAATACTAGAACATTTATGATTGTTCATAATTTGTTTGCTCTAAAATGTCATTTTCAGCCACTCTTTGAGCTTGGAGAGAATTCACCTTAGGGACCAACCATTTAAATAAAAATGTTTTGGAGTAGGGTGGATGGGATTTTATTTTTATTGTAGACAAAAAGAACCAATTCTATCCATATTATTTTTAAAAAATAGTATCTTCAAATGAAAGAAAAAGAAACCCATCCTGGTTCAAAAGAAACTCCTGACCCTATCTCCCTCCTACAATTAAATGATCAGTCCCTTCCTGTAAATACTGATAAACTCGCTCAAACTACATTGAGCCATCATTAAATAAACTGATGGACATAACAATATGTTTAAAATATATACTGACCAGCTAGGTTGACACTTTCTACTCAAGTTCAAAGTTAAAAGAGAATTAAGCAGTTCATTGTTTACACTTTGTGCATATTATCAAAATTAAGACAAAAATCCCTCTAAGTGACTGATGCTCTACTTGCTGAAAAGAATTCCCAAAAATTCAAGATAAGACCATTTCTTCCCTTTAACTGCTGAGTGCTGAAACTTCTTTTTGGAGCAATTATACATCATAAGAAGTCTTCCTGTGAAAACCCCATGGCAATATAACTTTTCATTCATGAGGATTAGCAATAATATTTTTAATATGGCCACTGTGGTGGCCATATTGGACATCGCATCGGTACCATTTTCATTCAGGACCAACTAGACATCATAAAAAGTCTTCTGGTGAAAACCCAATGGCAATATTACTTTTCGTTCAGGAGAAGTAGCAATAACAAGGTTTTCAAGTGGCAGCCATTTTGGTCATCAGATCAGCACCATTTTCATTTAAGATCAACTAGACATAATAAGAAGTCTTCTTGTGAAAACCCCATGTCAACATGACTTTCCATTCAGGAGGAGTAGCAATAACAAGATTTTCAAGATAGCCACTGTGGTGATTATAATCCTTATGGCAGGCTTATGAAAACTTTAAATAATAGCCGGAATGTGAAAAGCATGCCACTGTGACTTACTTTTGCCCCTGTTGAATAGTCTCTGTCAAGACGAATAGATCAATTAAGTTTAACAACTGTACATACAAAGATGTCTGATAAATTGAGCTAAATGCAAAAAAATAACATAATCACTTAAACTTGAAGATAGGTCACAATGACACTTTTATTTGTGATTAGTAGTACCCTCAGAGATGAACACCCCCACTGAATTTCATGACTGTACATACAATGTCCTAGAACATACAACAATTTCCGAGAAACAGAGCTAAATGAAAAATCCTAATGTAATAGCCGAGCTTGAAAAGAAGGTCACCATGACCTACTTTGACCATTATGGGTAGTACCTTCCAAGATCATTATACCCATAAGTTTCATGACTACATACAACTGTGTCGGAGAAATTGAACTATATACAAAACTGAATATAATTACTGGTGCATGAAAAGTAGATCACCATGACCTACTTTTGCCTGTGATGGTTAGTACTCTCCAAGATAAATATACCCATCAAGTTTCATTATTGCACATATGAGGATGTCATTGAAACAGAGCTGAATGCAAAAACTTAACATAATCGTTGGTGTAAAAAGTAGACTGCCATGAACTGTGGTGAATAGTACCCTGCAAAATGCATATACCCATTAAGTTTTACGACTGTACATACAATAGTGTCAGAGAAACTAAGCTAAATGCAAAAACTTAAAAGTTGATATGTAAAACAACAATGCTGTTGGAAAAGTGATCCCTAAGTCTGGTCTATGCTCCAAAGGTGAGACAAAAATTAGCAAACTATTCAGTAGGTATTAATATTATCTTGGTCCTTTTGATATTAACAAATAGACAGCAAAGATTTACCTGATCCCTATTCATCTCTAACAAATTTTGATCCTGATTCACCTCTAATACATTATCCTGATTTATCTGACAAATTTTGAACATATTAGCTGGATGAAATGATCATAATCCTAAAAATGTTTTTGGTCCTGTCTATTTATATAGAGCATGTTTCAGTACAATTTCATTATCAGTAGTCAACATTGCATCAATAGTCAAACTGAACTTTAACCCAAAATACACAATATGATGCAAGAAATTGAAATTTCAATTTACATTCAATATAGCCATAGTTTGTATATGCTCTACCATCTTCATACATTGATGCTATCTCTTCCGAAGTTAATGTTTGATCCCCCAAAACATACTCACCTCGAAATCCAAGTCATTAGACATTGTATGTTATACAACTATCTGAAGTCAACTACACTGTTCTATGACTAACAAGTCTGGGCAAGTCTCATAGAAAGTAAACCTCACTAAGCTTATTACATAATGGTTTTAAATAACCCAGCATACCTTTCCCTACAATTTTTTTTCACTCATAACAGACCAAAAGTACTTGCAATGTGCAATTTTTAAATCTAATTGTTTACTGAATTAGCGTTTTTTTTCCTTTTTTTCAAGAATATATATACTAAGGTAATCACTCAGATTTCCTTCCATTACAAGTAAATGTGGTTTGAGGACTTTTGCGTTGGTTGAAACATCAATATCGAAAGTACATCAAGATGATGCAATATTACCAATAATTGCAAGGAAGTCTCATTAATGCCACTTGTTGTTTCCTTTTCTTAAGAAACTTGTAGTAATGTATTATATTGATTTCTTCACATAAAACGTAATCATTTAGGCAAAGTTATATATTCTATCATAGAATCATTACAAACTTGATCATGGTCATTGACGTTAACGTCATCAGAAAATGATATGGTCAATGCACTCGACATGAACACACCCTGCTGATTGCTCTGATAAATGTGGATCCTATCCGCTTGGCTAAACGACAGGAAATATATTTTGACAACATTTTATCTTAAAATTATTCAAAACATCGTGCCTTTTTCTTATCCGACATTTCTAATTCAGACATTTTAATCTCCACGTTTTCCGCCATGCTGCTACTCGTGTAATCCGGTGTACCATGCAACATTATCCGACCGGCAATTTTATCCTCTCGGACACACCGTGCCAAGACAAATTTTATTCTTAGGAGAAAAACATACATGGTTCTTGGCAAATGATCTTAACATAACTTCTTTTGTCGTATTTGAAAAGTTAAATACCTTAAGAAAATGGGGGAAAATTACCACTGTTAATATAATTTAAGTCAGGGACTGATACAGTATAAGGGATGAAAAAATGTCGTATTTAATGTTGGAAAATACACAAAAATGTATTCTGCTACATTTACAGTACAGTTTTCAGATCTGGTACAATTTATCAAGCTTAATTTCCAAGGATTCCACAAAAAGAGATATAATTTATGAAAAACAAAGTTCTATTTAAAACAGCACACGGTGACTCGGTATATGAGGTAGCTGTTTTAGAATCAACCACTGGGATGGCAAAATTTGACCGATGCTTGAAAAGTAGAGGTATAGTGTGCATTTTGGATTTTTTTTTTATTAACATATGTCAGCGCCTTTTGTACCCACCTCCATGCCTATTAGTATATGTATCGCGATCGTCGCATATTAGCACATGCGCGGTTCGGTTTGCAAAATATAATCACACGTGTACGCGTGTGTATGATTTTTTGTGTAAGCGGGCTGTTACGCAAACAGTTACTCGACTTTTACTGTCTGCAAATCCACTAAGTGGTTGCGTATCCTGTGCTCTGAGTGGCCTGTGGTTTTGTATTTCCGCCAACACGGTCTCTAACTCAGCCGCGCTAATGATTTTATCCTCAATAGCCATCGAGTACAGCTTCGCAGTCGTATTGAGCCAACTATGTGCAGCCGCGAGAAGTTCTGAACAGACACGTATTCACGAATGCAGCCGTAACAAAATTAGTTTACTAACACCGCCCGCAACACCGGCCCGGACAACAATTCCGATTGGCGCACCTACAATAATCGCCGTCATTGTGATTCCAGCAACACCAAGGCCAACAGTTGTTGCCGCGACGATTCCGCAAATAGCATCAAAGACCACCCACACGCGTTTGTATTTCACGAGCAGCGCGGTTCTCTTAACGATTTCGTCGGGCAGTTGCAGTTCTGCTTCAATTTTTTTTCTCACGTCGGTAAGTTTGAGCGTCCATTATAATTCTTCTATTAATAATGTAATTACGCAGTGCAATTGCTCGACAACCATGCCTTGTTCAGGTGCAACACGCACACGCGCTTCTAACGAATTACCATTTTTACTGATACAACTGATATACAATCATAAAAAATATCTTCCTTCGAAATATTTAAATCTTTGGAAATTGTGCGTTCTTGGAGTATGACACCACGTTCACTTAGAACGGTATTGATTAGGCCCTTGGTTAGTGTCTGAAACGATTGTATTCGTCTTCGCCTGTTACACGGGCAAGTGCGTCCTTGTTAAATAGCAGTCGAGATCGTTCTTTTCTTAGTTCACTCAATGTTGGTTTAACATAATCACTGAGAAATTTAACTGGAGTGGATTCAATGATGAATATTACTTCATCATTGTAGAAACAATCCCTGAGTGCTTTTATGCCTGTCTTTGCTGTTATCTACTGAGAGCTTTCACGTGCTAATGCAATGATTCCAAGGTGGCTTCGAATTGGTATGTCCACACCAGGGTGGTCCCAACTGTTGATTTCTATTTGGTCCATAACAACATTATATTTCAGTGTATACGAGGGTATGTAAACACCGATTTGAAGCAGATATTCGTCGACAAGTGGAACGAAATCAATATCAGTGTTAGCATTACTGATCCAACACCCAATCGGCAAATTCCGCAACCGCATCACCGCGATCTTAATCCGTTACTTATATGTAATGATAAATTTAATCGTACGTACAAACACCAAACACGATTAATACCGCGTCATCCGCAATATTTAACCCATGCATCTCTATTTTATCATCCTTATTAATCTTAAACGAGGCTGCAACCAAAAAAGGTTTAAGTGATTTATCATTAGGATCTGACCTGAATACAAAATCCGTAGATTCTAATATTTTAGCTTCAACAGTATCAGGATGTTCTTCAAATACTTGTCTTTATGCAACTAACTGAATAGTAATAGACCCCCATATGGTAGTAGACGAGTGCACTATAAAGGAATAATATCCTGATCTATCAGCAGCAAGTCTAAATACACCACTGGGATGAAAACCATCAATATTTACAACTGTAAACATATATATGCTAAAAATTTTGGTTTTGGTGGCTCATTATATATCCTTAGAACTTTTGGTAATTTAGCGTTACTAACCACGACCTTGACCTCACTAATGTTTAAATCCGCGTATTATTTTGTCGCATCATCATCATCATCGATTGGCTCTTGCATCAGTTGAATTCGGTTTCCAGTCATCATAAGGTCTCCGCTCATTTCATCGCCAGTCTTTTTAACTTTTGATATCGTATTTGTGTCGACGTAGTCTTTGATAAAGCAATACACATAGCAGAGTCTTAGATTATCCCGACTTCACTGATCACAGCCAGATTTTGTTAAACTCACTCAAATTTGTTTTGGTGGCAAATCTGCTTAGATCCACATCAGCCCCGCGTCGTCGGTCGGTTGAGCGTAAATGTGAATAGGCATTCTATATACTATTAAGCGTAGTTTAGAAGTGATAGTGTAAAATCAATAAGTGTTTGAGGGGTCGGTGAACGCTCAAATGCATGCAAGGCTTCAACAACAAGATGACAGCATATTGGCCCGTCCAACCGAGTTTGTAACAGCAGAGTTGAATAAAACAGCGGTAGACAACTTTGTCCGCCTCGGGTTAAATAATCAACAACTTCAAGTGGCGGTGCAAGCCCGTACGAGTCAGAATACAAAAGATATCGAGGCGTTATCACGTATGCGACCCAATGAGTACCAGGCCCTGGAACGCGCACCGCTTGCTATCCCCGCCTCCGAGGGTGCAAGATTCGCAAGGTCGGCCGCCAGGAGTTGAAGGTGAGCGTCTTAGTCTCAAGGCCAAACAACTATAAATCTGCTGAATTGCTCCGTCGTTCTTGAGATAAAAGAAAATACCCTTGAACTGAAATGTCACTTGCCGGGCCTGGTTACCTCACCGGCGAGACGTAGGCCTCGACCGCGGTTTCACAGGTAGAGGACTGTTTGCCGCTCACCGACGGGACCATGGCGGGAGGTATTGCGATGGGTGGCCACACGATTTCGGCCGTTGGGGCCCCTGTTGCAGGAGTAGACAACGTTAATGAGGTGTACTAGGTTACAACTGGTGCTATCCCCGCCGTAGTCAACACGGACATAGTGCTCTTTGTCTTCACGCCAATAAAAACATAATAAATGGGAAGATACGTACTATGGATATTTGTGTCGAGCGCAACGCTGGAGAGTGGATCGCAAGCTCTTGCACTGTTCAGCTCTAGCTGAACCTTTTTTCACCTGCTGTATTACTTTACCGCCTACCCGGCCGATTGGACTCGTAGTTTCTGTATCGGCTACATAGAGCTGCCCTAAATAAAAGGCTTGGCTGTAGTTTCTTTTATACTGCTGCAATCAGGCCTAAAGGGCTTGACCGCCACTACAAAGATTGTGTAGACGCCTTCCTCATTAGTAAGAGCGAGTTTAACACGCGCAGATTTACCATTTAAATACACCATGATGACAAGGTGGCGAAAATTGTGTTTTGGGGCTATGATATTGAAAGACCCACTAGGACAGACCTTGAATATACAGAAATGAGGATTATCTGTTATGGCTCTTTCAGAACTACAAACATGTTAAAGACGACATCCTTTTTGGCGAGGACTCGGGGCTGAGGCGGGTGTCCTATTTCACAGCCGCAGCACACCCTATAACAATTGAAGGTTCTCGCGTTCATCTTCGCATGGACACCAGGTTTTCGCCCATAATGTTGATTCATGATATTACCGAAGAAGAAGGAATGGAGCCTAATTTAACATTGCCTCGATTGGGGACGCTGTACCTATCACGGATAGGGGGCGAAAGATCCCCAACGTCCGCTCCAAATTTGATATTTCAATTAGATGCTGAAGCAATGGGTCTGATATGTTAGGTAGAACTCTAGTTAAAAGTAACCAGGAGTTACTTGAATCTTCTCAAACGTGAATCTTCCGCCTTCGTGGTGCCGTCCACCGAAAAGAACGGCTTTTCGGTTCATACCACCCAAACTGCGGGGGCTGCTATTTCGCTGGTGGTGTTTGTGACGCTGCTTAGAGAAGAAATGACTTTGGTGCTTCGTGGGTCCTATGGGTCATTCTGGTTAAACGTGTGGTAATTAGCGCGTCAATCCAGAAACATCCAACGTATATCTCGATTACAGAACGGTGGTGGCGGCTCTAATAGTGCTTTCCTCCGCCGCCGTTTCCGTAGGCCTCCTCAATGGTGCCGGTGGTTCTAACGGCACGCAGCATCTAGGCGCGCTGCCCGCATCTTTTGTAATCTTCCCGCGGTACAGGACACTGTTGACGTCGTTCTTGGTGGTTTTTGTTCCGGCCTTTACTGGTATTCAGCTTGTTTCCCTGGCTGTCAGCCCGGACCTCTCGGAAAGCATGGACTTTATGGTGTCGTTAAGGCTACTCATTCTTCTCATGATCGTTGGGAGGTGCTTCTATAAATACCATCGCCATTCCGGCACTCCGTCGCGGTGGTACTCGCGACCGTAGTTCGAGGTTTTCTTTAGCTGATACAGCACGCTCGCCTTTCTTTCGGTAGTTTGGATAACACCCATCTGTTTCTGCACGGTCGGCAAAGCCTGACCTGGGCTTGGTTCCCACCCCACAGGTCTGACATGGAACTGGTGGGACTCTTCCTCTGAATTGTGTTTGCATGAATCCCGCAAGCACAGGTCCCCACATATAGCATTTCGCCCATCAACACTCATTTGCATCAATTATTCTCTTTCATTATGGCGCATTACCAGACTGACATTTCTCTAATAGGGGTGTAACCTACAATGGTAGGCGCCCCATCCAGTGGTGGTTTAACGGCCAATAAAAATCATAAAAAGTTTTCTACGACCAGGGAAGATGCTAGTCAATGAAAGTTATCTGTGGGCGGTGGTATTTCGGCAGACCGATGTTAGTCATAGAAAGTTTTTTTACGACTAGGAAACGGTAAGAAAAACACCCCCTTTAACAGCTGTCGAGCCCCTTCCTGCAATACAAGGATAGATGCTAGCCATTGGAAGTTATCTGAAGATGGTGTATCGGCGGACCGATGCTAGTCATAAAATGTTTTCTACGACTAGGAATCGATAGGGAAAACATCCCCTTTCATCTATCGAGCCCCTCCCTGCAAAATAGGCGTGGAAAATTTTTGGTGACTAGTATTAGTGAGACAAAGCTAGTCGTAAAGAGTTTTCTGCGACTAGAATTAGTGAGACAATGCAAGTCATAGAAAGTTATCTGTGGTGGCCCAAATTGGCCCTTTCACTATTTCTCCCCAAAATTGTATCGTTGTATCCATATATCATTTGAACAATTGAGCAATAAAATATAATGACCCAATCAGGGATCATTCGATGTTCATCATAATACAGTAATCGATATATAGTTGTATGTGATATCGTCATAAGTCGATATTATTGTAGTAACTTACTAATTTTTTTTATTATTATTATTTTTTTATTATTATTATATTGTATGCCCATTTTATGTTGTTTGCAGAGTATCTGATAATATATCAAACCCTATGAAGAAGCAGTATAACATAACAGTTGACATTAATTGAGGAAACGCACTGATTGAGGAAGAATTAATAAAGTAAATAGTTTTGTGTTATGATATTCCAAAAGTTCAAAGATGATAATTATATATGCATTCTGGTGTAATTACAAGATTCCGGACAGATATAATGAAAGCCATTTTCCGGATCACAAAGTACTTCGTTTGCGGAGGCTATTATTATGACCTCATAAAAGGAAACAAGCAAACTCAATCTAAAAATGGCTAAATGATTTACTTCTTGGGACTGCATAATACTGTTGAAATGAGTAGTGAAGATGAAATAACGTCTCCGCTTAAGAGAAAGAGAGTTATTACAGATAGAGATGATATGAAAGAGAGGACGCCCATAAAAAACTATACCAAATTTCAAAATGTAATTCGTGCTTTTGAATACACTTGGATGTTGTTGTGGTTGTTATGTATTTTCGAGGCTTGAATTCTCAACAATTATCCCGGAGCTCCCATGGTTCGTGCCCTTAACGTGAATGTTACCGCTTGCATTATAATATTGTGAGAAACTATTAAAATTTCCATAGAATTTGTTCCACTATATCTACTTAATTTATTCATAGTTGAAAAATGTTTATAAACTTTCTAAATCCTTTGCGAGCTACCGTTTTTCTGGGGTGTCACGAAACACCCAAATCCACCCAAATCAACACCAAATCCACCCAAATCCAAATGTTTAGTAACAATTTTCGGCATATATAGTTGTCACAACGCGAAATATAGGGACACAACTAAGGGTGAATCCATTATATTAGCCCATGTAATGATGCATTGAGTTGGTCGACATAGTGAAACCCGACTTTGAATGAGAATCATAACGGACATGCGCAATATATTGTGCAAAGTAATACATGTAAGTTATAAAGTAACAAGTTATAACAGAACAATTTACGCGGGAAAAATATAAATTTATTTAATGACTAAACGTACACATATGCAAGTTTATTAACTACAATTTGTCATTTCATTTATAATATTTTTTAGTCCTTTTGTATTTATATATCAACCAAACACAGGAACGTCGACTTTTAATGAAAAATGGGAGTGCGTTGCAATTTAGAGACGAGACGGTAGACTTAATAAGATTTTGTATATTTGGTTTGGATTTGGGTGGATTTGGGTGGATTTGGATTGGATTTGGGTGTTTCATAACACCGGTTTTTCTGAGCGTGTCAAAATGTATCTATTTCCGGAAGCACATCCATGGTTCGTGTCCCTGAAATAAAAGTCACGTGACATAAGATTGGAATGTGAGAATTGGGCCAAAGTGTGGAAAAAGATCGTTTATAATGTCTCTGTATTTTCATTATTTGCATTTGTAATATACTTCATTGTTTTCATACGCATATTGACTGTAATGAAACACGTATAAAAATGATGCCAAAAGAAGAAAAAAATATAAAAATAGGATGCATTTTTTAATTATTTTTTTTCAAGCTATTTCGATATGATTATTGTATTTAAAGATATGCTGAACTTTTAAAAGATTTGTTTTCTTCAAGCTATGTCACACGAAGATTGTTTCCCCCTACATTACAATAATCCAATAAAGAATTTCATGCTGCATACTCCTCCATTGGATTTATTTTTTCTAACATGCTGTAAGAAGTGCATGTTAAAGAAACGAAGTTTTTACATTGCCTTTACTGTCTGAGAAATCTCTTGCTTGGGTTTCCTACTAATCAAATGGTAAAGAAAACCAATGTGTGAACAGCTGCCCTGGCTTGAACAGCTAACACTCACGCCAGACCCACAAACTTGAGGCAAATATGGCATTAGTAAAATTGGCCATTTTCATAGTGTTTTTTTCAATTTGAATTGTAGTATTTATTTAAATTTCATTTCATCAAATAGTTCTTAATAAGCACTTACTGTTATTATCAATGAATTCTAGTGACCCAGTTGATGATGTCAGGATCTCAAAAAAGTGCGCAAGGTCTCAAGAAACATGGCGCATGATTCAAGGATGGGCATGAAGTTAGGACGGTCAACGATATATTAAGCTGTTGTGATCAGTACAGGGCATTTTTTTAGAGACTTTCCATTCAAATAAATTTACTAATTTACAACAAATTACCAAATATGATTTTTCTTTCGAGGGAGAGAAAATTTGTGAGATCATTAAACGTGGACTATTTAATATTAGTTATAGGCATGTACTTTTTGTCATTAAACTTAAAATGTTATAATTTTTTGTTGCTGACAGCATGGAACTAAATAATACAGGGAATGGAAAGGGTGGCAGTCATCAGAGAGATTATATAGGCGGCTCAGAGCATCCACGATGAGATGAACTTGCCAAGAAACTATCTAGAATTTTTGTAACGGCTTTATCATGAAAAAAAACATGAGGCAGTATTAAAAGCTTGATTTTGAAGCAAATATAGAGATCTTTGGTTTGTGCCACTTTGTGTGGCAATTTTTTCACAACAATGATTTTACTTACTTGAAAATCCTTTCAAATTTTTTTTGTAGAAAAAGTATAAAATGATACAGTGAAGATAAATACTTAAATTTGTCACTTTATTAACAAAATTTTCATGTAGAAAATGACCTAACAATATCAGACATGTTTCCAATGGAAATTATAAATTTTTTTGCCAGTAATTTAATAATTTTATGATCTACAACATTTTAAAGATATTTTAAAACAAATATTTTTAAAACACAACCATAGCAAGTTAATGTCTACCCAAAGAATTTCGGAAAAGGCTTCAGCATGGATGTTATTTGACAAATGTTTTAAAAATTTATTTAGAGAGTAGAGGGATAAGTCTTTATCATATGTTACTTATTTGGCAAATTTTTGATAAAAAAAATTTATTTAAAATATATTAAATATTTTCAGGTAACTAATTGTAATTATCTTAATATTTTAATATATACACCCGAATTTCAACTCGTTTAATATGTATTACGGTAACTTAAATAGCTACTTTATAACATTTGGAATTTTCCCAGTATTTATTTCTTTATGTGTTGCCAGTAATTGGAGTTAAAAAAGTTTTTCAATTATTTTTAAAATGTATTCATGCCAAACTGCTGCAAGTCATAGACAGCCCAGAGAAGTTGGAAAATGCTTTTAATTTTTAATGTTGGGCTAATACAAAAGAAATTAGAAAACAGAAGAATAGGTCTGTTGTGTGTGCTATTTTTGGGGACATATTTTTGATCAATCTATTTATTTTATTTATTTACAATTTATAAAATATTTTTAAAAAAAACTAATAAGTATTTTCATAATATTTGAATATCTAATTGTAATTTTCATAATGATTTATTATATACCCCAAAATTTCAACTTGTTTTAAAATGTATTAACTTAAAAAGCTACTTTATAACATCAGGAATTTTCCTGACATTTACTCCTTTGTTCTTGCCAGTAATGAGCTTTTTAAAAAAAATTCATTATATTTAAAATGTTTCCGTGCTGAACTGCTGCTGGTCATCGATGGCCCAGAGAACTTAGGGCTTGGACATGTTTAATGTTTAACAAATAAAAAACAGGATTCTGTGGCATGTGCTACTTTGTTTGGCAAATTTGTTATGGATAAAATTGATTTTACTTATTTACAATTTACAAAATGTTTCAATAATGAACTAATTGTAGATTTCATAATTGTTTAGTATATGCACCGAAATTTCAACTGTTTATCGTGCATTAACTTGAATAGCTACTTTATACCATAAGGAAATTTCCTCACATTTAACTCCTTTTTGTGTTGCCTGAAATTGGATTTTTCAAAAAAAGTTATAAACAGCCCAAATAATATTTATTTTATTTATTTACAATTTATTATAATGTTCATTAAAGTACCAATTGTATTTTTTATACTTTTTAAATATGTACCCCCAAATTTCAGCTTTGTTTTAATCATGTATTAACTTTAATAACTACCTTACAACAGCTTGAAGTTTTCCAATATTTATTCCTTTCTTTGTTCACAGTAAACATAATTTTTTTAGAATATATTTTTGACAAACTGCCACAAGTCATAGACTGCCAAGAACATTTTGTAAAGGCATTGGCATGTTTGAGGTTCGATCAATAAATAAAAATGATTTGAAAGGAGAAGGATAGATATGTGGCATGTGCTATATTGTTTGCTAAATATATGGTGAACAGTGTTGATTTTACTCGTTGAAATTTTTTTTTATGTTTTTTTAAAAGAACAGTTTATATTTTTCATAACTTTTAATTAGATACACATAAATTTAAACTTTTTTCTCACCATGTATCAATGTTAATAGTTATCATAGAATACCAGGTAGCTTCAACACCATTTCTTCTTTTTCTGTCACTAGTAAGTGAAATTAAAAAGAACAAAATACCAATTATTTTAAACAAATATTTCTGCCAAACTGCAGCGGAGAGACAGTCCAGAGACTTTTCTGAAAGTTTTTTTTTTAATGTTTAATCTTTGACCAATGAATAATAATGATTTAGAAAGCAGAAGGATAGATCTGTAGCATGTGCTACTTTGTTTAGCAAATGTGCAATGAATAATGTTGAATTTACTCATTTAGAAGGTATTATTAAGTTTTTATTTGTGTTTGTATTACATATACTGTAGTATCACAACTTTTTGTGGCGTACCAATTTTCATGCATTTCATTGTTGCCCCGAACCACGAATTTAAAGACTCAATGAAAAAGTAACCACACGTGATAAAGAAGCCCCCCTTGCCCAATTTCTTACTGTGTTTCATTCCTAGAGATCAACAAAGCTGTGTTATAAATCAACGTCATTTCTATAATCTGGTAATAAAATATTAGCTGTTACATGTGTTTCTTTTATTTTAACTCTTTAAAAAAAAGAATTGTAAATTCTGTTATATTGTTTCAAAGCTATGGTATCTGATAGGTGTAATTTGCACTTACTGCTTTAAATCGATATGTTTTGAAAATAAGGATAGAGAGAAATGAGAAAAAGCATAAGGTATTCAAACACTAGTATTACTGAAAATGACAGAAGAATAATAAATGATATTAGTATATGAAAATTAGATTTAATACTTATTCAGATTGATTCTTCGTTCAAGTAAAACTGTTTGTCATAAATTTTAAATCCTCATGAAAGCATGTCTCATTTTATCTATGCATGCTTATCCCAATTAACAACATGGCTGTAAAATATTAGAACTAGACCATGAAGCACAATTACTGATGAAACACTATGTATATACACTAATTACTGCAGAGTATAGAAGCTCACACTTCATTGATTTTCGGACAAAACCACTGAATCAACATCGTGTCAATCAAAGTCTGCTGGTACACACTAAAGTTTGTCATGTAAATAATCCTGAAATTGTAGAATTAAACAAGTCCAGCATTCCCAAAGTCACGGATAATTAGGTCCAATCTTTCACACATTTTCATGTGAGCTGCAGTTATCCATTCAGCATGAATAAACTTGATTGATAAAGTTTTAAGTAAAATGTCTAGTGGTTAAAGTTAGTTCGTATATAAGGCAGGCTCAAACAAAGGAGTGATTCCATTGTTTTTCAATTTAGTTAGCATCTTCTCACTTTGATGGGCTCTGAACACATCAAATGTTGACACTGCTTGCTAACTGCATTGAGCACGGGGCAGCTGGTCACGTGTTTGGTTCACATGTGGAATGATGACATTATCCGAACCAACTGGGATCTACCGGTAAGTTGAATTTTACCACTCTTGAACCACTGTGTTAACACCATGGTCATCAGAAAGTAATTATTTGACAGTGTTTAAAGAAATAGATCATACGCGTGTACTTTAATCACTGATTTGACTGAGTGTTGTTGGCTGCATCCGCTCCTTTTGATGCTGTGTGTAAGTGATTGATCTTGACAGGTGTTTGATTTGTGCTGGTAGGATTGATCTTGACAGGTGTTTGATTTGTGCTGGTAGGATTGTTTTAATCATTGAAATGATCACCATTTGTTGTCGACTTAGTTTTGTTATTTTGTATCTTTATTTGGGGTATTTGTAGAGGTTAATTCACGAAATTAAATACCTACAAATATGCCAACTTTGACAGGCAAAACCACAAATTTAAGCATCCACGAAAATGTCTTTTCTTTACAAACCACGAAAATTGAGACCCACAAAAATAAATTATACTACAGTAAATAGATTTATTGATGTGCAATTAAACACTGATACATACATGGATACATTTTAGAGCTGTGTATCACCAGCCATTTTGTATCACAATACGTATATCAATAATTACCCTCAATATGACATTTATGACAATAGTATCACATACATAAATAAACTGAAAAATATTCAAGTTAGGCCATGTTTGCAAAACAACATCTCTTGTATCATTGTATAAATCCATAGTAGAGTGTGCTTACCATATATACTCACATATAAGCCAATACCAACTGCAAACTGCATAGACCCTGATCTGCCATCGCATAATGCACCAGCAGATCTGGGTCTATGCAGTTTGTAATGACTAATCAGTAGAACAAACAACATAGACCCTGATCTGCCTGTGCATTATGCGACGGCAGATCAGGGTCTCTTTGCATTTGGAATTTGCTTATATGCAAGTATATATGATAATTGCCATTATATGTAACTTTCTTTTAAATATTCACTAAACATCGATTAGATGCACTAAAATAATTTTAAAAACATGTTTATAATCATATTCTGTGAATAGACGCACTAGGTGCATGACAGTAAATGAGGAGGTTGTCTCTATTTAAGACTCCTAATGTATCTTGTTTTCACTGAATGCACTGTTAGGTACATGTACTTTACAGTTATCATTTGTTGATATGGTGCATGCACTCAAGACAAAAATAAAAACATTATTTAAGGTCTGGAAACTAAATACTAACATACACTGATGTAATGTTCCGACTAAAATATATGTGTATTGAGCTGTACTGCAAAGGTCAAGCAAGTATGGCACCTGCGAGGTCCTATTTTGTTGCATGTTGAATTTGTTTATCCTAGGAGATCTTGTGCATACAGTTTGACATATTAAAGAATGTAGTCTGTGCTTTCTAAATCCTTTATTGGATATATCTAAGTCAAAGATAGGCACTTGCTTATATTTAAATGTGAGGGGGGCATTTATTTAAGCAGAATATGATGTGCAATTACATACATACATTCATAGATACATACATACATACATACATACAGATTTAATGACATTTACATATATACATACATACATATATACATACATACATACATACATACATACATACATACATACATACATACATACATACATACATACATACATACATACATAGATTTAATGAAATTCAAACTTTCTGACTATATACTGTTCTAAAAAGTTATAGTACATATTCATGATAATTCCAAATTTTTACTCCTTTTGCTGTTGCTAGTGATTGGATATTTTTACATTTTTAATTTTTTCAAAAAGTCCAGAGTATTATGAAGAAGGATTGTGGATGTTTAATGTGTAACATATTTGTTAATGATTGATTTAGAAAAAACAGGAGGATGGATCTCTGGTTTGTGCTACTTTAAATGTGATTATTATTGCAGAATGATGATTATTTCACTAGTTTTAAAGTTATTACAATATTTAAAACCATAAATCTGTATTAAAGTGAATGTAAAATGTACCTCTACATAGGAGAGGTAAAAGTAGGGAGATAATCACATACTCCTGAGCATATGCCATACCTGGCAGGTAGTCTTTCCATCCTGACAAGAGGTTGGCTGGCATTTACACCCAGGTGTGAAAATTCACACACCTTGCCCAAGACAGACATGTTCTTTTGATCTCTGATTTTTTTCTTTCCCTGTGTTATTTAGTTCCCCGATGACAATTGGCATTTCCAGTGTCTGTTTTTTCATGATTTAGTAAACCATTATGTTGTTTCATTTATTGATGACCAATTCAGTGTGCTGAAAGATTCGACCATTTGCCATTTGCATTCCTAAGTCCACATATTGAAACATCTGAAGCAAGATATTTTTTTTAGTATTCATAGTTGCCAACAGGAGCATAGTTGTCTTTGTGTCCCAAACATTTTTAAATAAAGAATTTGCATATAATGCCACATAATGCTATAAGAACTTTGCAAATATCATCATTAACAGTCCATTTTATTTCAGACTGTATCAAGAAGTTCAGAAAGGTTGAGAAAAAAAGCAAACAGGACATTCCAACTCCCAACCAGAGATGAAGTTTGGAAGGACATCCCACCCAGTACCACTCCTAATAAAATCTTGACTCGTTACAAGCCCAGGCGACTTGTGAACAATCTATTTAAAGAGTAAGGCAAATATTCATTCATGGTTTTTCATAGGGTTTTAGTCCTTAGGGTCCCTTCAGAAGTCCTTGTATTATATTCATAGGACTTTTCACAAAACTGAGAGCCCCATGCAATTTTCTGTACCTATCTGAGGGTAAAGTACTCTCCTTTATTGATTTGTTGAGAGAAACCCTGATATAATAATGCTGAAATGAATATTTGAATATTACAGTAATGCAATAAATACACTTGAATATAATTACTGAAAAGGTGGTTGATAAGCAAAGATTCAACCTATACACATGAGCAGTCCATCAGATCAATTCCATTTGGCCTGAATGCAGTACAGAATATTTTCTTTCCCAAAGCACTGATATTTTATTCCTATTACACTTACTTTCACTTTATAGATTGACACTCTGATCAACTTGAAATGGTATGGTTGCTGAGGATGCTAATATTACAGGTGTTTGTAGTGCTTTAGAATGCTGTAAATTTACAGTAACAAAAACTGGTTATGTATCACTTATTGATCAAAATCAACCAGAGATACTTAAAAATTAAGACTCTTAATCAGTTATATAGCTTGTTGCCATAAAGTAAACATACCTTTTACACCTAAAAGTGATTCAAACTCCAAACAGCTCACACTGATCAGGTTAAATGACTGTTGCTTATGCAACTATGGCTTTGAGAAAATCCCTTGATAATAATGCATTCTCTTTATTTCATTGTTGTCACTGGTTTATGCAGAACAGCTGTGTTAGCTTTCATGACTCTAGAACTGAACATCTCCTTAATTTCAAGAAAATTTCTGCATTTTTCTGTGTTTTCTGCGATGTAAACCATTTTGGGAATCACAAATTAAAAGTGGCTTCATATATAAATACCTAGGGCTGGTATTCTCTTCACATGGTGTTTGGTATAAATGCCAAAAAGTCCTGTCTGAACAAGCATATAAGTCAAAGGTAAGTTGCTTAGGTTTGGAAAATTATCAGTAGACATAATGTTTAAAAAAATATTATAGTAAGATACTGTCAATTCTATCCTATGGAGCTGAAATTTGGGGCTTTAGTAATGCATTTGATATTGAGAGAGTACATACAAACTACTGTAAATATGTATTGCAACTTACAAAATCTACTGCAAACAGTTTTGCTATGGGTGAATTAGGGAGAAATCAGCATGCATTATGAAGCCAATAAAATAATGGTTGAAAATACTCAAAATGTCCAACAATAGACTTCCAAGAATTTGTTTTAATATGCAACTACAATGGTCATGATCATCAGGTTGTAAGACATGGGCTCATAAAATCAAATATATACTAATTTCTTATGGTTTTTTAGAGGCTTGGT
This sequence comes from Margaritifera margaritifera, assembly GCA_029931535.1. Lineage (NCBI taxonomy): Eukaryota > Metazoa > Mollusca > Bivalvia > Unionida > Margaritiferidae > Margaritifera > Margaritifera margaritifera. Next base: position 269,570 of record JAQPZY010001646.1, read on the forward strand.
ACAACCAGGGTGTAGGGGAGATAAACTGATATTTATGAAATTGTTCAAGAAAAGATGTATTGATATTGACATACAAACCTGGAATGCAAAAATTAATGAATTGGATAGATTAAGAGTCTACGAATTAATTAAGTTAGACTTTAACCGAGAACCATATCTAGATATTATAGAAAACCCATTGTATCTTAGCTTATTTTGGAAGCTTAGAGGCAGTTATCTGGATGTTAGGGTCAATATGGGTAGATACGATCACACTCCATACCACAAAAGAATATGTTTTGTACAAGTGATATTGAAATGGAATACCATTTTGTTTGAAAGTGTAGAGCTTTTGAACTGCTTTGTAAACTGTATTTATATATATATATCTTTTTATAAACCCTTCAGAGGATAAGTTTTTATCTGCACTGTATTATGTAATTTGAGTGAGTGGCCTACATTACCTCAATAAAGACTTATACAATTACAACATGGCTTGGCTTATAAAATACTTGTTTATAACATGTCCCTTTACAATACAGCTTGCTATATAAAATACTGGTTTACAGCATGTCCCATTACAACACAGCTTGGCTTATAAAATACTGTTATCATCATGTCGTATTACAGCACATCTTGGCATATAAAATACTGATTTACATCTTGTACCATTACAACAAGGCTTGGCATTTAAATACTTGTTTACAGCATGTCCCTTTAAAACACAGCTTGGCTTATAATGTACTGGTTAACAACATGTCCCATTATAGCACAGCTTGGCTTATAAAATGCTGGTTTACAACATGTCCCATTACAAACCAGTTTGGCTTATAAAATACTTGTTTACAACATGTCCCATTAAAACACAGCTTGGCTTTTAAAATACTGGTTTACAATATGTCCCTTTACAATACAACTTGAGTTATAAAATACTGCTTGACAACATGTCCCATTAAGACACAGCTTGGCTTGTAAAATGCTTGTTTACAACATGTCACATTACAACACAGCTTGGCTTACAAAATGCTTCTTTACAACATGTCCCATTACAAAACAGTTTGGTTTATAAAATAAAATACTTGTTTACAAAATGTCCCATTAAAGCACAGCTTGCTTGGCTTGTAAAATAATTCTGCATACAGGTAGATATGTTTCAGTTCAGTCAGATTAACATGCTCTGGAAACAGGTGTGGGCTGTTTTGAGGGGTCAGTCATGGATTTATTATTGATGGGTATAGTCATTTGTTGCTTAGAATAAGGATCACCTTGAAATCACATCATAAAATTGATCTCCACACTGTGACACAACATTTAGCCATGCTACACACTGTCTATACTCACATATAAGTTGGATCCAACTGCAGACAGCATAGGGGGCCATGGGCCATAAATTCAAACAGCATAGGGGGCCATGGGCCTTAAATTCAAACAGCATAGGGGGCCATGGGCCTTAAATTCAAACAGCATAGGCTCTGAACTGCCAACACAGTATGTGATGCAGTTGGTTCTGACTTGTAGGTGAGTATACACTGTACCAATGTCATACATTGATGCAAAGTTTTAAGCGCTTCATTATAAAAAGAATCTCAAACTTTTCTTCATTTGACTTGAAATTTATGAAGCTCGTTGAACAACACAATATGCCACTTGCTGTAAACAGCTCATGGCACACAGTATTATTCACTTCATTTCATAATTTTCATTAGAAATGGACACTGTAGTCGGATGCTCTATATAACTTGTGAGAAAAGGCCATAAAGACCAAATATATCCCATATATATCACTGATTATGCACAATTCTGATAAATTGGCCCCCAAACCTGTATTGGTATGTTGGTGGTTTGGTGTCTGATCTCACCTATTCATAAAACAGTACAATTATTGCAGACAGATTTTTCCACAACAGATAAGTGCACATATGGACCATATAGATACTGGTATTTCTCGCTGCTGTTGATGTGCAGTCAGCAATCTGTACAGCAGGCATGTGCAGCTTCCTCCAGGGAATGGGCCAGATAAGCAATTTTGAAAGCCACACCCTATGATGTAAGTAAGCGGATAAAACCAGGTCGCGAGCTGTAGGTTGCACCTGCCTGCTGTACAGGATATTTCCATATCAAATCTGATTTTTGACAACTTGTAAATCTATATGGAATCAACCCTACTGCTCTTTGCCATTTTGAATTACTGGGCTACACTGGCAAATAACCAGCTGTTCCATCAACATCAAGTGACCAATCAGATGCAACTTGAGCACATTCTAAAGTATTTTGATTGTTTTGATCATGTGACTCAAGCTTTTGTGGATTTCTCACTTGATAAATGTCTCATCCTGTGGCTATTATCATGGTTCAACAAATTACAAAATGGATGAATTAATTTGACATTGTAACCGAAATAGCTCAGAACACTGTCATTTATTTCCATCCATTTTGTAATTTGATGCATTATTGAACCATGATAATAGTCACATGCTGAGTTATTATCCATACAGTACAATGGCAAACATTGATTTTAAGGGAGATAATTATGAAAGCCTGTGGTGTATGAAAACCATCAATAATGTGCTTTTGCCTATAATGCAGTACACTTTTAATGCTACCATGATTCAGGTTACAAATGGGGGATCAATGTACATGTAGAAAATCTTTGAACAATATTTGTGTGAAAAATATGTATATTGAAAGTATTCAATCCCAGCAATTGAAACCTTTGCTCAGTGGCTGCGCAAGGGTTTGAAATGCCCGGCAGCAATGTTCTCTAGTGGAGCCCCTACCAAAGTGCACAGGGGCAACTTTGCCACAAGAACAGTTTTTATGTCAGTTGCCAACCTCCAACCCCCCCATCTACGCCGCTGTACAGCTTTAAAAAAAAAAGAGCTCCCAACAGCAACCCCCTTCGCCCGGTGCTGGGGGGAGGGGATTGTCCCCTCCTGACCCGCTCCCCATCGCGCCACCACTGCCTTTGCTTGAAGTTTACATCTTCAGTTATGCAAAATGTATCCCATAAATGATACATTTGAGGACGTGTTGCAGATGATAATAATCCTGTCACAGTTATTCAGTATAATTTATTTTTTTCAAATGACGTATTGTCTAGTGCTTTTCATATATGCTGCCATATTTCTTTGGATAAACCAAGCTGCAAAAGTGTTTATGCTGAGATTTTTTACTGATGGCAAAATGTTTGGTATAGATCTCAAGAGGGGAGGTGGGGAATATTTCATAACTTAGTCTGTAATTTTTAGAAACAGTAACTAGCAAAATATCAGAATTAACAGCTAATTCTGCCTGCTTCCTTTTTTTAACAATAACACTGAAAAGTTTATTGAGTGAGCTAGTTTGATAACAATTGATGAACACATAATTTGATCAATAGATAATCTTAAATGAGTGTTTGTTTGGCATGAGATTTACTAAATGATTTGAAGTGAGTGGCATATTGTAATGGTTATGAAACAAATTGCACAAGTGGAATATTGTATTATTTGACGTGCCCCTGGGCTCTGATGTAGAATAGGCTCGATGTGCCATCCCACAAATCATCAGAGGTGACCAAAGGAGGCAACCTCTTTACCCTATGATGTGGATGATGTTCCAGCTGAGTAGATCTTGGACTTTTTAAAAGAGTATGGTTTATATAAAAGAAATTGGACTTTGCATTTTAAGGATTTCACCCTTCTTTGGTTTTGTTTTGTTTGTCATTTTGGGGATATCTAAACTTAGTCTGCATTGTATGGCCAGGATTGTGCTGATGTGCCATTAAACCCTATGCGTACATATTATTCTATGCATTTCATAAATTTCATGTCAAATGAGAAGAAGAGTTTGAGGTTCTGTTTTGCACACAGAATTAAGGGTTTAGCATTACATGCATGACATTGCTTGTGGTGTTGCTAATTACAATATGACATTGCTTGTGGTGTTGCTAATTGTTGTGACATTGCTTATGGTGTTGCTAATTATGACATTGCTTGTGGTATTACTAATTGTTATGACATTGCTTGTGGTGTGTTAATTGTTATGACATTGCTTGTTGTGTTGTTAATTGTTATGACATTGCTAATGGTGTTGCTGATTGTTATGACATTGCTTGTGGTGTTGCTGACTGTTGGGACATTGTGGTGTTGTTAATTGTTATGATGTTGCTTATGGTGTTGCCAATTGTTATGACATTGCTTATGGTGTTTCTGATTGTTGGGTTGGGACATTGTGGTATTGGTAATTGTTATGACATTGCTTATGGTGTTGCTAATTGTTGTGACATTGCCCTTGGTGTTGCTAATTGTTGTGACATTGCTTGTGGTGTTGATAATTGTTCTGCCAAGTATTTGGAATAATTTTTATGATGTGATGTCATGATGCTAAGAAATATGAACATTGAATTCCAACATAATACATTTAGATTTCGAGTCATACACATTATATTTATCGATATTACAGGTTGGCTTGTCAGTTGTCTCCAAAAATTAATCTGGTGGAGAAATATACATTTAGGTAATATTTCTTTTGAAATAAATTAAGTTTGCTGTACAAGTTTTCGTGTTAACTTGCCAATTTTCAAGACATTCCCCCTCCCCTAAGGTGCCTTAGGTTTGACCCTGTTTGTCTTCCAAACAGACAAATTAAAGAAATAACTTAGTTTTAATCCTCTTTATTTAACATGCATTACAATCAGTAATTAGAGCTATTAACTAAGGTGCCAAAATTGAATACCCATAGATCATCTGGAAACCAATGCAGTGTAAACTCACATGCAATGCACAATTCTTAAATGCACTTTTCTAAGTTAAACAATTAGTTACCTCACAATATGTGTGATACATTATTATCAAATGAAAATCTGCTTGCATAGTTTGTTTCTTCAGTAGATTTCACCAACAGTAAAAAAATGTACTGCTGATCATGTGGATAACACAGGCCTTTGCAATGTTATCAGTAGAGTATGAAACAATATTTGAGAAAAACACATAGGAAAATGAATAAATAGAGATACAGAGTATCGATCAATAGAGCATGAAAACATAATATTGGAGAAAAATACAATGGATTTTATGTCTCTATGTAAGGTTTTTCCCTTTCTTATGTTTATTTCTCAAATATTCGAATGTTTCCATACTCTGTTAATATAATTTAAAAGGCCTGTTTTGTGGGAAGCTGTTGGTGCTCACGTAAAATAATGACCTCTTTAATTATATCCCATTACTGTTTCAGTGGTACATAAAGCAGCAAGTAAAAAATGTCATTTTTTAATCAACTTTTGTTTTGTGTTATAGGTAGTTATTCATATGTCCAAATTTCAAATTTGAATTTATATTTAGTTTTGTTAATAATTATTCAGAATGACAGTTTATGCAACACAAATTTAACATGAAAATATTGAAGTCCAGGATATTTTTTAACAAAACAGCCAGTCACTTTCCTGTAAAATCTTATTTTCTTGTCTGATTCCAGGAAATATTTGAATCTTATTTTTATTTTTGAGACCTTTAATAGATTGATTTGCAGTGGATATGCAGACTCTGTTGTAACTATACAATAGTACATTATGTTCAGAATTTTCATAAATATCCAGAAATAATTCTCACAAATGTATATGTACAAAGATGCACAAAAATACATACAATAAAATTTTTCACTCTATATTTTTTTTAAGCTCTGTTCTTTATATAAAAAGGACAGTGATGATATTTAGGCTTTAGCAAAATTATTTTTGACCCCAAACACTGACCCATAGATGTATTAAAATGCTTTAAAAGAATTATCTTAAAAATAACATTAGCACATAAGACATTTAAGAGAAACATCTGTACTAAAAGGTTTTCAGTGGATTTGTGATGGCCAAAAAGAAAAGGCTGGCAACAAAATTCATGTTGGCAAAATCAGTAGCCATTTTTCTTCAATCACATGCTTGGCCCTGATAATGTCACCTTTCTTTTCAGACGCCATCGCTATAACTTTGATCCAGATATTTCAAGTGGAGACGAATCTATACAAGATTTCATTGATGATGATGAAGATGACTGGTCAGATCTTTCAGATGCAGACTCTGAGGTTTGATTAAGAGTTACTGTTTGTGTGTTATTATTTCAAAATCGTCGACAGTCTAGTTATATTTATCTACCCTCCTTTTATCCATCTGTTGCTTCATTACCACAGTATACCACAGATTGAAATGATTTATTGTTAGTCATTTAAATTTAAACCTGTTTATCAACAATCAGGTTCATCTGATGTTTTTCACAGCATTAATTGGCATCAAATTAAAGAGATTTGTGTATGAATAGAAAAACAATGTGTCTTTGCCATGTATTAGGTCATATCACAACACACAACCCACAATACAATACACATCGATATGCCTTTTACTTTGTAAGGTGACATTACCACCATACAGTTTTAGTCCATCATTTAATTTATGCTACAGTCAAACGTGTCTTTAGAGACAACCCCTTCTGCCAGCAAAGAATGGTCTCTCAAGACAGGTGGTCTCATAATGGATCTGTACAGGAGGGCCAGTTTTCCAGGTCAAAATTCAATTGCATTTAAGAGGGAAAAATAAACACAATTACTGTATATTCTTTATTCATAGTTCTTGTTAAAATATTACATGCATTTGCCTCAATATAATTTTATATACTAATAAAGATATGCATCTGTCATAAAACATTATCATTTATAATTGAAATTAACATGTATTGGAATATGAATTAGAAAATTAACTAAGGTAACACCTATTTATCCTGTCCATAAATTCCAAAGTTAACTATGGTAATACTTATTCATCCTGTGTATCAATTACAAAGATATTCATGATATAATTTATTTATATTGTCCATAAATTTCTTGGTTACTTCACATGTACTTGTGTATTAGCATATGAATTGCGGAGTTAATGGTTTTGGGGACAAACAGACTCTGATCAGGCCCTGGGTAAATATGGAATATATATGTACCAATGAAATCAAAGGACAGAATTAGCTTTTCCAGAAACAAAATTAATTTATTTAGTGACAAAAATCAACTGGCTTAATTAACCTACGACATAAATGGATTAACTATACAAAACAATGTAACTGATGCGCTACATTTAAAAGATGATGATATCTATGACCTTTGCACTTTCAGCTTGGTTTGTTGGTTTTGGCAACTGTAACATCAATAAAGCAACAATCAACGCAAACCTTTGCGATGTCTATAGAATTAACTTGTACATCAAATGCATGCACCAATTAAGAAACAAAGACCAAAATCTCATTAACCCCAGGCATTACATAGCAACTCCGTAGATACATGATGTATTGTACAAAAACATGCTACAGAGAAAGCCAGGTGAGATTTCTTATTATGACTTTATGGACATTGTGGAGGTTTTCACAAAAGGCAAAGAATCAATACTAAGTTTTAGCTGACTAATTTTGTGCACCCCTACCTCGATAACTCGCAAGCAGTGGGGTACATAAGCATCAACCACAGCTTAGGCAAAGGTTCAAGATAGTGAGGGAGGCTCAAAGTTTGGTTAATGGTTGGTGGAAAGGGGTGGGGTGGGAGCTTACTACTTTTGTTGATACTTGAGAATTTTAATCTCAATTGTCAAACACAAATATTCATCGAATGGACTTCAATATTTATGGGTATTATTTCAGTTAATTAAAGTCAGTAATTGATGACAGACTTTTAATATAAATCAAGTTGACATGCAGTACTCACAAATTCATGTATAAGTATAGTTGGAGTTGTTTCCCTTTTACGGTTAGAACATTGTATGTAGACACCAATGAACTAAAGCTTCATAAACTGCCAGAGTCAAACTCACTGACATGTTTGCTCTGGTTAATTCCTCAACAAAGGGATTTTAAAGGTCACTTGATTTTTATTTTTTATTTTTTTTATTTAAACTATTTTTGTTGCAGAAGTCATCATGGAAAGTACATAAAATCAATCCAGAGATATAGAAGATTGAGCAATAAGCATAAGCTTTTTTTGAGCCCTCTCATTAACAGTATATTTATTTTAATAATTTGGCTGATGTGAATAATGAAGGCATAAAATTGCAAACATTGACACATGCTAATAAGATATTAAAAGAAAATTGTAAATACAATATTGTAATAATATGAAACAGTAACTTTCAAGCATTTATAACAGAAACATGTTACTGTATACTTGAAAGACAAAAAAATGAGAGTAAAAAATAATAAAAAATATGAATATGTTGGTGTTGCTGGAGTTAGAGGATTGTTAGGTTCAGGACTTTTATCTTAGTCCTGTGGTGTATCTGTAATAACTAAATATGTACCAGAGAGATAACAGCTTAGTGTGAAGACATAAGTAGTGATTAAACAAATCTCTTAATTGAAATGATGTACTTTTGGACTGCCTTCAAAATCTTGTTGATCTCAAGCAGTTGCAAAAGTTACCTGTTGATATTGAAATTGTATCTATATAATGGGGCAGAATTTCTTTTGTTTCTTTTTTGATGGTAAGATAATTTGTACAGTCTAAGAAAAAATGGTTTCTGTTTCACTGCAGGAACATCTATTGCTAAATGACAAATGGTTTTGATCGTCGTTTAATAAAATGCGACTTATTCAAAGTCTTGTGTGCATAATTTGTGCTAATCTTTCACCTTGATAGTAATAGATTGGGACCTTTTCTGGATTCCTATTTAAATGTGATTTTAAAGAGTATAACAGAGCATTAGCATATGATAGTACATTGTTGTGTGCAACTTTATATGGTTTGTATTTTAATAAAAATCCACCGTAGCTCAGTTGGTAAAGCTTTGGACTCATAAACAAAGAGTTGATGATTTGATACCCACCCAGACCAACCCTGGTAAGCTGCCTTGGCGTGTCCTTGGGAAAGGCACCTAACTCCCATTTCCTCAGCATGATATAGCCAATAATGTGTTCAAAGTACTGTTAAAACCATCAAAAACAAACATTAAATAAAAACAGTTTGCAATCTGCAGTTGCATTGCCACAGAACACTACATCCAGATCAAGAAAAAAAAATCGACCAAATAGAAAGAGAAAAGACAAACATTTGTACATTTTATTACAACTTGCAAGTTTATTTTTGAATGTATCACTGCAAATTTTAAGGAACAGTCTACAGATAAGGCAAAAGCCACAACTTAGGAGTTGTCTATGGTGTGTGATTTTAACAAAAAATGAGGCTGACCCCGCACACGGATCTTACTGTGATGTTGTGACCTTCATGTATTGTAATCAGCTGGAATGAAATTAATTTGTTATTTAGATTGTGTTATCATGTCAGAGGACCATTTGGTTTTCAGCAGTTGTAAAAATAAATCTAGCTTAGTCACTGAGTAAGCACCTAATTAGGTTCTCACGGAAGTACTTGTGGGCATCGCCATGACAGCCAGTTGACTCTTTTCATTTTTGAATTGAAGTGGGCATATCACATTTATAATAATTACACTGAAACCGAATTAAAAACTAAAATGAAAATATGAATTTCACTTGACAGGACATCAGTTTGTATTTATTTCTCACAGTGTTGCCATCAGTAGTTATTTTCCAACATTTTTATTGTTTGATTTTCATCATAATGTGTTATTTATTCAGAAACTTTTTCTGGTTAAAGATAATGTATTAAAGTTCGCAAATTTCATGCTGTCGATTCGAAATTATTGCGCACTAACCACTGTTTTCAATGATAAAGCAAGCGATATATAGAGATTTCATTTACTAATTTTGATTATGAGATTTAAATGTTAAGCAGATAGGAACCTTTTCTTTAGTCGTTTTTGTAAGAACAAATGGGATACACACCTGCCTCTGCACTATAAGCGGGTTTGCAAATTATCAGGGCGCACTTAAATGAGGGAGCAGTGTACATCCATGACCACTTACTTTTGAGAAGTAATAGTTAATTGTAATGGGGATTTACATGACTTTTTCACTAGTGGTATTTAGTGACATATACTATAGTCTCATTTACAGTCTGTAGCATATGATGTTAAATGGAGGTTGATGAAACTGGTAGCCGGACTTCTCTTTTGCCTTCTTTTCTTTTAGGTCTAAATAATATGCACTATGCCAGCAGATCCTCAGTGATTGTGGTTACATAGGATTAAATAAAGGTCCAAAGTGTTTATATCATGTTTTGTAATATGGTCATTCATAGCAGTGTTGGAACAAATATTTTGCCTACAAATCATGGTCGCTGGTCATGTTAAGCAGGTGGTCACTCATGACAGTGCATTTACCAGTATATAAGAAAAACAATCCATGCATGGAGATTTTGGTCATAAATGACAGGTGGTTGCTCATACCAGGGGTCTCTAAAATCAGACTTGACAGTACATATAGTATCAATGATTTTTTTCATAGTCCTAAGATGATGTAAGAGTCACAACATATAATTAATGATGTAGTTAAAGATATTCTTGTGTACAAAATACTATATGTTTCACTCTGGAACAACTATCTGCTGTATTCATACTCTAGAGTCTAGATTAATATTTGTAATGATGTATCTATTAATGATTTTAACCCCATCATGTATATGAAATATTTTAAGAAAGACAACACGTATACTAGCTTAATGTTTACAGTGATGTCCCATATAAAAAAAAACGTTGAAACCCAAAACAAACTGTCAGACTTTGTAAATCATTTTATGTAATTTTAAATGTGCAGTCTTTCTTGATTGATACAGTTGAGAAAACATTCATGTAATAATGTTAAGATTATTTTTTATTTTAGAAAATAGTGAGATGGTTATGACTTATCACTTTTCTAGCCATGATATCATGACAAAATTGCTGTTATCATCAACAACATTACAAAATTTTTGGTAAGTTTTTAATGGCATTTAACATACAAAACGGAATCTTTCTTAAATCTTCTGTTAATCACTGCAATATTTTCTGACTTTTTGTATATTGATAGACAGTGTTAGACTTAATGTAGTTCTGTACTTAAAGGTGGGCCATTTTTATTACTATTGCCTTCAGATTCTATAGGCAGAGTGGAGTGATCCATGTCATTGTCTTGTGTAAAGCATACATTTCATTTGTTCTAGCAACACAGCATCACAGTATCATAAACAGTGCACCTGGATTATCTTTTCTCCACTAGATCTGAGCAACTTTTTTCTAATGTTGATTACAATTTGTAGGAAAAATTGACAAAAGGTAGCACAAAATTACCACAGAAATAAGACAAACCATTAGCACAGTGTTCCGAAATAAGGCAAAATCAGGTGCACAAATTACTGTAAAAATGACACATGCACACAGGTTACAATACATGTACTGTGAGCATACTCTAAGCTGCTGAGTTGTTGTCAGGTGGAGAAAACCTGAGAACATGAAGAAAACCACTAATCTTGGATGGGTGACAATTTACTGTTGCATATGCAGCAGCTGGGATCAATCCCAAAGTTGCATAAGTGAAATGCAGGTACCCTACAGCTGCACTACCCAGGCTTACTTGTCATCAAGATAACATTAACATAGGTATAACAGGTTATTGTATTATATGTTTATCTCCCCACTGCTGTCTATCCTTAAGTCCATACATCTGTCCTGAATTCATTTTAGCAAGATAGCACAAAAAGTATCTGACTTGGAGTCTTGAAAGTTTACACACTATATCATGGTCATAAGTAGATGACCTGATTAGATTTTCAGACCATTACAGAGATGTTTTCAATTTGTGTACACATTTTGGAACTTTTGGACTTTTACTCTTCTTTTTTTATGATACCTTCTTAGCATGAGTTAGCAAAAACTACTGTTCTTGAGGTAGACAGCTGAAATTTGATAGGCATATTTGTATTCAGATGATGTTGATGACATGATTAGTTTTTAGGCCTTTATAACAATATCTTAATTTTTCACACCTTTTTTTAAACATTTGTTTACCTAGACTTTTGTGACCAATACCTTGTTAGCAGGATTAAGCAAAAACCACTTGAGATAAACAATTTAAATTTAGTACACATATTTTTATTTATATGTTGATGACCTGACCTTCTAGTCATTAAACTGAGCACAAAATTTGAACTCGGACTCAAAATTACAAACATAAAAATCGTACTTAGAGTCTGTCAGTATCGTTTATTTTGCTGTATGTGGAAATACAAATGACTAGTTCATTCCACATTTTTTTTATATTCTTACCTCTCTGGGAGCAAAGTTATAAAAGATTAATATGTTTATATTTGAGTACGAGTTTAATTTCTGTGCTCATACAGTTTTATGACTGAGGGGCCTCATTATATTTTCAGGTCATTACAATAATTTGTCAATTTTTTTTACCTATTTTGAAACTTTTGGACTTCGACCTTTTTAACAAATACCATGTTTGAATAATTGAGCCAAAAACATGTTGAGGCAGATAAATAAAATTTAGTAGGCATATTTCTATTTTTATGTAGATGGCCTGATCAGATGTTTAGGTCATTAAATAATTTCAAAAATTTCTCTAAATTTTAAACAATTTGGGGATTTATACCTTTTTGATCTTCAGAACAGTCTAATAACAATATTCCAGCCATGGGAATATGCATGTTTTACAAACACATATTCTAGTTCTAATAAAGTTTAAACAAATTTAAACATACCAGGTTATTTGGGGGGTCAAAAGTAATGCAAGTGAAACTTTGTCAAAAAAGTGTGATGTTAGATGGTTGGTGGCTTCATAAAAATGTTCTGCTTAAATTTTCTTTGAGCTCTTACAAAAAGATGTTTACTTAGCTGACTTATTACCAGCTCAGGAACAAAATTGGACCAGAATTCAAAGGATTGGTAACAGTGCATGTTGTTTTGGTGTTTTTTCATTATACATTGTTTGTTATGTATTAGAACTTGATATTATTCACCTGCAGTTTCAATCCAAGTTTGATAGCTATTTAGCAATGCACTTTTGAACATAAACATATCCGTTAAGTTACTGATTGATTTTTCAGAATGAAAAACAGACCAGAAAAAGAAGAATAAAAAATATCCATTACAGAATCAAGGCTGAATCATGTTCCGAGGAAGAGAGGGATGAAGAAAGGGAACATAGAGCATCTAGCCCAGAAAGTAGATCATACCAACATTTGGACACTAATTCAAGTTCTTTTACTAGGAAAAGGAAATCTACAAGTCAAGGGAAGACACCAAAAGCTGAGAAAAAAAGAAAGGAGGAAGAGATTGTTCCATTTTCAGGATCAGACACAGATTCCAATTCCCAGGTTCAAGTCAAAACAAGAGTCAGAAAATCTAACAAAATTGAAAGTTCCGATACAGAGTCCTATTCTGATTCACTTGAACATGTTCCAAAGCGCAAGTCAAAAGGAAACTTTTCAGATAAAGGACACAAGAAAAGGAATTCTGCAAATGCAGCTATCAGTGACACAGAAAGTGAATCTGTCATTATAGACACTGTTTCATCTGAATCAGAACAGAGCCTTACAAAAATGAAAAGTAAAGTTCAGAATTCAGAGCAGTTACAGAGTGATAGTACAGGAAGTTCTTTTGATGTGGCCACTGTTACAGAAACTGACTTAAATCTTATTAGATCTGTTGATGAGTATGAGCACTCAGTACATATAACAGTCAAATGTGACCAAGCAAATCAAAAGCAAGGAACAAGTTTACATAAAGATGAGCATGCTGACTTAGCTAGAACTGCTGACTATATCAGTATTGGGGACTCGGGAGAGTCAATTGTAGACTCTGTGAATGAATCAAGGGGATCAAGTAATGAGTCAAGTGATGATGATGGTAACATCATCAAGTCTACCCACAGACGACTGAATCATGTTATTTATAGTGACGATGATGATGCAGAATTTTCAAATCCAGCAGCAAGTTTCAGCAATCGCAAGTCCAGCAGGGCTGAAGACCAGATACAAATAAAATCAGAAGCAAGAAAGAATCTTTTTAAGGAATTTAAAGCTGCCAGGAAGAGGAGTTTGTCTGGTGATGATACATAAAAAGCAAAAGTCAGTGAAATTTACAGCGTCAGTTATTTGCCTCTGAAAAAGTAGCTGGACTTATAGAATCTATTATATATCAGTGTGGGATAGGGAATTTCCACCCAAGGGTAGAATCTCCCTATCCCCCATTACTGTGTATGCATGGTTGATTATTATTCTCACTTTCCTTGGTTATGCTGAAAAATTTGTTGTAAACTTGGATATAAGATTAAACTACAAAGAATATAATAACTGAAATTAAATTGGTAGAAAAGCAGCAGATGCTTGTGATGTCATATACATAGGCAAGACAGAGTAGCCTAGATTAGTGCAAAAAATTGTTTGAGTAGTCATCAAATTTTGCGATGAAAAATACTAAAAGGTACGATTATCTAGTGGGGGCAGCATTATGACATTTTTCATTCAGGATCTTAATCCTGTTCAACTTTAGTTATTACCCATTATAAACTTGTATTTTCTTTTTGTTAGTTTCTTCTTTCCCTGAAAGAAATTTGTTCAGACTAATAAAAATTTGATTTATTGTTGAATAATGCATTTTTTATATTCCATTGTTAAACAGTTTGTCCCTTACATCATTTATGCAACCTTTAAAATATGTTACATTAGCAGACATTGGCAACTTCTGGGCAAACAATCTGCAGACAAGAACACATGCCCCATAATTTTCAATTACCAAACATGTTGTTTTTACTAAAAATGAATTTTGAGCATCCTTTAGCAATTTTTGGTGATCTCTAATGCCAGCATAGGTAACAGTGGGCCAATGAGGTAAAACAACAGTCATATAAGGTATAATAGAAAAATCCTGCATGAGTGACACACGTTGGAAAACACAGTCCTACTCAAAGAGAAATGTCTGTGAGAATACACCATCAACATCATTCTGTCTGTATCTGTTTCTCTCTCTCCATTCCATCATTAATTTTTTGCTGTATATAAATCACAAAGTTGATTACTTTTTAGAGATTTCTTGTAAATGCAATATTCCCCCCACCCCTCACTCCCCAAAAAGTGTTCTCTTTCTTTTATTGACAAAGATTTGTGATAACTGCAAGTGTAAGTGTTGCAGCTTTTGTAGTTAAATATGATGCAGAGATGTAATTTTTTATTTCTGAATTATTTGTAAACATTTTCCATATTTGCAGGTAGGTGATTGATTCAAGTCACTTTTAATTAGTTATTAATAAAATATCAGCAAAATATTGCTTGCAGTTTTAGACACTGATACAGCAATCATTAGTCATTTGCATTTGCATGCCCACTGCTAATTTGGTAGGAACAAATAGTGTTACCCTTCTCCATCTGTTCATCTGTTTCAGTTTTTCATTTAGGTCAGTTTTCAGGCACTGTGCTGGTGCATCTGTGTTCCATGGACACATTTATGAGGGTTTTGTTTAACTAGTTATCAGTCATGTTCACTTAATAGGGGATTAATCAAACTTTTTGCAATAACTGTTACTCTATTTAAAGAATATTTTGATTCTTTACATAGTTTCTAATTTGTTGTTTTTTGTACATTTTAGTTGTACTGGTCGAAGATCAGAAGATCTTATGTCATGGCCCATTTTCCATCCATTATCCATCCAATATTACCATGAGGATTGCCATGAAACTGTATACACATGTGTATATCAGGATCTAGTTGGTTCTAAATGAAAATGGTGATTCTCAGACATCCAGTATGGTCATCAGGGAGGTCATCTTTAAAATACTGTTATTGCTACTCCTCCTGAACAGATGCTTATATCAACATGAGGTTTTCACCAGAAGACTTCTTATGACATGTAGATGGTTGTAAATGAAAGTGGCACTAATCTGACACCAGCATTGACACCATGGTGGACATGTTGAAAATGTTATTGTTACTACTTCTCCAGAATGGATGGTTATATTGATTTGGGGTTTCCCACGAAAGACTTCTTATGATACGTAGTTCTGAATGAAAATGGTGTGGACATAACTTCCTAATATGGCTACCACAGCAATTATTATGAAAATTCTGCTGAACAGATGGTTGTATCGAAATGGAGTTACCACTAAAACACTTCCTGCAATATGTATTTTGTCCTGTATTAAAATGATGTTGATCTAACCTCCAAAATGGCTGTCTTGGTGGACATCACAAAAATGTTGTTATCACTACTCTTCTTGAAAGAATGGCAGCATTGTAATGGTGTTTTCACTAATTGGTCCTGAATGAAAATGGTGCAGATCTGACCACCACCATGTCCACACTATTGTAAACAATTTTGAAAACCAAACCTACTTGACCTTGGGGTCAAGTCAAAGGTCAGTGTTTGCAGTTTTGTACTTCATGAACATGGTGAATTGTACATTATACCAACAAATGTTCACCAGACTTTGTATTTCATTGTTTTCCAGTAAAAAGTTACCATACTTCATGTAATTTTGCATACATGAAAAGATAATTATTTTGTTTAAAATGCGGAAAATAATGTGTAAAATAATTACATGTAAGAAAGTGATTGTGTATGAAAAAAGGAAAGGCCGACATCGAGGAGGACATAGAACATCTACATGATCGTCAAAATTAAATTTATGTACATCCAGCATAATTGCACTAAAAACATCACGCTCTTTTACAATATTTTTGAAATTGCTTATATGTGTGTATTGCATTAGATAAGTTCGAACTTGGATAACTAGGACACTGACCCCAAGGTATCCCATCATCACACCTTTATTCTTATACCTCATGATCCAAAATAAATTATGCCCCAAAGACCTGATAGAACATAAATCCAGATGGGTAAATGTAGTTCATTTGCTTTTATATGAAAAAGAAAGAGATTTCAGCCTTTTTCGTACCATTTGGTATGAGAGAGAAAGAGATTTCAGCCTTTTTTCGTGCCATGTTGTGCAATATATAATACCTTGCTTTTAAATGTCCACGTTTAGCTGAAGCTTTTGTCAGTGAGAAAAAGTAATAAAATAGTAAATGTTAATTTTTTTAAAAATACATACCATACTCCTTCAATTTCAAAAATATATATTTAGGATTTAAATATGCACAATATTGATATCCATAGTTAAATTCCAAGAAGGATCATATATGTTGCACAATTAGTCACATTAACATTTAACATGCTATGTTGTTTTCTCAGCAAGTGAAATACTTTTCTACCAAAGAAGTATAACCAATACCCCTTATCAATAAGTGCATGTGCATTTCATGTACTTAGGCAGCATTGGGTCTCTCATCTCTATTCATACCAAACTGTAGTTACTTTGTATTCAGTGATTTGACACTTCAGTCAGTGAGTACAAAGGTATCACTGATTTTATGTGAAACTCACAAGAATAGCACATGGAATACACAGTACCATATACATCAACATTGATTCACATAGTTAAAATGAAAGTGAGAATCTTGACAGCACAGATGTGAACTGTTATCATGATTAATTCACAGAGGTTTAATACATTTATACTGGAACATAGAAGTTAGTTCATTAAGTCCTGATTGTTTTCACTTACAAGGTGCTTTGATTTCAATAACTCAAAGCTCATATGTACAAAATCATCATGTTGTAATGAGAGAAAAAAAGACTGACTTGCTTATGGTGCTTCTCTTTAAGATTTACTAAATGGAATTCATGTGTCACTGTAAGTATTTGTCAACACTTCATCCAAACTTAGCTCTCTGTGATGGACAGTGCTATGTATTATTTGAATATAATTAGAAAGATCATTAGCTGTTGATTTAAATTATACAAAAATGACAAAGTTCTTTTAGTAATTTTAGTTTAAGGTACATTCTAATGAAAATAGTTTTTACCTTTCTTTACACACTGAATAATATGAACTTATATGTCTGTCAATAAATAAGTATAAAACACATTTTCAGTAAACTTTATTTCTGCCATTTTCTTACAATATTTACATATATACTTTAATTCTTAAAGCTACATTCTGAGTTTAGACTTCTTTTGTTTTAAAAATTTAAATTGTTCAATAATAAAACAAATGTCTGTGCAGGAAAAATGTTAGTACGAAAAATAATGATTTTTATGGATCAACTGTGTACAAAAATGTACATGTATTACAGACATAGTCAGCACTCTTACATTGATTTTAAGGTCCAAAAGCCTTGTCTCAGGTTTTCAGCTCACCTGACTATAAAACCAAGTGAGCTTATGGTATAGCCTTGCATCCATCATCTGTCACCCATCCAACAACAATTGCTTGTTATTACTCTAGAGGCCATATTTCTGAATTTGAGAAAAAATGAAAAATAAAAAAAACCTATAAAGATATATATAATGAAGGATAAGTTGGCAACCAGTTTTCTAGGTGGATGGGGTTACAGAATACAAATTCATCACTTTTTTATGACATTCGAACATTTTTAAAAATCCTACCTTGCCTAAAACAATGAATGCTAATCATTGGTTTAAAGTAATCCACAAGAAATCACAATGAATTCAATATCAAAAATGTAGGGGTAACTCCATGTTTGGAATTTATTTTTTATCAGATAATGATAAAATGGGTACAGTTTACATTATCTAAAAAGTTGGGAGATTACATATGGTTGTTTTCTTACAAAACTACATTAGCCTGCTGAGTGAAATGGTCAGCTGTTGGGTTATGTAAACCAGATAAGTGATATTAGGCCCAATGTTTGTTATCTGTGATGGCTTGTGAGAATGATGAGTGGATTTTTATCAAACCCAAGTTTTGGGTATATCTGATGAATACCTTAAATGATGAAAGATCAATAATGGGTGGGGGTAATTATGGATTAACCAAACATAAAAATATGGATATATCACAACAATATATGAGATTAGTTCAGCAATCTTATATGCCTGATATTTTTATGAATTTCTACCAATTCTTTTCAGCCAGTAGAGCATCAGTCCCTTCAATTGATTCTTGTGTCTTTTACATTTTCATTGTTCAAATGTGTCTATGTTCTTTATTTTCATAGTTAATGATTTTTAACCAGACATGTTAATATTGCAGATTTTTGCACTGCCAGCTGTAACTTAGACATTGGTATTACCTTTCTGATGAAATTGAACATGTTGGTGATCATTATGTCATTGTTATATATATACATGTATGTACAGTCAGTAATGTTATTTTAAAAAACATTTTGGACTGGAAAAATTAATCTGGATTAATGCTGTGCAAAAGCAAATATATCTGAAAATTCCAGGTAAAATTGGTTGCTGTTCAGACACATCGATTAAACATTTATTTCAAAACAGCAGCTTTTGCATAGGTCCATAAATTCAATAGTTGTAGCAATCTTTCTACCATTAAGTCTCTTTTCCACTGCTTTATGACGGAAAAGTTTCACATATGAGTATTGCATTAAATCTTTTATCATCATCCTCTTCTGACTGGCAAACAGGTTTTTCCCATAGCTGTCCATTATGCCTGTTTTGCTTGATAATTTAGCTACAACAAATTATATATAGCAAATTACATTTGACACACTGCCAGTCTTTGCCATGGTCTGGTTAAATCTTAATGAGAAACACAAATAGTTTACATGTGTACAGTTTAACTTATAATAATTTATTATTATCCATCAACAGTTTAAATTATCTTTTTTTTCCCCAAAAATTAATTACTTTGAAAATACAGCAGCAAGTGTAAATGTTTACTAAAACTTCAGTTTTATAATCTGTTTTAAGGAAATTATGTGGACAGCTTAAATTATGAGATTTACTTTTTTGTGGTACATCTTATTGTAATACAAGTTTTTTAACATGCATATATGTTATTATCAAAACAGGCTTTTACCTTACATCTTATGAGATATATATAATATATATATATATATATATATATATATATATATATATATATATATATATATATATATATATATATATATATATATATATATATATATATATATATATATATACCTGGAGCATTGTTGGCATCATCCACAATTAGGTTTAACAGTGTACAAGTTTTGTTGTACTGCCACTGCTGCCAGCTTTATGCATTAGTTCTTCATGGAACTTAGTTCCACACATCATTCTGAACCACCCCAGAGGAAAGTAGGTTATGGCAACCCTCTTTTCTCTACTATTTGTAATACAAATTACTATGGCAACCCTCTTTTCTCTACTATTTGAAATACAAATTACTTTCCTTATGAAGGTTAACCCGAGTGTAAAAGTTTTGCTTTGTAGGCAACTCTTCAGCTGTAGGCATGGTATGTCATGGAACTTGGTCAGGGTGTTTAGTAAACCATTCTGAACCATCCCATGAAAATATAGATCACTGTGACCTAGTATTCTTACCATACATTAATGTTGTTTGTGGGTTAAGCCCCATGTTAAAATTGTTGTCTTACTGGCATATTTCCAGCTGTATGTATGCTGTCTTCATGGAACTTGGTCAATGTGTTCTTTGCATCGTTCTACACCACTTGAGCAGAGATGCCAGCCATTCTGGATTTTGTAGAATTATTTTTAAAAAATTTTGAAAATTCAGCATTTTGAACTTACTTGAAAATCTAAATTGTATAGGATACACTTTTCAATAAGAGTATTCTGCGTGGACACAGCTAGGGACAAAAGTACTTCATTTGCAACTTTCAGGTCAATCCTATGGATCATACCTCAGATGTATGCTGATAGCTGCCATTCTGAACACCTCAGCTATTTATAAAACAAGGGTTGATTGAAAAGTTGCATATGCATCAAACTATTTTTTCATTTGCAACTTTTCGGTCAATTCTATGGTCAATCCAGTAGTAGAAATAGCCAAGGTGGCCCAAATATATTGCAGTTTCTTGTGTGTGAAGAAATTTCCAGTGGATAATTTTTTCTGACAATTACTGCGCTAACAAACATCTGAAGCATATTTTTGTCTTGCAGAAATAGCCAAGATGGTCCAAATGAAAAGTACTTCAGCTCAATAACATAGACTGGTACATAATTTGTAGTTTATCAATATGAAGAAAAAAACATGTACAGAACAAGAAACCAGTCGATTCGACTGTAATTAAATGAAATATGGCAACAGAGATGAAATGAAAACATAAATGCAGTTAATTTATGAGAACAAACATTTATGGTTATTGTTTTTGGCCATAATATATGAGGAATTCAAGGTTCTGGAATTGGGGGAATGGATTCACTATTATTAATGGACCTTCATTGTTTCTGACTGTACAGGTTTGTATGGGCTCATAGGAAGAAGCAGGATGATTGCATAGCTTTGTTACTTTTAACAAATGTGTTCTATTCTGGACAGGCTACCTAGATTACACAAAATTGATGATTGCATTCCAGATAAACCCGCTCAGGGCTTGGCATGGCTGTCTGAGGTGGAATATTCCAAAGTGACCTGGTTTTATTACACTAATGACTTTGTTGTTTACAGGTTAAGCCCTGTGTAAAGGTTTTGTCTCTACTGGCACATCTCCAGCTCCAGCTGTAGGTATGCTGTGTTCATAGAACTTGATCATGATGTTCCTTGCATCATTCTAAACCACCCTCAGTGAAAAGTTGTTCACAGTGACCTACTTTTTGTACTAATTTTGTTTTTTACAAGTTAACCCAATATGAAGGTTTTATCCACCTGGCAAATATCCAGCTGTTCGCATGGTGGTATCTATGTGGAACTGTGTCCAGATGTTCCTTACATTATTGTTCCCCTCTCCAATAGAAAGTAGGTCACAATGACTTTTCTTTCACTTATGACTTTATCATGTGCATATCATCCCCAGTGTCAGACAAATACCACTGTACAGGCAAGCTTGGATCTCTCTAATAACTCTTGTTTATGTATAATACAATAATTTATCACATGAGTAATGTGTTATTTATGTTAATATAATCATAATTGTTATATATGTAACACATGTAATAACACAATAATGTCATAAATGACATCATAATGTCGTGCAAAGGAAAGGTGTAACAACCAAAGTATCTGAATGTGTTTCAAAGTCATTTCACTTCAATATTCTGTGGTTGGGTTAAATAAAATCAGTATTTTTCATTGTGTGATAAATATAATCTTATATTTGTACTCATTTCAAATGAACTGTATGAAACTTGTTGAATAATTTCAATCTTTTGCTCGTCAAGTCTCACATGTATGATCCTCTATAGATGTATTAAGTTTCAGTTTATATTGTAAACCTGCATAGTAAAATTTGTCCCATAATAAAATTTATGATCCTTATAAACAAACAGGTGCTTTGAAATAAATGAGAAAATATTTTTTGTGGTATGTCATTTTTAAAGAGAACATAGACAAGAGTATTTCCTCATTGGTTCTTTAAACTTATCTAACTCCATGCACTAAGAAAGAAGAGATTGTGGAATTCCACAGTGAAATGTTTCCCCATTTAATATATTGATATCACTTTGATTAATTGGTTTTTGACAGCGTTCACACATTATTATTATTGAATCAATAATGTGTGAATAATGTGAGCCAAGCACAGATTTGAGGTCTTTGTTTCTTTCAGTTGACACCATAGGACAAGTTGTCTCAGGACATTGAAGTTAAACATGTTAATAGGCAGGTGATACGGGTGCATATCACTTGCCTGGATTTCTATGTACCCTGAGTAGTAGGCAATCAACCAATAGAGTTGGATGGATTTTAATCTCCAATATTAATTTTTTTTAATGAAGCTGTTAATCATTATCTATCCATCTATCCATCTACCTACTTCTTCCCGCTCTTCATCTTCCTCATATTATTATGGAAATGATTGTATTTATTCTTTTAAAAAGCAACTAGCACACCAAAATTTAAACCTTGGCGATTTGTCTTAAAAAGTCATGAAAATGAAGGCCATCATGTCTTTAATTTGGTTCTTCTTCTGGAATGCATGACAATCAGAAATTCTGCAGACATAGTCTCTCTCTCTCTCTCTCTCTTGATTGTACAGATAGTTCTAACAACCCTATTCATTAATTAGTCTGAATAGCAAATGTGGTAGCTTCATTTAGATAGAGAAAACCTTACTGAATTTCTTTTTTATACAATTGTGCCAACCATGGTTTTGCAGCCTCTAAATCTTTTACATGTGGGCTCGGTGGATGAAACCCTGGGATCGCAGAGATGGAAAGTGTGTGATCCGCATGTGTGTCAATGCTATACACCATAGTCATGAAACATCTGGAGCACAAATATTTAACTTGGGCTCAAAATTTGAAAAAGAATAAAATTACATGACTTGAATTGGATTAAAACAAGCATTATTGACCACAGTTTCAGAATTGGTATACATATTACCTGCTGTTCATATTTTTCCATATATTTACTGATGTCAGCATGCTTTTAACTTGGTTCTAAATGTGCAGTCATGAATCTGAGTTTGATTTTTGGTCCTCATACTTTTTTAGTACTGCTGGCCTGGCTTCAAAACTCCCTTTTGCCTTAGGTCTAATTTTGACCTCAAAGCAGAGAATAGATGATACAGAGTTACTACCATATGTCCTATTGAATGTGGTATCAGGCAGGTGAGGTCCACTTCCATTTGCTACAGTCTGATGAAAAACCATCTTAGATCGCGATATGTTCTGGTTAAGGCTTAATTACCTGGCTTTTTTCGGCTATTGTCATTGATAACTGAACCAGCAGAGACAGGGGATTTTGACAACAGTAATCTTCTCTGTTATTGTATAAATACACACAGGACTGTACAATGTTTGTTTGTCCCCCCCCCCCCCAAGTCACTTGCTCAGGAGAAGTGACTTTATAAAAGTGACTTGTCCTGGGCAATTTTTTACTTGTTCCATTTTTTTGTCTTCATAATTTTCTTCATTTTCTAGTGTCTGAATATATATGATGCTGTATAAAAGCAACATTTGTAATTATGTGTGTATACCTGCCATTATTAGATACTAGATTCATTACTGCTGTATTATGTAGATCTGTCTATTATCTGTGATGTGATGTCTTATATACATGCAATTTTTGTTTTTAGAATGACTAACCTGCTCGTTTCACTGCTTTAGTTGCTCGTTTATCAGAAAATGTAATGGAATACATATCTGCAAAAAATAATTATCAATTTTATTATATATAATAAAGCATGTGCTAATACCGGTAGTCAATTCCAGAATGTGCACTAATGATAACATGGTTAAGAGGGGAAAAAATGTTGATCTGGAAGAGGACAGTACCAGCAAAAGGAGGGACATAAAACTTGCGAATGTAATTGGCATATCACCAGAACAGACATAATAATGCCCTACTCATTAGCTTAACAACATCATATAATATCAAAGTATTGTATGTTGACACTTAGCCAATTAGTGTTCATATTTTTACAGCATACTGAACATTTCATTAAAAAAATGGTTATGACGATTTCAGTGTGTAGTGTGCCTGTAAATCATGTAATGCACACTCTTTTGCCAATTATTGTATTGGTTAGTGGTCCATGGGTATCGCCACATGTCAGGGTTTGAGTGACATATACGGTGATATGTTAATTGTGACTTTACTTGTTTATAAAATTGCACTTGCCCAGGACTAAACTCCTGCTGTCAGGTGCTTGTCTACTAGTTCCAGGCATTGGGATAACTAGTTTGTTCAGCCCAGACATGCACTTTGTGAATGATTTAAGCTGTAATTATAATTTGAAGTTTCATCAAACTTTAACAGACATGAAGTGTATAAAGAAATTTGGGTCAGTAAGATGCATTCTGTTGAAATTTCTCCAGTGTTGTGGATTCCATATGTTATGAAAACAAAAAGTTCCAGGTTCCTCTAATTTTTGTATCTTCATCCATATTTGATCGCATATCAGCATAATTTGTCCAATATTGAAAGGTCCCTATGTACGTATGCTTTGTGTAAAAGTCGGTCAAATTCTGCTCAGCATTTATTTTAGATAAAGTTGTGTACCGGTACATGTTTTTCTACTTTTAGTGACGGCAGCCATATTTTAGGGCGGAATGGCATCATTTGTATAAATCTGGAAGGCGTTAAGCTTTGACACTTTCTGTCAAAGTTAGTCAAATTCTCTTAAGCAGTTAATTAGAAGAAATTATTTTATCTTTCTCAATTTTTAGTAACAGCAGTCATATTTGATGGCAGATTGGCATTGTTTGTATAAATTTTAAAGGTTTGCATATTAGAATGCTCTATTAAGTTCTAGTCATTGGTATTGAGAAGAACTTCTTTAAAGGTTTTTCGATTTTTTCGTAACAGTGGCTATATTCTATAGCGGATCGGACTCATTTGTACATATTTGAAAGGTCTTCTTCAATCCAGGACGCTTTCTGTCAGGTTTGGTCAAATTTTATTCAGCAGTTTTGGTGAAGTCGTTTAAAGGTCTTTCTTTCTTTTCTTTCTTTCTTTTCTTTTTTTTCTTTTTTTTTTTTTTTGTATAGGTGGATATATTTCATAGCATATTGGCGTCTTTTTGTTCAATTGAGAAAGGTCTTCATGCTAGATTGCTTTCTGTCATGTTGGTCAAATTTTAGTTGGCAGTTTTGGAGAAGTCGTGCAAAGGTTTTCTTTTTTAGTATCGGCAGCCATATTTTATGGCGGATCAGCATTTTTTTTTTTTTTTTCACACTTGAAAGGTCTTCATGACAGGATACTTCCGTCAAATATGATCAAATTCTGTTAAGCAGTTTTGGAAAAGAAGTCATTTAAAGGTTTTTCTTTTTTTTATTACTGCGGCCATATTTGATAGCCGATTGCCATCATTTATACAAATTTGAAATGACTTTATGCTAGGATGCTCTGTGCCACTTTTGGTTTAAATTGGTCAGTAGGTTTTTGAGAAAAAGTTAAAAATAGTAATTGTTGAAGGACAGCGGACATATTTTTCAATTTTAGATAACGTTAGCCATATTTCATTGCGGGTCTGAATCGTTTGTATAGACTTGAAAATCTTCATACCATGATGCTTTCTGTGAAAGTTTATCAAAATCCATTCTGCTGATTTAGAGAAGTCATTTAAAAGTGTTTCAGTTTTTAGTAACGGTGGCCATACTTCATGGCGGATTGGTATCATTTGTGCAAACTTTAAAGGCTTTTATGCCAGGACGCTCTGTGCCATGTTTGGCTGAAATTGGTCAGGCGGTTTTTTGCGAAAAAGTTTAAAATAGCAATTGCTGACGAACGATGCATAACGAAGGGCCATACCATAAGCTGACTTGGCTAGGTGAGCTAGAAACCTCTCGACAGAATTTGACCAAAGGACAAGGTACATTAACTCCATAAAATGGCCCCAGTTTGGGGGAGATCTAGAATTTTCACAAAATTCAATCTTGTGTGTGCTGAAAGAAAGATTATTATCAATGAAAATATTTTTGATCAATGTTTTTAAAATCTCGCTGTTGCGCCGTCATAATAATGTCACTACGACACTCTAGTCGCTAATTTCTCTGATTTTTCACCTTACTTTAGGGTAATTTTCATCATTTTAGGCATGGGACACCCTATTAAACCAAAAATTATCTTTACATATTATACTTCTTTCACAATTGTGCATATCATTATTGATTATGCAAATGTTTTTTTGAAGGGGATCATACTTTAAACCTGACGCAAAGTAAGTTCCATAAACAATCTATTAATACTCCAAAATATGAATTTGTCTTCTAAGTATTCTGAGCATATTTTATACTTCTATTGATATAATTGAATGCGGAATCGGTTAATAATTGGTTGTTGACAATAGGCTTGATTTGCAATTTAAAACTTTGTAAATTAGGAATGAATACAAATTATTTGCGGTATCTATTTCACTGGGAAAAGCATTAGAGAATTAAGTGCTATTCAGTAAGGAAAAGGAACAAAATTGAACAAAGCACTCGCATAAATATTAAATATCACGATTTCAAAAACTTGGATGAACAAAAGTTAAAGGAAGATTTAAGGAAGGTTCCTTGGGAAACAATTAAGCTTTAAGATAATATAAATGATGTATGGTTAGCCATCAGGAATTATTATTCCATGTAATTGATCAGCATTTACTGTGCAAAGAACGTAGAATTAGATCAGATTCGGAATATTGGATTTGTGATGATATCTTGGCATCCATACCAGGGATTTCCTACGAGAGAAAGCAAGAAAAAGCAAATGTACAGATGACTGGGCTATGTATAGGGCTTTTAGAAATAAGTTGTTTTTTTTAAATTAGAGATGCAAAAAGAGACTATATAGACGAAGCTGTTCAACAGTCGTCAAACAAACCAAAAGAAATGTGGAAAAAATTGAAAGATTTTCTACCTTGATCTAGATCACATTCATGTACCAACTTTCTTACTGTTCATGATGAAGTCTTTAATGACTTTACTAAAATTGCAAATAGTTTCAATGATTTCTTCTGTATGATAGGGCTAGATATTGGTAAGGACTTTGATTCATCACTACCGGATATTGAACGTATGTCAAATTAAACTTTGTTTCAGATACCAAATATTACTGAGGATTTTGTTAGAAAGGAAATTATTAATATGTCCAATTAAAAAGCTACTGGGTTTGATGGATTGTCGGTGGAGCTCTTAAAACTGTCAATAGACTACATTGTTGAGCCACTAGCTTACATAATTAACATGTCCATAGGCTCAAATACTTTTGTAGACGATTGGAAAACAGCTAGAGTTACTCCCCGGCTTAAGTCTGGCGGCGAATCGAGTGTCAATAATTATAGACCGGTATCTGTTCTACCTATTGTCAGCAAAATTATAGAAAGACATGTTTTTAATTCATTTATGACTGTTTATCAAAAAATAATTTGATTACCCCGTGTCAATCAGGCTTCTGTCCAAATCATTCACGTGAAACAACGCTTACTGGTTTGATTGATCGCTGGTTACAGATATTGATGATAAGGAAATTTCCATTATATATAAATGATTTTCAGAAGTGCTTGGAACATTCTTCAGTGTCTGTGTATGCAGATAATACATCGCATCATGTTAGCGATAAAGATATTAGCATTGTTGAGAGCAAACTAAATGAAGATTTAAAATAAGTTATGGAATGGATGTATTGCAATAAACTTAGTATAAATTTACAGAAAACCCAGTTAATGCTTATCCACTCAGCACAACGAGCAGCCATTGTAGAGAATTGTACTTAGAAGTAAATGGTACAAAACTTGAAACTGTTAAATGTGCCAAACTTATAGGTATCCTTATTGATAATACTTTATCCTGGTCCAGTCACTTTGAAACACTCTTGATAAAAGTATCTAAGAAAAAAGGAATGTTAAAAAGGGTTAGATGTTTTATGTCAGATGAGTTGATCCGAAAAATGTACAATACAGTTGTTTTTCCACATTTTATCTAGTGCTGTATTGTGTGGGGAGAACACCGAAATTCCTCTTACATGCAGAGACTATACAGCTTACAGAAAAGAGCAGTCAAAGCGATTTTAAATATCAAGGATATTTTAACACCTACATCATCTCTTTTCAACACTCTTAGATGGATGCCAGTCAAGTATTATATTATTTTTAGAAAGCTGTTCTTACTTTCAATGTCTTAAATAATTTAGCGCTTTTAAGTTTGTAAGGAACATTAGTACAAGGAGTACGCGGTCGAGTGAAAACAATGATTTACCTATAAATACCAAAAGTTCTGACAGTATTTTTTTAAACAATTTTTTGCTTACGCCAGTACAGTTTTATGGCATTGTTTGCAGCATGATATTAAACAAGCGCCCAATGTTTCGGATTTTAAGAAACTTAATCTATAGATATTTTAATAAGCAATCCTGATTTTATGACCACATAACATTTGTAAATGGTAGTGGTGAAACATCTTTTTGTAATAAAAGTAGATTAACCTTGTATAATTTGTATTCTGTTATATTTGTTTTCTTTTATGCAATAGATGTTAACCATGTAGACTTGTACTAATTACACGTTTATTTGTTGTATATTTGTTTTAACTACAGTAGACTACAGGGCAAACTGGTTATTAGCCAATTATGTCACCCTGGATATATAAAGGGTATTGCTATTTATTATTATTATTATTATTATTATTATTATTATTATTATTATTATTGATTGATTGATTGATTGATTGATTGAAAGCAGAATGTTTCATTTTCTCTTATAAAAAATAATATAAAACTAAAACGCAACCTACCGCGGAACTTTTTGATGCACTCTTGCGCGGGTCTCATTAGGCAAATCGTTTGTCTTTTTCAAATGGTGGTTAAGTACATGACAGCGACTGAGTAATTGCTAAAGTGTATATATATCCTTTTTGCTGTCTCCCTCTCCCTTGAACAGAAATAAGAATTTGATTTTACAACTCTGCTGGTTGCAGAACTCAGGCAATTCAAATGTGATATAAAATAAGGAATATACAAGGACGTACAGCAATGATCTTTTAAAATGCTGTTGTTCTGATATTTTAAAACTGTATGATGAAAAATGCTACATAATCATATATGCAACTGTTTTACTTCAAACGATATATTGTGTAAATCAACTACAAGTTAAAATCTTTTCCTTTTTTTTTTTCTTCAATTAAATTCAATTAAAACCTTCTCTGCTAAATGTTTTTGCTATCTACTGCCTAAAAAGTCCTTTGTTTTCCGCCATTAAAAAAATATAATAAACAAGAGAGATATGTAACTTGGAGTAAAATACGTAAACTACTGTATTTTTTCCCATCATGTATATATTTATGTTTTGTTGCTTTGTCGCTGGTTTACAGTTATCAATGATTTCAGAGACTTAAAAGTTTGATAATTTAACCCGATTTGATCGCTTGAAATCACTTTCAGATATTTTGTTCTGCAAATGCTATACTTGTAGATACCACCACCACCATCTTATTCCCCCGTGAGATGTTGAAGAAAGTCACACTTTTCATGTGTAGATTCTGAGTTGAAAAAATACGAGAGTAAAAATAACTCTAAATTATTTATTGATAATAATAATGAATATATTTTAGTAGGTTTTCTAAGAGCTTTTTGTTGTTGTCATTTTTGTTATTATTTTGAATCGCAGAAGATACATTATCGTATGTGGAACGTCACTGACTCGGCCTATATCAGTAAAAGAGAATAGTTAACATAAATTCTACTAAATATGTAATAATCAGATAAAGAAGACACAAAAAAAGTAGAAATAAATGACAATTTTAGGAAAAGGAAAAAAATCCATTTTTTATAAAAAGAACGATTGAAGTCTGGCAGGAAACTGGTTATATACATTTTAAAAAATCACACTACATATATAATTTTTTACGTTCTTTCAGTAACTGCATGCGACAGCTGAGTGGTATGATATACTGTTAAAAAAAATACATTTTGATCCGGTTTCAGAGTACGTACCGAGTTCGATTCACCACTTCTCCCCATTTTTTTTTTTTTTTTTTTTTACATTAAAATTATCAAACTTTGCCTACATTTGCTTCTTTCATTGTTTAAAACTGAAGAGCTGTCCAATTGTTTACAAATATTAATTCAAAGAAATCAAGCCTTATACAGTGACTTTTATAGTTATCTCCATTTATGTTATTGACAGAAATTTTACCTTGTTTTCGGTAATTATTTCAGCAGGCCAAATTCCTATTATTTCTGTGGATATCCACTCAAGATGCTGGCATTGATAAGATGCTAGAATTAGCCTGCCGAGCGTCCTAAATCCCCTCCCTCACCCACCCCCTCTTCTAGCAAAAGTTGTTGTACAGGTGTCCTAATTTTATCCATCATTCTCATTTGCTTGGTCTGCATTTAGTCTTGGAACTTGGCAGAGCTTCAAAATCTGAAGACTTTATATATAATCATTAGTCGGTTCCCAAACTCAGGGCTACAACTGTGCTTTCAGAGAGAGAAAAGCAAAGGTTTTAATCCTTACAGATAGAGTTCAGTAATGTCTTGATAAATTGTGCCCAGTATATCAATGGTTAAACTTAAAAAACTTACATTTAAAAAGAAAGAAAGTGTCAGGACCTTTTTATAACCTTTCTTTAGATATTGCTAGTCAGCGGTAATTTTATATGCAAAATCAGAAAACATAAATACAGCGAATGCCAATTTACTGCGAACAAGCAAATGCATTAGGAAATCAAAGTATTGAGACGCTTGACGCTTTTGTCAGAGACCCATCCACTCCTAGTAGGCCAGATATAGTCCGTTTTAAATAAAAGAACTCACTTTGATGTCTGTTTTTGATGTTTGACGATTAAATCGAGAACGATACGATTTTCTTTTTAGACCTACCATTTCCGCTCTTCTAAATCTGCAGAAATGCGAGTTACAACTTAAAAGTGTCATTTTAAAATATCTGGAGTCAGTTATAGGTACTTTTGCAAACAGACTATGGCGGTTGTAAGTCGTGGGAATGATTTTGAGTTGTCTGCCAGTGTTGTGATATCCGTATTACGTCAGGCATTGCTTGTTCGTAGTGAATACACGCTGTAAATAAATAAATAAATAAATAAATAAATAAATAAATAAATAAATAAATAAAATAAACAAAATATTGTACTTTCTTTAAAGACTACACCATCACGATGCCTAAAAAGAAGAAATACTGTGCGTGTCGATGTGAAACCAAACCAGATAGCAGGCGGTCACTTTCTAAAGTGAAAAGTTAAGAGCTCCGTTTATATTTGGATAAAAGACACAGAAAAAGTGTTAGCCACGATGCCACCGTCATCTGTACCAAATGCAGAATGCAGCATTATCACTTCAAATCACAGTCATCCATTCCTGAAAACGCGTCCGTACAAGTCAGTTAGCAGCAAAAGACCGACAGCAGTCGTGAAAACCCAATATATAGTATTACCGATTAAATGAAAAGGAGAGAGTCAACTTCTCTCGGAGATCATTAATATGAACAAGTCAGCTGTGCGAAGAGCAATTCAGTCAGCAAGGCTGTCATTTATGACAGACTTTGTACCTCAACATTTAGGGTTCCAGCATGTGTCTAGAGAGAACATAATTACACAACACATTAGACCCTTTGTAAATTTGCTGTTTGGAAAAGACGATGATACCTGCATCCTTGTAGCAGATGGTACACATATTTATATACAGAAAAGTTCCGATTAACCTTTTTAAAAAAGATCATACAGTATACATAAAACAGATCTCTGATCAAACCTAGGATGATTACAACAACAACTGGCTACATAGTGTTCTGGTTCCCTTTTTTTTTTTTGCAGACAGTAAGAATTATGATTCAGATATAATGTAGCGTATTATGAAACAACGTTTGAAAGAGATAACGGACTGATTGAAAGGTGAGAATGTATGTATTGTTTGCTCGAGGGTTTCGTGACTCCATATTTTTTTCTAATATAAATGGGCATTAAAACATGAAATGCCTGCCTGCCTTCTGAAAAGAAAATGTCAACACACTACAGAGGAGTCAAATATGTCTCGACTGGTAGCGAAGGATTCGGTAAATGGCTGCATAAAAAGATGGAAAATTTTAGTCAATGTCATCCCTAACACACCAATACGTACATAGGAGATTTTGTCAGAACTGTTTGCGCTCTGCATAACGCATATTCGAGATCCGTCATCCATAGTTGTGAAAATGACTTCCACGTCTCCTAAATATGTTTGAGTTATCGGAAATGTCTAATAAGCTTCAGGAAAGGGTATATCGGGAGGACTGGGCAAGGAAATCTTCCAAGTGACAAAAGATGGATGCTAGTAACGCACTTACGGATTTTCCAATACTATCGGAAGAAAATCTTGGAGATATAACATTAGGTGTTTACCAGCTAAAACAAACTCGTAGCTATGCTAGGGAACATACAGATGACGATGGAAACTATGAGATTTTAGTCTGTAAAATAGAACTGGGATTATTAAATTTTACGAATTCAGAGCAGACACATATTAGCGAAACAGTACAACCTAAGGCAAGAGTACGACAAGGAGAGGAGTGAGCCAATCAAGGGTTGTACTGTCAGTGTCATGCTGGTGCCCGCGTTGTTAGAACATATGCACACGTTTCCTCTGTCCTGTGGTACTTGTGTTTGGGACGGTTTGGCGTAACTACAGCAACAACAACAACAAAAAGAGTGGGAACAATATGTCGAAGATACCACAAATCTGCCTGAAACAGGTGAGGACAGCGATGAAAATGAGCCGTAGTATCAACGAGATATCCAAGAATGTTGTTGTAATTCAAGACTGCAAACTTGCAATACGCACGATCGATAAACAGTTTCTCTGAAGTCGCTCAGCTTATCGAGTTAATATCTGGACCTATTAATATCATTGAGAGACAGACAGATGGACAGAGAGAGAGAGAGAGAGAGAGAGAGAGAGAGAGAGAGAGAGAGAGAGAGAGAGAGAGAGAGAAACAGATAAATCAAGTTATTTCATTTGTAAGTACGAGCTACGATTTGTGTTATTTTGGTATTCACGTTTTGATTACTTGGTGAGCGTGTGTGTGTGTGTGTGTGGGGGGGGGAAGAGATTGTATAAATGCCAGATACAAGTGGTACTGTGGTAGTTTACAACTCCAGAATTGTGCATGAAGTTCCAAAAAGATCCATTGTAACTTTAACTGTTAGTGTGATTGGTCGATTATAATTTTTTTTTATAAATTATACAGCATTAGAATGCCACATTTACCATTCCCCCCCCCCCCCTTGTTTGACGTTTTAAGAGAATGTATTGACCATTGCATATAGAGAAAATATATACACATGTTGTTAGTATGAGGAATAAACTAATTCTTTCTGATTCATGTGTTTTTAATTTCTAATGCTTGATATGTACTTTACCTCTCTAAAAAGATCAGTCTGAACGAGTAATTCTATTTCTGCATTTTTATAAAGAACCTGCTATGGTATATCGATCACCATAGCCTGATAACGCTCAACATTAGATATTTCATTACTATAATTATTAAGGGCAACATGTAGCCCACCCGACAGAACGTTATAATTGGCGCGAATGCATTATGCAGGCTGGATGTGAACGGAATAATTCATCCGGATCACGTTCACAAGATACATACACTGCAATTCCCGCTATTCGTGTAGACCAAGTCCTTCTGAATATTCATATAACGGGTTAAACGAATTTGTCGCGACCTAAGCATGCATGTACGAGTATTGCTTCAATTTAGATGCCAGTTGACCGTTGCTTTGTCAATTTAAATTTCAATTCAATAGCACTTATTTGTGTGTGTGTGTGTGTGTGTGTGTGTGTGTGTTTTCATTTAAAGCTACACTTCAGCCCTTCCAGGATCAGTGAACTGGTACAAAAGTTAGTAACAATTTACAGATTAAATCTTGGTATAATCTCGTATATACCTGCAAAGCTTTTGCGTTTGTTCCGTTTGAATTTGTATTGCCAAAAACACAGAAGAGCAATAGAACTGGACCACGTCTTACGAAGGGTTCTCTCCCTTACAACTATTATTCATATACATCTAAGTACAAGTTACGATTATACAGAAGCACTAAGAATGTAATGATAAACATAACGCGCTAAACACAAAGAAACAAACATAATAGTGCCTTTTAAATTGGGTCTCTCCCCCACCCCCACATTTTAAAAATCTTATATATATATTATCACACAACCACTACACCATCTCGACCATGCACACATCACCAAAAAATCATGCTACAAAGTCGGTGGCATAGGCATTCGTACGTAGCAGATATACCATCATATCGACCCAGTAATTAATTCTCATCTAAGTATACCTGGTCGAGATGGTATAGGTGTTGGTGCTTACAGGCAAGGCGATGGGTGCCGTAACTCGCGGATCCGGGTTCGAATTTCCGTAGAGTACGATTTAAAATTCTCTAACCTGTATGATAATATTATTTATTCGTATTTAAAAATTCTGCTAATGCTATCAAGCATTCTCCTGTAGAATTCATGGATAGCACTTTCCGCTGTTTGGTGTGTATTTGTATCTCTCTCTCTCTCTCTCTCTCTCTCTCTCTCTCTCTCTCTCTCTCTCTCTCTATATATATATATATATACAAATAATTGTGTTTTTTATAGAGTTTGCTTCCCCCTTTCTTGCGATTGACTAAACACTGTCCAAATATACATGTGCACTTGTTTTCAACGATTTCCTTTTCTTATCTGTAATCCTTTATGTTAAGGATAAAGTTCGATTAAGACGACTACAGCCAACTTCTTAAAGAAGTTCTTAGCTATTAATTATTTAAACTTATGGGGCTCGAGGAGATGGGGGATGGAGGCAGTTTTTTTATTTTAGGCCTTAATTTACTGAGAATTTTTTTTTTTTTTTTCTTTCTCGTATCGTCACCCCTATTCTACACAAATGACCCGTTTTTTGGCCTTCATAGTATCCAACTCAACTACCCCCTCACACACTCCCCGAAAATATTTTTTACTCCCATAAAATTCCAACCTGCCTCATGACGAAACTTAAATGGTCGGTGCCTCAGTAAAAGTATAACGCTACCGTTAGTATAGGAAGAGCACGTCTTATAAAATAAAAATCAAGCTACCGTTAGTGGAAGTGTGGCTAAATAAATTAAATCGGGCACACGCACACACGTTTTGTTGAGAAAGACATATGTATGGCTCGTTAATATAGGTGTTAAACGGCAAGTCAATAAATGAAATATTATTTAGCACCAATGACAAAGGTGCCATGTCCAGCTCAGAATACGAACCCGAAATCCACTGATGGATATATTTACAAATATCTCTCTCTCTCCCTCTCTCTCTCTCTCTCTCTCTCTCTCTCTCTGTCTGTCTCTCTCTCTCTCTCTCTCTCTCTCTCTCTCTCTCTCTCTCTCTCTCTCTCTCTCTCTCGTGAATGTTGCATGGAGCTCTTATAATTTGTCTTTATGATGTTTGTGGGCCTAGGGCATAGGATAACGTGAAAGTATACCCCCAATACTTATTTTAGTGGCGGATCCGAAAATACCGTATGAGATGGGGGTGGGTGGTATATCAAGTAGGCAATGGGTCTATGGGAGAGAAACCCAGGTGGGGCCCAGAGGTAAAAGCCCCCGGAAGCTCCTGCATTTTAAGCGTTTCCAGGGCATAATTGTAACCATCTAACTGTAACGAAAACTTACTCTAAGAAACGTTCCGGTTGTTTCGCGCTCATTTTGTGTGTGTGTTGGAGAGGGGGGGGGGGCACCCCGAAAAATTAAAATTTTAAAATGTTCACATATTCCACTATCACATGGAAGATTATTTTTAAAAATCCATAGTGGGGCCCTTATCGCAACTGTGATGAATAAAGCTCAATAATTAAAAAAGAGTATATTTTCACATATTTTATCATGTCAAATTATACTGTTTTAGCATTAGAAAATCGAAAAATTTCGTTGGCTTTGATACATTTAAGCAATAATATCTCTAGTCCACTTTGAGTCTGTAATCCTGCCACGCAGGGTCGGGTCCTAATGACTAATCATGTGACTATGTTACGTAGTGCGTGAAAGTCCTCATTGAACAAGCGACGAATTTAAAATCCAGCATCGCACATAGCCAATACAAATATCGCGTTCTTGCAGACGGAACGATTTGTGTGTATACAGTCTAGCATCGCACCATGCAGTCTTATGACGTCATAATTTCCTAAAATTGCCGGATATGACGTCATTCCAAACAGATAACGTTTCCACCTAAAGATGACAACTTCATGAAACTTTCACTTACCCTTGAAAAGGTAGTCGCTCCAGTTGAGGTAAACAATCATTGTGTAGCTTACAATTGTTAGCATTGGCGTTTTGCCAGTTCTAATGATGAATGATAAATGTGAAGTTTTACGCATGTATGATAGTCCACAGTTTGACAAGTCAAAATCGTTATGAAAAATATACCGTCGTATACTGGCCGAGAAACATTTCTCGCCAAGCATCAATTGTCGCCATAGTGCTAATATCTCGGGAACGGACGCGAATTATACGTGTTATGCATACCTTTAAAATATCAGTTTGTGAGGTACTTTTAAAAATATGCATAATAAGTAAAAATACGCGTCCGTTCGCGAGACATTATCCTTTTGGAGACAATTGGTATACAGAATGAACTGGTCCTTGACCAGTAGTATAGGAAAAGAAAGAAAGAAGAAAACACCAGAAGCATCAATATGTATTTACCTATTGGTCAAAAGATACAACATTAGTAGTTTTATATCGAATTCATTAAGCTCTTTTTCCTCTATAAAAAAAGGTTTGTAATGTTTTTCACCTGTTGCTTAGAAATTGCCAGACGTAACGCAAATTTGTAATATTTTTTTAAAATCAAATTTTGTCCAAACTTTATATTTTAAATTACTTAATGACAGATACCTTGCGTGAAAATACACAACTTTACCTATCTCTCCCCCATAGGTGATGTTGGGGAATCTGACATAAGTATTGAGGTTTCATGTCCATATTATATAATCTTTTATTTATAATGATATAGATGCTTCGTCTTGGTTTCATTAAACTGCGATAGGAACTATGTTGGTTTGATGGTTAACGGCAGGGCAACACATGAAGGTTATATCGTGCTGAGGCAGCCCAAGGACACACCACGATAGCCGAACCGGGCTGATCAGATCATGGGAATCGAACCCCCACACTTAGGGCTAAAAGCCCAATACCTTAACCACTGAGCCACCGCTGATCTTGAGCCTGGATTTATATAATAAGCAATAAACTGGTGCTAATTTCACTATGAAAGAATTAGGAATACGTAAGGAAACTATCAAGTAGGCATCAAAATCGGAAGGTAGATGCCACAACGGAATAAACGTAAGGCCGAACCAGGGACCTCCCTGACTCTAAACGGGACAATACTACTAGAGCTATCCACCCGATACTCCCAGCCTTTTCCTGCAACATATTTTATCCACCTGTCTATGGCGTAACATATGATGCTATGGCTGCGTCCGTAGATGCGTTAGCTTTGGGTTTCCACGTAGTAACATAAGTTCTATCAGTAGCTTCATCAAACTTTGCAAGAATGTAGGTTTTATGAAAACAATAATACCTGCCGATTTTGAGGTGAACAGGATAAATGGTCAAGGTCTATCAGACCTCAGGCGAGAACATGAGAAATGCCCCTTTGACTGACAAATCCGCGGATGCTTCAATATGACGTTATTTGTTTTAGCTATGTAAAAGCAATATAAGCATGATGCCAATTATTTTCTTACAATTAAAAAAATAAAATAAAAGAAAAAAGACTAAATGAACAAAACATCGCAACTGGTATTTTTAAAGGAAAAATTATTTCATAGCAACATCCAGAACAGCCAGAGAATGTAATAAGTATCCATTTTGTTAAAGGAGTGTATCAATTTAACAAATGTTTTCATTCTAAGATGTGCATTACACCATTACAAAATTTATAAAGTGTACACCGAATGCTTAAATTTGTAAAATGGGGTACATCAGACATAAAATTATGGTTATAAACGACTCTTTTCATTACACCATTTCATTTAATTAACACAGATTTCTATTGTGTTGCTGATGAACACAACAGCATCTGTTGTTGCTGGCGGAATGCGATGACGGTGGGAAAAGTAAAGGTTCCATCTTATCAGTGTATTTTATACGTACATTTACGCATGAGCCAGATACTATCCTCGAACAGCCATATTTCGTGGACTTAACGTGAATTTTAACGCGTTCGTTATAATATTGTGATAATATATTCAAATAAGCTTAGAAAGTGTTCAACTATACCTACTTCATTTAATCATCGTTACAAATTTTTGGCATTCATGTACATTAGTTCAGAATTACCGTTTTTCCGAGCGTGTGTAAGTTTACTTAATTCCGGAAGTGCGTCCATGGTTCGTGACACTGACTAAAAAATCACATGGCATATTACCGGAATGTGCCAGTTATGCCAAGATATGTATGTTATTAGTTTATAGCGTCTCCGTGTTTTTGAAATTTAAAAAAAAAAATTGAAAAATTAATTTTTTTTCGGTTTACTGGTATTCTATATGCAGTTTGTGCACTTACATCACTGTTTGCTTGTTCCTTACCATATAAATACACGAATCAATAGAATGAGAGAGAGACAGACAGACAGACAGACAGAGGGAGAGATAAATTTAACAATAGACACTGGTGAATGGATACACATTTTATTATAATAGATTAAATGTCTTTTGATGTAGAATATATGTTTATTATGAAATAATACTGAAACGAAAAAAGTCCATAGTGAATCTACATTTCCAATTTTTGTTACGTTGTATAAGAAACCCACATGATTAAAACCAAATATTTACATTGGCTATCCCGTTGTATAAATTCCCAAAGTGGGTTTTCCTGTTTAAGATATGTAAACAAAGCCATCATGTGATCTGCGGACCTATCTTTAGCTTATAATAGAAAATTTAAGGCCAAAATGTCTGACACAAATAAGGCATTAGTGAAAATATAGAAATTAAATTATCTGTTTGAATCTCATTTGGTCTGATTTTACTTATAAAACACTTCCTGTCACTCTTGAAGAGCGCTGGTGACACAGTTGATGACGTCATTATCTCGAAACAAGGGCGTTAGATGGCGAGAAACATGGCGCACGATTCAAGGTCTACCATGACTTCAGGCTGTTGAACGATATACTATTCGCACACCCTCCCGTTTCTTTTTACCACCATTCCCGTCCTCTTCTTGTTCTCCTTGTCCTAATATTCGTGGAATTTGTTCTGGATGTAGCAATCAAAGGATGATAATTTGAGAACGAGTACCTAATACATCTTTCTTGTTGGGATATAATATCAATCAATAATCGCTGGAGTAAAATTTCATTCTACTGTAACTTTTAAACTGTGATGTTTTCATTTGTTTTTTTATTCTTGATTTCTTCGTTAGAGACCGAGAGCCATTTGATCGGAGATAATTCAAAACCAAAGGACTAGTATTTATTCAATCTGGTCTCACACTTCTTCGAAAGGATCTAATGATATCCTAATACATCAATATTTTTACGATATTTATCTACATACAAAACCTGATTTGTTATTACAATTCTCAATTTCTGTACATTGATTTCGAGGTCTTTAAGAACAGTTTGTGACATCTCATGATGTTTGTTTTACAGCTAAGTCATGTGCTTCTTCTGAAAATGGCATTACCACCCAGGATTTTATTCTTTTTTGTTTTTGCTTGTGTTTTTTTTTTTTTTGGGGGGGGATGGGGGGTAGGTAGAATCAGGTAAGTGACGTGAGAAATAAAAAGATTTAAGCACCCAGGCTTTTTATTTTTTTGTGGGTCTGTGTGTGTGTGTGTGTGTGTGTGTGTGTGTGTGTGTGTGGTGGAATCTGATAAGTGACCTGAGAAATAACAAGATTCAAGACATCCACCGAGAACTTTTATCCGTCTTTCCAAGTGTTCTGTGCCATGACCTGTTCTTTTGGCAAAAAAATACAATATTTTACTTATTCACAACATTGTCATCTCTGAATCTGAATTGTTAGATAATATATAGATCAGACATTTAAAGAATTGTTTTGCGATATGAAAGGATATCATCCTCACATATTTTGAAGAAGGAGATTCTATCATCATTTAGGAGCTCAATGTCAGTGAGATTAGGCTATATTAATTTCCATTGAATTTTATCCATGATTTTTGTACATCCTTTCTTAAATGCCAAGGAATTGCGCGAGTTGTTCATTGTTTCGAGATCATTTTTATCAACTGAATAGCCAGGTTTCCGTATTGCATCTGCACGACTGTTACATTTTTCACGCAGGTTTAAACCATTCAAAGAATGCTTCATTCATCGTTGTGTGGTCAATCACGCCCAGTCCATGAGCCTTCTTTTTTAATATGTTATTCTTGGTTGTGGGGCAGTTATAAAATAGCGGATTCAATCCATGCATCACCGTCAGTCCCAGTTATTTCAAATATAATGCCCAAGAATAATCTTAACACATTCGCCATTACAGTCTGTAATTCTCCTTTTCGAAGGACCCACTTCTCGATAAAATCTACACAGTTTAAGCTACTTTGCTTTTTCATCTGCATGCAGAATGTGATAACAGTTTTGCCAAGATGTTCCAAGACGATCATATTATTGATAACCCGCTGCACTAGTTTCAGCAGTAAGAAGCTTACTCCATGGACCGTTATTTACTAAACTCAAAAGACTGACCTTGACCTATAATTACTAATCTGAAGCTGCAAAAACACTCAGTTTTTTACTGTCATCAAATTACATGTTTAAACAGAGAAATTATGTAGATCTTTATGGCAATTTTTGATCAGTGAGATATTGATGGATTGGTGCATACAGGTAGCTCTTACATTGATGATGGTGTTGGTGGTGGTGGTGTGTGTGTCTCTGTGTGTGAGTGTGTGTGTGTGTGTGTGTGTGTGTGTGTGTGTGTGTGTGTGCTCATATCTGTGACTTTGACCTTTTAGATAAGAAATGGCAACAAGGTTATTTCGATTTCCTATGTCATAAGTTTTGAAATTATACATTTTGTCAACTTTCATCACGAACTACCCAGTCAGTACGACTGACCCTGGACTAATCCGAGAAAGTATCGTACTTATATGTTGTTGATAACTTAAACCCATCTCACTTTATTTCAAAGTTCAACCGGCAATATTATTTTTTTTGGTAACTGACCACTGTTTCAAAAGTCCATTGATCCGAGGTCCATTGGTCTAAAGGTTCGCTAGGTCGAACAATTTAAAGGTAAATTGTCTGAAGATTCAGTTATCCGAAGGTTCATTAGTCCGAAGATATTTGTCATAGTGTTCACTGGCCAGAAGGTTCAATAGTCCGGAGGCTTTTTTTAAAAAAAAACTTTAAGTAAATTTACTGTTTTATCAGTATTCGCAAACTATAGAAAAGGGTTTCAATCTTACAAAAAGCCGTAAGCCTTCATCTTCCGGAAATGGGCTGAATAAATGACGTTCGTGTCCTTTGTAGGCGTGAGCTGACATTTTGGAAGTCTGGGAAGCTGTCCACGTCCACATTTCCCCCGTGCATATACAGCACCTCGTCATAAATCATTTTGATTGGCTTGCGAGGATCGTTTTGCATACTTTTTGCTGCATGTGTACCGTGGTCTCCTTGCAGCCAATCAAGTCACCTTCTTCTTTATGACTGTGGTCCTCAGCCAAGAAAATACTACTATTTCACAACATAAGCAATTTGAATCATTAACTACTTTCAATTCTACTATAAATACATTACAGCAGCTAGATGCCATGTCTCCAAAATCCAGTCATTTGGAAATATTGTTATTAGCTATATAATCTCTCTCTCTCTCTGTGGCCTCGGGTGGCCGAGTTGTCTAAGGCTTTCGCCCTTACAGATCACTCAAGCATCTCACTTCTGTCCCCGTGAGTTAGAGTCTTGGCTCGACAAACGTGGGTATGTGAGAAAGCTTGCCAGTAGCTTCCCGTGTGTCCGTGGTTCTTCCTGTACCAAAATATACTGGCCACCATGTATAGCCTATCATGTGCTGAAAAATGGCGTTAAATTCCACCAAACCAAACCAAACCAATCTCTCTGTCTCTCTGTCTGTCTCTCTCTCTCTCTCTCTCTCTCTCTCTCTCTCTCATCAGAAAGAGAAAACAAATCACGACTGGTGAATATCATCGGATTACCGTTCATACTCGCTCGATACAATGGCTCAGCCGAGATTCCTACCAGCAGACATATAATAAACTTGCAGACAATGGTATATGCTCTAAAACCGCATTGTGCCACTGCAGATTTGGGTCTAAACTGTTCGCAGTTAGTAATCGATTTTTTAAAAAACCGATTATAAACGGTATTTTCCACGACTTTCAATAACACAAATATAAAGATTGTGAAAATGAAATGTCGAAAATTCATGGCGTATCTGAGTCCATATTTCGCACGCAACCACAAACAGCACAGATCTAGATACGCGTCGCCAACCACAAACAGCACAGATCTAGATACGCGTCGCCAACCACAAACAGCACAGATCTAGATACGCGTCGCCAACCACAAAC
This sequence comes from Margaritifera margaritifera, assembly GCA_029931535.1. Lineage (NCBI taxonomy): Eukaryota > Metazoa > Mollusca > Bivalvia > Unionida > Margaritiferidae > Margaritifera > Margaritifera margaritifera. The sequence continues at coordinate 312,391 of JAQPZY010001646.1, forward strand.
AGCACAGATCTAGATGCGCGTCGCCAACCACAAACAGCACAGATCTAGATACGCGTCGCCAACCACAAACAGCACAGATCTAGATACGCGTCGCCAACCACAAACAGCACAGATCTAGATACGCGTCGCCAACCACAAACAGCACAGATCTAGATACGCGTCGCTAACCACAAACAGCACAGATCTAGATACGCGTCGCATAATGCGCCGGTAGATAAGGATCCAACCGGCTAAAAATTATCTGTAGAACGAAAAGGGTAGAACATGAGCTACCGTGGCACTATGGTATGAACAGATCTTGATATACTTTGTTCGTATTTGGATATGACGCTTACATGGATACATACACTAATATTTTCGGTGGGAAGGTCAAAAAGTCGTTTTTTGAACGGTCGGCAATATACGCTTCGCGGTTTTTTTGCGCCGCGTGCTACAAGTTTTGTTTTTTCTTTGGATATAGTAACTGCATAAATGATTCTTGCTGGATTTAAAGATTTTACAGATACTGTAGCTTCAGAGATTAAAATTTTCTTTCCTTGTGAAATAAAGTAAGTCTAGGCGAAAATATTTGTGTTATACTGTGAGAATGTAACCATAAAGAAGTTCTGAAGATACAAAAAGTAATAAAAGAAAAAGTATATGTAGATGGTGAGAAGTTTTGACAATAGTAAAAATCGAAGAGAAACACAGTAGAGCATCATTTATCCAAACTTCTCACGAAACACAAAACTTGGAAAAAAGGAAATTCTGATGAAGAGAGACGACTGTGTGACTCATAAATTAAGGGAACGTGTTCAATACGTTTAAACCGATATTTTGGATAAATAAGGTCAAACGTATATTCGGATAAATTATGTTTTGGATAAACGAGTTTCCATTATACACACACGGTAATAGGAGCAGGAAATTATGAAATTAGTGAATATATCAATAACACAGTACTAAAGTATGGAATTTAATAAACAATATATTTTCACTTATTTCAACATACCTGAATTTCAGAAGCAACGCGTTCTCATTTTCCACGGTAAAAACATTTGTTTTCCGGAAAGGTTTACTCTAAAATCTCCAGTAAATTTTCGCAGACGTCTCTCCATTCCTCTGGTACCGAAAATCAGTTGAATAAAACCTTACCATCACGATTACGCCTAGTGACCTAAGTCATTTTGGGTTCAGCACTCAGAATCTAACGGGTACCATACTTATACTAATCGGAACAAGCTCGGACCTTTCCGCCAATAATTGGAAAGCACATCGGAAATACTACAGTAGCCACAGTTGCATATACATATACCTTGTTTACCGAATGATGTAATGTGTACATTATACATCATCATAGCGTTCAATTCGGCTACTTATCGATTGAAATGACTTATTCTTGGTCTAAACATTTCCAAGTTTCTTTTTTCAGGTTTGTATGACTTTCTTTTACTGAACTTTTGCAAATAATTCCAGAAAGGTATAATGCTTTTATATGGTTAAATTTTGCCTTGCGTTCTTTAGCGTGTGATTGAGTTCTCCGTCATTTCTTGCGATTTCGCCCTTTTACGCTGTGTCACTCCATATAAGTATTTCCGAGAGAGTCTCTTTCTTTTGGGGTCTGGTTTTCTTATTTTACGGCACAGCAATACAAGTAAGTTATTTAGAGAGAAGGCTACTGGAGTAAACTGCCTTGCCCAAGAACATACCACTGTAGCCTACCCGGGATGATCAGCATGGTAGGAATTGAACCAGCACCCTTTCAGTCGCGACTCTAACGCGCTAACTAATGAGCCACCGCGGTTCCTGTTCTCGTTCAACCAGGCTCTCGCGTGGCTTAATGAGATTTTCGCCATACGAGCGTGTGGTAGAAAAAAAAAAAAAATTCTCGTAACGCAAGAACGAGACTTTTCCCCAACATTGGAAAAGCGATTCCATTGGGTGATGAATGAGATGAGGTGATGTCTTACGTAATGTTGATGACAAGGTGACGTCATACACATGGACAGTTTCGTTTATTCATTGTACACAGGAAGATGGACAGACCGATTAAAGAAAGTTACTGGATTCATCGTTTAGATACTTTGTATCCAAATGGCCAATAATAACGCATTATATACAATTTATAGAATTTTAATTAAAATTTATATATATATATATATATATATATATATATATATATATATATATATATATATATATATATATATATATATATATATCGTCGACCCTCCTACCTTTGTGTCCTTCCTTGAATTGTGCGCCATGTTTCTCGCGACTTCACGCGCTTCTTTTGAAATCCTGACGTCATCAACTGGGTCACTAGCGTTCGTTGACAATGACAGTAGGTGCTGATTAAGAAATATTCGATGAAATGAAATTTAAATTCAGTTTGAAAAAAACACAATGAAAATGACCAATTTTACTAATGCCATATTTGCCTCAAGTTTGTGGCCCTGGCGTGAGTGTTAGCTGTTCAAGCCAGGGCCGCTGTTCACATGTTGGTTTTCTTTACTTTTTGATTAGTAGGAAATTCACGACAGAGATTTCTCAGACGACAAAGGCAATGTAAAAACTTCGTTTCTATAACATGTACTTCTTATATCATGTTAGAAAAAATAAATCAAATGGAAGAGTATGCAATATGAAATTCTTTATTGGATTATTGTTATGTAGGGGAAACAAATCTTTGTTGAGACATAGCCTGAAGAACAAAAATCTTATAAAAGTTCACCGTATCTTTAAATACGATAATTGTATCAAAATAGCTTGCAATTTTTTTTATTAACATTTTTATTTTTATTTTTGGCATCATTTTTGATATGTGTTTTATTGCAGTCAATATGCGTACGAAAGCAATGAAATATATTACAAATGCAATTAATGAAAATACAGAGACATTATAAACGATCTATTTCCACACTTTGGCCTAATTGTCACATTCCAATCTTACGTTACGTGGCCTTTATTTCAGGGGCACGAACCATGGATGAGCTACCGGAAATATAAAAATTTTGACACTCTCAGAAAAACGGTAGCTCGCAAAGGCTTTAGAGAGTTTATGAAAAATTGTCAACGATGAATAAATTAATTAGATATAGTTGAACACATTCTATGGTGATTTTAATAGTTTCTCACAATATTATAATGCAAGCATTAAAATTCACGTTAAGGGCACGAAACTTGGTGAATCAAGGATATATATATATAATTGTATGTATGGCTGTTTGTCTCCATGTTGTGATTTCACTGAGTCAGTTTTTATTAGAGACTCGTTATTTTTCTCATCCAGTTATACACCTGAGATTGTTATGATAATTCATATAATTTAATGACGTCATGTAAATGACGCAATTGTTTATAACTATATAAACGACATCCGTTTCTTTACAAATATTTTGTGCCTCAAGAGGCATATAGTAAATACGAAACTAGTTGGACAAATTTATCGACGTTTGTGTTGCTTTTTATTTCGATTTACTGATTGAGAGACATATCATGCCTCGCTAGTGGTGTTAAATTATATCGTGTTATGTTTTCAATATTATTTTGGTTTGAATGATTGTAGATTGTATGCATAGACAAATTTTGAGATAGGGAGAGGCATCTTTACAAAGCTTTATCGAAGCGACTTATATCAGTAACAGAGATCAATGAAACATTGTACCAAACCCTCGTATGGCGAAGCTCTCACGGAACCACGCGAGAGTCAAGTTGAATGAGACTATTACCCAAGTGCTATAAAAACCACGAGGTGTGCTTATAAAGGTGGACTAGACTGCTCGCCAGTAAACAACGCCATTGCCTCGTTTGGAGTTGTCTTTTCAGTTATTTTTGCGTTGAATTCTGGTGAAAAAGATGAAGAGTTAACAAAAACAGCGCTAGAGTTGCTGACTAAAATCTTAAAATGTATATATTTTCGGCTACTGTTTGAGAATTCATCGAAAAATGATGTATATCACATGCAGGCTTTTCTGCAAGAGATTGGCTGATTTCGACTTGTTGTGGCAGTGGCGTTTCAAGTGAAGCGAGAACGCCACATTGGGAACAGTGCGATAGGTGTGATGAAGTTAGCTGCAATGACGCCACGTGTCAAACTGCTGCTTTAGATGATTTTATAAACAACGCGATGGCCTTCACAAACTGTTATACCTCGGGGTCAGCCTCGTTTTGAAATGTAATTTCTGTTATTTTAGCGATGAATTTTAGTAGATGTAAAAAGAGAGTTTTGTTTATGTTGCGGGTGGGGATGTTTTGCTTCAGCCGGTTAGAGGGCATGTGGCCAGATGGTTGGAGGGCCCGGCGCAACAACTCTCAGTCGGTTGTTTGGGGAGGTAGAGCGTTTTGAACGACTGTCAGCTCAGTTAGGAGGCCAGCTCGGGCCTTAGCAAGCCAGCGATCAGTCTTGTCAGAACAAGGAAAAAACATGGGTTGTCAGGCCGGCCAAGCCCTCCTCCTCAAAGCCAGCACAAAACTGGTTTTTTTTTTTTTAGATATGCTCTAGTACTCTGGTTAAGGCGTGCGCCGGATGATTTATGGTTGATGCCTTTGTTCTTCTGTTGACTCTGACTGTGACAGCTTTGCTTACGGTTGGATTTGGAATTTATGCATCAGGCCTGCATCAGCTGGCCATATCGGATTAGATCGACAGTGCGTGAGGCGGCTGCCATTATTTTAAATTCACTCAAAAAGCAAGCAGCATTGCACAAGTACATAAAATAGGCCGTGTTCGCGGTTCCCGCAGCAATACAACATTTTACCGCTGGCTTTTCTTTGTAATTATTCGTCTACACGACAGACATTTATTTTACAGGGTTCAAAATATGATATTTATTACTTACCTTACACCGTTAAGGCCTGACAGAAATTAATTTTGTCACACAAACAGAAAAGTGTCGCAAATCTGACCAAATATTCATCGGTCACACGCGCCTTATATACCAAGTGTCACTTAAGTTCTGAAACATTACACAATACCACGGAAATGTTTTGTAATGGTGTATTATACCGCTTATGTGAGAGTTTACTAAGCAACATTTTATGTTATAGCAGTAAGAACCGGGTTGTTAAACACGATGAATGTTAACAAATGTGTATTGCAAACCGATAAAGACAACAAATGAAAAAAATTAAATAAAAAATGTGCGTGGAGTACCATTTGGTGTTAGCATGTCGTTGTGACTGAAAGCAGCAGGAGCACAAGCCTAGACTTTGTTTTTCGGACGGTTGAAAGGATAAAGAATAGGAACACGCACAGCTTATGATGAATTCACCAGCGAGATTTTTCATGAGGTCCTCGCGGGCTTCGGCTCTTCCGCGAGCTGATAGTTCGTTTTTGCCACTTCGTCAATTACAAACGAAGTGTATGTCTTGTGTGATTGTGTGATGCAGCCCGTATTTCATTTTTCATGGTTGTGTATTTGTCGACTTCATCTAGGATAAGCTTGAACTCTTCTTCAGAGATGGTGTTGTTGCGTAGCGCCTTAGATATGTGGTCTGCGATTGTGTTGAGCTTTGTTTCAGCCAAGATACAAATTTCCTCCTGCTTTTTCATGGATAGTTTCTGATAAAGAGTTCCAGCTACAGAAATCATACCACAGCTTAGAGAGCGCCGCTATTCAGCCTCTGCCCGTAGGGTGGTATCGGACTCGCTGATCTTTCTTAATGCAAAAATTTTGTGGGTCTTATTTTTGGATATATCGACATAAATTCCTCTATAAGCAGCGTGATATGAAAGTTTAATTGATCTGGAAGAGTGAGGGGATAGCTCCCCTGCGGACACGCACCTCTAGCCTGTTGCCGTGATTTAATGGCAAGACGGTGGTGATATCAAACATGTAACTTTACTTAATATTACTAAATCTGGAAATAACACGGTTTTCAACACGCCCACCAACACGGTTGCCAAGAGTCACAGATGTCTGTCCCCTGATGTAACGACTGGTTGTTTTTGGGGCCCATTACTGCGATGCAGTAGAACGCGTGTTTTTCAAATGTACATCGTTTTTTTCTGTTGGTGAGACGAACGATATAGGGTCCTACATACTCCGATGGAAAGGTTATCGGCGAGAACGTTTCGCCAAATACCACGTCGACATTGTAGTAGTAGTCACACTCGAGACACCCAGGGCAGTACTTTCGCCTTTTCTTCCGTCAACGAAATCGCAATTAACTCTTCCGGTTGGCTTAGGATGCTCCTGGTAGCCCCAATGCTCGATGTCCATCTGCTTTGTATCCTCGTTCCATCCCAATCTGAACCGGTACGTGTAAACTCCTAGGAGGCCCAGATACTCTCGAGCCAGAGGTTTGTATTCCTAATCGTTGACATGCACTTTCTGTGTGAGTTGAAACAATACTCGGTCTTCTTTGTCGATCGCAGGATTGGGAGGCGGCACGAATGATTAGTTTTCCTTGCCTATGTCTGGTCGCTCCCCCATGGCTTTGTTTCTTTGCTGAAAGTTTTGCGTTGAATCCCAGCGATAGTAACCAGATGCATTTATTGATGTAATCCCACCGACCGACGTGATATTGTCGGCCGTTAAGTACATGACCTTCAAGGTAGCAACAGCGCCTGCGCTTGAGCTGGCTTGGCCCGCCACAGGGCTGAGAGTTAATAAAATATCCCGGACTACGTAGACTCCAAGTGTGCAAGCACTATTTTTAATTTCAAGAGTGATAGTGCACTCGAGCATATTTACCGGCGAATGTCTTTCGTCTAAGATGTGTATCGAGAGCTTAGGCAATCTTCCGGAATGCTCGTTGTCTCAGGAACAAAAGGATAGACGCTGCGCGTGTCATGAAGCTCCTTCGGATACTCAATGTCAATGTCAATGACTACGCCCTGGATACGTCTGATTCACAAGCGCAAATGGTTTAGCGTGCGGGCCCACGTAAAGCCATCAGTTAGTAGGCTCTGAATCATGGCCCTGCCATAAAGGTTGATGAAATAAAAGTTAGGTTATCCAATTGTTTGACTTTGTGCAGTCGTGATTAGGGCACATTGGGTTGTTAGCTTTTGCGTGACGGCTTACCACTGAACCTTAGCACCAATAAACCTTTGAACCAGTGTACCCTTATTTCGGACTTTTTAACCTTTAAACCAACAAGCCTTTGGACTATAGAATTGTAACCCATTTGTCTAATTTGTACGAAAGGTCCCTTTTGTACACATGTCAAATAAATATTTCTGCTGCAGGAATAATGACAATATTTGGTGCAATGTAATTAAATTTGTCGCAGATTAAAGAAGAAATGTAATCGACGCCAGAGACTGATGAGGTTTTATAAGTCTCTGTGTACACACATCGATGCAATTTGGATTTTTTTTTTCTTCTTGCAGATGGAATCAAGATATTTACCTTCAAACAAATTTGCGTGTGCATCATCGACCGAGGCCTATGCCGCAGCTGTCACAGACGATAAACCACGTGACCAGACGGGCTCATTACCATGGTCAAATCAAGCCAGATGTCAGAGTGAAGGAGGCAGGAAAAGGTCCCATCGACATGCATTCGATCCCGTGTTAACAGTAACTTCAACAGATGTCAGTTTTTCCTCCACATCTCTGAAGGACACACTAGACTCAACTGTAACGGTATCTTCAGATACATTTTTGGACAAACGTCCCTATAGAACTACGGGATGTGAGGAATATGTTCACATCTGTTCAGACGATGAAGAAAACCATAACCTTATTGTACCAAAGGATATACGTGATGGTCTATCAAATGATATAGGCATCCAAGGTAGTTTTGTCAGCAACATTAAAGAAAAGTATTGTATAGTCGCTAGTAAAACGAACACAGATGTGAGAATGCCATTGTACGAACCAGTTAAGGATATTAGTGATTCAGAATGTGCGAGTCAAAGTATTATCCGTCAAGAAAATGATAATAGCCAGACCTGGGATGACAGCCAGGTAGAACATAACTTGAATGAAATGGAGGTGATTGGAGGTTCTTCCCATGCGACCGTTGACGTTCATCTGGACAGTGCACCATCTAGCAACAAGAAACAAAGGAAACGTAAGCATACTCATCTGGAGTTGAAAGTTCAACTGGTATTGGCTAATCAAGTTCCATTAAATATGTCCAATACGGAAGCAAACGTTACTAAATCACCTAATCCTTGTGGAGAAATTATAGAAGACATTGATCCACCATCAGCCAGCAACGACTTCGCCGATCAGCGAGGTAGCAGAGAGTTCAACGCGGAGAAATTCTTTGCATCAAGGGTAGATCAAAACATAGAGAAGAGTAATCCTGATAATACAAAGAATGCTGAAAACTACCTTTATGAAATAAGACAGCCTTCCGTTCTTCGCAAGCCGAGTTTGGACCGATATAACCGAGATCAGGTATCACCACTTGCAGAGGGATACATACTTCAAGATGGAGTATATAAAATTCCTTTTTTAACATACGGGAGCAACGTTGAAAAGTCGTACCACTGGGAGGAATCTTTAAGTAGGTCATCCATATCCAAGAAGAGTAAAACGATACCATTAGTTCAACAGCAAAACATCGGATGTCTGACATCACCGAATGTCCAGGGTCAACATACAATGTCTAGTGCACCATGTTCTGAAAGTTCAACTGTTAAAAACATAGAAAAGCAAAAGTCGACAACCGAAATCACTTGTGAGATCAGAGGATTGCACCTAAATGACCGAGCTTTGCAAGCTTCGTCATCGTCTTCTCCTTCGTCGTCTTCTTTGTCTATTGTAAATGACGATAGTTGGTGTAAGGGATCTCCCAAATCATCTACGAAGACAAAATCATTAAAGGCAGCTAAGAAATCATACAAATGGAACCAAAAGATCAAGAGCACACTACATTCTAATGAATCAGAAAGGTTGATGGATATAGAAAACTTAGCTCAGAGAATTGAAAACATGTCGACATCGGGCTCATTAGATCAGCTCACAGCTTCAGCTTCTTTTAATCAGAATAAAGACGATTATGAGAACACAACACTGGCACTATCGAAGCCAAAAGATATGATGACAGAGACACCAAAAAAGTTATCGATGAACCCGACCGTTGTCCTGGAGCGACTGACTGCGGTAAGTTCTGATATACCTGTCAAACTGTCACACATTTATGGATTAGATAGGGATGGGAATCCTTCCAATTATTCAGTGCCCATACAATCAAAGAAACAGTCCGAGGCTGATGTTGGATTAGTTAATTTGAACAATTCCAGTTCTGAAAAGATCAATATTAATTTCAATGCAGAGGGTGCAGCGGCAGAGAAAACAAACGAAACAAGTACTAAAAAAGCTGCAGTCACAAGGGACTTATTATTTAGGGAAGATAAGGATAAAGTTGTGTCAAGGGTTAAGGCAACGTGTCTTGATACATCTTCAGATGTAAAGCTGAAGACGCAATCCGCTCTTCTGTTAGAAAACACGTCCACACAAGGTGGTGGTGAACAGGAAACAAGCCAACGGGAGAAATTAGACCCCAAATCTGTTTGTCAGTCAAATGTTGTAACCACTGCAGCTGAGAAAGATTTCATGCCTGGCAACGTGAATACTCAGAAAACAAGTGACTTTTCTGGGTTTATAAGTAAACAGATTTTGACAGCTGTAATAGTGAAGAAAGAAGATAAAAATAGTGAAGAGACAGCTGGAAAAGAACAAATAGTGTGTACGAGCAATTCCACAGAATTAACGGTCGAAACCAAAGATCAAAAGTCTGATATTTCAACCAGCACAGTGCATGCTTTGGCTGGATTAGGAAAGAACAACCAGTCACATTTTAAAATCACTCATCCGGTTCCTCAGCTGAGTAAAAGAAAAGATAAGACAGCTTCCGTGCCAGTCCCTTTAACACCCGAAATCTACAGATATCTTGTAGAAAACGCAGGGGTTGTGGTTAAACCATTGATTCCACCAGCTAGTCGAACCAGCACAAACCAAGGAATAGGAACATTTAAGATAAATCATAAAAGTAATGTGTCTAATCCTGTAGATGGTAAATGCAGTAAACCAATGATAACGACAACAGAGTCCCAATCAACGAAATCCGCAAACATTCCCAGGGGAAATATTGTAATCAAACCCTCATCCATGTGCGTGAATACTGACGATCATTCATACACTATACCTAGTGTCTGTGGCACATCTAATATTTTAACCACACTTAAATATCCACCGCTAGTGACACAAAACATACCTTTATTAGAAACTAATTGCCATAATAAAGTGCAACAAAAACAAAATTTGTATGCCTCCACTGACACTACAAAACAAATAATTACTAGTAATTCGCTGAAACAAGAACAAGATGAACCTATAGATCTTACATGTTACTCTAAATCATCTCTGATGTTGTCTGAAGTAGAAAAAACATCATCTACAGGACATGTCCTGAATAATACAGTGGTAAAACAGGGACAGAAAATCAAAAGAATGACTCGGCTTTACCTAGGGAACAATGAAGCCAAAGTGGTGAATATTCAACCGGAGTCAGTCATATCAAAAGTACAGTCTTTCTTTTCTTCCATCAGAGTTCAAGTAGAGCCCTATGCTTTGAAGTGTGGAGAGCGAATGTTTTTGATCACCATGCCGGCAAAGCCTTCAAATCAGAGGACATCAGTAGGCTTGGCGAATGAACAAGTTACAATACCGCAACTGATGCTTCCAGAAACTGTCTCCAATAGGTTGAAATCTGTAACAGATGAATATACAGAACCAAAGAGAAAACAAGAAAAGAAGAACAGTGATAAAAATGGTACAAGAAAGAACATCCATGCATTCAAGGTGCCACAGAAGATGACAGTTGTACTTCCAAAGTATCCAGGAAAGATGGATAAATTTGTGAATGCCCTCGTTCTTAGATCTATTGAGCCAACAGCCATTTCAGATGATAAAGCACTTAGAAAGAAATCATCCACGAGTCAGCATAGTATCCTAGAGGGTGTCAAGCATCTGTTCACACTGGAAAATTTGAACGTATCAGAGAGAAAACATGCTTCTGCAATGATGACTGTAAGCGGCAAGGATGAATCTCATTGTCGATCATCTCCATCTGTGGTAAAAATTGTACAGATCTTTAAAGAATCCGATGCAGAGTGTCGCTTTTACATGCATTACATCAGCATCAAGTTAACGCCCGGTCCGTCACAGGGATACCATCGTTGGTTTCAGTATTCTGACTATCCATGTAGGATTTATTTCCATTTCAAGGAAAGAGATGAAATCACCCATATTGACATTGAATCCTCAAGGCCTGGGTTCTACCTCATTCCTGGTGCTAGAAATGTTGACTTCCGGAGCAAGACCAGCAGCATCAATGCCATTCTTTCTCCATACCCACCTTGCTTGCACAACTTGCCTGATGGTTCTGTGGCTATTGCGATTGGAAAATTGCTCCCTAGTAAAGATTTACCGGAAGGTGTATCAGAGAAGAAAATTAAGTGTCTGACAACAAGCAGAGGAATTATAAATGTTTTACAGATGATATTGGACAAGGAAAGCTTCAAAGATTTATTTAACTTTGTTGACAGCCGATACAAAACCAACCTTTCCAAAGACTTGTCTCCCAAAGTGGCAGCATCCAAATTCTATGGTCCAGAACTATTTAATCACTTCACTCCAAGACATCTGCGCACAGCAAATAAAAGTAGAAAGGTGAGGCAACAAGTTGAAGAAGCAAATAAAAATGACAATGCCCACTTGCATCATTATGCAGACTTGCTGAAATTTGTGGTAAGAACACCGTCAATTAGTTATGCCCTTAAACAGGCCAGAAACAATTGTGATCATGAGGTTTCTACAGGCAAGTCTGTGGCAAAGAGAAGCCGAACCAAGTACAAAAAACAGATGACATCCACAGACTGTGTCTCTCCAGGGTTAGAGAGTGTTGATGGTACAGATATGGTGGAAATGTCAATACAATGTGATGGTCAAGAAGCATCAAGCATTACCATGATGAATTAGTGGGTCAGCTCTTTAAGATGTTAAAATGTGACAGTCACCAAAGACATTTTAATGCTATGCTCAGGAGACTAAAAAATATTTATATCTAAAATTAGTTTTATCAATGAATTGCACAATAAACAGTAATTAATATTGAATGTGTGTATGTATGTCTGGGTATGTACCTGCTTACGTACATACATATTTACATTCCTAATTATGCATGTATATATAGGTACTTACCTGCTTACACATAAGTATGTTTTTAAGTATGCAACTATGTACATTCTTGAGAAAGGAAGTATGTATTATGTATGGTATGTATGTATGTATGTATGTATGTATGGTATGTATGTATGTATGTATGTATGTATGTATGTATGTATGTATGTATGTATGTATGTATGTACACATCCATGACAGAACTGGTATTGTTGTATTGCAATACCGCCTTATACATGTATAAAGTTGACATGGTTGAGTCAGTACTGATTCTACACTTTCGATGAGGGTTTTTTTCTCATATAAAGAGTAACATAAACATTTTACATTTTTTAGATGCTTGTTTGAAGTTTTCTTCATTCATATAAAGCAAGGCATGTCTCGGTAAACAAATCTTTACAATGCACTTTTTAATTTCTTTCCTTTTATCTGGAATTTTTCCATGTATCAGAATACATGTCAATATATGAGGAAGTACAAAATAATTACTATATGAAAGAGTAATATAGTTGACACATTGCCACTCAGAAGATATTCCTGGTTACATCTTGTCTTTTATTTACAGTGGTCATTGTTTTACAGTAAGTTATGATACGTAAAGTTTTAAAGTCCCATTGAGATGATGGATAGATACAGTGCTGGACTTCCTTTATACAATTGTTCAGCTCTGTTAAAGCGTCATTGTGATATTAATTGGTAGGGTGAACAAACTAATAATAATATCAACAAGAGTCCTCTAAAAGACTGATGCTCTAATGGCCAAAAAGAATTTCCAGGAATCCAAGAGAAGTGTGTTTCTTCTGTCCTTTTATTATTTTTAACTGCTGAGTATTGAAACCATATCTAATATTCTTGAGAAACTCCAACATACTGAATTTGGTAAAAAAAATAATATTTTCTTACATGTCTGAGTTAACATGTTCACAAGATACCTGCTGTGCAGTACATAATTCTTTATCATTGCCTTTGACCTTGAACCTGGCATCATGGTTAAAAAAAATCATTGAACTTGTCTCATGCAATTTCAAAATACACCCACATGCCAAGTTTTGTTAAATCTATAATGATTTTTTTTCAAAGACAAAATTATTTAAGTGGCATCATTCAAGGTATTCTTCAATATGTCCACAATCTGGGAGTGATACAAATACATTCATACTTGTTTGTGTTATGCTTACAAGCCAGTACAACTACAAGCCTGAGGACTAAATTTTCAATGCAGTGTTAAAATGTTGATTATCAACTTGTTCATTGTAACACAACTAAATACAAAGACTGGTCAAAAGTCAGTTGTATATGTACAAGTCACTATATTCATAAGCTCAATGAAGTACAAAAATACAAGCAATGACCTTTGAATTGACCCCATGGTCAATTATGTCTGGTTTTCAAGATTCCTTCACAAAAGTGTGGAGATGTTGGTGGTCAGATCTGTAACCATTTTCATTCAGAAGCAGTTAAATATTGCAAGAAGTGTTTTAGTGAAAAACCCATGTCAATGCCACCATTCATGAAAGAGGAGTAGTGATAACAACATTTTTGAGATGGCCACTATGGTGCCATGTTGGAGGTCATCTGAGCACCATTTGCATCCAGAACCAGCTAAATATAGCAACACCATCTCGATATGAGAAGTAGCTATATAAAGATTTTCAGGATGGCCATCAATGCAGCCACTGTGGAGGTTAGATTGGCCTCATTTTAATATAGAAACAAGTATAAAAAATGTTGATGTTGTCATCTGTTTAGAAGAAGTAGCTGTTACAAGTTTTTTTAAATATTGGGAGGATGCATTGGCATTGTTTTCAGTTAGGACCAACTACATATAGTGAAAAGTGTTTTATTGAAAACCCCATGCTGATACGACCATCCTTTCAAGATGAGTAGTGATAACTAGATTTTCAAGATGGCCACCATTGATCAGCACTATTTGTGTCTAGGGCCAACTAGATATCAAAAGAAGTCTTTCAGAGAAAACCCATGTCTATAAGACCATCTGTTCAGAAGTAGCTATAACAAGATTTTTAAGATGGCTACCATGATGACCATATTGGAGGTCTGATAGGCACCATTTTCATTTAGGTCCAACTACATACATGTACATGTATCATTAGAAGCCATTAGTGAAACCCCATGTCACTACGACTATCATTTCTGGATAAGAAGTGATAAGATTTTCAAGGTGGCCACTATGGTCATGAAATTCGAGGTCTGATTAGCACCATTTTCATTTGGACCAGCTAGACATTATAAGAAGTCTTTTAGTGAAAACCGCATGTTGATATGACCATCCATTGATGAGGAATAGCGATATAATTGTTAAGATTGACCTGTGGTGGCTGTGTTGGATGTTAGATTTGCACCATTTTCATTTAGGTTCAACTAGATCTCACAAGAAGCCTTTTAGTGAAAATTCATATCAATATGACCTTCTGTTCTTCTGGAGTAGTGATGAAATGTCAGATCAGCACCATCTTTATTTTGGACTTACATAACACCATTAAGTATTTTACTGAAAACTCCATGTCGATTCAAGAGGAGTAATGATACAATTTTCAAGAAGGCCACCATGGTGTCCAAATTGGACATTCGAGGGGCACCAATTTTATTTAGGACCAATTAAACATTATAAATTTTTTTTTGAAAAACCCAATTTCAATATGACAATCCATTCTAGAAAAGTAGTGATACAATCTTCAAATAGTTGCAATGATGTCCATATTGGGTGTTAGATTGGCACCATTTTCATTTAGAGACCAACCAGAAATCATAATATGTCTTTTATTGAAAATCCCATGTAAATATTACCATCTGCTCAGGAGGAGTAGTGATAACAATATTATAAGATGGCCACCATCATAAAAAGTCTTTTGGTGAAAAATGCATGTTGATAGGACTGTCTGTTCAGGAGAAGTAGTGACAAGATTTTCAAAATGGCCATCATGGTGGCCATATTGCATATCAAATCTGCACCATCTGCATTTAGGATCAAGTAAACATCATAAGTCTTTTAGTACAAATCCAATGTTGATATGACCATCTGTTCAGGAGGAGTTGTGATAACAAGATTTTCAAGATGGCCACAATAGTGGCCATATTTGATGTACAAATGGCACCATTTTCATTTACAACCAACCAGACCTTGGGTTGAATGTGGTGTAAAGTTTTATGTCAATCCTCTCAGTAGTTTATTAGGAGTAGTTATAACAAACTTGTACTAATGGACAGATGACAGACAATGGACACCAGGCAACAGGCCATTGAATAAGCTCTTCTGGTCTATGACTAGTACAGCTAAAAATAGACTTGGTCAAATAAAATGCCATGTTAAATGACTTTAGTGTTAATGGTGTGGGTGGATTCATTAAATATATAGAAAGATTTACCTAGTGCAATAAGTCTGATGGTATGGGAATGTGGGTTAATGATAATTATTTGGAAATGTGCTCATTCCAATTTCCTTAATGAATGAATGATATTATGAAATTTTGTGGAAAACATATGTTAGCCAAAGCAGAGTTTGAATATCATATGGTTTCAACTAAAATTAAATGAATATTGTTTTTTTTTTTCAGTGAGAAATATACTACCATTTGATGAAAAACAGGATAATGATTAAAAGGTTTTACTTGACAAATTTTAAAAGTCCATTAATACAGGTTGCAGTAACCTGACCCTGTATTCTTTAAGAGTGAAACTGTGAGAAAGTAGAAAATATGCTATAGTTTCCTGCACTCTTTGAGATATTACATGTATGAAATCAGCCTACTGACTTTTAATGAATAAGCTTTAACCTAGAGCTAACAGAACAAACATACCGTCTATACTTACTTATAAGTTGAGTCCAATTGCAAAATACACATCCAGATCTGCCATTGCATAATGTGCCAGCAGATCTGGGTCCATGCAGTCTGTTAGGAGTAATCAGTAGAACAAACAACATAGACCATGATCTGCTGGTGCATTATGCAACAGCAGGTCAGGGTCTATGCTGTTTGCAGTTTGACTTGACTTATAAGAGAGTAAATACTTTACCTTGCTGTGCTGCAACCAGTTGGTTGTCAAGGTAAAATTTTAAACATAATTTATGTACTGGTACAGTTACTTTGATATTCAAGCTACTTATACCAATATGAATCAACATCTGTCTGAGGCTAAGAGGAAGATACAAACCAAATTTCATTGAAATCTGTCCATAAAAAGTTGCATTGCAGAAATGAAATGCAGTGACAAAATATTTGAAAGTAAAAGTGACATTTTGCATTACTGATCCAATTACCAATAGACTTCTTTCTTTAACTGTGAGAAGCAAGTCATGCCAACTCTAATTCAAATCTGACTATCAAAACTCTAGGTTATGAGCAGAAACTAAAATGCATAGTTGCCAGCCCACCCTGAATGACAGCAGTAAACCATAATATCCTCAACATTTACTTGTGGGGTTAAATAAAATTACACTCCCTAGTTCGTTTAATGTTTCTTAAAATGTGTAGTTTAGTTTATAAAGAATAATGAACATAAACATTATAAATGAAAATAAAAATGGGTGTCTACTCAAGTTGAAGAAAACAACCTGTATTTACAAAACTCCTCAACCTGAGTGCATTCTGAAACTGAAATTTTGATAGCTTACAATAGACTGATTGAAATACAAGAGATTTCAAATTAGCAATACATTTAGGTTCAGATGTTTCTTAAATATGCATAGTTTATTTTGTAACAACTGAACAAATATAAGACTTAAAACGAAGGTAATTTTGAGTTGAGTGAGCACTCAGTTTGAAGAGTTTCATGAATATGGGGCCTGGCCTGGAGATCATCAAACTGCTAAAATTGAGTTTTTGTTTGAGATTTTGTTTTGACCAATCACTAATGATGTTACTTTTGAAAGCTCATTTTTGATTGGCTGATAGTGGAAACTCAATCTCAGACTCAAGATAAGAATTTTACAATATTCAGGTCTGGTGAACATTAGCCTGATCTACCAATACACTGCAGTGCCAATATGATCTAGATCCTTTCTCCCCCAGTCATGAAGTACCTTGAGCACATTCCATATATCCTAATACTGCCATCACCCTTGCGTTACTTCTTTCTCGCACTATCTACAGGTACTCAAACATCATTCAAATTAAAATCCACCTGGACTGTTTTTTCAGTCTTTATGCTATGAAGTGTATAATTATCAACCTTCTTCTTTTCTTAAAATCTTTCTATTAGTATTAGTATGCCGGCAGATCAAGGTCTATGTTATTTGTTCCACAGATTATTCCTTACAAACTGCATAGACCCAGATCTGCCGGCGCATTATGTGATGACAGATCTGGGTTTATGCAGTTTGCAGTTGGTATCGGCTTATACATGAGTATATATGGTAGTCCCTCAAATTAATGCTGTTAAGGGGAGCCATAAAATATGTGCTGCATTATAAGTGAGGTCACCTTATACTGAGGTAATTTCAATTAAAAACTACAATTATCCTAAAATGGGATCCATGAACATACCCATGTTAATGAGGGACAGTGCTGTACTGAGGTACTTTATAGCGAGGTATCACTATGTCTTAACACTTGTTTCTGTTTTATTGTATTTTGCATAAAGTCACATTGGTTTTGATACTTTATGTTGCAAGTCACTATTTTGTAAAATGCATTTTAGCATTGTCCATATGCAATGTACTGGTTTTAATGTGCTATGTTTATCTTCTATGTAGTGTCAGTACAAGAGCTCACTCAAGCTTATATTATTTGTTATTACACATATCAATGTTAAATAAAACCTACCTTATCTCATCTCATTTTATTTTTATGTTAATGGAGATACTGCAGATAAATATGAAAGAAAAAACAAACAAAATGTTCTGTGGAATCCAATGTCTCACTTGCATCCATATCACTGTCAGTATAAGCACTATTTCTGACTTTCAAAGACATGAACACAAGACTTGAACAATGTTCATGCTGCTGCTGCCAGTACAAGAAGTAACTACCGGTACTATATCTGACTATGCTAATGTGGGTGAGACAAAGAAAACACAAAGTTTATGGATCAGTCTAGGAGTATATTTCCTGGAGACACTTAAATGATACAAATGGCAAAATGTCTTGTATATTCAAAACAGTTCATTCAAGTATATGAATTTATGTGTATAAAATATAGAAATATCAAACAATCTTTGTTCAACAATTGCACAAAAGTCAAATTGTTCTAGATCAGACAAATGTTCACATTTTATTACAATTATATTTTCACAAAAATAAATTCACTGACAATATCCTAATGGGATGTAACACCTTGACACAAGAGATAAACAGATCGTTTGGTTTGGTTTTGTGGGGTTTAATGCAATTTTTCAGCACATGATAGGCTATATATGGTAGCAGTATATTTGGTGGAGGATGAACCTGGAAACATCCCAGGAAGAAGCAACGACCCATTGGAAGCTTTCTTACATACCCATGTTGGTCAAGCTGAGATTCAAACACACACAGAGGTGGGATGTGAGTGATCTGTAAAGGCGAGCATCTTTGACCACATGGGGCCCCATAAACAGATGGATACAGTAAAGATTGTTTATTACATTCTTGGACGCAATGTTACCTCTGTTATAACATTTGAGTCTAAATTCCCTGGCCAAATTCCTAATATGTATTCCAAAGGTTTTGTTATAAAGTTCCTTTGTTGCAATGTTTGATTGGTTATAGTATTTGATTTGTGTGGTCCACTGAGAAAATTAGCTCAATTATAATGTTTTTTTCACCAGATGTGCCAAAGCCAGATAAACAATGGCGGTCATTTAAACAGCAAAGGTGCAGGGTAACAAAAGCACGATAATCACATGTCATTCATAATCAGTAAATAACAAAGGCCTAAAAAAGACACCAGGTAACAAAGGCATGAAAATCACACCTCATTCATAATCAGTACTTTAGAATCACTGGTTGCTGGTTGAATGTAATGAAAGCATTAAAGCATGAACAGAAATTATTTTGTTTTGTACTTTTTTGACTGTATAATTATTTAGAAATATAATTCTCTACCTGTATGTTGACTAAACGAGTACAGCCTGAAGTAAATCTCTTGTGTTCATTTTGAATTCTGACTGTTGTGAAAATGGCTGAAAATTTGTGTCAGAAAAAGAAAAAATGTCTCTTTAGACACAAAGATATATGAGCATTTGCATGTCATTGAAAAACGTATATACAAAAAATCTCAGATTAATAGAAAACAGATGACTATTGACAATTTCTTTCCATCCAAATAAATAAAGGACTAATTTACTAGTCGTAAACAAAGACATTTTCACATAAAAGTGATTTTTGTGATTCACCGGCCGATACATGTACATGTATGTTGACACTTTCGTCAGACTGTAAAACTTACTGGTTTATCATTTTTTTTCTTCATGATAACATGTATTTATACAAATGTATGTTGTTTCTTGAAAATTGTATTACCATTACATACAAGCTCTGACATTAATCATACCAGAATAAATTGTTTACTACATGATTGTATATCCAACGTCATCGACCTGGACAAATACATAAACATTTTGAAAAATAAATGAATTTGGATAATGTTTCTCAGTAATAACATTCTAAAATCCCAGTCCCCTCTGAAATGTTATAAACAATCTTTATATATAGAGGTGGGTGTGGGTGTGGAGGAATTTTGAAAACTATGCTTGGAAATACACCATTTTGAAAACATGAATCTACTTTTTTTTAAATGATGACACTACACCTCCCTTTAATAAAGATTTTGTGAGGAAATTATGGTAACCACAAAATTAATCTTTAAATGTTTCAAAACAACTCTACAAGTGAGTCAATTTTATAGCTATCTATTTCACATAAGGCAATCATCATTTATTCCCCCACAATTTTGGAAAGAAAATGCGAATACTAATAGAATTCTTCATAAGTATCAGTGTGCGATAAAAAAAATCCATTTGAAGGTCAGAATTTTGCAGTAGACACAAGTCTTTGCCAAGTTTTTGACACAAAATTATAATCTCAAAGATGGGATTTTCCTATCCCACACTGATGTATAGTGCAAGATTAGTTTCAGATTCCTGGGAATTAAAAATGGTGCTTCATTTTAACAGCTAATGTATAAAAGGAACAAATAATCTTGAAAATTTGTTGCATATTTATAAAAGCATACAATATTAAAGTGATAGAAAAAATATACGACAGTTGTGACATCATGTACATGCTAATGTCATAAAAACAAGTCTGAGTGATGATGCACCAATTACAAACCATTTTGATGTCATGTGATGAAAGATAACAGTCATGTGATGAAAGATAACAGTCATGTGATGAAAGATAACAGTCATGTGATGAAAGATAACAGTCAGGTGATGAATGATCGACATTCTCAATCAGTGTTGTGATAAACAGTCAAAAAAATATAGGAATGTGAAAAAATATGATACAGCCTGTCTGTGCATTCATGTGTAATGTCAAACAACTCTTCCTTAGTTGTTTACTTCAAATATGATGAGGTAGTCAGCTACAATGTAGAGAATTCGAATATCCATAAAGACTTAGTGCCAGAAACTTTATCTCCCCCTCCCCTGCCCCCAACAAAAAGAGTGTGGAATATAGAATGAAAAATCACAGAACAATTGTTGTATGAAAAATTTAATTTTTAAAGTCACTATATTTAGTGCAAATAGAATCAACACTGTTCTGCTGTCACTCGATGTGCTGGCAAATCAGGGTCGATATTGTTCATTCTATTTATGATGTCAAACTATAACAGATGTCCTTTTTGTTAAGTATGACTTTAATACAGCTAGAAAGCAAAAAACTTGAACAACGAGCTTAATCTAAACAAGTGTAA
This sequence comes from Margaritifera margaritifera, assembly GCA_029931535.1. Lineage (NCBI taxonomy): Eukaryota > Metazoa > Mollusca > Bivalvia > Unionida > Margaritiferidae > Margaritifera > Margaritifera margaritifera. Next base: position 333,368 of record JAQPZY010001646.1, read on the forward strand.
CATTGACCTTGACATTGGGGGTGGACGATGGATGAACATATAGATGAACATGCACATGAACACCAAAATGATCACTACATTAAGCTTTTGCCAAACAGGTTCAACAAAAGAATAGAACCTGACCCGCTAGTGTACTACATGATGTCAGATCAGGATCTAGGCATTGTTCATGGTTAGCTACTGTGATATATGGGTAATCACATAATATCTCAAATTATTATCATAACCTCATAAGACAATGAAGGTGAAAAAAAAAGAAGAAAAAAGTTAGCCAGATAAATATAACTGTAACTAAATTTAGTTAGAATAAAGCTCAACTTCACTCTCAACTCTTCCCTTTGCCTTTCAAAATATAGTAATATACAGTAAGCAGCCATAATAACATCCCCACTTTCGAAGTCCCACAGTAAAAAAAACCCTACATATAGCAACAAACTGCCTATAGAACCCACCATTATTCAGTCCCCTCAAAATTTCCGTTATACTTTGCCTGCATTTAGCAACCTGTAAAAGTTAAACATTTTAAAAACAAGAATGCTGAAACCATCTCTGATATTCTTAAGTCATAAGAAAACCCAATGTTAGTATGACTTTCCATCTAGGATGAGTAGCGACCAGATTTTCAAGATGTCAGCTGTGTATGCCATATTGGATATCAGATCAGCATAATTTTCATTTAAGACCAACTAGACATCATAAAAAATCTTCCAATGAAAATCCCATGATGATATGGCTTTTCGTTTAGGAGTAGCAATAACAAGATCCTCAAGATGGCTGCTATGGTGGTCATACTGGATGTCAGATAGGCACAATTTTCATTTAGGACTAACCAGACATCATATGAAGTCTTATATGGAAAACCTCATGTTGATATTACCATCCAGTCCAGTGGAGTAGGGATAACAAAATGTTCAAGAGGGCCCCTGTGGTAGCCATATTGGACATCTGGGCAGCACCATTTTCATTCAGGACCAGCAAGACATCATAAGAAGTCTTTTGTTGTAAACCCCATGTTGATATGACCATCTATTTAGGATCAGGAGGAGTAGTGATAATAGGACTTTCAAGATGGTTGCAGTGGTAGCCATAATGGATACCTGAGCAGCACCATTTTCATTTAGGACCAACTAGACCTTGGGATGAATGTGTTTGGAAAGTTTCATGGCAATCCTCCGAATAACTTAAAAGAATTAGCAATAACAACATTCTGCTAATGGATGGATGGATGTTGGATGTCAGATGACAAACAACATGCCATCCCATAAGCTCTTCTGGTCTGTGACCAGTAGAGCTAAAATAAAATAAATTGTTGCTATTTTGTATTTTTTAAAAATTAGAGCACAACAAATAACCTGTTATTTGGTACCTCTGTTAGAAATATGATGCAGTAAAGGAATTAAAAACCTTTGACTTAATTTTTGTACACAACTTCTCATAATGATGGCTTCTGGAAATTATGTAACAGTGGACCTGATGTACTGATGGTTGGTATCATTGATGCATTGATGAATCACAATGATTTCTCTGGTGAGAGTGTATCACAATACAGATTCTAACCATCAACACAGGATGCTGGTAGAATGAAACAGAAACTAAATGATATAAACTGTCCAAAAATAAATATTTTCTTGTCATCTTTCTATCCCTTTGAATAAAGTAAACAACATGGCCACTTACAACATGTATACTTGTACCTCCTCTATCTACCTAATTAACTGCTACTCTTTTTAAATTCAAAGAAATTTAGTCTCTCATGAAATAGCAGTTATTAATCCTTGAAAGTATTTTTCAAAAAAATACCCTATGAACGTTCTGATTTGGTCTAGTAAACATTTGTTCCACCTGAGAATTGTTTGCATCGGTATGCTTACCCCATATTATAGATAGATTATTAATCTACCTCCCCCAAAAGTGCATACATAAATGCACCCCTGTCCCCACCCCCGTAAATATAAGCAAGTGACCACCTTTGACTTAGATTGTGTCCAATTTTACACACAAGATATCCTAGGATTGATGAATTCAATACAAAACAAAATGATCTTGCAAGTACCATGCCAACTTGGCCTGTTGCAATTCTACTCAATACACATGTATATTTCAGTGGGAAAGTGACGTCAGCACATGCCGTGTTTAGTTCCCAGACCCCAAGTGATGTTTCTATATTTGCCTTGAGTGGACCACACAAACAATGGAGAACTGCAAAGTACATGTACCTAAAAGTGCACTCAGAGAGAACAAGATACTTCAGCTATTGGGGTCTTAAAGAGAGGCATCCTCCTCATTTATTGTGATGCACTGGGTGCTTCTACTTGGCCAGAATATGATAAACATGTTTTTAATCATTTTAGTGTATCTGATCAATGTTTTGTGAACATTTAAAAGAATGACAAAAAGAAAAGGAAAATAATTTTTGTTCGCTCTGGGAATTAAGAATATTCTACAATGAATCGATTTATGCAATGATGAAATCCATTTGATTTCCATTATAACCAAGTTTTTCCACTTTTCCACCCCCCCCCCCCCCCCCCCCCAAGTTTTGCAAAGTCCTACAAGCACAGTGGTTGGTCTAATTGGGGTACATAACTACACAAGAAATTTTAAATTTGTTCAAAGGTAAATAAACTTTTTATTCTGTGCAATATATATCTAAATTGTTAAAAAGTGCTCCCTATAAAGGTGGAATGACTTTGTTTCCTAACACAGCCAATTCTGACCTCCTGCAGGTGAATACAAGTGGTACTATTTACTGTCCTGCACATGAAATTGACCTGCACTCAGGACAAGCCACCTGACTCAAGAACTGAACATGTAGAATTGACAGTAACTGGGTTGTGTCAAAGGTAAACAGACTCTAGGCAGAAAGCTTTAATTTGGAAAATGTTTTCTTCTCCTTCATAATCAAATGTCATCGTGTTCTGTACACTGATTTAAACATGCAAAAAATAAAAGCACATGTCACTACACAAGATTAATATGTCAATCTTTGTTATAAATGTATGTTTTAATTATCCCGATCTACTTTTAAAGTAACCACTACTATAAATATAGTAATGCATATGCAGCATGTACTCATCTACCCTACCGACCATGACACAAAGTAACGCAACTTAAATACGAGGTCAGAAATGGCTGTTCAGAGAAGTAGACTCACCCAATGTAGACAGAGGGTAACGTTTGCTATTATAATTATAAAATTATGACAAAAAATCCAAACTTTCTTAGCCAGTTATGTATGCCAATACCAATAACTATCAGCTTTTTAATTGTCTGCTTGAACAAAAAGATTTTTATAAAACATGAAGAAACTGGGTTTTATTGTAATCAAACAGATTATTCAAGTGATTTTTGTTGGCAAAGATGGACTTGCTTGTAGATTTTTCAGTTTATTTATGTATGCAATACTATAATGATACATATCATATTAAAGACAATTACTGTGTTATGTATCATGATACAACACGGCTGGCAATACCCAGCTCTAACCTGAAGACTACATTTCATCACAATATATATTATATAAATTATACTATACAATTATAAACCTCTTCCACACAGGTTATAACCCAATTTTTACAATGTCTCCAAAGTGCCATATTTTGTTATCCACATCAATCAATATATATATATAAAATGTACTTTTCACCTTTACAGTATTCATTCTAGGTTGTTCTAGTGACCCTTATTTTTCAACTTTGGTGCAAGAAAATTGCATCTGTAGCCCTCAAAAGGCCATACAAACTTACTTCAAAAAATTAAGATAAAAGATCAATATGGTTGATTTTAGACAGAATGAATCAAGTGAACCCCAAGCTGGTTTACTGAATTGAGTGCACTGTTTTCCTAAGAAGAATAAGACAATCAGTTTAATTGGTTGGCAGAAATGTTTTACTGATTCTGATTACATTGTGCACCAACTGATAAGCACATGGTCAATTATCATGGACATAAAGAGAAGATGAAATCTTCAGCAAAAATACTGTTGATATTATTTCTAATGCAGCATACAAGAAAAACAAAATGTGGACTTGAGTGTTCAGGGGGATGGTCACACAAACATAAGGAATTAAATTGTGACTATGTAAGGACTCAGGACCTGATTAAGACCTTTAGAGGCCCTAAGCATTGAAAAGATTATGGTGCCCCACCCCCATGTAATTAAAAAAAACCCTGTAATTTCTCATTTTTTTGTGTGCCCCTGCCTTTCTGGTGCCCTAAGCATGTGTTTCATCTGCCTATTGGGTAATCCAGCACTGCAAGGACTGCAGCAGGGCAGGCTAATAATGAAATGTGCTTGAATTTTTTGAATAAACAAAAAAAAAAAGGTAAGGATATTGCAACCTGGTGTTGTTTTTTTTGTTTTTTTTTAAATACCCCACTTTTTGACCCGGTAGGGATCCTTGGGCCCCACAGTTTCCATTTCTGAAATGAACACTGTCTTCCTTAGCATCATGAAGTCCTATCACACCACAGCATAAAGTTTAGCAACAAGACACAGCAATGTCATTGAGTAATGCAAAGTTCTTAATGTTTTGTGATAAAACAAATCTTATACTTGTGTTCATTTAGCATGAAATTTATGAAACAATACAATATTCAACTCACTACATGCTGCTTGTGGTATATAATATTATTCAAGTTGCTGCTAGCAGCTTGTGGCATATAATATTATTCAACTTGCTGCACGCAGCTTGTGGTATATAATATTATTCAACTCACTGCAAACAGCTTATGGCATATATTATTATTAACTTGCTGTAAGCAGCTTGTGGCATATAATATTATTCAACTCGCTGCAGTAGCTTGTGGCATATATTATTCAACTCCCTGCAAGCAGCTTGTGGTATATAATATTATTCAACTTGTGGCAAGCAGCTTGTGGCATATAATATTATTCAACTTGCTGCAATCAGCTTGTGCTATATAATATTATTCCACTTGCTGCAAGCAGCTTGTGGTATATAATATTATTAACTTGCTGCACGCAGCTTGTGGTATGTATTATTCATTTCGCTGCTAGCAGCTTGTGGCATATAATATTATTCAACTTGCTGCAAGCAGCTTGTATATAATATTATTCAACTTGGTGCAGCAGCTTGTGGCATATAATATTATTCAACTTACTGCAAGCAGCTTGTGGTATATAATATTATTTAACTCACTGCAGCAGCTTGTGGCATATAATATTATTCAACTTGCTGCAAGCAGCTTGTGGCATATAATATTATTCAACTTGCTGCAAGCAGCTTGTGGCATATAATATTATTCAACTTGGTGCTGCAGCTTGTGGCATATAATATTATTCAACTCACTGCAGCAGCTTGTGGCATATAATAATATTCAACTCATTGCAAGCAGCTTGTGGTATATAATATTATTTAACTCATTTTATAAATTTCAATAAACATTTGTGTAATATCCTCTAAATATAGGAACTTAATGTTTTTGGCATTATTTGTAAGTAATTCTTATAAAAATGTACATACCCAATTTATAAGTAATTTTTATACAAATGTACATACCCAATTTATATGTATTAGACATTCTAGGTGGAATACTCCACAAATGTATTATAAAAAACAACATACTGCAACTATGGTCAATTGCACATTCTCTGACCTTTCTGCCATGTAGAAAACATCTCAAATGTATTATGAAAAGTGACATATTGGAACTATTTTCAATCACATGATAAAAAAATAGATTGGTGTCCATGATGACCAAGGAAATAATCAGTAGTTACATGCATGATATGGCAGACTTCCAGAAAATTTATGAAGCCTTAACGTACTATATTGCAGGTATTTTTCTCAAATGCAAAATTTGGCAATCTTGTTCAACAACAGGGGATTTTAATTTGGGCTTGTTATATTTTAGCAACTGTGGACCTAGAGAAGTTGTTACTTAAGGTGGTAAATTTTGATGGGATTTGTTTGTATGATCTCATTTTGAGACTGCTAAATTGTTAAAATTTCTCCACCACTAAAACTTCCTGCTATATGGTATTAATGAGACCAATACATCCTACTATATGTAATAATGTGACTAATACATCCTGCTATATGGTATTAATGTGACTAATACATCCTGCTACATGGTAATAATGTGACTAATACATTTTGAAGATTTTCCTGGAAATTACAGAAAGGACCAGTAATGTGTGACTGACTTGCTGGTTTTGGCTTAAAATCATCTTGCAGAAATGCTGATTCATTCGGGATATTAGGAGGATACATCAACTGAACATATTGTATATACACATGTACAAGGTGGATCCAACTGCAAACAACACAGACCCAGATCTACCACTGCATAAAACACCAGCAGATCTACCACTGCATGAAACACCAGCAGATCTATCACTGCATGAAACACCAGCAGATCTACCAGTGCATGAAACACCAGCAGATCTATCACTGCATGAAACACCAGCAGATCTAGCACATCATTAAACACCAGCAGATCTACCACATTATGAAATACCAGCAGATCTACCACTGCATTTAACACCAGCAGATCTGGGCCGATGTTGTTTGAAGTTGGACAAGACTTACACAGGAGTATATACAGTATGCATGAAATTTGTTATTAACAGAGGACCTAACATTGGTGCATATTTCTATTGTAATATTCATTCATAAAATGAGTTGATTAATATCAATATTTATCAGGCCTTGGCAATATAATTGATAATGTTTGTTAGGACTGATCAGTAGAATAAACAACACAGACCCTGATCTGCAGACACATTATGCAACAGCAGATCTGGGTCTATGTTGTTTGCAGTTCAATCCAACTTCTAATCAAGTATATACAGTATGCATGAAATTTGTTCTTAACAGAGGACCTTATATGAGTACATATTTATATTGTAATATTCATTTATAAAATTAGTTGATTAACATCTCTGTTTATGATGCCTTGGCAAGCATAACTTCAATAATTCAACAAGTTTGTTTAATTAATATACTGTGAGCACAAATATAAGATTATATTCATAACATCATGACATAAACCATTACAATACTGATTTTGATATTTACTTACATTCACATGTCTTGGACATTTAACTTTTAGAATGAAATTAATATATATATATATATATATATATATATATATATATATATATATATATATATATATAATGTTCAAAATATGAAACATCCTACTGTTGAGATGTGAAATGATGAAGCATGTTCAATAAACAAACTTAAAATTATTAATGTAGTCCCTTTAAACTGAAAACTGAGATGTACAAAAATATTTGCGTACTATTACCATTTATGGAAGATACAATGAAGCAAAGTGATTATATCTGAGCACTGATTAAACTAGTGTTGTTCATTAAGAAACCAGGAGTCCATCCAGTATGTAATCAAATACTTTTGATTCTTTGTCACACAGAAAAAAATGCTCTGAAGAAACTGTACAGACTTGAGACTGTACTCTACAAACATGTAGTAATGCATTCCATATACACAATGCTTATTTTAGTGTTCCAAAGGCACCATACACAACCTAAGAAGGCAATCAGTTCATTTAGTGTTCTGAAGACACTGAACTACCCTAGAGAAGGAAGCAGAGTTCAGATGGCAGTCTCTTCATTTTAGTGTTCTGAAGACACTGGACTACCGTAGGGAAGGAAGCAGAGTTCAGATGGCAGTCTCTTCATTTTAGTGTTCTGAAGATACTGGACTACCCTAGAGAAGGAAGCAGAGTTCAGATGGCAGTCTCTTCATTTTAGTGTTCTGAAGACACTGGACTACCGTAGGGAAGGAAGCAGAGTTCAGATGGCAATCTCTTCATTTTAGTGTTCTGAAGACACTGGATTACAGTAGGGAAGGAAGCAGAGTTCAGATGGCAGTATCTTTATTTTAGTGTTTTGATTATGTGATACTGTCCTTGAGAAGAAAGACTATTTGTCCAGTCAACTATTCTGCAGACAACATATAACCCCTGAAAATCTAGTCCACTTACTCTAGTGTTCTGAAATATAGTATAACCCAAGAAAAGGCAGTCTGTTGGTACTTTACAAGTGTTCCAAAGAGATTGTACAGCCCTTGAGAGGGCAGTCTGTCTTTTAACTTAAGTGTTCTGCAAGGTACAGCACTTAAGATGAACGTCTGTTTATTCAAATAATCTAGAGACACTGCATAGTCCTTAAGAAGGCAGTCTGTTTGAACTTTAAAGTTTTCTAAAGATGCTGAACAGCACTTTGGAGAGACTATTGATTACTGCTAACAGAACTGTTCCATGCTTCTCAGTTCTATAATGTTGTACAGAGCTTGGCGAACATCAGGATCCATGTGCCCCTGCAATACAAAAGAAAAATATTATATGGAAAACTAAAGAGAGTATATGGTGGTCATAGGAATAAAGCAAAAGAAATAAACACAGATAGCAACTTTTAAAGTACCATAACTTTATTCATACTCCTTGGACTATTTGTAGGCTAGTCAGTCTTTTCTTGCCTTAAATGAAAAAAAACAAATGCCAAAGATATTTTGTATTCCAAGCATTCAAGCTTTGAAAATAAACCACTGACCCTAACTTACAAAAACATGCTGAGAATAGTTTGTTCTAATCAACAAGAGGATGCTGTGTTATGGAATTAATTAAGTTTTATATATTTTTTTCCAGTTGACAAAATGAGCAAAAACTTGAAACTAAGAATATTTTTAACTCACATGGCCCGTATTCCACCAACAAAACTTAAGTCTGGGCTTAAGCTTAAGTGTAGAATCCAGCAATATGATTGGCTTAAGTGTAGAATCCAGGAATATGATTGGTTGAAATTTAAATTTGACTTAAAATTAACTAATAAAATGTCTAGACTTAATTTCAAGACTTATACTGGTGAAAATGGAGCCTAGAAACATACTTTTCAAAAAATTCAGTCCGTAACAGATGGTAAAGTCTTAATACAGTGGTGTCCTAAATTTATTTTTTTGAGATTGATTGAATAATATTCATTAATTTAATCATTTTGTCTTATATTTGTGCTTACTAATATGTGAAAGTTCATCTGCTTAAAGAAATACATCCTTCGCCATTTGCAATATCAGCAAGTGATACTGCATACAGGTAATGAAAAAGTACAGACAATATTGGAGATATCACAGCCATGAAATCATTTAATTAAATGAGAATGCCAAGGCCTGCATGTCCAGCCCATTTTCATATGAAACACTAATACTATTAATGCACTGCAAAGGGCTCTTCTCACTAAAATTTGCTCCATAGCACCCTAAATACAGGAACTTGTGTTGGGAAACCAAAGTTTGGAGAAGACAGACATTAAGGGGTCATGACTCTCCACTAAATGATGACATGGAATGCTTGAAATCCAACTGCTTCAAGGTCTTATTAATACAAGCAACATACCATGTAAAGATATGAAGTTGATCAATAAGGGCATAACTCTGTTCAAAAATGGAGTCAAGGACACAAAGCCCATAAAACGCACATCTAGATCTATGAAACAATATTTACATCAAATTGCATCAGAATATGTTCAATGGTTTTTAGCTATGCTGATTACAAGCAACATTCCTAGTAAAAATATGAAGTTGATCAACAAAGCCCCAAAATGGAGTAGACAAGACAAAATCCCCAAAAGACATATCTTGGTCTAAGAGTCAACGTTCTCACCAAACTCCATCAGAATATGTTAACTGATTTTTAAGCTGTACTGATTGCAACCAACAAGCCAGGTTTCCATGTGAAGAAATTAATTTGCTTGACAAGGGCTACAACTATGTCCAAAATGGAGTAGATGAGACTAAACCAATAAGAAGGCACATATAGGTCTATGAGACAATGTACACACCAACATGAATTGGAATATGTTGAATGCTTCCCAAGCTATGCTTGTTACAAGGATCTGCTGTAGTGAAGATTTACAACTGATTGAAAAAGGGTAATAACTTGTCAAAATTGGACCAGAAAAAAAAAAAAATCTCTAAAAGGCACATTTACATGTAATAGGCAATTTACTTACCAAATGGCATCCAATTATGTGTAAGGCTTGCTGAGTTAAGGTGAGTAAAAGAAGTGTGAATGGATGAATGTGAAAGGAGATTACTATAGGACTCCCACAGCTCAATGCATGGCCCTAACTATAACATACACACCAACACAAGTATTGATGATGATGCCATCACTGGAAAACATGGTTCAAACAAGAATCTCAGGACCAAATTTAAGGACTTTTCAAAGTCTTTTCAAAGGAAAGGGCTTGTTATAATTTTTTCAAGGGCTTACTTAAGTCAACTTACCCATTTTTAAAGTCGAATTCTGAAACCTCTTTTATTGTATTTATGTAGAGTCCATCTTCCAAATTTGAAGTGTGAAAAGTTTTTCTTGAAATAAATTAACATCCATACAATAATGGCACTGTCAACGAAAGTTACTGTCATTACTAACTTTTCAGTTACATGTGTGCTTTGTCAAATCATTGAATTCCATCTCCCATGCTATGTCCAATCTCTACATTCTACTTCTTCAGGTATTCTATCATATCATTCAATTTTTCTTCCAGATTATTTAATTCCTCTGCCTATTATTTACATGTTTTCCTAAGGCAATTTGACTATATGCTAAATGTTAATTGCCCTGTGGCTTCTGCCTTCTCAATGAGGCTGTCAACTGTAATGTTTGGGAGGAAAATCTGGCCCAAATACTGGTTTTCATCCATCAGGAGTGGGAGGATGATTTATAGCTGACTGATATAATTTTTCACAGAATCTGTCTTCAAAAAAGAAGTAATTAATGGCTGTTTAGAGTATTCCTAAGTGCTTGCTATCGATACATGCATTTTACTTCTCATATGTGAGGAAGAGGCATACTCCCCATTTTTTCCCCAAAATCCATTAACTTATTACACAAAGCACATATTGCTATGAACTTGTCGAGAATTTGCGATCTGTGATTCATTTTTAAATGAACATGCATTTCCCCATTGTTAAAGCAGCCAATAAAGTCGACATTCACCATGTTTCATCTGACATTTGCACTGAGTGGTTTACCAATAAAAACACCTAAACTATGCTTTGGGAAGTTCAAGTAAAAAAGTATCACAGTCTGGCCACAAGACAAGGGATAATCGAATATTAGCAAAATTTGTGGACTTTTAAAGGGCTTTCAAAGCAAATTTAAGGACTTTTCAAGGATTTTTTCATTTTTTTAATTTTCAAGGGTTTTTCAAGACCAGACACAAAATTCAAGGGTTTTTTAAGACCTGTACGAACCATGGAAAAGTGACCAACACGTCTCGTTTCTCCAGTGTGCACTCAACAACAGAAATCTTCCCTGAGAACAAAGCTAAGAATATATATTCTTACCTGTACAGCACTAAGCAAGTGAGTTCTGTAGGTGTTAATTACATCTCTATAGTGTGTATCAGATTCCTGAAAAGAGAATTAAACACTATTTAAGATTGAGTACATTTATGTGGAACTCATTTTAATTATGTAATACTTAACCTGCTATTATTACATTGTTTTATCTTTTCCTGGTGCTAGTTTCCAGTATAAGGACAATATTCCCTCCTCCAATTAGTAATTTAAAGTCTAGAATAATAACAACATGATCCCAGTCTGATACCTTATTCTACTTCCTACGATCGGAATATCATCCTTCTTTGACTTGGACTGAGACTGAAGAATATCAGAGGGGCGAAGGAGTTACAGTTGTTCAATAATAGCAGGTAAGTACCAGTATTACATAATCAGAATTAGTTTTAACCCCTCCCCCCAACTACATTTTGATAGCAGTAATGCAATACCTACTATTATTGCATTGCTGAATTTGCCAGACTGATGGGAGGCTGATGGCTTAAGACAAGCTGTCAAGTGAACTTACCATTGTTGTCAGTAGGATGTTCTAGTGGAGTGAGAGTGACAGAAGGTGGCTCTCATGACACCGTCTAAAAAGGAATGATTCAAAAGGACCCAATATGCAGCAATAGTCCTGACTTCATGGGCTTTGATTTTCATGAAAGAGAGATCTCTCTTAGTGAGAGATTCATAAACTCTTTATTAGTCTAAACAATCCACGTTGAGATGGTGACTGTCAAAGTATCAAAAGAACTTTTTAAAGGGAGAAAAAATACAGTTCAGGCCTAGAATTTAACATCAATTTCTTTGTATCCAGAAGGACTAGTACCAGTCTTGCTGAATCTTCACTAGTTCTTCCCACAAAGTGCTGAATGGTGACAGCTGTAACTTTACTAGCCATCAAACTACTGAAATTATGAAAACTACTAGTCCAACACGAAATTTACTAGCCTCAGGATAGCGGACAACCACAAATTTTGAGCCCAGCAGTTACGATCCTTTCTTTTATCTTTTGAGTTATATAGATAGAACCATAAAGCTTTTACTGGGCAAAGTAGTCTATTTTGATTATCCCCAGCACAGATATGACTGAGAATGGGGATTTCATAAGGAGCAGAAGCAACCAAATGTAGCTGATTCTTGACCAGAAACCCTCACTGGCAAAGAAGTGAGACCAAATCAAAGTTACCAACTGAGAGGTAAACAACCCTTTCCACTGACAAATCAAGAATTTCACTCCTTTTCCTTGCCTATGCCGGGGAGAGGAGAAGACTGTTTTAAGGGTAAGATTCTCCAAGGAAGCTTCACTCAAAGGTTCATAAGGAAGTTTAGATAGCAATCAAAGAAAACACAAGAGGTTCCATCTTAGTATTAACGAGTGAGAGACTGGTCTCTGGAGCTCACAGTACCTGATCATTTCTGAAAGATGTAGGTCCAACCATATAGTGGAGTCCACTGAGAATGTAAGAGTATTAAAGAGGGCTGCTCTATAGCCCTTATTGGTGGATACTGAGCTATCATGTTCTTCAAAGAGAAAAAGAAGAAAATCTGCAGCAGTTACTGCAGTTAAAGAGGGGAAGATATGATAAATGCATTTCCTACTGCACCAATTACAGAAAATTCTTCACTTGGCATCGTAAACCTTGAAGGTCGAGTATTGTCTAGCCTAAGCGATGCATTTGGCAACCTTGCTTGAAAACTGGTCTTGGCAAATAGATTATATGATATGAGCCAGAGCATGAAGATGGAGGATTTGACGAGTGCTGTGCATGAGGAACCCTGTGTGCTGCGACTGTACATCCCTTCACAGTGGTAATTCCTTGGAATTGTCGAGCAACAGGTCAAGGTGATTGCTGAACTAACAGGAAGTGCTGACTGTGAAGAACCCAGGGGATTATTCTGAAAGGTGGGAAGGCATAGGCATACAATCAATCCCACCTCAGACTGAAGGCATCCACCGCCCATGCCCTCTGGTTTGGCACTGGAGAGAAATAAAGAGGGAGCTTGTTGTCTAGCTTTATTGCGACAAAGTCTACCATTGGCATTCCCCAGATGAAAAAGTGTCTCTGCTACCCACTGGTGTACAGACCATTCCGTGAAAACTGCTTGCCCATATCTGGACAAGCTGTCTGCCAGAACATTCCTCTTGCCTGGAATGTGGCAGACTATGAGAGTGATCTCCTCTGAAGCTGTCCAATGGAGGAGGTTCCAAACTTCCAAGCAGAGACAAAGGGCATGAGTGACCCTTTGGCGTCTGAGGTATACTTGGACCGACATGTTGTCTGTAGCAACCATGATGCAGTGATATCTTGCATGATTGATGCACCCTTGAAGTGCTAGAAAAACAGCCCACATTTCTAGATTTTTGATGTGAAGGGAAGCTTCTTCCCAAGACCACAGGCCCTGCAGGACTACTCCCTTGGGCTCTAGGTGAGTTCCTTAACCTGAATCTGAGGTGTTGGTGTAAAGCTAGGAGTGAGGCTCTGAAGTGTGAATCATAATTATGGTCCTTATTTTTCTATGAACTCAGAGGTCCTTATTTTTCTATGAACTCAGAGGTCCTTATTTTTCTATGAACTCAGATAGTGATGAAACTTGGATCCTAAGGGGTTCTGGGTAGGCATGGGGTCTTTGTGAGGTCTCCTGTTTGCTAGAAGCAAGAACTGGAGGGTCCGCATATGAAACCTTCTTAGGGGAACTAAGTCCATTGTTGCTTTCAGAGTCCCCAGGAGAGAGAGGTAGAGACAAGCAGACAATGATGTCTTCTTTTCCAGTCTTGCCAAGAGAGCAAGTATTTGTGAGATTCTGTTTGAAGGAAGAGACTTTTCTTTGACAGATGAGAAAAATTCATTCACATGTAAACAAAATTCAGAGAAGAGATAAGATCTGACTTCCGCTGATTGAGCATTTGGCCTAGTCAAGTCACCACCTCCCAACAGAGAGACAGATCCCTTAGAAGGGCATGTCTGAGGATGTTCTGCATCAACCAGTCATTGCAGTATTGGAGGCTGGGAAACCATAAGGATCTTAAATGAGCTGCTATTACACCCATCACCCTGGTGAAGGCTCTAGGAATGGAATCTAGGCCAAAAGGAATAGTTGGAAATTGAAAGATCTCCTGTCCCAGAAAAAACTGCAGAAATTTCATATGGGCTGGTAAGATGGGGATGTAAAGGCTTGCATTCCAAGAGATCTATGGAGACCACCCAGTTGCTTGGCCTTATGGCATTCCTGACCAAGGCAGTTGTCTCCATCCTGAACTGCTCTTCCAGAAGGAATCTGTTCACAGGGGAAAGATGGATGATGAGTCAAAACATTTACCAACTCTTTGACACTAAGTAAATCCAGGAATAAATTTGTGGACTTCTTATGTTCTTCACTCTCTCTACTGCACCCTTATTGAGAAAGGTGTTCACCTCTTCTCGTAGAGATACCAGGTGGGTCTGGTGGAACACAATGAGGGTCCTTGAAAGAGGTAGAGGGTTTTGGAAGTGAAGCTGGTAACCCTCCCTTATTGTGGAAAGGACCCTCGTATCATCTGAGAGGTCTTACCAAGCCTCTGCAAAAATGCTCAATTTGGCACCTACTGGGATATTGGGAAAAGGGGAACTCAGCAGGAGAGGGTGTGACTCCCTACTTGGGGAAAGGGGAGGGGTCTGTAGACTTCCACTCCTGGTCCCTCCAACCACCTCATCATGAGAATGATGGGTAGAAAGGTTTTTAGGGTTAGAAGTGAAATTAACTTTTAAAATTTGAGGATTTTTAGTTTTTTTCAAGGTTTTAAAGCAGTTACAAGATCATCTGCATGGTGAGCATAAAATTTATAAAAAATTTGAAAATGAATGATAGAATAAAATGACCAGATGTCTTTAATTTGCATAATTCATGCGCTTTCTTGACTGCTAGGCTAGCCTAACGAAAAACCGTGTGTAAAAAAGCATTTTTTGTGAGGCTGAGGTAGAGCCATTCAAAATTTTGTAAAATTTTATGATTTTTTTTATTATTTAGGTTTTCTTCAGTTTTTTTTGGCTTTTTTTTTAAGTTTCTAAGGTCAAAATGAAATTTCAGGGTTTTCAAGTTTTTGAGGTCCGCTTTTAACCCTGGGTTTTAAACTGGGACTGTTTTCGATTCTGATTGTTTCCCTGCTTAAAATGCTTCAGAGGGGGGCCACAGATCTTTTGGGTTGGGGGCGTTTCTTCACTGAGCCCAGTACATGGCCAGGGACCAGTGTTGCTGATCCCTCAAACCCTGAGAGGCCACTGTTGGGATCAGCCATCCAAATAGCATCTCTGCATCAAGGGGGTCAGTCCACAAAAGACTTGCTAGCAAAACCGTTGAGCTTTCCAAAACCGCATCCTGGAGGAGGTGAAGGAGCTCTGCTCAATGTCTTTTCCACAGCCTCTAAAAGTCTCTACAAGGCAGCTGGAGACAAAGATTCTCCTTCAACAGACTGATGAAGGCACCTGAAAAAAAGATTGGCATGCAAGACTATGGTAACTAGTATCCTCATCTTTAGTTCCAAAGCATTGAGCACCTTGATGGGGAGATGAGCCCAGATCCCTGCCAAAATCCTCACCTGGGAGGTTTCTGAATTCAAGGTGGAGGGCTTAAGGGGCCAAGCAGATGAATGAACCCTGTAGCTATTGGCTGAGACCAGGGGCTGGAGCATAGAAGAGGGGACAGACCACCCCTGCTGGTGTCTGGCCCCCTCTTACCCTGTAGACTGTTTCTGAGTCAGCTCCCTCAACATCACTAGCAATAGCAGGTCCAACATAATCTGTGCCTCAGAGAGCCTCTCTAAACTGGAAAGTCTCTTAGACTCTGATGATCCCAAAGGTGTGGGACACAGATCTGATGGAAGTTTGCAGTAAACCTCATTTACCACCTTATCAAAAGTCCACATCTCTTCCTCCTCCATTTTCTGACCCATTGGGTGGGACGAAAGAGGCAAACTCAACAGATGAGAAGGACAAAAGTGTGATGGTGTTTTTTGGGAACATGTCTATGTCCACAAAAATTGACAGTTGATCATCCTGTCTTCGCTCTCAGGGTAAGGCAGAACCATTTCATCACAACTCTTCTGGGAGAAGGGGACTTCCTGACCAGTGGTTCATTGTCCCACCACCACTCATGGGAGGATTCCCCTTAGGGATTGAATGGAAACCTAGAGGGGGGGGGTATCAAACTGTTTTCTTCCTCTAGACCAGCTCTTAAAACTCAATACTCTTAAAACACCCTATCCGGTGATGAGTGCATGGTGCTTGGTGACTGTCACTTGTGACATCACCCAATGTCTATTGCCTTTCACTGACTGTCACCGGACACATTACCTGATGACCGGTACCTGGTGCCCTGTACCAGTGCATAGTCACCAGGCAATGATAGGTCAGATGATGCAGACCTTACTGGAGAGTCTCTATTCAGGGAACATGACTCTGATGAATGACATCTTGCTTTAATTTGAGGTCTACTAGTGTGAGACGATGACTGCGCTGCCCTTGCATCAGGAAGACAGACCTCACTATTTGGGGTTGGCAACTTCCCCTATATCAGGAAGTCCCAAGGATCCCTTGCTCAGAGATTCCCCCCCCCCAACCAGTGGAAGCAGGCGACTTCCCTAACTTTGGACACCTCCTTCATTGAAACAGGAAACAACTTCCCTACAATGGGAAGTGCCATAGCCCCCTCCTGGGAATGGATGGGGTCCTCCTGAGAAGAGGAGGAAGAATCAGGACCCTTCTTTCTGGCCCTATACGATCAGCAACTTAGCACTAAGTCCAAGACCTCTTTGGGCCACAAACAACAAATGGGGCAACCATCTGTGCATACAGATGCCATGCACACAAGACAGGTGGTGTGAATGTCCCACACTGCCTTTTTATGCCCACATTTGCCAACACCATGAGGCATTACTGAAAGTCTTTCTCAAAAAGGGAATATAAAAATATAACAGTGAACTGGAAGAACAAAAGGGTAGGAATTACTTACCCTAACACCAGTACTATTTATGGAATGAAACACAAGAAGCACCATTTTGTTAGCAATGTACTCAAAACACTCAAAATCAAAGAAACTGAACACAGATTCAAAAAAAAAAAAGTGGGACTCAGGAGAAAAAAAACAAATAACACAATAAAGGATATAACTGACAGTAGGAATGCCAAATCATGACATAACTGATGAAATGTTGAGTGCCCAAGAAACATATGTATATATGCACTGAGTCCAAGGAAAAGAAGGATGATATTCTGATTGTTGGAAGTGGACTAAGGTATCAGACTGGGATCATGTTGTTTTTTAATTCTAAACCTCTAATTACTAATTGGAGGGAATAATGTCCTTGGACTGGGTACTAGCACCTGGAAAAGATATGTCAATGCAATAATAGCAGGTATTGTATTACTGCTATTAACGTCATATGCTTCTAGCACTCTCATTGATGAAACAATTCAAAATAAACTATAAACAACTTAAAACAATTTTAAATAGCTCATTTTATAAACTGAAATAAGAGCCATCTAAGAGTGCAATAATTTGAGCACCATGTTAGTCACTGATGCCAATCACACATTTTAAAACATTACCTTCTCCTACGGACATTTCTACAGCTGAACATTCTATATCAAACTGCCTATTTATATTTTAATATTTGCTAAGATTATGGTTGTCTCTATTTATAGTTTTTTGCAAAAGCAACTGGAGGACAAATTTAACCAAAAGAAATCAGAAAATATCAACTCAAAGTACACTGTATCTTCATAAATATCAACACTCTTCATGCTCACCCTTACTATTAACTCCTCCTTTTTAATACAAATAAATAAAGAAAATGCTTAAAAATTATTTAGCTAGGTAACCACTTTGTCTCCAGATGAGGTGATGATTTATTGGTATGTGTTAGGTCTGTTGCAATTTGTGTTTACATGCATTAAGTCCTTAGTCATAAGATTGGATATTTTAAGTACCGTATATACTCACATATAATCTAGGTCCAAATGCAAACAACACAGACCCTTATTTGCCATTGCATAATGTGCCAGGAGATCAGGGTCTATGTTGTTTGTTCTACTGAGTGGTCCTTACAAACTGCATAGACCCAGATCTGCCGGCACATTATGCAATGGCAGATCTGGGTCTATGCAGTTTGCAGTTGGTATCGACTTATATGCGAGTATATATGGTAATGAAATACAATACCAATTCCTCACAGTACAAATACTTGTGTATGCTGTCCAAAACAAAGTGTATCATGTGCATCACAGTAAAAATCCACTCGTAAAGCTTCCACACCAAAAAACCCCACACAGATCAAAAAGAAAATTGCCACAAAATATCAGATGCTAATCCTGCAGCTGAAATTTTAGACATCTAATGTACTAGTCACTTAACCATGTTATAAGGATTGTACATGTTTTACCTTTATCTTTTATTTTATTTACCTTTGACTGTATTTCAACATCTTTACCTGTTTATATTTTATCTTGTTGTACTTCATGTTTACATTTATTTGGTAGGGTTTATCTTCCTAAAGTTTCTGTGGAATTCTTCATTTTGACATTTTTAGAACTTTACTTTTAAATGTCACCATATAGTCATTTTTGTGCTGAGGTGCCATTCAATGCTAATACATACATAAACACACATATATATATATATATATATATATATATATATATATATATATATATATATATATATATATACATAGCCACTTAACACACAAGATATTAAAGTTTTATCCTCAATTACATATTTAAATAATATTATGTCAACTTAGAGTCCTGAAGCTTTATATATTAAGGAAGCAGTAGGTGATGAACTAAATTTCTGGAATTTCACCCATAATCTCCTAGACTGATTACCATTTTTCTAATTGAAACCCTCAAAGGGAATGACACTCTACTGGCCAAAAAGAATTTGATGGAATTCATGAGAAGCCCATTTCTTTACTCCTTTATCTTTTCAAATGCTGAGTACTGAAATCATCTCAAATATTCTCAAAAAACTCCAATCTGTTACATTTGGTAACAAAAAATACTTCTCAAAATCTTTGGCCTTTGACCTTGAACCTATTATCATGGATCACTGAACTTGTCTCAGATACTTGCACGATACACAAACATGCTAAATTCATAATTAATAAAGGTATTCTACAGACACAAAATAGAGATAAACATCTATTCATACTTGTTTTGTGTTATCATGCTCACAAGCAATCAAGATAAAACCTTGAAATAACTGTCAGAGTGCTGACTATCAACTTATTCATTGAGAAACAATGAAATATAAAATCTGGTAAAATTTGTAAATGTGCAAGTCACAGTGTTTATAAGTACAAAAATGCAAGCTGTGGCCTCTGACTTGACCCAAAGGTCAAGTAGGTCTGGTTTTCAAACTTGTTCACAACAGCACAAAAATGTTGGTGGTCAGATCTGCACCATTTTCATTCATGACCAATTACATACTGCAAGAGGTGTTCTAATTTTTAAAAAACCATGTCAATGCCACCATTCTTCAACAGAAGAAGTGATAAAAGAAAATTGCAAATGGACACAAAGTTTTTCATGCTAGGGGTCAGATCAACCCCACTTTCATTTAGGACCTGCTACATATTGTTATATTGTTTAAAGTGAAAAGTCCATTTTGATACAACCATCCATTCCAGAAATATATCCATAAGAAGATTTTCAAGATGGCTATCAAGGCAGCCATTTTGGTGGTTAGATAAGCAGCACTTTAATACAGGACCAATTAAATATTGCCAAAAAAATTTCAGTGTAAACACCTTGTCGATATAACCATCCAATCAGGAGAAGTAGCAATAACAAGACTTTTAAAATGGCCACCATTGCAGCCATGTTTGGATATCATATCAGCACCATTTTCACTGCAGACCATCAACATGTCATAAAGCAGTCTTTTTGTAAAAACACCACCCTGATCTGACCATACAAGAATTTGAAGATGCTGGAAGTTGGATCAGCATCCTATTTATTTAAGACCATCTACAAATAATATGAAGTCTATTAGTGAAAACCCTATATCAATATGCCCATCCATTCAGGAGGAATAGTTATACCAAATATCCAAGATGGCCACCATGGTGACAATGTTGGATGTTCAATCAGTACTATTTTCATTTAGGACTGCCTACATGTCATAGAAGATCTTTTAGTGAAAACCCCATGTTGATATGACCATCCATTCAAGAGGAGTTGCAATAACATTTTCAAGATAGCCACCATAATGGCCATAATGAATGTTTGAGGGGCACCATTTTCATTTAGGTCCAAATAAATCTAACGATGAATGTGTGTAAAGTTTCAAGTCAATCCTCCCAGTAGTTTAGGAGGAGTAGCTATAACAAACATGTGCCAATAGACAACCAGCCAGATGCTGGATGACAGGCTATCATAAAAGCTTTTCTGATCTTTGACCTGAATACTATTTTAAAAAAACCCAGACACATTGAAGATCCAATCAGTTTTACCTGCTTCAAAATGTTCTTGAAATGCAACAAGGATGAATATCATATCATCTAATGTAATTCATGGATTGCCAGAACCGAGATAAACATGCTTATTCATTTGCATAGCATTTTTTTGAAAAACCGAGGATTTTTGAACAAATTGTATCACTTTGTTTCAGATATACTTCTGGCTGATAGTGAAAATTTTGTGTGATTTGAATTTTTTTTAAATCCAGAAGTTATTAAATTCTGAATTTATGCATGTTATATAGTTCAAATTGTCCAGGTGTCTCACTATTAGGGTAGCAGTTTAGACAAACTGAGTACAACAGGTTTCATTATGTAATAGATCCCACACTACCAGGGCCAAGATTGGCTAATGGACTACTGGATTTCAAATAAACAACTGACTGACTGGGTGTGATAGGTAGGTGGATTTTGGGATTTGTTAATTAACCTTTATAACCTGTGATGTTTCTAGATCATCATAGTGATACATTTTTAGCAATTACCAAAATGACCCTAATAATTAAGGCCAAATGACCAATTATTGTCAGTATGGTGTAAATTAGGAATTAAGGCCAAATGACCAAATTATTGTCAGTATGGTGTAAATTAGGTATAAAGTTTTGATAACTTGAAAAACTGTAATTACTGGTATATATGAATAGAAACTATACACAGAAAACTTAAGACATGCACCATCAATCACAGATCTGATGATAGCAAAATTTCTATTATGGTGAAATCATCTCATCTGAAATGTCAGCAATTTTCTCAAGAGAATTTTCTAACTTATTTTCTAACATATTACTCAAATAATTTATATCTGATTTGAAATCATTCTTATTTCAGAGCATATCTAAAGGAATTTAGGGTTCTGGGAGATTTTGTTTAGAAATTCTGAATGCATGTCAAGAGTTTTTATCTAATATAAATTTAAATATAAATATAATATGGTACTTTTTTAACTCATGTGAAATTATTACAAGGGTAAACTACATGTTTAATGTTACTTAAATTCATTCTATCATCTAATCATTAGTATACCTCTAATGGCTTCAAGGAGGGTTGTTCAAATGAACCTTGAACTTAAGCATGATCAATACCTGGCCAACTAAAAAAAAAAAACTAAAAAAAACCCCAAAAAAAACTGTGCAACAAAGCTTTGCAAAGCTAAGGGTGACTGGTAACTATTGTATCTAGTCCTGGTAGTCCTGGATACAGTCATTATGGGCAACATCATCGATACAGTACAGTACATGTGAATAATTGACATAGTTTAAAAGCAATAAGAGCTGACCAGCAAATAATTTCTTATTTTACTATATATATAAGAAAGTATAAATAATTGAATTTTTTAAGTTCTAAATTTATAAGCAAGAAAGGTAGATCTAAAATTGAAGTAACCTAATCATTTATAAAATTTCAAATTGTAAAATTTTAAGTGAAATGTTATTGGGAATAATACCTTATGTTTAGATTTGGAATGTTAGGCATGATTACTGCCATTAGAATCAGACTAATTATAAATAATATATATATTTGTTTAATAACAAAAGTTACATGTCAGTGCTACCTCAAAAAATTGCTTTAAATCTGTCACACTGATGGAAACTTATATTCAAAAATTGCTAGAACTCCAAACAAATAAAAGATATGTCAATGATATAAACTAGAGCTAGTAGTGATGGATGCATGGCAAAGGGTCGCACTCTCCAAAATTTGCTCAGTGGGGCATTAAACACCAGATGGAATATCAAAGCTTGAAGATGGGCAATCAGGGACCATAACTCTTTTATATAAAAAGGTATCATAACTCTGAAGTAATATCCCAAATTTGGTTAAAATCCAACAAATTTTGGTATTTATCTTGCAGAAACTAAAATCAGGAGGACGAGCAATTAGAGGGCCATAATTCTTTTCAACAAGACTAACCCCATATAAGGCACATGTAAGTCTATGCGACAATGTTCATACCAAAATATATCGGAACATTTATAACAGTTCATGAGCTATGCCAGTTACAAGCAAAATCCCATGTGAAGATATTAAATCAATTGGCATGGGCCATAACTCTACCCAAAATGAATGTGACAAGATAAAATCCATGAAAGGCATATGCAGCACTATGAGGCAATGTACACACCATATTGCATCAAAATATGTTGAATAGTTCCTGAGCTGTGTTGGTTACAAGGATCTGCTGTAGTGGATATGTAATACTGATGGAAAAAGGATAATAACTCCCTCAAAGTTGGACCTGAAATGGTGAAACCTTTAAAAGGTACATCTACATGCAATAGGCAATTCACCTACCAAATATCATTCAGTTATGTGCATGTGTTGCAGAGCTTGGCTTGTTAAAAGCAACATCCCATGTGAAGACATGAAGTTAATTATCAAGGGCTGTAACTCTATCCAAAATCCAATCTGATGAAACAAAATCCATTGATGGCACACCTACATCTATGAGACAATGAACACACCAAATTGCATCAGAATATGTTGAAAGGTTCCTGAGCTATGTCAGTTACAAGGATCTGATGTAGTGAAGATGTAACATTGATGGAAGAAGGGCAATAACTCCTTCAAAACTGGACTTTAAAAAATGAAACTTTTAAAAAGCACATCTACATATAATAAATATATTCACCAAACAAATGGCATCCAACGTGTATGGGTTGCAGAGCTATGCTGGTTACAGGCAATATTCCAAGTTAAAATATGAAGTTAATTGTCAAGGGCCTTAACTCTATCCAAAATAAAGTGTGATAGGTCAAAACCCCACAGAAGGCACATCTAAGGCTATGAGACAATGCATGCACCAAATACATCAGAATATGTTAAAAGGCTCCTGAGCAATGTTGGTTACAAGGATCTGATGTAGCGGTGATTTAATACTGATGTAAAAAGTGCAATAAAGCCCTCAAAATTGGACCTGAAAAGATAAACCTTTAAAAGGCACATCTACATGTAATAAGCAACTCATCTACCAAATGGTGTCCAATTATGTATAATAACATCATTTTTTGTGGAGACAAGCACGCATACCAAATTTCATTTGTCTGGCTCAAGTGATTCTTTGCTAAATTGTGCTATGAGAGATTTTGTTATAAAAGTGTTCAAAATGTCAACCAAAGTTTTTTTAAACAAAATTGCTATAATGGCCTGAAAGTCTAATCAACTCATCTACATATTAATATTAATATACCCATCAAGTTTAGTTTATCTACTGCAAGTGGACTTGCATAATTGTGCTAACAAGGTTTTTGTAATGGTCTGGAAATCTAATCAGGTCATCTATTCATGAGCATGATAAACAATGTAAATTTCATGGTTCTAAATCCATAAGTTTTGGTGCTATCATGATAAACAGGTCTTCAGAGACAGATAAACATACAAACTTACAGAAGTACAGATGGACAGCAGCAAAACAATATGCCCCCTTCTGCTACTGCAGTAGGGACATACAAATCTGAACTTTGTTTTAAATTTTCATGTAAAAAGTCTGCCCCTATTATAAAGGAGGCTTCAAAGTGTAATGTGTAATTGAAAATTTTAATTTTTAATAATCAAAAAGGTATATGAAGCCCTTATCGAAGAATAGTGTTTATCAATATAATTTTTTTTAAAATTCTATTTTTTGTTGAGATTTTATATTTTAGATTTTTATATTTCACGAGTATTATATATAAGTATGTAATTCTCATTTTAAGCTAAATATGGGGAAGATTTGAATTGAAATTTGTTAAAACTTTTCCTGGCAACCAGTATCAGTATTACCAGTGATACTACATTCTACAAACTCACGGTGCATCAAGAGTGCATCATGTGCACTAATCTGCAAAATAGTGTACCTTATGACATGCCTTATTTGAGCCAGTGTACATTATGCTATCCTGCAAAATACAAAATAGTGGGACATCTGTTTAATGGTACTAACAATGCACTCAAACCATTGCACTTTCACACAACAGTCCTTAAAAAAAATTAAATGTACCATATATACCGTGTATAACCCGATACCAACTGCAAACTGCATAGACCCAGATCTGCCGTCGCATAATGCGCCAGCAGATCTGGATCTATGCAGTTTATAAGGACTAATCAGTAGAACAAACATAGACCCTGATCTGCCTGCACATTATGCGATGGCAGATTAGGGTCTATGTTGTTTTCATTTGGACCCAGATTATTTGCGAGTATATACGGTATGCATCTGCCTCCTGAATCAGAATCAGAAGCAGGTGGAAACATGGAAATGTACGAGGTATATGGGACGTGGAGGTAACTAAGGCATAAGGGACAAAAATACTGTTCCATGGAATACTAAAGAATATGTCAATCTCAAACAGAATCATCAGAATGTGACAAGCTAGTCATAGATCATTTTGTTGCATACCAAACAAATGAAGTAAACATTATCAATATAGCTCACTACACCTTTTCTGCAGATGTAAATTTTGAAATGTATCTTCAATACATTTCTGTAATCATCATATTCACAGTCTAGTTGCATAAACAATTGTTGCCAACAAAAATGCTGGATACACCTTAACATCAGATAAAAAGGTTTCATCTTGAATAACTTTCAATAAATCTATCCATTGATAACTTCATATATCAGAACAAAAGTCATCTGGAGATTAGATTACCCCCCTCCTCCCATCCCCATGCTTATGTAAAGGCTCCTGCTGAAAGTACCCTATATTTCAGTACTCTTAAGTTTTATACTACTTATGCTAGTACCCTATTGACTGGCACTGCCAATTTATACACTACTTATGCTACACTTTGTTTTCATGGTAATATAAAAAATATTAAACAGGAAAATTTATAAGTATGTAAAGTCACTTAGTGTGTACCAAGTTGGACTAAAATATCTTGAATGGTTTTAGATTTATGCTCTGGAAGCTACATCCCTAGTAACATACCAAAGGGATAATGACTGTTTAATAAGTTGAAGACTGACAAACAAGACCAGACAGCAAACAGTTCAGACAATAAAATAGAGACTGACAAATACAGATGTTACGTTATCAAAGGAGGCTACATATTGAAATTAATGCATTACAAGCAAATTCGGTGAATGAAACCATAAAATATTGAGCCATGACCTTGACCTTAAAGATAGGACCACCAATATGATATGTGACATACCTTCTAGTGATGTTTTGTAAGTACACCAAGTTTTTTTGTCTAAATCTGAGATGGCTTGAAAAGTATAGAGCAGAAGGAAAAGTTGGATGGAAACAGAATACCAAGCTGAGTTTGACCTTGAAGACAGCACATCCAAAGTGGTATGCAACACACCTTCTAACAATGATGTATAAGTATACCAAATTTTATCCTTTAATCTCAAATGGCGTTAAAGCTATAGAGTGGAAATGAAAGTGAAGGATGTACCAATGGACAAATGAAATGCAGATACTATGACCATAATTGTCAATGATAGATTGACATATTCATTAGCATGCATGGAAAGCATGAAATAAATAAAAATTAGGCCGTTTATACTGTCTCGTAGGAATGCCTCAGAAACATACTGCAAGTTGCTGTTGTAGTCTGGAAATTTGAATCTGTAAAGAGCGTATTCTACGATCTTTTTCCTTTTCTGTCTCTAAATCCACATTCTTTGAATTATCCACTGCTTGTGCACTTTCACTATTAGCTTCCAATTTTGAATCTTTTCTTTCCACTCCCTCTATGAGCTCAGAAACCTTTCCAGATGTAATCTGCTCCAGATGAGTGACCTTGACCTGGAGAGCCGAAATCTCCTCATTCAGAAGAGCATTAGCCCTGGAGAGTTCCTCTATTGTCAGTTCTAACTGTTCTTTTTCCATGACCAGTGTTCCATTTTCCTGCTGCAGATGTTCCTTTTCTTCTTGCAATACTGGATTTTGCTGTTCAACCTGAACACTACTACCTGTCTGAACATCAAGCAAGTCTTGTTCAAGTGTGTCCTTGGTTTCCATTAACTCTGTAAAATCACTCTCAAGTTGTGTATAGTCCTGTTGTAAACCTTCAAACTGTTGCTGAATCTGTTCACATTCATCTTGCAATGAGTTATATTCTTCCTGCAGCTGATCTCGCTCCTCCTGAAGATTGTCACATCGCTCCTGAACACTCTGGAGCTCTTCCATAACTATCTCATTATCATGTTTCAGCTGTTCATGAATTGGTTCTAATTCTTCCACTTTCTCCTTCAATTTGTTCCTCTCTTCAACTAACCTTGCAACCTCACTGGCTTTACCTGAAATATTTGTTGCTGCCAGTTTATGTTCTAATTCAGCATTCTGAGATGTAACTACACGAGTTTTCTCTTGTAATTTTTCCACCTCTTGAACAAGTTTTTCAATATCATCATGCATAGCATTTCCATCGGACAACAAATATTCATTTTCTTTCACCAATTCCTCTTTCTCCTGTAGAGCTTTTTCAAACTCCTCATGAAGTTGCTCTTTCTCTGATAGCAACTGATCATACATATCTTGCAAATTGTCCCCAGCAATTACGAGTTTACTGTATGTGTTTCTCAGTGTTTCTAATTCCTGTGTCAAAAGTGTATTTTCTCTCCTTAAATCATCAATCTCTAATCGAAGTCTACTTTCTTCTGAAGCAGCAATGAGGTTGACAGGCAAGGAATTTTGTTTCGATATTTCGGTTTTATGCACAGGTAATTCTCTACTATCCTGTTTCACAAAGTCTGAGAGATCACCATTAGCAAGTGTTTGGCAAACCTTGAGCGAATGTATTTCAGCCTTCAACTGTTCCACTTCCTTTTGTAATTCTTGATTTTCCATTTCCAGGAATTCAAAATCAGTGGACTTGTTGTTTTCAGTCTCGAACACATTGTCTTCTCTTATCTGAAAAAATAAAATAAAAGTACATGTGCACATGAACAGTTAAATCAAGTATAACCTACCTGCAGTACACTGAAAGATTAAGGCTTCTCAACAACACTCATTTGTAACTGAAGTTGAAACTTTCTAAAATTTTCTGAAATATTCCTAAGAATTTATTATTATTATTATGGCTTCTCAAAAACACAGCTATCAGCCTCCCCTGCAGGCTCGGGGATTTAGAATAGGCCTAATGTGCCCTCCTGCATGTGGTAAGAGAAGGCCTAATGTGTCCTCCTGCATGTGGTAAGAGAAGGCCTAATGTGCCCTCCTGCATGTGGTAAGAGAAGGCCTAATGTGCCCTCCTGCATGTGGTAAGAGAAGGCCTAATGTGCCCTCCTGCATGTGGTAAGAGAAGGCCTAATGTGCCCTCCTGCATGTGGTAAGAGAAGGCCTAATGTGCCCTCCTGCATGTGGTAAGAGAAGGCCTAATGTGCCCTCCTGCATGTGGTAAGAATAGGCCTAATGTGCCATCCTGCATGTGGTAAGAGAAAGCCTAATGTGCCCTCCTGCATGTGGTAAGAATATGCCTAATGTGCCCTCCTGCATGTGGTAAGAATAGGCCTAATGTGCCCTTCTGCATGTGGTAAGAGAAGGCCTAATGTGCCCTCCTGCATGTGGTAAGAATAAGCCTAATGATCCCTCCTGCATGTGGTAAGAATAGGCCTAATGTGCCCTCCTGCATATGGTAAGAATAGGCCTTATGTGCCCTCCTGCATGTGGTAAGAGAAGGCCTAATGTGCCCTCCTGCATGTGGTAAGAATACGCCTAATGCTAATGTGCCCTCCTGCATGTGGTAAGAGACAATAGTCATGGTGGCTCAGTGCTTAGAATGTCAGACTCATGACCAAAAGGGTGTAGGTTCATATAAATCAGCCAGGGTTTGCTACTGTGGTGCACCCTTGGGCAAAGCACTTTACTCCAACTGCCTTGGCGCTAAATAACTTACTTGGGTTGCTGTGAACACCAGATATCAGCTCAGAGTGGCCTTTGACATGAGGACACCAGAAAAAAACAGCCGACAACACCCTGATCCTGTATTCAACAAGAGTTTTTTTTAAAAAATATTTGTTTTTGGTGCTATTCTTGTACATTTCATTTGCATGTTAGTAGGTCAGCTCAGGGTTATTCAATTTAAAGTTTGATTCATTAAGGTAACTGTAACAAGAAGCTGGCCACAGTCTGCATGTCAAGCCTGCCCAGAGTGTTTTGGAAAATTGATGATGTACACATCAAGATGTATTCACGTATCTGTCGCCAACTGACAAAGTAAAAAACTTTAACAATGAAGTTACTGTATATACTCGGATATAATTCGGGTCCAAATGCAAACAACATAGACCCTGATCTGCTCTTATGCAACAGCAGAACTGGGTCTATGTAGTTTGCAGTTGGTATTGGTTAATATGCGAGTATATACGGTAATGTAGGTTGTGGATGAACATACAGATAGACAGACACCTAAGTGAGTGCTTCTGCTAAGGCCGGCTTGACAAAACATTTTATGTATGTATCTTTCATTTTAAAATTTCTCTTTACCTATAAGACATAGGCATATAAAAGTATATATATATATATATATATATATATATATATATATATATATATATATATATATATATATATATATATATATATATATATATATATATATATTTAGGTCCTGAAAAGGCAAATGAATCACAATTGAGAAACTGAGCAGTAGTTACTTTTAAGAGACTTTATTAAAATTTTAATTCCTGGAAAACATTTATAAAAAGGTCTGAACATACACAGTTCAAAGAAATATTTTCATCTAAATCTGTGATGTTACAGAGCTATATAGGAGTTAGTGAATCTAATCAGAGAATTTTAATAAAATAAAAATAAAAAATAAAAATAAAAATTAAAAAATAAAATAAAATAAAAAGATTTGAAATTATAAGGATTTGAATTTTAATTGATGGTACTTTTGAAAAACTTAATTCTGTCTATATAAATAGCAATAACATGAAAACAAAAATTGTTTTACGATTATTTTTTATTTTATATACTTGTTAAAGATTCATTTTTTACCACTTCAACTTTTGTTTTTTATCTCGTAGAAGTGTATGTTTACATGTAAAAAAGGTTTATCTTATTTTGTTACAATTTTGGAACATAACTTTTAACTCATTATCCCGTGTGCCATGTTTTTCGTCATGAGGTAGTACCCTAGTTCTGAGTTCTGTGGCATCAACATCATTCATGATACACCAAAGAGGGTGGTATTAAAGAAAATGGGAAAAGATGTAGTTCTATAATGATACCAGATAATGGAGACTTTCTGCTCTCATTAATAAATACAGCATTTAAAACATAATTTTTGAGACCAGACTTTTTTAAAGCCGAAAATGATCAGTTCTGGAACTGGAGTTTGTTGTCTGGATTTTAGACTTTTTGCCCTTAGATCTAAAACAGACAGGTCTGAACTGCACACAGACAGACGAACCTTTGCAAAAAGTAGACTAAGTTTGAAATTTGGAGTAAATAGGGGGCAAGGACATGAAAACCATAGGTCCACTAAGCAAAAGAAAAAAAGGAGTCCAATTTTCACCCTTTTGCTCATGCGTGGGTAAAATAGCCAATCAAAAACAATGTCTTTTATACACTTATGCAAATGGCAAAACAAAAATCTCTTGGAAACAGATATGTTTGGATGAAATCCCATACATACATACATAATGTATATACTCGCGTATAATCCAGGTTCAAATGCAAACAACATAGACCCTGATCTGCCAGAGCATTATGGTCTATGTTGTTTGTTCTACTGATTAGTCCTTACAAACTGCATAGACCCAGATCTGCCAGCACATTATGCAATGGCAGATCTGGGTCTATGCAGTTTGTAGTTGCTATTTGCTTATATGTGAGTATATATGGTACATACATACATACATACATACATACATACATACATACATACATACATACATACATACATACATACATACATACATACATACATACATACATGCATACATGCATACATACATACATACATACTCTTCAAAAATCCCTGACAAAGTTCACTAGAACATATATCCAGTTACATAATCACAAATGTTTGTGTGAATATATTATAAGATGACAAAGAAATCCTTGTTCAACTTAGATATCAAACTTTTCTTTCCCTTTTGATGAAAAATGTGTTGCATTATGATTCATTATGATTGCCATTGTATAACCTTTCAGAAAATGTATACTTGTATACACTTACCAGGTGAAAGAAAAGTTATGAAGCTTAAAATACATAATTGCTTCAAACCTTAAATTAATTACTCTTTATACTGGAAAGAAACCTCTAATGAAAGCAAAGGTTCTAGGGAACACTTATCAATATACAACACTGTTATGTGTATTATATGAACTGTAAAAACCTTCACACAGAATCTAAATACAGTGAGCTTCCTCTGCAGACTGACCAAATATTTTGGTTACAATAAAACTGTTCCAATCAACCACCCCAGATATGACCCATATCTGGATATCTCTATAAACAGCCAAAATTTCTGGTCACAACAGTGCAGTGTCTGGTTTAGGAAAGTTTCACTGTACATGCCTTGTAAAACAATTTCATCCAAATTTAAATACAGTGAAAAAATACATAAATAAATCTCCACTTAATTCTGGCTAAATATTTTGGTCCCAATAAAGCTGTTCAAACAGTAATCACACTGCCATATATTCTGACCATTTCTATAAACAGCCAAACTTGTTTTGTCCTGTCTAAGTAAAGTTTCACAGAAGAAATCTGATTAATCATAATATTGTAGATGTCCCTACTTCTGTTGCCACTGACGAAATGCAAGAAAACCTGTCGCACTATCTGTTAATGCAGGTGACATTAATAGAATCCATCTTATGCACTGGTGTGAGATAGGGAAATCTCACCTGAAGGTCAGAATTTGTGGGAAGTAATGAGGCTTTGCCAGGTTGCTACTCACAAATTCTGATCTCAAGGGTGGGATTTTCTTATCCCACACCAATGTATATGATTATTTTCTCTCCTTTCTCATAAAGAAAACAAGAGTCCCCCAAAGGGACTGATGCTCTACTGGGTGAAAATAATTTCCAGGAATTGAAGATAAGACCATCTCTTCCTTTTAACTGTCAAGTGTTGAAGCCATATTCTTCAACAATAACAAGATTTTCAAATTAGCTCCTATGGTACATATACTGAATGTCAGTTTGGCACCATTTTCATTTAGGACAAAGTAGACACAATTAGAAGTCTTTTCTGGAAACCCCCATGTCATAATGATCATCGATTCAGGGGGAGTAGTGACAACATTGTTTTGAAGACAGTCATCATGGTAGCCATATTGGATGCACGACTGGCACCATTTTCATTTAGGACCAACTAGGTATCATAAGAAGTCTATTGGTGAAAACCCCATGTTGATATAGCCATCCATTTGGAGGGGAGTAGGGATAATATTTTCAAGATATTACTTTCCATTCAGGAGGAGAATAACAAGATGGCTGCTGTTACAGCCATATTGGACATCAGATCGGCACAAATTGTATTTAAGACCAACTGGACATAATAAGAAGTCTTCTGGTGAAAACCCCATGTCAATATGACTTACTGTTCAAGCAGAGTTGCGATAACAAGATTTTCAAGATGGTTGCTGTGGCTTTGGCAGCCAAATTGGATGTCACATCGGCACCATTTTTATTAGGACCAACTAGACATTATAAGAAGTGTCTTAGTGAAAACCCCATGTTGATATGACCACCCATTCAGGAGGAGTAGTGATAAGATTTTCAGTTATGTCAGATTGGCACAAATTTCATTTAGAACCAACTATACAACATAAGAAGTCTTCAAATGAAAACTGCATGTTGATATGACCATCCATGTAGGAGAAGTAGCTATTAGAAGATTTTCACCATGGCCACTGTGGTGGCCATATTGGATGTTTAATCAGCACCATGTTCATTTAGGACCAACTAGACAACATCCGAAATGTCTTTTAGTGAAAACCCCATGCTGATATGACCATCCATTCAAAAGGAGTAGTGATAACAAGATTTTCAAGATGGCAGCCATCTTGGACATCAGATCAGCACCATTTTCATTTAGGACCAACTAGACTTCATAAGATGGCTTTTAGTGAAAACCCCATGTTGATATGACCATCCATTCAGGAGAAGTAGCGATAACAAGATTTTCAAGATGGCTGCTGTGGTGGCCATATTGGATGTCTGAGCAATACCGTTTTTATTTAGGACCAACTAGACCATGGGATGAATGAGTGTGTAAAGTTTGAATTGTAATCCTCCAAGCAGTTTCGGAGGAGTAGTGATAACAAATTTTGTGGTAACGGACAGATGGCCGGACAATGGACAACAGACCATCCCATAAGCTCTTCTGGTCTATGACCAGTAGAGCTAAAAAGTGTTAGCAAATATGATGGAGTATCATTGGTTGGATGCAGCTTTAGAAATACAGAGTATTTTCTAAAAGATTTTACATTATTAGAAATAACATAAAAAGCATAGTTTAAAATAAAGATTATTCTGGTAAACACAGAATACTGTTTCTATGTTGGTAAAAATGTTTTTTTCAATAGTAAAAACACAAGAAACATTGTAGATGTTCAAGACATCAAGAATAGAACAATGTCATCTACAGTTTCTCCGATTGCACTTATATGAGATAGGTCAGCCAACATGCCTTTCTCACATGGGCAAACAGTATCACACATATTTAGGAATGAGAGAAAATAAAATCTCTCATGTAAATTCCAGTGAGGTCTGATTATAAAGGATACAACATCAAATTAGTGTTCCTTACTTGTTCAGACAGAAGCTGCTTTTCTTCCTCAAGTAATCTTATCTTCAGCTGCAATTTTCCCACATCTGAATCCCTTGGAGGTGCATCAATCAACTGTTCCTGCAGCAGTAAAAAATAATGTAAGAAAAATTAATCACATGACTGGAATGAGACATAGAAATGAAGTACAACACAAGCGTTCAGCAGAACAAGTTGTCCCACCTGCAAATGTGCGATGATGTATCCCCCCATATGAACTGTAAAACTTTAACACAAATATTTAACACAAAAATTTAACATCCACAATGCCATAGCTACCAGAAAAGTGATAACAAGACTGCCCAACCATAATGACCTAAATGTAAAACCTACCAAGTTGTGCCAGACATACAGATGGACAGGCAAGGGTAGTGCTGTATGTCCAATCCACATTCATAGTAGGATACCACTACACTAGTCCATAATAAATTACAACATATCTTGTTCTTCTTAAGGCCAAAAAAAATAAAATATGCGTGCTTCCTTTTGCACTGGTTTTAAAATTAGGGTAGGCCATTTTTTTTTGTTTTTGTAAACATTATTTACAAATAAAATAATATTTTAAGTGCTTCAAAGTACTGGGCAAGACCAGCTCAATTAGATGCAAAAATCAATTTCGGAAATGTTATTTTATTTTTTTTTTAATGCCATGAGGGAAAAAAGGGCTTGGGTCGGCAATGAGAAACAGGGATGGTTGGCTGACCGGAAACACACATTTTTTTTGTCACCTAAATTTGAACTCAGGTCAATAACAAATTACAATCTGAACTCAGGTCAATAACAAATGACAACATATCTTGTTCTTTTTAAATTTGAACTATGATATTTTTAATAGATATCTCTTATGCATATCTGAATGCAAACCAAAATATCAGATTATAAGGAGTACAAAGTTCTGACAGAAATTGACTAGAAATTCTAATTTTCTTTGAGACTAACGATGTAAATGCACAGTAATCCATCAATGTAATACAAGATTTGTGCTCCATAAGAGCTATCCATATTACTGTATATACTCGCATATAAACCAGTTCAAAATGCAAAGAACATAGACCCTGATCTGCCATCTAATAATGCGACAGCAGATCAGGGTCTATGTTGTTTGTTCTACTTATTAGTCCTTGCAAACTGCATAGACCCAGATCTGCCAGTAAATTATGTGCTGGCAGATCTGGGTCTATGCAGTTTGCAGTTGGTATCAGATTATACGCGAATATATACAGTACAAGGCATTTCATTGTACAAAAATATCCTGTATATATAGATGTATCTTCTGGTTTCTGAAAGTGTTTGTCATAACCTAGTATGATAATACAAGCATAGTGTTGCTCATTGTGCCCTATTGGCAATTCAAATAAGAGTGCTATGGACAAATCTGTCAGTTTTTACAGCTTTTCTAGATATATGTCTCTATTTATATAAAAATATCCCTAGTAATCTCTTGCTTGTGACCATATGATTAAGACAGTAACATCAACAAACTTGTTGAAAGTACATTTTTAGTAAATTATCTTTTTCCAAGAATACTTACCTGATCACATTAATAAGAGCTGTTACCTATCGAATCCAACCCCTCCCCCCCAAGGGAAATACAACAAAATTTTGTTTTTCTTTCCCATCTATATACCATATAGCCAAAGGAAAGAAACTCTTACCTATTATCTCCCCTTAAAACAATGGGTGGCTACCCATCAATCAAATGTTTACCAGTTTAAGCTGAGTAATACATGAAAGAGGATGCTTACCATACATTTGCAGGTAGATGAGGGAGGGTTTAAAAGCAATGTGATTGGATAAGTATTCTCAGAGAAAGGTAATTTACTAAACAATGTTCTTTCTCCATTGAATACATTCCCCAATCACATTAGGAGAATGGGTCATAGGAGGAGGAAATGCTGAGCATCCAATGTTTACCATGTGTATCCTTCAAGGGAAATATGACTGTAGTCCCTATATGAAGGATAATTTGCTCTACTAACATGAAATCAGCACGACTGATGGTCAGGCAACACGTGGCATCAATACATGGATAATTTAGAAATGAAAGACATTTTCTTATAAAAATAAATATTGGTGAATCTAGCGAAAGCGCTAGACCCACACCCATGAGGAGGTTGCTCTTACATAAACTGGATCTGGTGGTCATCTAGGCTGCAACCACTGGACCCACCAGATTCAATTCTCATCTCTGCGATGCTAGATCTCAGAGATAGAAGCTCAAGACAGTAGACTGTGCATGCGATAATGTCTCAGATTATAACATTGCATTCAAACATGAGGCTCGCAGAGATTGCTAAAATCTCATGAGCTGAAATTTTCATGTGGTGCATCTGGTCTAGTGTGACCTCAGAGTATGCCAAGTGCATCAGCCATTTAAGCCATGACACTTGGGCTTGAGGGGCCATATCCTCTTTTCTGTTCTTCACAGGAAGAAAGAGACATCGTTGGACCCCTATTCTTCTCCATACATTTCAAATAGTGCTTGAGAGCATGGATTGGATCTTGCATTGCTTCCTCTCTCAACATTTCAATTGAGGAGAAGGAGTCATTACCACTTTTTGGTTGCCTGCCGTTAGCAACGAATTCTTAGCTATGAAGCCTGGCTGCATCATAAGGACCACATAACCATGCAATCTTAAATGGAGATAAGGGCATCCAACTCGCTCACCTTGCATGCCAATGCTAGGGCAATCAAAAAAACATATTTTATAGCATAGTAGCTTCAGTGAGGTTCTGGCTAAAGGCTTCAACTTATCTGAGTTGAGCCATATCAAAACCCGTGAAAGATTTGATTTCGGTCTATTCATGTCACAATTGACCAGCAAGTCTAACAGGTCCTTATCTTGTCCTGTATCTCCTCTACCATGATGCCTGAATGGGTTGGAGATCACAGAGTAGTAGCCTTTGATCAAAATAGGAGCTAACCTTTCCTCCTCAAAAAAGCCAGAGAAAAAAGCTAGCGTTTATGTTAATGAGGCACTCAAAGGGACGATGTTCCTCGTGCACCAGACCTTGAAAACACACCACTTTCCCTCATAAGCCTTTCAAGTGGACCTTCTAACTTGTTAGATTCTTTCCTTGAGGTTCAAATTCCTTTCTATGCAAGGCTTCTTGATAAGAGCTGGCATGAAGGAAAAGCCTGTCCGGGCAGGGATGAAACATATGCGACTGGGAATGTTTCAGCTGACTGGACCCCAGCAGGATTTTCATGGGGATGTCTATCTTTAAATAGAGCAGGTCTTTCCCCAATGACTTGTCCCACCTGAGAGGGGCTATCAGAATCACTTTTCAGTTCTGGTGGCCCCTCATTTTTTGTATTATCCTCAGTACCAGAACAGTAGGAGGGAAGGCATAGCCCCAAAAACCCATCCAAACTGACTGATATAGCGTCCACAGCAAGGTTTCTAGATCGAGATTGGAGAGACAAAGGTGGGCAGTTTGTGGTTCCACATCATCCCAAAATGATCTATAATTGGACACCATCAAAGTGCACATTAAGCCCGTCAGAAGTATGTCTGATCTGGACCATGATCTTGAGATAGGAGCACCACTGCAGAAAGTCCCAGATCAGGATACATAGGTCAGGTGATTTTGTCACCCACCCCCTGTATGAGAAGGCAGGTCACCATCACCAAGTTGTCTGACATGAGAATTACCCTTCTGCAAAGCTGATCCTTTCATACACAAAATGTATTTATTATAGCCTTCATTTCCCGAGTGTTGATGTAAAGGGGTATCTCCTCTAGCCCCCATTTACTGCTGACCGTGGTGAAACAGGGCAACAGGTGTGCTCCCAACCATATGAGTTGGTGTCCATGCAGTATGTAATTTCTGGCTGGGGCTTTTCCAGAAGAATTCCTGATGTAAGCCATTGTTTGTTCCACCACTGATGCAGGAATTGTCTTTATTCAGTTGAGATCATGACTTGTTGATCGAGTTGACCGGAAAAGAGGTGCCACTGGGCCCATAGGACCATCTACAAAGGATGCACAAAAAGGCAGCTAAGAAGAATCAAGTCTGCCACTGCATTGAGCAAGCCAAGAAATTGCAAAACTTCTTGTGGAAATCAACTTCCTGTTGGAAATGAACTCAGCGAGGCTGATAATCCATGCAACATGCATGGGAGGGGGCAAGCGAGGTTGAGATTGGTAAAACAAATCCATACTGAGATGGTTGTGTGTTTTGTTTTTTGTGGGTTTAACGCCATTTTTCAGCACATGATAGGCTATACATGGCAGCCAGTATATTTGGTGGAGGAAGAACCTGGGAAAACCATGGGAATACCACTGACCCACAGGAAGCTAGTGGCAAGCTTTCTCACATACCCACATTGGCGAGTCAAGATTCAAACCCATGCAGACAGGTGAGATGTGTGAGTGATCTGTAAAGGCGAGCGCTTTAGACCACTTGGCCACCCAGGGCCCCTCCATACTGAGATGGACCAAATGCTGGTAGTGGGTGAGATATGACTTCTCCCAATTCATTAGACAACCCAGCCGAAAGAGAAGGGACAGATGGTCATTTCTGCCCTAGACCAAAGATAAACTTACCGTGTATTTTTTATGTGAGTCATCCAAATACGCTACTGTTGCTGTTGATGAAGTTGACCTGAAAAGGGTAAGGATGCAGTTGATAGTCTTCATAGACACCCATGGGCCGATACTGAAACTGAATGGGAGCACAGAGAATTAATATATAGTTTCATGGAAGCCAAACTGATGGAACTTGCATGAAGGCACCTACAGGCAGGTTGTCAGTGGTCAGTCTGGGTTGCAAGTCACTGGTGATTGTTGAGGATGGAGAAACCCTTGCTTCCTATACCCTATATTACACTGCCCCTGAAACTGTGTGGCCCGCTGCTGCCTGAAATTAGACCGAGGTTGAAACTGCTGCTGTTAGGTGGTATTTGGCCTTGCTTCCTTTTGCTAACGATCATCTCTCCATTGTGGCTGAGACTGATGTGGCCTAAATGGTGGAGGAGGCAGCTAGAATAGATGGAGAGGCAGCTGTTGTGCAGCCTGCTTCCACACGTATTCAAACAGACTACACAACAGCAATGGCACAGCAAAGGGCAGTAAGCGCAAAGCCAAAGAATGATGTGGTTTTACTGAAGAGTGGAGAAAGGCATCTTGTCTCACCTGATCTAATTGGACGAAACCATCAGGGTGTTATCCATGGAACAATGCATGGCCCTGTTAATTACCTTGGCAATGTGGGCCATGGACTCCTACATATGAGTACTGTCCAATTTTTGGCAAGTCGAAAAATCACAAATGATGCCAGTTCAAGCATAGATGAAGTGGCCACCATATTCTGCACTAATTTGGAGGTGGCGTTAAAAACAAAGCCGGTTTGACATATTCACCATTGCAATGTTTTCATCCAAGCTCGACAAGCTGGCACTGTATGAGTCCAAATGTGGCAGTACAAGTGGGATGAGAACAATGCTTGTAACTGGATCTTGTCTGAAAGATGGTCAGAGATCTCTAAAATCTTTGCCAATGGTGGCAGTAAATGGAAGACAATGGCAGTGGGCACTCAGCCACTTTGAAAATAAACTCCATATGCTCCATGGTGGGGTCCAAATATTGCAACAAGATCGATGTTTTCCCTGCACTCACTGTGGGGATTGTCCTCATCAGGCATCACTTCCATGTCTGCATAGATCGTTCCCTGTGGCATGGATCGGACAGTGTTATCATCCCTGTATGCGGCACAGTATCTATCTACCAGATACGCCATGAACATCGGGCCCACCAGTTGGACTGGTGGCTAAACAAGAGACATGGCATGTCTTGCCGGTATGAATAGCTGAAAGAGTGGCCAGAAACTATGTTGGACAGGTGGCTGCAATGCGGCCTTGGTGGCTGGCTGGCTGGCTGGTCATCTTGATGGACAGTTGGATGGAATGGGTGGCAAAATGGACGGACTGTTTTGATAGATTACTGTATGACTCCGCATATCATGGCATGAGTGGCCCGTATGTGACGCAGGTCGCCAATGCAACATATCTCTGGTCGCTAGTCAAACTGGAACAGCAATGTATGGCATAGATGGCTGATAAAACAGATTATCAAGACCAGTGTTATACCCCATTTGCCTGGACTTATAAGCCATGCTCAGATGTGTGGGGAGACTTGTGCCCACTGGGCTGCCATGGAATGGGAGGGCAGTCTCTCATCAACTCCAAACCTGTATTGGCAAGACATGATGAACAAAGGGATTTAAATTCCACCAAATCCAGCAACTGCAATGTTTTTCTGAACAAGTCTCTGCACTTGTGCCTGCAGCAGCGCTGCATGAATGCAGCATGGGCATCTATTAGGTGCACCTATCTGCCAATTCAAGTTGGACAGATGTAACTGATGATGCCGGGATGATTAGCCATGATCTTGTATGGTGGGGGGGGAGGGGGGAACCATGATGGCATCCTACACTACAATAGTGAGTGATGTCTTAGGGTGAAGGCTCAAGATATAGCTATCAGTCGATTTTGACTTCACCGGTCTCTCTTTACTTTTGAAACTCTTGTGCAGAACTGTGGACCATATTCCATCTGACCGCTTAGTGCAGACACTGCACAATGAAGTAGATGAAAACTTGAAGCGAGGCATGTATCCTCACTGACCTAAAATCAATTGCACTTGGAACATTTGATCATTATTGTTTAACTGAAATGATAAGAACAACAAAAACAATGGAAAATAACAACCTGTAAGTGTTCACTGTAAAAAAAATGCACTTGTTAATAAAGAAGTGAAAAAATTCAAGCAGTGTATACAAATAAGACAACCAACAATGAGCACCAATGATACCATGTTGGAGTACATGGTCAGAAATTGAAGTCCACAAACTGACAAATTGACACAATTATTTATATAAAAAAAACACAAGTAATGATGCCAACATGTAGCAAATATATTAATAACCAATGCTCTTTTGACTATCTAGATGGGTGGGTAAATTCAAGCTATTTTCTTATATATCTAAAGGCAATGTAGCATGATGTTGATTGTACTGCGGCGAAAACTTAAACAGGTAAACATCCAATTGATGGATATATATAGTATATAGACAGGAAAGACTTTCCAAGAGGGCTTCATTCAACATCTAATTGATGGATATATATAGTATATAGACAGGAAAGACTTTCCAAGAGGGCTTCATTCAACATCCAATTGATGGATATATATAGTATATAGACAGGAAAGACTTTCCAAGAGGGCTTCATTCAACATCCAATTGATGGATATATATAGTATATAGACAGGAAAGACTTTCCAAGAGGGCTTCATTTAACATCCAATTGATGGATATATATAGTATATAGACAGGAAAGACTTTCCAAGAGGGCTTCATTCAACATCCAATTGATGGATATATATAGTATATAGACAGGAAAGACTTTCCAAGAGGGCTTCATTCAACATCCAATTGATGGATATATATAGTATATAGACAGGAAAGACTTTCCAAGAGGGCTTCATTCAACATCCAATTGATGGATATATAGACAGGAAAGACTTTCCAAGAGGGCTTCATTCAACATCCAATTGATGGATATATATAGTATATAGACAGGAAAGACTTTCCAAGAGGGCTTCATTCAAGAGACAGAGGAGCTTATTTCCTAACATTAATGCGATCACGGAATGTATCAGATGCAGACATGCAAAAGTGCATGCAAATAATATTTGATGAGTCAAAGTCTTAGCGAGACATGCCATAACAACCAGCTAATACTATTTTAATTGATTAAATTTAAGACAGATCGATCATTAAAGCATTCTTATTGAGGGCACATGCCATCAGTAACATATTTTCATACAATTTTTTTTTGATTCACATTATCTGCATATCATGCAAGACTGAAAATACATAAACAGATAGACATTTTTATTAACTTTAATCTATCCAAATTAACTTATGCTTTTTGAGTATCATATATGAAGATAGATTAATTCATCAATTACTTTAAATTAAAGAAAAAGAAACATTGCTGGCCATCAATGTAATGGAAAAATTATTGTTAAAAAAAATCAATTTGATGA
Source organism: Margaritifera margaritifera (assembly GCA_029931535.1). NCBI lineage: Eukaryota > Metazoa > Mollusca > Bivalvia > Unionida > Margaritiferidae > Margaritifera > Margaritifera margaritifera. The sequence continues at coordinate 374,971 of JAQPZY010001646.1, forward strand.
ATCATTTCCATGTTAGTTGAGTCACATAAATAAATATAAACAAACAAATTAACAAGTAATGTAAATACACCTTAAAACTATTGTTAAATAAGTAAATACATTTTTTCACGACTGATACAACTTTAGTTTTAAGGCTAGCAGATATTTCTTGAAAGATTCTGACTTCTTGGTATGTGGCCAGTAATAACCAAATAACATTTAAAACTTTCAAAGTGATGTACATTTATAGTTTATGTACTGGAAATATGATCAAATATGCAGGTTTACCTTATTTACTCACATATAAGTTGGGCCCAAATGCAAACAACATAGACCCTGATCTGCCATCGCATAATGCACCAACAGATCAGGGTCTATGTTGTTTTTTCTACTGATTAGTCCTTATAAACTGCATAGATCCATATCTGCCAGTACATTATGCGACAGCAGAGCTGGGTCTTTGCAGTTTGCAGTTAGTATATGCTTATATGTGAGTATATACGGTAAGTAAGTTCATACATTCAGCTACAATATAACAAGCTTATTCATTTCATATGATGTCATTCTGATGAGTTATTTTACCTTGCAGCCACCATGAATATGTACTCTATAAATAAATTTTTTGTTCCGATTTCAGCTGAATGAACAAGTCTGATATGGCATTTGGATATGTTGAGGCTGTCCCAAAAGATTTATTCATAAACCATATCAAACATGTTCTTTCCCACGATTCAGAATCAAACACAAATGCAATTTTGTATTTATTACTCTTTTACACTTTCCAAATATTTCGAGCGTGATAGTGTGAATGGAACCAAACACAAATTGTGATATATAAAAAAAATTTGATCTGGTGCATCTCAGAATATCGACTGATGGACCCGAGTGAAAACACCTAGTATATAGTGTGTAATACAGAAATATGGATTGAATACCTGTATCGAACACAAGATCAGCCATGGGTATGTAATAAATTCTAAAAACAACTTCGACATGCACATCTTTGCTTAAATCATACAAGGTATACTTTTTTCCTTTATAAGTGGATATTTCATGAATTTAATATTTTGTCCCAAATCATTTCTTTTTTCAAAAATAAAACTATTTAGTACAGAATATTAGAAGAGGGGAAAAAGATCACAAAAAAGTTTTACAGCTTTCTGATAGTAAGTCTGGTTTACATCTCAGAAATGGGTGCCAAGGGATGCATCTCCATCATAAAATCATTCAGTCTTAATGTACCAAAAAAAATTCCCATTGACTAAAGAGACTTGGACTATGAGAAATTGTTACTTATTAGTCCCTACTAAATGACATAAATTTACTGCTAAAAAGGATTCAAAAGAACTGCAAAAACTTCATTCCAAAAAATATTTTGCTTTAATTAAATTTTAATATGTCAAACTATTTTGTGTAAGATTTAAGAAAGCTTCAATATTCAGTGAAAAAGTATAAATGCATACAAATCATGAAAAGGTACAAAACAAGGACATGAATGTAGATGTACAAGGTTTTGGGTGTAACTGGTCACAACACAGAAACAATTAACATACTAGTTATGATCCGATTTTTGTCTTAATAATCATGCATGTGAAAAGTGTATACCTAAATATTCAAATCAAGCCATCTGATTCATCTCTGAAAAATATGTGACAGGTAAAAATGGTAAGAAATGTTTTATCAAATGCATCTGAAGTTTCTAATCATTTTATGGTATTTCCGAAGTAAAATGTTAAATAAAAATAATATTTCTTTACAGACTAGAAAATAACTAAAACTACTGTATTTCTCCAGTGTCATACCCATACTGAAAAACAAGCCTCCAATTGCCACTTTGAGAAACTTTGTAGCAAACCAGAGGTCCCCGAAAATAATATATGAAATGTCAAATTGATAACCAAAATCACTGGATGATGTAATGACCTTGAAACCACAGCACTTTTATGGCTAACATGCTGTCCTGTTCCAGTTGAGTCAAAATCTTCATAACAAATAAATTAACCCATACTGGTTTGTGTGATCCAGTACCAAAAACTTGCATCAAACAAATCACCAAAAAAAATTACATACTAATGCTTGTAAAGAGAGTATTTTGAATGCTAGTTTATTATTTCAAATACACGTTCTCCAGTGAAATTGATCTCTACACCTGTGTGGATGCAAATTTAAGTACTACCCACAATGGGGTATCAGACACTACTTTCTTGACCATGGCTTGGGAACCTGACAAGATTTTTCTTTAACAAAAGTGATATGCTGTCTGAATATTTATCTGATGAAGAGATTTCATTTAAAAGGTACATAATATGGTTGAAAGGAATGGAACTTTAATATTATTGCCTGCAACCCCGTATATACTCGTGTATAAACCTGGTCCAAATGCAAACAACATAGACCCTGTTTGTTCTACTGATTAGTCCTTACAAACTGCATAGACCCAGATCTGCCGGCACATTAAGCGACGGCAGATCTGGGTCAATGCAGTTGGCAGTTGGTATCAGACTCTACGCCTATTACTCACCTATACATTTATGACATTTATTATTCACCTATACATTTATTATTCACCTATACATTTATGACATTTATTACTCACCTATACATTTATGACATTTATTACTCACCTATACTTTTATGACATTTATTACTCACCTATACATTTATGACATTTATTACTCACCTATACATTTATGACATTTATTACTCACCTATACATTTATGACATTTATTATTCACCTATACATTTATGACATTTATTATTCACCTATACATTTATTACATACCTATACATTTCTGACATTTATTACTCACCAATACATTTATGACATTTATTATTCACCTATACATTTATGACATTTATTACTCACCTATACATTTATGACATTTATTACTCACCTATACATTTATGACATTTATTACTCACCTATACATTTATGACATTTATTACTCACCTATACATTTATTACATTTATTACTCACTTATACATTTTTGATATTTATTATTCACCTATACATTTATGACATTTATTATTCACCTATACATTTATTACTCACCTATTATGACATTTATTATTCACCTATACATTTATTACTCACCTATACATTTATGACATTTATTACTCACCTATACATTTATGACATTTATTAGTTACCTATACATTTATGACATTTATTATTCGCCTATACATTTATGACATTTATTACTCACCTATACATTTATGACATTTATTACTCACCTATACATTTATGACATTTATTACTCACCTATATATTTGACATATATTATTCACCTATACATTTATGACATGTATTACTCACATATACATTTATTATTCACCTATACATTTATGACATTTATTACTCACCTATACATTTATTATTCACCTATAAGTTTATGACATTTATTACTCACCTACACATCTATTACTCACCTATATATTTATGACATATATCATTCACCTATACATTTATGACATTTATTACTCACCTATACATTTATTATTCACCTATACATTTATGACATTTATTACTCACCTATACATTTATTATTCACCTACACATCTATTACTCACCTATATATTTATGACATTTATTATTCACCTATACATTTATGACATTTATTACTCACCTATACATTTATTACTCACCTATACATGTATTATTCACCTATACATTTATTATTCACCTATACATTTATGACATTTATTACTCACCTATACATTTCTGACAATTATTACTCACCTATACATTTATGACATTTATTACTCACCTATACATTTATGACATTTATTATTCACCTATACATTTATGACATTTCTTACTCACCTATACATTTATTATTCACCTATACATCTATTACTCACCTATATATTTATGACATTTATTACCCACCTATATATTTCTTACTCGCCTATACATTTATAACATTTATTACTCACCTATACATTGTTTCACAACATAATAATATTAGCATCTTCTATTTTGCATTGATGCATCATATTTTCATAGCCTTTAAATTTTGAGTAACATAGAAATTAATGGCCACCTGGTTAAGGTAGTCTGCACTTGTAAAATCAACACTTACAGCACAGCTTGAAATGATGTAATCATTACATTATGATATCACTGATATGACATCACTTTATACCTAGATACATCATAGCGCTATGATCACCGAAAGAGATTGGACAAAAAATGACAGGGTCACAACTCCTGTCTATTACTAAATAATGAAAAAGAAAAATTCTTATACTTTTAATAATCTTCATAACATTCTTGTGAACGAAAATAATAAAGTTAATGAAAATCTGTAGTGATTTATGACCTGCCATAAATTAGCCTTGCAGGCTTTCTGTTGAATAAAAGTGATGTGATATCAATAACTGGTTCAAAATACTCATTTCTTTGTATATCTGGTAAGAGGATTCGATGAACTTCAACCTCTGCAAATTTGATGAAATCTAAATACTTATTCAGCTATTTATAGGCAATTAGTGATCAAGTAGTTTTTCCGTACTTTTCTATGTAATAACCGTTACTTGGGTATAGATATTCACCAAAGAGTAGCACAAGAAAATGCACAACTACCGATAGTGTTTTTTGTGATTTTGGATTTCTTGGACTCTTATCTCTGTAAAAATATCATTTGTTAAAAAAGTTAAATCTCCAACATTTAAAAAGTGATCATTCTTACGCCTTGCCTAATGACAGTTTCATAGTGCATTGAAACTTGTCCAGATTGAACCTTAAATACTCCAAATTTTTGTGAAATGCTTGTTTGGTTGTTTGGTATTTTAATGGCACATCAACACATGAAAGGTTATATTGTGCTGAAGCAATGGAAAAAAACGTGCTCTGGGTAGGATTCAAATCTGCAACCTTTGGAATGCAAGTCCAGCATGCTAACCACTGAGTCACCACACCAATTAAAATTCAGTTTCTGCATTTAAATACAGTCAAACCTGTCAATAGTGGCGTCCATGGGAAAAGGCCAAACAGGCCTTTGTACACAGGTGACCTCTGTACACAGGTTCACCTTTCAAAATTGGTTTTTGAACAAATATCATGGACAAAATAACATTATTATTATAATTATTATTATTATTATTATTATTGTTATCAAGATTGTTTTATGTGCACTATTAAAAAAAATTATAAAATATGTGTATATATTGTTCTCTTCCAAATTTATGCTCCACACAAGATTACTGTATCCTACTCACTTTAATCCATCCTATTAATTCAATCATCACTGACTTGTAATAATCACTGATCTAAGTTTGTTATGTGCACCATGACAACACACTAATTTCACTACTGACTGACAGCTTACATATGACTGTAGAACTTGTAAATTAGGCTTAGAAACAGCTGTTCACGCTTCAAAAACAATATCTAAATTAGTCAGTTGCTCAACTTGCCAAGATCAAAAGACAGGTGGCTTATGTGAGAGGCCTGTAATGAATAGGGAATGATGATGACTTTATTTAAAGAAGAAGGATCAAAAGAAACTGTGTATGGCTATTTGTTGTGACCCATGAACCAAAACTTCATCTAACTTTACAGACAAATTTTGAATATTGAATGCCCCCTGACCCTAATGAAAAGTGATGTATCTTGTATCTCTTCTCAAAGATGAACTTTTTTCATCAGAGATAGCTTTAATTCACAAGCAAATATATGAAGATATCAAACTATACCTGTCACACTGGCATAAAAGGCGACTCCCATTTCTGCTATGATAACATGACTACTTTGCCTACTATCCAGCAAACAAATTGTTTCGACCCTCTACCCTAATGAGAAAAACTACCTCACTTTCAAATTTGACATAATGACATCTTTGAGTCACACTGACCATGTCACTGGAGTACGGTGAGTACAAGCGAGATAAATGTTTGCACATCAATTCACATGATATTCCTTTATCTAATCAATGCCTTCCTCATGAAGCAAAATTTTAGTTTTGCATAGATATGCTCCAGTGACTGCTTAAGGCAGGAATAATCCATTGTTTGGTTAGGAAACACCTGGCCACTGACCACTGAAAGCAGGTGACCGTTACACACATAACATTTACATAGGAAATTTGCCTGGGGGAAACAAGAATGGATGTTGTCACCAAGTGACCACTGTGTAAAGGTAATCATTAGGACAAGTTTGAATGTATTACTTATATGGTCCCCTACGCTCACATTCACTACTCCTACCCCATATTCTAGTAATAAGGACTTTGTCTCTTTAACATTTACCTTGAACCTCTCTTTGAGTTCCTTGTTTTCTTGTCGTAGAGTTTTTACCTGGTTTTGTAGCAACATAAAGGTCTGTGGTTTGTTGTTGCTGATAGAAGAACGTGCTGCAAAACAAAAAGCAACAACAATGATACCAACAATACTGCATGACACACTGACAAACTGCAAATGAACATGAAGCCAACAGAATGGCAATGTGTATGATAAAGTCTATTTCAAAATGTGTATGATAAAGTCTATTTCAAAATGTGTATGATAAAGTCTATTTCAAAATGTGTATGATAAAGTCTATTTCAAAAGGGTCCAATAGGTGCATCTTTAACATCTGCTCCAAAAATACTTCATCAAATTACAAAAAATCTAACTACAAGCCTCGACAACATTACTGCCCATTTAATCTGAAGAAGTAGATATAATTTCATCTCCAGTTAGAACTGTAATTTATATCAGATGACATCAAACATGGAAATTCCTGTACAAATCTGCCATTTATTAAAGTCATTGTGGGCAATTTTCAGCGAGGCACTGGGTAAACTGGTACCATGTTTTATTTTGCCTAATTCACCCCTTATATCAATGAACAAGAGGCCCAAGTAGGCCTGATATTCCTCACCTGGCTTACATAACTTAAACTGCTGACCATTTTATTAAGCAGGCTTATGTAGTATTTGTAAGAACACTAACCCATGCAAACTATCTCCCAAACTTTATATCATGTTGATTTTACCTATTTTACTATAGTCTGATCAAAATTCATTCCAAAGAAAAAGGCATAATTAATATGCATAGTCTCTTGCCTATAGCTGAAGTCATCCAAGATCTTTAAAAGTTAAGTTTACAGACAAAGCTCTAATTTGTGGTCCACTGAGTTACAGGTCTTCCACATGAATTGAAATTATAATTCACAGATTGTTGTTTTCTTTCAGGCCATGGGTTTCTTTACTCTTGGTAATTAAATTTGGAAGTGTTTTAGAAGAAAAGCATATTTGGGTTGTTTTTTTTTTAAAGCTAGAAATAAACAATATAAATTCCAAATAATTTGTGAGTAGAGGCATTGAATATATGAAATGCCATACAATACATTTAATAAAATATAAATGCCAAATGTTTCAGGCACTTTAACATGGCAGTACTAGCAACTGTCAAACTCTGTTTTCACCAAATATATCTGCAAATCTTGCTTCCAAATATTTAACAATTTCAAATATTGCAGCGTTTTTACAATAATTCTCTGCAGATAAATTTACAAAAAAAAGCCACGTTTTTACAAAAAATATGTTCTTAGAGGAGCAAAATTAATATCAGAACAACACAATAACTTGCAAACAAATATCTATAATTGTATATAGAAATTCTGATCCCTAATAGTATCACTGCACATAGTTTATGCTAGCCTGCAATTGTACATTTTCTGTATCAATATTTATATTTTATACTTTTGTTTCAGTTATAAATTACAGATTATTCATTTTAATCTCAAAGTTTTTTTATTTTGCTCATTTTTATAAATCGTTCTATTGAAATTTACACTTCTTGTATTCTAAAATGTATTTTTGTGGTTTTCATAACTTTGGCTAGGGGAAGAACTCAATAACCACAAATCTGTGATTCTCAATAGTCAATATCATGCATTACATCCTTTGCTTTGTTTTAATTAATATACTGAGAACAGGTGTTTTAAAAGCCCAAAAAATGTGTAGATTGCATACAATTTGAGAACTATTTTTAACTGTGATGAAATTTATTAATATGTAAGGATCTGGCTCACAATAAAACTTACTGGGAATCTAGATGATTTAAGTCTATTTACCAAGTTTATTCAAAATCAGATCAAAAATACAGTCTCTAGAGTGGTAACAAGTTCAGCCAATCAAATGCAAGATCACCCTATTAATATTTGCAGATCTTGCTCATTACTGAAATCATGTGAGATCTTGATCATTTGATCCTGTATTCCAAGTCTGATCACAATCTGATCAGAAATATGGCCTCCAGTGTGGTAACAAGCTCAGCCAATCAGATACAAGACCACCCCATTAATATGTGCGTATCTCGCCCAATATCGAACTCATCCAAGAACATGATCATATAAGCCCATATTTCAAATTTCATCATAAGCAGATCCGAAATATGGCTTCCAAAATGGTAACAAGGTCAGCCAGTCCGATGCAAGATCACCTCATTACCATGTGTGCATCTCAGCCATCATCAAACTTGTCTGAGATCTTGTTGACACAAAAAAAAGACCTCTAGAGACAAGTTCAGCCAATCAGATGCAAGATCACCTCATTAATATGCATATATATATCACTCATATTCAAACCTGTCTGAGATATTGATGATATGAACCTATATTCCAAGTTTGATGACAATCAGATGAAAAACATGGTCTCCAGGATAGTAACAAGTAAATATAGATGGATGGACAATAGACAGACAACAGACATTTGGACAAACTATAAGTTCACCTTATAACCAGGTAAGCTAAAAATCTTTCCAATAACAACCTACAATACCCATAATGTCTTGCAAAAAATTACACACAATGATCTGTAAAGATCGCACATATTTGTAAAGCAATTTCTGTTGCATTTTCCATAAAGTGATACAAATTAGACTTATAACTGAAATTAAAATACATTTACTGTCATAAAACAATTGGACTCCCTGTTTGCTAAGGTTTGTAGTTATCATATTGAATTTGGTCAAATAATTTTTTTCTAGGATATGGACAAATGTACTAACTTGACCCCACTGAAAGGGACTTTAAGCTACAGCTGATTTAGGGACCATAAATGAGTTCCTGCTTTCAAAAAACCCAACAACTTCTACAGTAACTGACAATTTGGAAATACTTGTATGCAGTCACAAAAATTATGTGTACAGCCCAGCCATCTTGGCTGAAGTCAGGAAACATTCAGTTGCACATGGAACTGCCACCAATGTTAGGCATTTAAAAGAACAAAATATCCTAATATCAACAGTAAAGAATTTTTCATTAGATATTTATGTCATGGTTACAATAAGGAAATACATTTACAGAAAAGAAACTGGATTTTGACACAGAAAATGTACATGACAATTTATCTGTCAGTGAACTGAAGCCAAGGAACTAAGGACAAATATGCTGTACAAGATGAAATAGATGACAAGGTTCAACTTTATATTAAGACACTGGGGTATTTTTTTCCAACAGTGAAAGAGAAAGATTTAAATGAGCCAAATGCAACAAATCTGAAACCACAAAATAATAAGACACAACTTTGCAGATGCACTCACACACACACCCCCATCGTAAAATTGAAAACCGAAAAAAAAAAGGATATAGAGTGCCGTATCGCTTATAAGTTGGGTCCAACTGCAGACAACATAGACCATGATCTGCTAGTGCATAATGTGCCAGCAGATCAGGGTCTATGTTGTTTGTTCTACTGATTATTCCTAACAAACTGCATAGACCCAGATCTGTCAACACATTATGCAATGGCAGATCTGGGTCTGTGCATTTTGCGGTTGGACTCGACTTCTAAGTGAGTATATACCGTACTTTTAAGATCAGACCTTTGATAGTGTAAGAGACTTTGTGCAATTTTTTTTTTTGGAAGACTTCACCTGATGCTCTCGATGTGTGATCAGATTCTCTTTTGCAGCAACACAGGAACCTGTCTTGAGGAGGGACTTGTATAAAAAAAAACAACATTTGATTGTCCAAATATATTTTTACTAAATGGGTTAACTTTTCCCAATCATTCAAACTGTCATTAATATTTGGTAGTCTGAGCAACCTGTCTGATGCAGTCCACATGTACTCTGTGAATTCATTTAGTCTGTGGGTATACATTTCATGGTTTTGCAAAAAATAACATTACTGTTGATACTTAAATTTGTGGATTTGAGAGTTTTCAAAAGAGCAATCATTGTTCATTGGGTCTTCTAATGCATGGTTTGCAGTGACCATGAAATCCATGAAAACTGGTGTCCCACAAAAAATAGTGAATTGACAGTATTTTTTATCCCTACCTATTATAGTTGTACAATTTAGTCAGGCTCAGTCATGTATTCTGGCTCAAAGCAGAATTTAGCTGAAATCTTTGTGGCTTGATAACCCTCTGTACATTTTGTACAGTAAACTAAATTAGTACAAACACAGATAGAGCAAAATTATGGTTTGTACAAAGTGATTAGAGTACTGAGGAAGTGTGACATATATGCATGCTCTTAATAGGGATATACCATATATACTCGCTTATAATCCGGTACCAACTGCAAACTGCATAGACCCAGATCTGCCGGTGCATAATGCGCCAAATCTGGGTCTATGCAGTTTGTAAGGACAAACAACATAGACCCTGATCTGCTGGCGCATTTTGCGATGGCAGATCAGGGTCTATGTTGTTTGTATTTGGACCTGGCTTATACGCGAGTATATACAGTACTTATTCTTGATTCTATGCAGCATTTTTGTTAGCTGCATAAACAAAATATACCTTATACTACATGCTAAATGTTTCCTCTGTCAGTTGAAAATATACTGTACAGAGTCAAGAACAAGTTAAGTGAGGCAACTAATGCAGACCCTCTAATTTTGGGGGTCCTGGGTTGTTTGTTATAACCATGTTTTATTGTACCTGATTTGTCTTCATCATCATCGCTCTCAGCCCAGCTCGCATCACTTTCTATAGTGTCCTGCCTTTCTCCCTTATCAATGGATGGCCTGTGATTCTATAGAACAAAAATAAAGTTTCAGACATTACTTGTTGTGGGGAACAGTTCTGTTAATTTTCTACAATCAAAATTCTTAAAATTGAATTATCAATTAATTTTCTTGCCTAAAACTAAATATCAATATACATGCAGGTCTTAGTGATTACTAAACAACCATTGTGGGTAGTCAATATAACTAACAAGCAATTATAATTAATGGAAGTTATCACTTAAAAAAAAGAGAGTCAATCCCTCTGCTTTTGGATCATCACTGTAACTAACATGTAATTATCCAGCAATGGTTCACTTGGCTCAGTAGTATGTAGCAGTATGACCAGTTTTGGTTTGCTGTTTTATGGCAAAGTAACACAAGTATGTTATTTAGTGCCGAGGAAATAGGAGTAAAGTGATTTGCTCATGGACACACCAAGGTAGCTGACCCCGAATGATCCAATAGTAGGATTCAAAATTACTGTATATACTTGTGTATAATCCATGTCCAAATGCAAACAACATAGACCCTGATCTGCCGTCGCATAATGCGCTGGAAGATCAGGGTCTATGTTGTTTTGTTCAACTGATTAGTCCTTACAAATTGCATAGACCCAGATCTGCTGGCGCATTATGCAATGGCAGATCTGGATTTATGCAGTTTGCAGTTGGTATCGGCCTATATGCGAGTATATACGGTAATGATCAGATCAGAGTCTATGTTGTTTGTTCAACTGATTAGTCCTTACAAACTGCATAGACCCAGATCTGCCGGCACATTATGTGAGTATATACGGTACACCCTTTTGGTCATAGAGTCTGGAATGCTAACTACTGAGTCACATTGGCTCCTAATAGTAGATAGAGCTATATTTGTACAATTGGCTCGTAATAGTAGATAGAACTATATTTGTGCATTATAGGTTTGGAGCTGAATTGTTCTTGAAATGTATAAACAAGCATGCATCCCACCTCTCATAACATTACAGTATACTCTGAAATACCAATCTTTACCTACATGGCAGAGTATTTAGTATCTATAAGTAAGAAAGTTGGCACTCATACAGCCTTTTTATGTCAAAATCTGTCATATCATATTTTCCACACTTGTACACCACTCCCTCATTTTAGCATGCCCAGATAACTTGCATACCCACTTATAATGTGGAGGCAGATGTGGCTCCCATTTTTCTTATAGAAAATACCCATATAATACATCCCTATTTGCTGAACAGGAATAAAATCACTATCAAAATTGGTAAATGAAACCTTGATATATTGCTCATTTTATCATCGAGAACAGCGGTTAGTGCTGAAAATTCGGAATCAACATCATGAAATTCGCAACAATTAATAACAAGTCATATTTTTTTCAAAATTTCTTTAAAAGAAGTCTTAATACACTGTAGATAACAATATATGATGAAATATTGGTCAATTAAATGTCATTAATGCCTAACGGCATCAAAACTTTAAGAAATAAAAACCAATGAAATAAGTCTTGTCAAGTGAAATCAATATTTCAGTTTTATCTTTTAGTTCAGTTTTAGTGTAATCATCATAAATGTGATATGTTCTCTTGTATTCAAATGTGAAAAGTGTTAATTGACTGTAAAAGCGATGCCCACGAGTGTTTCCATGAAAACCTAATTAGTGCTGCATTTTGATCTGTGACTTGTGGAAGTGTTGGTTGCATTGTTACAATCAATTAAAAACAGACCTGCTTTGTATTATCAAATTATTACATCTTTTGTATCAAATCGTGTAAACGGGTTGAAAAAAACCCATTAATATGCATGCAATTTCAACCTGGACAAAATCTAGCAGTCACAGTTGTGTGTCAAGTCATTTCATTTCAACTGACCAAACAAACACTATTTTAAATATTATCATGTGAACAGAATTTTCATGATAACTTGCAATGAAATCACAGTCTAAATATATTTACCAACTGAATAAAAGAAAAAGAGTTTTGACATTGTTTCTCAAAATAACTGTTCATCTTGATCAAAAAAGGATCTAGTTTCGTTCTGAATCAACAATAACACTAGAACATATCCACATTCTGATGCAAAAAGCAGTAATGTAATACACATTGTATCCATTTTCACATGCAAAAAGCAGTGATGTAATATACAATGTATCCACATTCACCTGCAAAAAGCAGTGATGTAATATACAATGTATCCACATTCACATGCAAAAAGCATTGATGTAATACACAATGTATCCACATTAACATGGAAAAAGCAGTGATGTAATATACTATGTTGGTACAAAAATGTGATGTGTCTTGAAACCTCTTGGAGTAATGTTTTTAATGATATTGCAAATATTGGTTATCTTGAAAATAAAGATAATTTATAATTTATACAGAAACGCTAACAAGCTCATTAGCAAAAAGGATATTTATTGATAATTATTCCCAACACTATTATTAAACAAGTATTCAACCTTTACCCCCCCGCCCCACCATTTCTCTCTCTTCTCACTATTGATGTCCATCCCTTCCTTAATTTTTCTGAGGTACTTCAGTAACTCGCATCTTTGCATATGCTGATGTCCATGTTTTTGGACCCTGTTGTGCATGAGTTATTGAGGGAGAGGTGTATATGAACTTGAATTATATACTTTTCAAGATGGATGCCATGGTAGCCATATTCAAAATCAGATTGGCACCATTTCTATTTAGTACCAACTAGATATCATAAGAAGTCTTTTGGTGAAAGCACATTGTTGATATGACCAGCCATGTAGGAAAAATAGTAATAACAAGATTTTCAAGATGGACATTGTATTAGAAGTCAGATCGGCACCATTTTCATTTACAACCGACTAGACATGATAAGAAGTGAAAGCCCCATGCTGATATGACCATTCATTCAGGAGAAATAGTGATAAGATTTTCAAGATGGCCAATGTGGCAGGCATATTGAATGTTTGAATGGCACCATTAGGACTGACTAGACTTCATAAGAAGTTTAGTAAAAACCTCATGTTGATATGACCATCCATTCAGAAGGAGTAGTGATAACAATATTTTCAAGATGGCCATTGTTGTGGCCATATTGGACATCAGATCGACACCATTTTCATTCTGGACCAACTAGACACCATAAAAAGTCTTTTAGCAAAAACCCCATATTGATATGACCACCCATTCAGGACAAGAAGTAATAACAAGATTTTAAAGATGGCCACTGTGGTGGCCATATTGGATACCAGATTGGCACCATTTTCAATTAGGACCAACTAAACATCATAAGAAGTCTTCAGGTGAAAACCCCTTGTCAATATGACTTTCCTTTCAGGAGGAGTGGTAGTGGTAGCATGATTTTCAAGATGGCCACTGTGGTGGCCATATTGGACATCAGATCGAGACCACTCTCATCAAGGACTAACTAGACATCATAAGAAGTCTTTTCATGAAAACCCCATGTTGATATGACCATCCATTCAGGAGAAGTAGCGATAACAATATTTTCATAAGAAGTCTTCTGGTGAAAACCCCATGGTAATATTACTTTTCATTCAGGAGAATTAGGAATAACAAGATTTTCAAGATGGTCACTGTGGCAGCCATATCGAACATCTGAACATTTTCATTAGGACCAACTAGACACCATAAGAAGTCTTCTGGTGAAAACTCCATGGTAATATTACATTTCATTCAGGAAAAGTAGTGATAACAAGATTTTCAAGATGGCTGCTGTGGTGGCCATGTTGGATATCAGATCAAGACCACTTTCATTTTGGGATCAACTAGACATCATAAGAAGTCTTTTCGTGAAAACCCATGTTGATATAACAATCCATTCAGGAGAAGTAGCTATAACAAGATTTTCATGATGGCCACTGTGGCAGCCATATTGGATGCCCGAGCAGCACCATTTTCATTTAGGACCAACTAGACCATGGGATGAATGTGTGTATAAAGTTTCATAGCAATTCTCCAAGTAGTTTAGGAAGAGTAGCGATAACAAACTTCTAATAATAGATAGACGGACAACAGATGATGGGCTATGGACAACAGACTATCCCATAAGTTCTTCTGGTCTATGACCAGTAGAGCTAAAAATAGATTGAAGAAAAAACTTCCTAAAAATGTGCTCCCTATCATCCTTACAGTGAAAATGTAGGTTCCCACTTAACTTTAGATTAGCTGAATAATTCTAACTTACTTCAACAGCTTTTTGTGACTTCTCCATTTTTTTCTCTAATGTTCTTGATCTCTCTCGCTCTTCCTCTAACTGCTTCCTTAGATTGGTTATCTGTAACAAATATCCATAAAAATGACTCTTTTTACATTCTGACATGCAGATCTATGAGAACCAAGGGTTGCTGCTGTAATAGTTTTTCTACCTGTGAATCCTGGAACTCAATTTTTCAGAAAGGCTGGGGATGGTGGATCACATTAACGGCATGTGGGCTCAGACCTACAACCACCTGATTGAGAGACTGTCCTTCTAGACCAACCATTATTCACACCTGGCTATTGGCACATGTACCTCATGCAGCAAAAACTGATGTAAAATCATTTACTATAGTGTGTATCAATTTTTGCAGTTTTGCCAAAAATCTGTGGTTTGCAGCAACCAAGCAATTCACATAAGAATTTCACAGAATTTTAGGTCTCCCCTGCTCCACAGAAGCATACTGCAAATGCCCAGCAAAGTCAATGGACCGTGAAAAGTAGGTAGGTCACTGTAACCTCCTTTTGCTTGTGATGCACAATTCCTTAATTGATGAATACACCCATCAAGTTTCATGATTGTACATGCAACAGTGTCAGAGAAACTGAGCTAAATGCAAAAACTGAATGTTGATTTCAATGTCTATAGCAACAAAAACACCACTGGAAAAGTTACACCTGTATCTTGCCCATACTTTGCAGGTGAGAAAAAAAACTGGTTCCCCACAAGAAATAATGAATTCACAGTATTTACTATTAAAATGGCCACAGGTACTGCCCAGATCCTGTACATTTGACACCTGTTAGTATATATACCATATTTACTCGCATATAATCAAATACCAACTGCAAACTGCATAGACCCAGATCTGCCATCACATAATGCACCTGCAGATCTGGGTCTATGCAGTTTGTAAGGACTAATCAGTAGAACAAACAGCATAGACCCTGATCTGCTGGCACATTATGCAATGGCAGATCAGGGTCTATGTTGTTTGCATTTGGACCCGGATTATACATGAGTATAGATGGTATAGTTTTTTGTTCATTAAGCTGTTAGTGAGTATTCTGATAAAAAAAATGTTCCATGATTACCATCCTAATATGATGCCATCTACTTGATGATGGTCTCAATCTATGTATCAACTTTTGTTTGAGTTTGATTGTTTCTTTGGGTTTATCCTCCCACCACCAAGTTAAATTTATGGAGTAAGCATATAGCGCTGACAGAACAATGTAGGGATTTGTCCACATTCTGCAGATTTGTCATTAGAGTTATGGATATGTTGATGGACAATACAAAAATGCAAATATTTTTAAAATTAAAATCTGACTGTTACAGTTACTATAATTTTCAAAATCCTATATCATGAATTTGACATCAACTCAATAAGTTTTCAAAGAGTTTCATGAATTGAAACAAAATTTGACATCAGGCTTTATATAAAAAAGACCTAGCTCAAGATCAATTGTTATCATTTTCTGAAAAATCTAATTGCGTTACCACCCATGTCTGACTTAGATCTTTGCACTTGCATACTGAACCAAGCTTTTTTCAATTGCACCAAACTGACAGGGCATCTGTATTGTATTACAAGATGTATACCATATTCAACCTAATAAATGCCCCTGCCCTCGTAAGTGCCCATATCTTCTTTTTTGAAGTATTTCCAGTAACTTGCATAATATATAATCAAAAGATTTATTCAAAAATTGCTGGTGAAATATTGGCTGTATTCACAGATCGCTTAAAGTTTGCCCACTGACAATTTTTCATATAGTAAGTCGGTCTGTTTCAGGTATGTAATCACTCGCTGACAAAGATAATATCTTAGGATCCAGTGCATCTGGAAAGACTGTTATTGGTGATATGATTTGTATTCCATAAATTCACTGTATTTGCCAGTTATGACCAACAGATCAAAGGATTTGACCAGCACATATTGTGAACTACTGGTCATCAATCATAAGATATCTCAAATGCCATTATATCAAAATGTCTTTGATTTTTTTTTATACATTAAAGTGTGAAATAAACACCTTAACAAAGTAAAATTCAAAGGTGATTAGTTTTATACATCGTGTCTTTGTCAGACAGTCAATACCAGTGTCATCAAACTAAGCTTGCTATAGCCCAACTGCCTGAGGGATATTCTGGTCACAATCTGCTGGTTAAATGGGGGTAGGGCAACTTGATTCTTTAGTGAACTTTCATTAGCAATTATCAATCAAGTGTTAGGTATTTTCGATGTAGTAAGTCTGCTTGTTGTAAAAAAAAAAAATTATTAAACCAGTTGTGTGGCATAAAATACAGTTGTTGGGTGAAATTCTAAATATAGTTTTTATGACAGAAAAAAATAATCTTTATAAATAAATAATTTGATACAAAAATAGTGTAGTACAGAAGGATTATACTAAAACTGAAGTAACAGCTAATCCAAAACCGAAAATGTGTCATTTAAAAATTAAGTATATCAATGTTTTCTTATTTGTTACAACTTTTGTACCTCCTTTGAATGTTTTATAATAATTTTCACAAGTATATGGCTGCCACATTAATTTTCAGGAAATAATGTCTAACAAAAGCCATTGGAATATCTGGATCACTGATAGACATACACACACATGCATGCACACACATGCACACACACACACATGCATGCACATGCATGTGCATGCACACACACATATAACACACACACACACACAATTTGGACCAGGTCTGTGATGTACAACAAACGTTATTCTGCATAAATAATTTTTCTTCTTTCAGTCACAGCGACCTTGCACATGGACCTTTTGACCCCAAAATCAATACGCTTCTTCCTTACCCCATGTGCAAGCCATCCACAAAGTTTCTTGAAGGTAGATGGCATAAAACTAAAGTTACTGTGTGGAAATAAAAATGTTAACAGATGTACAAATGAATGGACAGATGGACAAATGAATGGACAGATGGACAAATGAATGGACAGATGGACAAATGAATGGACAGATGTACAAATGAATGGACAGATGGACAAATGAATGGACAGATGTACAAATGAATGGATAGATGGACAAATGAATGGACAGATGTACAAATGAATGGACAGATGTACAAATGAATGGACAGATGTACAAATGAATGGACAACATCATAACAATATACACTCTGCCTTTTGACAGGCATATAAAAACAGTTACGTTGTGTTCAATTGACTGCAACAACATATTTTTTAAATATTAATTTTGTCGCATAACTAATTTCAACAATTAATTTTGTTGCATAACTAATTTCAACAATTAATTTTGTTGCATAACTAATTTCAACAATCAGTATATTTTCAAGGCAGATTTAAGCACCTAAATAAATTATATCTGGACAATAGCAAATTAGGACCAAGAAGCTACTTAACTAGTTAAAACAACTAGACTATAAATCGTACACATGTGATGTTGTATGAAATATCAATTTATAATAATTAGGCTCCCATAAAGTGTTCACTCAATGTAAGGTGCCTCATTATAGTGCCCCCCCATTACAGAATGGGTATGGTCATGGATTCCACTGTAATGAGTGATATTTGTTTTAGAAATTGCTACAGATATTTTTTCACTTATCTATATATGATCCACATAAAACATATCCAATCATAATATTTTCTTTTGCATTAAACAGCAATTACTAAACTACCTCATTTCTACCCCAGTATAAGACAACCTCACCTATAATATGGTACACTCTTATGACTCCCCTAAATAGTGTTATAATGTTGAATGAATGTACTGATAAATCTTGTCTCCTTAAGGGTATAAAAATGAGCAAGAAATATAATGAAATCACCTCATCTTCTAACTCGTGAATTTCTTCATCTGTCAGCTGAAAGACATGAAGTGAAATGTGTGATACAGTAAATATATATCCTGGTTCTTACTTAAACTGTAAGTCATTAACTAATAGTTAAAACATTTCAATCAACCCCACTTAACATCCCCTTCTTTCATTTTCAATCAACATGTAGTTTATTAAGGGGTAAAACTAATTTTAATTATGTAATACTTACCTGCTACTTTTGCATTGCTTTCCTTCTTGAGGACTCTGGTCCCCAGTTTAAGATAATTATTCCCTCCTCCAATTAGGATTAGAGGGCCAGAATTAAAAAGAACATGATCCAGTCAGACTCCTTAGACACAGCCAACTTATGGAATACCATCCTCTTTTGACTTGCATTGCTGAATTTACCAGTTAGGAGGGACTCTGATGGCCTCAACAAATCTGGTATAGAAACTATTGTATTTACCCTTACAGTAGGAGTGTTCACTACTGTAAGCTGGTAGAAGGTTTGGCCAGATGGTGTGCCATCACTATATGGCCCCCCCCAAAAAAATGCCTTCGGTTTGATGCGCCAAAGATAAAGGAGGTGCAGTTAGAATGAGACCGTCAGAAAGTGGCTCTCATGACATCATCCAAAGATGATTGATTCAAATAGGCCCAACATATTGCAATAGCCCTAATTTTAATTGTCATGATAGAAAGGTCTGATATGCTCTCTTGATAGTGAGGACAATCCACCTGGAAATAGTGGATGCCAAAATATCAGATGAACCCTTTACAGGTAGGAAGAGATGCTTCTGACCTTTCCTTCTCCTGCTATTAAAAGCCAAATAAATCCTTTAAGCTCTAACTGGGCAAAGGAGCCAATGATCATCAACCTCAGCACAGATATGACTGAGACTGGGGATCTCAACAGGAAGTGGAGCTACTGAAGGTGGCTGAATCATAGCCAGAAACACTGGTTGGCAAGAAGAAAAACTAAATGATAATTACTGTTGAACTGTAAACAACCCTTTTCCATTGACAAGGCATGAAGCTCATTCCTTCTCCTTGCTGACATTAAGGACAGCAGAAAACATCTTAAGGGTAAGGTTCTCTGAGGAAGCTTTACTCAAAGATTCATAAAGGGGTTTTGACAATGCCCAAAGAACATACAAAAGATTCAATCAAGGCATTAGTGAGCAAGATATCAGTCTCTGAAGCTCAAAATACCTGATGAGATCAGAAAGATGAGAGTCTGACCCAATGGTAGAACCCCTAGAGGACTTGAAAGGGGTGTCCTATAGCCCTTAGTAGTGGACCTCAAAGAGTCCTTGAAAAGGAAAAGAAATCTGCAACTGCACACAAAGAGGGCCAGCTAGGATCAATGTGTTTCCTACTGCACCAATCACAGAAGATTCTCCACTTTTCATCATAAATCCTGGAAGCAGATTGCCTCCTAGCCTTGATGATGCAGTTGGCAACATTGCTCAAATACTGACCCTGGTGGATTGATCACTTTAGATGAGCCAAGCATGAAGGTGGAGAATCTGTGGGCTGTTGTGGAGCAGGTCCCTCCTCAGTGGTAATCTCCTGCGCTCATCTAATAACAGGTCAAGTAGGTTGTTGAACTACGACCTTTGGAGCCACAAGAGGGCTACCAAGATGAGCTGAGCAAGTTTGATAAAAATATAAACAGAAATAGAGTCGCTAAATTGTTGACAAGCTCAGTGAATCAGATGCAAAATAATCTCATTAATATGCATCAATCTTGCTCATAATTGTATTCATCCAAGATCTTGATAATTTAAGCCTATTTACCAAGTTTGATCAAACTGGATCAGAAATGTAGTCTTTCAAGTGGTAACAATCATTTTCAAGATCACTGCATTAATATGCCTGGATCCCATGCATTATCGTGATCATATAAGCCCATATTCGAAGTCTATCAAAATCAGATTAAAAAAATGTGCCTTCAGATCAAAAATATGCCAATCAGATGCAAGATCACCTTATTAATATGCATAGATCTGCTCATTATCAAATTTGTCCAAGATCTTTAAGATATAAGCCCATATTCCAAATCTGAACAAAACTGAATCAGAATTATGGCTTCCAGGAAGGTAACAGGCTCAGCCAATCAGATGTAAGATCACATAAAAAATATGCCAATCAGATGCAAGATCACATCAATAATATGCATAGATCTTGCTCATTATCAAACTTGTCCAAGATCTTGATATAAGCCCATATTCCAAATCTGAACAAAACTGAATCAGAATCATGGATTCCAGGATGGTAACAGGCTCAGCCAATCAGATGCAAGATCACATTAATAATATGCATAGATCTTGCTCATTATCAAAATTATCTAAAATCTTGATGATATAAGCCCATTATCGAGTTTGATCAAATTGGACCAGAAATATGGGGCCCAGAGTCTTAACAAGCTCTTCCAATCAGATGCAAGTTCACCTCATTAATAGGCATGCATCTCATACATTTTGAACCTGTCCAAGATCTTGAAAATACAGGCATATTTTCCAAGTTTACTCAAAATCAGATCAGAAATACGTCCACTTGAGTTGTAACAAGCTAACCAATCAGAGCAAGATCACCTCATTAGCATGCAAAGATCACACTCATTATTGAACATGTCTGAGATCTTGATGATACATGTATAAGCATATATTCCAAGTCTGCTCTGAATCGGATAAAAAATATGGCCTATAGAATGGTAACAAGTTCAGCCAATCAGATCCAAGATTACCTCATTAATATGTGCATATCTCACTCATCAATCATATCCAAGCTCTTGATGATGATCTTGATGATATAAACCCATATTTTTGAAGGTTTATCTAAACAGGATTAGAAATATGACTTCCAGAGTGGAAACTAGCTCAACCAATTAGGTGCAAGATACCTTGTTAATAAGCATGGATCTTGATGATATAAGTAAATATTCAAGGTTTCATAAAAATTAGATAAAAAACACAGCTTCCATAGTGGTAACAAGCTCAGCAATCAGATGAAATAATATGCATGGATCTCATCAATTTTAAACTTATCTGAGATCTTGATGATATAAACATATTCTAAGACTGATCAAACCTGGATCAGAAATATGGCCTCCAGAGTGGTAACAAGGTCAGCCAATCAGATGCAAGATCACTTCATTAAAATATATACGTGGTTCTTGCTCATTACTGAACTTGTTCAATATTTTGAAGATATATGCCCATATTCCAAGTTTGATCAAAATCATATCAGAAATATGGACTCCAGAGTAATAACAAGCAATTGTTGATGGATGGATAATGCATGATGGACATAGGTCCGTACCATAAGCTCACTTATCCTTTTGGTCAGGTGAGCTAAAGAGGATAAAATGTTCCTCACTTTTATTTATAAGTGGTTGTCATGTATAGCTGATATATACATTTTGAAAAAATCCACTCCAATACCGTGCTTAAATAAACATAAAGAACTAATGTTATAAAATAAATGGAATACATGGACTTGCTAATTCAAATATCAAGTAGCGAAACTTGATCAGTAAGAGTCAATGAGCTTTCAATTGTTTTTAAAAAGCAAAGAGTTCAAAAAGTCTATTTTTAAAGTTTGTAGGTAGTGACCATCCACCAGGACAATTTATCACTTGTGTTGGCCGAGTCAGAAGGGGTAGATGTTACCAACCTGGGGTTCTGAAGACACCTGACTAGAGCGGAGTGTTTCCACTGTCTGCATCAGCCTCCTGTTTTCTAGGGTCAGCTTTTTCACTTCAACATTCATGTGTTCATTCTCCTCCTCCAGCTCCTGACATAAAGACAGACAGATGAACATACACATTTTACTTCTATCAATACAACCCAAAAATTAAAACCTGTTTTGAACAGTTGCCTCAACTACATAAACCTGTCAAGTGCAGTCTCTTTCTCCTGGCCTTGGTTTCACTACAAATCTCAAATATTTTCTCAGCTTTTAATTTCAAAAGCTATTTTATCTTTTGTCTGTAAATATGAAATTTGTCTTCAACTTTGAGAATTCACTGTGAATTAGACTGCAGTTCTAATACCCTGGATTCATCTTATATGAGACTTTGGTTACTTCTATGAACATTCTTCTTCTACGAGCACTTCTATGAGCACTGAGAATTCTTCTTTACGAGCACTTCTATAAGCACTGAGTATTAGACCGCAGTTCTTATACCCTGGATTCATCTTATATGAGTCTTTGGTTACTTCTATGAACATTCTTCTTCTATAAGTACTTCTATGAGCACTGAGAATTCTTCTTTATAAGTACTTCTATGAGCACTGAGAATTCTTCTTTATGAGCACTTCTGTGAGCACTGAGAATTCTTCTTATGAGCACTTCTATGAGCATTGAGAATTCTTCTTTATGAGCACTTCTATGTGCACTGAGAATTCTTCTTTATGAGCACTTCTATGAGCATTGAGAATTCTTCTTTATGAGCACTTCTATGAGCACTGAGAATTAGACTGCAGTTCTAATACCCTGGAGTAATCTTATAAGTCTTTATTTACTTCTATGAGAAAAAACTCAACAGCTTTTCTCACAGAGAGGAATTCTCTCAACTCTTCTAGAGTGTAAAAATGGTTACCTAACTTTCAAGGTTCATGTCTTACCTATTTTACACCCTATCTTTAACAAAATATCTAAATATTCTGATCATCATTAACTAAATTATATACAAAAAATATTTAAAGCTGGATTTGGTCATTAAATAATTACCAAATACGATATTCAGAAATCAATGGAATGCAAATTTGATTGAAAGTATTAGAATATCCTTAAGAATTGCCAAACAAAGAATATCATGCAATATACAATCTGTTCTTGAAATTGTTACCGACACATTTTTCATGTAAAAATATGACTTTTCAAACAACAACATTATCAACTTGTGTCCTCTTTCCAGAAAGATGTAACTGTTTAATAAGAATGACTGATTCAGATAACAAGATTTCTAGAATCTTGCAAATGTAAATGATAAAAATAATCTTAGTGAGCAAAAGTTTACAATATACCCCTCCAGTGCTTCTGTGGCTCAAGTCAGTGTTTTCTAAGTAGCATTAAATAAATGCAAGACAGACAGTCACAGCAACCCAATGTTGGTGCATATCATACTATCATCCAAAGCTGCAGGTTTGGTGGCAATAGGGTATTGCAAAAAGAACTTCGACATGAGTTTTTAATTATGTTTTTAAAAAAAACTTGAAGACAGGTCACAGTGACTCAGTTTTGGTGTGTGATACACTCTAAT
Organism: Margaritifera margaritifera; assembly: GCA_029931535.1. Classification (NCBI taxonomy): domain Eukaryota; kingdom Metazoa; phylum Mollusca; class Bivalvia; order Unionida; family Margaritiferidae; genus Margaritifera; species Margaritifera margaritifera. The sequence goes on from JAQPZY010001646.1 coordinate 399,174, forward strand.
TGTAAGGTGTACTCCCCTACGTGGGGGTTGCTTCCATCCTTTGGTGCTTTGAAAATTATCCCTATGATCATACAGCAATAAATGTATGTATGGGAAAATTTGGTATTACTTCCATCCTTTGGTACTATGTAGGCTTGTACTATTTTTTTTTTTTTTTTTTTTTTTTGGGGGGGGGGGAGATCAACATTTTCAACAGTGGTATGGGGGGAGGGGTGTTTAATTTTAGCTGGTATTTTGGGGGGGCACCTGAAAACAATTTTAGTATTTCTGAGGGTCACTTATTTTAAATGATCCCTATGATAGCAGTTTCAGTATACAGTAATAATTATGAATGGGAAAAATTTGGTATCACCTACTGTACTACTAATAAAGCTAGATACTGGGCAGTGAAGCAAGCTATCATGCAGTTGTAAAGCCTGTTATCACTTATGTATTGATTGGACCAGTCACAAATTTAATTATGGTACATCAGTGTAATTATATTATCCTGATCAAGGAAGTGTCTCAGCATGAGGTCTGGATACTTCCTTTTCATTTGGAAATTAAATTCATACTGATGTATTTACAAATGAAAACTTCTGCACGATATTTTTTTGGGTGTACATTTTTTCTTGATTGGGGTTGGGCGGTGGGGAATATGTCTTGGCATTTTTTGGGGTTGTCTATACGTTGTTTTTTGTCGGTGGTAAATTTTGGCCTCTGAGAAGCCTATGTAGCACCAGAATATGCAAGAACCCCTCCCCGGGGGTACACCTCAAGTGCATGTTTAGCAGCCATAGGTGTATTGGAATTAGAGCCCAGACATTATATTAAGCAATATTCAATTAATCCTGGAAAGGATACAGTAACCCTGTATTAATGTTCAGTACACCTTCATTCCAAGATACCCAATCAGTTTGGTGGCAATAGGTGAAATGTCAGTGAAATCAGATTGTGGACCTGATTCTCAGCCTTTCTTAATAAATCTAGAAATCAGGAAATCAGGTTCCATCAGCACTATTTTGGTGAGAAACTCACATGTTTATCTCATTTGGTGGAAATAGCTAAAACAATATACACTGAACATGATTTTGTAAGCAATATCCATTATTATTACAATTAGGTTTGGTGTGTGATACACATTCATCCCAAGATGCACCCACACCACAAGTTTGATGTCACCAGGTGTAGTAATATATAGGTTACAGACCAGACAGGTAGGATGGACAAATGGACTCGTGGGTGGATGGACAAAGTGAATCCTACATTTTCAAAGAAGGGAATTTAAAAGAAGTATTTAAGCCATGACGAGAATTAATCAGCACAACAGGTGTTTTTCAAAGATTCTTTAACAGGTGTTATAAATTAATTTATGTTTTGTCACAAAAACACTTGATAAGTGTATTATGTTATTAAAATTTTTCTCTTTGGTAAATTTTAGGCACATGCATTCAACCATTTATCACGGCTTAGAGTTATATCGTGTAACAAATTAATTCACACTCTATTACCATTTGTACATGCAAAGGGAATTCAGTAATCAACCCCAAGTACCCGATTGTTTCCGACTTTACACAAATCTTGCAATTTAGTTGATATCTCGAATGGATACTAGATTGGTCTTGATTTTGTAATAACTTTATGAAAGAATGTGCTACCGATACTCAATGTACTATTATGACCGAAATAAACACTGGTTCAACAAAACAATGAATAGTTTTGCTTGCAGACTCTGTGTATTATTTGACTCTCCTAGAAAATCAGCCATATATCTTGTAAAGCTTTGAAGAAAGAAGGACAGGCAATAAATTCATAGTATACTACATCACTTATAAAAGAATATTACTATGTTAAAAAAACACCTTCCTTTTAGCCTACACAGTAACAGATGCTATGAGGTAAATGGTTAAACAACTGCAGTTAGTAAATAAACATTGTCCAGGCTCTACTGTTTGAGTATACATGCTATAATGTGACAGACAATGCACAGAAATGCAAATCCATCCTTCAAACATGGCACCCACATTCCAAATGGTTGGACTGGCATAGTGCTTTATTTTCCTAGTTTTAAAAAAACAAACTGTCAATTAACTAATAAGACTGAAAAAAGACAGTCTTAAATGGAGAACAATCCACAATTAAGAAACATCTATTTAACGATGATGCAGTTATATTAATAACCTGAAGTATTTTCTGTACTATTAAAACAAGAGTCCCTCAAACTGATCTCTACTGGCCAAAAAGAATTTCCAGGAATCCAAGAAAAGAACATTTCTTCTTTTTAACTTGCTGAGTGTTAAAAATATCTCTAATATTCTTGAGTGATTACAAGATTTTCAAGATGGCCACCATGGCAGACATACTGGATGTAAGATTGACACCATTTTCATTTCAGACCAACCAGACATCATAAAATGCCTTTTGGTGAAAACCCCATGTCAATATCCATTCAGAAGGTGTAGCAATAACAAGATTTTCAAGGTAGCCATCATGGTGGCCATATTGTATGTAAAACAGGCACCATTTTCATTGAGGCCCAACTAGATAACACAAGTCTTTTCATGAAAACCCCATGTTGATATGACCATCCATTCAGGAAGAGTAGTGGAACAAAATTTTCAAGATGGCCACCATGGTGGACATATTGCATGTCAGATCAGCATCATTTTCTTTTAGGACCAACTAGACACCATAAGAAGTCTGCTGGTAAAAACCCCACGTCAGTATAACTTTTCGTTTAGACAGAGTAGCGATAGCAATATTTTAAAGTTTGCTGCTCTGGAGCCCACACTTGATGTCAGGTCAGCACCTTTTAATTTAAGACCAACTAGACATCACAAGGAGTCTTTTGGTGAAAATCTTATTTTAATATGATCATCCATCAAGTGGCAGTATTGATAACGATTTTCAAAATCGATTGTCAGATCGCTGCCATTTTCATTGAGGACCGACTAGACATCATAAGAAGTCTTCTGGTGAAAAACCCATGTTGATATGATGAACCATTCAGGAGAAGTAGTGAGAAGATTTTCAAGATGGTTACTGTGGCAACCATAATGGATGCCAGACTGCACCATTTTCAACTAGATCTTGGGATGAATGTGTGTAAAGTTTCAAGGCGATCCTCCAAGTAGTTTAGGAGGACTAGCAATAACAAAATCTGTGTTAACAGATGGACAGACAACAGATGAAGTACAACAGTGAATCCCATAAGCTCTTCTGATCTATGACCAGAAGAGCTAAAAATGACAAATTTCAATGAAGAAAAATTAAACTTCTTTAGATAAATATCACAAAAATAATTTAGAAAGTATGAAGATCTCCAAAATTAATGTCAATTTACTGACACAAATTTAACAAGAAAGAACTGTGTAAAATACTGGCAAAAAAAAACAAACAGAAAGAAAATGAAAACAAAAGTAATAATATTAGTTTAATGTAACTCAATAATGATGAATATTTATTTGCTTATTTGTTTCTTTCTTTATTTGCTGCTTGCTTTAGGTACAATAGTGCTAAGATTTAGCATGCCTCAATGTTTTTGTAATATATTTTTTTTAAATTTATTTTTCTATTGCTTAAATGACTTTAAGTTCAAAATAAATTATTAAAACTTTGCAGGATATTTAACTGATTTCACAAGGCATATATTGACAGAATAAAAAAGTTTAAAAACAACTGATATAGTTTTAGGTTATAACTATGGGTAAATATAAAGACCGAAAAAAACAAAATGAAATGGTGCAAAAAACAGTCTGATTTTTTAATTCAAGCTTAGATATTTGATTGGACCTGAACTATTTATTAAATTTTTTATTCATATAATCACAAGTCTGGCCTTTTCCAAGCTTTGCGATGAAAGCTTGGATATCTCAGATGAACTTCACTTCAGAAGTCTAAGCTATACCACCTTATCCCTGCTTTTCTTTCTCAAGAAAACTTTTTGGCAAAAATTTGACCCGGTTTTTCCTAGCTATTCTCAGCTTTATTAGGCCATGACAAGCCTAGAAATGTTTGGAGGCTTAAAATTCCTAGTCCTATCTTACCAAAGTTTGCAAAAGCCTGGACATCCTATGATATCCTATCTCAAAATGTCCCAGCTTTTCCAAGCTTTTGAAAGCTTGGACATTCTACAAATTTCTAGGATTTCCAAGTTCAAAGGAGAAAGTCTGGATAATTTTTTACAAGGGAAGAGATCCAAGAGGCTCTGAGATAGCTAATCTGGCTGACATTTGCCTCACAGCTAAATGCAATATCAGTTGGCCAAGAAATCTGGGTCAGTGGGTTGCTTTCTGCAGAAATTTCTTTCAATGCTGTTGACTGCATATGTTATGAAAACAATCCTTCCAGGTTCTCTATTTCTTGTATCTTCATTCATATTTGATGGCACATCAGCATAATTTCTCCAATATTGAAAGGCCTTTATGCCAGAGTGGTTTCTGTCAAATTTCATTAAAATGCATTGAGCATTTTTTCTCTCAAATAAAGTTGTTTAAGTGTTATTTTATTTTTAAAAAGAACAGCAGCCACATCTGATGGCAGATAAACATCATTATGTGAACCTGAAAGCCTTTTATGTCAGGATGCTGTCTGTCAAATTTGATCAAGTTTTTGAGAAGTCACTTTTTGTGGCCATATTTGATGGTGGATCTGCATCAATTGCACAAACTTTAAAGCCCTTCAAGCCAGAATGCTCTCTCTTAACTTTGGTCAATTTCTGTTCTGCGGCTTTTGAGAAGACCTTTCAACATTTTCCTCTGTTATTAGGAACAGTGGCTATATATGATGGCAGATCATAATCATTTCTAAGGCTTTTAAAGCCCTTCACGCCAGCAAGCTTTCTGTCAAATTTGGTCAAATTGTTTTGAGGTTATTTTGTTTTTAAAAAGTACTTTTCATTTTTTTTTAATGTTAGTAATAGCAACCATATTTGATGACAGATCTGGCATCATCTCTACAAATCTGAAGGCACTTTATGCCAGAATACTTGCTGTCAAATGTAGTCAAAAATACTGTCCAATGGTTTTTAAGAATAAGTCATTTAAGTTTTTTTCTGTTTTGAGTAACAGCAGCCATATTTGATGATGAAGCAGCATCATTGGCAACAAACTGAAAGGCCTACATGCCAGAATGTCTTCTGTTACATCTGGGTAACTAACTTTGTTCCATCCCTGTTTCTCCTATCTATATGCTTCACTGCAATACAGATTGGCTATTCTTAAGCATTAATATTTGTTACAAATAAAAAATTTAGACTGAAAGCAGTAGTAATTTTTCAAAATATAAATGCAATATTTATTAAGCAATTAGTTTTATCAAAAAGTTTTACGTGATTTGTCGGCAAAAACTAGTTTTTGTTTTCTCATAAAGTTAGTTTGGAACCAGTTCACTAGTTGTGATGAACATGCAATTAGATTTTTTGTAAAACAACAATCAAATTATAAAAGAACAAAGCCATTTAACTACCTTTTTATACTTGGAAAGAAAACTCTGCAGATTAAAACAACATGCCTGATGATGAAACTTGTGACACAGATCCCAAGATGAAACTTGGGACACAGATCCAAAAATCAAAACTTAACTTGTACTTGGCAACACAAAAATCATAAAATAAAAGCTTAAACTTATTCATTTCTGAAATGAAACAACACAATTACTGACTGAACTTGGTATGGTTTTCATAATAATTATTGTTTCTAACATTTTCCTTTTCAATGAACCATTAACACGAACTAAATGCCTTATATGGTTTCTTATTTTTATTGTATGACTGCTGCTTTCTTGTCTGATGTTCCGATGTTCTAAATTATGGTAACCCATGACTAGGCCGTAGTGTACCAGTAACTGGCATTCCACAGATTGGTGTTACCAAGTGGAATATTGATTAATGATGTAAGTGGTGCAGGGCAGACTGTGTAGTAGAGTGCTCTTCTCACTGGCAGTGAAAATACAAAAAAATGAATCAATGTGAGAGTACAAAAAAAACCCCACTAAGATTATGATGTGTGTGTGTGTGCCTGTGTCTGTCTGTCTGTGTGTGTGAGAGAGAGAGAAAGAAAGAGAGAGCATAACTAGGTCAGGCAAATAAAAGAACAAATCAATATTTTTTTAAAAAACAAAAACTGTCTTTTTATACAAACAATTAATGAAAATATCAAATCACATAAGATCATTTGGAAAAGAGAAAATAAATCAAATTGAGCAACAGAGAAAAACAAACCTTGTTAAGAATCACTCCAAAGAACATAAATTAGAAATTATACTTTGACATTCTGCAACACTAGCCCATTTTAATATTAAACAGGTAATCTGAAAAAGTTCCAGAAAATAATTCACTGCGTTTGTCAGATACATTTATAATGGATTGTTAAAATTTTACATTTTCAAGGCAGTTTCCCTTTAGTGACACAGATTTATTCATCTGCTTAGGTTTCTCTCTGCCTTAAATGGATTGAGATTTTCCTCGATCATGGGTGGTTGAGACTGTTGGCAGTATCGAGCAGTATTTATAAGATGCTTGTGTTTATTTACAAACACCAGAAATGGATTTATGGCCTGTTCGTTTCATAATTTCAATCTTGGGAACATCATGCTGATACAAAGATGTGGCACACATTTTCTTGCTGCTATGGTTGGTATAGTGTCATGCAAGCCCCGCTCTGGAGCATGTACATGATAGAATGTAGTTTGTTAATACCGACCACCAGAGAGCTGTAACACAAATTTTCTCCCTCTATCAACCAGTGGTAAAAATATCCATCATTTACGAGAGCCCTCATATACCTTTCATACATACCATATATGCTCACGTATATGCCATACCAACTGCAAACTGCATAGACCCAGATCTGCCATCGCATAATGCGCCGGCAGATCTGGGTCTATGCAGTTTTTAAGGACTAATCAGTAGAACAAACAACATAGACCCTGATCTTCCAGCGCATTATGCGATGGCAGATCAGGGTGTATGTTGTTTGCATTTGGATCCGATTTATACGCGATTATATACAGTCTGTACAATTCCATTTCTTCTGTCAGAGTGGCAAACATGCTTTGCTTCCAATCTGTGCAGCTTGAGTCTTCCATGATAGGTTTTTGATTACATGTAGTTTTTCATAATAATCACAATGCTCATTTGCAGCATGTATACCGAATAACATGCAGTTGTAGAAAAAAACAGTGTCATTCTTTCTTTCCTTCAAAAAGATAAAAAACTTGAGACAAAATAAGGTCATCTTCTTCTAACAAAAAACATCTGCACTGGCCATTATACATGTACAAAAATTTTTGGGGATGAGTTTGGTGACCAATGATTATAATCATCTGAGTAATTTAAATTGATTGAATGCTTTGAGGTAATCATTTGGTTGATGCAACAATTTCCCACTGAAAGAAAAAAAAAGATGCAAGAGGCGCAACAGGGAGATACTTGTGACATGGAGAAACAAAAGCTAATTAATATGTAAAAATTGGAAAGAAAGCCGCAATCATACAATAAATCAGTTAGATAATATTCTCTTGTGTGATACCAGTGACATCGTAGGGTAGGGGACTCAAAGGGTATTGGCATACAAAACTCAGGTGCTAAAGCACCCTTGATTTCTCTGCCAATACCCTTTTCGTTGCCCCACCCTACACTATCTCTAGTGTTTCACTCACACATATAGTCTAACTAATACTTCTATGCACCTCCACCTCTGTATTTAGCATCACATGAGGCATTACTAAACTTCACTGCAAGCCTAACCGACTCCCCTCAATAAACACAAGAGAAATAATTTCCATCTCAAATGGACATACATTCCTTAAACTTGCTGAATATGAAACTTGAACACAAGCTCAAAATCCAAAAATTCAAGACTTACCGTCTATACTTGTGTATAAGCCGATGCCAACTGCAAACTGCATAGACCCAGATCTGCCGTTGCATAATGCACTGGCAGATCTGGGTCTATGCAGTTTGTAAGGACTAATCAGTAAAACAAACAACATAGACCCTGATCTGCCGGCACATTATGCAATGGCAAATCAGGGTCTATGTTGTTTGCATTTGGACCTGGCTTATACACGAGTATACACGGTATATGAAACTTCTGATACACCTCTGCTGCTCTAAATTTGTGTGCAAAAAATGGAACCAAAGGTTAAAAAGTTATGTATTTCTAACTTTATTTTATCAAATAACATTCACCATTTTTAGCATCATAACATTATGTCATAATGTAATCATAATGTTTCCACACTTGGTCATAACAATTAGCAGCACATAACATCAATATACTGTAGCGTACTAATGAGGGGGCTGACAGGGTGGTTGCCCCGGGTGCCAGAGGTCTTTGGGCACCAAAACAGCTGATACAAATTCCGGCCTTGTATTCTGGCCCTTTGGGCCATCATCATCGGCTTGGGTGCCATTTACCCTTAGTACACCACTGTCAATATATAGTGATGCTGAGTCCTTAATGCTGTGTGATAAACAGAACCTTAAACTCATGTTCACTGACATGAAATCTGAAACTCATTGAACACAATATGCAACTCACTGCAAGCAGCTCATGGCATAAAATATTATTCAACTTCTGTCATAAATTTCATTTATCACATGTTAGTACACTTTACATAGTGTTTATGGTTTATTATTTTTCATACAACAAGGTGTTAACATATCACTTTATGTGAATCTGACTGATCCAAATAACTCCATGACATCCATGTGCAGCATTCTTATTAGTGATTGGCTGCAACTGAGGGAATTTTCCTTGCCCTGCCTACTTGAACAACTTTTTCTACTACTCTTTACTATCAACAATATGGGGGTCTTTCCAATCAGTAGCTGAGTGGACACTGGAGACAAAAGGGTGATTATCATAAAAACGCACAATAGAGGTTATGTAGGTCGGAATATGGCCCATTTACCCTACAAAGAATTCGCTGAATATCTAACTAAACTAGAACATGAGTAAAACCACAGGATGTTTGCCACCTGAAACCAAAGATGACGAAGAACTGAGTAAACTAAGCATGCTGTCTGATGCAAATAAACCTTTGCAGAGAATGAAGAGAAATGCCCAGCAGCCTAATGTGATGCAGACAGTCTGCTTTACATTGCTACTAACACATGGTATGTATCTTGTGCACAACCCCCTGGACAAACTTGGCTCATATATCAATCTACTGAAATTAACAAACTCACCTCTCTGATGAAAAGGGTGTACGTGAATGCTGACCTCTCCACAGACAAAATGTTGTCAAACCACAGCACCAGGAAGCATTTAATTCAAAAATTCAAGGACAACTGCATATATCCAAATCAAATCATGCAGACATCTTGCTTAGAAAACATGCAGTCTATCAGTAACTCAAGCCAACTGAACACAATCCAGCACAGGCAACTCTCATCCATTCCGAGTAAAACAGCCATCAAAACTTCCACATCCAGTTGCCACTACTCAACTCCAATATCCACAAACTGGAAAAATGCTATCTACCAGTATGTCCAATACAACAATTGTTGTCAATTTTCATGGAGAAATACACATATTTTTGGGTGGGAATGTGCACAGCAGTCTCATGGAAAAGTCCTGTCATTGATCTGGCAGACTGAAGTAAGTTACATCAACAGGAATTTCCTGCTAAAGTGCTGAACATTAAAATGATGTTTTCTTATTAACTGTTCAATGAATATTAAAGAGAATGTCTTTCTTGAAGTAATATTATTTTGAATAACTGCTATATAGAAATGTTTTTTGATATGTCTAATTAGTACTTAATGTCAACTTGCACCTGGGATTATTTATTTTTTTGCAGTCATTTGTATGTACAACATTTGAGGCAGCAGTGAATACTGTTAAAAATTAATTGCTTTTCTACCTCTTTGTACTCATCTCTTAAAATACAAACTATGTGATATCGAGGATCTCAAATGAGTAATGGTTTAATATTGACTTTATTCAAACTCATTGAATAAATTCAATATTAAATCATTACTCATTTGAGATCCTCTACATGAACACTCATGCAAGATTCTATATTGGAATATTACAGAATCTTTAATTTTTAGATCTGAGCTTGTGTTCAAGTTGGTGCTTAAGGTTTCAAGAAAAGGTGGTTGGTTTAACAAATTACTGGTAAGATTGCTACTAGATGAACATAATGCTTCAAGTTTAAAGCACAAGCTTTAACCATAAGCAGATGAGAAAATAAATGAGAAAGATCTTGATCTCCTTTAAATAAATTAAGTAACATGACACTAGTTTAAATAAAAGCAGTCCCTGTTTGAATACTATCAGAAGCAAGTTTTGAAATTTGTTACTATGAAAAAGAACCTATCTTGAACGATCCTGTTTATGTAGATACACTTTTACTGGGTTGTAATGAACTTTATGCATTTTATGAAATTTATGCAAATGATTTATGATTAAAACAAGAGTCCACTGAAGGGATTCTAGCTCTACTGGCCGAAAACTTTTCCAGGAATTCAAGATAAGATTATTTCTTCCTTTTAACTGCTGAATGTTGAAACCATCTCTGATAATGATATTCTTCAGCAATAGCAAAATGTTCAGATTAGCTGCTATGGTTGACATATTGAATGTCAGATTGGGACCATTTTAATTTAGGATCAACAAGACTTCATTCAGGACCAACAAGACATCATAAGAAATCTTCTGGTGGAAACACCATGTTGATATGACTTTCAGTTTAGGAAAAGTAACAATAAGATTTTCAAGATAACTGCTATGGTGGCCATACTAGATATCAGATTGGCACCATTTCCATTTTAGGATTAAATGGACATCATAAGAAGCCTTTTGGTGAAAGCACAATACTGATATGACCAGTCATCTAGGAGAAGTAGCCATAACAAGATTTTCAAGATGGCCATTCTCACGGCCATATTGGAAGTCAGATCAGCACCTATTTCTTTTACAACCAACTAGACATCATAATAAGTCTTTAAGTGAAAAATCCAAGCTGATATGACCATTCATTCTGGAGTAACGATAACAAGATTTTCAAAATTGCCACTATGGTGGCCATATTGGATGACTGAGCAGCACCATTTTCATTTAGGACCAACTTGACATCATAAGAAGTCATTTAGTAAAAACCCCATGTTGATACAACCATTCATTCCAGAGGAGTAGTGATAACATGATTTTCAATATGGCCATACTGGCTGTGCAAGCGGCACCATTTTCATTTAGGACCAACACAACATCATAAGAAGTCTTTTGGTGAAAACCCAATGGCAATATTACTTTTCGGCCAGAAGAAGTAGCAATAACAAGATTTTCAAGATGGCTGCTATGGTGGCTATACTGTTACTTCAGATCAGCACCATTTTCATTTAGGACCAAGTAGATATCATAAGAAGTCTTTAGGTGAAACTCACATGCTGATATGACCATCCATTCAGGAGGAATAGCAATAACAAGATTTTCAAGATGACCATTGTGGTGGTCATATTGGATGAGTGGCACCATTTTCATTTAGAAACAACCAGACATCATAAGAAGTCTTCCAGTGAAAACCCCATGTCAATATAACTTTCCATTCATGAGGAATATCAATAACAAGATTGTCAAGATGACCACTGTGGTGGCCATATTGGACATCAGATCAGCACCATTTTCATTTAAGACCAACTAGACCATATACTAATATGGCTATCCATTCAGGAGGAGCAGTGATAACAAGATTTTCAAGATGACCGCTGTGGTGACCATATTGGATGTCTAAGTGACACCATTTTCATTTAGGATCAAGTAGACCATGGGATGAATGTGTGTGTAAACTTTCAAGGCAATCCTCCAAGTACTTTAGGAATAGTGATAACTTGTGCTAATGGACAGACAGATAGACAGACAATGGACAACAGACCACCCCATAAGCTCTTCTGGTCTATAACCAGTAGAGCTAATAAAAAATTATGTGCATGATGGTTGCATTTATCTAACAGGTAACAATAGGGTCCTATGACACATCATGTGATAGATATCAATTCAAGATGAGTATAAAATGTTATTTTTTCCTACAAAAGTATGGTAGTAATTGAAAATCTATGGGCATTTCAAAGTTCAGATCATCACTGATAAGGTTCTTTGAATTTATTATTTTTGTGGGGTACTAATTTTCAAGAATTTTATGGTTGCCATATAGTATAAAATAAAAGACCCAACAAACAATAATTCTTCTGCAAACAATTAGAACCCCTTCCTCGATCCATGATGATAAGTACCAATGAAAATGTCATTTTTAAATAAACCACAAAATTGATCTCCACAAAAATAAATAGACACTATACAAGTGTGAAAACACACATTTTCATGTTTAACAGATTTTGTATAGATTTCCACTGATTCATACAAATTAACACGTGCTGAAAAATTACAATGATATGAGTGTCCAATTTTAAAACACAAAACTCACAACTCTGTTAATAGGATATACTCAAATAGAGATGAGATGATGTGCAATGAATGGTGGGAAAAATGTGCAGGTCAGAGTGTGGTAAATTATAATTATAGCTAATTGGATACAAATGAATGTGATTTTCTTATGCACCTCTGAACATTAGCAGCAACAGCATTATCACAATATTCCAGCCTATCTTACCTTGGGGAAATGTCCACCCTTCTGAGAGAGAAAAAGTAACAATGGTGCAAAAGACTTCAAAACATCTAAAGTGTCAAATGTTATATTTCTCTGTCTGGATAACTAATGTATGTTAGAACAACTCTTTTAGACAATAACCATATACAATTCTAAGATGTTTGTTATGACTTTTGCTTTCTAACTACATGTATTTTTTTTCAAGTGATGAATACCTAAATTAAACTTGCAGAATATTCATAATTCACACTCACACAATTTAAGTTCATTTATCAAAATTGAAACAATGAACACATATCTATATTTTAGGCAACTGAAAGTAATTAATATTTCGTAAAACTGAAGTACTAGGAAATCAATTTTATATTTGGAAAATATATTCACTGTCATTGCTCTTGATGCATGTAAGACAACTTCATCAGAAAGTTGTCACAGTCATATTAGCCTCCCCTGATAAAAGGTGTCTGCCATCTTTTTGGTAAAAATCCTAAGTTTCTATTGATAGAATCAGTAATTTGTAAAGACTTTACCCAAAAACATACATTATTCTTTTTTTAAAATGTTTAAATAACAATTCACAATGCTATTATTCAGCAACATGTATAGTTTCTGCAAATCATTAATTTTTCATGGAATCCATCTTTTCCATAAATTACTTACAGGAAGATTACCCATAAGATGGAATCAACTTTCAAGGGAGGTAATAATGAAAGCCTGTTACTTATATGTATTATGCAAATTACTGTGAATTAACTATTTGTCATGGAGTACCAATTTTTGCAGATTCTGAAGTTGCTTCAAACAAGAAATTTAAAGACTCAGTGAACAATTATTCTTCTGTGAAAACAATAGGAAGCCTTTACCAATCCATGAATTTAAGTATCGATGAATCTGCCACTTTTTGCCAAACCACGAAAATTGGTGCATCTAAAGAATTTTCACTATCTATAATCTCATTGTCAGATACCCAGGACTGACATACTCCACTTCTCTACATTCATGGGTACATTGGCAAGCAAAGCCTCAGCTTACATAAATATTCATAAGAAGAAGTAAACAAAAATTGATTGGCCAAACAGATCTTTCACAACAAACTAGGTTTTGTTTTTTCATGCAAGGTGACAAGAAAATGCAGTTGCCTCTATTATACCGTATATACTCGAATATAAAGTCAAGTCGTACTGCAAACAACATAGACCCTGATCTGGTGTTGCATAATGTGCTGGCAGATCAGGGTCTATGTTCTTTGTTCTACTGATTACTTCCAATAAACTGCATAGACCCAGATCTGCTGACATATTTTGCGACAGCAGATCTGGGTCTGTACAGTTTGCAGTTGGACTCAATTACAAGCGAGTATATACAGTACACAAAGGTGGCAACATTATGTGACCAAAATATCTTTAGAAGAAGTTAAGTGGCTAATCTTGTTCCTGATTTCCTCATAATGCTACCAAGCAGTGACGTGGGAAATCAAAATTCCCAAGCAGTCTGTATTAGATCCAAAAAATCATTGAAATTGTTTCATTAATTATTCATGAGCTAGACACTATATCTTTGAAATGCACAGAGGGATAGTACATGTAGAGAAGCAAAGTTCATCAGTCCTGGGTATCTGTGGATACTATATGCTTAATTAATTAAGTAATAAGACATGATCATGTTACAGATAGACAACGATGATGATGATAAGAAAAATGATGAATAAGGAACACATACTCTGTAGGCTTCCAGTGTTCTCTGCTCTATGACAGACTGAGGTGGGGAGGCCGCTTTTTGGGCTCTTATTTCCTCCTCTCGATGGTCCTGTTACAGAGGGAAGGGAAAGGTATGATGGGACATGATAGAAAGACAGTATTGTCTGGTAGAGGATGAAAGCACATTTCACAACTATGATAGACAATTTTCAAAACAGTAGAACATCATGGAAATGTATTACAAAAGTGTAATTTCAACATGTCACTTGAATGAACAACTACATTGTTACCAGTAGCATCAAAGCATCATTCAAATACTGAGAGTAACTATAACCATGATTCTCACAATTTTGAAAATGTTCAATTCAAGGCTTACATTATCTGAGTGTTCAATCTAAACCCATATTAGAATAGATTTAATGCATCATTCCACAGCATTGAAAATGTATTAAAGTAATTTTCAGTAATCAGTTACATGAAAATTTTCAATCCATGTTTCTTCTATTAATATCATTCAGCTTGCTTCATTTTCTTCATTGTACTAACCATTCCTATCATCTAAGTTTTTTCTGCAGGAAAAATGTAATGGGCATGAAGTGTGGCTTACATATAAAAGACTCTTGGTCAAAACTAGATTTATGTTTGTCAAACACATATTTCCTCACTGCAGTCCAAATAGATCAAAATTGATTTTTACAAATTTAAAAAATTTCTCCAATGGCATGAAAATCTAATCAGATCATCTACATACGCACAGAAACATGCCTACCAAATTTAATCTGTCTACCTCAATCATGTTAGCATGGTTCTGTATTTAAAAAAATGTTTTTGTCCAAAAAGTTAAAATGCGTAAAGCATTAAAAAATAGTAGCAATGGTCTGAAAATCTAATCTGCTCATCTAGATATTGATGCAAATATGTCTACCAAATTTTGTTTGAATATGTTGAGTAGTTTTTGTGCAATAGGGCTAACAAGCTTCTCGGAATGTAAATACAGGAGACAGACAGGACCGAATCAAGATGCCCCTGAAGCAAGCAGTGGGGGCATAAAAATTAATGCAAAAGACTTAGGACTTTCAATAAACCAAAATATTTATCTATTCTTAAAAAGTGCTAATCTATAGGGCTATTTAAATATAAACATGGAAATGTCTGTTTCCATGGGACCCTAAAATGATATTGTTTTATCCAAATTTTATTAAAGAATTACAGTACAAATTAGAAATATTCATCGAGAATAAACCTTTTTTTTAAAGAGAAACAAATATCCACAAAATTAAATTCACAACAAACAAGAGGCCCAAGTGGGCCCAATATCGCTGACCTGGCTTAAATAACTTTACAGTTCACCATTTGGACTGATCTGGCTTAAGTAGCATTGTAAAAATACAACCCTATGTTAGCTATCTTCCAATCTTTGCATCATAATCAATTTTACCTATTTACTATAGTCTTATAAGAACTCTTTCCAAGGATAAGGAATAATTATTATATATAGACCTCACACATCACTGAACTTATCCAAGATCTTGATAATATAAATGTATTTTTTTGTGGAGGGAGGAAATACCCTGACTGTATGACGAAATTTTGTCCTCCCATTAGGGTGAACCAGAGGATTCCAGAACACTGGATTGCCCTGTGGGACACTCCGCACATATTGCTCATGCATACTGCTTCTCTTCATTCTTTTCTATGGAGCACCCTAGCTTAGTGGGACATCAGTGCAGGGTGGGAGTCAATCTGGCAATAGCAACAGGTAAGTTGAACATCATTAAAATAAGTTTTACCCCCCCCCCAAAAAAAAAAATACATTGTAATATCAGTAATACCACACCTGTTGTTATTGCATAGCTGAATTAGTCAGTTTAGTGGAAGGCTGATGATTCCACAACTGGCAAATAAAAAACAAACATAAGGAATACTCACCATCATTGAAGAGCAGGAGACTACTGCAGAATGGAATCCGCATGGGCCACTTTCTGAGCGACAACGATTGGGCCCAGTGAGAAAATGCCTTCGCTTTGGTGGGCTAAAAAGTGAATGTAAAAAGTGAAGGAGAAAGTAGTGTGAGAGTGCCAAAAAACGGCATTTATCACATCCTCCAAAGATGAACGAGTTAGATAGGCCCATGAGGCAGCAATGGCTTGAACCTCATGGGCTTTAATTTTCATGAAAGACAGGGTCCTATCAGTAAAGGACTGGTAAGCTCTCTTGATAGTGAATGCAATCCACCTAGAAATGGTGGAAGCTGAAATATCAGTTCAACCTTTAATGGGGAGGAAAAGATGCTTCCTACCCTTCCTTCTCCCTTTAGAGGCTGCCAAGTAAATATATATTGCCCTAACTGGACATTACAATCTGTCTTGATCATCCCCAGCACAGATATGGCTGAGACTGAGGATCTCAATCGAGAGTGGAGCAACCGATGGAAGCTGGTTTTTTGCTAAAATACCTGGTTGCCAAAGAAGAGAAACCGACTTATAATTTCCACTGAACCTGATACAGCCCTGCTCTATGGATAGGGCATGAAGATCACTCCTTTGTCTTGCAGACACTAAGGCGAGCAAAAAAGACGGTATTGAGGGTAAGGTTTTCAAAGGAAGCTTCACCCAAAGGTTCATTGGGGGGGTTTATTAAGAGACCACAAGACACAAGAAAGATTCCATTTAGGCATCAGAGAGCAAGACACTATTCTTTGCAGTTTGAAATACCTGATCAGGTTTGCTAAGTGAGAATCTATCCTGATGGCCGGGTCTTTTGAAAATTTGTGAGTATTGGAAAGGGCTGCTCGATAGCCCTTAATACTGCTCTGAGAGCCCTTAATGCTGCTCTGAGAGCCCTTAATGCTGCTCTGAGAGCCCTTAATACTAACTACTGAGCATTGTTTCTCTTCGACAAGGAAGAGAAGAAAATCAGCCATTGTGCTCACAGAGGGACAGCTAGGATCGACACATTTTTTTCCTTCTGAAGTTGCCCAGTGAAGGAGGTTCCAAACCTCCATGCAGAGAGAAGGTGCATGTGTGCCTCCTTGTCTCCTGAGGTACGCTACCACTGATTTGGTGGACGCACCCCTGAAGGCCTAAGAACACTGCCCTCATTTTCAAATTGTTGATGTGAAGGGTACATTCTTCCTGGGACCATGAACTCTGAAGAATCAGCCCTTCCAGCTCTAGATGAGCGCTCCACTGTGAATCTGATGCATCTGCAAACAGGTAAGAGTGGGGTTCGGGTGGGGTTGCATGGGGACTCCAGCCAGAAACTGGTCCCGATTTGTCCATCAAATCAGAAGATGGTGGAAATCCCAACCCAGAGAAATCAGAGCCTTCAAGAGGTCCCTGTGCGGTTTCCATGCCGCTAAAAGGAGCACAAATGCAGTCTGCCTAGGGGAATCAGGTCTGCTGTGGAGTTCAAGGTCCCCAGCAGAGAGAGAAACAGACAAGCTGATAACATTGTCTTTACTCTCAGTGCCTCCAACTGGGACTGGATCTTGTCTACTCTGTCCTGAGGGACACAGACTAATCCTTTGTTTGTGAGGAAATTCATCCCCAAGTAAACAGATCTAGTCGAGGAGCTCTAATCGGCCATTGTGGATCAACCAATTGTCAAAATACTCGAGGATTGGGATACCTAGTAACCTAAATGGGCTTAATTAAACATCAATAAAACTCATTCAGGGTATAATCCGAATGATTCAGAAGAATATAGCACACAAAAGAATTAGTAATTAGCTCCTTGACCCACGAAGCGCTGGCTAAATCTTCTTGACATAAACTATGTTGGACATTACAACATGTTGACCGAGAAAAGAATGAAGAGCAGCAGTACACATTAGCCATATGTGCAGGGTGTCCCGCAGGGTGATCCAGTGTTCTGGAAATCTTCTGGTTCACCCTAATGGAAAGACAAAATTTTGTCATATGGTCAGGGTATTTTCCTCCTGGAAAATTACCAGCTATGCAATAGCAACTGGTATGGTATTACTGATATTAAAACCTATATTTATAAAAATTTTATCAAAATCAAATGAGAAATAGTCTTTAGACAGGCAACAGGCTCAGTTATTCAAATGCAAATCACCTCATCAGTATATGCACATCTCATTTATTTACAGAACCTGTCCAAGACAATGATGACATAAGCTTATTGAGTGGTAACAAACTCAGCCAAAAGATGAAAGATCTCCACATTAATATGCAAGGATCTTGCTCATTTTGGAACACATATCAAATATTGTTGATATAAGTTTACATTCCAAGTTTAATCAAAACAGGATACAAAATATGGATGGATGGATCTATTTTACTCATATCTGAACTCATCTGAGATTTTGAAGATATGAGCATATATATTAAACGTTTGATCAAAATCGGATCTGAAACACAGCCTCCAGAGTGGTAACAAGCTCAGCCAATCAGATGCAAGATCACCTAATAAAAATGCATGTCTTGCTCATAATAAGACTCATATGCATCTTGGTGATATTAGCCTATTTACCTTAAATTTGATTAAAATCAGGTCAGAAACATACTCTTGAGTGGAAAGAAGCTCAGCCAATCAGATGCAAGATCACGTTACGCTATTAAAAAGACTCATCTACATCTTGATAATATTAGCCTATTTACATTAAATTTGTTTAAAATTGGATAAGAAACATAGTCTCTTAAGCAGAAAGAAGATCAGCCAATCAGATGCAAGATCATTTCATTAATATTCACAGAAACTGATTATAGTAAAACTCATTGGATATCTTGATGAAATAAACCTAGTCACCAAGTTCAAATTTGATCAGAAATAAAGCTAGTAAAGTGTTGACAAGATCAACCAATCAGATGCAAGATCACCTCATCAATTAACATGAATCTTCTTCATTATTGTAATAATCTAAGATCTTGAAGATCTGAGTCTATTTACCAAGTTTAATCAAAATCAGATCAGAAATACAGTTTCTAGCATGGTAACGAGCTCAGCTGATCAGATTCAAGATCACCTCATTAATATGCATGGCTCTTGCTCATTATCAAACTCAAGTGAGATCTTTATCACAAAAGCCAATATTCCAGATTTTATCAAAATTGGAATAGAAATATGGCCTTTAGAGTGGTAACAAATTCAGCCTATCAGATGCAAGATCACCTCATTAATAAGCATGAATCTTGCTCATTAACAAATTCCTCCAAGAACTTGATGATATATGCATATATTTAAAGATTGATCAAAATCAGATCAGAAATGTGGTCTCCAGAGTGGTAGCATGCTCAGCCAATCACATATGCATGATTCTCACTCATTATCTAACTCTTCTGGCAGCTTTCCTAATTTGATAAAAATTTGATCAGAAATATGGTATCCAGGGTTGTAAAAGCTCAGGGGTTGAATTTAACTTGTTTTACTACTTGCATTCATTTGTGAGTGGAGAAAAAAATCAACTTGGAAAATTCTATTCCTACTGGCAATTTTTTTAACCAGTTATTATATAATAGTATACTGCAAGCAATGAGTATGGGAATAAGAATGAACTGCAATACTTCTCTATCCATTTCAATTGTAATTTTTATTAGGAGGTGATTGGGGCCAAAAAATAGTCACTCCAGTGCCTGTAATTTAGCCCAGATATGCAGAAAACGCAACATTCACTTCACTGTTTTTTCATGTACATGTCTTCAGCACCCTTTTTTCGCCATTGAGTGCTTTAGTATTCTGAGTATGATATGAACTCGTCTTTCTGTATATATTCAATGAGAACTGTAAAAGAGTTATATTATTTGCCTTACATCCAGATAAGCTAAATATCTGTATATTTAAAATCTCACATGAGATGATGTTGCTGCAGCCCTAGTAATACATGACAAACAACCCCTATGACATTGACCTTTGACCTTTTAACCACTCCATTCATCTGCTTATATGTGATTAATCTGATAATGATACATGTATGGAAACAAGATATACCCCTTCATTCAGTTTTTAGCAATTTACAAAAAAATTACTATAAAACAATCCACCCTTGATGAATAGATCCATCATCCCTGAGAATGTACCATATACTCCATTGAGTCTGGTTAGGAGATTAATGCCCATCCATAGACACATGACAAAAGTTTTTGTTCTTCACCCAAACAATATTTTAAAAAACTGACTACTTGGAGTTTAACCTTTATCCTTTTGACCTCCATACCAGTAGTGACATTTATACCCCATGATGAGCATCTTTACTTTGTCCGATATAAATTCATCCATGAAAATAACAGATAGTACTGTCGTATCCAAAAACCTTAACAACGGACCAACCACTTAAAATTTAAACAATTGATCCCTGTGACTTGACCTTCAAGCTCCATGGCCATCAATCTTTAGGGATATACCTTCCCCCTTGATGTATTTGTGGCCAGAGTCTGGTGATGATCCCCTGTTGAATACAGGAGATATTTCCTTTTAAATAAAACTTTAACCAAAAGTTGACACTGGCGGACACTATGGCTGCTATAAATGTCTTGCCATTTGCGACATTCAACATTCATCAAAGGTGAGACAAAATATTGCAACGCTGAAAACAGGTATTTATCTTTTGAAATAGACATCTGTTATCAAGTTATTATTTTGATTCTAACCTTAAAAAAAATAGTTTGGCTTGTGTACACCAATTTCACTGCTGATCTAGTACAACAGCATGCAAGCATCTCGCTTAACCATTGGCTGCACACGCCTGTGATGGTGTCGCATTGTTATGTCACACTAAGCATTGCTGTTTGTGACACATGCCTCCAAAACAGGTATCTTTTGTGTAAATAACTCTTTTTCTCCAAGTGTTGTATAAAACAGATTCATGTTAGAACATCCGATATATCATTGTAAGGGATGTTGTAATTAGCGGAGCTCTTTTTATACCTCAAATTCTAATTTATGATGAATTTTTTAAAATGAAAACTGTGAATTACTAATGTAAAGAATTAAAAAATGTTTTAATCTATGTTGGCATCAGGTGATCAAACTGAGTAAAGTTTTAATGACCAACCACAAAGCCACAGACTGAAATTTAATTTAACTTGAGTGCCTGTAACACACATCTCTTTGCTCCCCAGATTTGTCCAACACACCTCTAAAATCTGTATCCCTAGGGTCAAGTCTCAGGGGTCAGAAATTGACCCAGAGACCAATTTTAGTTGTATATCTGAATTTGTTTGTTCATGTCCAATGAGTGTATATATGGGCATAGAGTGGGGATCTAAACAGTTTCCCAGATATGACCCAGGGTCTAAATCCCTGCAGATAGGGATGGACCTAGGGATGAATCTCAGTTGCATGTATATTTGTTTTTGCATGCTCAGTAAGTGTATATATAGTTATAGGGTGGGAATCTCAAAAGTTTCTAAGTTATGACCCAGGGCCCACAACTTTATATCCCCAGGGCCTCATTTGAATGTCCTGGATCTGACATTTGTTGACACTTGGGTCAGTGACTAGACATTTTAGTCTCATAATTTTGGAGTTAATTAAGATCTATTACATACCAACCCAACTCCTAGCTCAACCTCCAGGGGCTGCATCAAAATTCTAAACAATGTGTGCACATCTACAGACCACCCCCAATCATATCCCAAAGATTTGAAGTCATTATCTTGAACCATGTAGGAGGAACTGTGTAATATTACAAATGCATACATACACACACAGAAGGGCAGGATTACATAATAACCTGCCTTTTCTCCAAAAAACATTAGGGATAATTAAACCATGTTTACAGAAAAAGATATGTGCCAAGCCACTTGTTTAAGTTGGTTCCCCTACAGATGGACACAATAATGTCAGTGTTTACAAAAGACAACTGTAAATACAGTAAGGTAAACCAAGTAATTATACTTTAGTTGGATGGACACAATAATGTCAGTGTTTACAAAAGACAACTGTAAATACAGTAAGGCAAACCAAGTAATTATACTTTAGTTTACTTTTATAAACAGAAGAAGAAAAAAACAAATAAGGCCAAGTGATCTAAAATATATATGCTTCATAATAAAGTTTAAGGTGAAATATGCTTGACAAAAGGATTATTCTGAGATATACCATGATGTAAGCCATGAAAAGTCATGAAATGTACATGCATGAAATAGAATCCGATGAAATGATCTACAATGAATTCACTATTGTTCTTGAGGTATCAATTTTTGTGGATTCTGTTGGGGCCACGAACCACAAATTTAAAGACTTAATGAACAATGAGGCATCTTTAATGATAAACGACCCCTTTGTCCATCTATGAATTAAGGTAACAATGTAGATGCCATTGCTTGCAAAACCACAAAAATTTATATCCACAAAAACTTGTTGCTTCACAGTACATGACAGAAAATTTATGAAAAATGACTCTAATTACAAGGACCCTCATTCATAAAATTTTACTCAACTCCAAATCTGTACTCCAACATATTCTGAACCCCAAAAATACAGAATTTGTCAATTTTGAGTAATATTTACAAGTCTGGAGTAACATTTGTTACTTCAAATGTTGAGTAAAATTTTATGACAGAGGAGTCAGGACATGCTATAAAATGAAACTTCTTTGCTGGTACACCATCCAAAGGAACTCTTTGCTTCAATAACATTCAATTAATTCAAGCTTATTCATGAGGACCAATTTTCATGGTTATATAAATGCTGCAAAAGGTGAATTTAAATACCGAAGTAAAATTATGTGACTGAGAGCAAAACATAATCCCTAATCACAATCAGAGGCACTTACATATTTTACGTACTGATGAAAATGTGTTTTTAGTAAAACCATGAAAATTGATAGGAAAATAAATGAATTCAGAGTACTGGTCAGTTAACCAGTTGAAAATAACACTTTAACCAGTTGAAAATGACACTAGACACCTGTTATCATATTGGGAAATGCATTACTTCCTTGTACAAAAGACTTGCAGATTGTCTGCAGTTTTGTTTAAGAACTTGCAAAATATTAGTATTTGTATGCTGCTAAAATTACATCTTCACCTTCAATATCACATGAAAATATGTATTTCACAGATAAAGATGAAGGTGTATTATGTACTACTATCAGAGGTCAATAACCAGGAAAAATATGTCACTCCCTCTATTACCCCTTTCTATGGCACTGTATTGGGTCTATTCTAGAAGTGAACATTTTTAGGGGAAATTCTCCCCTCCATTTGAAATATAAAGGGTGAATTTTCTAAATAAAGGATGGATTGAATGAAGACATAAAGGTAGGGCTTGAAAATATCTACCTATTGATTAGTTTACTATTAGATGTTTTTACCCCACTACTAGATGCCTTAATGAAGAAAGCCCTTGTACTAAAAATAGATCTAGTATGTGCACAGTGCATGCTGGGAAAACTTTCTACAATTTATTAGTGAAAGCTCTGATTTGATTTCACATGATGCACTCAATAACACAGGAGAGCAAGTGGTAACCACAAGGTTATGTATCTATTTTAAGTTACAACTACCCAGCTAGGTAAATCTTACCTAGTGACTGAGCTTATCGATAAGGAAGTATTGTGCCAAAGGTGGCTGCAGAGGGAGCTGGCACACTTCCCCTAGTAACGGACTTAAATAAAATAACATCTGAAATAAAGCTGTCCAATTGAACAACAAACACTGAATTCAGTCTGAAAAAAATCTGGGGCAGGTAAACTAGACACGAGGAAATTTCTGCATGGTTTAATTTTCGTAATTTATGCCATCTTATCACAAATTGGAAAAATTTAACATTATGGAAACAGAATAAAAAGATTTAGAAATGCAAAATCACTACAATGAAGCACACAGAATATCTATACCTAAGGGTCATTACATAGAAATGTATGAGGAGAAAGTACCCTGACACTACTGTATATACTCGCATATAATCCAAGTCCAAATGCAAACAACACAGACCCTGATCTGCTGTCGCATAATGCGCTGGCAGATCAGGATCTATGTTGTTTGTTCTACTGATCAGTCCTTACAAACTGCATAGACCCAGATCTTCCGCCGCATTATGCGATGGCAGATCTGGGTCTATGCAGTTTGCAGTTGGTATTAGCTTATACACGAGTATATACGGTACTTGTCCATAAAAGAAACTGAGTATTTGAAAATTCATAAAATTAGCACAGGTTGTAGATTAGAAACTTCTCTTATCAAATACACAAAGAAAAGTGTATGCTGGTGAGTGAATGTTTTCAGTATAACATAATTAAAAGGATCACAATGGTTTTCCAAAAACAGAAAGCCTGCACAGCCACTTTACAGCATGTTGTAAATTGCTACAGATTTCCCAAGCCTGCACAGCCACTTTACAGCATGTTGTAAATTGCTACAGATTTCCCAAGCCTGCACAGCCACTTTACAGCATGTTGTAAATTGCTACAGATTTCCCAAGGGCTTGTATACTTTTCAGACATTTATCATCATCTTTTACAGAACTGAGAATATTAAAATTGCATAATCATTTTTTTAATTATTATTCAGTAAGAGACAGAAGGTGCAACCGCATTGTTTCACATCCAAAATACAATTAGGTAACAAGTTAACCATGACATCATCATTTTGAGCTGTGCAGTAAGCTTTGATTTGACTAAAGCAGACATCCTGAAATGGTAATATGGCTTGGTAGTCTCATAGTATGGGACTCTTTAGTATGTGTTTTTATAAAGCAGACATCCTGAAATGGTATATGGCTTGGTAGTCTCAAAGTATGGGACTCTTTAGTACGTGTTTTTATACAGAGGTTTTATCATTGGAGCTCCTGTAGTATTGTTCTTCAAGCAAGAGAGATAAGTGATTAGTATAAAACTAAAAGGAGTTTTATCTAATGTAAAAATCAAACATCCTGCTAAAAATCTGATAACAAGGTATACTTTATAGTCAAAGCAATATATCTATTAGCCTATTTGAAAACTCACATATTCTAAGTTAGCATTGTAGAAAACTACTATAAAAAAAAAAACAAAAACATAATTTTGAGAACAATCATCAAATGAAACAAAAGAATAAACCTGGCCTGCAAAGTTTGTAAAAAAAAATATAATTTTGATGATAGTCTTCAAAAATTAGAGACAAGAAAATTGAAAGCCTTTATAACCAACAGTGCTCTGTTCAAAATTAGTTAAAGAAAAAGTATGAAATTTGATAGATAGTGAAATGCTTAGAAAGTTAATGTAAGATTTAACAGATAATTTAGAAGGAAAATTATTTTTCTTAAAATAAGGCAAAATTTGGGCAGTTATCTTTTAACTCACCTCCTCAGATTCTCGTATACTCTTTCTCTCAATTTCAGGAGTATTTGCAGCAACAAATGTAGATACCATAGTGCTGTTGTCCTGTGAGAAAAAATAAATGGTAAAGCACAAGTGATAAGCATTACATAGAGCCCAGTGTCTTGCCAGTACCCCATGTTATCATGTACCCCAACTGAATCTGCCTGACAAAAACTTTAACAACAAACCTTTAGCGTGAATCTTAACATGGAAGCCAAGACCATCATCCTGGCTGTAAAAATTACTAGACATATATGGATGACAATAATTTGTTCCTACAGATCAAACATATAACAGCAAAGGTACAAGTGTTTTATCCAATGCAGCAACTGGGCCCGAAAGACCACATCATACCATGAACAAGGTTATCATGCTTGATTAAAATCAATCATCAGATCTTGTAAAATCAATGTGTTATATGGATTTACACAAAGTAGAAGCCTTGAATATTCTTCTGTATAAATAAGAAAAGAGAATCAACTGAGTTACCTGCTGCTCGTTGTCAAGACTACTGGAATCCACCTCGTCTGTTACCTCTTGTGCTTGCATTTCTTTCTGTGCAGCTGCTAATGAACCAACAAACATGTGATCATTTTTCAGATATATAATACTGTAAATCAGTAGAAATACTGAAAGCATTAAGGATGATCACTTGTGAAATATTGGAGTATTTAACTTTTTTTTAGAAATTTTTATTTTTTACATAGCTAGAGTCCAAGAAATCCAAAATCCCCCCAAAATGTATAGGTTTGTGTGAATTTCTTGTGATTCTCTTAGTTGAATATCTATATGCAAGTATGAGTCATTACACAGAAAAGTATGGGAAAGAGTACACCATCTATAAAGCAATAGCTGAATGAGTATTTAAAAATTCATCAAATCTGCACAGGTTGAAGAACACATGTCTTCAGTCAAACACACAAAGAAAAGGATATGCCAGTGTGTGAATTGTTTCAGTGTTACACAATTACTGAGATCACACTGGTTTTTCATTACAGAATGCCTGTGGCAGATTTATGGCAGGTCATAGATCGCTAACCCTTAAAGTGCTCTATAGTTTTGTAGCACAAGATCCCTCAATGCTGAATTGTTTGAGAAAAGAAATGAAAACTGCACTCTGCTTTTAAATTGATTGCATTTTAATCACTATACATAATAGATACACAAACCCTATATCAAAAATAATTACTGATGTCTGAACTTTATTATAAGTATCAAGTCACATATGCAACTTTATCATATTTGCACTTACAGGTGCAAATACAGGTAAATGGATAAATTACCTTTGTATTTCATCTGTATTTTTGTATCTTTTTTATGAAAAAGTTCAAATATGTCTTTAAAAAAATACTCCATTTTTTCATGGCTCAACCATATATACATGTACGTATGTTTGTTACAACTTTATATCCAAGTTGTGAAAATCACAGGTGTAGAATAGGTAACAGTTAATGAGCATCCAGTCAAGGAACACCACAAGTAAATTTACACCCCCTAAAGTATGTAATAAATGTTCAGAAAGCTTTGCAGTTTTCTTGTTATTTATTCTAGTATTTGTCTGTCATCTAATGTCCACTTATGGGCTTACAAAGACAGTCAAGTGTCAAGTTCATTACCTGTTCAGGTGTTACTTGCTTAGAATATTATGAAATATATATCCCAACTCATTTTTTGTGTGGCTTAAGTATGGGGTTGATATCACATACTCAGCTGTCCAGTAAAAAATCAGAATCAGATTTATGCACCAAACCCACGACCATAACTGATGCACACAAAAACAAAAATGAGTTTCAATTAATCAGGTGTGACAAGCTTTCATTTTCCTATGTGACTGTTGTCAATCAAGTCTGCCCAATTTATACTCTGCTGTGCATAAAGATTCATATGATCTATAATCAGATGCAAGAAATCTGAATAAAAAAATAGCCATAAATGGTCTATAGCCTTGATATTCTCCATTTATACATTTGATTTTGAAATACCACTGAACTGGGGGTTGACTGCATACCATCAGTTTTTGTCCATCTAGCATGTACATCAGACTCGTATTCAACATCATTTTCTGGCTCAAAATCACTCACTGGCTTTTCCAGTAACACTTTCCCAGCTCTAATAATCTGATATTCTTCAAAACTTTCAAAATCACTCTCATCATCCCTATCAGAAGCCAATATTCGCCGAATCAAATCATCATCTCAAGACGAACCATGTTCAGAGTCAGCCTTTTTGAGTTTTCTAGGTAGTGCCTATCCTAAATATGCATTTGTAAAACTTCTTTGATGAATACAATGTTAAAACTAAGACAAAATGCTTGTTCCAAGGCCCAATGCACCAATCAAATTTAGTTTAACAGCCATTCATATCAAGCTGAAGTACTGGAATGTGTAAACATATGCTTACCTGAAAAATTACTTAAGTCGTGACAAGCAGTACGAGACCTCTACTGGTGGTGTGACTTATGTCGTGACTAGAACTTTAAGGGTTAATCGTTTTCCAAGGTCTCATATATTCTTTGCCAACTTTATCAATTTCTTTTACAGGACTGTTATTGTGATCATTAAATTTGTAAGATTTTTTCTTTTTCATTATGTAATAAGGGACAGAAATGGTAACCACATCATTTTACATCCAATCTCTTAACAGAAATCATAGCACTATTATACACCGAGGTAAAAAGTGACATCGTATTCATGACATTATTTGTCATAATTATGTAATTTCGAGCTGCAGTGTATAAGTTGATTTTATGAAAGTAGACTACCTTAACTTTCATAAATGACATCTGAAATATTCTTATGATTTTATACTGTGAATTGAATTATCCTGTGGGCATCAATTTTCATGAATTTGCAAACAATTACATTTTTGCCAGTATTTAATTTTCTGGATTTGGGAAGTGGTCCTATTTTTCTCACAGAAGAATCATTATTCGTTTTTAAATTTGTGGTATGTTGCTACCATGAAATCCAAAATAACTGGTATCCCATGAAAAACAGTGAATTCATAATAACTAGGTGATAAATGAACTTTCAATTTACAGTGCCCCCCCCCCCCAATTTCTTATCCCCTGGTCTCTTGCCACCCTCAGTTACCTCCAATAAAACTGAATGTACCAATCAATTTGCTCTTTAATTCCCCCATTTCCTTTGCCACCCTTGCTATCCACCATCTGCCAATCCTAATGTACAAATGATATATAAATAATGATCACAGACCTGGAACATCCGCCATGTATGTCAGTCAAAACAATTCAATTAATGATATCAGTTACCGACCACCTCCAGAAACGGTGATTAGTATTATCTGAACTTGGTTTCTACTTATCTAGACAAACCAATAGTGCATGGCACAATGCTTACCTCCAGTCACTGTCTCAGCTGACTTTGATCACCTGCCATTTTCATATTTGTATGAAAATGGGTGGGTAAACAAGGAAGCACTGTATATAAATATAGTTCTCCCTTGTTATAGTGCAGTATATAGGGTCCATAACCACCTAATTCATTATGTACTGAACCGCAGTATAGTGAGAACAGCAAAATAAATTGAAAAATGGTATACTGAGAACTGCATATATACCAAACTGTGGGATAGAGGACACGAGTGAATTTTATCAAATACTAATTTTTACAAAAGGAAATGAAGATATCATACTACTGTATATACTTACGTATAAGCCAATACCAACTGCAAACTGCATACACCCAAATCTGCCGGCGCATAATGTGCTGGCAGATCTGGGTCTATGCAGTTTGTAAGTACTAATCAGTATGACAAACAACATAGACCCTGATCTGCCAGCGCATTATGCGATAGCAGATCAGGCTCTATGTTGTTTGCATTTGGACTCGGCTTATACACGTATATATACGGTAAGCTTCATTTTTTTTTCTTATAACCCATATGGTCATAAATTTGACAGAACAATTCAAATACAATGGTTCATTTTGGTTATGGAGTTCATAGCAGTACTGTGCTATATCTAGAATAGCGCTATAATGAAGCTTGTTATAATGGGCGAGAGCCATAATATTAAATATATAGAGAATAGCAGGTTACATCATAGTGTTTAATATCACAAGTGTTTAACAATATATGTTTGTGTATCAATCAAAAGCAATGCAAATGCAGTATGAAGTATTCCTACATCAAAATGAGAAATACATCAAACCAGCTGCAGTAAGCTTTAGTATACAAAGGTTATCCGTGTAGAGAGGCCAACTTTGATAGTTCCCATTTATACATAAACCTAAACAGATTTATCTGTTTATAAAGATGCACCTGTACATAAAGACTACATCTAGATAGTCCCCTGATTGGTAGCTATAAATTTGATTGTTGTCTGTAACACGTGAACAATGACAATCATTACTAAATTGCTTCATAAAGAAAATCCATAAAGTTTTTATCATCTCGCCTGTGACATTGTAACAGCAGCCCTTACAACATGACTAAACAACCTGTGACCTTGACTGCTGACCTTTTGACCTCTCCATTCCTCTGCTAACATGACAAATCTAATAATAATTAATGTATGAAAACAGAAGATAGAATCCCTTGATACAGATCTTAACAATTAACCCCCCAAAACTAAAGAATTCATCGTGTGACTTGATCTTGATGCCTGGACACATCATTTCCAAGGATGCACCATATACAATGGTGAAACTGTTTAAAAATCTAATGCATATCCATAGATACATGATATGTTTTTTCTCCATCAGAAAAATATAAGAAAATGTGTGACCTTCATCCCTGACCTTTTAACCTCCAGGAGCAGTGATATCTAAATCACATGATAAACATCATTGTATTTGGTGTCAATTCATCCATAATCAATAGTACTGTTAGATCCAAAAACTTTAACCACTGACCACCCACCTAAAATTTAACAATTGCTTCCTGTGACCTTGGCTTTCAAGCTCCCTGGCTGTCAATCTCTAGGGATATTATTTCCCCTGAAGCATTTGTTGGCAAAGTCTGAAGATGATCCCCTGATGGAATCAGGAGATATTGGCCTTTCAAAAATTTTAACCAAAAGTTGATACCAAATAGATGGATGGACATTTTGACCGATATCTCTCATCTTTCACAGGCAAAACAAAAATAGAAATTTAGTATCTTGCCTCCAACAAATGTTCCATGACCTTTGAACATTTGGAGAAATGACAATCAGTACACTTTAATGTCCTTGGTTAACTTTTCTACCAAGTCTGATGACAGTCTATCTGAGGTGCATCTGCATCTTGATGTGCACTTACCAGAGCTTGGCTGGACATCCCATGATGCTCTTGTGGGGGCCTTATGGAACACCTCCTGAAGATTGGTATGTCTTTCTTTAAGTGCATAGGCTAAGGCAGTCTGACCTATAATGAATTATCAGACTGAGTGAATCCAGTAGCAGTGATATATTTAATTCTATCGTCTCTTAAAAGCCTAAAGTACAAAGTTTGTCAAGTTCATTTTTTCATATCATTTCTCCATTTAGCTGATTGGAAACAGCTAAGATAAATAATCTCAGTACTTATCCACGTATTGTACTTGAACATTAAGCATCTGTTCAATTACAATGTTTCTAATTAAAATTCTGATAAAATTGCCATATGTTCTTTTGCAAAGGTACTGTAATACTGCCTTTTTTTTTTTTTTTTATGCAACACAGTTAGACTTTTTACAACAATGATCTGACTCACCACAAAAAAGTAATCTGGTGAACTTCCACATCACAAAGTATGATCAACAGTCAAAAATGCTATAGTGGCAACCTGCATATTAAACAGCTAGTTTCTTTGGTCACATTGAAGAACAAATCATGAGACAGAAGTCACAATCTAGTAACTTTACATCCAATCTCCCCCGAATTGACTGGACTTGCTAAATGACAAATTCTCTCACTGATGTTGGCTAAGTTTGCTAAATGACAAACTCTCTCATTGATCAATTTGTTGACTGGGCTTGCTAAATGACACATTTTCTCACCGATGTTGACTGGGCTTACTAAATGACAAGTTCTCTCACTGATCAATTTGCTGACTTGGCTTGCTAAATGACAAACTCTCTCACTGATCAATTTATTGACTGGGTTTGCTAAATGACAAACTCTCTCATTGATCAATTTATTGACTGGGCTTGCTAAATGACAAACTCTCTCATTGATCAATTTGCTGACTTGGCTTGCTAAATGACAAACTCTCTCATTGATCAATTTGTTGACTGGGCTTACTAAATGACAAACTCTCTCATTGATCAATTTGCTGACTTGGCTTGCTAAATGACAAACTCTCTCATTGATCAATTTGTTGACTGGGCTTACTAAATGACAAACTCTCTCATTGATCAATTTGCTGACTTGACTTACTAAATGACAAACTCTCTCATTGATCAATTTGTTGACTGAACCTACTAAATGACAAACTCTCTCATTGATCAATTTGTTGACTGGGCTTACTAAATGACAAACTCTCTCATTGATCAATTTGTTGACTGGGCTTACTAAATGACAAACTCTCTCATTGATCAATTTGTTGACTGGGCTTACTAAATGACAAACTCTCTCATTGATCAATTTGCTGACTTGGCTTACTAAATGACAAGTTCTCTCATTGATCAATTTGTTGACTGGGCTTACTAAATGACAAACTCTCTCACTGATCAATTTATTGACTTGGCTTGCTAAATGACAAACTCTCTCACTGATCAATTTGCTGACTTGGCTTGCTAAATGACAAACTCTCTCATTGATCAATTTGTTGACTGGGTTTGCTAAATGACAAACTCTCTCACTGATCAATTTATTGACTTGGCTTGCTAAATGACAAACTCTCTCATTGATCAATTTGTTGACTGGGTTTGCTAAATGACAAACTCTCTCAATGATCAATTTGTTGACTGCGTTTGCTAAATGACAAACTCTTTCATTGATCAATTTGTTGACTGGGCTTGCTAAATGACAAGTTCTCTCACCGATGTTGATTGAGCTTGCTAAATGACAAACTCTCTCATTGATCAATTTGTTGACTGGGTTTGCTAAATGTGATGTCAATATTGTACATGTAGCATGAAGGTTTAGTCACCCTCACTAATAAAGAAAATTCACAAAATACCATAGCGTTACATACTATTTTTGTATCTTTTCACAAAAAAAGATAGCATTATATAGTATTTCTAAATTTTGTTCACATGAATAAATTTATTTCCCAATTTCGTTCATTTGTTATCTGTTTCCAATGTTTACAGCATCTTAACTGAGAAGCTACTGACTTTGTTAACTTAAGATGCTACCAAAGCAAGCCACAGCAAAAGCAGTACAATGCTAGTGCAAGGTACAAGGTGTACAGCTGCCTGCAGATTGACTTAGAAATTGTGCATTTGTTACTTCATATGCGGAGAAGAGAAATGTGAGTGAGTCTGAACATTTGACATATTTGTTTTGTGGATTTTTCTCATTTTCATTGTTATATAATAAAACATTTTCACTATTTGAAAGAACATTATGCTTGTGTATGTTTGTTTCATTTTTTCTTAGATTTTGCAATACTGAATACTTGTTGAGAACAACTTTTCTCATTAATGACACAACATTTTCGCATAATGAACTAATAGATTTGTCTCAAATATAATACTATGTTGCGGGAATTGCTAGTGAAAGTTTTAATTAGTAATATACCAATTCTTGAGTACTTTAAATAATAACAATCAGCAATAAATTTTCCATTTATTATTGGCAAATACAACTAACATGGAAGGTAGCAAGTTGAAAGCTTACTTCCACACACAGCTGGTCAATAAAAATGGGTGGAAAGTACTGCAAGCACATAGAGAATTAGACTCACAGGTACTCATTTTAAAGAGAATTAGACTCACAAGTACTCATCTTATAGAGAATTAGACTCACAAGTACTCGTATTATACAGAATTAGACTCACAAGTACTCGTATTATACAGAATTAGACTCACGGTACTCATAGAGAATTAGTCTCACAGGTACTCATATTATACAGAATTAGACTCACAAGTACTCATATTATACAGAATTAGACTCACAAGTACTCATATTATACAGAATTAGACTCACAAGTACTCATATTATACAGAATTAGACTCACAAGTACTCATATTATACAGAATTAGACTCACAAGTACTCATCTTATAGAGAATTAGACTCACAAGTACTCATATTATACAGAATTAGACTCACAAGTACTCATATTATACAGAATTAGACTCACAAGTACTCATATTATACAGAATTAGACTCACAAGTACTCATCTTATAGAGAATTAGACTCACAAGTACTCATATTATACAGAATTAGACTCACAAGTACTCATATTATACAGAATTAGACTCACAAGTACTCGTATTATACAGAATTAGACTCACGGTACTCATAGAGAATTAGTCTCACAGGTACTCATCCAATCTGAGGTAGAATATAACTATAAACCAAGACGAGCAAAAATACTGTTGACTTTAATTGCAAGGGCGGTCACCGCTGACCAAATAAAAGCCTTGCAGGACACAGGTAACAGACACTTTGTCCTATATGCAAAAGGAGAACAAAAACTTCTCCCTCACGGGCGTATAGAAATCAGGGGAAAAAACTCCGAGCAGAAGAGACCCCTTCCCCCATCAAAAGGGAGGCAGAGAAAAGTTGATTCACATTCATATTACAGGTCTGCACATAGTGATCCCAAGTGAGAAAATAGTGAAAAAGTTGCAAACCAGACTCCAGATACCTTTAAACACAGGGGTTTTAATAATGTCCTCATGGGTGTACATATTTTCCAGATTGCAAAGGAGGATACTAGAAGGTATCCACTTTCTTCTACCTTGGGCTTCTGCCTTAAAACCTGGTTTAATGGTTGCATCCAGTGCAGGCCTTTGCAGAAGGTGCAGAAAGGCAGGCCATATGGCCAGAGACTGCACTTCCAAGCTAGGTCAAACAACTAGCTATGCAGGAGTGGTCACCAATAATAAGATCATAGGAGAGGTCTCGGTAGATGATGATGAAGAATTAGGGGGAGGGGTTACCCTGCAAACAGATTTAAATGAGGAGGAGGGTGATGGAGATCATGTGGTGGACTCGAACCCCACCTTCTATCAACTTCTTTTCAGAGATGATGATTTTCCCACTCTTGATAAAGAGGATGAATCAGTGGAAGATAGCAGGGAAGCCCTAAAAGCTAAAAGAAGAGAAAGGGAAGAAATCAACAAAATGGAACAAAGTGAAAAAAGGAAACTAAGAATGAAAGAAAAAACGCCAAAAGAACCTAGCTCACCAGATAAAGAAATAGAAATAGAACTGGAGAGTAGAGAAATCTTGGAAAAACAACCTTTAACTCTTATGCCTTCAAGAGGTGACATGGAAGAAAGTAGTCCAAGTGTAGAACACATCTCTTTAAGAGAAATGAGTAAAAGAAAGAGAATACCATCTGGAAATGAAGGGTATACATATGATGGAGAAAATCAACACCAACCAAGTAATGTATTAGGTAGAACCCTCTCACTCGATAGATACAGAATAAGTTGAGATAACCAAGAGAAAGTATTAAAATAGGATTTAGAACAAAACAAGCAAGATATCACATGGCATTCATATTAAAATGATTAATATAAAATCTAAATTAGAAAACAAATTACTTTTAACAAGAATATAAATTACAAAATAATATTAGTCATATGACACTAATAATTACAAACCTAGTCAGTGTAAAATTGAAGGAAGCAGGGTAGAAATAATTTCTATAAATATTAATAGTACAGATAAAAGGAAAATAAATGAATTATATGATCTATATAAAAATGATATTATATTTCTCTAGGAAACACAATGCATCACAAATGATCTATGATTATATATAGAGGACAAATTTAATGCAATTGTATACAAAAAGAAAAAGTGAAGAAGATAGAAAAAAAAGGATTAGGAATTTTAATAAGAAATAAATGAGGTAAATCATAATGTCAAATTATAAATTCTAAGGATTTTTTCAAAGGGATACTAATTCGTGTAAAATTAATATCTACCATTTTGTAAATGAGTACATACCATCTAAATATGGAAAATTTAAAGTCAAATATATAATTGATCTAAATAATTATGTATCACACTGCACTATGGAAAATATAATATTCTGAGGCAACTTTAGTTGCATAGAAAAAGAAACACAAGTACAGGTTTCGACAGAAATGATAAGGTCTTATTAAAGCATATAAAGAATTCAATTGATAAAAATAAGTTAATGAATATATATCGAAGACAAGACATAGACAAAAGAGAATACACATATAAACAAAACAAAG
The DNA here is from genome assembly GCA_029931535.1 of Margaritifera margaritifera. NCBI lineage: Eukaryota > Metazoa > Mollusca > Bivalvia > Unionida > Margaritiferidae > Margaritifera > Margaritifera margaritifera. The sequence goes on from JAQPZY010001646.1 coordinate 435,038, forward strand.
GATGCATAATTTACAAATTCTATACAACAATACACCTGAACACATGGTAAATAAATGTAAAACATATATAATAATAATTGCAGACCAGTTCCCAGTAAATTTAGCAATGAAAATGTGGAGCAGGGACATGAAAATTCATTAATTTATACTAAAAAATGAATATTATTATATACAAATAAAACAAATGCTACCAGAATTTTATCAACATGGGAACTACAACATTATAAAAGAATGGGAAGACTTGAAACTAAAGATTAAAACACTAACCAAAAATATATGTACAGACAAGAAAAGGCAGAGGACAGTTTGGAAAAAGAATGAATGAATATAACAAAGAGTACTAATACAAATAATAGTGAAAATAGAATGCAAAATAAAAATACACATTAAAATAGTGCAATATAAAATAAATGGAGCAAAATTAATATATTGGGGATATACATGCTAAAGCAAAAGGAATATACAGAAGAGAAGAAATTAGATGGGGAAAAAAATCCAGAAAATTTAATAGTAGGAGAGAAAATAATAACAGATACTGTAGTAAGGAAATCATAAAGGAAATTTATGAATATTATAAACATTTATATACTAAATAAAACATACTGCAAGAAACTATAAATGAATATTGTGACAGTACAGAGTTCAAACAAATAATTGAATTAGCTAAGAAGTCAGGTGACAATTTTATAACAAACAGAGAAATCAAAGCTAAAATTCTTAATAGTAGAAACCAAGCATTGTTTCTCTTCAAAAAGGAACAGAAGAAAATCAGCCACTGCGCTCACAGAAGGACAGCTAGGATTGACACGTTGTCTACTACACCAATCACAAAAGATTCTCCATTTGACATCATACACCTTTGATGTAAATCTTCTCCTGGACTGAATGATGCACTTGGCAACTCTGAGGGAAAACTTTTCTTTGCCGAGAGATTGTTTGAGATGAGCCAAGTGTGAAGGTGGAGGATCTGTGGGCTGTTGTGTAAGAGAGATCTCATGTGCTGCAAAAGGAGGTCCTTCCTCTGAAGTAAAGTCCTGGAATGGTCCAACAGCAGATCAAGAAGATCATTGAATCACGAACGCTGGAGCCACAGAGAGGCAATCAGAATGAGCTGAGCAGTGGAGTGCCTAACTTTGTGTAGGACCAGTGGGATCATCCCGAAAGGTGGGATGGCATAAGCAAACAGACAATCCCACTTGAGGCTGAAAGTGTCCTCTGCCCAGGCTCTCTGTTCGGGGACTGTGGATATGTAAAAGGGAAGTTTGTTGTTTAGCTTGGTGGCAAACAAGTCCACCAAAGGAGTCCCCCAAAGTTAGAACAGGGAGTCTGCTATGAAATGGTGGAGTGACCATTCCACGAGGACTATCTTCCCTTTCCTTGACAGACTGTCCACCAAAATATTCTTTCTGCCAGGAAAGTGGTGAACTCGGAGAGTTATTTCATATGAAGTTGCCCATTGAAGGAGGTTCCAAATCTCCACGCAGAGAGAAGGTGCATGTGTGCCTTCTTGAGGTACACCACCATTGACATGTTGTCGGATGTGACCATAATGCAGCAACCTCTTATTTGGTGGACGCACCTGTGAAGGGCTAAGAACACTGCCCACATTTCCAAATGTGTCTGATATGTAAACTGTAGTTCATTATTAATATGTACACATTCTGTAATTTTAAATCGAGGGACTTGGCATGCCTAAGATGGGGGAGGAAGGAAGTATATTCACTTGAGGGTGGGGGGGAGGTAGGGGCTGGGTACAGTACTCCCAGTAGGGGAGATGGTACACTGACCTAGCCCAACCCCCGCTCTCAGACAAGTTTTTTTTGCCACCAAATAGAGGTAAACAGGTCAACTCTTAAAGAAAATATATAAGACTAAAAAATATAACTCTTAACAAACCAGATAGACTTGCAGTCATTTTTATAATTTTAACTTAATTTTTGACAGGTGACACATATAGATGTAACAGACAAATAACAGGGGGTTATGTCCCTTAAGAGGTAGGGATGATGATAGGCTAAACTATCAAGGTGACACATGTGGTAGACAGACTCATATAGGAGTCTCAGAAAAAAAGGGCAGAACAAAAATATCTACAAGACACAACAAGAAAATGGAGGAAACATATAGACATACAAACAACTGTGAGGCAAAAATACACATACCATACAGACACTCAGAACAAAAAGCAAAATTTAAAAAAACACAACAAATCCGTACAAAAAAAAACAGTTCGACAAAGATGGCTGACATAAGAGGTGCTGTGCTCCCCTTTATTTCGTCCATACTTGCAATATTTTCAAGCATCAACATGAAAAAATGGGTTTAGAAGTTTTAACAGTGTATCCTGTTATATATTTGCTTTTCATGGATTAATCTCTAGGGATTTTGATATTTCAAAGATTAGAAATGTTCATGTGATGACTTACTACAATACACACTTTTGTCACCAATGTCTTCTAAAGCCACAAAGAAAAAGTCAAAACGTAAAAGAAAAAGAGATAAAACTGGTGAAAAACTCTTTGATATCTCCTCCTCTAGTTCAGCAACAAACGAAAGTTAGATATCAAAGTCTCTTTGAAGATTTAATAGTGAGTGACAGTGACAGTGAATACTTCGAAACTGATACAAATCTAACTGTGGAGAGTACTGCAATTACAAGTATGGCTGAATCAAGCCCTATCTCTACCAATGATCCGGTAAGTTTGCTTACCGTAACATTTCAAAATCAGTGGGCTCTGAGTTAGACTGCAGATGCAGTCAGTTCTGTTGTCAGTAGAAAACTTGAAAATAAAATTGCTGAGTTACAACAGCGCTTAATGAGAAAGATCTGAAGATAAACCCTCTAAAAGCTAATTCACTAGAGTCTCTTACTGATTTTAGGAATTAATAACGTAAATGTACAGCCATAGAAACAGCATACAAATATACATAATTCTTGAACAAAAAGGTGAGAAGAAAAAAAAGATGAAATTGTTATGGGCCTTGCTGCAAAAATCGGGGTTGATATCCCACCTTTTGGGCTCTGAAGATCTCAAAGAGTTGGAAACCCATAAACTTCAAGTTCCAGACTGATAATTGCAAAGTTTATCTCACAAAACTTTAAAGTAGAGATGTTAAAGGGAGGGAAAAAGTTGAAACCTCAACCTCGGAAAACCTCACTCTGTGAATGATGCACAGTGTATTCTGAATCCATGGGTTCAACAAAAGAGACAGAACCGAACAAAATACATGGAAAAATATTTATCTATGAGGATCTGACCTGCACCCTAGCAGAATGAATCAAATACATCAGCAAATTTAAAAAATGAACATAAAATTAAGAATTTATGGACAAGGGATGGAACAATTTTCATTAAACTTCAAGACAATACAGTCGAGTGTGTTTTCAAAAAGGAGAAGTTGGAAGAAATTGAAGCTAGTTTTAAAATTAAAATGACCTGCTTGAAGAAGCATGATCTATCAAAATGATCTTCAACTACCCCAAGTTGAAAAAATATTTCTCTACCAAAGCTTCATCTTAGTAGTAAATCAATTATCCCAAGAACCCATTATACATGCAATTTTACTCAGTAGTAAATCAATTATCCCAACAACCCATTATACATGGAATTTCACTCAGTAGTAAATCAATTATCCCAACAACATTTATACATGGAATTTTATTCAATAGTAAATCAATTATCCCAACAACCCATTATACATGGAATTTTACTCAGTAGTAAATCAATTATCCCAACAACCCATTATACATGGAATTTCACTCAGTAGTAAATCAATTATCCCAACAACATTTATACATGGAATTTTATTCAATAGTAAATCAATTATCCCAACAACCCATTATACATGGAATTTTACTCAGTTGTAAATCAATTATCCCAACAACCCATTATACATGGAATTTTACTCAGTAGTAAATCCATTATCCCAACAACATATTATACATGCAATTTTACTCAGTAGTAAATCAATTATCCCAACAACATATTATACATGTTCAGCAAATCCATCCACCACAGCATAATCCATTTTAGCATCAATACTCAATGAGATTATACAATGCAATAATTCCCATTTGTACTAAATCTTTAAATTAGTCACTTCTGCATGTGGACATTTGTTCCATGTAATGTCTGTAACATCTCTCACAATATCTCAGTGGCAGCCCATTCTGCTATTCCCAATATAAGAATAACAATTCATTCAAGAGATCCTCCCTGGATGCACAATAATATTAGAAAATTTATTTGGCCCTAATTGGTTATCTTCGGTCTGGTTTCAACCCAAAAGATTCAGCTCCCTTACAACTGTGTGATATGTACAATACTTTTTGCAAGGCAGTTGACAAAGGCAAAATAATTAGAGTGGTATTTGTGATATTAGTAAGGCCTTCGACAAAGTCTGTCACAAAGGTTTAATTAATAAGCTAAGAAATATTGGACTTTTGAAATGGTTTAAAAATTATTTCTCAAACAGGATGCAAAAAGATGTTACAGAAGATTGTACTATCTTAAATATTCACAAGGAATCCTTGTTGGTGCATGTAAACAAATAGCATCTGAAAATTTCATAAAGCAAAACATCAATAAAAAGCAAGCTTTTTTTCTATATGTTATGTCAGATATCCCTTTAAACAAATACATGTTAGAATCCAATGGGGATGAAATTTTATAAATTCCTTATGAAATCCAGACTGAAATTGATCCACATGTCATGCACAGCGGCAATTAATTGTCTGGGGTGTTGATGTTTCTGGACACAATTTGTAGCACTCAATTGATCCAAAGCCATAGATTTTTATGATATTTATGACAGGAGACTGAGCAAGCCATGTAATACAATGGTACTGTTTGCACTCATCAATTATACATGCCCGATGTTCAAGGGCATTATTGTCCTGAAAGTGGTATGATTTATTACTAATAAGTCCAACTAAAACTTACCAAAGATGCTGATCGAGAATATTACAATACTTTTCAGGATTAATACTTCCATTAATTTTGCTCAAAGTCCCCACATCATGCCAGGTAATGCATCCCAACACCATTACTGACACATGTTGATGAGGGGGGAGGGGGGGTGGCAGTGGGAGAAACACATGCACTCTAGACTCATCTCTGAATATCACTAGTACTTCACTCCACTGATATCAAAATTCCACCTCCTGTATTCAAGACACCCAGCCTCTTTTTCCTGTTGATTTCCTTCACACACATTTTCTTTCATGTAGCTCATTGAAAAATCTTATTTTTACTAAAAACTCATTGAACTGTCATAGGATGAACTTCAACGGTCCTTTGTTCATTAAATTTCAGCAGTTATATCCCTCAAACCTTTCCATAATTTTTCCAGACACTTCTCAGTAAGCAGAGTTCATCACGGTGACTGATTTTGTAAGACTGACCCATTTTTTTGTGCAGTGTCTACTCTACCTCTCCATGAAAAATTCTCCAAAACAATCGGATCTATACAACGAAGTATTTTCAAGTTTCACAGTTTCGATAATTGCTTCCTCTTATCACTCAGTTCTACAAACTTATGACCCATCTTTACCTATCAGTTGCACACTCACTTACATTGCAAGCAGATGACAAATATACACTGTTATCACTCAGAAGTATCCACAGTGATACCATGGAAGTTGTCTCAAAACTATATACTATCAGTAAGCAATAAAACAAAACATCAGAATAAGAGGGTTGTGTTTTTTTACGTCCACCATTTGGGTCTTTTTGCAAATACTTAGATATGGTGCTGTGATTTCTAACCACTATCAAGTATTTTAAAAAAGAAAATCAAATTTCATATAGTACTTTTTATTTCTCCTTACCACTCTCATCTTTGGCATCAGCATGTGCACCTCTCTTGAGCAGGAACTGACATACTTCTGCGTGACCTTTCTTGGCTGCTGCCATCAATGGAGTTCTGTTGTAGAAGAAAACATTACATTTAATGCACAAAGTAAATAACTGGTCCAATCTAGTCTCATTTATCCAACTTCTGTTATCCAAGTATAACTTTACCATGCTGTCAAGAATGGTAAGGTTGTATTGGAAGTCAATGAAAATTACACATGTTATATGATGATCAGGTTTGTCAGGTTTCCAATTGCAATTACAGTCAAATGTGTCCCAATGGTCACCTTTATATACCAGTCACCTGGTAACAATCGCCATTCTAATTCCCCCCCCCCAACAAATTTCCTATATAAAAGTCCTAAATATAAATGTCACCTGCTTTGGCCATGTTTTTTCCTAACCAAATAATGGTTTCTCCCTGCTTTAAGTGGTTGCTGGAGGATATCAACAGTGACTACTCTATAAATGCAGATTAAACTTTTGTTTGATTAGGAAGGTATTGTTTAGATGAAGGATTAGCACATGAATCGATGTGTAAACATTTCCTATCTTGCTTGGACTCACTGTACTCCAGTCACAGTGTCAATGTAACTCAAAAGTGTCAATATGTCATATTTGAAAGAGGGTTGAAGCAATTTGTTAGCTGAATGGTGGGAAAAGTAGCTGTATAGTCCTAGCAGAAACGAGAGTTGCCTTTTATGACAATGTGACAAATATTTGTTTGACATCTTAATTTTTTTAAATATATTTGATGAAAAAAGTTAATCTATGAGGTGAGCTACAAATTCATCCCATTTTGTTAGAGTCAGGGGGTCATTAAATATTTACAAAACTTGTTTGTGTTTGTAAAAGCTGGTAAAGGTTCAATTCATGTGTTAGTAACAATAGCCACATTAAGCTTCTTTTCATTCCCTATTCATCACATGCCTCTCACATTAGCCAACTTTGATCTCAGCAAGGTGAGCAACTGATTAATCCAGCTATTGTTTTTAAGTCTAATTATGCAAGCTGGCCAAAGAAAGAGTCAGTCCTCTGTTTCACAATCATATGTAAGCTGTCAACTAGTAGTGAAATTATTGTTTTGTCACAGTGCACAATACAATCATCAGTGAATTTTGTTTAAAAATTTTTTAAGTGTTAGTTATTATTTAATTTATCGGATTGATTAATGTGAGCAGAATACAGTAATCTTATGTGGAACATAACTTGCACTAAATTAAATCTGTTGATAATAATAATAATAATAATAATAATAATAATAATACAAGTAATAATAACAATACCAATTATACTGCGTATAAGCCGTATAAGCCGATACCAACTGCAAACTGCATAGACCCAGATCTGCCATTGCATAATGCGCTGGCAGATCTGGGTCTGTGCAGTTTGTAAGGACTAATCAGTAGAACAAATAACATAGACCCTGATCTGCCGGCGCATTATGCGACGGCAGATCAGAGTCTATGTTGTTTGCATTTGGACCCGGGTTATACGTGAGTATATATGGTACTTAAATTTGTGGGGTAGGGAAGTGGTCTTACAGTCTCCACATAAGGATAATTGTTTCTCGAGTCTTAACACTGATGATTTGTAGCAACCACAAAATCTATGAAAATTGTACCCCATGATAAACAGTGAATACACAGTAATCAGTATTGGACTTCTTTAATCCTCATGTAATTCACTTTTACACTAAGAATTTTTCACACTTTTTTAAATTTAGGTTTTTGCCAACCTTCTGAAATCAGTGTCCACAAGTCTTTTTTTTTGTTGTTGCTATCTTTACTTGAAAAAGTATTATGTGTGTACAACCATTGTTTGTCTGTGGAGTTCATTTCTGTATTTGTTTCTGATCAATAGGAAACACAAGCAGGTTAGAATGACCAATTGTTTATATGAATTGATGAATATCCATTAAGTGTGTACAATCTCCTGCCTGAGCTTCCTTTGAGGTGACAATATAAAAAAGGATGAACAAAAAAAAAGTATTTTATATTGATAGTGTTGCAAGATAAAAAAAATACATTTTCTGCACACCCCGGTTTTTGATCTCTCTTTGATGATTTCAATGTCCAGTGTTACTATAATCCATTGGACTAACAGTAGATCTAGAAATGTGTTCATGGAATATGAATTCCCCACCACAATGCCTGAAAACTGACCTACATGCAAAACATAACCAGATGGACTGACAGACAGATATCTGATGTATGGATGTATGGACAGACAAGGTGGACGGACTGACAGACAGATGTCTGATGTATGGATGTATGGACAGACAAGGTGGATGGACTGACAGACAGATGTCTGATGTATGGATGTATGGACAGACAAGGTGGACGGACTGATGGACATATGTCTGATGTATGGATTGATGGACACATTGCATAGTGGGACATAAAGAAATCAACACACTGTCAAACCAGATACAGAATGGACACCAAACAACTGATGATTGACAGACAAACCATCAAAGCAAATACAGAATGGACACCAAACAACTGATGATTGACAGACAAACTGTCAAAGAAAATACAGAATGGACACCAAACAACTGAAGATTGACAAATATATTTTTGAAACTTTGACAAAGGACTGCAGAAGTATGAGTTTAACTCTATCTACACAACAGTAACTCTACAGTAAGTAAAATAAACATTTTTATAATTCTGTCTAATCTATTGAAACAATGAGTGCAAGAGAAAGTCTTTTGTGTTATACACACATGAATAGTAAAAATTGATAATACATACACTTGTTCCTGATCACAAGCATTGGGATTAGCCCCGTTGTCCACAAGTTCATTACAGATGGCCAGGTAATCTGCATAGGCTGCGTAGAACAAAGGGGGTTTTCCAGTCTGAAAAATGTTTGAATCTTAAGGTCATTTAATTTATAACTTGAAACTGATTTATGACATTATATTACTTAGGGAATAGTCAATAGTTACTGGTTTGTGTATTATATTCTGTGCAATGACTTTAGGAACAGGTGTGTAATTTTAAATTATCAGTTTTATGGCTGCCATAAAAGACACTTTATATTACATAAAGGGCACTTCCTGAATCCTCAATGAAAATTCTGATATGATTTATGCATTATATAAAAACACTCATTTAACATGGACATAAGACACTTATTTTAGTCCAAAATTTCCTTTTTCACTAAATTTAAACCATAACGTACCTTGTCACAAACTACCTGCAATAAATGTTAACTGTTAAAAAATATAATAAGAGGTTGTTTTTTGATTGTTATTAATTTTTCACCTATTCACTTTCTAACTGGAGACACAATGCTAGACTTTACCTCAATAAGCTTATTCAAGAAGTCTGTATGTCTGGGCAGTAAATCTTGGTTGAAAATCCAGTGTAAATACAGGTAAATAATTCCTTATGTTGACATTATGGATTATAGACAGATAACTAAGTAGTCTTCTTCGTGTAAATGATATTTTTTTTTTTATAAAGGTCAACATTTTTACATCCTTTAACTGTCCTTTAAAAACAGGACTGACTGCAACATGCTGTTCAATAGCATTGCTATGAACCCACATTACAACAGGGCAGACCTTACTAGGATATTTTTTTCAAAGGGTCAGTGTGAACTCTCTATATGTTTTTCAATGGATCAGAGAGGAAAAGTAGAGGTTCAAAGAGGGACAAAAGCAGATCAGATAAAATGGACAGAAATGTAAATCAAAGAAACCACTTGGACATAAAATATTTTCTTATAAAATAATAATATAAGCAAAAAGACAATTCATTAATTATTCATGTACCCTTAACTCATTAACTCCGGGAGATTCTTTTCATTTTCGCCTGAAATGGGGGTAGGAAACGCATTTTTGGGGTTACTTCTGAATGCAGCAAAACACATATGCTTAAGAAAGTTTATCATTTAGCCGGATGCTTAGGTGTATCAGAAACATTGTTTTTGATTGGCTATTACGCTCGCACATCTGCAAAAGGGTAAAAGTTAGCCTTTTTTTTTTTTTCCGTATTGGATCCCTGATTTTTGTGTCCTGGCCCCTTTTTACTCCAAATCTCAAACTTATCCTACTTTTTGCAAAGGTTCATCTGTCTGTGTGCAGTTCGGACCAGTCTGCTTTAGATCTAAGGCCAAAAAGTCAAAAATTAGGACACAAACTCCGGTTCCGGAACTGGCATTTTTTTCGCTGTATTTTTAATGCGAGTAGAAAGTTGATATTATTTGGTATCATTGTAGAGCTACATCTGTCTACTTTCCTGAAATACCATCCACTTTAGTGTATCCTAAATGATGTTCATGTTACAGAGCTCGGAAGTAGGGTACAACCTCATGAGGCGTAAATGTGGTGCTAGGGGTTAATGACCTTTTTCCAGATTTTGCTCTAATTTAACTTGTGTTTATACCCTTCACTTACAGTTTTCTTTATTAACTCACCTCCTCCCCATTTTTTTTTCAAACTGCATGCAGTTATTGTTTGAATTAATGGGTAATTGACCATTATAAACATCACTAATATCAGCAGTACAACCTTGAAAATATATTATACTGGTGCCTGTCAATGACTTTCTACTGAAAACAGAAGAAGACCCAGAAGTTGATATCACCAAATTTTTATTTAAATTAAAATACCATCCAATTATTTTATTGCCTTTGGCGATTTTAGTGATTGTTATCATTAGCTGAGCATAGGCATGTCTCTAAATTAATTAAAATTATCAGCTACACAACTCAATACACAAGTGCACAGCTCTCTTTTCCTGTCCTAAGATTGATAAATTTAGATTTCTTTTTTAAATGAAATACATCACAAATTGACATACCATAATTCTTATAATGTTTCATACCCTCCAATTTTTTTACACCATCTACCCATAAAAATCATAATTAATTAAATGTATCATATCTTTTTGTACACAGAACTTCATCTTTTTTGTGAAATCCTTTAAAATGTTTGTGCAAAAAAGTTCTGTTTGCAAAGATTTATGTTTGCCAAAAAATCCAAAACTACTACAGAATTTTGAAAGAAAAAGAATAATGGATTAAAATCATACAATTAGGGCAGTTTTTTTATCTTTGTACTCTGATTTGTTATTATTTAATCATGAAGAGAAGTTCACTTTTCAAACAGCTTTGAAAAGATACTGATGTACGATTTAGATATGTCCAACGACCAATGTATTATTTGCTAAGTATATGTTATAACTGGTGATAAACTTTGGGCAAGTTTTTAACTGAGACATCAAATAATGAAACAGGAGATTAAGAAATAAAATAATCACCATTTGAACCAAGAAGAGAACTTCATGTTTCAAGCCTAATGTGACAGGGCATAAAAGAAATAATACAAAGAACATTCTTTTCTATAATTTCAAATTAGAGGTACAACACTGCGTTGATAAAAAATGGAGATTAATTTTGTTTTTGTATAATTTTTAAAAAATCATCATCCTTAAAATCTGATTGACAAGCTATTATCATTGTCCACCCCTAGAAACCAGATTTTACTGGGTAAAGTCACAGGCTTTGAATAACCTTGGAGTGATGCCAGCGGTACATAGTTCCTACATCAATACTTATGTATTTTTTTGTGTGGGGTAAAACTAATTTTAATTATGCAATAATTACCCATCGATATTGCACAGCTTTTACTTTTTGTGTCGAAAAATCTTGTCCGGTCAATGTGAATACATCCTCCCAAAGAGTGGAGAATTGTCAATAAGACACATTGCACTCAAGCACATCGCTGTACCTGCGCAGAACAGTCATCTTTTTCATAGACAACATTATGCTTGGACATCAGAACGTGGTGGGAGGAGGTCATTTGCCAATAGCGATGGGTAAGTATTGCATAATTAAAATTAGCTTTACCCCCCCCCCAACAAAAAAGTACACTTTAATAGCAGCAATTTCTTACCCATTGCCACTGATCAGCTGAATTTGTCAGTTAGATGGGTAGGCTGATGTGCTAAACTGATCAAAAACAGAGAAAAGTGGAAAATACTAACCATTAAGGGAGAGATCCACTGTACTGAATGTTGGTGTCTCTCTGGACCACATGTTGTGCCGCAACTATGGGTCAGAGATAAAAACAAATACTTGCATTTTGTTGTGCTAACAAGCGACGGTAGAAGGAGAAGAAGGTAGTATAGGATTGCCAAAATGCTGCCTTCCTGACATCCTCCAAGGAAGAGTGATTCAGACAGGCCCATGAGGCAGTGATTGTTCAAAACTCATGGGTTTTTAGTTTCACAAACGAAAGGTCTCTGATAAGCTCTTTTGATTGTGGTGACAATCCATGGTGATATATTGGAAGCCATGTTATCAATGGAGCTCTTAAGAGGGAGGAAAAGACATTTCCTACCCTTCCGTTTCCATTTGGAGAGATTAAGATAGAAACATAGTGCCCTAACTGGGCATGCATAAAAGCCTATCTTGATCATCTCCAGCACAGATTCAACTGAGACTGGGGATCTCTACAGGTAGTGGAGCTACCGAAGGTAACTGAGTTTTGCTAAAATTCCCAATTCACAAAGGAGAGAAACGAATTCGAAATTATCATTAAACCGGAGACAGCCAGTGTCGACAGACAATGCATGAATCTCGCTGCATCTTCTCGCAGACGCCAAAGCGAGTAAACACAGTCTTGAGTGTGAGGTCCTGAAGGAAGCCTAACTCAATGGCTCATAGAGGTTTTTGGTTAAAGACCATAAAACACAAGATACATTCCATCTGGGTACAGGACTCTGCAGCTCAAAATACTTAATGAGATCGGCAAATATTTTGTTCTCAAAAAGGAACAAAAGGAAATCAGCAACTTAAGTAACAGAGGGAAAGCTAGGATCAACTGTCTTCCTACTGCACTAATCACAGAAGATTCTCCACCTAGCATCATAGACCTTGGATGTGGAAGCTCTCCTGGCCTGAATGATGCAACTGGCAACCCAGGCCGAAAACTTGTTCTGGCAGATAGATTGCTTGTGATGAGTCAAGTGTGAAGGTGGAGAATGTGTGGGCTGTTGTGTAGGAGGGCACCCCTGTGTTGCGACAGAAGATCCCTCCTGTGAAGTAAAGACCTGGCTTGATCTATCAACAGGTTTAGAAGATCATTGAGCCACAATCATGGTGTCACAGTGGGAGTGGGGCTATGAGAATAATATGGGCAGTGGAAGTGCCGACTTTGTAGAACTTTGGGGTAGCAGTCAGAACAGTGGGAAGGCATATGCAAACAGATGATCCCACCAGAAGCTGAATACATCCACTGCCCACACTCTCTGACTGGGACTGGAGAAACATAAAAAAGAAGTCTGTTGCTGAGCCTGGTTGCACACAAGTCCACCAGAGACTTTCCCCAAAGAAAGAAAAGGGACTCGGTTATGGAGTGGTGAAGAGACCATTCTGTGGGCACTGTTTTGCCAGACCTGGGCAGTCTGTCCACTAATACATTCTTCTTCCCTGGAATGTGGCAATTTAGAGGGTTATCCAGATCTGCAGCAGTGTTCAAGGTTCCCAGTAGGGATAGGTAAAGGCAAGCACACAACAATGTTTTTGCTCATAGTACCAGGATTTGATCTATCTGATCCAGTGGAACCTGGACTAAGTTCTGGTTCATGAGGAAGTTCATTCCCACATAAATGAAGTTTGAGATAGAAGGAGTTCTGACTTCTTGAGGTTGGGTAAAAGACCCAAACAAGTTACGTTCAGTTGTTAACCTTTATTGTTCTCTAGGAGCAATGCAGACACACTCAATAACAATGCAAAGCATCACATGTGGTATTAAAATATAATGGTGAAATAGAAAAAACACCTAATTGATGTTTCATCAATTATTTAATTAAAGGAATTACGAATTCCTATTAATTGCGGTTGGGCCTGTGTTGTGTTATAACTTAACACACAAGACTTGCCCATGAACCAATTGTATTTTGAAAATAAGAGGGGTGTACCCTAACCCCTAATGGGTGAGATTCAATGTGGTAACCCAAGAAAACCTTCCAGAACTAATTTCTAAAAAAGGGCAGGGGTTACCGGCATAGAAACAGAAGACAAGCCAGATGAATGTAACACTAGATGAAGGGAGAACCCAATGTGATTTAAACTCGCAACAAGCAATTTTTCTCTGGTCATGTTATGAATGACACAACCATTAACATGGCATCCTTGAAAAAGATGACTGTTATGCACAGGTGTAGCAAGTTGCATGAGTGCACCATGTCTGATTGACAATTCTCCACTCTGTGGGAGGATATATTCACATCAAATGGATGAGATTTTCTGACACGAAAAAGTAAAGCTGCACCATAGCGATGGGTAAGATATTGCTGCTATTAATACATTGATTAGCCACTACAGGTAAGGCCTCACATGAAAAATATCCAGCATGCAGTCTACTCACCTAATTCCTATACTCATTCACATATACAATTCACAGTAAACTTGCTGAGGTTAACATAATGTAATATACAATGTATAGTCATTAATATGGGAAGTTTGCCACTGAGTAAACATATTTATTCCTACTTCCAACTGCATTGGTCAGAAAGGGCCTTCTGAATAGGCTAGGATGTATAAAGGTCTAGCATGGATGAATCAATGTGATCGTACACACAAGTACTTAACTCATGTTAGTAAAGCATAAAATGTAGTGTCACAGTGACCCTCTTTTGGTTTTAAGGGTGTAGCAGTAACAGAGATGTATCCAATTATCAAGTTTAATGATTGGAATGTAGACAGCACACGATAAATGAACTTTTAACACAAAATTTTAACAAAGTCAGTGAAACATGAAATATAGGTCACATAGATCTCTTATTGCAAAAAGGATGTAGAACTTATCAAGATGCATCCACTCACCAAGTTTCATGATTCTAGGTAGGATAGTATGCATATAACATGCTAAAAACTTGTGTGGTCATGCACTAAATGCAAAAACTTCACCAAAGTCAGTAAACAAAATTTAACCCAAGTCAGTGAAGCATAAAATATGGGCCATAATGATCTAATACTGAAATGAGGGAGTAGTGCTCATCAAGATGCACCACCAAGTTTCATTATTCTTCATAGGATAGTAAGCCAAAAACCTATGCAGTCATTTGGCTAAATGCAAAAACTTAACCTAAGCTAGTAAAATTTAAAATATGGGTCACAGTGACCATTTTTGGTATAGGTGTAGTAGTAAGAGAGATGTATACAATCATCTAGTTTAATGATTAAAGCATGAACAGTAAAAACATAAAACTGAACCATTCAGTGAAATGTGAAATATGGATCACAGTGACCTACTTTTAAGATGAGTGTGTAGTACTCATCAAGATGCACCCTCTCACCAAGTTTCATGAATCTTGGTATAACAGTATGTATACAGGGTGCTAAAAAACTGTCTGGTTATAAGGTCAATGCAAAAACGTAACCTAAGACAGTAAAATGTGAAATGTGTACTATGACCTTCTTTTGCTCTAAGGGTGTGGTACTAACAGAGATGCATACAATCATCTTTCTTGATAATTTTACCAAGAACAGAGCTTGAAAAATAAACTTAAAACACAAAATTTAACCTAAGTAAATGAAGCATGAAATAAAAGCCACAGTGACCTACTTTTGTGATGCTGGTATAATACTCATCAAGCTGCATCCCCTCACCAAGTTTAATGATTCCAGGTATAACAGTATTTAAACAGTGTACAAAAACCTGAGCTAAACACAAAAACTTAACCAAGGATGTACAACTAATGTATCAACCTGTCCCAATTTGATGCTGCTTTGTTTTGATGCACTGTCATAAACTACCAGTTTTCAAGAGAAAACATCTCTGAATGATGTCATGACCACAATATTTGTTTACACTGGTCAACACTGATTCATATAGACCGAAAATGCTGGCAAAAATCCTATAATTATCAGTTGTGAATTGTAACAAAGGTACACACCATGGAAAGGAACTTCATTTCACTAATTTGCTTTTTTCCAATCAGCAAGTCCTCATAAAAATCCTTACTAATTACTCTGACGAGGCCAATCAACTTCCTGCCATAACAGACTTCCAGTCAGCTATACTCAACATGTGATAGCAATGTGACTCACAATGGATAACTACATCAGTAACATCGTTTAGAATGATGTATTGATGTATTATAAAGTTTCATGTGGAGCTGTTGTTACTGATGTTCAGATGTGGCTCTTTGTTGTTACAATTTGTGCATATTTACAAGAAAAACTAACTTTTGTCATATATTTTATAGTTAAACCTCCATCTTTTTTGCTATTTATATCCAAGTATTCATCTTTTCTATCTGATGACAATTTTCTTAATTTATAGATAGAGGTAAGGATAATAACAAACTGAAAATAAAACCATTCTCCTGCACCTTCATGTCTTTTGTCCCCAATTATTGGCACTTCCTGAGAAATGAATGCCAGTAAGTTTTGAAGTTCAAAACAGTATATTCAAGAGAACTGATGTTCTGCAAACCTGCGTTGTCAATTAATTATTTGTACAAAGTTCATAAGCTTAATCTAATATTTTTAACAATTTTCTTATAATACCATGGTGATTTTTCCCTAATTTGATTTGTTTAGATTTTGAGAAGAATCTCTCCTAAATCAAAATTATGATAAAAATAAGAAAAGCTTTAGAAATGATAAATTAAGTTTCTTTAATGTGATTTTCTCTTAAAGCTTCCATTTTCTGCATGCTATTGATGTTGCTCTGCAATTTATTTTTGTCATGAATCATATATACAATGGTGTAATCAGTAGAATTCGATTCATACGAAGTGTGTCAAAACAAGTGACGTACTACACAAACTTTCTGACAAGGAATTGTCTGGTTGTAAAGCATGCCCAGAAGAGTATGAAGGAATATATCATTGACATTGGATTTGCATGACATACTAAAATAACTAATTTTTCAAATGAAATAAAGGGTATCAATCTGAATAGACTATATTTCTGAAAAGTTGAAAGTAAGTGCTTAAGTGCATCAAAACTGATGACTCCAGGATACATGAATGTACAAAGTTACCCCCTCAGCTCACTCCCCAGGGGGTTGGTGCTATGAACCCACTCCAAACTGCTGCCTAGGAACCAGGAAGAAAGAATGGTGGACATTCATCTATGGTGTACAAATGTATATGCTTTTATCTGTGTGGATGCCAATGCCAGTGGTAGTACAACAGCTTACCTCTACTTCATACAGGTGAACTAAAAGGGGGGGGGGGGGGGGGGCTACAAGGATTTTGCTCACTATCAAAGTCATAGACCTAAACTGATAACAACCAAATCAAATCACCTGCTCTAATGAGTCAGATAGCATTTTTGATTGGTTTAATTCCAGTGATGACATCACAGTAAAATTATGGACTGTTTCCATGGAAGGATTATTGTTCATTGGGTCTTAAATACATGGTTTGCAGCAACAACAAACTCCCAAAAAATCAGTACCCCATGAAAAAGAAAGAAGTCACAGTACTATAGATGATTACTACAAGATTCCCATACCTATTACAGGGCACTAATAGTTAACTCTAGGGGGAACCAAGAAAATAACTGGTAGGCAAGGACTGAGTCCCTTGTCATTTAAATACTTTCTGTGGGCCAATTACAGTATTCTGTCACTATAACACTGTTCATGGAAACCATAAAAGTGGACCACCCTATAAGTGAGGTCACCTTATATTGAGGTATTTTATACATAGTATGATTAAATAATGAATTTTAGTCCATGGCCATACCTGTCTTATTAAAGAAACTGCCTTATATTGAGGTATTTTATACATAGTATGATTAAATAATGAATTGGAGTCCATGACCATACCTGTCTTATTAAAGGAACTGCCTTATATTGAGGTACATTATAATGAGAGAGGAATGCATAATGAATAATGGATGATACAAAGTTCCCCCGAACTCTATGGCTCACCTATCATGCTATTGTTTTTTTTTATATCTATGACATTACTAATATTAGCAATAACAACTGCATTGTCACTGCCAACAAAGGGGTACCAATGTGAATCTATCTGCAGATGTAGGCGAGATGACAAAAAACACATGAAAATACTGCAGGGTTCCAACCTTGTCTTTGGAGTTGGGGTCAGCATCATGGCTGAGCAACACCTGGACACACTCTAGCTGGCCTCTGGAACATGCATGGTGCAAGGCAGTCAAGCTCTGGGCATCTTTGTGATCCACTACACCACCAGCCTGCAGGGCAAACAAAGTTAAAATTGGGGCATTATTAGTAGTAAGTTATGAAGCTGATTCAGTTGGACTCAACAAGGCTTGGGTATGGGGTAAGGTTGGGAAGAGACTGAACTCAGCATTCGCAACTTTGAGGTCAATCCTATGGATCATACCTCAAATGTATGTCGATAGCTGCCATTTGGACTACATCGGCTATTTACAAAACAAGGATTGACCAAGAAATTATAAATGATCAAACTATTTTTTAATTCATCTCAGTCAATCCTACAGTCAATCCAATAGTAGAAATAGCCAAGGTAATTTGAATAGACTGGGTTTCTTTTTTTGTGGAGAAATTTCCAGGAAACAAAATGTATGATTTTTATGTAAATTACTGTGCCAACATACATCTGAAGCATAATTTTGTCTCTCAGAAACAAGGTAGTTTAGAATGTGAACTCAGGCGCTAGGTGCTAAAGCTCAGTTATCCCAAATGGGCCAATATACCTTCAAAGGGCTGGACAAATTTCCAAAAAGTGAATTTGCCAAAATTTTGACTTTCAGGAAACTGCACCAAATATCTTGTTATTTTTTTATATGATATTAAAAATTCTGGGCAAATGAAAGAAAAATGTTACTTGTCCAGCATAACTTACAACTTGTCACAAGATTTTGAGCCAACCAGGAAACAGACAGAGACTGGAGTTGAAGTAATGCATGTAAGGTATGAGGCAGATTGTGTGTGTGTGTGTGTGCATGCATGTGTGCATGCATGTGTGTGTGTGTGTGTGTGTGTGTGTGTGTGTGTGTGTGTGTGTGTGTGTGTGTGTGTGACTTGTGACAGGGTATACTTCATAGTCTAAAAAATTCCTGTTCAATCACCATTAAATCAAATTCACAGTTTCGTGGCTACCTGCAAATGAAAGGCTCCTGCTTTCATGGTAACATCTGAAAGGGTTTGATTGTACATTAAAAAATCAACAAGTTATCAGAAGCATTCTACTGCAACATACCACAAGTAGTTTCTTCAATACTTCTGGCCAACCATCCTTTGCAGCTATCTGAACACCAGTGATCCCTGTCAAAATAAAGGTTAAATATTAAAAATAAACAAGAGGAATGGTGAGCAATCTGCTAGTATAAATATGCACTGTACATCTGCCTCTCCCAATTCCCACCCCTACCCCAATGATGGAGATGAGTCTATAGTCAAAATAATGCATAACTCTTCCGAAAATAGTGCGAGTCCAATGACTGATCAAGGTGCATATCTTCTGACGATTACCATAATATGTACTAGGTTTCAAAGCATTCCACTGAAAACTGTGAGAGTAGCTGTATTCAAAAATTTTTGTAATAAACTGCATCCAGCTATAATTCAAAAAGGGCAATAACTCTTATAAAAATCATGGAAGCACCAAGATTTGTCAATATACACATCTTCAGATGATGATCACAATATGTACCAAGTTTCACAGAGATCTATAAAAAAAAATGCAACAAGATTCTGTCTTAAATTGCATGCAGCTGTGATAAAAAGGGCAATAACTCTAAACAAAATTGTGAGAGCACAGTGATTCATCAACATTCACATCTTCACATGATGACCATAACATGTACAAAGTTTCATGACATTCCACCAAAAAGTGTGAGACCAGTTGCATTCACATGACAAAAAGAGCAGTAACTCAGACCAGAATAGCAGAACTGATTTGTCACAAAATTCTATCATACACTGCTTTAATCTGCAAGAAAGGGCAATGTGATTTGTCGATATACAGATATTCAGATGACGACTATAACATTTACTAAGTTTCAAGGCGATCCAATGAAAACAGAGACTAGTTGCATTCACAAGATTTTGCCATACACTGCATTCAGCTCTGGTTTGCCATCAAATGGAGGTAGAATGAGAAGAAAATGGAATGAGAATGCCAAAAGGCATCTTTAATGATATCGTCCTGACAGGAATAATTAAGACAGGCCCAAGGTGTAGCAATAACCCGAATATCAAGGGCTTTGATTCTCATGAAGGTATTATCTTTCTCAGTGAGAGAATGATAGGCTTTTTGGATAGTTGAACCAATCCACCAAGAAATGGTGGCCACTGAGATATCAGAAGTACCTTTGAAAGGGATAAAGATATGTTTCTGACCTTTCCTTTTCCCTTTTGATTTAACCAAACAGAAACACAAAGCCCGGCATAACAAAGAAGTCTATCTTGAACATCCCTAGCACCAATGCTACTGAGACTAGGGATTTGAATCAGTTCAGGAACTATTGAAGGTAGCTAATTCTTAGCCAGAAAACTGGGTTGGAACAGAATACAGACTGAATCATAGTTGCCACTGAAATGAAGGCAGTCCTCTTCCCCAATAAAGAATGAATTTCATTTCTTCTCCTAGCAAATGCTAAAGAATGAAGGAAAACTGTCTTAAATGTGAGATTCTCAAAAGAAGTCTCGCTCAAAGGCTCAAAAGGAGGTTTAGATAACACTCAAAGAACACATGCCTAGTTCCACCTCGGCATTAATGATTGAGAAAATGATCTCTGGAGCTCAAAACACTTGATAAGCTCTGACAGCTAAAGGTCTGAGCCAATGGTAGAGCTCACTGAAAACTTAAAGAGTATCTGAGAGGGCTGTTCTATAGCCCTTAATGGTGGAAACTAAACAATCCTTTTTTTCAAAAAGAAAAAGAAGGAAATCCACAACTGTGGTTATAGAGAGGCAGACTGGACCGATGCCCTGCTGACTGCACCAATTACAGAATATTCTTCATGCAGCGTCGTAAACCTTGGAGGTTGACTGCCTCCTAGTCCGAGTGATGCAGTCTTCTAACCTTGCTTGAAAACTGATCTTAGCAAATAGATGGTTTGATATGAGCCAGGTGTAAAGTTGAAGCATCTCTGGATTGTTGTGAAGGAGGGATCCTCTGAGCTGCAACGGATCCCTTCTCAGCGGTAACTCCCTTGGGGTGTCCACCAACAAGTCATGGAGACTGTTGAACCGAGATCACTGGTGCCACAGGGGGGCTATCTGGATCAGCCATGACGATGAGGTCCTGACTCTGTGAAGGACTTGAGAGATTATTCTGAATAGTGGGAAGGCATAGATGTACAGTTGAATCAACTTCAAACTGAAAACATCCACTGCTCATGCACTTTGATCTGGCACTGGAAACACATTTTTGTCTTGACAGGCTGTCTGCCAGACTTTTCCTCTTGCCTGGGATGTGGGGACTCTGAGAATAATCCCCTCCAAAGCTGTCCATCAAAGGATGCTCCAGGCTTCTGAAAAAAGAGAAGGGGCATAAGTGCCCCCTTGCCATCTGATGCACATGACGATTGACATGTTGTCTTTGGCTCAAGGTGAGCACCGCATCCCAAACAATTGGAGGCATCAATATACATGAAGTAGTGAGGTTCTTGAGGGTGGGGTGAATGAATTGGAACTGATTTGTCCTCATTAAGCCACCAGTTGAGGTGGTATTGAAATGTAGATCCCAGTGGAATCCAAGTTAAATAATAGTCCTTGTGAGGTTTCCAATTTACTAACAGTAGAAACTGGAAAGGCCTCATATGGTGTCTTCCAAGAGGAACTAAATCTGCTGGCCACATTCAGGGTACCCAGGAATGAGAAGTTGAGGTAAGCAGACACTGAGGTCCTCTCAAACACCCTTGCTGTGATGGAGAGAATCTGCATGATCCTGTCTGAACCATCCCTTACTTTCTGAGGAAATTCATTCCCACATACGTGAAGTCTTGAGAAGGAATCAGATCTGACTTCTCCAGATTGGGGAATAAACCCTAATGAGTAATTGTCTTCCAACAGAGTTACAGGTGTCTGAGTAAAATATGTCTGAGAATGTTGGTGGATCAAACAGTCATCGAAATAGTGGATGATTGGAACCCCCAACCATCTTAAATGAGCTGCTATGACTCCCATCAACCTGGTAAAGATTCTGAGTGAGGAAGTTAAACCAATGGGAAGATTTCAGAATTGAAAGACCTCCTTATACAGACAGAACTGCAGGAATTTCCTGTGGGACAGAAAGATCTGGATGTGAAGGTACGCATCCTGGAAATTGCCCAGTCATTTGACTTTATGGCATTCCTGACAGGCTGAAGTCTCCATCTTGAAATACTCTTCCCCAATGAATTTCTTCAAGTGGAAAAGATCAATCATAAGATAAAATTCTCCCCCTTTTTTGAAACCAGGAAGCTCTGGCAATAGAATCCCGGACTTTGAGTGTTTGATGCCCCCTTCCTTAGGAGGGTGTACACCTCCTCCTTAAAGATTCCAGATTGGTCTGGTGAAAAAATATGGTGGTCCTTGATGGAGATGGAGGATTCCAGAAGTAAAGCCTGTAACTCTCTCTTAATTTGGAGAGGACCCATGCATCATCCATTAGATCTAGCCAGGTCTCTGAACAGTGGATCAGACTGGCATCTATTGAGATTTCAGGAAGAGGGATACTTGACAGGAGAGGGAGCGACTCTGTAGGGCCAACAACCTCCTTTCTTCAGGGGGGAAGGAGGTGTCCACAGGCTTCTTGCTCTGGTTCTTACAACCATTCTGTTTAGCAAAGAAGGGGCAAGAGGGAGTTCTAAAGGGAGTCTAGCAGTTCCAATGGAACTCCTGCTTAAAGTGCTTAGGTGGAGGGGGGAGGATCCACCAACCTCTCGGGAAGAGGACGCTTCTTGACTGACTTAACTGGGCCTGGACCTGCAGCCAAGAACCAGTGATGCTGATCTCTCAGATCCTCATGCTACCATAGGGATTAATCTGCAGAACAAAGATTCCATGTCCGGTGGGGATGCCCACAATAGGTCTTTCCTGTTGTACAGTAAGACCTTTGATGAATTCAGGTTGACATCCCTACGAAAATGTAGTAGCTCCACCAACAGTGCCATTGACAGTGAGATTCACTGCTATGGTATGGTCTCCAGGAGTCTATGTAAAGCAGTCAGAGACAAAGACTCCTCTCAAAGAAGGTTAAAGGAGGCAACAGAGAAAAGGTTGGCATGTGAGGCTATGGTGAATAAAGTACTCACCTTAAGTTCCATAACCTTGAGTGTCTTAACAAGTATGCGAGACAAGTTCCCTGTGGAAATACCCACTTGAGATGCTCTTGAATCCAGGCCAGGAGGATTAAGTGACCAAGTGGGTAAGTGAACCTTGTAACTCCCCACTGATACCAGTGGCCACAGGGTGGCAGAGGTGATTGACCAACCTCTCTGCTGTCTGGCTGCCTCTTGGCCTTGTGCCAATCTCTAAGCAATACCCTTTACCATCATTGAATGGGAAAACAAATGAAGATCAGCTTTCTTTTGTGTCCCTGTGAGTGTCTCCAAACTAGAAAGAATTCTCATGTCCATCAACCAGCTTCGGGGAGGGGGGGGGGGGGAAGAAGATGGGGTGGTAGAGAAGGCATTAAAATTCACTGACTGCATTGTCAAAAGTCCAAATATCCTCATCTTCCATCACTTGCCCACTGCAAGATGGAGAGAGATGGAGATGGGGACACCAACTGGGGAGAAGGCACTGACTTAACTGGTGTTTCCATGAACTTGTTAGAGCACACTAAAATGACATTATCCTGCCTCTGCTACTGAAGCGAGACCAGAGTATTTGGTCATCTCTCTCTCTCTCCTCATGGAAGTGGAATAGGAATCTCTTCTCAATAATGAAGCTGAAGAGTAATAAAAAAATGCTTTAAATTTTTTTCAGAGGGCAAAAAAAAAAAAGACTATAAGTAATTACAGCATGAAGATGAATTATCAAACAGCTGAGCTATATTAATCACCAGTAAAAAAATGGGAGGACTAAGGGGATTTCTGCATCACTGGTAAAAAAAAAAAGGTGGCCTTGGGGGCTTTCTGCACCACATATGGCTAATTTTTTGGGGGGGGACTTTAATTCATGGTTCAAATCAACCACACAATCCATGAAGATTGGTGCCCCAAGGAAAAAAGTGGAACCACAGTAGATAGTTCAGCGTGTGAGTGTTCATATTTTGTTATGACACTAACAATGCATGCAGGTATTCATGTCCTGTTATTATAATATTACACTGTAATCTTGACATACAAAAATATTTGAAATATCTTTCCATAAATTTGTGCAAAAGTTGGGAGTTATCTGTGAATATAAAATATGAATAATATCTGATAAAATTGAGATGTTTTATTTGTTATAGCATCTTATAGGGGGGACTTTAATTCAGGAAACATTTTCAAAGCAGACTGGTATATGTATACTGCTGAAAGATGTCAAGGCCTATTTTGAGCAGTTAACGCATGTTTTCCTCAATCCTCTCATGTAGAATTTAAATATTACAATAAATACTAAAATAATAACATGATATTAGGATATAACTAAAGAGATTTTGCTACTCATTCTCTTTTTAATATCAGAAAAACACTGCTATAAATAATGTTAAAAATATTTATCTAAATTTTAGTTTTCTATATGTTACTAGAGATATCAAAATTTGAAAAATTATTGTGATTTCCTTGTAAAAGCATTTTCTACCATGGTTTCAAATATACCATCACAAATGGGAGATAACTACTACAAAGGCTAACCATTTATCTAAATCTGAGTTGCTTCCCTTGACTCATAAAATTGACACAAAAAGCCAGTGGCTCTATATGTTCATTATTAAGTTTAATATGAACATTAAGTTTGTAACTATTATTACTAATACAAACTATATTTGGTAAAAGAAATGGATACTATGTAAAAGACACTGAAATCCCTCCAAGCCAAAAATACATCTCCTGTGTCTGCTAACATCTGTAGCAAAACAATGGGGCTTAGCAGACCTCAAACATAAGTGACAAGATATTGTAATGAACACAAACAAGAAGATAATAATAATATAATAATAAAGTCTTTTTTTATGAGGGTGACACAATTAGTACAAAAACTAATCTCCATTGTGGCCCTCAATTATCTACGTATGTACAGGCAAAATATAAAAACTACAGCTGGGAAACAAACATACAAAAAATGTATTATGGATTAGTGTACACAAGAGCAACAGAGTATGGCTTCAGCACACAGAGCATTGTGTACACAAACATGCATGATTTTGGTGAAAGCCTGATTGTCTATCATACAACAAATTGTGTTCCTCAAGTAAAATCAATATAGGGAGTCATGAGAATGTTTTTCAAGAATTTTCGATCAAACAAGAAGGATTGAGATGGATCTGAAATTATTCATTTCATCACAAGGACCAGATTTATGAAGAGGTTTCACTCTCACCTCTTTCCATTTGTCAGGAAATTTATTCGTTTTTATACTAAGAGTACATATATATGTTATGCTTTCTGAAATGAAAGACGCTGCTGTCCGTAATAATATTCATCCAATGAAGTTGGCACCTGTGGACTTTGTTACTTCCAAATTTTGCAGACATTTGAGTACTTTATCATCAGTTATGAAGGGTATTTCATAGAAAGTACTGTCAGGGATTTTTTCATTACAAAGGTGTGAAAGTTCCTCATGATTATAAGGAGTAGTTGGTTCTTTAATACTTTCAGCAACAGTAACAAAAAAGTTGTTTTTAACTCTTTGGCAATATCTTCATTGTTATTGCTGCATACACCATCTTTTCTTAAGGTGCAACAATTATTAGAATGTGAATGGGAATGACCTTTACCAGCTCCAAGTTCTTTACAAATTTTCCAAATGTTTCCTGGTTTCTGTTTTGATTCATCAATCAGTTGTTGGCAATGACATTTTTTTGATAACCTTATGAGCCTTATAACTTCATTTTTCACTTTTTTGTATTGGTCCGTTTTTCCCAGTGCTTTATATCGATCACATGTTTTTATTGCTTGTATGATTTCTGGTGTAATCCAGTTTGGGTAAATAACATGTTTAACTCTGTGCTTTTTCAAAGGAGTGTGCCTAACAATGAGATCTTTAATGAGTGAGTACCAAGGATCTAAAGCATCACTGACATCATCAAATGTTTTTATAATATCCCATAGAACATACTTTAATTCCTCTTGGAACTTCTTCTCATTAAAAGTTTTAAAAGATCTATATGAAATTGTATGGTGAGATGATTTGGGGGTGAAAGCATTGGTCTTATGAGTTAAAAATGTGGGGTAATGGTCACTCACGCCAATGGATAGAGTAAGTTGTTCATGAGATTCATTCAAAATATGACACTATACTATGTCACACCTCCCTGTCTCAAAATTCCTCCACTGCTCAAACTACTTTTTCAAGTCCAAGAAAAATCTCTGTATATTCTATGAAACTTGTACAAAAAGCTTTAACAGTCTTTACTCCAACTCTGAAACTCTATCTGCAGTCTCTAACTGTGTCAATCAAATCTACCACTGTTCAATATCCAATTTATCAAATCATGAATATCTGTGTCAATCAGCTCTACCACTGTTCAATACCCAATTCATCAAATCATGAATATCTGCAACTAATGCAGAATATAAGCTGCACTGTTTACTCACAAATAACAATTTCTCATTGCTGATTTGTAAATCAATTAAAGACGTTATACTCCAGGCATGTGCAACTTCCTCCAGGGCATGGGCCAGACAGCAATTTTTAAAGCCACACCGTATGTTGTAAATGTAACCGGATAAAACCAGGTCACGGGCCATATGTTGTAAATGCTAGCATTACTCTATGACTACGAAAAAAACAGCAAACACTCAAAAGTACCATATATAAGCATGATCTATTCTAGAACTGAAAAGTTAAGAGGGATGAAATGCAGACATAATGGCAGGGCTTGAAAATATTATGCTTGATTTTTGCTCATTCAGTTGATTTTTCAGCATGATTTTTTAGAAATTAACGTGAATCCCACAGTCGCATATATCCTCAAGCAGACCTGTATATATGTACAGTGTAACTTTCTAAACCACCCCAGTGTTGTCCCTAGCCTGGTTTAGGAAAGCACTGCACCCTCTCCTCAGTAGGTGGTATTCTGCCCCTCCCCCCCCCCCCCCCGATAGTACCTGGCCCTCTCTGGTAGCTGCCCTCCCTTGGTGGTACTCTGCCCTCTCTGGGGTCTGCCCTCCATTGGTGATACCCTGCTCTCTGTAGGGACAGCCCTCCAAAGGTTTTATATATTGCATACGTTAACATTCTATATGTTTATTTTTGGTATCAACTTGGCATTGTCTACACCATTTTTTGACTTGCAGTGCAAATATTATCTTAAATTCATCAGTGGAATGCATAGCCTCTCTTTTAAAGAGGGTAAATTCAGAAGAGACTTCACTGTGCTTAAAATGCCCTGACAGGCAATCTTCACACTGCCCTGACAGGCAACTAGTACCCTACCCATAGAGGCAACCAGCACCCTACCCATACAGGCAACCAGCACCCTACCCATACAGGCAACCAGCACCCTCCTCATACAGGCAACCAGCACCCTGCCCATACAGGCAACCAGCACAGAACCTGACTAGTGGTCAGGGAACACTGCTGCCAACTCCTGTCCAACTGGCCACATACTCTGGTCCAAATTTTAAAAAAGACAGTTTGTACACTAATCAACCTCTTTATACTGGGGACCTCTATAAAAAAAAGTCAAAATTTGTGATTGCAAGAATGTCCAGTTTGGGGATGTTTTGCTCTTATTTTGTATACTGTTCTGTGTTTAAAACTAAGAAAGATGACACCAGCCCTTTTTAGATGATCACTTCTATCACTCAAATTACCACACGATTGAAATTATTCACTTGGATGCCTAGGGTTCAAGTCATTAAAGTTTGGGTGTTCATAAAACTATGTACTCACCCTGTATGGACAGTGTGTTGACCTCAGCTCCATATGACAGGAGTAAGTCTACTACTGGTAGTTGCCCCTGGCTGCAAGCAACATGGAAGCTGTATGAAATAGAGGACAACAATTAATTAATATATGTACATGCAGTATGAAAATTAAGAGACTACATGTGCTGTTATTCTGTTGGAGCACAAACACTATAAATCATAATATTTTCATGAGCAAAATTTTTTTTAGTGAGACAACAAAATTTTTGACAAATCTTATTGGCTGTGTAGTCAGACAATAAAAGTACTGCCAATGAGCAAATCATTTAAATGTAATGTTTCCATACATAATTAAGCCTTCCCAAGCAAAAAGCTCCATAGATAATAATATTAAATATTCGTGTCTGATCATTATCATAAATTTTTTTAAATATTTGCTCTGTTTATGATTTTTTAAAAGCCATTTTCTACTATTCCATTTTTTGTTTTCATTTTATTTTGTCAGAAACATGCTGGAATTAGATTGAACATCATGATGCCATGATATGCATCATGATCTAGTTCATCATGTCATTGGCCTGATACATCTTTTGCATCATCACATCATTGGCCTGATACACCTTTTGCATCATGATCTAATTCATCATGTCATTGGCCTGATACATCTTTTGCATCATGATCTAATTCATCATGTCATTGGCCTGATACACCTTTTGCATCATGATCTAATTCACCATGTCATTGGCCTGATACATCTTTTGCATCATGATCTAATTCATCATGTCATTGGCCTGATACACCTTTTGCATCATGATCTAATTCATCATGTGACTGGCCCGATACATCTTTTGCATCATGATCTAATTCACCATGTCATTGGCCTGATACACCTTTTGCATCATGATCTAATTCATCATGTGACTGGCCCGATACATCTTTTGCATCATGATCTAATTCATCATGTCATTGGCCTGATACACCTTTTGCATCATGATCTAATTCACCATGTCATTGGCCTGATACATCTTTTGCATCATGATCTAATTCACCATGTCATTGGCCTGATACACCTTTTGCATCATGATCTAATTCACCATGTCACTGGCCTGATACACCTTTTGCATCATGATCTAATTCACCATGTCATTGGCCTGATACATCTTTTGCATCATGATCTAATTCACCATGTCACTGGCCTGATACACCTTTTGCATCATGATCTAATTCACCATGTCATTGGCCTGATACACCTTTTGCATCATGATCTAATTCATCATGTGACTGGCCTGATACATCTTTTGCATCATGATCTAATTCACCATGTCATTGGCCTGATACATCTTTTGCATCATGATCTAATTCACCATGTCATTGGCCTGATACATCTTTTGCATCATGATCTAATTCACCATGTCATTGGCCTGATACACCTTTTGCATCATGATCTAATTCACCATGTCATTGGCCTGATACACCTTTTGCATCATGATTTAATTCACCATGTCATTGGCCTGATACACCTTTTGCATCATGATCTAATTCACCATGTCATTGGCCTGATACACCTTTTGCATCATGATCTAATTCACCATGTCATTGGCCTGATACACCTTTTGCATCATGATCTAATTCATCATGTCATTGGCCTGATACATCTTTTGCATCATGATCTAATTCACCATGTCATTGGCCTGATACACCTTTTGCATCATGATCTAATTCACCATGTCATTGGCCTGATACATCTTTTGCATCATGATCTAATTCACCATGTCATTGGCCTGATACATCTTTTGCATCATGATCTAATTCACCATGTCATAGGCCTCATACACCTTTTGCATTATGATATAGTTCACATCATTAGCTTCATACACCTTTCTGCTTTAGTCAGCTCACATGATCTAGTTCATGTCATTAGCTTGATACACCTTTCTGCTTTAGTCAGCTCACATGATCTAGTTCATGTCATTAGCCTGATACACCTTTCTGCTTTAGTTGGCCCACATGATCTAGTTCATGTCATTAGCCCGATACACCTTTCTGCTTTAGTCAGCCCACATGATCTAGTTCATGTCATTAGTCTGATACACCTTTCTGCTTAAGTCAGCTCACATGATCTAGTTCATGTCATAACTCTGATCCACCTTTCTGCTTTAGTCAGCTCACATGATCTAGTTCATGTCATTAGCCCGATACACCTTTCTGCTTAAGTCAGCTCACATGATCTAGTTCATCATAACTCTGATACACCTTTCGGCTTTAGTCAGATTACATGATCTAGTTCATGTCATTAGCCCGATACACCTTTCTGCTCTAGTCTTCCCACTTGATCTAGTTCATGTCATTAGCCTCATAGAACTTTCTGCTTTAGTTGACTCGCATGATGTAGTTCATCATGTCATTAGCTTGATTCGCCTTTCTGCTTTAGTCAGCTCATTTTAATGACTATAACTTTGTTACAACATACAATAATGATGTTACAAAACTATCATTTACAGATTAAACTTTTACTACATAATGTATTGTATTTCTAAAGCTGAACATCTCAAAACATGATACTGTTGTCCAACCAATAATGCAATTTGTATAGTTTGTCTTCATAAAAAATACTGATGTAAAATATATAGGATGTATAGCAGTGCAGTACACAAGAACCTTTTACCAACTTACATGTAATACAAACCTATTCAAAGAGAGCAATTTATTTTCCACACATCAAGTAAATATCCTCCAAGTCTATATACATGTACATATTATGATTCTTACAGTATCAAAAAAAAATTCTCATAGAAGAAAATTTTCTGCATTAATTATTACAAAATCACTGATCTCCCAAAATTATAAATGCTATAATCATTTATAATTATAGCTATTTTTGGAACAAGAAAAAGCACCTGTATTATCATGTGCTATCTCCTCTCCCCACCTTATTAGAAAAGCATGATTGCTGCCAATCACGTATTGTGAGTTACTTTCAATTTATGGGTATCCAATTTTGTGGTCTGCTTCTTACAAAATGCATGGATACTTAATTTTATGGATTTGTGCTTTGAGAAAAAAAAAATGATCAAATACTGAGCAACAATGTCCATATCTCTGTAAAAGATTATACTGGCATTCACTTCCACACATTTCTGATTAAACAGGCTGAATGACTACTGCAGTAATTCGGTTGATTACATAAGTTTATTCACTGATAACACTTACAATAACTGAAAAGATCTGAATCAAACAAGATGCCAACATCCTTCTGCATGCATGTACAAGCACACTAGCTTACCGTCTATACTTGTGTATAAGTTGGGTCCAAATGCAAACAACATGGACCCTGATCTGCCGTCGCATAATGTGCTGGCAGATCAGGGTCTATGTTGTTTGTTCTACTGATTAGTCCTTACAAACTGCATAGACCCAGATCTGCTGGCGCATTATGCGACGGCAGATCTGAGTCTATGCAGTTTGCAGTTGGTATAAGCTTATACGCAAGTATATACGGTAATTCCACTGCTATAATTAAGACCGCAATGAGTTTTTTCAGTGTTCGTAAAGACCGCTATCAAAACATAAAGCTCTCGACAATTAGGGATCTGGTGCTAAAATATTCCCAATGACAGCAAAGCAAGCTTTTTCAAAACCAAGTTTCTATCTTTTCCAGATATGAACAGTTTTGTTGAAATTGAGTTTCACTCTCTCAACTATGACAATGGTCAAAAAGTGGGAAACTTGAAGTAAAATCTCTTACCACTCTGGGCCTGCCTGATCTTAAGGAGCCCTCTGTTTGCTGAATGGATTCTGATACCATGTGAAACTCTGTACATTACTCACTGTGCCTTAGTGTTATTAGAAGGCAGTAGTGCTCTGTGATGTTTTCAAAGAACACACTAGGGAAAGGTTGCTGTCTCATTTAAGGGAAAGAGGCATTATAAGACTGTTTGTGCAAGCTACATGTAATTCCAGATTTGCTCGATTAAATAAATGGGAGTACAGTGGAAATGTAATCTCAGATAAGGTCTTGATCAACCTGAAGACATCTACCCTAAGCCAATTCTCAGATAAGGTCTTGATCAGCCTGAAGACATCTACCCTATGCCAATTCTCAGATAAGGTCTTGATCAGCCCGAAGACATCTACCGGAAGCCAATTCTCAGATAAGGTCTTGATCAACCTGAAGACATCTACCCTATGCCAATTCACGCAAAGTAGATTATCTCCACACATGATAAAGTGACACTTCTGAAAGATGAGATTAAAATGGGCTTTGCAAAAGCAGGACTGATCTGCTGAATTGTTTATTATATGTATGAAACATAGCAATAACAATGTGCCCTCATGTTCCGTCTGCTCAAGGGAATAGTGAATAGTACTTGTGATCAACAATCTTAAAAAAGTAGTGAAAACATTTTTTTAAAATTTATGAAATGACTAGTGTTTTCATTAGACATGATAATTGATTTCACATTAATACATCTATTCAGTATGGAACAGTGTTTAACAGTAGAATACAGTGAATCATGATCCATACATTATTTTCAAAGATAAATAGTGATTATTCAATAATACGTGTGTTTAAAAAAAGGTGCAAACTGTGCTCTTGTTTCAACAGAATTATCATTGATCGTGAGGTCTTTAAATTCGTGGTTTTGTAGCAACCACAAAATCTGCAAAAATGTATACCTCTCTAAGAATGTCTACAAATTTTGCTTAAAAACAAAAAAACTTAAAAATACTTTTCCCTTCTTGTTAAGTTTTATCTGTTATTCTTCATTCAAGTTGATCACTCATAATGGCTTTGGGAGACAAAAACAGACAAAAATGCCACCTGCATATATGACATGATTTGCAACAAGCTTGCTGGGAAAGAATTTGCAAATAATACAGCAGAATTACATCTACTTTTCTAGCCAACATGTCAGGTCAACCTAATTTCCTTTGTAGCTAGTACATTTTTCACATCTGTCAAGAATGTCTTGAAAACTACAAACAGATTACCATATGTGTAATCACAATAAAATATCTTTACAGCTGAACTGAAATAAATGCCAATCATAGATTATAATGCATTCTCCCTTCTGGGGCAACAACCTAATAGAAAACAAAATTACTGTCCTGAAAGGATATTATCTGTCACTGACTTGTGAAATTTTAATGGAATGATAATCTGAGATGACTGAGATTGAGATAAAATTAAGCAGAATCATTTCTTTGCTTTTCAAATCTGATAGCTGCAATTATCTTAAAATTCTGTCAGGATACAAGATATTGAGATATCAAATATAGCTTTAAGCTATGATTAATGGCTCAGAAGATTCACATCCTGTTGAAACATATTTTTCAAGTCCCATCAAAATGGAAAGGATGTAATAAATGTAAACTAAAAGCAAATTATTGAGCTTGGTTTGTCCTACAACATATAGCCATTTAAGTGCATTGACAAGAAAGGATGGTAGTAAACAACAATTCCAATTCACTACAAAAGTCACAACATCATGACATTGTGAAATGCATTCAGACAAGAAAGGCTGATGGCAAACAACTGCTCCAATTTATTGCAAACAACAACAAAAAATGCATCATTATAGAAATGTGAAATCATGCAGACCAGAAGGGCTAGGTAGTAAAACGGTGCTCATGCTACAAGTCAGCTTCCAGTGTATCCAACATTGCTGATTTTTCTGCTTAAGCTATTCTGTCTAAAAAGAAATCTTGTATTTCATGCATGCAAGTTAGTTTTTGTCATGACACCTATTCCAAGTATTTTTGGGATCTGTGGTGACTTTGTGGTTAAAGTTCTGGACTCACAACTGAAAGTGTGCTGGTTCAGTTACCGTGGTGTGTCCTTGAGTAAGACATTTTACTCCTATTGCCTCACACTGAAATAAATGTTGCGCCACACAACACCAAATCCGAATACATGTATTTTTGCTGCCTGATAAAAATCTTGGTGAAAACTGCTAAACAGCCATCCATTTCCATTTGCTATGAAAATCACAATTTATCATATGGAATCAGGAAATTTATTCAGATCAGGAGGGCATGCAAATTCCTGTTTACAACAAGAATCACAACATTTAGGCACAGTGAATTTCATTTAGACTCCGGCCTGGAGATCACAAACTCTGAGCTCAAATTTCTTGCTCAAAGAGTTTATATTGTTTGTGGTCAATAATCTTACACTGGCATTATTCCATGATAATTATGTATATGAACTATTTTGGGGGGTAATAAATCCAACATACAGTGTACCTGAATGAGAACAATAATAAAATCTGTTCGCAAATTAATGAATTGGAAAAGCTAGGTAGGACTGCACAACATTTTTGATAATCTATGTAAAAAACAATGATGACAGATCACTTTCATTTTGGTCCACAAGGAGTGTTCCAGTTGCACTGAACATGCTATGATGCATTCTTGGTCCCTGTAATCGGAAATTACTCTCTGAACTCAACACCAATTATGTGCCAGAATCCATGGAAAAATTATATACACCCCCATAATTTCGCAGAACTGACTTATTCTATTATAGCAGTCATTATTTTGGAAAATACTCAAATTTATTGTTTCCAAACTGGAATTATGTTTTTCAATAAATAAAACTAGAAAATATGCCAGTATAAGCTCATCTTGCATGTACTATAGTATCACTAATTCAACATCTGTACATTGCTATAATACAATGTCATGAGTGGGAATGATTTCATGGAAGTCAAAGTCAGGAACCAATTTCATGCAAATACAGTTGTTGTTGGTTGATTGATTTTTAATGGCACTTAAGCACATTATTGGCCATATCATTCCAAGGAAATGGGAGCTAAGAGCCTTTCCAAAGGAGGAGTCAAGACAGCTGTACATATCTATTGATTTACAGTACGTACATGTACAAATGGGACCTATATTCTACTTAACCTCTATAGTAAGGTGGTCTTTATAAACAGGTGGTTACTGTAGCAGATTTGACTAATTAAGTATACATGGCAAAATTAGACTGAAATTCACTTTTTCAGAATAACTGCTGTAAAAACATTTTTACTGTATTTGAATCAACATAAACATTATTGTCTTTTATATTTGCAACCCATCCTCTCACTTGCTCTCTTTGTTTTATTTGTGAATAATAATTACAGAAAGTACTTCAAACCTTTCATAAAAAAGGGTTCTGCACAACATAATGTTTTGAGAGTGAAGCATGCTATGATGTACCCCCCACCCCAACAGCACGATTGGTAAAGCATCACTAATAATCCAAGGGTCACAGGTTCGATACCTGCCCAGGTCAGCTTAGGTTGGTTGCCTTGGTGTCCTTGAGAAAAAGGAACTTAACTCCCATATCTTTAGCATGATATATCCAATCATATGTTGAAAGTGATGTTAAAAACCAATTCACCAAAGAACCAGTCAAATACAATGGGTATCCGACTGGCCAGAACTTCTGACACAAAACTTCAACACACAACTTTAATACCGAGACCTTTGCTGTCGATACTGCCATCACCACATGTAGAAACATTATACTTCCAATCTGCTTATACAGGCTCAACAATAATTATATTGTGAATTTATTTATTTTCATAAGTATCAATTTCACGAGGTTTTACCCCAAAAAAACATTTTCATCAGTATCTAAATTCATGGATTTGGGAAAAGGTCCCATTGTTTACACAAATTTGGGAAGAGGTCCTATTGTTTACTCATATTTGGGAAGAGGCCCTATTGTTTATACATATTTGGGAAGAGGTCCTATTGATTACACAGATTGGGAAGAGGTCCTATTGTTTACTCATATTTGGGAAGAGGCCCTATTGTTTATACATATTTGGGAAGAGGTCCTATTGATTACACAGATTGGGAAGAGGTCCTATTGTTTACACTGATTTGGGAAGAGGTCTATTGTTTACACTGAAAGATTGTTTATCATTGGGTATTTAAGTTTGTGGTTTGTAGCAACAATGAAATCCATGAAAACAGGTACCCCATGAAAAACAGTGAATTCACAATAGGTTTCTGTATGTATACTGTCTGGTATCTGGGGTGAACGAGCTACATTAAAACAATGAGTTCACCTGAGATATCAGTTAGTACACATACATTATAAAATCTGTACTCTAATTTATAATTAGCAGCAGTTACCATATCTCTAAACATTATTATAAGGAAAAATTACAAATATTTCAATAAATATGCTGTTCTTATTCTTTACCCAGTTTCATTCATAATTTCATTTGTGATGCAAATGTATATATCCAGTATCTATTCTAGTATGCAAGATTCACACTAATTTCTAAAACATCGTGCTGAAAAATCAAGCAAATGCATGAAAATCGTGCATTATACTTTTAAGCCCTACCTTTATTTTTTTATTAAATCCATTCTATATTCAGAAAATTCCACCCATCCTTTTTTTGCAAATGGAGGGGGGATATTCCCACCTAAATCAGGTGAGGTGGATGACATTATAATGTAAACAGTTGGATGTTATAATTTCATAATGCATGTCCTTATCAACAACATACACCACATGATGATGATGATGAATATGGGAATATGTTATCTCCTATGTTAAGTCTATGGGAGACAATCAGAGTACAGTCATACCTGTGTTAAAGGTCACTTCTATTAAGCAACCACTTTTCTAATACAAACATATTTTGAAGGTCCCTAAAACAACATTTCAGAAGAAATGAACTTGTGTTAAGCAGTCACCTGTCTAAAGAGGACAATTTTTTTATCCTTTACTGGGGTGACTGTTTAATGCAGGTTTGACTATGAAATAATCTGATTCATAATAATTTACCAAGGTGGTTTTTTTCAAAATAATTTATTACTTATTTGCATTTATTATATACCCATAAATGATACATAGCTGTAACTAATAATATTCTGACAATATGATATGGTCATTTGTATCATCTACTAGCATTTTTAAATCCCGTATCACCATAATCCGAAAACTGTAACTACTTTATGACATCAAATGAAACAACCCCACACATCCCAGTTCTCGAGAACTTAACATTATAGAATCAAAACAAATGTAATATTTTTTAAAAAAAATACAGTTTCAAACTTCATCCAACAGTCTTTCTGGCAAAGTTTAAAAGCACACAAAACAACCACCAGTTGGCACATGGGGATCACAGATCTAGGGTTCATTCTAGGCTGTGCTCTTGCCCCACTGACCCCTATTTTTCATCTTTGCCGCAAGAAAGTTCCCTCTACAGTGCCCATAAGGTGCATTAAAAATACCCAAGAAAATAAAGATAACATATTGTTATGAGTGATTTTAGACAGACTGAATCAAGCACATCCAAACATTAATTAATAGAATACACTCATTGCAAACAAAGCATAAGATGATCAATTTCATTGGCTGACAGAAATGTCTCACTGACTTTGATTAGCTTGTGCACTAATCGAGAGCAAATGGTCAATGATCATTTATAAAAAAAATGTGAAAAAGAGAAGTTGAGTAAAAACACTGCCACATTCATTTCCAGCATAGCATGCATGGAGGAAAAATATGTAGACTCAAATGTCCAAAATAAATTTTAGAGGGAAATGGTTACTCAAGCATGAGGAATTCAAAAGCAAGGCTCACAACGGAGAGGCTAATAATAATCACATGCACTTGGGTTGTGGATTTATTAATTTCTGCAATAAATATTCACTTTTCTAAAAGAAACCAGTTTAATGGGGAGAGATCAATAATGATACGAAATTTCCTGCTTTTCTTGGTGACTAGGATGATTGGGGAGTAGAATGCGTGAGATTGATCATTCAGGACCCTCTTGATTGCCTGTTTCTGCAAAAGGATGTGCACCTCTTCCCTTAATTTCACCAGATTGGACTGGTGAAAGAACATGGGAGTACTTGATAAAGGGGGTTGTTCCAGAAACTGAAGTTGGTAACCTTCACTCACAATAGAAAGGCCCCACCCACTGTCCATGATGCTTGACCAAGCCTCCAAAAAGAAGCCTAGACGAGCACCTATGAGGACGTCTGGGAGAGGAATGCATGGCAGGAGATGGTGTGAGTCCCTAGGGCCATCCCTCCTACCTTGGGAAAGGAAGGTGGGTTGGAGAACTTTCTCCTAGAGGCTCTTCAGCAACTTCCACGACAAGGAAGTTCTGCTGATAAAGCCATTCCAACAGAATGTGAATGCTGGGATGTCTTGGCCACCGCTTCCAGTACGCGTTGTAATCCAGCTGGATTCAGAGCGGCCTCCTTCAGCATACAAAACGAAGTAGCTGAGAAGAGGTCAGCATTTGTATTCTGTTTAAAATTCCATTCAAGCTTGCATTTTACCCATCATCTCATTATTTTTCATTTATGATTTCAGAAATGCATTCAGATTTTGTGTTTATCACTTTCATTCATTATTTCCTTTTGTTTTCACTTGTTTGGAATGAAGTTGGGTTTTCTATTTTTAAAACTGTTCCTGTAAAGAGAGAGAACTACAGCTTTTGTATCTTGTCTTATTAAAAGTAATGAAATAGCAAATGTATAAAATGCAAATGCCAGCACTGAATTTACGATAAATTAAAATATAACTGCAAACGCAGTAAGTGTAAAAATGTAGCTGTAGAGTATTCATCAGAAAAATTTCTTTCTTTTTTTGTTTTCTTCAAATAAAGATTGTACAGTTACAATTACAAGTGATGATGTCATCACATCAAAGTTGGTAGAATAATACATCGGCCTCAACAAGAACAATGTCATGGCTTGTAAGGGGTATAAAACTGTCTGTCAGTGTAAAGATCCTGCATTATCATGCAAAAATGCTTTTGGCCATGTAAATTTACTGGCACCTTGAAAATAATCAGCTTTCAAATCCATTATAAAATGCACTCACATTTCAATCTATTTTTGTTTATCATTTATTGTTCTGTGTTTTGCTTTTGTGCTTCAGTTTTATTCCAAATGCATTCATCATTTCATTTGCATTCATTCTGCATTTCATTTCATTTGTGTCCATTCTGCATTTCATTTGCATTCATTTTGCATTCCATTTGCATTCATTCATATATCAATTTGTGTTCATTCTCCATTCCATTTGAGTTTCATGGTCTGTACCTTTAGTGTCCCTTATAGACAAGGGTCACTGTGAGTTTTCAAAACAGATCATACTTTTCTGGGAATTATTCATTGACTTTTTGAAGATCTGTGTGACCTCTACAATTTTACAACATAACCTCACTCAAACATTACTGCCATTCAGCAGGAGTCATGATGTCAGAAAACTTGAAAACTGATTACACACTGCATGAATGCCTGTAATGGCACAAATGCCATTCATGCATATGGGTGTAATAAAGTTTCAGTCATCATGACTTCAAGAATATTGTAAAATATGAATTTAATTTCTTATAATTACAAACAGTTACAAAAATAATAAAGAATCTCAAGAAATAAAAAAGAACAATATTTTAGACAGTTTACAAATATTGTCAAAGCACACAAGGGAGCATGAATACAAAAGTAGTTCCTTGCTGGTATTATGAAATAATAACTTCTAGTATTCTGCATCACATGATACGATTTTAGTAAATTTAGATGCTTCTTACAAAGTCTTGCTAAAATTTTCCAATTATATAAATATAACAAACTCAAATGTGAACAGCATAGACCCAATCTGCGATTGCATAATGTGCCTGTAAATTAGGGACTATACTGTGTGTTCTACTTATTTTCTTAAGAAAGGAGTTCACACCCTGAATTACTGGTACATTAAGAGATGGCAGATCAGGGACTGTACTGTGTGTTCTAGTTATTTTCTCAAGCAAACGGTTCAGACCCTGATCAACTGGTGCATTAGGGAATGGCAGATCAGGGTATATATACTGTGTTCTACATATTTTCCCAAGCAAACAGTTCAGACCATAATCTACTGGTACATTATGGAATGACAGATCTGAGTCTACATTGCTTGTTCTACTTATTTTTCCAAGCAAAGAGTTCAGACCCTGATCCACTGGTACATTATGGAATGGCACATCAGGGTCTATACTGTTTGTTCTACTTATTTTCCCAAGAAAGTAGTTCAAACCCTGATCTACTGGTACAGATGGGAATGACAGATCAGAGTGTATACTGTTTGTTATCCTTATTTTCCAAATAGTTCAGACCCTGATCTACTGGTATATTATGGGATGACAGATCTGGGTCTGAACTGTTTGTTCTACTTATTTTCCCAAGCAAACAGTTCAAAATCACAGTACTGATTTTATGCAGTTTGTTCTACATGTACTTCTTTTCTCAAGCAAACAGTTCAGACCCTGATTTACTAGTACATTAGGAAATGGCATATCTGGGTTCTATACTGTTTGTTCTACTTATTTTCCCAAACAAACAGTTCAGATCCTGATCTACTGGTACATTATGGAATGACAGATCTGGGTCTACACTGCTTTTTCTACTTATTTTCCCAAGCAAACAGTTCAGAATGACAGTCCTGAGTATATGCTGTTTGTTCTCCTTATTTTCATGAGCAAACAGTTCAGACCCTGATTTGGTACATTATGTCATGACAGATCTGGGTCTACACTGTTTACAATCTGGGTGCATCTTATAAACCAAGTCCTATTTTCAATATTTTTCCCAATTTTTCCACCAAATTATTCTTCAAACTGCTCCACAGATGATGTCATAAACAATGCCACTGCCTACACAAACCATCTGATACCTAGGTAACATAATTTCTATTATTTTTTTGATACATTTTTAATGAAAAGATAAGAAAAATTTGCCATGAAAGTGCTAGATCTGCTAGCTTAAGCATTTAAATTTTCTGTTTTAATCCATTACTTATAGCAAATTCTTTCAAAAGCAAGGTTAAATCATGAAAAAGTCTTTCTGCAATGGTGTCCAAGTTGTAAGGGGAGGTAACCCACTGAGGAGTATGATTCTTCTTGTGTCCCTTTGCTACCTAAAATACTTCTTCAACGGAAATATGGTGGATAAAAAGAAAATAATGTGAATTCACTGATTTTCGTGGGTGCCAATTTTCGTAGATTTAATGTTTGCTTCAAACCATGATTTTAAGGACCAAATGAATGACGATCTCTCTATGGAAACAGCATAACCACTTGCCCAATCCACAAATTTAAGTATGCACAAAAATGTCATTTTTCACAAAACCATGAAAATTGATATACACAAAATAAA
The DNA here is from genome assembly GCA_029931535.1 of Margaritifera margaritifera. Lineage (NCBI taxonomy): Eukaryota > Metazoa > Mollusca > Bivalvia > Unionida > Margaritiferidae > Margaritifera > Margaritifera margaritifera. Next base: position 475,993 of record JAQPZY010001646.1, read on the forward strand.
TGAATTCACAGTATTTTTTTTTTTATATCGACATACAACTTACACAGAAAGCCCTTTGGGTCCCAGTTTGGAAGGCTGAACCTTCTTGTTCTTGAGAACCTTGCTCATTTTGGACAAATCTCCATTTTCCACAGCCTTCAAGAGTTTGGCATCATGCTCATTCCATTCAGACAGCTGAAATGTTTGAACAGAAACTGCATATAACATCCAACTGTCCACAGTGGTCATCTTTCCCTAGTAAGCACTTGAATACATGTACACAAGGATTCTGCTGAACAGTGTCTTGACTGTGAATGGTGTTACGATGAGGTAGCTACATGCTTACACAGGTGAAACAGAAAATCATTTCATATCAGGGTACAAACTTTCAGCCTATAGCAACCAGGGGTGAAATGATTCATTGATGCATCGATAATTTTGCCATTTTACAAAAGGTGGAGAATCAATACAAAACAATACTTACATCTACCTTGTAAAAGCTACTTTTAATCTTAATGACCATGAATAATTATGAGTTGTTTGCCTCTTTATTCTTTAACATGTATCAATATGTACAATATGTATGATATTGAAGTTCGGGTATCGCAATATGTATCTCTATGTGGCAGAGGCATATCAATTGAAGATAGCAACTGATGCAGAAGTTATGACATTCAAAAACATTTAAACCGCACCTTGCCACTGTTGGCATCACTACCACGGATACTGAAAAAGAAATACCTATGTCTCATCATTTACTAGTGAGACAAAATGCAATTATTGATACTTATGGTCAGGTGAACCACAATTTAGTCCTTCCAAACTATACATAATGCAAGGTAAGGAGGTTATCATGTGCAAATGAACTAAAAGAAAATACTCTATTTGACCTACCATGGACTTGGCATATTCATTACATGTATATGTATTTGGTACCTTCTGAATTGCAAATTTAAAATATCATGGTTATGTTCCATTATAAAATTTGCTCTTGTAAAAAATTTGGGATGATTATCTAAACCTGAGTTATAATTCCCAGGATTAAATGACATAAGATTTTTACTGAAATGAAATTTAATTGATAATTATCGGATAACAAAAATTATTAGGCTTGGGTAATCTTAAAGTCAAATACTGCAGTTAGACATTGTTAAGATCAAAAGCAACCTTACAATTTGTACGGACTAAAACCTAATGCAGCATAATTACATGTAATTTTGGTATGTAAAAGTACATTTCAATATGAAAGTCTATACTTGTTTTTTAATAATACCATATATACTCGCGTATAAGCAAATACCAACTGCAAACTGCATAGACCCAGATCTGCCATCGCATAATGTGCCGGCAGATCTGGCTCTATGCAGTTTGTAAGGTCTAATCAGTAGAACAAACAACATAGACCCTGATATGCCGGTGCATTATGCAACGGCAGATCAGGGTCTATGTTGTTTGCATTTGGACCCGGATTATTTGCTAGTATATATGGTAATAATAATAATAATAATAATAATAATAATAATAATAATAAAAAAAATAATAATAATATTAATAATAATAATATCAATAAAACAGTATTTCTTCCATGATAAGACCTGGGGGCCAGCCCAATTAATTTATCAAAAAGTATGGGGTGGGATTATATCATTAGTATAATTGCCAACAATGTGTACAAATGGGGAGTGGGCTTGTCATCAAGCATGGGCGTATCATAAATATGGTAATATAATATATTTAGTATGGGGTTTGTTTTTTCACAAACAATATTTGTACTATTTGCAATATTTGTTCACAAATAAAAACCTCAAGGGCTATATTTTATGGAAGGCAAGTTGTTTGCCAATATTGGTTTGATGTACCATATTTATCTATGTTCAAACAACTGTGATTGATCTAGATCTGCTAGAACATAATGCAATGGTAGATCAGGGTCTATGATGTTCATTCTACTGATGATTTCTAGCAAATGGTGTAGACCTGGATAAGAAATCATACAACTCTGGTGCTTGCATTTAAGCTTGACATTTTATTTCAACCAATCAAAAATTGCATAACATCTGGATGCTTGTTTCTGATTGGCTCATTGTGGAAATTCAATCTCAGACTCAAGTTCAGAGTTTTATGATTTCCAGTCCTGGATCTGTCCATGCATTATGTAACAGATGATCTGGGTATACATGTACATAGTCATGGATCCCACTACACTGTTTGAACTATATTTTTCTATATAATGTACCCAAATATATGGTGACCATGCCTATATCACAGCATGGTACACTTGTGAGGCTCACTTGAAAAATAAAAAAAGAATTTAATTTCACAAAGGACAAGAAAAATCTGCAAAAGAGTAGATTCCACTGCAAATCTGCAAACTCTATGAAAAATCCACAATTTACAGAAAAATCCACAAGTGTGGTTACCTTGGGGACCATTTTCTGGGAGAATAAACATAAATGGTACTGAAATGTAATACAGTGGTCCCTCAATATTAAGTACCTCAGTATAACATGACTCCTCAGGCCCCCCAAAAAAGTGTTTCCAGTAAAATAACATTGCCGAAATTGATTTGTGCATCTAATTGAGTCGGTTTTGCCCAGTACTTTGAAATATTATTTATGTTTTTGTTTTTTTTTTAAAAATCCTACCTGCCTACACTAATTTTAAAACCAGTGCAATATGAAACAGGAAACACCTATTTTTTTTTTGGGTGGGGGGGTCTCATATAACACAGGTATGGTCATGGATTCCATTATTCTGGTTCATTACATTTTTCCAGGTAATATACCCCAGTATATGATGACCTTGCCTATATCATGGTATGCTTGTATGGCTTCCTTGAACAGCATTATAGTACAGTACCACTGTGTATAGATAAATCTGGTATGCTCTCTTACATCTTACCACTAAGTCATGTTCAAAGGATTCGCTACTTGTATTTTCTGTATTGTAAAGTGTCAATAGAATACACTCCTAGCTACCTGATAAGAGACAAATACATGTATCTGTTACAAAAACATTCAAACAAAATTCTTAAAATGAACCTGAGATGATAACCATATATATACTTACGTATAAGCCGATACCAACTGCAAACTGCATAGACCCAGATCTGCCGTCACATAATGTGCTGGCAGATCTGGGTCTATGCAGTTTGTAAGGACTAATCAGTAGAACAAACAACATAGACTCTGATCTGCCGGTGCATTATGCGACGGCAGATCAGGATCTATGTTGTTTGCATTTGGATGTGGCTTATACGCGAGTATAAATGGTAGATCTAATGCAGTAAATTCTTACCTTTCAGACATTTCAAAAATATTTTCATTTTATTGTATTTATTCATAAAGAAACAACTCACAAGTAACCAACTCATCTAGCACTGTACGGCAGCTTTATCTTACGGAATGCTGAATTAAATATGATAGCAGCAGTCATACTTTGTGATATTAATTATGGCCAGTGACACTTCAGCAGTTGTTTTTTTTTTAAAAAATGCCGCCAGAATTTTGCTGCCCCATAAAATGTGTCACCCTAGGCCTGGGCCAAGTCAGGGTGTGTGGAAAAATGTCACTGGCTATATACATAACCTCAGTTACAAAACTATCATGCAGTATAGTAAGGCAGCCAAAGAAAAGAGGGATTGAAATGGACAACTTGCTTTACCATGTGAACATGCAAGAAGCATAAATCAAAAGGTTTAAATAGCAAATTCTATGCAACTTATTTTACTGTGTGTATAGGCATTTAGACTACCTGAATAGACTGCAATTTGTGTTGTTGCATAGGTTTACAGCATTATTCAGAATGAGAAACAACAGTTTCATGTACCTGGTAATTAAACTGAAGTTTCTTTTAATGGGAATACTAATTTTGTTAAAATCAATACAGCTTTCAGGGGTCAAGCTAGACTTGAATTTTAGGGATAAGTGACTTCTTCTTTTGGATAGAATTGGGAGAAGTGAGAGATGAACAGGAAGAAGTGGGAGCAAAGAAAGAAATGCAATATATATATATATATATATATATATATATATATATATATATATATATATATATATATACATATACACACATTCACCACCCCCTCGATAACTCGCACCTGGATAACTCACGAACCGGCTTATAACACAGAGTCCGGCATTTATCCCACTTTTTTTTACTAGAAAATACAAAAATAATTGGCCCCTATTTGTTGAAAGTGAAGAAAATTGCGATCAAAATTGTTAAATGAAACTTTGATATATTGCTCATTTTATCATCGTAAATCGTGGTTAGTACCCGGAAATTTGAATCAACATCATGAAATTCTCAACTTTTAATAAGAAATTATATACTTTGTTAAATTTCCTTTACAAACAACATTCTCAGTTTGCTGTAAATAACAATATTCGACAAAATTTTGATCAATGAAAATGTCAGTAATGAGTTGCACTTTAGATTATGGCCACTTGTCAACAGAATGTTTACAAGCATTTAAGTTCAATGTCATTCTTATTTACAGGTAGACTGGGTTTTCTTCCATTTTATTGCTTCACATCCTGTTGATATAGATCAAGTGAAAATGTGTATAAATAGGGATTTTGTTAAACAAATAATTAATTCCTATTTTAGATCAGTCTGTGGGAATCCATTTGTGATCAGAGTTTACATTGTGCCATTGAAATCAGATATAATTCGAGAGGAATTATTTATTTAATATATATTCATTGGAATTACTAAAGTGCTCATGAACTTTTGAATTAATACATTACTCTGGACTTTTGTGAACTCATTCATAGACATTTTGGATCATATCATTGTGTTATATCAGGATATTCAAGACTACTGGAACTCATCCGGAACATTCTATATTTTTGGACTTGTTATTGGGACATTTAGGATTATTTGGAATTTGTTTCACAATATCGTAATTATCTCTTGAATTTCACTTTGTATTATAGGGAAATAAATTGGTTGTTGATATTATTTACATTGTTGATTTCACTTTCTTTCTGTTACATATTTTTTAAGACCTAGAGTCATAACAATGTATAAATGTATAATAACGTTGTGCATTGGTTAGATATTATTTGCTTCACTACTTTTTTCGTATTTTAATAAAAATGAGTGATGTAAAAAAAAAAAGCAACCTTGACCTTATAGCGCTTCTCGAATTCCACAACATAGCATTGTCCCATACATTTCTGACCTGAAAATGTTTATTTTTAGGCTGTATCTTCTATCACATAATATTTAGACTTTGCTTTCTACGAATTGTATATTTTCCTTAATGTATGTGCCTAAGAACACACCGTCTAATGAAGAGGTACTTCTGAGACACGGCGATGTCTGCCATTATTACCCCTTGACAGGTTCACTTACGGTTTCAAACTGACTTTATGAAGAAAATAATGTAAGCACGGCAGTTAAAATCTTCAGAAAATATATTAAGAAGTACTTTCACTGATTCTATTTTTAAAGCACAAATTGTTGTTTACAAATTGATGTTTTAAGTTTTCATCATCAAATGATAACTTGCAGAAATCAGGCAGTGATAACTTTTTTTATTTGTGGGGGAAAGGGTTAATGGTCAATCAGCTATTAAAACACATACCTGTGAATGTGCAAAAGTTTGTATTGTCAGCGCAATTGATATCTAGACTCGTTCAGGTCACATCAAATACATTTCGCCTGGGGCTACAACACTGTAACTACTCGAGGGAGCATTTCAAAACCCATAAACTACTGTCACTCAGTCTACATCTAAAAAGTCACAGGGTGAAGTCCTTTTCGCTTTCCTATAGATGAAGGCGAACTTAACATTTTTTCGCCAACTTAGTTGCCCACTTCACCTGGTAGTTTGACCCCTGAGTTTTAGAAATCATAATATAGTTTCCTAATTTTGTAAAGTTTCTACTTACATCAGTTGTGCTCCTCCTGAACCAACTAAACTTCCCTAATTTGTTCTTTGTCTTTTTTGAACTCATGTTGCCAGTCTTCTTCTCAATTCAAACCAGTCAATTCTCAAAAGTCCTTTGAATAAATTTTGTCTCAGTCTGGGTCAAAGGTCAGGGCAGTATCGATCTTCATCTGGAAAAATACAGAAAGAATATGCATATACATGTCTGACTATACATTCTATTTTCTGACTAAGGAAGATCAAAGGGGAAATTTACATAGCTCTGTGGTATAATAAGTAAAAGTACATCAAGAGAACAATCTTGATAAAGCATAGATCTAGGCATGTCTTTCCATGATCAATAAGTACAATTAGAACAAAAGGAATTTAATACAAAACAAAACTCAGAAGTTTTAAGGATTTGAAATATGCAATATGAGCTTAATTATATGCAGACCCCTGATCCTACACATTGTATGTGCAACCTTAATCATAATCCATATGAAAAAAAAAACCAAATTGTTAAAATTTCTTGTCTAACTAGAAATGTGTCCATATGCCATAGATACCCACACCAATATGATACAATAACTTTCTTAGTCAAACAGGGGCCATAATTTCATATAATTTTGCAGGTAAACAGCAAAAATCAAACCTGTCCTATGTCTTCTTTATATAAAGCATCATACTGAATTTGGTTTCCATCCACGAAGCGCTTCAAAAGACACTGAATAGCTATTGAAGAGCAAATTTCTATGTCAAACAGGGGCCATAACTCTATAAAACTTTGCTGGAAAATGGTAAAAATCTAACTTGACCAAAATCTCCTTAATGTAAAGCTTCACACCAGATTTGATTTCAATCTATGAACTCTATCAAAAGTCACAGAACAAAAATTTAATAGAATTGATTTGACCTAGATATTCTTAAGGTAAAGTCTGAAACCAAATGTTACTTCAATCCATTAGTTCCTTTAAAAGTAAATGAGCTGAATCTAAATTGAAGGGCAAAGTGCTACATCAAACAGGGTCCATAACTCTGTAAAATTTTGCTACAAAGCTGTTAACATCAAACCTGACCTAGGTCTTAAGTGAAGCCTCATTCCAAATTTGATTTCAATCCATGAACTTCTTCAAAAACAACTGACTGGAAATGAAATTTGAGACTGACATGATGGGACAGAAAGTAAGTAAGTAAGTAAGCAAGTATGTATATATGTATGTATGTATGTATATATGTATGTATGTATGTATGTATGTATGTATGTATGTATGTATGTATGTATGTATGTATGTATGTATGTATGTATGTATGTATGTATGTATGTATGTATGTATGTATAATAATGATACTTTATTTATAAATGGCGACTCATTTAGTCAAGGACTATTCTCCCTTGAGGCCCTTTTAAAAAAAAGTATAACAATCTGCATCATACAAAAGATTATAGTACATTTGTAATTACTATTTATTTTAACATGTCTTTAGTATTATCGATATTAAATTCTGTTATAATCTATTAATAGCACATACATACTCATGATATCTCTTCTTAAATACTTTTTAAAAAAATTATGCTGATTTTACATGCACAGGATGTATCAGAGTATTGGAAGCTTTTCTTAAATTGATCTTTTCTTAGTTTTGGAAGGTTTCCATGTGATGTTGATTTCAACTGGTAATGTGTTGCAATAGACCTGAATAAATCCTGAAGATACTCTGGTAGAGCTCCATGTAGACATTTATATATAAGAACTGCCTTGTGAAAATCAGTTATTTCATATATTGTAAACCATTTTAGTTCTGTAAACAATGCTTATGATGAATAATCAATAGATGCATCTAAAATAATGGTGCTGCCATATTCTGAAGTTTATAAATCCTGTCAGGCTGAGATTTGGCACAGTTTCCCCATACAGTTGAGCAATAACCCATTGTTGGATGAATATATGAATTATATTATAGAATGTGAGTTTCTTTAAGTAAATATTTCTTGATTCTGCTGTGTAGGTCAATTTTGGATGACAGTGCTTTACAAAGCTTGTCAATATGGTATTCCCATTGTAAATTATTATCCACAGACACACATACAAGCTTCTCATGTTTTACATTTTCTAACTGATGATTATTTATTGTAAGAGATAAATTTGGGTTCCATGACTTATGTAGTTTTTGTGATGTTCCCAAAATCATACATTTTGTTTTACCTTCATTAATTACCATCTTATTTTGTTGTGCCCAACTTTGAACTCTAATAAGGTCCGAGTCTAATCTTGCTTGGATAACTTCAATATCAGAACTAGATGCATGCAAGGTTGCATCATCTGCAAACAAATCTGCATTTGTGGATTCATTATTTAATGCAAGATCATTTACATAAATAAAAAAGAGGACAGGGTCTAAAACAGAGCCTTGAGGGACCCCTGAATGAATAGTGTGAGTTTGTGAACTAATATAGCCCAATTGTTACTTGTTGAGGCCTTTGGTTTACATGTACATGTAGGTATGATCTAAAACGGTTTAAAGAAGAATTATCAAACCTGTAACAGTTCAACTTTTGCAGCAGAATTTCATGATCAACTAGATCAAAAGCTTTCTTGAAGTCAAGGAAACAATCCCAGTCAAAGAACCATTATTCATTTTTTGTAGCCAAAGATCTGTTAATTTGGTGAGTTCTGTTTGGCAAGAGTGATATTTGCTAAATCCTGATTGTGCCTTATGAAATAGAAAGTATGTTTAACAAAATGCATAGACCTGCATAGCTACATGGTTTCCAAATAAGTCTGATAATATAGGTAGAAGGGGTATTGGCCTGTAGTTCCCTGGATCCTCCTTTTCTCTTTTCTTAAAGACGGGTGTAACCTTTGCACATTTCAAGGTATCTGGAAAGTTACCACTCATTATATTTAAGTTTATTATATGCATTAATGACTTTGTTATTACTGGTGCAGCAATTTTAAGAATTCGTGGACCAATGCCATAAAGTCCAGTGGGTTTATTAATACTCAACTTATTGAGCATATCAAAAACCTCAGCTTCACTAACATTAGCTGCTGAAAAATATTTATCATCGGGAATTTTAGCTCTTATAAATGAAAGAAAGGCATCAAGCTCAATGGGGATGTAAGTCTGGTTCTGAATACAATTACTGGAGATGCTTGTGATGCTTGTGAAGAAATTATTGAACATTTCAACAATATCTTGAACAGATGTTGCTATGTCATCATTTTGCTTAAGTCTAGGGGGGAAACAACTGTTCTTGGATGGGTTCAGCTCTTTTAGTTGCCTCCACAATGTCTTGGTACTCTTACTTTCATCAATAATATGTTTATAGTATTCTTCTTTTGCCTTATCAATCAGGTACTTAGCTTTATTCCTCCATTTTCCGTAATTTTTCATGTCTTTTATCTTGTGGAATGTATCCCTTAGATGCCTAGCCTCATTGATCTCAGGAGATAATCCACTTGGTGTTTAATCCTTTTTGATCTATTAGGGTATAACCATTTCAGCATAATAGTGGATGTATGGTAACAGTTAAAAGTTGAGTTCTAAAAATAGCAACAGTAGGCTGAAGTGCCTTGCCCAATGACAAACTATGGTAGTCAATCCTGGCTGATTTTATGTGGTTTTTGATATGTCATTTATATATTTTTATACTATTAATAATGGTAGCCATGTTAAACAATGGATTGTCATCATTTGTACAAACTTTAAAGGTCTTCATGCCAGGATGCTTTTTGTCAGATTTGGTCAATTTAAGTCTGTTCAGCAGTTTTTGAGAAATCATTTAAACTTTTATCTATTTTCAGTCATGGCAGCAACATGTATATTTGACAGCAGAACAGCATCATTTGCAACAATGTGAAAGCTCTTGCTGCCAGGATCTTTTTTTTGGTCTAATATGGTCAAATTCTGACTTTTGATCTATCAATCAGGAGCTGCCCTTTCTCAATTGAAATGCAACTATGAAGTTGAGGAAGGTAGCACTAAATAGTTTTCAGTTGCAGCCTGGGTCGAAAACGCACCGTCTCACCTTGGAAGCCACATGATAACAAAATAAAACTCCATAACAATCAAATGTATACATTTTTAAACTCATCAAAGAATGGAGAAACCAGATCAGTAGAAAGACTGGCATGACAAACCTATACTGAACAAAATCTGAGACATTTCACATACAGCTGATCAATGCATCAAAAACGTGGTCTCTCGTTACAGTGGTCTTTCAAACCAGATTTTACCAGATTAGCACCACTTTAATTTAGGACCAAGTTGACATCATTAGAAGTCTTTTGGTGAAAACCAAATGCCATTATGACCATCGATTCAGGGGGAGTAGTGACAACAAGATCGTAAGATGGCCATTGTGCAGCCATATTTGATGTATGATTGGCACCATTTTCATTTAGGACCAACTAGGTATCATAAGAAGTCTATTGGTAAAAATCCCATGCTAATATAGCCATCCGTTTGGGAAGAATAGAGATAACAATATTTTCAAGATGGCCAGACTGAGGGTCATTTGCATAATTTTCATTTAGGACTAACTAGACACTTTAATAACTCTTCTGATGAAAAGCCCATGACAAAGTGACTTTCCACTTAAGAGGAGTAGCAATAACAAGATTTACAAGATGGCCACCATAGTGACCATATTGGACATCAGATTGGCACCATTTTAATCTAGGACCAACAAGACATCATAATAAGTCTTCTGGTGAAAACCCTGTGCTGTTAAGACTTGCTGTTTTGGAGGAGTAAAGATAACAAGATTTTCAAGACGTCTGATGTGGTGACCATACTGGATATCAGATTGGTACCATTTCCATTTAAGTCCAACTAGACATCATAAGAAGTCTTTTGGTGAAAGCACAATGTCAACATGACCAGCCATCTAGAAGTAGTGATACAATTTTCAAGATCCCGATTATGGTGGCCATATTGGAGGTCAGATCGGCACCATTTTGATTCAAAACTAAACATTATAAGCAGTATTTCAACGAAAACCCCATGTTAATATAACTATTCATTCAGGAAAAGCAGTGATAACAAGATTTTCAAGGAGGCCATTGTGGCAGCCATACTGGATGTCTGCGCAGCACCATTTTCATTTAGGACCGACTAGACATCATAAGAAGTCTTCTGGTGAAAACTCTAAGTCAATATGTCTTTCCATTCTGGAGGGCAAGCAATAAAAAGATTTTCAAGATGGCTGCTGTGGTGGCCATATTGGACATCAGATCGGCACCATTTTCATTTATGACCAACTAGACATCATAATAAGTCTTTTAGTGAAAACCCATGTTGGTATAATCATTCATTTATAAGAAGTAGTGAAAACAAGGTTTTCAAGATGGATGTCCAAGCAGCATCATTTTCATTTAGGACTAACTAGACCATGGGATGAATGTGTGTGTAAAGTTTCATGGCAATCCTCCAAGTAGTTTAGCAAAAATAGTGATAACAATCTTGTGCTAATGTACAGACAGATGATGGACAACAGACCATCCCATAAACTCTCCTGGTCTATGACCAGTAGTGCTAAAAATGGGCAGCTGCTCATGCACATTGTATGTCAAAACTTAATCTTGAACCCAGCCAGCACAAATGTCTTTCTACATTAGAATCATCCCCTTGTGTATACGACATGAAATCATGCAGACTTAACACAAGTGTAGACTACCTATGAAATTCTGGAACCAGGAAATTTGACTGCTCAAGCAGAAACAAGAAATATGACAAATTAATCTCCAGGGACCGTGACCTCTTACCTCTTAGCCTTAAAATAAATAGGGAGCTACCCCTGCCCAAGTGTTGTCCACCTATGAAGTTTGACCAACATCAGGACAAGGAAACTTGGCTTATCATGCAGAAAGGAAAATCTGCTTAGTTTCAGTGACCTTGGCCTTGGACCCAGCAGTTCCCAATACAATCGGCTTCTGCCTATACCCACGGGAAAGGCACATATTAGGTTTGCAACAAAAGAAAGACCACAACAAACTAAACTTGTGTTGCATAAAACACCTCATCCACGGATGGATGGATGGACAAATGGAAATCTCTGCTGCTCTACCCCACCCACTCCATATGTTGGGGGGTGGGGGTGGGGGGAAAGAGGAATATTATTGCTAGTCTTTTTTTTTCACATGATGGAAATGTATCTATCTATTTATCTATCTATCTTGTGTTAAATGATTCATTTCTAACTGAATAGAGTATTATAATGTGAGTACTGATTCAATTAAAATCAATGGTACAGTACAACACAAACTCTGTATACCTATAATACAATGCATATCCACCCTAGTACATGTATAAAGGTTTGAAGTCAATAAGAACTAGATACAATTATTATCTATCCATACAATAAGTTCAATATACACAGTAAACACATCTAACCCAACAGTATTTGTTTTGGATCTTGGGGATAACAGTAAGATACAATATGACTTTATCCAGTTGGATTTATACTCTAAATACCAACAAGCACAGATTCATTTTGGTCATAATATACATCTACTCCAAATAAACAAATCTTCTTAGTGAAAATATTAACTATAAAATCCATAAGATTAAACCAAAATATATGAGAACAGCTGATCTTTTTTTTTTTTCTGACAAAACCTTTACTGTCCTCTATGTTTTATGTATATGGTAGTGATGAAATCTGATCAATAATGGGACAACGATACCATTATACCATTGCAATAAGTTATGCAGGAGCAGTAAACTGGTTATCTTATACAAGATCAAACTTGTAAACCTGCAGACAACCAGTGCAATCATTTCTGTGTGTGCGTAAACATGGACAGATACATATAATTTAGTATCATCAGAAACACCGAGTGCGCACAGCTGCAGAAATTTATCAGTTTTGTCACAGGAGTCTGATGTTTTATCAATAAAAAATCGGAAAATTTGTGAAAATACAAAATAAACATATTCTTACTATAAATATATATTGAATATTTATAGTATAGATATGGTTTTTTGTGTTTTCACAAATTGTCATCATTTTTTATTTATAAAATGTCAGACTCCTGTGGTTTTGTCAGTAAAATACATGTTATATCACACATTAAAGGTTGCTTTTTTCCATCCCACAATGGCCAGCTTAAATTTTAGCTCATGTAGCTGTCTCATGAAACAGTACCCCTGTAATAAGCTCAGCCATCTGTGATTACACATAATAGGGCAAAATCAACTGTACTGTTTACATAACTGCTTTGTCTGTCATTTTGGCGGGATTTTTTGCTGCACATCAACTCATGAAATGCTATATAGTGCCAAGGCAATTTCAGTAAAGTACCTTGCCCAGAGACACACCAAAGCATCCACCCTGTGCTGATCTGGGCAGGATTCGAACCCATGAACTTTAGCTTGTGAGCCTGGAGTGCTAACCAGTAACCACCCCCACTCTCTGAGTCTATACAATTAAGTAATATTTGCTCCTGTAACAAAAGACCACGATGTCATTCATTAGAATCTATACAATATATGACAAGATATATTAAATTCCTTGATTCATGACTTCTTATCTTACACAATAATGAAAATATAGAAGCTTAATACCTTTAATTGAAATGCTATTTTATGCATTGCCATATTCAAGTCTACTAGAACACTTGTACACATTTATCATGTCAAGCAGAGTGCTAACTGCAAATCATTTTGGAAATTGAAACATGAAGCCTTTGCAACAAATTAAACATACAGCTGTAAGGTGATAAGAATTTAGACACAAAAAAATGATTTATGATATTCCCATGGAAATTTAATTGTGTGCAATCTCCAATTTGCCACTGCATGCCTTTATAGGAATACATGTTTGTAGTGCTCATTACGTGCAAATAAAACATTCGTTGGCTTAAACCTGTCAAATGAAGTTGTATCTGGTTTGCAGCAGAATTTGTCAACAAAATTAGAAATTATGTCTCCAATATTTCTGAACCAAGACCGCCTGAAAACACCACCAAACTGCCTTGAACTAGATTAGCTATTTATACATCCTCATGCTTTTATGTGTAAATATTTATCATTCGTAGCTGCTATAAATCATCAGCATCTTTAAATTTTTATGAATTTGGTTAATGTGGAATATTCATACATAAAATTTTAGTGAAATAATGACTGACTAAATGTACTGTTTCATGATTGTCTTTATTGAGAAATATATTTCCACAAATTAACTTTGGTTCCTAAATTTGCAAAAAGTTATTACATTCAGAAAATTGTAGGCATTTACAGTAATGGACTTGTCAATGAAACAGAATTTTTATGGTTTACTAAATGTATACAGATGGGCTCAAGAGACAGGTAGCAAAGCAGATTCATTTACATATAAGTAATGATATGTATATTACACCTGGTTAAAACATATTTTTAAACTTTTTTATGCAACATTGGGTCTTTTGAATTATGCTGTTTGACAAGTCGCAACATTCGCCATTTCTTTTATTTAGATGTGCATATATGTGTCTATTCGTGACCTTATTCACTCTGCTCTTGCAAAAGACACGTAGTGGTGAGAATCCCTACCTCTGTATATATATGTAAATTTATTCAAATGACATGTTCTCTAAATGCTGTGGCAGGCACAAGTATAAACTGCACAGATTCTGTGTACCACCTGTGCAAACAGTACAAAAATTTTGCCCTGTTAGGGAAAAAGTGGATTTGAGGTTATGTAAAAAAAAATATAGCTCTGAAGCCAAGAGTCATGGGTTCAATCTGAAATATGGCTCTTTCCTAAATCTTATTTAACAAAAGTCCCTCAAAGGGACTGATGCCCTACTGGTCAAAAATAACTTCTAGGAATTCAAGATAAGACCACTTCTTCTTTCTAACTGCTGCGAGCTGAAACCATCTCTGATATTCTTCAGCAATAACAAGATTTTCAAGATGACCACCATATTGGCCATATTGAATGTTAGATCAGCACCATTTTCATTTATGACCAACTAGACTCCAACAGTACACTGACACATTAATTATAGGTTATTGTTGATATCTTGGTTTGACATGGTTCAAGCTCAAGGTTCCCAAATCAAAAATGATACTTGGGTACTCCAAGATCAAAGAAATCTAGCAGTCCAGGAGCAGGACTCAAGAAAATCCAGAATCCTGAAAGTTATATCATTCTAACTTAATTCCAATGAAAGTTATATGTATAACCCGTAAGCCAACACAGCTCCTCTAAAATAATGTATACATGTGTGGGTATTTGTGAGTCAGGAATCTGGCACTCTAAGCCACTAAGCCACAAGAGCTCCTCTAAAATAATGTGTACTGGATCCATGTATATACTGTACCCAATAATGTGTACATGTACATACTCAGATACCAAGTACCCAAATTTGTGATGTTTTCTGATACCAGGCCCAAGGGTTTATGATCTTTCTTCCCCACACAAGCTTTTACTGTACATTAATGTTACACATATGACATATAATTACCAAATATTATAAGTTACCTGGATATTAATTTCACTTTAATTGCAAATAGAATGCATCAGCCTCATGTTATGTGGTTTGAGGCATATGGTACATGTAACTGCATAAAAGCAACATTTTAAGTTAAGGGGAAACAAAAATACTGTCCAGATGGGTGGTTCAATGAAAATTGACACTGAAATAATTATCTGGAGTCAAAGTATTTGTTGTACATGTATTCTTCTATTGACATTTTTTTTTTAAATGTTCCAAACATAACTATGAAGTATGTGTTGATTAATGCTTTTTCTAATCAATGTGAAAAAAAGAACAAATCAAGTATTACACTTACCGTATATACTCATGTATAATCCGACACCAACTGCGAGCTGCATAGACCCAGATCTGCTGTTGCATAATGCGCCAGCAGATCTGGGTCTATGCAGTTTGTAAGGACTAATCAGTAGAACAAACAACATAGACCCTGATCTGCCGGTGCATTATGCAATGGCAGATCAGGGTCTATGTTGTTTGCATTTGGACCCACCTTATACGCGAAAATATACGGTAAATATAATACTGTGTTTTAATCTGAGTCAGAGGAAAGAATCATTTTGATATGGTGTACATCGAGGCTGTCAGGATAAGATATATTCATAAGCCTTATCAAATGAGTTTTATCACCCAACTCAAAAGAAAACATGAATGCGGTTTAGTATTTATTTACATAAGAAATCTTTTACGATTTCTAAATGATTTTTGCTTTACAGTGTGAATGAAATTCAAAATGAATTGGGATTTATAAAAGTCTGATTCAGTGTGTCTAAAAATATTAATGTGCAGACATCAGAGAAAACATCTAAATAAGTCCAAACGGTGAGTGTGATACAGAACATCTGTATCAAATGCCAGATCAACCATGTAAGATTAAATGGGAATGTAATAAAATCGGAAAGTGCACTGTCTTAAAATTATCACAAAGGTATATAGCCTAAATTTATTCAGGCCTTGTGCTTATCTGGAAAACTTGTCCACCAAGAAGTAATTGTAAACAATGGGGTACACATGTATATGAACAAAGGACTAATCTATGTATGTTCAGCTATTTGTAATGCTTGCATACAAATAGATAAAGACAAAGTCAACAAAACCTTAAAATCCAGAAATGCTTCCGCATAATGTGCTAAAAGGTTGCTAGTTTGTGACCTTGACCTTAAATATGCAAGGCAACTGGTTGTGTTTTACTATTTTAAAAAAGTCTGAGTAAAAGTGTATGGCATTTCATGCACCATTTTATATTAAAAGGGCATATAGGGACAGACTGGAGAAGTTGCCAGATGGACAGATGATGACAAGATATACTACATGTACAACCGACTCTTTAGACAGACTTCTTAAAAGCCACTTGACACATCATACAAGGATTTATCAATAAAAAAAAAAAATTCTGGGCTGCTCGTGACACATGGTATATGAAAATGACAACCTAACCTAAAACAATACTAGACCTAATAGCGATGGGTGCATCATAAAGGGACCTGCTCACTACCATTTGCTCAGAAGGGCTTTAAACAGAGGAGCTTGTATGGAGAAACCAAATTCAAGATAAGATGGGCATTCAGGGGTTATGACCCCTCTAAATGATGGGAAATATTTGAAATCCAACACCTTCAAGGACTCATCAATACAAGCAACACCCCATGCAAAGATATGAAGTTAATAAACAAGGGTCATAACTCTGTCCAAACTGAAGTTGACAAAATAAAACTAATAAAAGATACATCTATGTCTATGAAACAGTGTTCACATCATATTGCATCACAATATGTTGAATGGTTAAGCTATGCTGATTACAAGCAACATCCCGTGTACAGATACTAAGTTGATTGACAAGGGCCATAACTCTCTCAAAAATGGTGCAGATGAAACAAAACCCATAAAATTCACATCCTGTTGTAAGAGTCAATGATCGTATTAAATTTCATCAAAATATGTTGAATGGTTCTTGAGCTGTGCTGATTACAACCAACATTCCAAATTTCCATGTCAAGACAAGAATTTACTTGACAAGGGCTATAACTCTGTCCAAAATGGAGTAGATGAGATTAAACCCATAAAAGGCACATCTAGGTCTATAAGACAATGTTCATACCAAATTGCATTAAAATATGTTGAATGGTTCTTTAGCTAAGCTGGTTAAAAGCAACATCGCATGTGAAGATATAAAGTTAATTCTAAATGGCCATAACTCAATCCCAAATTGAGTTGACAGGGGAGAAAAAAAATATATACCGGTATATCATCTAGGATGATGTACACAACACACTGCATCAGAATATGTTGAATGGTGCCCAAGCTAAGCTGGTTACAAAGATCTGCTGCAGTCTAGATTTAAAATTGATGCATAAAGGGAAATAACTGTCAAACTTGTACCTGAAAAGATGAAACCTTCAAAAAGCACATATTCATGTACATGTAATAGGCAATTCACCTACCAAATGGCATCAAATTATGTGTGAGGGTTGCTGAGCTTTGATGGTTACAAGAAGTGTACACAGATGGACTGATAGAAAAGGTCCTTACCACAGGGTACCCGAATCTTGATGCTGAATAGTGATTCGCTTTGTTTCACAAATACCAGAGCCTCCAAGGTCTAGGGTACCTCATGCATTAAACAAGTAGAAATGCATCTACATAAACTGCACATAATTTTGCCTATCAAGGTGAGAATGACAACGGTCAAATTGATTTATCAATTCTTAATTAGCTGTGGTGGAAAGGTTAGTGGAGAGGCAGTAATGTCAATTGGTTAGAGTGCTGGTCGAGAAGAAATGCCTCTGAACATGGCAGTCACTGATTGGAGTCCACATGTCATTTTTACTGTTGTTTCCCCTGGATACCTTACTGAAAATTGGAACAGCTCAGTGGTCAGTGTGACAGACTCACATGTTCAAATCCTACCCAGATCAGTTGTGGTTGACAGTTGGCTGCGATTTTCTTTCCAACCAGGATTTTTTTTCTTTTATCTCCAGATATTTTTTTCTTCACCAACTAATATAATGGATAGAATATTAGTTTTTTACTTTATACAAAGCAATGCAAGAGTATTTTTTGAAAGCTATTTTGGAGTCTGACTTTTTTTAAAGAAAAATTGCATAAAAATGGTCCAGAAGGAGATGATCTAATATACCTGTGTAGTTATAAGTCAAAAATTTCTTGTAGCTATAGGTCCTTAGGTCTCAAAGGCGTAATTATATGGTAGAAAATAAATATGTATGTACATGTACAGTATGTACATGATTAGGTATTATAAGGTATGGTTTATCATACTATTGCTGCCCAGGCCCTGCCCTTTCATGCTCCAATAAGCTTGTGCAAAGGAATAAACTATATCCAAGATAACCATTACAGATACATAGTTTCATATATACATCACTATTCATGTGTACTCACCCATGTTTCTTTATAAACACTATCCAGTTATTCTCCAGATGTTATCACTTCTGTCAAAATCATTCATTCACAAATTTGTTCCTGATTTCCATCGAATCATTTGCTGTTAATCCAAAACAGTGGTTTACTTTGCCGGTTAACTCGATGTTCCTCAATGCAAAAAAATGTGGACTATTTTTCCCATATTATTTGTTTACTAGTGGAAGATATTGGTGTGCTCTCTTGGTGCTCTGTTGCTAATCAGTATTACATTTTGGGTCAAACATTCTATTATTTCAACCACAAATAATGAAAAAAGCCTGGCCCCTCAACACCATGAGAATTAAATAAGTTTGCACAATGAAATTCAATGAAGCTATTAAGGCATTATCTGTGTGATGATACAGGATTAAGGTGTACACTGAAAGTTGGTGCACACAGTCACCTGTATAGATATGAAACTCTATCATGCATAGCACATACCTGGAGTTCCAGGCATGAGCTAGTTATGCCATTAATACTACAGTAAACATCCAATCTGTCTGATAACTACAATATTATACAAGATGGCCTCAGGGGTACAAGTCCTTGCCACATAGATCAGAGATTTAATCACCTAAATTCACTGGTACTGGTCTAACTGATCAATAAATCAATAATAAATTCTTTTTGTCATTTTTATTTTCTATTACATGTACAAAGTTGGCTACTTTAAGCAAAGAAAACAACCCTAACGCCTCACAAATAACCTTAAAAACTCACAACTGAACTCCCATTCTGAAAAGTTCTGGACTGAACTGCCCTTGCACCAGCAGATGAAATTACTGCCTGCCAATCCACCCAAAACCAGTGTTCTGAGTTGACCAATTACTGTATAAGGAATTTTTATATTTATTTCAATAGTTAATTTCCAACACCACTGCACACCAATGACTATCTTGCAATATTGTGTCTCTGTGCACCACAAACAGCTTATTTTGGGATTTCTCCCCATCCATAATTTTACTATGACATCATCACTGGTATTCAACCAATCAAAAGCGCAATCTCTTTGCGTAGGTGATTGACTCAGTTATTATCCCTTTAGGCCTTGGACTTTAATAGTAAACAAAATTCAAAATTCTTCCAGTCTCCTATTTTTGTTTCAAAACTAAATATTACTACTAATAACATGTTCAACTTTATTCCCAACACTTTCCAATATTAATTTTTAGGAATTTTGTGATAATGGAACCTGAGAATTTTAATGCAAGATAAAAGGGTAAGACCAGAGCAAACAAAATATTTTCACCAACCAGTAACGAGGGTCATGCTCATTTTAGCAAGTATGTTAAAATTATGGATATGCAATTTGGGATCAAAATAATGTAAGAGGCAGCTTTGATAAGTTTGATAAAGTCTTGCACCACCATGGTTCATACAGCCCGGGAGGTTTTCATCAAAGGACATGGACAAGTTTTCAAGGAATTGCTTTATCTTACAGATATAGGGAATCTTATATAAATGCTCATTTTAAATTAAAAAAATTTTTTTCACCTTGGCAAGTAAAAGATGGAAATTATTTGACTTGTTTCATAAATTTCATTTGAATTGATTGCCACTTTAAGATTCTGTTTATCACATGACAAAAAATACTGATTTGATTCGACCAAACCGCAGAAGAATGTAGTGAAATGACTTTGAAATACATTCCTTAGTTGTTATGCCTTTCCTTTACATGATGTTATAACTACATCATTTGTGATGTCAAGAGCTGTTATTACATATGCTACAAATACATAAATAACAATAATGATATGGGTATAATAACAATAATGATATGGATATAATAACAATAATGATACAGTAGTCATGTGATAAATTGAACTTTCTTCATATGTTACTTTGTTTATCTCTGCATAAATAGGTACAAAAGAAGAAGAAAAGTACATAACTGCACCACCACAGCAAATGAATGCTGCTCCATCAGGTAACTACCAGTGACATATTTCTACAGCAACCAATCCAATGCAACTTCTGCTCATTTATTCGTTTGAAAGTTTCCATTGACAAAATCCTGGGATGCTCAAGTCAAGTCACATGACCAAAGCAACGGAAACTCTCAAATAAGCGAATGAGTGTAAGTCACATATGATTGGTTGCTGTATCTGATGGAATGGCAGTATGTAGCCATGGACTTAGAAATGGCCACAAGAGGTAGGTTTAGTTATTCCATGTGGTATTACAGTTTGTAAAACATAGGATTTTATCTGGAAATATTCTCTACATATCGCTAAAAGGACCTTTCAGCCGACCGTAACTCAAGAGCCATGAGAAATATGGTAAGTGTCTAAAATGTTTACAGGTGTGTTGCAGACACATCTGTCTGCATCAACTGTGCGATTTATTGAATAGGTGATATCTGACAAGAAAACGTCCATCAGTATCAGCACAGGTTTGGACGACTGATTTATCAGACTAGATACTAGTTTACTGTGATGAACTTCTGCTGGCAGCAAGTACTCCCCAAGATCAATCCCAATGCACCGATCAAGTTTCATGATTGTACATCCATCAGTATCCAAGAAATGAAGCTAAATACACAAACTTAACTTCAGTACTGGAGCATGGAGAGGTCATTGTGACCTACTCTTGCTGTCAGTTATACTTACACCTCAAGAGGACTTGACTATCCAGTTTCCTTAATGTACTTATAAAGGTGTAAAATAAATGGAGGTATTAAATGCCAAATTTAGCTTCAAGTTGATTCCTATTCCTACAACAGTACAGATGTCAAAAAACTGACATGTCTTCAGAGTAAACACACCTGTGAATTTGTCTGCAATCTGTTGAATTTTTGATGACTGTACAGATTTGTGGCAGAATTTGCAATATTTAAGATTTTCTTGTCATTTGTAAAAATTTCTTTCAACTTAATTTATATTTTCAGTGCTACTGATTCAACTGATTCGGTGTTATTCTGGCATCCCATTAATGATCCACTGACCAGTCATGCGACAATATTATGAACTGCATGGAAGAGTTACCAGTAATATAGCTATATTTCTGGGCCATAGAGAAATGATTCAAATGTTATGCCATCCACTGCATGGTACATCACTGACCTGTCAATTTGAAGATGTCAATCTGCACAACCAGAACATAATACATTACTCAGGGATTGTATCTCAATCAGCAAGGTCCTTAAACTCTAGTATAGATACATCAGAGAAGGGATTTATTTTGCCATCCACTATAATAGGAAATCCTACAGAGATACAAAACATCACAGCTAGATTCTTGCATGACATTCAGCATTGACATTTGGTGTATTTTAATTGTTCACACTGTGCATACAACAAAGAATAAAAACTGACAAGAATAAAACAAATGAATCTTATAGCAATGGAAATTCATGATAGTTCTTGTCTGAATGGGTATGCTGGTTATAAATTAATCCCAAAATGATATTCAGTAACTTCTCCTTGGCTTGTATGGTGACACATTATAAAACTGTTATTTGAAATCTGCAAATTGTTCCCTTATATAAATTCTCTTGGATGAATTTAGATTGAACTTGAGCTGATTACATGGCTGATCATGGAAAATCTTTATGCTTTTTGTTACCCCTCTGCACCCAATCCCTCCCTTCTCAAACCATGAGACATGTTCGTTATATACATGATTTGTCCTCATGCTATGATTGCATGTATAAAGTTTGCTAAAAAAATATTCAAAAATAATTTAATTTTTTTGTGCAATTGCAATTTTTTTTATTTGACCTTTTCTCCCTCCAAGGGACCCCAAGAGAGGAGGGAGGAGGAGGAATCTAAAATAATACCCATCTCACAGATGGTTACAAGATGGGCAATCTATGTATGGGTACTGAGTTTTGGTATATTTCCATCCAGCAGTTTAAGAGATGGAGATCAAGACAGACAGATGGATGGACAGACAAAGTATATAACAATGTCACCTGCTAAAGCATGGGGATAATAATAATGTAATTATGGGTAACTGCATGCCAAAATAGGATGGTAGAAGGACATAAGTACAATTTGGACAGGATCACAGTTGAGAGTAGGGGTGAAACAATACACCTGTGCTGCGTATCGATACAATTCACGATACGCAGCCTACGATATGATACATTATCGATTCTCAGTTTAAAGAATAAGAAGGCAAATGACTAATAATTATTCATGACTGCTGAAGATTAAAGTAACTTATATAGGGTAGATATCATTTTGTATCGATTCTTCACCTCTTGTATTGATACGTGTATCGATATAGCAAAAGTATTGATGCATCGATATATCAATGAATCGTTTCACCCCTAGTTGAGAGTCAGTGCTAAATTGAACAGTGCTCTATCCTATGTTTTGTGATTAAAACTGATCTTAACTATTAATTATTGGGTTATTTTAAAATAGAGTGATATAACAATAATTGCATAAAAACCAAAACTCTATTTTGTCATTAAAACAGTGAGAACCAGTATTAACTGCTGCCAAGCATTATGAATCAATGCTGCCCATCCAGGACGGGAATTTGCTTCCAAAACTTCAGGGTAATATAAATTAAAAACATTTACTCAACAAGAAATGTGTTCATGGAACACAAATGCTCAACGAAAGTGCCTGAAAACTTACTTAAATGCAAAACCTAACCAAGGTTTGACTGACAGACATGCAGGCAGGCAGATGGATAGACAATGGTAAAACTTTTTTTACTTACCACTATCATGGTGGGCCAGAATGTAAAAAAAAAGAAAGGTATCATTTAACTATATTAAAAATGTCATATTTTACATTCGCTAGTCAAACTTTTGTTTTTTTGTTCCCCTCTCAATAGCTGTGGTGCAAGTTCAAATTCAGCCATTTGATCTGCCCATTAGGTCAGTTGACATGGTCTGTCCATGGGCAAGGCACTTTAATTATCTCAGCTTGATATAATCTTCATGTGGTATGTGCCATAAATGCACACAAAAATTTATTTACACTGTGGAATGCTTATCACCATGGTAACTGGTCAAGATATTGCTGAAATGAGTCAAGTGTCAATCATTTTGTAATACTAGCATATTCACATGCAGCTTGCACATCTTAACTATGGTACAGTAGATGAGGCATGAGAACATGTGCTATCTCGCTACCACAATCTTCAAGGAAAGAAAATTGTTGGAGTAAAATGGTGGGCTTCTTCTGTCACTCGCTGTGGTAGTGAACAAATGTTCTACTGAGGCTTCACCTAGCTACAATATATGTGCTGCATCAGAATATAGAATGCTATGATTCTTTCAACAATGCCTTGACTAATTACCCTGCTGACATGCATACCAAGAAGGTAAATAAAAATAATTTTGACAAACTACTGTAAAAAATGACATTTTCCATTTTATTAATTGATACCTTTCATTTTTTTGTTGACTATACATCTCTCTCATTGGAAATACAGAGTTACCTGTGGGGAATAAAAACAACTTAGATGGAGTGACAGGTAAACCATGAGCCTCCCACATACAATAGTTATTTACATCTCACATGACATGCTCTGACCTAGGTGGAATGTGGAGCAACAATTGGTTTTTTGGTCATACCGTAGTCCCCTTCTAATAAAGCCCCTCTCAGAAAGTCATGACCCACTTTGACAAACACTGTATCATGCACCAAGGTCATGCATTTATGCTATTCTCTTCATCCTTTACCAGTGGCCATCCGTCCAACTGGTACATCATCATTTCTTTCCAATGCAAACCAAATAACTTTGACTCTCTGAAAGAGACTCGGAGGTAATCATAGTGATACTTCCCAAATTGGTTTGTTTTTGGCAGATGAATATATAGCTAGATGTGAGAAAAAAATACTCAAAAAAAGATAAGCACTGAAAATAACATTCAATGCTGTTTCAACCATCACTGAAATACCTGCACTTTTAATGTTTAATGCTATTCCTGCAATATTTTAATGATACAAATGTATGAAATCATTCAGTTTCAAAAGTCTTAAACCATTGTTTATGTTGTTATTAGTGATGACGAATTGTTGTGGTGTCAATACAGTTATTATAACATAAAAACAACCACAGGCTTGAGGAGACTTGAAAATGGGCACTATTAATATCTGAAGTCTTTTCTATCATGCAACAGAAAAGCCAGAGGATGTTCTAACTTGCCATCCCTCTTGTACGGCTTTTTTTTTTTCATTGCATAGTAGCGGGTTTATTAAATCAGGACTTAAACACAGGTTATTTGGATGTAATTTTTACCTAATGATCAAATTTTAAAAGTCTAGATTCTGCATCAGTGAGTAGTTACTTACATCGCAAAATGATAACTGCAGAAATCCAAACACTTTAAGTGCAGTGAGCCCAAATAACTTGCCCGATTTGCTAACTGTGTCAAATTCTAAAACAAGAGAAGGGTTTGTGCCAATACTGAGCAACATCATTTGAGTGTCGCAGAATATCTGAGTAACTGGTGTTTGTGTTATTGGAAGTTTGACTGTATTAAGCTTGCCATCAAATAGCATCTACAGAGAATAAAACATCATGTCTCCCTCATGTGATCATGTTTCCCCATATTGTTTGATTCAGTATAATAAATGATTTATCGCCTTTGTTTGGGGTAGATATGAAGATTTGTTCACCCAAGGCAAGTCATGTTCTATGAGGGCATGGCATCATGGAACATGACTTGCCTTGGGTGAACAAATCTTCATATCTACCCCTAACAATAGCAATAAGGATAATATTACACCACCTAGCTGAACACTCTCAGCTAAGTAAAAATTGGCAGGTAAATTGCATCAGAAGTTTACCTGATTAGATTGCAGATCAGGTTTTCTCCTGAAAACTTCCTCACAATGATTCCAGAAAACACCCAAAGGGCAATATCCTGTAAACTGTAAAACACCGATCAAGAAAACGCGTCCAACAACTTATGTGTTATACACATGAATACACCTGTATGTGTATTCTACATTTCTTATTATAACTACATATTTAGCAGCATGGGGGTATTCTAGGGCCAATATTTCATTCTGAAAAATCATAATTTGTCAAAGATTTCTCCCAGAAGTGAAGGACCTCAGCCCAGTTTAAAGGTTCAACAAAAAAACTTTTCAGGTGCACAAAAGTTACCTTTTAACTTATTTTTCACAGAAATTTCCTTTTGAATCTCTACATTCAACAAATATTACTTAATTTAGATGCCTTCTATTTTCATAGGATTTTTTAATGAAACCCAGGAACCTCTGTCATTACGGCCTATATAAGTCTAGCTCACATATCATACCACACTGAAAATGACTGAGGCAAATTGTTGCTTTATTAAATCAAAGTACGGAGAATACTTATGGATTGGAGCATTCATCTGACACTAATTTACAGAAGATCAGATGGAAGAATGCAATACCAGAGATATTGTTATTCATGGTCATTTGTACTTCTGTAAACATGCAGCTCAAAAAAAAAATATGAAAATATTTTAAATTTTCTTCCTTTTTTTATATGTCAGTAGAGAATTTATATTAACATTTGAAACATCATTTGAGAAATTATTGTGATTTTCTTTAACAAATATTTTCTACTATTGATATAAATGCAGGGATGATTCCAAGAATACAATTTTGGGGCCATCATCCCTAGAATTGGGATGTTTTTCTGCATAACAATTACTTTTGGGAATTTTTAACATTTAGGTTTCTGGTGTTTTTAACCTCCTACCCTTCATCACTCCTGTCATTTTTGTTGCAAATTCTTTCTTGTATGTCCCTTTATAGCATATTAAAAAATTAATATTATATGGATATGTGTAAACTAAAATTAGTTATATAATGTTGTTCTTGTTTTGTAGAGAAGTTGTGTGTTTATGTTGTAGAAGCAGTAGCAGTCATTGCGTTCTTTGGTGTAAAAAAAAAACAGCTGTTACAGAACAAGTCTTTAAAATGAGACTCTGGATCTGCAGCCAGCAAATGTATCTGTTTATTCAGCAAACATAATATAAATTTTGGCTGCATTATAATAATTCTGTGTCACTTACATGTGTTTTTGGAATAAAAGTTCTCTATAATCATATGGCACCTTTAGTTACTTTCACATCAAATTAAAATTCTGTTATGTTATAAAGGAAAGGAATCTTTTGCAGCATATTTACCAAGCAGACCTAAATCAACAAACTAGAATACTGAACACTATTAAAAACTGTATTTCCTTTTCAATAAAAAAGCATGAAATAGAATGTCATTAAAAACATTATTTTGGTTTATTGGAAGTAAAGGTAATCAAAAAGTCATTTAGTGTTTCATGCTAGACCATGTTACTCCATGCACACCTTGGCAGATGAATCTCGGGCCCTGTATTCAATTTAAGTACTTCAAAGCAAACAATGTATATACTTTCAACTATCCAAACAGCTCGTTTAAAAAATTGTTCTAATTAAGGAATGAATACATATCCATCGCTATGAAAATGGAGATGTCTGCTCATTTGTCAGCTCTTTGACAATGCACATACACTGCCAAATCAGAATACTTATCATTCTTAAATGCGCCTAAAAGCAATCGCATGTTTATTGTATGATCATGATGACTTCCGGTAGGGTAAAAGTTACAGTTCTGATCCAGTAACATGTTACACACATGAATGGAATGAGGGAAAAATTATGACAAGCAAGATTTTGTAACTTCTGATCGAGATATTTGAAAATAAAAACTATGTAACCCCCAACAAAAATTGGGGCTGTCAGGTGGCCCTAAAAAGTATATATCAGAATCATCTCCGAAGTACTAGCTTCCATGAAACAATATCCAAGTGAGACAACTACTATCAGGTCATAACATGTACCTAAATATGAATTGACTCCCTTGATATATACAATTGACATGAAATGCCAGTGGAGCTATACATTAGTACTAATTTTAGTAACAATGTCAAGTTTGTTACTATTATTAGTAAAAAGCTATATTTGCTTAAAGAGAATGAACACTGTTATATTCATGAATGGATTAAAATCCCTCCGAACCTAATATTGTCAAAGACAACAAATTAAGGTTGTGGAATACATTTATATTCATCTATGGTTAATTGATTTTCTCAAAGGTTTCAGATGGTTTATAAAACTCAGAGAGAACCCCATGCTGTACATCACATGAACCATTGAGAGTGCCTTAACTACCATGATCCCTCACTAGTAAAATGAATCTACATGAAACAATAACAACTGAATATAACATCAAACAGTACTCTTTAACCACCCACACCCCAACACATACATGTATGTATAGGAATACCTGTAATCTTTATAACTAACATCACTATCACAAATTATTTATGTTCATAAGTTATTATAGCCATGAACTTCAGTTTTTACAACTTATTGTAAATCCAAGGTTTATTCTAAAACTAAAATTTGTTGGAGAGCTGCGATAGCTCAGTTGGTAGAGAGTCAGACTTGTAATCCAAGGGTCGCAGGTTTAATACCTGCCCAGGCCAGCCTGGGTCGGTTGTCTCATTGTGTCCTTGAGAAAGACACTTGGCTCATAAGTTCTATCTTCTGCCCCAAGATTGAATTATTTAGTAAGTTTCATAAATTATATATATCACAGGATGATTATCACTGATTTTATTATTCAACAAAATTCAAGACAATTAAAGAAATTGAAAAGAGAATTAACTATATTTGGATGTCTTGGATACTGTACATTGCCTTACATGTCATTACTTATGATACCATGAGCTATAATATTTGTAATAACAAACAATATGCCACTGATTTATGAAATATCATGACAGTGTCACTGCATAAAACGCAATCCATTTACTCTTTAATACATGTGATGAAATGAGCAGTAACATATCTCAGAAATTACATCCTACAATTTAAAGGTGAGAAAACACTAATAGATACAAAAAGCTTTAAGAGAATTGAAGGAAACAAATTACTTGTGAAAAAAATGTGAAATCATCAAGATTAGGGAATCAATATTTTTATTACCAATCACTGAAACATAATCCAAGTGGGCTCTTTGCTGTACAAATTTGAGGGATATTTTCATGTTGCTCACACCTTTATATATAAGCATAACCACATGCTGCATGTTAGGGTCTATCTCTCCATCTTAAATAGTGTTTCTGTACCTCAATCGCTGTTATTTTTTATTACACAAATTATATCATGGGCTTCCTTCAGATTTGGTTCGCCCTCTGATATTTAATTTTTTAAGCAATTTTGCTAGCTGGGTATCACATCAAGTCATGCCAAAAGAATTTTAATTTAAATCAGTACAGGACCAAGTCCAAATATAATGCACCACTTATTCAGGCTTCTTTTACAAATGAACACCAAATATGAGATGAAGACTTGGTCATGTCATATTTTGTCCTGTACAACTTTCAATGCCTGAAACCTGTATGTAATTGTAATTCTATAATCATTATGTTTAGGGTTAGAATAAAACATGAAATGAAATAGCAAGTAACAAATTTGTTTCATCCAGAAGTAAAAGTTCAACTTCTTCAAAACCTGCAGAGAGACAGACAAACAGAGAATTTATAATCCATTTGACTAAAGCATTACATAGTTTTAAACCTGATGACTGTCAACAGGATGAAGAGTTTTTGCTTCAGTCAAATAAAGGATCATTCAAATGCAAGTCAAAACTCCTATACTAATGCAAAACTTATATAAAGAAAAGGACATGCTCGTCATGTGATACACCAAGTCACTGCATACCAGTATGCAAATTCCTGCCCATTCTGACTGCTGGATAACAGCTGTCTCAAATGATAACATTTAGATGTTTTGCAACTTGAGGTGATCACTGTGAAGTGAATGAAACACCACACCTAGTTGAAATAGTACGTAACAAAAACTCAAACACAAGATTTTAAGCTTTTAATGTCTCTAGTTTCAAGTCATTGTATAGAGAAGAATCTCCACAAAGAAGTAAATAAATCATCTTTACAAGCTTCTGTGACAAATACCACTAGTAAAAATGTAGTCCAATCACACTCCGATGATAAAAGGAATTCCTCGGTGGCAGCCCAAATACAATACCATCTTAAAACTCAGAGAACATGAAAGGCCACATGTATATTGTTCACCTGTTTAAAGGTATTTGAAAAATGGTTATGTTAAATAATGGCACATAGTGTGAATGATTCTAATATTTTAACCATGACATACCAACAACTTACTGAACACTTCTGTTAGTATGACAGGATCACTCAAAAAATATATAGGTTAAAGTACATACTAGTAGAGTTCATTCCCAAAATGGAAAAAGTGGGGCCCAGTGGCCCCTACCAGGTCAAAAATGTAGGGTAATTTATCAGGTTGCAAATATCCTTACCTGCTTTTGTTTATTCAAGAAATTAAAACACATATTATTAGCACAGGCACTTGCATCATGGATTTATTAATTTCTGCAAAAAACATTCACTCTTCCAGCCTAATATGCTTTGAACCTGTCATTGCATAGTCAGACTACAGAACAGTTTTCTAATATTTCCTTGTCCGCTAAAATAACTGTTCTAAACATTTTAACGGAAAATGAAGTTGTAGAAAACTGTCAGACATGCACCAATTTACTGGACCATGGCAATGAACACACACAAGTCCAGTTCTGTGCACTTGCTGTTACATAAGGTTTTAATTTGGGGGCTTGGTCGATGTAAAAGGACCTGTTCTTTTATGACTGGTGAATTCCAAAAGGCCCTCTATTTCTACCCCAGCAGGGCATGTTCCCACCGATATACATGTAGTGTTGTAGTACCCACCCACTCTACTCCACCCCCAAACCTGGATTATGACACAGTCTTGTTGGAATATACATTGTTATAAGGTAGTCTAACTGTTGTATATCACGGGTCACACTTATTGTTCCCATGAACAGTGTTATAAAGGAGCACTGTACATTCATGATTTGCAGAAGAGTAGAACTGCCACTGCTAAAAACTTATTTGTGTACAAGTAAATATTTTACATTAAATATCATTTATCCATGATGTTCAATTATCTTAATGATTGGATTAATATACCGGTAGTGATGGCAATATTGTAATTAAGTTGAAGGCAGTCACATGAAACATATAGGAAAAATCCAACTACACTTGCATATTTGATTGTAAATTCTTTCCCCACTTTCAAATCAACTATTTTTCACAAAAAGATTGTAGAACCCACCAACTTACATTGTACCTTCTCTGTCAATCCATGTACAAGCTAGGAACTGTGATGACCTTTGACCTTGTCTTTTGAAAATCTGAAGCTTCTGACCATTAATGGTGATGAATTGATCAAGGATTGATTCCAAATTACATTTTTATATGTCATCTAAGATATGAACATGTTTCTCCAATATTTATTCACTGCATGCAAATATTTTATAAAAACCGAGAAATGGGTAAGAATTCAAACAAATTGTTTTGTAATCAATAAATTTTTTATTTTGTAAAACAAAATTAATGTTTAAGATACTGTTTTCAAAGAGATGGAGTTCATTTATATATTATTATTTAGTTTTCTTGGGTTTTCATGATTCAAAATGATACTGAGCCAGAAAGAAAACTGCAATAGACATTTTTTCAAATTTTACTTTTAAGTACATCTTAACTGACATTTCAATCCCTATCATAAAATCTTATAACTTTAACTCATTTTCTTCTAAAGTTTTGCTTCCCCTTATTTCTAAATAGTTTAAGGGGTAATAATAATTATCAGTTTTACCATAACAAATTCCCAAGATATCAGACATGGTGAATGACTAGATGAAATGTTTTGAGTTATACAAATTTTATGTTCCTAGGTGGCTAAGTAGTTAGCATGCCACATTCACAATTAGTGGGTTTCAGGATGGAATCCTGCCCAGATCAGACTGGGTCAGGTACATGTAGTGTCTCTCTGGGCAAAGCACTTTACTCCATTGCATGGGGACAAATAGTCCTTAATGTGCTGATGTGATGATAACCTCCAATCAATCACATACTCAGATCCAACATTTTATGGTGACAAGGAGAAGTGGTCATTGAATCTGGTAGACATTTGAGCAGATAAGTTCCTAGTGGAGTATATATTAACTGGTCACAGAGGGAAATAAACAATGATTCGAACGATAAGTAAATACTGGTACATACTTCAGGTCATAATTTGTTGAAACAAGATGATAACCCAGTCAAGGAAAGAGCCCTTATTGACTTGGAATTGTAATGACTGATTCTATGGTTAGGGCCTATTACTGCCTTTCAGAAATACATGCAGATGTAGTTTTATTTCCTTAGTACTGCAATACATCATTCCTCACAATAAAACTATGTGATATTAAAGTTTTATTGATTTAAGAAATACCTGCCATGCATATACAATATCTGATTATGAAACCTTGTATACAAAAAATGATTTGTATAGACTCTAACTTATGTCATCCAGTGAGAAACTATTGGACTCGTATATACCCTTATATATGCTAAGTTCACAAAATAAATGTATCCATGACATCTCTGTATTTATCATATTATTATATAGTCCTACAATGATGGGAGGCCTTGCATATCAGGGTTGATGTCTTACAATGTAGGACTAATTATCCTAATCAACTGGTTTGTCACTGACCAAGTGTTTATGCTGTAACAGGTAAATGTACACAAAAAAACCAACCTTAATGACAGTTGAGTGGAACCGTCAGTTAATCATGTATGTGTGTGATGTGTGTGTGTGTGTGTCATTGTAAGAGCTCAAAACTTGTGTTCCTGAATAAAACAGTACAAACTTTAGAATGTTTACTACATAGCGCAGTATCAAGTACCTCTTCAACTGAAGCCGATACGACACAATTCCATTTACCAGCACTTAAATCCATAAACAGTACAAAATTATACTTTTTACATCAAGCAAGTCTTTTTCTTGAGTAAAGAAGTGATTCTATCTCTTACATGTACAAATCTCACCTGACTTCGAGAAACTTTTATCGCGCCTTGTTGATAAACACGTCCGGAAACTTAACAGGTAAATCCTCATTAAGTATGGTGGAAATGACGTCACTATGGGACGAGGGAACATCTCAAAACTTTGTTTTAAAGGAGGAAAAAAAATAACAAACATGTAACAACTTTAACAATGACGATGTTGATGATGATAAATAATAATAATAATAATAATAATAATAATAATAATAATAATAATAATAATAATAATAAGCAGAATAGAACTGGTACTTTAGAAAACAACCAAAGATGGCGCGAGTGAAATATTGAATGAAACATAAATTCAACCAAATGAAACATTTTCTCTTCTTTCACGCTTATAATTGGATAATAATTTGAAGGTATATGCTAAAAATGAACAAACAGGAAATTCTGTTGAATGATATCTTGCCTGCTTCGCCTGTTTACCGGTAGTACATAATCCAAAAACTTGGCTTTGCCAGTTCAGCAAGAAACGTAGGTCATTATAACCGCAATTTACATAAGTGATAAATGCGAATGCACACATAAAATTGCATGACCAAATATGCAACTATGTATAGGAAAGTGAGCTACAAGTTATAAACAGTGTCTGGCATACTTTGCCAAAGCAATTATGATCGTTGTATATATCTAACTACAATATGAGAGAGAGAGAGAGAGAGAGAGAGAGAGAGAGAGAGAGAGAGAGAGAGAGAGAGAGAGAGAGAGAGAGAGAGAGAGAGAGTTATAGCGTAAACTTTCACTCGGTAACAGATTCAATGACCCACACGATCCCATTTACACAATAAATGACTTGCTGTATCTATTGATCTAAAAATTGCGGATGAAAACTGCTTTACTCCTGGGAGAATACATTACTGTACATGAAAACGATTTCATACCATCGGAGACAGCAGTAAATAGTCTTCTAATACCAACGAAATTACCATGAAAGCATCTCAAGGTCTACATGCTACTCGCGTCTCAGACTACACTATACTAAAATAATAATAAATATTATTATTATTATTATTATTATTATTATTATTATTATTATTATTATTATTATTATTATTATTATTATTATTATCCGCTTGATCATACTGAAGAAAATATCCTATTTTGATAGTCAGCTGGGTTTTGCATCATAATTATCATCACATGCAGATTTGCAGTTCAAGCGAAACTTGCATCGAAGTGATTGAAACTTCATACGATATTACATTTCTTATGCTTCTAAGTACATTTTCTTGAAGGATGAGTGGGGTCGGCACTTTCAGCACGTTTATTGGCTATATCATGCAGAGGGAATGGGAGCTAATTGCCTTTCTGAATTAGACACCGAGGCAAACAACTCTAGCTGAACTTGTCTTGTATGGAACCCACGACCCTTGGATTACGAGTCGTACGCTCTTTCAAATAAGTCTCAACAGCCCCCCATTGCAGAACGAAAGACAAAAAGAATCATTTACATATTTTAAGTTAGGGAGGTGTCACGCAGGAGGTTCAAATAATTTGTACATGGATTTAAATATTGATCACGCACTTGATTCTTACAAGAACTAAATCATTGTAAATTCCACCAGCTGAAATGAAATTTATGTAATTTATGGTAATAATATACTTAGGACGGAAACTTTTTTATCCTGTCAGCGAAACCCTTTATAAATTTTCTGAATCCTACTGTGCATTCATGTTGAAGAAACAAAACAAGGAGACAGACAGACAGACAGAAATGTTATCAGTGGCTCTTCCCTATTTACTTTCATACAACTTTGGCAATATAGTATATTCGAAGTTTTAAAGAAAAAATGCATTAACGATAACAATACATTCAAATACGAAGAAAAAATTAAGACCTGAATGAGTTAGGCTGCACAGTTGTCATGTGACTTTATTGTGTAGTAGACCTATGTCAAATATCTTTGGATAGTTTTTATTAAAATGGGTATAGAAATCATGTTACCCAGGACGACAACCGGTTTCGAAAGAAGATGTAACGTCAGAAAGAGAACTGTTGCCTAGAAAATATAAGGTTTTATTATTGTATTTAGCAAGGGGACATAACTCCGCTATTCATTAATGGTACGATCAATCCAGAGAGGTGCCTGTATGTATGTATGTATGTATGTATGTATGTATGTATGTATGTATGTATGTATGTATGTATGTATGTATGTATGTATGTATGTATGTATGTAGTGCTTTACGGCACCTCAGCACAAAATTGGCTATATAGTGCCAACAAAAGGCAAAATTGAATTGCACAAAACTTTAGGAAGAAAGACTTTTTAAAAAAATGTTTAATTAAGTACAGCAAGATAAAATGTAAAACGTTAAAATTTTATAATTCTGTAAAATGTATGTATAATAACAGATAACCAGACAAATGCAAGAAGAAGAATGCATGCACCGAGTAAGTTCAGGTATACCAAAAAGGCATACAAAACAGAGATCAAGGAAAAAACGGTAAATCCTTTAAAAAATGGAGAAAGAATATTATTATGCAGGTTAGAGAATGTTTTATTCGTATTCTACTGAGATTCGAACCTGGGTGCGCGGGTTACGGCACCCATCGCATTGCCTGCACGCACCAACCCATAGTTCCCATCGACCATGCGCACATTCCCAAGAAAACACGAAACAAAGTCGCTGATATAGGCGTTCGTGTGTAGCAGACACACTCGTATATCGACCCAATGATTAATTCTCATATAAGTACACAGTCACTTCTGAATCCTATGAGAGAAATCAAGGCATACCGATGTTAATATAGAAAGTTAACAATATACACCAATGGTTGCTTCCATTATTCCCAGATAGAGGTCTATTCTACATCCGCAAAGACCCCAAGCCCAAAAGGTGTGTGCTTGTGTGCACTTGTGGTTGTGGGAGGTAGAGATGATGAGTCTATATTTTGCCGAGTTGTTGTTATGATGATTATATCTTTTCATGAACAAACGAATTGGTTAACAACTATTCCTTCAATACAAGTATTACATTCGCTGCTGAGCAGATGAAAGGTTGAAATGAGTTTGGGTTCTAATAATAAAAATATTATTTAAAAAATATTTTTAAAAAAACAGCCCGTTTTCCTTAAAACTACATGAAACTTCTTCCATTGATAACTCAGTTGTACGTGATCTTTTAGAAATTGAGACTGTGCTATATTTATTACACCTACATGTATAGGACCTTTAGAAATTAAGACAGTGCTATATTTATTACAATTACGTGTATAGTACCTTTAGATATTGAGACAGTGCTATATTTATTACAATTACGTGTATAGTACCTTTAGAAATTGAGACAGTGCTATATTTATTACATCTACGTGTATAGTACCTTTAGATATTGAGACAGTGCTATATTTATTACAATTACGTGTATAGTACCTTTAGAAATTAAGACAGTGCTGTATTTATTACATCTACGCGTATAGTACCTTTAGAAATTAAGACGGTGCTATATTTATTACAATTACGTGTATAGTACCTTTAGAAATTGAGACAGTGCTATATTTGTTACATCTACGTGTATAGTACCTTTAGAAATTGAGACAGTGCTATATTTATTACATCTACGTGTATAATACCTTTAGAAATTAAGACAGTGCTATATTTATTACATCTACGTGTATAGTACCTTTAGAAATTGAGACAGTGCTATATTTATTACATCTACGTGTATAGTACCTTTAGAAATTAAGACAGTGCTATATTTGTTACATCTACGTGTATAGTACCTTTAGAAATTGAGACAGTGCTATATTTATTACATCTACGTCTATAGTAAGTACCTTTAGAAATTGAGACAGTGCTATATTTATTACATCTACGTGTATAGTACCTTTAGAAATTGAGACAGTGCTATATTTATTACATCTACGTGTATAGTACCTTTAGAAATTGAGACAGTGCTATATTTATTACATCTACGTGTATAGTACCTTTAGAAATTGAGACAGTGCTATATTTATTACATCTACGTGTATAGTACCTTTAGAAATTAAGACAGTGCTATATTTATTACATCTACGTGTATAGTACCTTTAGAAATTGAGACAGTGCTATATTTAGTACAATTACGTGCATAGTACCTTTAGAAATTAAGACAGTGCTATATTTATTACATCTACGTGTATAGTACCTTTAGAAATTAAGACAGTGCTATATTTATTACATCTACGTGTATAGTACCTTTAGAAATTGAGACAGTGCTATATTTATTACATCTACGTGTATAGTACCTTTACGAACATTTTAACGCAAAGAGCGCTTGATAGTCATATTTGTTTTAACCTTACTCGATGCTAAATCTGTTTTCGGACATCCAATACTAACGCCACAGCGGCCATCTTGAAAATCTTGTTATCGCTACTCCTGCTGAACGGATGGTCGTATCAACACGGGGTTTCCACTGAGAGACTTCTTATGATGTCTAATTGATCCAAAATGAAAATGGAGCTGATCTGATGTCCAATATGTCCGCCACAGTGGCCATCGTACAAATCTTGTTATCGCTTTTCCTCCTGAATGGATGCTAATATCAACATGGGGTTTTCACTAACAGACTTCTTATGATGTCTAATTGGTCTTAAATGAAATATTGCCGATCTGATGTCCAATATGTCCACAAGGCAGCCATCTTGAAAATCTTGTTATCGCAACTTCTCCTGAATGGATGGTCGTATCAGCATCAGGTTTTCACTACAAGACTTCTTATGATGTCTAGTAAGTTCTAAATAAAAATTATGCCAATCTGACATCCAATATGGCCGCCATGGCAGTCATCTTAAAAATCTTGTTATCTCACCTCTACTTGAACAAAAAGTCATATCGACGTGGGGTTTTCACCAGAAGACTTCTTATGATGTCCAGTTGGTCTTATATGAAAATGGTGCAGATCTGACGTCCAGTATGTCCGCCACAGCAGCCATCTTGAAAATCTTGTTATTGGTACTCCTGAATGGATGACCAGATCTTGAAAATATTGTTATCTCTAATCTTCAAATGGATGGCTATATCAACATGGGATTTTTCACCAACAGACTTCTTAAGTTACCTAGTTGGTCCTAAATGAAAATGGTGCCAGTCGTACATCAATTATAGCTGTCATGACGACTGTCTTAAAAATCTTGTTGTCACTATTCCCCCTGAATGGATAATAATTATGACATGGGGTTTTCACCAAAAGACTTCCAATGATGTCTACTTTGTTCTAAACGAAAATGGTACCAAGCTGACATCCAATATGTGTACCACAGCAGCTAATTTGAAAATCTTGTTATTGCTGAAGAATATCAGTGATAGTTTCAACACTCGATTATTAACAGGAAGAAACGGTCTTATCATGAATTCCTGGAAATTCTTTTCGACCAGCAGAGTGTCAGTCCCTTCGGGGGACTATTGTATTATGTGTTACGCTAATGAGTAACCGTGGTTATCACTGTTCTGGCGATAGGACAATTACAAGGACACTGTGCAGTTGTACAGTTAGTAGCAAAACCATATACATAATATAGAAAACGATTATGATATATTCAGGTAATACTAGTAACCTTGCCGTACTATTAC
This sequence comes from Margaritifera margaritifera, assembly GCA_029931535.1. Lineage (NCBI taxonomy): Eukaryota > Metazoa > Mollusca > Bivalvia > Unionida > Margaritiferidae > Margaritifera > Margaritifera margaritifera. The sequence goes on from JAQPZY010001646.1 coordinate 514,209, forward strand.
AACACCAACACGGCGAGATAGACATTACATGCAAAGACAAACGGACAAAGTATGAGTCTGTATCGCGATGCGTATTGTATCGCCGCCAGCTAACTGCATGATACACATCACGGTATGTACTGTATCGCCACCCAAGTATCGTGATCTGTATCGTATCGAGACCAAGCAAACGATGCACAGCTCTAATGCATACGAAATCGCTTAATTAAATTGTTGACGACAGAGGGTAGCAAGTATAGCCTACAATAGAGTCATCTTTTATGTAATGTTTCCACTACGTGATACAGCGGGCTTCCTCCGACGTTGGTTTGCCCTCCGTCACTGACAGTTTAAGCTATTTAAGCATGGTGTGTGGCCAAGAAATCTGAGTTATTATGATGCTTTCAGACAACATCTCTTAAAATACAGTAAACTGGTGATGGAAAAAGGTTGTATGAATGTCACGTTATTGTGTGTAGGATAATGTCTATGCATTACATATGAACAAGAATGTAGATGGATTTCGTTGCCGCTTACAGCGTTACCCGTTCAGCCTTGGCGATTTAGAAATACTAATTTATGTTCACTCTTCGATGCACACACAAAGCGCCGGCAGTGTGAAACCGTTTTACCACGAATTCTCTGGCCGTGGAGTGACCACAATCACAGTACGTATAGCCCATATTCTCTCTGTATCGTCAAAATACTGACGAGTCTTGTCAGGAAGCTGTCCACTTTACAGAAACAATCTTCAGCTGTAGAGGTATGTTAATTGAAAACTGTATTTTTTTCTTGCTGTCCGTTGTATGTGATGAAATTGTTTAATATATTGAATGTTTCGGAATTTATTCTTAATTTTCTAGAAAGTCAGACCCATGTTATATAACGCTATCAGATACAATATAGTCTGTTCCATTTAAGCCATTTTATAGCTGAACAGACAAGTTGAATTCAATTATATGTTGTACGCATTAAATGACGAGAAGTATTCGAGTTTTTATAATCCAGTGCGATTATTCTTGTCAGAGACAGATTCATGTACGAACATAGTTACTGTAATAATAATCTCGTCCTGTCGTTCTTATGAAAGAAGTTAACGTTTAACGCAGTTAGTTCATGTGCACGCATGCGTAATGTATATCATTGTCTCCTGTATTACACTGCTCAGTCTATGGGGTTGTGTTACCCGGATACTGCAGTCAGTGGTGACGTTGGTTCTAAGGACGACTCTGTTTTACTCGGTGTGAGGGGCCACAGGTTCTGGACCAATGGTCTGCGGAAATGGAAGGTTCTCGAGGAAATCTTCGGCAGACTAGGAGGAGCGGACCACGCGAGGCTGTTTCTTCACCACTTGTCGGGAGCTGTGGAATTGGAATCTCGTGTTCATCTCCTGGATGTCACGAGATAAATATCGTCACATACGCTTTGATCGTATACAATTAGGAATTATATCATTTTGCTATATCCGTTGTTGAACTTTGTACGCATGAGTAAGATGTCAGATTCATTCATCATTCATTTGTTTTATAAATAAATATCTCATTCACGTAACTGTTTAAAAGTTTTACGCTAGATCCAATCCCACCCGGTTTCATCCAGTTACAATGAAGGTTTCTCTATTTTTGTAATTTTCAGCAATTTAAACCAGTATGATCTTTAAAAAATAATTTGTTCTAATCCTAAAAGCGACATATTGGATAACAACTCTGCAACATTTATATAAAATTAAGAGGCTGTTATGCCAGGATGATTCCAAAATATTTTTACCAACTTGAAAGGCATTTACGTCAGAACGCTTTACATTAAATTTAGATCTTGATGCCTGAAATGGTTTCCTATGAAATTTGGTCAAAATTAGTCCAGTACTTTTTGAGAAGAAGTCGAAAACATTAATGCTGATGGACGGACAACGTACGATGTATGCAGGGCCACACCATAAGCTTACTTGCCCTCATAGGCATTTGAGCTAATAATCAGTTATAATATCTCAGACATTTAGTTCAAAATCTCCTGTGCTTTTATTCCATATCTGAGGTATTTTTGTTATTATTATTAAACTGTTACACTCCTCACCCATTATTTTCGCACACACATACACACACACACATGAACAAAACAAATCGGACCTTCGACACGTGACATCTCGACTGTTCTCGTTAAGAAATGCACGATAACTATCGTGGCAGCAAAGAAGTGCTCTATCGTTATATTTGATGACAGACTTGCTTTAACGTATAAAAAAATTAAAGAAACATAGGAATAAAAGTATTTGTACAGTTTCATGTATAAATGAACTTATTGATTTAAACTAAAATTAATCAGTTGCCGACCTTGTATGGATTATGTGTGAACAAGAATTGATGTACCGATTATACAAGTGTAGACTGTTTATGCATACATATTTGTTTTTATTTAATGTCGGTGTGACGTCACCAGAAGAGGAAGGGAATTACTTCAGTTCGTCTCGAAGTACCTGAATTAAATTTAGGCCAATATCTTGATTTTCTGATTAGCCACAACTTTGTTCTTAGGCGGCGTATCCAGTAAGATTCCTATTCTTTCCTGGTTCCGAAATCCAGTTGCGGTCGTGGACAATTGCAGTTAGTACAATGTCACTGAAAGTATGACAAGGGGAAGAGAAGTGTTCTGCTACCGGACTTCTGTCCAACTTTTTTGTCATTCAATCAGAACTGTGAAGATTGATCCGTTTGTGTAGTTTTTCGGTTTCTCTGAAAAACTACACAAAAGGATCAATAGATGGCGCTTTTGCTACTCCTTTTGTAGGTCAAAGCCAACCAATAAGGCACGATATCCACAATTTTGAAATAATACTTCGATCAGATCCATAATAACGTAAAGCTTTGTATATTCAACGTTTTCTTTTATTTTATTTGTTTATCTTGTTTGTCTCTGTTTCGCAATTTTAACTTTGACAAAGACTAACTGAGAGTCGAAAGCACTCAGGGTAGTAACTAGTTTTGCACTCTTCGATGGCATTGTTTTTTTTAAAATTATCTTAGTAAATCCCTGACACACACGATCCCTTGCTGGATCCAGTGCACTTTTGAAATTTTGTTGAAATTACTGAAAATGAAGTATAACTGCAAATAAGATCGCTTTCGATAGTAGGACGACAAGGTCGTACTGCAACGCTTATGTCGCAGGGTATGGCATCACTCTGGGCGCAATACACAGCCTCACACTCGAGTTCATTGAACTTGGAGTCCGCAGCGGGTCCATCACATGGTTGCTGTATTGAATTCATCATTCTCAGTCAGCGTCTCTGGTCACAAGACTATTTCTGTCTTGGAACTCGCTCCTTTTTTATACTGGAGATCAGCGTGTCCGTAAGGTAACATGTTTTGGCCTGGCAGTCGCACTCGTTTCTGGTAGACGATCTGATATCCTTTTTTCGAGGGTAGACTGACGATTTAGTTATCTTGCAAACGCAAATTATTTTGAGGATTCAACCTTTTGAAGCGAAAGTCTTGACCTTGTCCTGACTTTAAGGCATCTTTAAAGACGTCCAAATTGACCGCTTGACTTTTGGTATAATATTGTCCTTCTTTGTCTCGGTACTGGTAGCCGTAATTATTTGGTCCACCACTATCAAAATTTAAAATAGTGACTTCAGAATGTTCATATGTGCAAGCTCCTAAGCGTTCGTCTTCAATGCGTGGGTAACAGCTTCCAGGGTGATCGATGTACATGCAACTATCGGTGTCAAAGTAAAGGACTCGATCTCCTAAAGGTTCCAAGACAGTATAGAATTTAAAACGATCATTGGCTGTCACGTAATTCACCAAGATCAAATCTTCACGCATGATTTCCACATGTTTAATGAGTTTTCCTTTATCGTCGATGAGTTGAAAGTATAGACTTGGATCTACCAAGTGTTCCGTCTTCGGCACGTTGAGCCAGTTGTCGCCACAAACAATTCGGCATGATTTTTGCAAACGATCTTATTCCTTCGTTCTTTTCCACGTGTTCCAATGTGACGCCTTCTAGGGATCGGTATCGTCCTTTGAATCAATCTTTGTCTTGTTCTGGAGTCTCACACCTAGAAGGAGAGCCACTAGCTTCTTGCTTGAATTTCAGAAATTCGTTGACTTAGCCTAAGAAAATCCCTAGACTCGAGTCGTCGTCCTGTTGGTATTGGTCTGTGGTAGGAAAGTGCCAAATGTCGTATACCTTTAACAAGTGATATCCGCGATCGAGAGCATGAAACAGTTCGACACCCACCCACGTTCCTGTCAAAGTTCGTACTTGATCATTGGGGCGACAAGGCTGGTCTTGATTACATGTTTCAGCATACGTACGACATAAAGGAAGCATCAGTTTTCCGTGGCAATGATGAGGTAAAACAGGATGGTACAAGTTCCTCCATGGCAAAGCTTTGCATTTCATCAAACCTTCATATTAGGGAATGTATTCCACGTCGATGTGTTCTGTCAAAATTTCAGGATGACCGGTGGGGAATCGAGCATATTTATACATCCAAGGATATAAGCAACACACATCGACGTATTTGATTTGCTCTCCTTGAGATTCGTCCACTTCGTACAACAAGCGTGTAGCATTGGTTTGTCCTCCAAACAAACTGTCGCGTTGATTGAAAGGTTCAATGTCCACCGCGTCGCAATTTTCGACGATACGTTTAAATTCTGGATTATGTTTTCAAAATGTCGATCGTAGTCGTGTTCCCAAATTTCTATCACTTGGTATCCTTGACAGTCTAAACTCTGGCGTCGTTGATATGTTTGGTCGTACAACTCTTCCATGGTGGACCCTGAGAAAGGATTTTTCAGGTCTTGTTGAGGAAAACAGCTTAGACATTCGTGAAATAAACATTCCTGACATTCGTAGACCATATGTGGATTTTCTAAGTCCAAAACATCCACAGAATGGGTTCAAAATTTCTTTTCTCCACTGTTTCTAGCATGTTCTATCCACTTGTCTTGAGTTTCACACAAGTAACGGAGCCAGCGCAATGCTTTGGCTGAATATCGACGGCAGACATAGAGATAGGATTGAGGTGGTATGATGGCTAGCTTGTTCTCGGCATGAACTTTTTTTTCTTTTTCGGTAGACTAATCCACACGCTTTGGCAATGGTAGAAGCTTCCTTCAAGGGATCGATACCTCCGTGATCTAGAAATAATCGCCAAAATTGTCCACAACAACGTCGTAAAATATCCACTTAGGATGGTCAATATTTCAACATTTCTTCTTTAAAATCAAAAGGGTCTGAAGAGTGAGTTTGGTCCCAAGCGTTGAAAGCTTCTTATTGTTTTGCTCGCATACCGTCGGGGTCATAGTAGCGAATTTCAGGCAAATCCGGGAGCACAACACGTTGATTAGCTTTAGTATTGAAAAGGTGTGGAAAATAGCCTTTAGCTATTTCTGTCATTCCAAACGTTTTAGGCAGTCTACTCAAAGGCATAACCAAATAACTCATGGAAACTTTAAACTGTACGTTTCCCACTTTCATGCAATGATTTTAGCTCCGTTGATAGTCACTACTGGAAATTCGGTTCATTGTTCTGAATATTATTTCAAAAGAAATTGCCCGTCGTATGCCGAGAAATTGTGAGCCATGACTATTGATAACAGTTGCTATAAAGATGTACTTCCTCTTCCCTCCAAGTCTCGTCGGTGGGGTCTAAAATCCATTCTGCAAAATCAGATAGAGTACGAGAGCCCAGAAAGATTTTTTCTCGTCCTCCTGGAATCACACTACAATTTGGACATTGAAAATATAAAGGTTCTTGAATGCACTTATCACAAGCACGACGAGCTACACAAAAATTAGGAATGTCGATTACACTCTCATGTGAACATTCATAGTAAAAAAAGGTAAAATCTAAATGTTTCTTCTTCTTGTTATTATTGTTTTCATCGTCATTTAATACTTCCTAGAGTTCGTTGTCATTTCTTTGAATGTAACACTAATGATTGAAGTCAACTACTTGGTCACAAAAACGACATCTTTTATTTCCTGTACAAACGTGTGACTTTTGGTTATTCGTTCGAACAAGATGTCCACAAGTGGAGCACACTCTCAATAATTTGCAAGCACTTTTCTGTTGTTGGAATTGTTTCATGCGATATTGCTCGTAATAGGCTGGACTGACGAATGTTCGCTTGCAAGTGGAGCAATAAATTCTTTATTTTCCTTCAGGAATTCAAGGTCTGGAAGCTAAATACCCACGACATCTCTATTCACAGTGAATATGTTGCATCCGATTGCTAAATCCTTGGTCACATTTGTCGCAATAGTAACTGTATCCGAGAAATCCTGTGATCGAAATTGATCTTGGTGATGATAAAAGTGAATGTATTTTCCGTCTGGGAAATCCGGCCCTCGAAACACAAGAGCTCTGCGAAAGATTTGAGGGGGTAGACTTTCAGCTTGCAACGAGGTGCCAACACGTCTTGAAGTGTTTGCATTTCAGGAACCCCACACGGAGTCTCTTTGGAAATGCCCGCTTGCTGCAAATGAAGTTCTGCTTATCTTTGTTTTTTGGGGTCTCTGAGATCGTCTAATCCTCTGCCATGATTTTTTCGATTCTGTGTGTGTATCATTTTTCTCGGCATAAGTTCGAGCTACTACAATGGCGTGGGCTAAACACATTTGGTCTTGGTCGTTGTTAATCTGAACGATATTTGTTTTGGTACTGCGAAGTTGATCAATCAATAAAACTTTGCGTCGTCCGCTACCTCTTGAAGGTGAAATGTGTGTCATGTGAAGGGTAGACTCATGTCATACTCATCATTGGATTGTTAGACGTGTTGAATTTTTTCCAAGATTTTGGAAGAAGTTAATTCTGCCGGTGTACTAAACTCGATCCACAGAGGAGATTTCAAACTGTCATGAGTGATGGATAGTTTCAAACGATCACCATCTTGAGCTTGGCATTGTCGTTACAACTTCTCAAACATTGACTCAGATAACTCAGTAATGAAGACAGCTGCTTTCTCTGGCGGCACTTGAAACTTGAACTCTTTTAAATTTCACATCATAAGTGTAAGCCGTCGTTCTAAATTTTCTCGAAGTCACTTTTTGGTTAGATCGAATGTAAAACCAATCTTCATGCGCTACCGAACGACTAGTTGGTGTTGGCTCAGAACCACTCAAGTCTTCTTCAAAATCGGTAGCCTGAACTTCTGCTAACATTTCTTGAAAAGTGCTGGGTGACGCTGAACGTTGTTGCCGCTTGGCTTCTGGCTTCTCGTTGGAAAGGTTTGATATTTTAATGTTGATTCAAAATTTGATTTGACTAGAGTACACACTCTCTCCCTATATATAGAGAGACCACCTCACCCTAAGAGAATACACTCATTCAGTTTTCAATCCGTGAAGGTGGAATAGTCACAATAGATCACAATTCTCGTCAGAGATTTACAGACAGTCATTCGAAAGTACACTTCCAACAAGACTTATAACTACACCTCTCGAGGTAAAAGTAAAGATACCTGCTATGTCTGTCAAGAGAAAGGACACTGGGCTCCAGAATGTCCACGACGTCAAAGAAAAGGAATATCTAAGACAGGAAAAAAGAGAGACAAAACTAAATATACATGTTATTAATGCCAAGAAAAAGGACATTGCTTCAGAGTGTCCCAAGAAAAAAAAAAAAGAACAAGGAGAAGGAGCGTTATTCAGAAACAATAGAACAAGAAGAAGAACCCATGCCAGTGAAGAAATTCAAAAGAGAATGACATTGAAAGAAGAAGAAAATAGACTTTTGTGATGTGTTATGAAATTTCATTGTGATTCCTATTCAAGAGAATATACCAAAATAAAGACGTAAGTGAATATTTTTGTCTTGATTTTGTTTTCTTTATTATGGATAAGATCTTCACACACTCACATATTTTATAATGGAGGGATTTAAGTTTTGTTTGATTCGGCAGTCATTAAAAAGTATCTTTTTTCTTAGAGATAAAAATGGCCCTGAAAAGTGCCGTTGGGGTTTTATGATGAAAAAAAAAAAAAAAAAAAGTATGCACCTGACATCATCATTTGTAACTATTTTAAGCCTTTTCCACGTCCAAGTCCTACTCCTGTTGTTGCTGTAGTGGTGGTAGTTGTCACTGCTGCTGATGATGGCGTCTCAGTAGTGGTCATCGATGTAGTCATAGAAGGTTTAGAAGCATGGATCGTGAAGGTCTCTTTCTTTTCTGTTTGGCTAAAGAAGTTTGGTACATTTCTCTCAGATGTTTTAACTCCGCCAAAACGTCTGTAACATGCTGACCTTTTTGTTTTCACTTTCTTCCTTCTACTCACTGTTCAGAGTTTTCATGTCCTCCTTTTCTTGCTTTCTTTTTACCTCTTGTGTTGTTGCTGTTGTTGAACAAATACGTCTTCTTCTTTCTGACATTGCAAAAAACTCTACCACTCTTCCTTCTGTTTCTTTTTGAAATCTTCATACACTAGTAATGCTGGAGAAGGAGGTGAAGGTGGTACAACAGCCGGTAACAATTCTTGCGAAGAAGGTAGGAAATAGCACAAAGTCAAATTGAAGTCATCTCTTCTGGAAGAATACTTGCTACAGCAGCTGTAGTAGTAGTAGTGGTACTATCACCCCTGGTAAAAGAAGTATTTACTGCAGACGCTCGCCAAAACATCGTCTTCATTTCAGCCATAGGTATGTTATTGTACTTGAACTTATCAGCTCTTCAGCAACGGTACATATCAGGAACGCTATTGCGTATATGCTAATAATAATAATAATAATAATAATAATAATAATAATTATATATATATATATATATATATATATATATATATATATATATATATATATATATATATATTGTAAGGGACGTCGCGTCCGCTGTCTTCTGATTGGAAGATAGATAACACCCCACCCCCCGACTGAATTATGTTACACGCGTTGATTGGCGGAACATTCCAATCCGTTTCGATCCAGTCCTAGACTTTATCTAGTGTGCGTTGGCCCATTGTGTCACCTATTCTCAAGACAACCTGACAAGATGTGGGTAAAAGTTAAGCCATCGACCATCATTTCCAACATGTTATTTAATCCAGTCTTCCTGGTATATGTCAAGGCATCGTGCTCCATTACAAGGATCACAGATACAACTATATGGAAGATACAAATCTACGTGGAGAGGCAAGGGAGACTGAAGCGTGTTTTAGTCTACAGACAGATGTGAGGAAAAGTTTGTTTCATTGTCCCTGTTTGATCGTGGACCTATTGGCATCTTTACTAACTTCTTTGAAAGCATGCTATATGCAATTGTTGAATGGAAAATAGTGTTGACATTATTTTCTGTTACAGTTGATATTTGTTAGCTATTTATTAACCCCCTATAACCACCCCCCCCCCCCCGACAAAAAAAAAAAAAAAAAAAAAAAGTTTGATTTTACATTTCTTTGTTCGGTGTTAACAATTTTCTCGGTAAATGTATATGTGCTATCAAGTAATCGATTTTTATCTAACTTAATATGGAATAATTAAATTTATAATTTATTCAATATCCCTGTTCGATCGTGGACTAATTTACATCTTTAATAACTTCCTTGAAAGCATTATATATGAAACTGTGAGAGCAGATTTAAGTGTTGCGTGGTAAATAGAGTTAATAATGTGTTTTCTCAGTGGACATCTTATTGTTTATTACCTGAAAAAATTAAAGCATATCTCCACCCCACCCCCATTTTGTTTTCTTTTCTCTTTTTCCTTGTGATTTTATTGATTGCTTATTACCAATTTCAATATCTTTTACAACTGGAAGTTGAAAATTTTGTGAAGAAGCAACTTTAATTTTAGACCAAATGAACAAGATGCCAAAAATAGTTCACAAACCACTTATCAAATAATAGATTTAAGAATACTAAATAAGTTGGGTGCAAGTTGATTTACAACGTTACTTTGAAAAGTGAAACATAATTAGAAATCTAATTTGGTAAATAGTCTAGATGGAGTTTAAGGCATGTTCAACGTGGAGAGAAGTTAAAAACGTAAATGATTTTTAGCAACACCTTTATTGCAAATCTTCTTATAAAGCGTACAACATAAAACTGAATAACATAAATAAAGGATATTTTTAACAGTTGGAGAGAAGAAAAAAAGAGCACTATAACGAAAACCATGAAATAAAATCCACAATGACGACAGTTTCAGGACAATTAATATGACAAAAAGTATACATTTAAAAGCATTACTGGAAAATTTAAATCAAAGAATACCTTGAAAATACTGTGTTCAATGAATTTATTTTTATCGTACATTTCTAAACTTCACAAAACCTGACGGTATCAATGATAACAACCTGAGATGAATCACATTATTCCATGTTCATCATTTGACCTATAGGATCCTGAACATTAGAGAAAATGTTTAAACTGAACAAATGCTAGATATATGATAGACAGCGAAAATATTTTTAAAAAGGTAAAATGCCATGAAGAAAATAGATGGAAGAGCACAATAAAACAGTTGAATCATTTAGGATTGGTAACTTCATCTTTGAAGAGATTTTGAACAGTATTGTCCCTATGAGATTCCATTCCATGATAGACTGAGACTCCTGTAATGAAAACTATTGTAACAGTGCTTTGGTTCAAAAGACAAATGCATCAACAACAAAGGAACCAATACACGTTTATTTATCAGGCATGTTTCACTATTTTCAGATTCTTTATTTTTTGTTGGCCTTTTTAAATATTTATGTTTGAAAGTTATTAAACTAACACTTAATGCAGATAGAGTCAGTCCCAATTTCAACGATAACAATCCAGTGAAATATCTAATTCCATTGGATGTCATGTTGTCATCTTTCAGTTAATTTAGTAAACTGTCCAAGTTGTTGATTGGAAGAAATGTCCTACTTATTGATGTCACATTGTAAATTATAACATCTGACAATAGTTTGGGAATGTTGGCTGCTCTAGCATATAAAAAAATCATACATGCTCTTGATGTGTCTCTCGTTTAATTATTCAGCTATTTTTCAATACAGTTACAGTTACACCTGTTATCTCTTGATATGTTCCATTTTCAATGTTTATTTTCAATTACTGTTTTTAGGCTTAAATTTCCTTAGGTTGTAGGTTGTTTGAAACATCTAAAATTGCCATTTCGTTTTCAAGTTGTGTTGTGCTCTGGGTTAGATTTGGCGGGGTATGCCCGTCGCATTCACATGTGCTTTGAACACCTTGTCTATTTCATAGGTATTAAATAATAAGAAAAAGGCTAATATTGGTGGAGATTTTGAAATGAAATAATTTGAAAATCCTGTTGATGATGATACAAGAAATAGAAATTGATAAGATAGTAAATCGTTTTGGTGGTTTTGCCTAAGTAAGAAGTAGATAAACACAGTACAATCACAAAAATTAAATTAGAGGAAATTTTGGTTATAATGTATACCCAGACTCTGACTTTGTAATTAAATATGCAAGGAGTATGCATATAGATATTAAAGGTGAAATATGCATCAAATTGACTGGAAGATACGGTACTGTGGTTGATTAATAGATGACAAAATTGACTGGAAGATACGGTACTGTGGTTGATTAATAGATGACCAAATTGACTGGAAGATACGGTACTGTGGTTCATTAATAGATGACCAAATTGACTGGAAGATACGGTTCTGTGGTTCATTAATAGATGACCATATTGATGATAGAATAGTTTTATCAAAAGGAAAACAGTCAGGATGATACTATTTTATGATGCAATTAAATAGTGAGGATTAAGCAAACAAACAAACTGTTCATACTTCTATCATAAGGAGTGATTTTACAGATATATGAACATGAAAAAGGAGTTAGAGATAGAGTGAAAGCGCCTAAATGTCATTGAGAATTTTTTACAAAGGCAACAAATACACGACACTGGAGGTAAAGCATTACTGGAAGAAAGTTTGACTGACACAATCGAATTAGCAAGCGGGGTAAGAAAAAGAAATACTAATTTTAGTGAAATAATTAGTGATTCGGACGAAACTTTTAGTTAGTTGTCTTCCCGTGATAGATTTAGGTGGTAAATATATATAGATTGTAAATGAACTAAGACAGTTAGAAACTGAAGTAATTTAATAATTTCAATAATAAGAAAATTTAAATCTTTTTCTGAAATTCAAAGAGTATAATATTCACCTGCAAATCAAGACAACATTGTTCGAAGGTTATTTACTCCACAAGAAGAAAGAGAGATGGGAGGATATAAAAAAGGATGTTGTAATTGTAGTTTCAAAAATAGAAGCTTTTACAATATAACTCAAACATCTTGAAGAAAGCTTCTAAAAAGTCTTGAAGAAAACAATTAATAAAGAAATTATCGTGAATTAATATATTACAAAACTGAAGTAGACAAAGTTAAAATTATTATGTCAGAATTTATTAAAAATATCGAAATATTTTTAAATATTTATAAGTTAAACATGGGAAAAATTAGAGAAATGATACAAAATAAATTACCTCTCAGGGAGGACTAAAATTATTATTCAAAGAAAAGTGTGTTACAAAAGCTACTATATGTACACCGATAGCAATGAGTATATTATTAATCGCTCTGTCCATAGCAAAATGGGTAAAAGGTGTTGTAAATGGAGGCATAGGAGGTTCTCCACCTCATCCTTCTACACCTAGCGGATCATTTGCTGACAAAGTTAAATAGGGCTAAATAAATATTGGTAATTATTTGTTGGGGTTAGTAAAAAAAAAGTCAGCAACATTGCCTGGAATTATTAGTTGTGTGACAAGTTGGTTGCTTAGGAGGGCTGGACAAAGTGTTTATTTCCTCTAAACATTTTATTTTTACATGTTTTTGTCAATTTTGGGTTTGCTGGAATTTTGTTCAGAGGTGTAAACAAAGCCTCTAACAGAGTTTGAGGTTCGTCATATCACACAGCACATAACTAAGTATCTCCTTCCAAGAGGATTATTCAGTAACTTCTAAATGTGACTGACTTACCATGAATATCCTTCTTTCGACATTTATTGTGATTTATCTCACTTTACATTGGTAACGTAGATTACAATAAACGGTAACGTATATTACATGAATGGATTTCCTTGAAAGAAAAAGCATGAAACACAGCTGCTAACAATAAACAATCATAACACAATTCAAACTCTGGTACTACTTTACCATAATAACTGAACAATGCACAATAATAGTAGCTGTAGTTCTATCTTATGTCAAATCAATTGCTAAATCTATTTTTTTTTTACTTGGGCAAGTAGCAGTTTTTCTTGTATTTGTTTAGATATTTTCCTTAGCGATGGACCTGTTGCTTCTAAATCTTGCGACACTCTTTTCCTAGAGGCAGATGTGTTTGGCAAAATATCAACTTCTACCGCGGAAGTGCTTGGTTATGCATCAAAACCTTTAACACTCACATAACTTTTATCTGTGTGTTTGCTTGTTCCTTTCTTTTTCAAAAGGCGGTCAAAACGTTTTGAAACTCTTTTATACTTGTTCTTTATTTTCTCGTTTTCAAACGTTGTAACTTGTTTTTCACGCAATTGTTTTGACGACTTATTCTCTTCCTTATTCTTAGTTTTGAATTAAATTAAGGCAATTTAACAATCAATGCATCCCTACTAGAACTAACTGGATCAACGGATTCTGATTCTGTTGCTTCTGCTTGTCTATTTTGCCTGTCTTGAACACGTTTGCGCTCTCGGTGTTCTTGTACATACTGACGTACTTTATTCCATCGGATTGCTCGTCCTTTCGTGGCCTCTCTGCGATTGGCATATAATACTTTTGAAATCGTTTTATCTCATTTTCAAGGTAGGCACTACCATCTTTCTCTTTCTTTCTTTCACGGTATACTTGTTGTACTTCTGCTCGGGATTTTCCCATGATATTTTATTGCCAACCTGTTAAAAAAAGTTTTCTATTAGTTGGGATAGACAAAATTCGTGACACATAATTGACGCTACCTACTTTATAAGCTACGTTATCGCTCTTTGTATCATGTATGGCAATTTACTGATGAATAGATGTTGTAAATATGGAGACAAGATTGAAGTTAAATTCTTGTTTTATATGTCAAAACTGACATTGTACGAAAAAACTAATTTTTTGGTTAAAATATAATCAAAATTATTTAATGAAGCAATAATTTTGTAAGCTACGCTACCACCATTTCAACATATGTGTACTGTGATATATTTCATTCTGCACTTATTTTTTGTTTATGGACTAATATGAAAATCAAGTTACTTAGGAAGTAAGAATTCGGAACATTACACATTGTATGAATTTGACTATGTTTTTAAACCTTGACTATAGCCAGATATTCAACAGAATATGCAAATTGGAATTATATGTTTAGACCAATGTACGATGATCGTCAATCGAAATGCCTCTCGTAAATTCAGCCTTTTTCTGGAAGTTCATCAACTCTCTATTACGTATAATTAGGGTAAATATATAAAATTAATAATATAAATGACAATAAGAAATAATATTCAATCGTTTTACTTACCTCCGTCAAGCAATGATCATGAATGTTTGAAAAGAAACGTATATGTCCTCCAACTTGCAGACGAAACGAACCTTTTATACCGGAATGTATATCACATAAGGGAAACAAAGGTGTAAATTGTTCATTATAATTGCTAATAATAAATTCTAGAATCAATGTAAAAAATTATCAAGTAGCTTACATAACGTAGCTTACATCTCGGGCTTCTGAATTTAAATTTACTGCAATAAGAAGTTCCATGTTTTTGAAGCATGGTTGTTTTAACTCAAGAGATCATCCCATATAACAACAATGGTCGAATTAATGATATTTACAGTCGTTTTCCTAAAATCGTAACTACGTAGCTTATAACCTTAACTACACGGTTCATGTTCGGTCATAAACTCTTGCTATGGTCAAAATACAATAACGCTATTACATTTTCTGAGTTTGTATTTAAATATAGTAATGTCATTCGTAAACAAACTGAACATTGTAAGGTGTATGAGATCTTCTGAACATATGGTTAGACCATATTGATGTGTTGATAACGTAGCTTACACAAAAGTAGGCGAAATCTTTCATGAGATAAAAATCATTAAAAAAAAAACAAAACATCCGGATCATTCGAACTTCACCAAAAGACTCAAATGTTTATGTTATTGTTTTACCAATGCAGAAACAGTATTTTCAATTGTATTATTGTGTTTGAAAAAACTAGACGAGTTTATTGCACGATTTGAAAGTAAAATAGCATAAAAATATCTTTTTTTTGTATGTCCAATCTATTTATTTTTAAGCAGTCGTCGTCAGGAAACATCTGCTGTGATTAGAATATGCCTCCAAACACGTTAAGAAATCCGATATATTATGTAAACGCTCTATGCGACACCTGTTTTATAAAGTTGGAACTCTGTTCTGAGAATAGGTGTTTTTAATCTGTTATGTATTGCTGAAATTTTACCATAATGTTTTCATTTGTATCGTAAGATTGCTGTCCTGAAAAATAATAGTTCCATTAGTTTTTGAACAGTAATAGACTGTTTGAGAGTAATAGACTGTGTGATAAATGTTCTGTTTTATACCTATGCACCTAAAATACAGATTACATAAAACCTTATAGTTTCATTTAACCTTGTAATACTTTCATGTGTGAGAGCATCACTTTTTTGCAGAAAAAAGTCCAGTAAGTAGGTTCATTTGTGTCTGTCATAGAATTAATTTCATCAGCTGTCAATATTCTCCAGTACTCAACAGCATCTGCTCCAGAGTTGTAATTATATTGTGTGTAGGTTCCCCAAAACCTTGGTCAATTATCTATCAAGTACTTGTTTTTTCCTCTGAGCCATACTGTGGTAGAATTTTAAAATTGTTGCAGATCAAATTAAATTGTTTCATATATATGCTGTCGATGTTTGATTTGAATTCATCGTCACGGGTAAAGGCATTTTGCATTCAGCAGTTTTCGCATCTGGAAATAATCAGGAAATTTGTATGCTGTTTTGACAAATTCTTGTGCATTTTCGTCTATTAAATGCCACTAGGACATCCACACTGCCCAGTTTAGTTGATTCTGCCATAATCGCTTGCCACACTATGATCTGTATCCATTTATAGATTCGTCGCTGTCAAATTTTAATCTGTAACCATCAAAAATGTTGAATGTTTGTATGTAAAAAAAAAAAAAAAAAAAAAAAAAAAATTAGTTTCAGTATAGTAAATTTGTATCTCATGAAATATGTATGTTTGCGATATCAGGGTTCACTATAACAATAAATTGATGTTCAGGACAATGATATGGTGATGTACCTGTGATTTTTTTTTTTTTTTTTTTGTTTGTTTCTTTTTAAATCTGAAGTCCATCACAGGAGGTGTTACAGTCTTGCCGTACATCTCCATAGGAGACGATGTATCCTAAAGTGAGAACACATTAGCAGAAGAGTCTGTTGTTGATGGACTGAAGTCCTCTAATGCTGTCGCCGTTCTTCTTTGTAAAAACATGCCACATCTGTCCTCTCCCTGTAAGGCTTCCAGTTTGTAAACTTCAACATCATCTAAAATGACTTGCCTGATTTTAAATATTTCTTCGATAATGTTAGGAAGGTGGCCCTTTGCAAATATTTTATACTTTTGGTATTAATAATGTTTCACCAATTTTTATTTCAGCATTCCAAATGGATAAATTATCAAATAACCAAGTAGACTGATTCATTCTTTTGACTATGTTTTCTTACTTGATCGTTTTAACTGGTGTCATATCAGTTGATGTGTTTTATTGTATCCCTCAATTAGCTTTGGTTAAACATAAACACATTTTATGGTTTCATTTAGAGGGAAATATTCTTATATTATAGTCTTTGGAGTTCTGTTAAATCTTTCCTCTACATAATCTTTTATACTCAGCGTTTTCCATTTTTAACAAATCGTTCATTTTTTTGTTGTAAAGCTCTTTTCCCTGAACAAGCTGTATCTCTTAAGGCTTTAGTTCTTTGAAAAATTTATCCCTTTTTCGTTGTTATTTTTTCAGCTCAGGCGTGTTGAGAGAAAATATCGATCACTGTCAAGATGTATGTGTGTATCTATTGCATGTCAACAATGTCTGATGCCACTGTTCATCCACGTGACTAACATAAATTCTTTAATAGGGAAATCTTTTTCTCACTTGTTTGTGCAATGCGTAGGTAGATTGTTCAGTTAATCATTTTATCCATTCGTCGTATTTTATTTTATTTTTGTGCCGTTAAATTTGTTGTCACAATCGATTGATATCTGTGTAAGCAACTGGCCTTGCAAGATTACAGTAAAGATGTGTTAAAGACTATTCTTCGTCAGCCATTTGAAACGGTATAAAAACATCCGGAGGATAGTTTACGCTTGATAAATTATCTTTTGGTGTTGTCAACAAGCCAACAGGACATCCGTCCACAACAGGAACTTTTATTTTCAGCCATTTGCAACGTTTCCTAAGTCCTTTCATAGGTATGAATGATTTCACATTTATGTTACATTTTGCTATTCCTATTGTTGAATCTAGTCTGTCACTATGTGCTGTTCTAAATCGAACTTTGCTCTCCATAAAGTCTCTCTGTTTCTGTCGAATCATTGTAGAATGACCTTTAAAATAGAATAGATCTTGAGATTGCACTGTAAATTTAGCCGTTAATATATATATATATATATATATATATATATATATATATATATATATATATATATATATATATTAATACGTTATGCATTCCATCTTCGTACTGCACTGTGTTGATCATCTTTCTTCAAAAGGTATTGCTGCTTATTTCAATATTGTCATTATAGAATGTAATCGTAATTGTATACCTTTTCTCAAATATTTGAAGATATCTTTTTTTCTGATTTTTAAATCGACCAATCAATATTTGTCTTATCTTGAATGATAATTTGTAACACAATTAGCTTCGATCATCTATCCAAAGATGTAAACAAATAAGTACCGTCTCTTCCTACCTAAAGTGTTGCTTTTATGTTGGACTTATGAAATATTTATATCACCTCTCTAAAAGCTGTTGAGATTTTCACGTTAGAGCTTTGTGCCAATATTTATGTTGTTCATTTTTTTCTCAAATTATTTTGCGCTTAACTCATTTTTGTTGTTGTTGTTGTATTCTTGGTTTTAACGGTACTTTTAACACATTATTGGCTGTATCATGCTGACGAAATGGGAGCTAAGTGCCTTTCCTAAGGACAGACACACCGAGGCAGCCAACTCGTATTGGTATGGGCGTTTACTGAACCTGCAAACTTTGCATTACGAGTCCGATGTTCTACGAACTGAGCTACCGCAGCTCCCCCATTGTACTAAATGCACAATTATATAAGTAATATGTGGTCCAGGGACTCAATGGTAATTTCGTTTTAAGACAATATGAGTAGTCCATCTGTGCGTGCTGGAATGAGAATTTATCAATTCATTTGCTTATTTACTTATTTCGTGGGTTAAAAAAAAATAATATATATATATATATATATATATATATATATATATATATATATATATATATATATATATATATATATATATACACACACACACACACACACACACATAATATTTTATTTTTAAATTTATCCAGTACGTTCAATTTTTAAACTACTACAGACGAGCTATTTGAATGTAGATATTTTAAATTTTAAAGCGATTGAATAACATTAGAAACTGACTATTTTTCTGTCTGCATGTTTGAATATGAACTGTATTATTTAAAGTAAATAAAAGAATTTAAATTTGATCTAGATCACATTTTTGAGGTGACGTGATGGCGAATATGTTTTGTTCGTTACTATAAATCAGTAATCATCCATCGGAATGCCCATGACATAGTCATCTCTACAGAAATATGATAAAGTATTTCACTAGTGATAAGACCAGGGTGGCAGTCACACAAGGATATCCTCCCACGGCAACTATTTGCCAATATGTTGTAATAATTAGCGGGGTCATATCACCAAGGGTGGGATTATTATCGTGTTAATACGGGTAAGTTATGAGGAAAAATAATGTTGGAGATATAATTTTGATAATATCCCCAGATGAGGTAGCTGCAAGGGAATCTGGAAAACAAAAATTGATTGCATGATTTTTCACAATGCCTACTACAGAATTACAATGGTGCAGTCGAAGTGATTGATGGAATATGAAAGACGTATCTTCCCCATGCACTTAAATTATATAACATTTATTTACATAGGAAAATATTTTGATATCTTATTCGATTATTGTTGTTGTCGTTTTCATTGTTCTTGTCATTGTTGTTATAGCCCAGTATTTGGAAAACCAGGTAATTTCAAAGTTAGTTAGGTTTATGTATCATCATCATTGCCGTCATCATCACATCAGTAAGATCTTAAGACTGTGTAACAATTGGAATGGGTTATGTATCTAATTGATAAAGTGGTCTTGTAGCACACACACACACACACCTTCCGCATGCACTTAAATTACATACCTAACGTTTATTTAAGTAGGAATATATTTTGTTATCTTATTCGATTGTTGTTGTCGTTTTCATCGTCCTTGTCGTCGTCGTTATAGCCAGATACTTGCAAAACCAGGTAATTTGAAAGTTAGCTAGGTTTTTGTATCATCGTCGTCGCCGTCATCATCACATCCTTAAGATCTTAAGACTGTGTAAAAGTTGGGATGCGTTATATATCTAATCGATAAAGTGGTTTTGTAACACACACACACACACACACACACACACACACACACACACACACACACACATATATATATATATATATATATATATATATATATATATATATATATTTCGGTGCCACTATTTAAATAAATGTTAGATAGGTACATTCTGAGTATATTTAACACATGCAAAGCAGTAAGGCAGCTCAGTGGGTAGAATATGTATCTGCTTTGCTTTTAATATATATATATATATATATATATATATATATATTAAAAAAAATTTCTCAGCATAATATCTTTTCAGTATAATATATTTTCAACGATTAAACTTCTTTTCAGTATAATATCTTTTCAGCGATTAAACTTCTACAGGGCGGATGATTAAATTATATCATTAATATTCATATTCCAGTCGATAATGTTGGGGACAACGCAGATAATATGATAAAATCAAAAGGTTGCGTTCTATTCCCCCTTGTTTGCTTTCGCATACACAAATGGCCCTTCATATATGCACTGAGACTGGATGAATACAAGTGTATTGAGGAAAGTTCTTCTTACTCCGTGCGGATAAATCTTTGACTTTTCCTTCTCTTTTTATCCGGTTTAAAAACTCACGGAAATTTGCTTCTCCCTAAACCATAAAAGCAATGGCATCAAGGCCTTACATTACCAGAAAATTTATAGGCAATATTTTTATTTTCGTGTCGATGCTCGATCGATCGAGATGATACTATGGTTATACATCTTTTCTTTTATGACAAATACATAGGAAAACAGATGCAAACTGAACAATTTTGTTATATTTTTGGACTCTATTTTCGCATAAATTTGCTCTTATCCAGCTTCTAATCATGCAATACAGGCAAGCGCCAGGAAATGCTTTTAAACAGTTTTGAGAAACCCCCTGGTGCTGCCTATAAACTCGATCGTAATCGTGTAGACGGATGCGCTACTCCTCACATATATATGATGCCTCAGCTGAGTAGCGTTTGGATGATAGATATTTTGTTTGAGCAGCGCCATCTGCAACTTGCATTTATAAACCATATAACCGATCTGCAATTTGACAGCTAACTGCATGACTTTGTCGAGAAAACCGCCTCATGAATTGCCTGTCCACTGACCCATCAGAGATGGAAAACGGTTGAATAATTTCATTCAGCATTACTTCTAAAAGAATGTTTACATAGGCTAGTTCAGTTCTTCTTTCAATTCTTCAGAAATGGAGAGCGGTTTGTCTGTGGTGCGTTGAGAGTTCTGGCAGTGACCATTGCATTGATACAATGCATGGAACGATACGCCGCAGTTGTTCATTGAAGTAGCCAATGTCATTAAAGGGTCCCTCCTTTCCAATTAATTACAAACTTACATGTCGGATTTAATCACTCTACAGTTTCATCATGCAAAGCTGTTTAAAGGTCATCTGTATTTCGATATTGGGTTCAATTTTGTTGGAACTACAATGCTACTTTATTTGTGCAAACTACACGGACAAATGGGCAGTTCGGATAGAAGGGGGAGAAGAAGTTGCCCGGAACGTGGCTGTACAGTACGGATTTACTTATTTTGGACCGGTAAGGAGAGAGAGAGAGAGAATTTAATTTTTTGCACATAATCCATACTGCTATGTTACCTATAAGCTGAGATTGTTCAAGTCTCGTGTTGAACCCATTTTTGTTTTCCTTTTTTACCATAGTTCTTGGAATTTTTTTGTCAGTTTCTAATCATCATTGTTTCTATATCCCTCTGATCTTACAATTACACTTCTCTTCTCAAATATTTGGTGACTTTATCAGCACTTGTCAAATCAACTTTTAAACATTTTGAGGTGTTAGAAAACACCATATCTTCAGGATATTGTCTCTTTTAAAGTGCTTTGCTTGCTTACATTTTAAGTTCTGTGTTATGTAATTTATCTCAATGTAATTATGTATTATGTCTTGTAAATAATGTTTATTTAATGTCTTTAAGTTTTATATAATGTCAGTAAAAACTCCTTAGGGCTTATGTTTAATGGTTGTTTAAATCAAAATAAACTTGAAATAAATGTTATTATTATTTTATAAGATTTGAGATAGCATATATGGGTATTCTTGGGCTGTTTTTATTTCTTGAAGCAAGAGAGTACTTTCATATTGGACTGTCTTTCTCAGCTTCACACCAGAAAGGTTGACTCTAATAGGAGAATGGTGTACCCAGTATGCATGATGTAAAGAGGACCGCATATTGATAAGGATATATTTGTATCAACGATATGCCCCCTTTTTGCTTTCTGAGTGCATTGTTAAGAGGGTAGGGGTGATCAACTGAATCATGCAAATCAGCAGAGAAAACTTAGAGTAGTAGTTTTCATTCTACATAGATTATTTTTTTGTCACTAACATCTAACACAGTTTCATAGAAACTGTTGTGTGCATGGTCATAAAACTTGATGTTTATATTCACCTTTGTCACTTACGTTAGTACCCATAATAAGTAAATTATGGATGCAATGACCTAAATTTTTGGACCATGTACAGGCAAAGTATGTGAGAGATGGCATTAAAAAACGATTCCTGTTGGTTCATTCTTAGCACAGACCTTTAAATTTGGATAAATTACAAGTGTGAAAGTTGAGAAAATTTTTAATTTGGATTGATTTTGTTTGTAAAGTACCATTATTATTCTTGTCTTATCTTAGGAAGTCTGTTCCAGATATTATAACATGATTAGGTTGGATCCAGTTTGTTTCATGTGTGTGATTTTATGTTCTCTTACATCAATAACACACCTGTGAATTGAGTACATTAAAAAAAAAAAGATTATTTTTTTAAAAATATTCTTAGCACAGACCTTTAAATTTGTATAAATTACAAGCATGAAAGTAGAGAAAATATTTAATTTGGATTGATTTTGTGCATGGAAAATACAATAACAACTGTTTCATGCCGTTTCGCTCGCATCCTCACTTTGTAGTTTTGTAAAGTATCATTATTATTCTTGTCTTATCTTCGGAAGTCTGTTCCAGATTAGGCTGGATCCCGTTTGTTTGATGTATGTGATTTTGTGATGTTTCCTGTACTCTTACATCAATAATGCACATGGGAACTGGGTGCATTTTACAAAAAAAATTAGCAACTATTTTAAATTGATATCAGTGAAGTATGAATAACAGTCATTTTGTTTTATCCTTTATAAAATTTTGGGTATTGATTTAAGATAATTTTCTTTTTTTCTTAACATGAGCCATGTCACTAGTTCAAAGTTGTACTTATGATCTTAGCAATTGATGTACAGGTCTGAGTAAACTGAAACAGGATCTTGGAATAGGCAGCCATCTTTCCAAAAATGGACTCCAAGTAATGCTTATTGAGTTGTAATAAATCAGTTTCATCAGTTCACATGTGTAAAGTTTAGTACATCAGTTTGCAGAAACAATTTATATATATATAGAGAGAGAGAGAGAGAGAGAAAGAAAGAAAAACACAGATATCTATTTAAGGATCATGTGGGATTTGAACTAATTTCTAAAAAATCGTGCTGAAAAAATCAACTAAATGTGCAGAAATCTAGCATGATATTTTCAAGCTCTGCCATTATTGCTGTATTAAATCTTTCCTATATTCAGATTATTCCCGGGGGGGGGGGGGGGGCATTGGAGGAGGGAATTTCTCCACTAAACTCGGGTGGCATGTTGATTCAAAACAGGTAGATAGGAATACTGTACATTTAGAACATGGATAGGTAAGTAACCAAGAAAATCAGAACACTGTAGTTAGGTGTAACATAGGCGTAGATGTAAGGTTCATCAGCAGAATAATGAATTAAACAACGATGATTTGTGTAATTTTACAACAAACCATAGACATTTCTATGATAAGTTCATGACTACATGTATCACCAACAGGGTTCTTTAATGACTACCATATATACTCGCATATAATCCAGGTCCATATGCAAACAACATAGATCCTGATCTGCTGTTGCATAATGCGCTGCCAGATCAGGGTCTATGTCGTTTGTTTTACTGATTAGTCCTTACAAACTGCATAGACTCAGATCTCCCAGCACATTATGCGACGACAGATCTGGGTCTATGCAGTTTACGGTTGGTGTCGGCCTATACGCGAGTATTTACGGTAATCATCAGTAAGTCTAATGGAGTAAAGCACCCAGGTCTCTCAGTTAGAGGAGATCCTTGCCAGAGGGCTCAAGATCTGCTCTACACAAACTAAATATTGAATTAGCTTGGACCAAGCAGGATGATCCCAAAGTATCTGGCATTTAATTTTGTGTTCTTCTATTGAAGTCAGTCGGTTATTAATGTTTGGAGACACATCTTAAATCGTTATTTGGAAGATTATCAGATAAAGAGAAATTTAGCATTATGTGTGAAAGAAACCCTTTGAATGTAAAATAACCCACCAATTGAAGTAGTCTAAATGAGCAATTAGCAAGCCACTAAAAATGAAGCATGAATGCTCTTTAACATATGGGGGTTCAAAAATCTCTATAATAAAATCCCATCACCCAGCCAAGCAAGTACTACAGATTTTAATGCCCAGAATAAACTCTTCTTCAGACAGCTATATTAGAAATATAATGGTTGACAATGTTAATCTGAAAGGTTGTTTTCCTTAACTTATACTGTGTCCCTTAAAACATCAGTTGTAAGTAATTACAAATGGAAGCCAGTCTGCTCTCCTCTGGTAAGCATTTGTTAATATTAAAGAGTGAGACTGAAGAGCGTGCATGAACTTTATCAAAGCAAATTTAAAAAAACTTCAGGTAGAAAGCATCAACTTTCAGTGAACATAGTTGGTAACATTGACAGAACATCCTTTTTATTAAAGCCCTGAATCAGCACTCACCTGATTGGGAATATTTGCTGGTCGCTGGAAATTTTAATTTGCCATTTCAGTTTTGCACCTTGTCTGAGCCCAGAGGTCATTTTTACATTCCAAACTGCCATTGTTGCCCAAAATGCAACAAATCCCCATATCTTGATCATTATGGTGGGATAGGGGTACATAAAATAACCTCTTGACAGCTCAACCAAGGTGCAACACTCCCATTTTGAGTTGAGCATGGAAATTTCCAACCCCAGATATAATATAGCTATCTCAACATGGAAACTATTACCAGTTTAATCTTTGCGGTGATATTCGTAAAAGAGTAATGGCACATATAAAGAAAAATTGTAAAATTTTTGAAAAGGAAATAAGAGTGTGTTCACGGTTTTACAAATCCACTTGCCCAACTCGAGCAAGCTCAAGTTTCCAAGGTACTTGTCTACAGTCAAGCCCAAAAAGTTGAGAGAGAAAGAGTGAAAAAGAAAGAAAGAATGAAAGGGTCCATGTTTCGTTCATAATGCTTTATGTTCTGGAAGTTTTATACCCTGCGATCTCACCACACTACATATATCAGCACATTTGTTTAGTGTTTATATGTACCACATTCTTCTATTGCATAACTGCCCACAATTTCTTTCATCTTTATTATGTCCATCTTGTAGTCAATGTCAAGGTTAAGTCTCATTTTTTCTTGTGCAGATATGATAATGTGAATATTTACTATTTAAAGCTAGTTTTGACAAATAAGGAATAAATATTTATATTTTAATTGATCAGTTACATTTGAATCGTAATATATACGTATCCGGGATTTGTTGACTTTCCGCTCCTAACCTAGCCTTGGGCATTATGGTTGCCGAGTAAACAGTCGCCTTGTCAAAGATTGTTATGATGCGTGTTGCTGATTTTAAGGTGAAATGGTGTTCATTGTTAATAACAACTTGTCAGATTTTTTGGACAGTTGTGTTTGGAAATAAAAGGCACTCATCTCTAACAATTAACCACCGGAGGATTTCGTTCAAAGCGTGATCGATATACCGAAAATGTAGCACCCACAAGTGGTGTTTATGATCAGTTGTTTATTTTATAATTAAAGGAGACTGATACATACATAATGCTTGGCAAACAATTAAATTGATAAAAATAAGTGTTTTCAATCTCAAAAGTCGGCTTGTCAAATATGTTGATGCATGTCACCGATTTCAAGGTGACTAGATGATAATTGTTACGTATATGGATAAAATAAGTGTTCAGAAATCTTCAGTTGTTAGTATTAAAAACATCATTGTTGATGTAGTTGATAAGATGAGTCTGCTATCTTATCTCGGCATAAAAATGAAAGTTTCTAGCTCTAATGAACCTGTTTTAAAGAAAAATAACCAGTATGATGCTATGAAATGAGTATTCCTGGCCAGAATATTGTTATTGGTTGTTTAATTTTACAGTTCAAGGTCTTTTACCTAACATCTCTCTCTCTCTCATTACTTAAAAATCTATCTATTTTCAAACCCCTTTATCCATTTATCTGTCTATATACATGTACATGTCTGTTTTGACTCTTGTAACTATATCTGCATTCTAACTCTTCCTCATCTACATATCTATCAACATGTATTATTTACATATATATTTTTTGATAATTTTAATTATCATCAAATGGTTTCAAGGTGCCAACAAAGATAAAAAGAAAGCAAAAGTTAAAATGAATATAATGCGATTTCTTTGAAATATCCCATATTTTTTTATTTTATCTTATATTTTTTTACTCTTGTTGGGTTATTATGTTGGGGTAAGTTCAATTTTCCAGTCAACTTGCCCTGGACTTTTATAAAATTTGTATATCCCTGATGTTTTTCATGTTTAGGAATAGATTTATATCTAGCAGTATAACCTCTCATACAAGTTTCATATATTCTCGGCCAGCTGAGCTGATTTTACATCATATGTTAATATTCTCATTTAAGCCAGCATTGCTCTTTACTTGTATGTTTTGATTCCTGAAATCAGAGATGCTGCATGGTGTCTTGTCTTATCTGATGGGTGTATTCTTAGATTTTCCCTCAGTGTTACCATAGAAACCACTTTAGATTTGATGCTTTGGCAACTTGATAAGAAAGGGTGCAAATCAATTGATCAGATTTTTTCCCCTCATTTCTTGAAGTACTTATGTTGATATACCATACATATCCATTAGAAAGTAGATTTTCAGGTATTAGTACAAAAAAGAGAGAGGGAAAAAAACACTGATGAAGGTATTTAGAATTTTCATCTATTTTGAGTCATACATATCATGGATTTTTCTATGGTGGTTGGGAATGGGGCCTGGGTCTATAATCTTGAGTAAAAAATAGACTGAAAACAAAATTTCAGGAGTAAATGTCTAAAATTGGCAATTATGTCTGATTTGAGATATTTCTCATTGGTAAGAGGTCCGTTTTGGGCTCCCTGAGGACCCCTCAAAATCTGTATATGATACTGTAGGTCATTCAATTTTCAAGAACACATTTTTCAGATATTTTTCAAGGAAAGTAAATTTGCAAAAGTATTACATATATTCGCACAAAATAACACATTATCTCATACAGACAATCAGTAATTTGTAAACATTATATGTTGTGAATAAGTTGCATGTTCAATATGCTATTAACAAAAATATTTGTATATACAGTATCCATGGACAAGTATCTAAACTTCCCATTTCCTCTGCATGATGTACCCCCCAAAAAGTGCCATTAAAAAGCAACCAACAACAAGAACTACAAATTATAGGAGTATGCTAATATATGTACCCATGTATCATTCTATTTTGTACTATGGTTAAAAACATTGTTTTGCACTCGTCATTCATTCTTTAGACAGTAATGTCAGTGTTAAAGCTTTAAAGAAATACAGGGGCACACTGCTCTAACCCTCTGTCCCCACTGTGTGTTCCTATGCCCCTTTCAGTGCATTCCACTGCCATCTTGAACTGCAAAATTATTGTATTTATAAACACTATGTCATTTTCCACATGCCTCATTTATGAAATTGATTGTTTTAATTGTTTTTCAAATTTGAATCACTTGTTACTTGTTTGCAAATCACATTCTTCTTGGATTGAACACCAAGTTGTATGTTCTTGCATGAAAACTTAACTTCAAGATCAAAGGATATTACCACCAGTGGTTTTCCTTGGAAATATCTATCTCATTAAAGTTCACTAACTAATGAAAACTCCACAAACAAGCTTCGTAACATCAAACCCATTATTGGAGAGTGGCATCCCACATATATAAATTGTAGAGATGAGGTGGCATTGTGCCAATCGCATGTAGGACACACATACCTGACTCGTGCACACCTCTGTAAGAGTGAACCTTGACCAGTGCATACTCTGACAGTGTCCACTGACAGTGAAACACATTCTTGTCGAATGTATAGACTTCCACCCAGTTAGACAGAAGTTTTTGGGTATGAATTCAATTAAAGAACTTTATGATGATGTACCCACCCAAGAAAATCTTGGACTTTTTTTTAGGGAATGCAGTTTATGTAACAAATTCTGAGCATTTATTTTAGGAACTTTATATTTTTTTACCTTTATATTTTATTTTATAGACATTTTAAAGAATTTTAAGATCTTTTTACCTTTTATGTTTTATTTTGTAGTATTTCGTGTTTACATACAGTTTGGAAGGTTTTATCTGCCTTGAGTTTTTGTGCAATTCTTCATTCTAACAATTTTAAAACTTTTCTTTTAATGGGCACCATATATCTAATAGTGTTATGAGGTGCTGTTAAAATGTTTATACATGCATATCTTTGATCTCACTGGTGCAATTATCAGGTCTACCCATGGCTCAGTAGCCATGTGGATCAATAGCAACAATACTTACTTAATGGATGCAGAATGGTGTCCATGGGAAAGCGTATGGTGCCAACAGATACTTTTTACAACCCACAGAAAATTTTCAGCCACTTTTTTCTTTTAGTAACATTAAAAGTTCATAACATTTTATCGGTAACAGATACACAATGATATGATAGATAATGTCCTTTTTGTGGCACCAAAATGTGCATCTAATGCCACTCTAATAAGAAGTCATGATATTATGTAGTAGCCAATTGGGCTCCATGAATTGAACATATAGTAGACCAGATCCAACTCTAGTAGCCCCTGGACTCCTTGAACCACAATTCCTTATTTGTGTATTGTATAAGTTATCTCCCTTTATGGCAATGGATTGCCTCCCCATGGAATGTATTTTACTATACAGTATATAGCTGAATTAGCATTTATATGAATTTAAACTGATTGTAAAGAAATAGTTTCAGCGAATTCATTGAAAATTGTGTACATGTATTATATAAAATAGAACCATGTATGTTTTTTTTTATAGTAACTATTATCAGCTAAAAATGATAAAGAATTTGTATGTTTTTACAATGCTTTATTATCAAAATACCAATGGGGGGAAGGTAACTTCTTGATAAAAAGGGAAACAACCTATGTGATGCTAAAAGAGTCAGTTTTGTTGGCCCATGTTGATAGTTTTGTTTGCCAGGACCTCAGGATATTCTAAAAGTGATCAAAAAAGGTGCATGGTATTGCACGTTTCAAATTTGAAAGAAAAAAAGAGCTTGAGGATCTTACATGAATGTTCATTTCAAATAAAATTCATGAAATAAATAATGTTTGTGTTTTGCAAGCCTGAAATTAACATAAATGTTAGATTGTTTTAACATATTATGAAAAATACTGGTTTTATTTGAGGAAAATGCACATTAGTATAGCGAATAACTTCAAAATACATTTGAAATCTTCAGTCACTATGCCTTTGCCTGATATGATGTTTGTGGTGTCATAAGGTGTTATAAGTAACATACGTTACATATAGAACAATTCTGATATGGGCTTACTAACCTAAATAACACAGTGGTCATGTGATAAAAGTGCCTTTGAATCTATTGCAGATGTACAAAAGTGTATGGGTCAGCACTTTACTAAACGCAGAAAGGGCAAGGTGGTCCTACCCTCATTTGCTGCTTTTATTTATTCCCAAAGTTAGTGCTTTGATAAGGAAATGCCAGGGGGGTCTTGATAGCCTGCCAGATATGAAAAACAAGGCAT
Source organism: Margaritifera margaritifera (assembly GCA_029931535.1). Classification (NCBI taxonomy): domain Eukaryota; kingdom Metazoa; phylum Mollusca; class Bivalvia; order Unionida; family Margaritiferidae; genus Margaritifera; species Margaritifera margaritifera. The sequence continues at coordinate 543,771 of JAQPZY010001646.1, forward strand.
TGTCAATCATGACCATACATCCACAATTGGAGGATAGGCAACTGTAGGTTCTGGTTAATATAAAAATAATAAAAGGGTTCTGGAGCCATAATTAGCCTCCCAGATGGTTTTTACAAAAAAATCTTTGTTAGTGGGAGGTAAATTTGTAATATATACATTTATACAATGTAATTGAATGAGGTTTAATCTTCGTGTAGATATGGTCGAAAGCTTGTATTTTAAAAAATGAAAGTCCAGGCATAAATTGCATCAACAGAACTTAAGTCTTGACTGAAATCTAGCAATCTGATTGAATAGATTTAAGTTTGACAATATTTTGAGAAGTTAAATGTCTTAAGTCTAGATATAAAAATTTCAGATACTTTTGTGAAATTTGAGCTAGGTTTCTCTGTCATAAAACCTAGTTCCATTCCAAATCTTATGCTAAACTTTTTTGATCTAACTTAAAGACTGCATTTGTTCTTTTCAAGTAAGATTTCCAAGTCTGTAGCTAACTTTGGTACTAAAATGTGAAGTAAAGTTTTATGATGAAGGGACCAGGGGAGCTAACTTTGGTACTAACATGTGAAGTAAAGTATTATGATGAAAGGACCAGAACTACATGTCATTGAACCCTGAGACTGTCCAGTGTAATTGTGACCCCACTCAACAAAGTTGGCATACCCCGATAGGAATTGTTCGATTAACCATATTTGGTATGCATTATATTGACAAAATAGTTTGATTTTCAGCCTTCTATGCCATCATTTAGTAGACATGTGGCCCCTGTTTGTATTTTTTCTGACTCTGGTTTCAAGGATTCTGAAATTTGAATGGCTTCTGTGTTATGTATGATGTTTGTATACTTAACTTTTGTCTATGATTGTAAGTTGTATGGTTATTTGAAAATACATACTTAATTTTTGTCCAATTGTTTACATATTATTTTCATAGGCATTTTGCAATTAAACTTATGTGACATAGGTCATGTAGGCACGTGTATTTATATACAGATTTTGGTAAACAAATTCATTCCTATTCTAGAATTTTGGTTCCAAAAGATCAGTCTGTAAGGAATCTATTTTAGTTGTGTTGTTGAAATCAGATATAATTTGAAAGGAATTATTTATTTTCAATATTCATTGGAAATATAAAAGTTCTCATTGACTTTTGGATTAATACATGATTTGGGGATTTATGTGAACTTGTTCAAATACATTCTGGATTACATCTTTGTGTACATCAGGACATTCAAGGCTATTGGAATTCATTCGGAACATTCTGTTATTTTGGACTTGTGATTAGGACATTTAGGATTATTTGGAATTTAACTCACAAATTGTAAGTGTCTTTTGCATTTTCACCTTAATTGTCTGGAAATAAATTGGTTGTTGGCTTAACTTACATTGTTGTTTCACTTTCTTTCTATTACATATTATTAAGACCTAGAGTCATAACATTTGCCATGCATTCTTTCTCGAAAATTAATGTGTTGGCCATAGCTTTGTAAAATTTAATATAAAAAAACATTAAAAGGAGATATAAGAAGTAGTGACCAAAAGAAAACCTTGATATGCCTGGTATTCTGCTCTATTGTTTTTGCAAATTAATTATTAATTCACAACAAGCTGACTTACAACCATAAAAATACATACCACTAAATTGATGGGCATTTCAGGTAATGTGAAATGGTGAAGTTTTATTTGATTATGTTCCCAAACAAGTCTTGGGGGTTGATAATACAAGTTTGTTGTTGCTGCTAGTATCTTTTTTTTACAAAAGATATTGGTGCCTAGGCTACATATATTTTGTTCTAAAGGTCTGATGTGCTGACACACTGTGACACAAATATAATTTAAAAATGTGTGGTGTGAAGGACTGATATGTCTACAGCAGTATGGACTCTGGTGCAATCATTCAGTTACAAATATAGATTTTTTTAAGTCCAGGTGATAAGCTTTTATAACTCTTTTGTCTTGTGCTTTTTGGTTAGGCAAAAAAAAAATATGTGTGTTTCCAGTTGGCTGACCGTCTCTTTTTTCTCATTGCCGACCCTAGCACTTTTTCCCCAATTGTAAAAAAAAAAAAAGAAATCCCATTGCCAAAATTGATTTGTGCATCTAATTGAGCCGGTTTTGCCCAGTACTTTGAATCGCGTGAAATATTATTTGATTTATATACGGTATAATGTTTACAAAAAAAACCCCTACCTGCTTACCCAAATTTTAAAACCAGTGCAATAGGAAACACTCATATTTTTTTTTTCCTTTATAGAGTGTTTAAAAAATTGGGAAAACATGATAACTTAACAAATGCATGGGGTAATTATGTCCACTGTCCGACATGTCAAGTTAGCATACAGTCATTTGACAGTTTTGAATTCATTTGTCATGGATATGTTATATACATGCTTCATTGGCACAGTTACTATCTTAAATCAATGCAGATTAAATGAGAAATAGTGAAAATATAGAGATTCCATATTTAATATATTATTGTTTCCGAGAACCATGAATTGGTACATACATGCCTATAGCATGAATAGTTAAAATATCAAAACATGTACTCGCCAACCAATTCCACTGCATCTGTAAGAGTGAATCCATAATAATGCCATTGAAAATATGCACATGAAAGTATAATATTTAATAATTTTGTCAGAGATCATTACGGTATGTGTCGGAATTCAGTGCAAAAAAATAATCGAAAAATGTGTATAGAAAGATGTAGTACATTTATGGTTCAGTATCAGGGATGATTCCAACAATAACATTTTGGGGCCCCCGTTCTTAGAATTGGGAAATTTGAATCGCAAAATCAATATCTTGGGGAATTTTTAACACATACATTAGGCTTATGGCTTGTAACCTCCTGAACCTTGTCACTCATAATTTTTGTTGCAATCTATTTTCATATGCCCCTTTATAGCAGATGAAAAAAATTCATATTATAAACCAAAATTACCTGTAATTATTTGTTCTTGTTTTGTAGAGAAATTGCCTTTTAAATAGTAGCGATAGTAGTAGTTGCTGTTGTTGTGTTCTTGGTATAAAAAAACTTTTTGTTATAATGAATCCTTAATATGAAACAAATTTATCTGTTTATTCATCTAACATACTATAAATTAAGGCTGAATTATAATAATTCTGTTTGTTACTTACAGGTGTTATTTGGAATAAAATTGCCATATGATCATATGGCACCATTAGTTAGTTCCACATGAAATTCAAGATCTCTGATTTAAAGGATATGATTCTTTGCAGCATATTTACTAAGCAGACACAAATCAACAACTATTATACTAAATACTTTTTAAAACTATATTTTGTTTTTACTCAATAAAAGCATGAACTAGAATGTCATAAAAAACATGATTTGGTTCATTAGAAGTGAAGTAGTCAAAGTCATTTAGTTTTCATGCTAGACTAAGCATATCATGGCAGACGAATATCAGGCAATGTGTTGAATATAAGGAATTCAAAGTACAAAATGTGTGTATCGACCATTACCAATATGTACTGTCGACCATCCAAACAGCTAGTCAACAAAAAATTTATAAGTACGGAAAGAATACATATCCATCATTATGAAAATGGGGAGCTGTCTGCTTTCTTGTCAGCTTTTTGAAAATGCACACATTGGAGAATCCAATATTTCCAGGGTCCAAGCTGGGGGGGGGGGGGGGGGGGGGGGGGGGGGAATCAGGTGAAATAGTCACAGTAGAGTCTGTCATTTCACCCTAACAAGCCCAAAAGGCAAAGTTCACTTTGCCTTACATTGATTTCATGACATTAACCGCACCCCCATATTTTTCAATACAATGCATTAATAATCAAACTAAATAGTTTTCTTTAGTGTCAGTTTTCCCATAAAAGAGGAGGGCAGAAAGTTAGAGAAAGAAGCAAATTACGACTTACTGCGCATACCCAGGTCAATTACTGATAAAATTAATAATTTTATCCAGTAAATCATCAAATAAACCGATGAAAGGAATCTTTTGCTATGGAAGATCTGGCATATTTTTGACTGTAATCTATTTTCGAGGTTGCCGTTTTATATTATACAACAACTGTGGTGAAGCAAAATAAGAAAATATTGAATAATTTTATAAACTTTTAATAATATTTCATAATCAGTGTAATAATCTGACATGAAAATATGCAAAAACATTAGTCTAAAGTGACCATTTTGAACTTTCTATGCCCACTTCTCACTATTTCTGCCAACTTCGCCTATTCTGGCTGGAGAGGTAATTTTGTCCATATATTAGGGTTGGGCTTGCACCCTGACTTATTATGATTACATGCACTTAGCAAGCTTTTGTATGATAAGATGACTTCTGGTAAGGAAAAAAGGGTAAAATTATGGTTACGATCTGTTGTTGTTCGTCCTTGAGTTCGAAGATGACCATGACATCACTAACTGGTTTGGTTTCTGTGAGTACGTGAGTGGTTGATCAGTCCAATTTGTGCTCTGAACTGTCTGTGGCACACTTGATAGGAGATGCCACTTGGGGTTGCTTGATCAAAAGAGGATGTACTGTAGTTCTGAGATTTACACTGCTTGCACTTCAGCACTGCCACTGCAATTCTCCTCCATTTAAAGTCTGTAGTTCCAGTATGGATGAGACTCCACTAGGTGGAGTGATCCTGTGTGAAATCTTCTCAAAACTCAGGGTCAGTGTTGAAGTATTTCTAGGATGACCTGAGGGAATCTTTGAAGTGTTTCTTCTGACCACCCAGAGATCGCTTTCCCTCCTTCAGCTTACCGTAGAAGATTTTCTTTGGTAGTCGCTCTTCTGACATCCTGGTGACATGGCCTGCCCATCTCAACTGTGATTTCATCAGCAGAGTGTGGATGCTTGGAATGCCTGCCCATGTGAGAACCTCAGTGTCTGTGACCCTGTCCTACCATCTTATTCTCATCAGTTTCTTCAGGCAGCCTATGTAAAATAGGTTCAGCTTCTTGGCATGATGTCTGTACACTGTCCAGGTTTCACAAGCATACAGCAGGGTCGGCAGCACAGTGGCTTTGTAGACTTTAAGTTTTGTTTGTAGACTGATGCCTCTGTGCTCCTACACATTTGCACATAGTGTGCCAAAGGTCACGCATGCTTTAGCAATTTTAGTGTTGGTTCATCATCAATGTGGACTGCACATGACAGTGTGCTGCTGAGATATGTGAACTTGTCCACTGCAATGAGGGTTTGGCCATTTACTGTGATGGTAGGCTCTACATCAGGCTTTTCTGGTGCAGGTTGGTGCATCACCTCTGTTTTCTTGATACCAATTGTGAGGCCAAAATTGTCACAAGCTGAAGATAAATGGTCCATATTGTGTTGCATATCAGACTCAGATTTGGCATTCAGGGAACAGTCATCAGCAAATAGGAAATCATGAACAGTCACTTCCTGTAACTTCATCTTTGCCTGTGGTCTCCTCAGATTGAAGAGCTTGCTGTCAGTCCTGTATCTGATGTTGATCTGAGTGTCATAGTCATTGAAAGGCATCAGTAAGCTTGGCAGAGGACATCATATTGAGGATGGTTGGGGCCAACACAAAGTCTTGCTTGACTCCATTATTGACTGGGAATGGTTCAGAAGACTCATCATCATCCATGACATGAGCGAGCATGCCATCATGGAATTGCCGAACCATCACTATGAATTTCTCTGGGCAACCAGATTTTGTCATGAATGACGTGTACAGGTTGGAGTTCTGTTCCTAGCATTTCTCCTGGAGTTGATGAGCTGTAACAGATATGAATGGAATGAGGGAAGAGTCCTGGTAAGCAAAATTTACTAATTTTCGATTGGGATATTTCAAAATAAAAATCTGGGGCCGCCAATGAAATATGGGACCACCAGGCCCTAATTAATATAGCAGAATCATCCCTGAGTATGTATGCACATGTAAAGAGTGTCTGTATACATTTCATACCACTAGAATTTTATCTGCTATAAATCAGAATACTTTATTGTTTTTGAAACACTGATCAATTTTCAGCTGCTTCCTGCTACTGTCACGTTTGCTCTTAGCAAAATTAATCATATTTCTGAGCGCTTAACACTGGATGTAAAGCTGTCCAGGGCTTCAAACTTCTCTTTAATAGTAAAAGCTTTACATTTCCATGTACCATTATCCATTATAAATATCCTAATGAACACTTTGACACCAGTTTGAAAGACTGCAGCAAGAATAATTGGTAATAAACAATGCGGTCATTTTTATATGGAATGGACAATGTTATTCACTTTTCAGTTGATTGCGTGACGATTGTCTGACAACACCACCAAGTCACATGCGCATGTTGGCAGCTTTCATTTTTTTGTTTTAATACATAATTGCCCATAATTTTAACGACCTTTAGCTCTGAGATTGACTTTGATGATTAGCAGTTTCTTAAATTAATTGATTTATAAATTCGGGTGAAAATCTTTTTTCAACCACCGCATTGTTTGGTGCTTGGTTGTGTATGCCTTTTGAATCAATAAACGTCTGTCAACTATTGTTTGAGCAACGAATGCACACAGAATGAATTGAAGATAAACACAAAGAAGACTTAATGGCTTAATGTTCATGGTTCAATAATTATAAGAACAACACTTATCAGCTTCATGAGCTGATGTATTCCCAAAATAAACTAAGATCAAAGTGAAGTGATGGACTATTGACATGATTGAAATGAACATTCACAAATAGAAATGTTTAACAGCATTATTAATTAAAGAAAGATACAATGATAAGACACTTTTTTTCTTCAAGAATACAACACATCTTGCCAAGTTATTAAGTAAAACTCTTGTTTATTTTGGCACAAAACTTTGTAGTACTTCCAGAAATTGGTAAAATTATATTGGGAGCCATGCTATGATCATTTTATATCCGAATTCATGTGATAACAAAGTGTGTTGTAGCGGGGTGAGCCAAAGAATATACCTCCTTATAGTCAGACCACCTTATAATGAAGTACATGATACATACAATTTTTACTACCACTTAATAAAATGGGAACCTTGACACCTTACTCGCCTTATAAGTATGACTGTGTTCAAATGAAGGGTATTAGAGTGAGGGAGTGCTGTTTATATGTGTATTTATGTGTGTGTGTGTATATATATATAAATATATATATATATATATGTGTGTGTGTTAGATTGGAAAGTCCTTTGCTTCTGTAATGATTTCAGAACAAAGATGGTGCATCACCTTGCATTAGTTTTTAGGTCACCTGGCTATAAGGCCAAGTGAAATTATGGTATGTCCCTGTGTCTCTTGTCCATCATCCATCTGTCAACATTTACTGGATGCCATTTTTTAAAATCTGACTTTGATCAGACTTGGGATAAGGTTTATATCATCAATATCTCAGATGAGATCTATATATATTAATGAGGTGATCTTGGATCTGATTGGCCGAGTTGGTTATCACTCTGGGAGTCACATTTCTGATCTTGTTTTGATCGAACTGGGAAATTATGCTTATATCTGGAAGATTTCGGACCAGTTTGATAATGAGCGACATACGCACATATTACTGTCTTTATTTTGCATCGGATTGGCTGAGCTTGTTACCATTTTGGATACCATATTGAGGGCATTCCATAAAATTGGAAGTAGCAGGTAAAGATTGTAAAGTAAATGGGGTTTGAGATTGCTCCCTTAAATGAGAATACAGGGGTCAGACAAAAGCCAGTTGATCTGGCAGATTTAATTAAATTATCCAGCTACTGGTGTTTACAGATTTCCGTGCATATTTCTGATCTGATTTTGATCACACTTGGAGTATATACTTATATCATCAAGATCTTGTATGGGTTTGATAATGAGTGAGATTCAAGTATGATAATGAGGCAGTCTTGTAGGGGTGAAATGATTAATTGATATATCGATGTATCGATACCCATATTGATACAAGAGATGAAGAATCGATACAAAACGATACTTACCCTACACACGTTACTTTACTCTTCAGCAGTCACGAATAATTATTAGTCGTTTGCCTTTTTATGCACTCATTTCAGTTAGTAAAAAAGAAAATGCTATTGACAACACCCTTTCGTCTTCTAAAAATAACAAACACAAGGTGACCAACTTGTGTGGTTCGAAATCTGCCTCGCTCCCCTCCTCGCCAATTCCATGTTGATTATTTTATCCCATCAGTATGTTAAGTCACTGATAACATATATCAACATAAGGAACACATTCCAGATTTGTTTCCCATGTATGATTTAAGTACTTTACTGATCATTTAATAACATCTTTTACGCAAAGTTTCTATGTTATTTTTCATCTTGTCCACTTGGATCAAATTTTAGGGCTACACTTCAGGTGTATCTCGCAGTGAAATATGTTACATTCAATTCTGATTGGTGATTAATGTTTCTTCAAGTCCATGGTAAAAGTATAACCACCAATCAGAACTACTGTAGCTTATTCACTGTATGACACACCGGAAGTATTGACATCCGAACTTGATCCAAATAGATACAAAGCAACATACAAACTTCGTGCAAAAGTAGCTATTAAATGATCTGTTAAGTACTTAAATCGTACACTGGGAACAAGTTTGGAATATCTCCTTTTACACTAATATATGTAATCAGCGACTAAATAAAAAGTGATGGGATAAAAAAAATTAGCACAGAATCAGTAAGTGTGCAGATTCCAAACACCACGAGTTATAGTGACCTTATTAATTTGTAGAAGGGGAGTGGGCATTGTCAATAATTTCCTTTTTCACTGACAGAAACAAATGTCTGTAGCTGCAGCAGTTTTAATTACATCTGCAGGAAGTACAATGTGAAGGATTTGGTTGTTACCGGTACTCATCTTTGCTCCCACGCTCGGACTAGTTGTAGCGAAGATTTTCCTTGCACAAGGAAATTGCACTGTTTCTGCTGTTTTGAAGATAACACCGTAATGCCTCCAAATTTAAGTGAAGACATGAAATTGGTAATAAGATGTTTTTAAAGCATTCATGCAGTGCAAAACAAATGGGCGTGATGACCAAGATGAGTCCTGCATCTGATAAATTGGAGCAGCCTGAAATGGCCTAAAAGGTTGAATTAACATCACTGACAAGTAACAGGTAGTCTGTTTGGAAGTATTTTTTTTTTTATCTTGTCAAGGATGAGAATGGCATATGAACAGATTATAAGTGCATGTCTGTCTGTAATCTACATACTGGAAATACAACCAAGATGTAAACACATAAAACAGCACCACCCTACCACTGACAGTCCATCTAAAGATGAAAAGACCATAAAGTTGGTATACTGTATGTATTGATAATGTATTGTATTGTAGGCTGTGTATTGTGAATCGGATCGATATGCGACAGTATTTTGTATCGTTTCACCCCTACAATCTTGCATCTGATTTGCTGAGCTTATTTCCACTCTAGAGGCTTTTTTTGATCCAATTTTTATTACACTTGGAGTATATACTTGTATCTTAAAGATCTCTTATGAGTTTAATAATGAGTGAGGGACATGCATAATAATGAAGTGATCTTGCATCTGATTGGCTGATCATGTTACCACTCTGGAGGCTAGATTTCTGATCCAATTTTGCTCAGACTTGGAATATAGGCTTATATTATCAAGATCTCACATGAATTCAGTACTTTTCAAGATCAACACATATTAATGAGGTGATCTTCTATCCGATTGGCTGAACTTGTTGCCACTCTAGAGACTATTGTTGATCCATTTTGAGTAAACTTGGTAATTAGATTAAATCATCAAGATCTTAGATGGATACAGTTATGAGTAAGATCAACACATATTGATGAGGTGATTTTGCATTTGATTGGCTGAGCTTGTCAGCACTTTAGTGACTATTTCTGATAAGATTTTAATAAAACTTTGTAAATAGGATTATCATCAGGATAACCAATAGATTTATTATGGGCAAAATCTGTGCATATTAATAAAATTCAGTTTGGTTAGATATAGTTCTCAATTTGTATGTAATGTAATCAGTTTGTTTTCCTTTTATAAAATAACTCTTTTCTTTCGTTAATGAACACAAGGGAAGTAACCCATGATATTGACCAGTGAGAATCACAGGTTTGGGCTTACAAAGAGTTCTTCCCCTTGTTAAGATTTTGCACTCTTCCAGGGCAGATCTGGGTAAACATACCGGTAATTTTAAATTGTAAAGTTTGACACAGATCTGATGTAGTGTTCTTCTCTCATGATGATTTGCAACTTGTTGATGAGGGCAAGATAAGGGCCAGACCAGAGTTGCACTTTAATGGCAGCTGGTCCTTGTCTGGCAGGGTACTGTCAGTCACACTTGAGTACCTCATCCTTGCCCCCTCTCTCTTGTCTGTCTTTTTCTGAATTTGCCTAAATTGTGGCCAGACTCACAGATGGTAACAACAGCATAATGCCAGTACATCAACTTACAGATGTTGGCTATTAATATAAAGGGATTTGGGGGGGGGAGATGTATCTAGTAACTGTAATGTTTAAAAGCACCTCGGCACAATGATGGCTGTATGGTGTAGAGGAATACTGGTACTATTATTATGAAGAGCTTAGTCAAATGGATGAAAATTTGAATCTTATGTCCCTATCTGTAAATGAAAGACCTACAGTACTGGACACTGAAAATGTCATAATTTGCAACCTGAAAGGAAATTAAAATAACATAGTAAGTATCCATTATCTTTGTACGAGTTTTCATTCTCTCATGTTAAAGTTCATCTTTTCAACCCACTATCCATGCATGCAGGTTCTCCATGTCACTCTTTCTGAGTTTTCATTCCCTCACCTTAAAGTTCATCTTCTCTACCCTCTATCCATGCATGAAGGCTCTTCTTGTCACCCTTTCTGTGTTTTCATTCCCTCATGTTAAAGTTCATCTTCTCTACCCTCTATCCATGCATGCTGGCTCTCCATGTCACTCTTTCTGAATTTTCATTCCCTCACCTTAAAGTTCATCTTCTCTACCCTCTATCCATGCATGCAGGCTCTCCTTGTCACCCTTTCTGTGTTTTCATTCCCTTATGTTAAAGTTCATCTTCTCTACCCTCTATCCATGCATGCTGGCTCTCCATGTCATCCTTTCTGAGTTTTCATTCCCCCCAATGACACTTATACACATTGTTGGCTATATCATGGCAAGGAAAGGGGAGCTGAGTGCCTTTCCCAAGGATACAAAGAGGCAGCCGATCTGGGCTGTCCTGGGTGGGTATTGAACCCGCAAACCTTGGATTCCAAATTTTACACTCTACCAACTGAGCTACTGTGGTTCCTTATACACTGATGTTATAGTGAGCCTAAAGTTTTATTGTGGTATTGCCACTTTTTTTTTTTTTTTTTTTTTTACAATACCATGAATATGATATCATGATATTGATATAGAAGTGTGTCCAAGTCAAGTGCCAAGGCCATGGTTACAGCTTGCTTAAAATTCCATTGTTATATCATGGCTCTGTGTCCATCGTGTTTGTGTCCATCTGCATTTTCCATAAAGGCAAGTGAGCTCATGGTATGACCCTGCATCAGTTCCCCATTGTGCATCCATTGACAATTGCTATATTCTGGTTCCTCTTAAAAAATCCAGGACCTGTTTCAGCTAAATTTGGCAAAATGCATTTTGGCATGATGGCCTTTCATTTTTATACAAATGTTTCCAAGTCACCATTTGACATGGTCACTATTACTATAAATAGAAAATTCTTTAAATTACTTTTCTAAAACATTAAGAGAATTTTAAAAAAATTTGACTGGAAGCATCTTGACATGAAGGCCTTTCAGTTTTGTGCAAATGATGCAAATCTGTCATATGTAATATGGCCGCTATTACTACAAATGAAAAACCTTATCAAGAAATGCTCAGAAGTTGTTCTAATTTGACAGAAATAATCCTGGAGGGTCTTCATATTTGTACCAAAATTCCGATCCACCATAAATTACGGCCACCATTATTAGAAATAGAAAAAGATTTAAATGACTTCTTCAAAACTGCCAAAAGAATTTGACAGAAGGTGCATGTATCCTGGCATAAAGACCTTTCAGGTTTAGACAAATGTTGCCAATCCACCATCAAATATTGCCATCATTACTAATACGAAAATCGTTATAATGATTTCTTCTCAAAAACCACTGAACAGGATTTGGCAAAAAGCATCCTGACATTAAGGGCTTTTAAATTTATACAAATGATACTGATCAAATATGGCTGATGTTACTAAGAATTAAAAAAAAAACATTACCTTTTTCCAAAAGAATAGCAAGCATACTGGCATAAAGTCCTTTTTATATTGGATAAGTGATGTTGATATGCCATCAAATAATGATGAAGATAAAAAAAAATAGGGAAACCTTCAAACATTTGTTTCATAAGATATGCAGTAAATTGGATTTAAAGCTCTTGCATTGAACCTTTTAGCAGATGTCAGCCAGGTGAGTGATCTCAGGCCCTCTTGGTCCACATGTTAATAAAAGGTTCTTTTGTTGATGACTGAAGTCATTGACCTATCTCAGACAAATAACCTTCACTGATGAAACTTAGAATGTTGGTATGGTCTCTGGTAGGTCATGTACACTTGACTAATATTAGTAAAGACATACCAATTTGAATTATGTAAAATCATTGAACATTGCAAAGGTGGTTTTAAGGATTTGAAGAAACAAATTTTGGGAAGTTTTAAAGGGTAATTATTTTATAGAACTCCATGGCATTTAAAGCCATGTTCATTATGTGTGACAGTTTGTTTGTATTGATTTTATTTTAATAACATCGATGAAATTAAATGCATCTAAAACAGGCATTGAGCTGCAAAAAATAACAGCAAATGTATAAAAATCCATTGCCCACTTGCTCAGGAGATCTAAAACTTAAAGCTGGGCAAGCAATTGACTTTGGAGTCAGATAGCTTTTGATATGTTAAGGGTTTACAATAAGTGTGTTTTTCAAGATGTAAAATCAATAAAATGGGCTGTCTAAATACAATGAAAATTGAACAACACAACTTTGGCTTTCATTTTACATAATTTGCAACAAATCCAATGATTAATTTTTAATAATTGATCAGTCACTGCTTGTAGCTCTCCAGGTCAAAGACCTGAAGAACTTTCACACAAGTTTGTTATCACTACTCCTAAATTACTTAGAGGATTGCCATGAACGGTACAAACACATTCACTCTAAGGTCTAGTTGGTCCTAAATGGAAATGGTGCCATTCCAAAATCCAATATGGCCATCATAGCAGCCATCTTGAAAATCTGATCACTACTACATGTACACCTGAACGGATGGTCATACCAACATGGAGTTTTCACTGAAAAACTTTGTATGATGACTAGTTTAGGGCTTTCATGGACCCAAGATTCTGCATCAAATATGCGTGAAATTCTCTGAAGACGCACCTTTTCTCCATGTAATGTCTCCCCGTGACGCATCTCATATTTCCCCATGATGCACTCCTTTTTATATTTTTGGTCATCCATGGCTGATCTGCGGAATAGCTAATGGTTAGACTTCGATTAACAGGGATAAGCCGGTGTGACTAATTAACAGTTAATCTTTCTGTGCTGTGATGACTTCAAAGAAACCAGTGTTTTGTTGAATGTGTATGTAAGCACCTGCAATTGTTTGGCAAATAAACAATGCCCTTTTGTTGTTTTAACAGTGTTTAAATTGGTCAGGATGCATATATAAATCATGAAAGTAATCAAAGCTTTCTCAGATTTTGAGTTGGACAGGACTGTCAAATCAATAATAATAATAATAATAATAATAATAACTGCTACTTCAGTATGTGTGATTTAAACTAGGGCACTACATTATCAGTAGACACTTCTTAAAAAGAGTGCAGAACAGTTCTCCGACTCGTAAAACTGAGCCAGCAAAATCTGTTTTCATTTTTTGGGAAATGAACTTATGATGAAAATGACCCTAATGCTAATAAAAGGCAAAAAATAGATGAAAGTGATATCACAAGTGAAGTCAAAAAGAGAACTTGAATTAAGAATGTATATTTAATGCTGACTCCATCTCGGCTATGAGGAAGGACACTGATAAAAATGGCGGCAGAACTGCAAACATGAGAACTTAAAACCTGAGTGGGAGAAACAGTTCTCATGGTTGAAAAAAGTGGAATCAGATGGTACATTAAAAGCATTTTGTGAGTGGTGTAAGACTGCTGTAAAGCAAAATCCTTTCACTCAAAATGGAAATACTAACTTGCTGCTATCAGCCTCTAGTTGTCATGAACTTAACTCAGATCATTTAATTGTTGTTGAGGGTTGCTGTGCCAAAAAAGACAGCTAATCCCGTATGCTGCTTAGAAAACTTGAAATTAGTGTGAAAAATGATGACTGCTAAGCAGCACAGTTCCATACAATGAAACTGTGAATAAATTAATCAGAATAATGGAGGAGCATCCTGTACTTGAAGACTTCGATAACCAGAATGACATACATACATTTGTTAAGTCAAAGAACAGGAAAATTAAAAAAAAACTAATTCATTGGAAAAACTAGTTTGCATATGGTAGAGTGCAGTATGATATAAAGTATTTTGGACAATTACTGAAAAATAGTTGCTCTCTAAATGTGATCTTATGAGGCTGAGAATTTAATCCAGATATGTAATAAAGTAATAATGATGTACTTTTTAATTTTGCTTTCTTATCGTTTTTAAATTTGAGGGACATGTGAGTTTATGCCAGGGATTCCCAGAAATAGGCTGGGTACTCCTGAGTTCCATGAGTGAAGAGTTCAGGACTCTGAATCCTGAAACTCTTTTGAGCGCCCTGTAGTTGGTCCTAAATGAAAATGATACTGATCTGACATCCAGTATAGCCACAAGGGCATATATTTTTAAAGTCTTATCTCTACTCCTCCTAAACAAATGGTCATATTAACATGGAGTTTTCACTAAAAGAGTTAATATGATGTCTAGTTGGTTCTAAATGAAAATGGTACCAATATGGCAGCCATCTTGAAAATCTTGGTATCACTACTCTTGAATGGATGGTCATTATAAGCTTCATTGGGTTTTCAGTACAAGACTCGTGTGTACTTGGTATTATATGTTGATCTGACCTCCAGCATGGCCACCAAATCTTGCTGTCACTACTTCTCCTTAATGGATGGCCATAGCTGCATGGGGTTTTCATGAAAAGACTTTTTGTCATATCTGATTGGTCCTAAATGAAAATGATACTGATCTGACATAGAATATCACTGGCTTGGTGTCCATCTTGAAAATATTGTAATGGTTACTTCTCCTTTAGCGGATGGCCATATAGACATGGGGTTTTGACTAATGATGTTTAGTTGGTCCTAAATGTAAAAGGTTCTGATCTGACATCCAATATGGCCACTAATGTGACCATCTTGAAAGTCTTTGTCATAGCTACTTCCTCCTGAATGACTTGGGGTTTTCACTAAATGACTTCTTATGATGTCCACATGTAGTTGGTCCTCACTATAAATGGTGCTGATCATACCTCCAATTTGGTGGCCAGATTGAAAATCTTGTTATAGCTACTTCTTGAGAATGGATAGTTGTAGCTATAATGGGTTTTCACTTAAAGATTTGTGATATGTAGTTGGCCCTAATTGAAAATGGTGCCAATCAGACCTCCAATATGGCTGACATGGTAGCCATCTTGAAAATCTGTATATTGCTATTCTTTGTTGCACATTGAGTGTGGGCTCGTGGGTTTCCTGCCTCTTGTTTATCCTGTGTCCCCCAAATCTTGATCCTAGGCACGCTTTTTCATCAGAAAAAATCGCCTACAACTTTTCATTAGTGGATGTCCATCCATGTCTCTGTTGGCACTAGCAAAGGCCAAAGTTGCTAAAAGTGATAAAAACTGTAAGATGGCAATGAATATCTATTTTAAAACAATGTATCTGGCAATGAAAACATTCAAGTTTTGTGGTAGTTGGCTGAGTTGTAATGTAAAGTGTTTCATGGCCATTAGTGTATGTGTATTTTTGAGATTGAAATAATGATAAAAGACACTAAATTTATGCAAATACACAATTTGTCTTTTAATTAATGATTTGTTAGTTTGGAAAGAAACCTAATTCAGAAAACATAGGTATTTATTATAATTAATGCTGGTAGATAATGAGTGTACACTTAAGTTAAATGAAAGCAAGATCCTGAACAGAAAATTCCAAAGTGCAGCTAATTTCAGGTTAACCAGATATTAAAATGTTAATGTTTTCATGAGTTACATTAGCACATGATAAAACTTTTATTGCAATAATGTAAGTGTCCAAGGAAAATATGATAGTACAGTGCAGACCACAAAGTTAAGGTGGCAAAACTGTCAAATGAAATAAGATTTAATAGCAGCAATACATTATCCCATCACTATTATATAGCTTATTACTTTTTCGTGTCGAAAAATCTTGTCCGTTCGATGTGAAAACATCCTCCCACTTTGAGTGGAGATTTTGTCAACAAGACACGTCACACCCGTGCACCTCTCCGTGCCTGCGCGAACATTCATTTTTTTCATGGACGCCATGGCTAATGGTTGTGTCGACGAACATAACCAGAGAAAAATTGTCTACTGCCGTTTTCAACCATGTTTGGGTTCTCCTTTCAGCCTAAATTCAATCTGGGTTACATTTGTCCATCTCGTCTTATGTGTCTTATGCTGCCCTACGTCAGTGTTTGTTCTAGAAAGAGTCTTTCTAAATTGCCACGTGTATTCTGTCCTTAGGGGTGAGGGTACACCATGTATTTTTTCTTTTCAGATACAATTTAGCTCACGGTAAGTCTTGTGTGTTCATTACAATGTGACATAGACAACCGAGATAGCGCCGCAATTAGCAGGCGCATATATATTCTACCAATTAAATATTTATTTCAATATTATTGTTTTTGCTAATTCATCAATTGTATCTTTATTAACCATGCGTGACGCGTCGGATTGCTATGCTGTACTTTCTTGAGAACAATTAAGTTTGTCAAGAAAACTAGACTCCTAATCCTTGTTAACATGTATATGTATATTGTTTACCTTTAGACAATTCCACTGTGGTGCATATAGACCGCTAAAGTATATGCAAACAGAGCGAAGTGAACTGGCGTGCATAGAGCACGCGACATATACAAAAGGGTGAGTTTCCACGTGTGGAAATAAAAGGTGAGTGTTACACGTTTTATTATTGTATTATAGGTCAGATGAACTGGCGTGTGTATAGTACGCAGTATATACAAGCGAGACGAGTTTTCACGTGTGGAAATAATATAATATTGTTATTATTATTATTATTATTATTATTATTATTATTATTATTGTTCTCCTTCAGATAAATTCTTAATTCAGGGAACAATTGCTTACCTTGTGCAAATATACTGGAGGTATATAACACCCGGTACATACAGACAGGTGAGTTTTACGTACGAAGAATAATACAATATTATTTTTATTATTATTGCTCTCTTTCAGAAACATTTTTCTTTTCAGAGAACAATGTCGGGTCAGTCTGTAGGAAGTATGGCCACAAGAAGGGCCCTTGGGATACTCACCCAGACTACCTTATGTGTTCAAGTGTACACGTAGAAATATGTTGGACCTCACACAAATGACTAATGATATCTGCAATCTAGCCGATTCCAGACGTATGTATAGAGGCAGAAGAAACATTAATTCGCATCATCGTCTGAATTTTCAAATTTTTTCTCTTATAGGTCTCAGGCAGGAACATACTGCGAGAAGACTAGTTCTACATGCTCCGGGATCCCAGGCGTCTATGGGACCAATCTCAAGAGTCCGGAGACAGTTTGGGAACAGTAGCGTGTTGCTGGAGTAGCGTGTAGCTGCCTTCCGCGAGGAAGGAAGTGCACCGCTTATATCAGAGTAGCGTGTTGCTGCCTTCCACCAGGAAGGAAGTGCACCGCTTATATCAGAGTAGCGTGTAGCTGCCTTCTGCGAGGAAGGAAGTGCACCGCTTATATCAGAGTAGCGTGTTGCTGCCTTCCACCAGGAAGGAAGTGCACCGCTTATATCAGAATAGCGTGTAGCTGCCTTCCGCGAGGAAGGAGGTGCACCGCTCGTCTCAGGGTGGCGTGTTGCAGCCTCTCGAATGGGAGGAGATGCACCGCACCTTGTTTAGTGATGAAGACGAACTAGGCTGACATATCTATATCGCCTAACTGACCGGTGACCGGTCTGGTCACCGGGTATTGACCGGTGACCAGTAGAAATGACCGGTCAATGTATGATGACGGTCACCGGTGACTTTGTCCCGGTGGCTGCTTACATCGTCACAGGCCGTCGGTCATCTCAGCCTTTCAAACCTTATACCGGTCATCACCCAAAGGTCTCATAGTGTGGGGATAGGGGATCGGAACAAAAAAAAATTAAAAAAAAATCTACCATCATACCTTGTACAAGATTGGGAGTCTGCCCACAGGGTTCAGACGAGGGAAGGGGATCAGATCGGGATCCCCCCTTTTCTATTATCCCAATGAATCCGTACGAGAGGTGAGGCCCAGAGTAGAGGCGATGCCGCGGCTCGTGTCCCGCCATCGCCTCCTCGTCAGAGGGCATTCACCAGCAAGGCGAAAGCATAGCATCATCCACGGAAGACAAGTGGTCTCGTCTTTATCCTGGAACATCTAGAGCACATAGACGAACAAGTACGGGAAATGGCGTCGGGTACACCTATGTCACTGTCTCAGAAGGACATAATGATGTCCAGCCACTCTCCTGCTCGGAGTGTTCTAGATGATGATGCGTTTATCTACCCTCGTTGACTCCAGTGAGATCGAGGTAGAAACAGCTCTTTTGTCGCCTCCTATCAGTCCCACTAGTTTCTTTCACTTAGATGATTTGGAAGAGATCTGGTTTTTTGATGTCGCTGTAACTTGTGCCTAAAGCCATCTTGCGCACAACCCAAGAAGATCCTTTCCAGGATAAAAGATCTCCGGGATCCAGCCACAACCAGATCTTCTGCTCCTTCTACATTTCTCAACGATGGAGGAAATGTCATGGAGGTTTTTCCATAGGCCAGCCTGTGCTAGATGGCGTAGAGGATGGTCTGTCCCTCCCTCTACTTTGAGACCTTGGTCTCTGCCTCTAATTACTGGGTACATTCCCGAAGTGAAAACCCATTAAGAACCTCTTCAGTTGGATGCAGATGTCTCAAGTGGGTATTATAATTGTAGCCTGGGCATGCCCTCCGATTAAAATAACCAAGCCTTTGAGCAGAAAGGCCGACTTCTGGTCACCATAGCTTCCCATGCAGACCTCTTCTCAGCTACTTTGTTTAATATGCTGAGGAAGACTGCTTTGAACCCAGCCGCATTACTATGCGTGCTGGAAGCTGTGATCAAGACATCCCGGAATTCACTCTCTGTCGTAATGGTTTTATCAATGGAACTTCTAACTTCCACCATCACATTGTGCTGGACTCCTCAAAGGTCTTATTTAACCATAGGAAAGACCTTCTAAGGGCTGCTCCATTGGAAGCCAAGAGCCTCTTCGAAGGACTCATCCCCACTGTGGCTTCACAAGATTGAAGGATCATGAACATAGATCCTTCACAACTGCACCTGGCCCATCGTAATCGGCCAGGAAGCACACTAAGGTGAATTGCCCCCAGGGGCCACCCACTGAATTTTAAAACAAATGCAGCCCCAGTCCAATGCACAAGTTGAAATGAGACCTAGGGACTCGTATCCTCTCCTGCCGTGCATTCCTCTCCTAATGTCCCTGTAGGTGCTTGTCTAGGCCTCTTTTCAGAGGCTTGGTCAAGTAACTTGGATGATGGGTGTGTCCTTTCTATGTAAGTGAGGGTTACCGGCTTCAGTTCTGGGAACAACCTCCTCTATCAAGGACCCCGATGTTCTTCACAAGTCCAATTTGGCGAAAATTTAATGAAGAGGTGCACACCCTTTTACAGAAAGGGGCAGTCAATAGGTTCCTGAACGATCAGTCTCCTGCATTCTACTTCCAATTCTTCCTGGTCATCAAGAAAAGTGGGAAATTGTGTATCATTTTCGATCTCCCCCTGTTAAACCGGTGGGAATACCTCCGGGTTTGCTTGGACCAGGAAGTCTTTCAATTCTGGGTTCTGTCATTCGGAATCGCTTCTGCACCCCGAGTCTCCACCCATGTTATGGGAGTTGTAGTGCCCTATCTCTGATTACTGGGAACCCCGATTCTCCAGTATTTTAACGAATAACTGATAAATAATGTTCAGGTTCAGTCCCGCCATCATGACCTGTTCCGTTGTTGGTTCACAGTGACTCGGTTGGATTTGTTTTACCCAACCTTGAGAAGTCAGAACTGATCCCATCTAAGTTACGTAGGGATGAACTTCTTCGTGAACCAGAACTTATTCCGGGTTCCACCGGATCACATAGATCGAATCCTGGCACTGCTAGAGGCGCTACGAGCAAGAACATTGTTGTCTGCTGCCTTTAACTATCCCTATTGGTAACCTTGAATGCCGCTGCAGATCTGGTTCCCTTAGGATGGCTCCATATGCGCCCTCTACAGTTTCTCCTTCTCGCAGGGTGGAAACCACACAAGGATTCTCTATCAGCTCTGATTCCTCTAGGAACAACCTAGAAATGAAGCTGTATTTCTAGCATTGCAACGGTGCATCGACAGAGTGAAGGGGTTGATCTGTCATGGTCTCCTCCGACAACACGCCCGTCGTAGCGTATCTCCGACATCAAGGAGGCACACATGCCCCTTCTCTTCCGTGGAGGTCTGGAACCTCCTCCGCTGGGCCACCTCGTAGAACATTTCCCTCCGAGTTCACCACATCCCAGGGAAGAAGAACGTTTTAGCGGACAGTCTGTCCAGGTCAGGCAAATAGTTCTCATTGAATGGACTCTTCACCGCGAAGTGACAGAGTCCCCTTATTCTCACTATGGGGAAGGCCCCTCGTGGACTTGTTTGCGACCAGGCTCAACAAAAGACTTCCCTTTTACGTCTCTCCAATCCCGGACCAGAGAGCTTGGGCAGTGGACGCATTCAGCTTCCAGTGGGATCGTCTGTTCGCATACGCCCTCCCACCATTGCAACTACTACTGCAAGTTCTGCAAAAGTAAGAACTTCCACTGCCCGGATCATTCTCATAGCTCCGTTATGGCCCCAACGATCTTGGTCAACGATCTTTTAGACCTATTGATAGATCAACCCAGGTCTCTTCTTACAGGAGGGATCTTCTGTCACAACACAGGGGCTCGCTCCTACGCAACAGCCCACACATTCTCCACCTTTACGCTTGGCTTATCTCAAGCGATCTATCCGCCAGAACAAGTTTTCGGGCCGGGTTGCCAGTTGCATCATTCAGGCCAGGAGAGCTTCTACATCCAAGGTCTAAGATGCCAGGTGGAGAATCTTCTGTGATTGGTACAGTAGGAAACGTGTTGATCCCAGCTGTCCCTCGGTAACTGCCATTGCTGGTTTCCTTTTGTTCTTTTTCGAGAACAAAAGATGTTTCAGTATCAACTATCAAGGGCTATAGAGCCGCTATCTCTAACACACTTAAATTTTCTCAGGGCTCGCAATCGGTTCAGATCCGCACCTTGCTGACCTCATTCAGTATTTTGAGCTACAGAGACCTGTCTCCCACTCTCTTATGCCCAGATGAAATCTATCATGTGTTTTATGGTCCTTAACCAAAACCCCCTATGAACCATTGAGTGAGGCTTCCCTTCAAAACCTCACACTCAATACTGTGTTTTTACTCGCTTGGCATCTGCGAGAAGACATAGCGAGATTCATACATTGTCTGTTGACACTGGCTGCCTCCGGTTTAATGGCAATTACGAATCCATTTCCCTCCTTTGTCAGCCAAATCAGTTACCTGCGGTGGCCCCATCACCTATAGAGATCCCCAGTCTCAGTCGAATCTGTGCTGGAGATGATCAAGATAGGTTTTTATGCCCAGTTAGGGCACTGCTCGCTTGGCGTCTGCGAGAAGACGTAGCGAGATTCATACATTGTCTGTTGACACTGGCTGTCTCCGGTTTAATGGCAATTACGAATCCATTTCCCTCCTTGGTCAGCCAAGATTTTAAAAAAAAAATTTTCAGTTACCTGCGGTAGCTCCATCACCTATAGAGATCCCTAGTCTCAGTCGAATCTGTGCTGGAGATGATCAAGATTTTTCGACATGAAAAAGTAATAAGCTATATAATAGTGATGGGTAAGTATTGCATAATTAAAATTAGTTTTACCCTCCAAAAAAACTACATTTATCTCATTTTTATAGCACTATTAGTGCATTGTGTATTATTTTCCTTTGTCCCTCTAAAATGTTTTGTGTCCCCCAGCTTTAGAGGGTGGGGGACACTGTATCTCCTGCCCTTGGGATCCTACGTGCAACACTGGCTATTTCATTTGAATGGATGGTTATATTGACATGGAATTTTCACTAAAACACTATATCAATATGTAGCTCATTCTGAATGAAAATGGTGCTCTTCTGACCAACATCGCACAATAGTCATCTTGAAAATCTTTCACTACCCTGCTTGCATGAAAGATGGCAGTGACATGAGTTTTTTTTAACTATAAAACGTATTGTAATACTTAATTGGTTCTGAATTAAAATGGTGCAGATTTCATAACCAACATATCCACACCTTTGTGAAGGAGTTTTGAAAAATGTACCTAACTGACCTTGGGACAAGTCAAAGGTCATTGCATTCATTTTTGTACTTTATTGAGCTTATGAATACAGTGACTTATTTGTACATATACAAGTAAATTTTGATCAGACTTTGTATTTAGTTGCATTCTAGTGAACCAGTTGATAGTCTGCTCTCAGACATTAATTTTAAGCTCAGACATTTTGACTTGAGCTTTTTGTTGTACTGGCTTGTACACTGTATTTATGATATGACAAGTATGGATGGATTTGTATCATTTAACTCAGTCTGTGGATATATCTGAAGATGCCTTGAATGATATCACTTCAATAACTTCATTTTTTTCACCAAAAAATATTAACTTTGCAATTTGTATTTTGACTCTGTGAGAAGTTCATTGATCATACATCATATCAGATTCAGAGTCAAAGGCCATGACAAAGAATTTTGTATTGCACTTACAGGTATTTTGTGAACATGTTAACTCAAACAAAATAGTAGTTTTGTTACAAATTTGGTATGTTGGATTTTCTCAAGAATATTGGAGATGGTTTACAATATTCAGAAATTAAACCTAAGAAATGGACTTTTATTGGATTTCTGTAAATTGTTTTTGGTCAGCATAGTGTCAGTTCCTTTAGGGGATGCTTGTAATTGGAATGAACATAAAGATATCTTCGCTGGGAAACCAGATATTTCAGTCTGATTGTCCATTGGGCAACCATGCTTTCTGAAACAATTTCTACCCTGATTACATTTTTTTACATTTATCAGACACATTTGTTTTTAGATTTGACATTAGTTTTAACTTTGAAGAAATTTTTTTTTTTGACTAGCAACCAACAATATCAGTTAAAGAGTACCTTTTCTAACTTTGCCTTTTACATCAGAATAAATATAATAAAATGTTGACATTAGTATACATGTAGTTTTTGTTCCATGCAGAATTAGAGAATGCATGTAGCTTAAGTTGTTTATGATTGATGGGCAGAACAATATTAGAGAACAGTACATTGGGTGTCAGTTTCAGTTATTTGGCATTTCTGCTTACCTGTTTTATTTCAGAAGAACATTTGTTGAAACTAGTATGGCAACAAAAAAAATTAAAATTTAATATTTTGCAGTTTTTTCTTATCAAGGAACATCTACAGTCAAATCTGTATTAATGTCACCATCATATAAAGATCAGCTGCTTATAATGGTCAGATTCACTTCATCCCATCCCATCATTTATTGCTGTATTAATGTCATATGGTGGTCACCTGCTCAGTGTGGCCTTTGGTCATTTCAGGAGGTCTCAGATACATATAGTGTTAGCCTATTAACAGTCAGATTGGCATACTTACAAGTATTTTTGTTTTAAATTTGGAGGGTTTGTTGTATGTAAGAAAAATAATACACATAAGTCATACATACATGAGTACTGTCTATTTTCTTTTCTCATAATTTTAAAATTCTTCCTAACCCTTGTATTCCTAGCAATGGTTCTAGTTCCACTCATTATCTCATTGCCTTGTATTTGCTAGGTTAGGTGACCATCTACATAAAGGCCACTGGTGTATTTGATTTTTGGTCAGTCCTCTTGACTGTGACCTCATTCTTTTGCTCTCCATTGACTTTCGATAAAATTAATTTTTGGCAGAATTTTGAATGTCAAGACAAAACCCTATTTGATTTTTAAATTAATCTTAGATATTCTTCTGTATACTTTTTCCAGAATTTTAACATTTTTGCCATGTGCATCAATAGTTATAAAAAAAAAAAAACACTCTGGAGTTGAGGAATTACTGTTATTAATCTCATTATCCACACCCTCCAATTTTCTGGGCAACATATTTAAAAAATATGTAATAATTTTCAATAGTGCATAAGATTTCTGGACACAAGTACATTTTCTTATCCAATGGCAAAAAAATCAAGTTGGAATGTAGCTTACAAATGTTTTTCCCATACTCGAAAAAACAGTTGATTGAAATGATGACTCCCAGACCTTGAAACCACTATTATTATCTGAATTTTAGCTCGGGTTCCTCTGACTTTTCCAGTTTTTAGCTCTACTGGTCATAGACCTGGATAGCATATTGGATGGCCTGTTGTCTGACATCCATCGACCAGGCGGCCATTAGCACAAGTTTGTTATCGCTACTCCACCTAAACTACTTGGAGGATTACCATGAAACTTTGCACACGCATTCATCCTAAGGTCAGGTTAGTCCTAAATGAAAATGGTGCTGTTAAGACATCCAATATGGCCACCACGGCAGCCATCTTGAAAATCTTGTTATTGCCACTTCTCCTGAAAGGATGGTTATATCAATATTGGGTTTTCAATAAAAGGATTCTTATAATGTCTAGTTGGTCCTAAATGAAAATTGTGCTGATCTGACATCCAATATGGCCACCATGGTAGCCATCTTGAAAATCTTGTTATCTATACTCGTTATGGTCACATCAACATAGGGTTTTGACCAGAAGACCTCTTATGATGTCTAGTTGGTCCTAAATGAACATGTTGCTGCAGGGACAGCCAATCTGGCCACGACAGTGGCCATCTTAAAAATCTTGTTATTGCTACTCCACCTGATTGGATGGTTGTATCAGCGTAGGGTTTTCACGAAAAGACTTCTTATGTCTTGTTGGTCTTCGATGAAAAGGGTGCACATTTGATGTCCAATATAGCCAATACGACAGCCATTTTGAAAATCTTGCTATTGCCACTCCTATCAAATGGAAAGTCATATCAGCATGGGCTTTTCACTGGAAGACTTCTTGTGGTGTCTAGTTGTTAACAAATAAAAATTGTGTCAATCTGATATCCAATGTGTGTGGTGGCCAAGTTGAAAATGTTATTGCTTCTTCTTCTGGATGAAAAGTCATATCAACATCAGGTTTTCACCAGAAGACTTCTTATGATGTCTAGTTCGTGTTAAATGATAATGGTGCTGATCTGACATCCACTATGGTCACAAAGGCAGCCATCTTGAAAATCTTGATATTGCTACTTCTAATGAAAAGTCATATTGACATGGGATTTTCACTAGAAGACTAATTATGATATCTAGTCAGTCTGAATGAAAATGGTGCTGATCTGATCTCAAATATGGCTGCCACAATGAACATCTTGGAAATCTCTACACTAATTCTCCTAAATGGATGATCATATCAACATGGGGAATTCACCAAAGGTCTTCTAATGGTGTCCAGTTTGTCCTGATTGAAAATAGTACTGATTGTACATCCAATATGGCTGCCACAGTGGCTAATTTGAAAATCTTGATGTTCAAGAATATCAGAAATGGTTTCAACTCGCAGCAGTTAAAAAGATCAAATGGTCTTATCTTGAATTCCTGTAAAAAAATTTGGGCAAGTGGAGCATTAGGACTCTTCTTTAAAAATCATTTTGCTGCCAGAGAGGGCCAAATACGGGCAGATAACCAAATCTGAAAATTTGTATTTTCTCAGAGGGTTTACTGTATTCACACCACTCTTTTGCCTTATCTAAACAGTTTGTAGTAATGAACTAGTATGCCGAGGGGGCCAAAATAATTTACTTTGAGGAAGTACTACATTAAAAATCGAACTGTGCTTTATTTAATATGTACAGGCCATCAAATTTTCAGGACTGACGACCATTGGTTCTGTTTTTCTGTTTACATTGTATTGACTTGGCTGTTGCATACACGAAAAGGGGTGGGGGGATGTCACTCTCACAGAAAAAAGATAACTCTGTAGGAAACATGAATCAAATACAACAAAACCTTTGTGCATATTTATATATCTTCAGTGCAGTTACCTGCATGAACAAAATGAAAAACATACACCAGAACTGCAACCAGTATTCTTTATTTGTGAAAGAAAACACCAATACTATATCATGTGTTCTATATTTGCAAGCAAGAATATAACCTAGTTTACCTAGCCCACTGCCAATTGGCATTGAATATGCCAAGTGCATCACTGTTTAGTAGAGATATTAATGCTCTGGACAAGATATTCAGGAAAAATAATAACTTTCATTTGCACACAAATTATCCAGACAGTGAGAAAAGTAATTATTTTTTTATGTCCAAATAATTGGATAATGATGGTACATGTACAACACAGGTGTTACACTGTGTATTTAAAAGCAAAAAGACAAGGTGTGATTGGCTGCCAGCTGAGGTTAACTTGTCATGATGTGAATGAAACTCTAGTACTGGCCCTAGCCAATGCACCAATTCACCAATAGAGAAAGCAGATGGTTACTTTTATTATACTGGGTAATCCCTGTTGGTGACTTCCTCTCGGTATGGAAAGCATCGGGTGCCTTTTAGCAGTCTGGTTAATATCACCCATAATATGTTTCTGTTGACATGTGAAAAAGGCTTTGGTTGGACCAGACAGCAAGAACATTTTTGAAGATTAATTTCTATTTTAAACTCTGTATATTTCACTTTTAACAAGAAAATGTTTTATTAACTTTGTTGATTTGCTAATGATTAAAATTCTCTTTGGCGACATGCACCATACATGTGTCCAGGGTCACTTGCTTATCTACCGTATTGCCACGTTTTCATAACCGAGGTTATGTATGGCCCAGTTACACTTTGGCCCCATTACTAATGGATGCCTGGGACTATACTGAAAGTAAAGCAAGTGCCAAAGTTATGTGACCTCCCTCATCCAATCAATTCAAATTTAACAGTGGAGGGAAAGTCAGACATTTTATTTCCCATCTGTGCATTTTTATTTGCATCGATTTGTGAGACATCACCAATGCTAGAATTAAAATGTCTAAAAATTCACAGAATGAACTGTACATGTGAAGCATTGAAACCAAATCTTGTAAATGTACAGATATATCTACAGTGAGGATATGATAATACAAGCAGGGTTTGCACAGTCATTAAACGTCATTGAAAGTCATTGAGAAATGAACACCTCATTTTAAGGCCTTGAAAGTCATTGATTTTTCACCTAGATCATTGAAAGTCATTGAATTTGAGAGATTTTGCTTAAAAATAAAATATGATGGAAAATTTTGCTTTCAAATAATTTATTTAATGTTGTGTGAGGATTGCAAGTACAGTTTGATTTTTCTGTCATTTGCTAGCTGTTCTGCCATTATCAGAATCCACAGGAAGTAGTCAGACATTGTGCATAGCATCCCTTTTACATGATGTAATTAATGCATGCACACTCTTTCACTTGCCATGTGTTTCTGCAAGGCAATGATGGTTCATTAGCAAAGAGTCTTTTTAATGAGTGCTTTGTGTAGTGTGCAAGAAAAACAGAGATATTGCAGGAATGGGCATTGCTGCCCGAAGTTGGAACTAATGAAAACACACGAGCCTGCTGTTTCTATGTCAACGTTCATAAGGTCAACGCAAACATCATTTAGTTCTTTGTCATCACTGCCATCTGTATCATAAAAGCCAGTTCCAACTTTGTCAGCGGGTTCTACAAATTCAACGACTGACAATGGGGGTGCAATTTTGGTGACAGGTTTCATGCAAAGCAGTGATTAGTAATAATATTAGTACCGCTATCAATGGAGCAGCCGGGTGTGATTCACACTCAGCACTTTTTCAACATATTGTAAGAAAGTTTGAAGATATTGCACACATATCCTTTAACAAATCAAGTAGTCTTCTTATTTAATACCAGTATTGAAAAATTTCACCGTAGAAACACGATTAAATAGTGTTTTTATTCTTCATACGAAATTTTCTGTTGGATTGTCAGCCATATTAGTTCATATAATATACTACTTCCATTTTCAGCCTTGTTTTTCGGTTGCCATATAAGAACATTGCTTCTTTGGAAACGTAAACAAATCGTAGGAAATATGGCATGCATACAATAATGTATTGTAGAAAAACCAAATATGGTGTAGCAAGCCTTATTTGGAAACCAAATTACCATGAGAATCTCATGTTATCTGCCATGGTGGTCAAAGCACAGTTAGTGTAAACATATCAATTTATTTTACTGTTATATATAGGCTTAATAACTTCATTATAAGCCAAACATCCTGAAAAACATAACTCTACGTAGGTAGTAGATTATTACTCGTGTCATCTTTTTGTCTTTGACATTAGTTTTATTTGCTCCACTGCAAGGTATAGGATCACTTATGGTCAAGGCTATGACATTGTAGCTAAGCAGTGATGTGCTCAAGGTTGAAATATTATGGATGTCAGCAGCCTTTTCCAGGCAGCAGACACACTGGCAGATGAAGCACAAGACAAAGGTACAATGGCAGATGAAGCACAAGACAAAGGTACAATCACACAATTTGTCTCATTCCAATGGACTCTGAAGAAAAGGAAACAGAAAAAGAAGAGCAAGTGAAAGTACTATAGTTGCAGCTGAAGGAGAAAGTACAGCAGCTAAAGAGCAGTGTTTAATATATAGGTGGAGTTACAATGACTTTATTATCATATGCGCTTCATATTTCATTACATTTATTTATATCTTTTTTTTAATTTTGTTTCTTGTATTTAAATTAGTAACTGAAAGTAGTACACTTGATACTGAGAGTAGTCCTTGAAAACTGAAAACTGGTTATTCAAAAGTCTTTGAAAAGCCATTGAATTTCAGTTCACCTGATCTGTATGAACCCTGTACAAGTGACCTTGATAGAGGATATGATAATACAAGTGAACTTGATAACCTTTTGAAATGCTGGTTAAACACCTGCACAGCTTTCTGCATTGTATTGAAATTTATGGAGCCTTCTGGTTTGCATGGCAAATGTCCAGCCTGTCCATTGGCAATGTGAAAATGTCCAGCCTTTTTCCATGGACATGATGGACAATGTTCTGCCTGTCACATTAACGACACAGACATTTTCCCGCCTCTCATCTCCATCTCTTCCAGCCTTTTTCGATGGACAGTATTGTCATGGAAAAAAAATAAAAATAGAATCTATATGGAAAACTTGGAAATTGTACTTCTGTGGTATATCAGTATTGTACATATGGAGATTTGGATCAATACTTCTTGCATGTTCAGTCCGGTCTTTTGTATTTACTTTGGCAGTGTGGTAGGGTCATCTGGGAATATAAAACAGTTTCATGAATATTTTGTAAAAACATTTTCTTTACTATTGGTCTCTGAGTACATTGCATGCAGTTCTTGATATGCAAGAAATGTTTTTATGGCATCCTGAGAGAGAACTTTATGAAAGTGGCCATTTCCTGATTATCAATACAGTGCAAGTAACGGCTACTTTGGACTGAACAATAGCTTCTTGAGAACACTGAGGACCTCCATATGGTTTTGCTTCACAAGCTTGACAACATCATTTTGTTCTTTTTTTCAGCTGCATTTCTGCCTTGAAATTGAAGATGCAACCTGCATTTTACATGCATCCAGGGGTCATGCAATAAATATATTTGCACCATAAATATTTTACCTGAATTTGTGGATAAGTAGAATAAAGAATAAAGATTCAAATGTCTGTAAAGAAACGGGTCTAGTCTCTTTTTCTTTTTCAGTTTACATGTACTGTATATACTTGCTTTTAAGTCAAGTCCAACTGCAACCAGCATAGGTACTGAGCTGCCATCACATTATGTGCTGGCAGATCAGGGTCTGTGTTGCTTGTTCTACTGATTACTCCTAACAAACTGCATAGATGTAGATCTGCTGGTGCATTATGCGACGGCATCTGGGTCTGTGCAATTTGCAGTTGGACTGGACTTATAAGCTAGTATATATTGTATGTCTTAAGATTTTTTATTGAACAAAATTTAATCGAAATATTTAAAAGTTATCATTTCATTCTTGTTCACATATTCTTTTATCCAAAAGGATAAAAAAATCTTGCTTGCAGATTTGGAGAAGTTGTCATTTTAAAATAGCTTGACTGCATCACACCCTTCTTTGTATATATCTGTGGATTATACTGAAGCATTCTTACTTTTTGGCATAAAATCTTGTCCACAATTCCTCCTGGGGGTTGGGGATGTAGAATAGGCCAAATGCACCCTCCTGCATGTTGTCAGAAGTGACTAATGGGCACAACCATTTTGCTCTGGGATGCGTCTCATGATGATGTTCACGCTGAAAAGGTGTTAGACTTTTTAAAAAAGTTAAGTTTATGTGACTTTATATTTCAAGGCTTTTTCCTTGATCTTTCTTTTGTATGGCTTTCTTTTGAATGACTAAACTTATTCAGCACTATGTAGCCAGGATTGTACTGATGTGCCATTAAACCCTATACATACATACAAATAGATATCGCAAGTATTTTGGAGTTGGACAATGGATCCCTTTTATGCACTGTTATAAAAATATTCAAATATTTTGAGATAACAGATAATATACAATATTATTCTGTTATTACTTTCTCCAGAGAGAAATGTTTTTCTCTGTAGTGTGTTATCTGGTGGCTACAATTCCCAAGAGAGAGGCAGTAATAGATCTAGTATTTCACAGGACATACTGTGAAATCATATAATGCTGGGAATATGGCAATAGTACTCACTGGAACAAGTACATGTACATGTATAATGACCATTGCCAGATATGGTATCCCAGAATATTAGTGTATGGGAACCTGCATACTG
This sequence comes from Margaritifera margaritifera, assembly GCA_029931535.1. Classification (NCBI taxonomy): domain Eukaryota; kingdom Metazoa; phylum Mollusca; class Bivalvia; order Unionida; family Margaritiferidae; genus Margaritifera; species Margaritifera margaritifera. The sequence goes on from JAQPZY010001646.1 coordinate 574,907, forward strand.
TCCTGAAATAAATCCCTGTTGTTAGCGAATCTGAACTCTAGAATTTATCATGTGATGTATGTACTAACATAGGTTTGACTTTAGGCCTCCTGATACTGTATTTGTTCATAATACAGTATGTATCACACTGCAAACAGCATAGACCCAGATCTCCTGCCACATATTTTATATTCAAGTAAAAAATAGTATTAATTTATATTTCCTAATTGACATGGGATTGACTCACTCACAAGAGAAAATACATGTAGCATGATATGTTAGAGCAATGACCTTAAGCAAAAGATACCCTTGATGTTAAAACAATTGACCCAAGTTATTTTACAACTCAATTTGCTTTCTTAGGCATTAATTGCTGTTGGACATAAAATATTCATTAATGATGGCATTTGCCTTTTTATCTAGATGAGTTAAAAATTAACATCTGGGGGACTACTGGGTCGAATAGGATGGATTTATGGAACTTAATCCAACATTAAAGTGAATTTGTAACAAAAAGTTCTCAAGAGTACATCCTGTAACCTGTACATTTTTTTTTTTTTGCCATTCATCTTTGTCTTGTTTGTTGTACTTTGTTGTCTATTAATTTTTTTGTTTCAGAGTCAGATGTAAAGGCTTTCACACTTTTTGCCCCCACCCCCACCATAGAGGGCAAACAGAAATGGTCTCTGTCTGTCTGTACATCCATCCATCTATTCATGCTTCCATCTCTCCATCTGCCTTGTGAATACTTTAGCACAGGGGTCTACAAACTACAGCCAGCGGGCCGGATCTGGCCCGCGGCTTTGATTTGTCCAGCTCGCAAAGTGTTGTACTTTTTTAAACGATTTTGCATGTATTTAACTTTTTCACAGTCGCTTCGGCCCGCAAACCCCCTTCAAAAATCTAACATGGCCCTCGTCTTATAAAGTTTGGAGACCCCTGCTCTAGCATCCACATTTATTATTGGATCTGAACCAAATGTGTTGTGAAGCATCATCTCGAGAACAACTCGGTTGAGTTCAGTGATGCATGATTCTGTGCATATTTCTTAGAATTATTCCCCCTGGTCAGCTTAGCGTAGGAACACTCTCGCTTCCATATTTATTACATGTATTATATATAAACCAAATTTGCCTTGAAGCTTTGTTTTACAAGAGCTTGGAAGAGTTCAATGACTAGCACATTCTGTTGATATATATCTGTTGATGTGCTATCAAGAGTTTCGTCCCTTGATAGCACAGGCATTTCTAATACACAATCTTGTGAACACTCGAGCTTCAACCCCAAATTTGCTGTACAGCTTCATCTCAACAAGAGTGCAGATGAGTTCATTGATGACCAGATTTTCACCTACATGTACATGTAGTTATTGCCCTTCATTGACTTAGAATATTCATCCCATTGACTTGTGAACACTCTAGTATTAACATTTTTTGTTTGATTTCAACCAAATTGGCTTAGATGAATTTGGTGATGTGTAGATTTTATACACCTATCTTAAGACAGTTTATGATATTATGGTGTTGTCTGTCATTCCATCTGTAAATCTGTTAACATTTGCTTGTCCAGCCTATAACTTTATAAATGTTGGAGAGATTTTCATGAAAATTTTCACAAGACTAGATGGTGTGTCTGGTACCATAGCCATACCCGCTGCCATAAGGTCATGGTCATGGCAAGGAAAAATGTAATTGCATGACCTCTATCTTTATAACTTTTGAATTACTGGAGATATTTTAATGGAATTGTAACTATTTATATATCATGTATATAAGGTGTGTCACATGCAGTAGCCACATCACCTGTCTCAAGGTCAAGGTCAAGGTCACTGCAAGGGAAACTTATTTTGTTACTTGCATCCTTGTCTGGAGTTAACTTTTGAACCAAAGAAAATATTTGAATAAAGCTTTGCCCAAGTATATATCATGACTAGGTGGTGTGTCACATACTTTAGCCATGCCCCCTTCCTTAAGGTCAAGATCACACAAAGGGAAAATGTAATTCTATGATTTTTATTCTTCTCTGGAATATAACTTTTGAACCACTGAAGATATTTTATTAAAACTTTAGCCAATTATACATGTATATCATGTTTGCATGGTGTGTCCAATACTGTAGCCACACCCTCTGCCTTAAGATGAAAGTCAAAGCAAGGGACAATGTAAGTCTGACTTGCATCTTTGTCCGATGAATAACTTTGAACAACTTTAGATATTTTAATGAAACTTGAACCAACTATATATAAAGACTAAACAGTGTGTGTCACATACCATAGCCATGCCACCTGCCATGAGGTCAAGGCCACAGCAAGGGAAACTGTAAATTAGTAACCTCCATCCATTTATGGGTATAACTTTTAAACCAGTGAAGATCTGTAATGAAACTTTAGCCTGTTATATATCTTGACTTGACAGAGTCTCTTATATTCACAGTCATACCCTTGCCTCTAGGTTAAGGTCACAACAAGGGATAATGCAAGCCAGTGGCATGTTTCCTTATCCAGGCTGTCACTTTTTAACCCATACAGATATTGTCATGAAACTTTACCCAGGTCCACACATTATACAGTAGTCAAATACCTTGCTCAAAGGTCGAGATGATGAGTAGTGAAAAGGTATAATGTGCAGTTTATGTTACTCTTTCTTACAGAGTTATGGCTCTTCATCAAACTCTGTGGATTGTGAACACTCTAGCATGCACACTTTTATTTTTTATTTCAGTCAAATTTGCAATGAAACATAGCAGAACAAGATCTTGAATGAGTTTGAAGATGACCAGATTTTGACTATAAATGTCAGTTATGGAAGTTTCTGTGAAACTTTTTAAAAAAATCTTCCATACCTAAAACCCCCATATTTGTTGTTATGAATTTCTACTGCATAGTTTATGAATAATTGCATTTAAACGTATGACCCTTACAAAAGTTGGCACAGGTACTACCTGCTTCAGATAATGACTTGTCACTTGAACAAAGAACTCGCAAATGTTGTGATTGTAGTTAAGGGAATTTGTGATAGGAAACGAACTGCGATCTTGTGGAAGTTTAAGAAATTGAAACTGTTAATGCTATACCTACAGTCAATATGCTCATCAATAGATTGAGAAAAAAAAAGAAAACAATTATAGGAAAGAATTAGGAAAATACTGTCCATTCAAATGCAGAAGCATATTTTCTGACTTTATATTATATAATCCACATTGAGAAAATAAATACACCAGATATCTATTTGACAGCAACTCATAAAAAATAAACTGCACTTCTTTGAAATAATACATGGACTTTCCAAATCTTGTAATTGAAGCCTCATGTCGCTTAACATAATTCAACGTGTTCAACGTGAGATCACTCAATCAAAATTCTAGAAAACAAAAAGTTTAATGAAGATACGTGTTTGCAGTTCAAATTTCTGTACCTTATGAAAGGGGATGACTTATTTTTCGATATTTTTATCTTCTTTCTCTCTCTCACTTGCTCTCTCATTTTCTCCCTGGTGCTTGCCTAAATTATTTGTATGCATTAGAGATGCACAGCAATGTTTCTTGTTTGGTTGTGCCAAGTCCAAAGGTGTTTTGCCTGGTGGCTTTGGTTAGTTTTTGTTGGGCAATGAGCCTAAGGACACAGCACAGCAGCCAATCCAGCCTGGTCTGGGAATTGATATGTCTAAATAATTTGTTCACTGTTTAGAAGGGTTTGTGATGATTTGATTGCTTATAATATGCTAAGAAAAAAAAATCAGAACGAACAGTTGGGCCTACTCGGAAAGCTTTGCAATATATTTCTTGAATTGACATAGTGTAATGGGTAGATTCCCTATATTCTGCATCATCATTTAGAAAGAAAAACTGGGAAACAATAATCCTTTGTCTGTTTTTGATCACAATTTGTGACTGTATACTGCAAAATTTTTTTAATTTTTACTTGAAATGACTCCAATCAATGCAGTTCTTACATTAGTGGCTTGCAGGCTCATGAATTCTAGAATGATGTCACACATAACAGCAAATCGCGCCTTAGTCAAGCGATGTAATGCCGTTGGTAATTTTGTACAACCTAACTTTTTATTAACTTTAAAGGTAAATTTAAGGAATTATGTTGGAGTAACTTTTACAGGAGAAACGGATTTTTCATCTACAAGTAATCCATGTACTGTACAAAAGCATGAAAATTTACATTGTTATGATTTTCTCTATATTTTGTCTTTGGTTTACAGAGTTATAGCCTTGAAAAATGTAGAATAGGCATTCTGTTGAGATGTCAACACTCAAGCATTCATTTTCTAATTGATTTGAACCAAATAGGATGTGTAGCATTATATTAACATGGTGGCCATCTTGAAAGTCTTGCTATCAAAACTTCTCCTACATTTTCGATCATATCAACATGGGGTTTTCACTAAAAAACTTCTTATAATGCCTAGTTGGTACTAAATGAAAATAGAGTTGATCTGACATCCAATATGGCCACCATGGCACCCATCTTGAAAATCTTGTTATTGCTACTTCTGAATGGAAGGTCATATCAACATGGGGTTTTCACTTAACCCTTTACTGCGCATCATGCAGTAAAGGGTTAAAGACTTCTTATAATGTCTAATTGATCCTAAATGAAAATGGTGCTAATCTGACATCCATTATAGCCACCATGGCAGTCATCTTGAAAATCTTGTTATCACTTTTACTCCTACATGGATGGTCATATCAGCATGGGGTTTTCACTAAAAGACTTCTTATGATGTCTAGTTGATCCAGAATGAACATGGTGCCTATCTGATGTCCAATATCACCACCATGGCAGCCATCTTAAAAATCTTGCTGTCACAATTCAACTTGAATAAAAAGTCATATTGACGTTGGGTTTTCACCAAAACACTTCTTATGATGTCCAATTGGTCTTGTTTTTTTCGACTCCTCCTGAATGGAAAGTCGTATCTTGAAAATATTGTTATCTCTACTCCTGTCCAAATGGATGGCTATATCAACATAGAGTTTTCACCAGTAGACTTCTTATAATACCTAGTTGGTCCTAAATGAAAATGGTGCCAGTCATACATCCAGTATGTCTGTCATGACTGTCTTAAAAATCTTCTTGCCACTACTCCCGCTGAATGGATGATCATTATGACATGGGGTTTTGATCAAGTCCTAAATGAAAATGGTGCTAGTTGTACATCTAATATGGCTTCCATGATGACTGTCTTAAAAATGTTTTTGTCACTGCTTTAGCAGAATGGATAATCATTATGACATAGGTTTTTTTTACCAAAAGACTTCTAATGATGTCTACTTTGTCCTAAATGAAAATGGTGCCAAGCTGTCATCCGATATGTGTACCACAGCAGTTAATTTGAAAATCTTGTTATTGCTGAAGAATATTAGAGATGGTTTCAGCACTTGACAGTTACAAGGAAGAAATGGTCTTTTCTTGAATTCCTGGAAATTCTTTTTGCTCAGTAGAGGGTGTTATGACTCTATGGTCTAAGAAAAATGTAACAGAAAGAAAGTGAAACCAACAAATCAAGTAAAAATCAACAAGCAATTTATTACTAGATAATTAAAATGAAAAATCAAAAAGTCACTTACAGTAATGTGTTTATGCATCCTAATAATCCAATAAGAATGATTGTTCTAATCACAAGTCCTAAATATAGAATGTGTCCTTGAATGTTATTATGTGCTAATGGTCTCCAAAGTCCTGATGTACTAGAAATCTTGATGTGCTGAAGTCAAAATGAAGTAATCCAAAATCTCTGAATAAGTTCACATAAATTCCAAAATTGTCAATCAAAATCCAAAATCCAAAAGTTTATGAGCACTGTTAATAATCCAATGAATAATTAAAATAATTCCTCTCTTAGAATTTGGAATGAATTTTCACAACTGTAATAGCTCTTTACAAGACTGATGGTAATGTCGAACTGAACAAAATGTCTACCAAACATGATATATATAAAGATTGGTCACATGACAGAATGTTCTAGAATATGAGTCATCTTAATGGAATTTTAACTGTAAACAAAATCAACCTTGACCTTCAAATTGAGAAAACATATTGATCAAAACAACCTAATTCAAGGACACTAGTTATACATGTTTTTCCTAACAAACATAAAGATTTAAGCAAATATTAAAGTGAAGAAACATTTATAACCTCCCAAAACACATATACAACATTATATAAACATCATACATAACAAGGGTCAGTTTCTTCGAGGGCTCTTATTTAGGAAATTGCATGAAAATGCTGGGTAAAACTGACAGTAAAAGTGGAGTGGATAGGGTAGTTGCTAAGTAAATGCATTTAGATGTGTGTAGAAGTAGAGATCAGAGAGGCCTTTAGACAAATTTGATATACATATAAAAATTTTATTTGCATATTAAAAATTTATATAATTCTTTTTTGCAATTTTAGTAATTTTAAGCGGACAGTGTAGTTGCTGAGGAAATGCATTGAGATGTGTGTACATGTAGATGTTGGAGAGGCCTTAAGACATATTTGATTTACATATTACACATTTTCACTTTAAATGGCCTTTATGTAAATTCAACTTGCATGGTTAGTTAGTGAACCAATTTTCTGTCTTAATTTAGTTTCTTCCATGTCTTGTCAAAGTTGGTAAATGGTAAAATAAATAGTTATTGAAATTGTAATGTCGGGTTGAATATAATGTTAAAAGTGCCATTAAAACCAGAAAACAATATGTTGGACTGCATGCAAGTTGTGTACATCACATGAAGCACACACACAAAAAAAAAAAAACACTGCTAGGGAAGGAACTTGAAAGTAATGGAGGACTTTGGTTGAAAAATCCTAAGTGGTGTTGGATGATCAATATTATTGACATGTAGATTACAGCAATGAATCCACTTATGCATTTTTTCTTCTTCAGGCTCTTAATTCCTCCAAATTTACAACAGCATTTAAGGGGAGAATGGGTGCTCTGGCTGAATCTAAATAAAAACTGAATATTTCCCATTATATCTAATCTAAATAAAAAATTGATTATTTCCCATGATATGGTGTAGAATAGACTTGCTACAGCAGGCATGTTATTACTTTGTGTTTGTGGGTGTCAGAGTGTCAAGTTTGATTGTAGATGTACAGATTGCTACAGATAACAGCTGTTGTAAATATGGTGACAGTCATTTGACCAGATTTGAAAAAGGTTTAAGAAAATATGTAGATAATTAGAGGTCTTTTCAGTGATTCAAAAACAGGTCTGGTTAGGAAAGAAAAGACAATTAGCATCTGTTAATTTGAAGATGTTCGATCTGATGTACATATGACATGTATCTAAATGCATGTAAAAGTCTAGAAATATGTAGCAATTGGCATCTTTGTTGAAATAATGTTAGTGATTTTTTGTTTGGAAATCAGGGCCTTGGCTTCATTGTGGGAGAAATAAATCAATACTAAGTACTAAGTAAGTACAGTACTAGTAAGTTGAAAAAATTATAATTTTCTGTATGATAATAAAATATTTATCCCCATGCTTTAGCAGGGATATTGTGATACCCTTCATTGGTCTGTCCATCTGTCCATTACCACAGCTTCTCCAAAACATCTGGGTGAAAATTTATAATTTAATTATGTTGCCCTTGGGGTAACCATTTGCAAGAGGGGTTTCATCAATGGGATGGGGTCTAAGATTGGATGTACAAACTTTTCAGTTACAATGACATTTTGAAATATTTTCTGATGAAACTTTATAAATGCATTTATAACGGGAAGATCCATCATATGTGATGGATTTGGCATCATGACTCATGGGTCACTGTCTTTGGGTATGGGGAAGTGTTGGGGGATTGATTGCTTGGCTTGGAATATGCAATAAAAAGTTGGGGCGGGATTTGCAGTAGCAACTTCATTGGTATTGGGGCTTATTTTTGGCCTCCAGAGGATCCTTTAAATCCCTGCAGCTGTGTGGTACTTAATGGCCATGGATGATTCTTGAAAGCTGGCACCAATTTTGTAACATCTATAAAAGAGTTTGAAACTTGATCCGTACGGTGCAAATATAAACCACACATTTACAATCATGAATTGCAGCTACATGTATTAGAATTTACCATAACTCTTACATGAAGCCAATGTTTTGTTCAGCTTTCTATGTGGTGTGTTCAAATGAATTATAATACATTATAATCTTGATCATTGGCTCAAACCTGTGTTTGCTCAAACACCTGGAATTTCTTGTACTGGTATAACAGAGCTGTTAGAGTGTCTTTCATATGAAACTTTGTTGACTTGAACTATATGGTTCTTGGAGTTGTTCACTAAGGCCCTTGGAGATTCAGGCTATTGAGGTTCTACTGTATTCAGGCTATTGAAGTTCTACTGTATTCGGGCTTTTGAGGTTCTATTGTATTCAAGCTATTGAGGTTCTACTATATTCAAGCTATTGAGGTTCTACTGTATTCAGGCTATTGAGGTTCTACTGTATTCAGTAGTTCATTGCTATAAGACTTTTCAGTATAACATGATCCATGATATAACACAGGTAGTCTTATACTGTTTGAATGATATTTTCCATATAATGTACCCTGATATAAAGTGACCACAACAAAGTACACTTTTATGGATCCCTTGAACAACATTATAGTGAGGGACCACTATATGATCAAGACCATACTTCCTCTCCATATATTCCAATCCACATGCCTGTTAAAGTCATTTGTATCTTAAGCTTTCACTCATCTGTTGATGGATAAACTTCACCACTGATAATGTTTGCCATCTTCTTGTTTCTACCTGCTCTAATACAACAAAAACAGTACATGGATTGCAAGATAAACCTCAAATTCTAAACATAAGAGCTGCTTTGAATTTTATCCAGCCCTTGGGGAATAAAGACAGCTCTGGTTTGTACACAAAGATTTTGCTAACTTGTTTTCCATCCTCCTCCATTCCAACCTGATCACACTGTAAGGTGTTGGCAAATTCTTAATTTAGTATGCCACTTGTTTTTGTGTAAACATAATGTTAGGCTAATACACTTCAGTGCTTCTGCTCTTTTTTTTACATTGATTGTGGGATCAGTTTGTTTTTTCTCTGCCTGTACCTTGTTAAAAGTAAGATACTGCTTGCATTTGCCTACACAAACTGATGGAATTATTACAGGTCTTGAGCCCAGCAAGGTGCTTTAGAAGCAGTCATACTAATTACTGGCAATAAAAGGTAGAGAGATAGGTGTATTCTGAGGAATTGCAATTTTCGTTTATGTCAGGAGTAGTAATAATTTCATCATGAAACTAAACAAGTTTACATCACAACACTTTGTTGCTTCATTTGTTGTACAACACTGTGACTGAGTTTATACAACTTTTCAACCTCCTTCTCTGTGATTCACTGGCAATTATTATTGTGGGTGGATAATTGCGAAGTTAATACAACTCTGTGGGTGGTTTGTAATAGATCTGTCATTCTTTCAGCCTTTAAGTTGACATAATAAACTGTCAACTGCAGTAAATAATTACAAGTTAGCTTGTAATAAAATTGGATGAAAATGATTCATTGGTGTAGAATTTACTTTCCTAATATACTTGACTTTAATGTGATGGCTTCAATATCAGTGAAGGTAAAACTATTTCAGTAGTCTTAAATTGATGTTTGCAAAAGTGACTTTTAATTTGAAAAGATTTTCAACAAACAGCACAAGTGGGTTATTTAGAGCCACAGCAGTTGGAGTAAAGTGCCTTGCACAAGGACACACCACGGTATCCAGCCTGGACTGATCTGATGGTAGGATTCAAACCTGCATCCATTTGGTCGTCAGTATGGCACACTAACCATTGAGCCTCTGTGGCTCCTGGCTCCATTAGACATCTATTAATAGGAATTCATAATTCACTTAATCAAATAATTGATCAAACATCAATTCAGTGTTTTTTTTCTACTTCACCATTGTATTTTAATACCACGCGTGATGCGTCACATTGTTATTGTGTGTATAAGCATTGCCCTTAATAATGGAAATTTCTTAATGAGTGAATCATTGTGTACCATTGTGTAAATACACTGGGGTGTATATAGCAGGCAGTACATACAAATGAGTTAGTTTCACGTGTGAAAATAACACAATATTTTTATTGTTATTGTTCTCCTTCAGATAACTTTTTATTTCAGAGAACAATTGTTTACCTTGTGCAAATACACTATGGTGTATATAGCACGTAGTACATACAAACAGATGAGTTTCATGTCTGAAATTAATACAATATTATTATTGTCCTCATTCAGGGAACAATAGCTAAATTTGTGCAAATACACTGGGGGGTGTATAGCACACAGTACATACAAACAGGGGAGTTTCACATGTGAAAATAATACAATATTGTTATTATTATTGTCCTCTGTTGAGAACATTTATTTCAGAGAACAAAGTCTGGACAGTCTGTAGGAAAGTGCGGCCACAAGAAGGGCCCATGGGACATTCACCCCGACTGCCTCACATGTTCAAAGTGTATACATAAGAATCATTGTACCTATTGCACAAAATGGACTAATGAAATCTGGAATCTAGCCGATTCCAGACGTATGTATGAAGGGCGGAGGAAACATCAATCCCCCTCTTCGTCTGAATTTTCAGGTTTTACTCTTACGGGGCCTCAGGAAGAAACACATTGTAAGAAAACTAGTTCTTCAGCTCGGAAGAAAACTCCAGGGTCCCAGGAGCCTGTGGGACCAGTCTCTCCGGAGACAGGTAAGGCCCCTCCTGTAGGAGGAAGTGAATGTTAGAGGAGTAGATCACCTCCCCCGAAAGGAAGGAGTTTTCGAACACCCCTCATGTTCACAGTTGTGGAAATTGTGTGCATCTGATATTCAGTATGGTGACTATGACAGCTATCTTGAAAATGTTGTTGTTACCTCTCCAAATGGAAAGTCATGTCAACATGGGCTTTTCAACAGAAGTCTTCTTATAATGTCTTGTTGGTCTGAAATTAAAAATGTGCTGATCTGAAGTCCAATATGAAAATCTTGTTATTTCTATTTGTCGAACGTCAGTCCCTTTGAGGGACTTGTGTTCAAAACCTAGCCCAGTAGATACTACTCAACTGAAGTGGTTAAATCAGTTTCAGATATGGACCTTGCATGAATTTGATTGGGTGCAACCATATTGGGACAGAGAATGAACCGCCAGAGATGTCCCAATTTAAACAAAGGGAGCTAACTCATCTAGTATGTACATACGTGTGATGGAAACACTGTATATGACATTATCGGTGTTCACTTATTATGATGAGCTTTAACCTCATGAAATTTACCCAATAATAATGTTGTAAGCACGCTGTGTGGATATTACATTGAATATGGTACTTTTGAATCTCTTTCACTCTCTTTTATCAGATGATGTCGAGAGAGTTTTAAAAATGTGAGCATACTGTTCATTGTTTTCTGACCAAGGTACAGGCATGAAGTACAAACTCTTACATTTTTTGACTCCACAATATTAAAGCTGAGTTTACAACTGCAAGTGTTCCTCTGATTAATTGTAATATTCTTGTTAATGACTTGAATGAAAATTCACTAAAACTTGTTTATATTTTGTACCTACAGGGCAACCTCCTATTACAGTCAGCTCTCATAAACAGTCACGTATAAGATCCACTTATCTTTTGATTATCTTTACAGTCTCTTCATGCTATCTATCATGCATGTTACCTCCCTTTAGCAGCCACCTCCCATACAGTTAGCCAGAATTTATTGTTATGTATGATGTTTATATAATATTATCAATATTTTAGGAAATTACAAATGTTTCTTGACTTTAATATTTGTTCAAACCTTAATGTTATGTATAAGGTTTACATATTTAGCTATTGTCCTTGAATTAGGTTATTTACTTCATATTTGAGTTCAAGGATGGTTTTGGTAAACAAGTTGTTTATTTAGTTTGAGGTCAGGGTTGATTTTGTTTACAGATAAAACTAGAATTTCCTTTAGAGTTGTGTGTTAAAAGTCACATACACCATATACTTTTCTAGAACATTCTGTCATGCGACCTATCTTTATATAAACCATGTTTAGTCGACAGTTTTCAGTTTTTACCTTACCATCAGTCTATAAAGAGTCATTACAGTTGTGAAAAATCATTCTAAATTCAGAGAGAGGAATTATTTAAAATATTCACTGGACTATAAAAGTGCTCATAGACTTTTGGATTTTGGATTTTGAATTTATGATTTTGGGATTTATGTGAACTTATTCAAAGATATTCTGGAGTACTTCATTAGGCACATCATCACATTAAAGACTACTGACACATCAGGACATTAAAGAATATTGGCACATCAGCACATTCAAGGATACCATAGTTTACTCGGAACATTCTATATTTTAGGACTTGTGATTAATACATTCTGGATTATTTTTTGGAATTTAATTCACAATATTGTAAGTGCCTTTTGATTTTCATTTTATTTATCTTGGAATAAATTGCTTGTTGATTTTTACTTAATTTATTGGTTTCACTTTCTTTCTGTTACATTTTTCTTAAACCATAGAGTCGTAACATTATACATGTATATTCTGTTTTGGGTGGTAGGCAGAGGTTGAGCTATTAATGTATTTTAAAACATAATATGAAATACCCTCCCTAAATCTATGTACATATATACTAAGAACTTTAAACTTTAAATAGAGAAATAAAAGTGCTCTGCTGGAGGGGAACATACACTATAGTGTACTAACGGGGGGGGGGGGGGGCGGAAGGTGCGGTTGCCCCTGGGTGCCAGAGGTCTTGGGGCGCCAAAACAGCTGATAAAAATTCGGGCCTTGTATTCTGGCCCTTTGGGTCATCATCTTCGCCCCCAGGCGCCATTTACCCTTAGTACACCACTGAACATATAACATTTTGAGTCTGATGTGTTTTCATCAATCTGATTAAATTTGAGATCTCTGATATAGCATAGATCTGAAGGACACAGATTCAGTTGACCTTTCTATTCATCAGTAAAATTCAGCTTTCACATTCAAGAAAGTGCAAAATGTCATTCAGTACATCGTTTCTAACAATAAGGAATTGACCATTTAATGGGGGAAGGGCTGCTGGGATGTACTTTAGAACCAGGATTTTTTTTTCTTTTACCTCAAGATAATTAATTTGTTTCAACTAACATAATGGATATAATTAGTTCTTTTTTTTCTTCTAAACACTAGAGCAAGAATACTTTTTTGAAGCTATTTAAGGGTCTGAAATTCTTATATAAAAAAATCCCTGCCCTCCCCCCCCCCCCAAAAAAAAAAAAAAATTAAATGGTCCACTCCTAACTCTCTATAACATGAAATGTAGCACTCTATCAGATAGGTTACTAAAAATAAGTGGACTGGGAATTCCAGAGGTAGGCAGAACATGAACATTTATCAGTGCCTGTCCAATCTACTTATTACAAGTAGATCTGGATTTGAATCAAATTAAGTTTTCATGGAAGTCAGATTACAGCTAGTTTTCAATTAGAGCAACTGTAATGGCTTTACCATTGCAATTAAATCTCCATGCTTTTACTGCATATTCAAACCTCCCATCTCCACACACACACACACATACACACACAGTATTTACTCCCGCCCCAAGTCAGTGATCCAGGGGTTATTCAGATTCTGTCACTTATATAATGTGTCTCTTTGCTATGACTGCATATGAAGTTTTGCCAGAATTTTTTTGAAAATGTCATTGTAATTGAATTTTTGGTACATTTGACCCTTGAGCCCTTCCCAGGAACCCAGACACATAGGCCAATAATGACACCCTCTCACAGCACAGTTATCGTAGGGGCAAGATAACTACAAAGTTTTTATGAATTTCTACCCACTAACTTAGGAGATGTGACAACATCATAAAGATGAATGGACAGTGAGGGTATTTCAATATGCCAGATGGTTTTTTTTTAAAAAGCATGGATAATAACGAGCCAGATGTTTCAACAAGATGTATATTGTTTGGCAAATTGTTGTAAAACCTATGACCTTGAAAGCATAATTAACAATATTATAGTTCTCAAACAAAACTGAAAAGTTTGTTTCATAATTTATGATCTGCTGGCTTACAAAGACACAAGAAGAAGTAGTTAAGGGTTGACAACTACATTTTTCTGTGGTATTTGAATGTAATCTTGATATTCATAATTCGTTTTTAATATTTTAACTTTTTGGATGTTACTGTGTAGAATATTAAATATTTTGTCATAAAGAGTGTCTTTCCTTTCACAAAAAAGCAATGCAGATGTAAGGAGAAAAAAATGGCAAATGAGAATACCTGCTCTTTTTCATTTCTAAGAGGCCCTATGTACTTATTTTACTCTGAGTAATTGATTCAAATAGGTAAACAAGAAAATACAAAGATATGTCTGTTTGGTATGTAGGGTTTGACCCTAGCTAGTTTAATCATGCTTAGATTTACTTGTCCATTCATCTGTCATGCATGGTTTGCACAAGTTGAAACTTGTGCCAGTCTAATTACTGAAATGTCCAGTGGTCATCAGTGGACCTTTAAAGCAAAATAAAAGATAAACCAAACTGGTCCAGGAAGGGAAATATTTATATACATGTAGTTGGTGCCATAATATTGATCTGGATCTGTAGTCTCAAACAGTCAATTCTAGACCCATGCAGAAAATCTATATATGCAGTCTTTAAAGTAAAGATCTTTATTGGAAACATTGATTAATGTTTCTTGGGTTGATTCAAACAGCATTTAGTAGATGGCAGTGATGTCTGCAAATCAGACCTTAAAATCAGACATAGTAAAACTGGGAATGCCTGATTTTGATCAGTGCAAGAAAATACATGTATATATATATATATATATATATATAAATATATATATATATATATATATATATATATATATATATATATATATATATATATATATATATATATCTGGTGAAAATTGCCCACTGTTGGTCAGAATTACCCCCTAACCTGACCTAGCCTAAGGTAACCAGAGTCATAGCTCTTTATGATTTATCTCATACCCATCAACCATGGCTCGGCAATGTCTCTCCATCTTCTGTTTATCCTGAACTAGTTATCCTGTGATAATCTTTCATCCTGGCTGCCATGTTTAGTCTGAACATAAGATTCCTATTTATTCCAGGTCAGAGATTCTGTCTGTATTATGTATTGTGTAGGAAACTTGCAGACCAAAATGTATAATTTGGAAATCCTATCACCCAGCTTAAACGTAAGAATGATATCGGTTTAAACAATATTTATTGAATATTGCCATATATGTATCATAGATAGTACATCACAGTAGCACAGTTTTCTTTTTAAATTGATTGGTGTGAATACAATGCCAGAAAGAAAGAAAAAAAGTAGCTGTTGTTGATGCTTGGGGAGTGGTGGTTTTGATGCTAAATGTAGAATACAGAATGGTATGTTATCCTGATATGAAAAATCATTACGACTGGAATTTGGCTACAGTGTAGAAGTAATGTAAATAGTCTAGATGAATCTGTTGGTGGCTGTTATGAATTTCTGGACCACACCAAATATCTCCTCAGTTTCCTCAAATGATAACGGATTCCTCATTAGTAATGAAGATATGTATCAGAATCATGTGGTAAAGCTCCTATTGTATGATTTCTTCTTCAAATACTTTACCTGGTCATAATTCCTTAGGAGTACATATCCAGCCCTCCCAACTTAAATTTTAGCTATAAAAAAGCTAAACATTGTCTGCCCACATAAATGGCAGTCAGACAAGATTGATCTCCCAGTGGATAGAGGGATTGGCGCCAAATCCCTTCGTACTTAAGTTGCTACTTCTGCTCATGCTACATGTAGGAAGCATGCACTTGTAGAGACCTCACAAAAAGCTGTTATCAGGTGGTACCTTTTCATATTGGAAGCAAGTTTGAGAAATTTTCATACAGAAGGGAAGTATACTCAATCTATATTTCTTACTAGGAGCTGCACTAGCTCATTTGGTAGAGCATTGGACTCGTAATCCAAGGGTCGGCTGCCTTGGTGTGTCCTTGTGAAAGGCATTTAGCTGCCATTTCCTTGGCATGATATAGCCAATAATGTGTTAAAAGTGCTGTTAAAAAAACCCAACAAAAATATTTCTGGCTCTCATCTATTTGAGATGAATTTTATTAGAACCTTGCTTCGTCATATGATATACATGTCGGCACCATTGTGGTTACCTGCCCTGGTCTCAGGTACATTAATTCAGATGTGTACTTTTGTTCCAGCAAGGCCTCAGCTGGTGCAAATACGGACTGGTTATTGTGATCAAATATACCTTAACCAGTGCTGGCATCATGACCCTGTTCCGTAAAGACTTGACTCTGCCATCAGATTTAGATCGATTACGGTCAACACTGAATCCAATAAAGCCTACACATATGTCTGAGGAGAATGGTTTTATCATCTAATATCACGTATCCTGTCCAGCATCGGAATACTGGCATTCACAGGGAAGAGCCCATCCAGTATAGTGTCATGATTGACCCCTGTTGGTCCAATTTGCCAAAATAGTGCCAAGTTACATAGTTGTTATTACGGATCCAGATCAGTCCATAGTTATGTTCGTACCTATAACAGATCCATGTAGGTCTGGTACCTTTACAGATCCATCTCAGTCCAATGCCATCACCAAAAAATGTTGAATGGTTCCAGGATGGTCTATCATGATTTACCAGTACAATATTGGCTACAGCAGCATTACAGGCCTGGATGCCTGATACTGTGGCTGGACCATGGACGATACAGTTAGCGATCATCTTGAAGTTATGGTACTATAGAATCATTTATTTTTGTGGGTCTCAATATTTGTGGTTTTGTGAAAGAAGACATTTTTGTGGGTACTTAAATTCGTGGTTTTGCCCGTCATAGTGTGCAGATTTGTAGGTGTTTAATTTCATGGATTAATTAACCTCTACAAATACCCCATATAAAGAATACAAAAAAAAAACAAAACTATGCCAGTAACAAATGGTGGTCACTTCAATGGTTGAAACAATACTACCACCTGTATGAGCACAAATCAAACACCTGTCAAGATCAAGCACTTACACTCAACATCAAAGGGAGCCAATGCAGCTAACAACACTAAGCTAATCGGTTATTAAAGTACATGTGTATGATCTCTTACTTAAAACACTGTCCTTAAAGTTGCACCATCAATTTCTGACAACCATTGCATTAACACAGTGGCTTAAGAATGGTAAAATTCAGCTTAGATCCCCATCAGTTTGGAATAATATCATTATTCCAAATGTGAACCAAACACGTGACCTTGCTCGGCGCAGTTAGCAAGCAGTGTCAACATTTGATGTGTTCAGAGCCCATCAAAGTGCAAAGATGCTAACTAAATTGAAAAACAATGGAATTAATCCTTTGTTTGAGCCTGCCTCGTGTATGAACCAACTTCATCCACTAGACTTTACTTAAAACTTAATCAATCAAGCCGATTCATGTTGAATGGATAATTGTGGTTCATGTGAAAATGTGTGAAAGATTGGACCTAATTATCCGTGGCTTTGAGAATGCTGGTCTTAATTAATTCAACAATTCAGGAATATTTACCTGACAAACATTTGTGTGTACCAGCAGACTTGATTGACACGATGTTGATTCATTGGTTTTGTCAGAAAATCAGTGAAGTGTGAGCTTCAATACTCAGCAGTAATTAGTGTATATACATAGTGTTTCATTAGTAATTGTGCTTCAAGCAATATTTCTAGTATTTTACAGACATGTAGTTCATTGGGATTAAGCATGGATGGATAAATGGGACGTGCTTTCACAAAGATTTAATTTTTTTCAACAACAGTTTCACATAAATGAATCGATTTATATAAGTATTAAATCTAATTTTCATATAGTATCATTTATTGTTCTTTAATTAATTAATTATCAGTAATATTAGTGTCTAATACCTTATGCTTCTTCTCATTTCCCTCTATCTTACATCACAACATATCAATTTAAGGTAGTGAGTGGAAATTACAGCTACCGGATACCGTATAGACGAGTGCATTGAAACAATATAAAACACATTATAATTCTTTATTTGAAGGGTTAAAATAAAACAAACACATGTAAAAGCTAATATTTTATTAACAAATTACAGAAATGATGTTGATTTATCAAATAGCTTTGCTGATCTCTAGGAATAAAACACAGTAAGAAAATGGGAGGTGGTGGCTTCTTTATCATATGTAGCAAATTTTTTGTTGGGTCATTAAATTTGTGGTTTGGGGCAACAACGAAATCCATGAAAAATTGGTACCCCATGAAAATTAGTTTTACTACAGTATCTCAATCTGGATGGACTTCCAGTCTAGTTCGCCTTTAGTCTTGGTCAGCCTCACCAGAGGATGTCTGCATCATCCCACTCCTCGGGATATGATGGAGCTTGTAATATGAATTTTACCCACCTCATCTTGCTCCTTCAGCAGTGATGTACTGTTCCCAGCATCCTTCAAACTCATGGCAAAGAAAGACCTGCCCATGTTCAAACAGTTACCTTGGTCTGGTCAAGTTGCGGACTTATTTAGTGTTGCACATAGGATCCCAATGGCAGAGGACACTGTGTTCCCCACCCTCCAAATTTGGAGTACACACAACATTTTAGAGGGACAAAGAAAAATAATAGTACATAATGCACTAATAGTGCTATAAAAATGAGATAATCTTATTTGCTTCGATAATTTTGTTCGGTAGTATCATATTTTCCTTGGACACTTACATTATTGCAATAGAAGTTTTATCATGTGCTCAAGCAACTCATGAAAATATTAACATATTTGAAATATCTGGTAAACCTGAAATGAGCTACACATTGGAATTTTCTGTTCTGAATCTTGCTCTTATGTAACTTTAGTGTACATTCATTATCTACCTGCATTTTTTATAATAAATACATATGTTTTCTGAATTACTTTTCTTTCCAAACTAACAAATCATGAATTAAATGACAAATTGTGTATTTGCATAAATTTAGTCTCCTTTTGTCATTATTTCAATCTTAAAATAAATTAAATCTTCCTTGCAGCAGGGGTGACTTTAACCTGGAAAATAGGTTAAACTAAGGGACATCAAACACTTTACATTGCAACTTGTACAACTACCATAAACCTTGAATGTTTTCATTGCCAGATACATTGTTTTAAAATGGATATTCATTGCCATCTTACAGTTTTTATCACCTTTCGTGACTTTGGCCATTGCTAGCGCCAACAGAGACATGGATGAACAGCCACTAATGAAAAGTTGTAGGCATATTTAAAAAAAAAAATTTGTTGATGAAAATATGCACGGGGGGGGGGGGGGGGGGGGGGGGGGGATGGGGGGGGGGGGTGCACCACATGGTCAAGATTTGGGGACATAGGACAAAAAAAGACTGAGCTCAATGTGCAACACTGCTTATTGCATTGCTTAGATAGGCAACTACAAGATCCAAGTGTCAACAGACCTTTCTTTTCACAGCAATGACTGCCATCCACCTTTAACATAGCATACTATAAGACACACATGCCTGTGTTTCATACAGAAGTCCCAGCTGTTGACAGAGATGTAGCAGGCCTGGGAATCTCAAAACCCTCATCAGTATGGATGGACTGGAAACACTTCAGTGACATGCAGTTGTTAGTATGGAATGTCGTTGCAATAGCCTCTATGCTTTTGATATGGTATCCATGGCAATCTTCCAACAAGCAGAATATAACCTAGCTTCACGTGCCGTTATGTCCGCTGGCCAATATTGGGAATCAGTTTCACCAATGGTGCATTCTGAACAGGGTGGCAATTCACACTTGCTAATGCCATAAGAGTGGCGGTGAATCTGCAGTTCACAGAAATGATGCATTGCTTTCCATTTTGGCCTTCCTCAAAGAACATCACAAGGATACACTTAGAATGCAGCCATTGTTGTTGAACCTGCTCTTCAGTGGTCATGTGGAGGAAGTTTGCACACAGCTCCAGTGTCAGAGACCTCAGTGATTGTTCCAGTACAGGGAGCAGAGAAACAGGAAGGACCCCCCACACACACACACACACAAACACAGGGTATGCCCAACAGGGAAGGAGTCCTACAGGCCCTTTACATATTCAAAATCACAGTTCTCGATGGCCAATGATGACAAGAAGCAGAGAGAGGGGAATCGTTTTTACAACACTTTCTCTCAGTCTTCTTCCTGAAAGTAATGATGCTATGCCCATGCCGCCCTAGTCACATATACCAGTAGGGGGAAGAGTCAGCCACTTTGTTTTGGAATGGGAAAGACTTCAAGATTCAAATGGTGCCTTATTCAACCATGTCAGAACCAATGGCAGATTCCTTGTTGGACACAGGGCCAAAGCCTTTGGTTGTGACAGGTCAAAGTTTGCCAGAAGGTCAGAGAGGTCTTTGTTTTTAGCCTATATCCTCCCTTCTGTGATGGTGCAACATGTCAGAGATTGTGGAACAGTAACCTTTGATAGTGATGGGTGCTAACTTCTTCACCTCAAAAAGCCACAGGAGAATTTAGTTAGCTATTTGGGGTATCAATGCTTTAAGCAGAGTGATGTTTTCCTACTCGCACCTCTGTGAGAAAGCTCTCCACTTCCCCTCATATGCTTTTGGAGTGGTGGGCCTTCTCACCTGAGTGATTCTGTGCACCACTTTTTCTGAGAAATGCATGTTCCTGAGGGCTTGTTTGATATGATTCAGATGTGCAGATCTTTGTTCAGATGAAACACCTCTATTTGAGGTTGTTTGAGATTCAACTGAATACTGAGGGGTGAATCAAACATTTGGCTTAGATTAGCTGATGCTGTCAGGACAGTGAGCCCGCCAATACATTGAGAATGCCCAGAATATGATGGACTTGAATATGGATTTTTCATTGAAGACACCAGCAGAGAAAATCCCAAGCTAGAGGCAAAGGTCTTGGTATTTGATCTTGTTTTTCTTAAATCTCTAAACTGAGCCCAATGAGAATGTGTATTCATTTTCATTGCTGAATTATTTTTCTAATATCATGGTGCATTTGTGCATCCAAGGAGGATCTCTTAGATATATTGTTACCATTTTATTCAGGATACCAGAATGTTCTGCTTCTCAGACGAGTAAAGTTCCAATCAGATGTCTGTAATAAATCTTTTGTATAATTCACAATTTTCTGTTTTGTTGTCCCATACTTTTATAACTACATTGTTCAAAACTCAAACAAATTTGTATTACAATAAACGGTGTTATAGTCACTGCAGAAGAATATTCATGTACATGTGTAAAATCAAGTTTTTATATGCCTGCCATAAGACAGAGCATATTATGTTATGATATTGTCCATCTGTACATCTGTCCATCCATCCAGCTGTTATCAATTTGGTTTCTGCACAATAACTCGAGTTGTCCAGCATCCACAGTTACCAAATTTTGTGGATGGCTTGCACTTTGGGTAAGGAAGAACCATCTCGATTTTGGGCTTGAAAACTCAATCTTCAAGGTCACTATGACTGAGAGAAAAAAAGTTTCCGCACAGTAACAAGTTCTCCACCATCTAGAGTTACGAAACTTTGTGGATAGATTGCAGTTGGGGTAAGGAAGAACCTTATCTATTTCTGCATCAAAAGATCAAAGGTCAAGAACTGAAAAAAGAAAAATGGTTTCAGCCCAATAACATTAGTTTTACATCTCAGACCTGGACCAAACTGTGTGGATGCTTACACTTAGGGTAAGGAATAAGTTGATTGTTTGGGTCAAAAGGTCAAAGCTCAAGGTTAATTTGACTGAAAGAAGGAAAATGGAGTCTGCACAAAACTTTAAGTTATCTGTATAGAGGATTATTAAACAAGGGGCAGGCTTACATGTATAATGTGCAATTAACAGTATTCTTGTTGAAATAGTTTAAGGTACATGTATCACTAACAAGTATTAATTAAATCAATTAATGCAGAGCTGTCCTGTTTTCTTTGGTGTATTGAGTAACCACTTGATCTAAATTGAAGGTATTCATAATATATCTAATATTTCAACTTCTAAATATAATTATTTATATATATATATATATAATTATATAATTAATATTCATAATATATTACTAATATTTCAACTTCTAAATGTATTTGCAACTTGTAAATCTTCATTAAAGTCTCCAAGAAAAATAAAATTCTCACAATCTTGTTCTGCTTGTTTGATCGAAAGTTCAGCTACGTTCTCGAATCATCAGATCTTGGATGCGTATAAATTGTACCAATCAAAAGTTTTGTACTTTGTATGTTATTTCAGGCCAAACAGTTTCAAGGTTTGGTATTAATAAATCATCCATTTTGATAAAGAGAATTCATATTTTGAAGTAAATTGCAGCTTAGTCTCCATTCCTGTTTCTGACAAGACGGATTTGTAGGTGAAAGTTTGATATCAGAATACCCAGTGTATTGATAGATCTATGTGTATCTAGCTATGTTTTGCTATTTAAATTATATATAATTAGTGCAGTTTGATACTTATATGATATGTCTTATTATAGAGACATTGGATATTTACATGGCAGAGTGAGAGACATTTTTTGGAATGCTGAATCTATTTATGGACCAGAATAGATTTCAATATCATTTGCTTGTTGGAACATCATTTGTATGAAAAGTTGTTCTATTATTTTTACATTTGTGTTCAGATTTCACAAATGCTTTACTGAATAACACCTTGCTGGTGACAAAAATTTATAGAAACAATACATGTGTAAGTTCAGTGTTATTAAAATGATATGTGAATAAGACACATACAAATTGAGTGTAAGTTATCATGCTATTCTTTCTGAGTTTGATAGCCCTTGCATAATGACACCCAATCAGTACCTTGTATTGCTCCAAATCAGTATTTGTGATTTATGTGATGGTATTGAGAGACAAAGTTGGCTTGGTTGTGTGAAAAGAAGTTGGAGGCCCAGAGTCCTTGCTACAGTCACAGAGTTGTTTGATTCTTTGTATGAATCTACACTGCAGGTTGTTGGATGTGATCATGTGATGATTTTGTATGGTGTTGGATGAGATCCTATGATAAGAAAATCAGACATCCACAGCAAGATTTTGTATATGACAGGTTTTGCCCTGATTGATGTCATCACCCACAAGTATCAAACTCGTAAGAACAAAAAGGTCAAATAAAAAAAAAAAGAAAATAAAACATGAATGGAAAATTAATAAGTACATAATTGGTATGCATGTTTTGAAAATTTATTTGGTAAGTATGTATGGAATTGGATAGTTGCTGATTAGTATGTTAAATTGCATTGCAAACAGATGCATACCATTGTTGATAATCGTTTTTCCCTAGGAAACCTGATGTACATTATGCTAAATGTGTCAATAGAGGATGCCCACTGACTATGATTTTTAGGTTGGTTGCTGCACATACATGTATTTTCAAAGTTGCACCACCATTTTTGGACATCTAAAGACAAAATATATTAAGTGGTCATAAAACATGCATACACATACATGTACATAAGGACAAGTAAAAAGAAATTGTTTCCTGTAATCTGGCTGAGCCTTCTAAAATCCCTGTAGACTCCATTTTGTTTTCTTCCTGACATCGTATATTTAAGTGAACATAATTTCTGGAAATTTTCATATCTGGTCTGTTTCTGATTTTTTTGGTCATTTCCATATTTAGCATTGACTACTTGGAATATTTTGTAGTTCTTTAGATTGACCATATATATTCATATATTTAAAAAAATAAAAACAGAAAAAACCTACCGGTACCTCCGACCCAACTTTTTTCAAGCTTGTTACAGGAAAACAGAATTACTTTTATTTGGCCTAACATTGCCATAGAAAGCATGTTTTTATCACCAATATTTCAAGTTGCTGCTATTCCAAGAGTGCATAACTTCGCGTCAACTGTTGACATGTTAGTATTACTTCCTAGTGTATTAAAGCAGTTGCATTGCACTTTGCCAAAATTGGATTGATTATGATTAACCATATTAACTCAGTGCAGTATAAGGAAATGCTGCTGTAGCAATTTCCAATCTTTGCCTCAATTCATTCATGTGCCATAAGTACACCAATGTGAATGGAATGCATACTAAGTTGGCAAACCTTGTTGCAAATTGCAGGCTGCTGGAAAATGATGCAGGTAATTCCTTGAAATAGCCAGTTGACTTTGATCCACAAGTATGATCCCTAATAAAAAAATTATACTGAAAAGTTCAAAAGTAGTCATATTGAAAGAGTGTAGTAGAAACTGTAGGCAGGCATTATTGCTGCCTACAGACTTTTGAGGAAAATATTATGGGTCTGTTTTAAGATAGATTGTATTTTCTGTGTATAATGAATCTTTATCTAATACTGTCAACTAAAGCTCTTTCAAAATCAGTATCCATTATCATATATATCCATAATTAATTAAAATCCCAATCATGACTCAGTCATTCTTTTTTCAACTTCTGTTAATTTTGAAATATTTCTCCATGTGATGATCTTTCATCTTAGATCATTTGTTATGTCGTGGCATTAGATTGGTGTTTTCCATATTTCACCATGTATGGTGTGTACCTAACTACAAACAACACAGATCTGGTGTTTATTTTATATTGATCAATTGAATTTATATCAGTATTTACATAATGAACTGAAAAGCCCATATTTACATAATGAACTGAAAAGCCCATCTTTTGTTGGGTTTTCTGTTGTTTTTTTTTTTTAGCTCACTGCTCATAGACCAGAAGAGCTTATGGGGTGGAATGTTGTTCGTTGTCTGTCTGTCCGTACAAGTTTGTTATTGCTACTCCTCCTAAACTATTTGGAGGACTGCCATGGAGCTTTACACGCATATTCACCTTGTGTTCTAGTTGATCCAAAATTAAAATGGTGCCACCCAGAAATCTAATATGAACTCCATAGTGGCCTTCTTAAAAATCTTGTTATTGCTACTCCACCTGAATGGATTGTCATATCAACAAGGGTTTTCGCTACAAGACCTCTTATGATGTCTCGTTGGTCCTAAATGAAATTCATTGCAATCTGATATTCAAGAAAGGGCAACATAGCAGCCATCTTGAAAATCTTGTTATTGCTACTCCTCCTGAATGAAAAGGCATATCAGCATGGGGTTTTCACCAGAAGACTTCTCATGATGTCTGGTTGGTACTAAATGGAAATGGTACCGATCTGACAACCACTTTAGCCACCATGGCAGTCATCTTGAAAATTTTTTTATTGCTACTCCTTCTAAATGGAAAATCATATTGACATCGGGTTTTCACCAGAAGACTAATTATGATATCTAGTTATTCCTGAATAAAAATGGTGCTAATCTGACCTCAAATCTGGCTGCCACAGTGAACATATTGAAAATCTTGTCTTGAATGGATGGTCATATCAACCTTGGGTATCACCAAAAGACTTCTATTATGATGTCTTGTTTGTCCTAAATGAAAATGGTGTCAATCTTACACCCAGTATGGTTGCCATAGTGGTTAATTTTAAGATCTTATCGCCAAATCAGAGATTGTTTAAACACTCTGCAGTTAAAAAGAAGAAATGGTCTTATCTTGAATTCGTGGAAATTCTTTTTGGAAAATAGAGCGTCAGTGTCTTGAGCGGCTCTTGTAAGATTCCAAATGTGAGCTTATATCCTCAAGATCTCAGACGAGTTTGATGTCAAGTGAGATCCACACATATTAATGAGGATCCAGGCTAATAAGGTGGTGGGAATTTAACCCACAACCTCCTGGTCATTAGTCCAGTACCATAACCAGTGCACCAATGCAGCTCCCTTGAGTTGGGATCTTGATGGTTTAGTAGTTATGACTTCTGGGGCGGTGATATACAGGTGTAAAGACAGACCTGGAGATACATGCTGACTGCCCAGATTACTGGCAACTCCTTTATAATGCCAAAGAAGTGTACAGCATGTATTTAAGTTTGGAGCTATGAACAGTTTCAAAGTTATGAATTGGGGCCTAGTCCCCAGGGACAAGGAGAGATCCAGTGGAGAATGCTGGTTGTATAAGTGACTTGTCTTTTTTATACTGAGAAATTGATCCTTTATATATGATCTAGGAATGAAGATAAAAGATAAATGACACAAACATTAATAGACAATGTGGCAACTATGTGCTCTAAGCAATGTATTTCCTACTGCAGTTTCATTAAGTGTGTGAATTTGCATTCACAAGCTGACATATGTCAACAGATGAGCAATATAATTTTGGTTATTCGCGGTGTTTGAGGTTTTCTTATATAACCAAATGTATGAAAGCGAATTCTTGATCAAAGAAACAACAAATTTATGCCCTTGCTTCATTAGCAGAAAGGAGCATATTGTTTTGCTGCAGCCCACTAGCACAAAAGCTATTAAATTTAGAGCAATGGAATTTCTCACATGTGGTCATATGCAGATGGCCTGATTAGGTTTTCAGGCCATTATTTCAATTTCTTAATTTTTTAAATACATTTTTTGAACTTCTGGAACTTGGACTCTTTTCACAAACACTTTGTTAGCAAAATTAAATAAAAACCATGAGATAGGTAAATTAAATTTAGTAGGATTATTGGTATTTATCTGTAGATGTCCAGATTTTATTTTCAGACCAATATTACAGATTTTTGTTTTTAAAAAAATGACACATTTTTGAACTTTTTGGACTTGGTCCTTGACCACAAAAACCTTCTTATTAGGATTAGGGAAAGACCACTTGAGGTTGAGAAATTCAATTTGATATGCCTATTTGTACGCATATGTAGATCACCTATTTAGATTTTCAATACATGATACACATGTAGCAATTTTAAAAATTTTATCTGCCCACTATAAGTATTATGATATGATGCTGCCTGTCCATTTCCCTGTCTGTTACCAAATGTTTCAACACAATAACTGTTGTTGTCCTCTACCTACAGATACCAAACTTTCTGGATGGCTTACACTTGGGGTAAGGAATAACCATATCGATTATGGACTCAAAAGCTGAAAGGTCAGGACCACTGTGAAAGAACAAAAATGGTTTTAATAGCAGCAATATCTTACCCGTTGCTATTGCATAGCTTTTACTTTTTCGTGTAGAAATACCTCGTCCGTTTGATGTGAATACATCATCCCACATAGTGGAAAATTGTCAATAAGACACGATCCACTTATTCACCTCAGATGTATGGGCAGAACAGTCATATTTTTTAAGGACGCCATGTTAATGGATGTGTCGTAGATTGTGAACGGAGAAAAATTGTTTGTTGTGAGTGTTTTACTGCATTGCAGTCTTCCCTTCAACAATATTATATCTCAGTGTTACATTCATCCGTTTCATATTCTGTTAAGTTGCCATTAACCCCTGCTCCCTCTTAGAAATTAGTTTTGGAAGGGACCTCTTAGGTTGCCACGTTGTATCCCACCCTTTTAGGGTTAGGGTACACCCCTCTTCTTATCAGTATACAACTGGTTACGAGTAAGTCTTGTGTGTTAAGAAATAATGCAACAGAGGCCCTACCCAATATTAGTAGGAATTGGTATTCCTTTCTTTTCAATAATTGATCAAACATCTATTCTGTGTTTTTTCCTTTTCACCATTGTGTATTCATAATTATTTGCGTGACTCGAGTCACATTGTTATTGTGTGTGTCTGCATTCATCCTAGAGAGCAGTAAAGGTTTACAATTTAAATGTCTTACATTACTGAGAAAAGACATTAAAATTCCTAATTAGTGACTTCATTGTTTACCTTCTGCATACACTAGGGTGTATATAGCACACACTGTACACAAACAGGTGAGTTTCACGTGTGACATAATAACATATTGTCATTATTTATTGTGCTCTTTCAGATAATTTTTTATTTCAGAGAACAATGTTGGGACAGTGTGTGGCCACAAGAAGGGCCATTGGGATACTCACCCAGTATGCCTCTCTTGTTCAGAGTGCACATGAAAGAATCATGCATTTTGCAAAATATGGTATAATGAAATCTGGAATCTCACCGATTCCAGATGCACTTGTGGAGGGCGGAGGAAATATTAATCCCCCTCATCTTCTGATTTTTCAGGTTTCTCTCTTGCAGAGCCCCAAGGGGCTCACTGCAAGATGACTAGTTCTTCAGTCTGGAAGAACATACCTGGGTCCCAGGAGCTTATTAGACCAGTCTCTTTGGAGCCAGGTGAGGCCTCTTCAGTTGGAGGGAATGAATAATCAAGGAGTAGATCACCTCCCCCCTGAAAGGGAGGAAAAGTTGAACACTCCTCACATTCACAGCAGCATGTCACTCCCTTCTGCAAGGGAAGCGATGCACTGCTCGTCTCAAACCCTGGGTAGCGTTTCACACTCTTCTGCAAGAGGGAGCTGCACCACACCCAACATGCCCGGGATTGCGCGTCACGCCCTCCCAAGTGGGAGGAACAGCACTGCAACTTGATGAGTGATGGATCTGATGAACTAGGCTCTGATATATCTATGTCGCCTGACTGGTGACCGACTGGGCAGTGACAGGTGACCGGTCATTGACCAGTGACTCATCTGCTCACTGGTCATTGACACTGATCGGTGACTGGTTAATTCGTCCCATTAACTGGTCAGATCATACCAGTCACCAGTCATTTTGTACCAGTCACTGATCTTTCACCAGTCATTACTCAAAGGCCTGATGGTATGGGGATAGGGATTGGACTGAATTCCCCCCTTTCTCCACACAACTGTAACACCCTGTACAGGATTGGGAGTCTGCCCAAATGGTTCAGACTAGAGAAGGGGTTCGGATTGGTATCCTCCTCTTTCCTATTATCCTAATGAATCCTTATGGGATGTGGGGTCTTCCACCTCAGGGTAATTGGTCCTTTATGCCTCTATGGGCTACTGGACCCTGCACCCAGAGAAGAGGTGATGCCATGGCTCTTGTTCTGCCATCACCTCCTTATCATCTGGCGTCCACCAGGTATGCTGGAGGCGTAACATTTTCCATGAAAGACAAGGGGTCTCGTCTTCCCACTGGAACTTCTAGCACATATAGCGTTCCTATGCACCACAATGAGCTGCGGGCAGTGGTGCAGAGTGCTCCTATGTCACCTCCATGGAAGGGCATAGTGATGACCAGTCATTCTCCTGCTCAAAGTGTACTAGAAGATGATGCCCTCTATATCCTTGTTGACTTCAACGAGTTCGAGGTAGAGGCAGCATCATTGATGCCTCCTATCAGGCCCACCAGTTCCTGGATGAGGAGGATGAGGTCTGGTCCTTTGATAAGGTGGTAAATTAAGTTGTGCCTGAAACCATCTGGTGCATAGTCCAAGAAGATTCTTTCCATTTTGGAAAAGATCTCTGGGGCTTAACTGCAATCTTGTGTTTTATGGTCTTTAACTAAAGTGGATCTCCCTCAAATGGTGAGTAGATTCCATTTTTCTCTGTTTTTGATCAGTTTAACACATCAGCCTACCCACCTAACTGACAAATTCAGCTATGCAATAATGATGGTTAAGATATTGCTGCTATTAAAATGTAGTTTTTGGGGTGGGTAGAACTAATTTTGATTAGGCAATACTTATCCATCGCTATTGCCGAACGCTATCCTCTCACCCCACTTTTATGTCCTGGTGTAATTGTAGTCTATGGAAAAGATGACTGTTCTGTGCATAGGCATGTGAGGTGAACAAGTGGACCGTGTCTTATTGACAATTCTCCACTTTGTGGAAGGACGTGTTCATATCAAACGGATGGGATTTTTCTACGTGAAAAAGTAAAAGCTATGCAATAGCGATGGGTAAGGTATTGCATAATTAAGATGAGTTTACCCCCCCCCCAACCCCCTCCCCTACATTTTCACATAATAACTTGAGTTGTCCCCATCTATAATTATGAAACTTTGTGGAAGTCTTGCACATGGGATAAGGAAGATCTCTATTGAATTTGGGTTAAAAAAGTCAAAGGCAAATGTGACTAAAAGAAGAAACATGTTTTTTTGCACAATAACAATTAGTTCTACAGTGTTACATCACATACCTGGACCGAACTTTGTTGTTGACTTGCACATGGGGTAAGGAAAAAGTCTATCCATTTTGGGGTCAAAAGGTCAAATGTCAAGGTCACTATGACTGTAAGAACAAAAATGATTTTTGCACCATTACAATAGTTTGACATCACAGACCAAGACCAATCTTTGTGGATGGCTTGTACTTGG
Organism: Margaritifera margaritifera; assembly: GCA_029931535.1. NCBI lineage: Eukaryota > Metazoa > Mollusca > Bivalvia > Unionida > Margaritiferidae > Margaritifera > Margaritifera margaritifera. The sequence continues at coordinate 604,985 of JAQPZY010001646.1, forward strand.
GGTAAGGAAGGCATTTATTGATTTTGGGGTTAAAAGGTCAAAAGTCAAGGTCAGTGATTGAAAGAAGAAGAATGGTTTTTGCATTAAACTTTAGTTCTAGACCATGTACGTTGACCAGAGTTTGTGGAGGGCTTGCACGTAAGGTATGGAAGAGGCCTATTGATATTTTTAGGGTCAAAGGTCAGGGCGATAGTGGCTAAAGCAATAATGGATTTTGCTAAATAACTTTTGTCTTAGAGGAAGTTAATTGATTAAACTTTGTGGATGGCATTTAGGGTAATAAAGAAATATGTAGATTCTGGTGAAAAGGTCAGAGGGCACTGTCATGGTGAACTAATAAGAAAATATGGGTGTCTGCACATTTAATTTATAATGTTAAGTGCCTGCATAGGGGACTATTAAACATAGGGTGGGTGTATAATGTGCCTTATACAGTACGTTTGTTTCTGAATCATACAATTTTGGGGTCTGCTGTGAAGGCATACATGCTTTACAAAGAGAAATTGTGGAAACACCGTGTTGTCAGGATTTTAAAATGCATTTGTAGTAAATCATTTACCTCAGACAGGTAAATATGTATTGGCTTTTGTGTAGAGTGGACCCATGAAACTTGGACTTTTGTACTCTGGTGATCCTTTGATGGTGATGGTCAGCTAAGCTGGACCTACCTCTGTGAAATTTATGGGACCAATGATTCTTGTCCTCAATTCTACATTACCAACTATATAATCTAGATATGCGTTTTTAATGGAATTAGAAAGGTTAGAGGAAAAAGTTGTAGCTTTTAAAGGCTTTATATATTTTCTTTAATTTAGAATTTTGAAGTAAACACTCAAGGAAAGGTACTGATAGAGCCAATATGTGAAAGATTCAGAGAAATTTACCAGATGCTTAATAGATAGGAACAATTTGAAGTGGTTCACCTGTGTGCTTGACACTTGAACTTGATTTCATGTGATATTCAGCATTTCTTTCATCTCTATTTGATCAAGTCCACCATACTGCCATGTATACTTTCTTGTTAGGCTGGCTTCAACTCTCTGTTTGTTAACTTATATTTGCCTTACCATTTCTTTAGAAACACACTTATACCCAGTGAGACAGTAGTTTTTTGATTGGAACTGCATGAATGAACTATATGATGATGTGTCTACCAGAGAAAATCGTGGACTTTTTTGAGGGAATGCGGTTTAAATAAAGATTTTAGCCATATGTTGTAAGGATTTTATATGTGTTAGCTTTATTTTTATTTTATATACATTTTACAGAATTTTAATATCTTTAAACTTTGTATTTTATCTTGTTGTACTTCATGTTTACATTTATTTAGAAGGGTTTATCTTCCAAAATATTTGTGCAATCCATTTTTACATTTTTTGAACTTTACCTTTAGTTGGCACCATATAGCAATTATTGTGCTGAAGTGCTGTAAAATGCTACCACATACATACATACATTATATCTACCTTTGTGTAATGTGTCAGCAGGTGAGGGAAAATTGTCAGTTGTTAGCTTTTGTTGTACTAAACAAATTAAGCAAATCGTTTAGACCCCAGTTGTAAACAAGATTTTAATGATACTAAGTTGGTTCATAAGGTTTTTCCCAGCACAGTGTAAATGAGTGCTATTACAATAAGAACTGCAAGGCTGGACAATTTAAAAACAAGAGATGGCTGGCAGAAAAGCTTCCACCTAAAAAGAGGGCAGGCTATAAACAATTCAGTGGGAAAGATAGGAAAGGTGTTACAGAAGCCACAGGGGCAATTTTCTTATCTTCATTCCTGAAGTTGTGGTTTGTCCAAAAACAACAAGTGGTTATCATACATGTGTGTGAACAAGGCATGTAATATTACCTGTGGTTGTATTACCCCATTCTTTTGTTTGGCTTGGCCTATAAAGGGTTGCATCACATCAGTAGCTATGAAAATGACTGAGAGCTGATGTAGTACAAATATAAATCTTCATCGGTATAATAATAGTGTGTATGCTTTGACATGTGCATGGCCTTAATTCTAGAGATGATTTTGTAAGAATGCTACAGCTCTCTTGGGTGTATTTCTGGTGGGTGTTTGTGTATGGCCAGTGAGGAATATTTCTTGGAAGATCATCATAACCACATTGTTTTTTTTGTTGTGAATAATGCATTAAGCCTGACATCCCGGACAGCATGCTGATGGGTTAATTAATGCCTTTGTCCATATTGGTGAAATGTGAATGAATTGCCAACTGTGATTTTCTTCGTTTGTAATTAGCTTTTAAGACTGGTATTAATTTTTTAAAGTATGCTTATAAAAGTATTTTTTACATCAAAATCACCATAGATACTGATTTTATTGTTGAAAAATCTGAGTCTGAAAAGAGTGATTTTGCTTGGACTCTTCTTTGTAGTCTTTCATATTGACTGTTATTCTAAAGTTGATAAATCCTGTGAATGTGACATTATTGTGATTTCACAGAAATTGCATGCCAAAATACATACCCTTTGATACAATGCTAGTCTTTAGGAAGGTGTTCTTTGATATGTAACATTCATGTCAGAATTACATGATTTACTCCGTTCAGAATGTAGGTCTATAATATATCTGACTTCAAACATCTGCCCTTGTATTGATGTTTATCACCTTTTTTTTATAGCAATAATAGATATAGAAAGGTTATTAAATGTGGGAATATTGCTAAAAAAACATAAAATGGTGAAGATGTATATAAGGTGGAAAAATGGTAATATAATTGTTTAAGATTGTACAGGGTACAGATTTTAATCCCTCCACCATCATTAATAATTGTTGAATGTCCCTTGTCAAATGTAGGCCTTGATATGAAAAAACAATGGTATGTAGCCTGGGCAGACATGGTCTCTAGTAACTCATAATCATGTGTTACAGTACTGTTATGATGTCATGACACCAGTGTCACTCAATCAGTTGTTGTCTGCTTCAATGAATATTTCCCTGGTATACACCTTGAAAATTAATTTTTTCTTCCACTATATTTGTTGCTAGTGTGCTTTGATATAAAATATAAGATCAACTTTTCTTGTTGATTTAATATCTGTAGTCTCGTATTCACAACAGTTTATTAAATGTGCAATCTCTTTCACACTTTCATAGGGAGTTCGACCTTTGAGTACAAATTTATACAAATCTCAGAGGAAGAGGAACACATTTGTTCAGACATCAAGGTACTTTCAACGACTATAGATGTATATAAATTTCTCATTAGAAGGTACTGGTAGGATACAGGAGTCAGCTGGGTTGCAGTCTTACATGTGGGTAGTATCATTACTAGCATGGACTACACCCCTAGTGGACATGCTTACCTGATAAATAAATGGGCATGAGATCTTGTTAAATTTGTTTGTTTCATTTTTCACCTGTTATAATAAAAGCCAAAATTATGTGAAAAGCACTAACCAACATTGAGCTAGATGGAGTTTTCAGATTGATGTTAAATGAACAGTTAGATTTTCAGGGAAAAATAAAAATCAGCATCTATGGTTGGAAATTAAATCTATATTCTGTGCATGTTTGTGAACATGAATAAACCAAACGTTTTCAAAATTCAGGGTTATCTAGAACATGTCGGACTCGGGGGGGGGGGGGGGGGGGGGGGGGGCGGGGTGCAGCAGTTGGTCCTTCAGCTCCAACCACAAGTTCATGTTACATGAAATATAGGCAGTCTGACTCCTGGACACTTGATATTTTCGCAGATAATATACATCACAAATGCTGTAATGATAATGCTATAAAAAAATGATACAAAAATTAGTTTGAATAAACTTTGATGATTTTTCTGAAGAAGTTATTGTGTGACATGATTCTAAAGATGTTGCATTTTTGAAATTTTCTTTTAGCCTTCAAACCATTAGATATAACACCCAGTCTTTGAGATGCACTCTATATTAGATATCACACCCAGTCTTTGAGATGCAGTCTAAATTAGATATCACACCCAGTCTTTGAGATGCAGTCTACATTAGATATCACACCCAGTCTTTGAGATGCAGTCTACATTAGATATCACACCCAGTCTTTGAGATGCAGTCTACATTAGAAATCACACCCAGTCTTTGAGATGCAGTCTATAACCTCAACTGCATGACAGTGACACCCTGAGCAAGTAGTAACCAGTGCGTATAGTCTGCTTCATTGCAAACGTTGATAGTGCATGTCAAAGCTATGTTTAAAGGAGTGAAATGGGTTTATTTCTATCTAACTCAGTTTGGCTTATAATGTACATTAGGGCAGTTTGCCTTATCATGTACATAATTTATTTAGTTCTACCAGGGGATATAAATTATTATTCTGATGAGAACCTGCACGATCATTTGAATAGGATTAAATCCATTGTGGTATTTGATATAATATTGTGAGTTGGTTAAGTTTGAGATGCTTAAAAAGTTTCATGTGTGCAATGAATTGCTTTCTTTAATTGCAATGGGAAATCAATCCAGTAACTGGAAAAGTCATTATTTTATTTTTGTTTTGTTGAAGGGAGAGTACAGTATCATGCACAGAGATAAAGATCTTTATTTATCCAGATGCTTTGATACAGATTGAGTAATGCCATAGGGGTGTTAATTTGGCAACAGCACTGGGTCTTTGTGGGAACAAGGGGTATCCTCTTGTTCAATATGACTTCATCTGTCATTGCCACCAACTGGACTGTAATTGGTTACAGACTACTTTGAGAGCTGATAAGTTCATGATACCTAGAAACTCAACATCAATTGTAAGATCAGGTACCAACATTAGATTGATCTGATGGGACACAATATGCCAGCAAGTAATTAATTATAAATCCTTCTGTATAACTAATGAATTATAAATCCTTTCAATAATACTAACAAGTTATAAATCCTTCCAATGTTAGCATTGTTTTTCAGATAAAGAGCTACTGGTAACCAGGATCTGCAGTACATATAAGTAAAGTTGACATGCTGGGACATCCTCACAATTTTTCAGAATGTGTATTTTGCCAAATAAAAACAATATTCACTGACATTCAGCTATCAATTACTGTACTTTAGCCAGGAAAAAAAAGAATGTACAGCAGATAATTTCATGAAAACCCTACATACAGACTGATTTAATTTTCTGGAATTCATCATTGGTATGACTGTCCAGTACACTGGTATCATTTTAGAAATTTTTGATTTGAGATCTGGCAGCTGGGAAAGTAAGGTTACAACATACATGAATATGGATGATTATACATGTTAATTGTGTTTTAGGTAAGTCATGAAAATCTTTGGCAGTATGAAATCTTTTTTTACTTGATTGATCTATTGATATTGTTGAATTAATCTTCAGCAGGATCATGTAATGTCTTTGGTATATGTATGGTGGATCTAGCAGTGATGGTGGGGGGGGGGGGGGATCAATTGAACCAGTCTTTTCTAGATACAATGGTGCACTTTTGAAGTGAAAAGCTGGGAAAGTTTACTTTTTTCAGCAAAACAAAACACTCATTCTCATTTTCCAAATTGAACTTCCATAGACAAAATCATGAATCTGCCCCCTGATAGATCTAAGGAAAGTTGGATATGCAGTAAAACCTGCTGGAAGGTCACCTCTCTCAGACACCATCGGGGGTCCCAAAAACAGGTAGAAATCACTTCCTCCTCCTGGCAAAACAGGGAGAACTGAGCAACCGTAGGGACTTGATAAATTGATGACTCTTTTATGAAAGTTTGTTTTAGCTCCACTGGTCATAGACAAGAAGAGCTTATGGGATGGCCTGTTGTCCATCGTCTGTCCATTAGCACAAGTTTGTTATTGCGACTCTTCCTAAACTACATGTACTTCATGGATTGTCAAGATTTCTTATGATGTCTAGATGGCCCTATATGTGAATATTGCTGCATGGACATCCAATATGGCTACCATAGCAGCCATCTTGAAAATCTTGTTATTGTCACTCCTCGTGAATGGTTCGCTTTTGTGAGTTTTATGCCATTTTTGAGCACATATAGGCTATACATGGTGGCCAGTATATATTTGGTGGAGGAAGAACCCAGGAAGATCCTGGGAAGAACCACTGACCCATGGGAAGCTACTGGCAAGCTTTCTCACATACCTTCATTGCTGGCTTTTCTTTTCAGCCAGTGGAGCATCAATCCCTTGTTTATTATTATTATTATTATTATTATTATTATTAATTACTGCTGCTGTAGTTTAAAAACTTTTTTTTATGACATAAAAATAAAAACTGATACTGGTGTTTATAATAAAAAAAATACCAGTATTATCTGATACTGTAAGCTAGTTTTATTCTGCACAATAAACTTGAAATATGGTCTTGATCCATATTTAATACAACAGGAAGTGCCATTTGGTTTTTCATAGATTTTGCCCATGTACTATTTAAGAAATGATATGCACATGATGGGAGTAGCAGTCAATGTTTGTCAACTTGTTTAAGGAGAAATAAAATGTATGTATTGATGTTTACTGTTATTGAAACTATTATTTCTCACCCAAGTATATGAATCGTTTTCTGATTAAATCATATGTTTCTGTTAGGATCAGTTTGCAGAAGAAACTAGACACATACAAGGATTAGATCGAGTAGATCATTTGTTGCTGTTAATTACATAATTAGCTATGGTCAAGTGGAATAAACACTGTTAATTACATAATTAGCTATGGTCAAGTGGAATAAACACTGTTAATTACATAATTAGCTATGGTCAGGTGGAATAATTAGCTATGGTCAGGTGGAATAAACACTGTTAATTACATAATTAGCTATGGTCAGGTGGAATAAACACTATTAATTACATAATTAGCTATGGTCAGGTGGAATAAACACTGTTAATTACATAATTAGCTATGGTCAGGTGGAATAAACACTGTTAATTACATAATTAGCTATGGTCAGGTGGAATAAACACTTAATTACATAATTATCTATGGTCAGGTGGAATAAACACTGTTTCATAGGGTGTCTAATCATCATCATGAACTGATGAAATCTAACAGAACAAAGGCTGTCTCATTCAAGTGCAGTTAAAATGTTTCAGTATTCTTGGTTTGGTTTTGGTTTTGTGTTTTATAGCACAGGAATGCTCTTTTAATGTTATATTGTGCTGAGACAGGTAGAGTAAAGATCCTTGCCCAATGACAGTACTCCATTGTAGCTGATCCAGTGGTAAGTTCACTACACCCTTTTGGTCACAAGTCTAGAGTTTTATCCACTGAGCCACCATGTCTGACAAGATTTCATAGATTTCAGGGTGACATGTAAATCACTTTCCCCTTAATTCAGAGAGAAAGTGACTTTTTTGCCCTAATTGCCCACTAGGACTGTTGCTGTCTATTAAAAAACCAATGTCATTTATGAGGTCTCCTACACCAAGTTATTGTAGAAGTAAACATCTATTAAACAAGGACCTGGCTCAGAAGGTCATGTTCTCACTTCATTCTGGTGGCTGCATAAGAAATATTTGTATATACTCGTATGATATTTCTAACACCTGTACAATAATTTCATTGATGCATAATTGATAATCGTGGTTTTCATTTAAGAATTAGATGTGCGAAAGAAGATATTGCATGTTTTACTGGAGACAAAATTCTGTTTGGTGTTTGAAGTAACTTCAGTTATTCATAGAAATTTCATTTTTAATTCCAGATCATAGATGACTATTACACCTTTGTTCATAGAAAAGTTGCCAAAAGGTCACTGTATCCAAGCAGCTACTACCATAGGAGTCTTGCATCAGATCCAAAGGTAAGTTTAATATCAGTAATACCATACCTGTTGCAATTGCATAGCTGGTACTTTTCTGGGAAGAAAATACCTCAACCGTATGACGAAATTTCATCTTCCCATTAGGGTGAACTAGAAGATTCCAGAACACTGGATCATCCTGCGGGACACCCTGCACATATTGCTCATGCATACTGCCACTCTTCATTCTTTCTCGATTGACATGTTGTAATTTCCAACATTGTTTACATCAAGAAGATTTAGACTCCGCATCCTGGGTCAATGAGCGAATTACTAATTGTTTTGTGTGCTATATTCTTCTTAAGTGTTAGGATTATACCTGGAACGAGTTTTATCGCTGTTTAATTGAGCTCTCTTAAGAGTTTTTTTAAACATTTGTTTCGTACATGTGGTGTATGGCTTTTTTTTTTTTTTTTTTTAACCTCATCACAGTGCGTTAGTGTTTCAAATTTGGTTGTGCTTTTTCTGGCTAAGCATAGGTATTTTGTTTAAATTTCCCTATTGTTGTATAATTGCAGTCTACAGACTTGCCTTTATCCATTTTATTGTTCCTTATGAATCATTTAACTCACCTTGCATATATCATGAATTGGGCTAAATTTATACGTGGTAAGAAGGTCGCACAACACTTTTTACCTTCATATCTTGTGCTCGGTTATCGAACACAGGTCCTTTTTCAATTCCAGTTTTAGATAGCCTTCCTACATTTTTTTCCTTTTTATTAGCAATTGTAACCTACTATTTTTTGCTAATTTAGTTGTCCCTAGCTTTCTTTAAGCATGTTTAACTTGTTTATATTGCATTTTTTTGTTCTGTGCTTGGTGTAATTTCCTTTTTAGCATTTAATCTTGTGAAAACACCCAAGTCAGGTGTCTCCTCGCTGAAATAATTATATTAGCATAGATTTAGTCCACGCATTACCTTGTGTATACAAGCATAGAAGTATTTTGTGTAATTAAAAAAAAAAAAATTCTTTTACAGCTCTCTTTTTCAGGAAACAATGTATAAGCAAGGTGTGGGTAGGTGTGGTCACAGGAAATCCCCCTGGCCCCCCCCCCCCCCCCCCACTTGCTTATCTTGCACACACTGCAAGAGGACAGATGCTGGTCTCTTCTGTAGCCTATGGTCTCGCTGAGAGTAGACACACGTACAAAGCGAGGAAGAAGGTATCCTCGTCTTCTTCAGAGTTTTACGAGTTCTCGTTCTCTGAGTCCCTCGGGTCTCAGAGAAGGAGTACCCAAGTCTCTCCGGAGACTCTTCGGTTTAGTGGACCCCCTCCCATTAGGGAGGAGCAGCACTGTCCCTATTCTGTGAGGGCAGAGAGCGAGTCATGTCCTCCCGAGAAGGAGGAGCAGCACCCTTTCTTTTCCACTAGAACAGAGAGCAAGTCATGCCCTCCCCTCGTGGATGAGCAGCACGCTCTCTTGTCCAGAAGGGCAGAGGGTGAGTCACGTCCCCTACTGACTCACAGCTAGGTATGGGTTAAAAGCAAGTTGCTTCTTGCTATAAGGTTCATACCCCTTCCTGGCTCACTAAACCTTCCACTTTGGATGCTGAAGCAGCTCAAGTGGGTATTTCTATGGGGACCTGGGCTCGCCTTCCAGTGAAAACACTGGAATCCTTGGAACAAAAGGCTAGATCACTAGTAACTGTGTCCTCGCATGCTGACCTCTTTTTAGCAGCCTCGTTCAGCCTGCTGAAAGAGAAATCTGCCTCAGGAGACAATGAGGCACACATGCACCTTCACTCTGTGTGGAGGTTTGGAACCTCCTTCACTGGGAAACTTAAGAAGGAATTTTCCTTGAGTTTGCCACATTCCCGGCAAGGTCCTACACAGAGTCAGGCACTCCACTACTCAGCTCATTCAGATTGCTTTTCTGTGGCCCCAGCGATCGTGGTTCAGCGATCTTTTCGATCTGCTGGTGGACCATCCCAGAACCTTACTTCAGAGGAAGGACCTCCTGTCACAGTACAGGGCTCTCTCCTACACAGCATCCCACAGATTCTCCACCTTCACACTTGGCTTATCTCAAAGTGTATGATGCCAAATGGAGAATCTTTTGTGATTGGTGTAGTAGAAAATGTGTAAATTCTAGCAGTCCCTCTGTGAGCGCAGTGGCTGATTGTCTTCTCTTCCTTTTTGAAGAGAAACAATGCTCGGTTTCTACTATTAAGGGCTATCAAGCTTCCTTTTCCAACACTCTAAAATTTTCAAAATGTCTGTCCATCGGGACATTTCTCACTTAGCAGACTTGATCAGGTATTTCGAACTGCAAAGACCAGTGTCTCGCTTTCTAATGCCTAAATGGAATCTTTCTTGTGTCTTGTGGTCTCTTAATAAACCCCCCTATGAACCTTTGGGTGAAGCTACCTTCGAGAACCTTACCCTCAAGACAGATTTTTTGCTCGCCTTGGCATCTGCGAGACAAAGGAGCAAGCTTCATGGCCTATCCATTGAGCACGGCTGTATCAGGTTCAGAGGGAATTATGAGTCTGTTTCTCTCCTTTGCCAACCAGATTTTTTTAGCAGAGAACCAACTTCCATTAGTTGCTCCACTCCTGATTGCGATCCCCAGTCTCTTCAATATCTGTGCTGGGGATGATCAAGACAGACTTTTATGTCCAGTTAGGGTTCAGCGTTTTTACATGGCAGCCTCTAAGGGGAGAAGGAAGGGTAGGAAGCATCTTTTCCTTCCCATTAAAGGTTGAACTGATATTTGAATAGCAGCAATACATTATCCTATCACTATTGTATAGCTTATTACTTTTTCATGTCGAAAAATCTCGTCCGTTTGATGTGAATACATCCTCCCACTTAGAGTGGAGAATTTTGTCAACAAGACACGTCACACCCATGCACCTCTCCGCGCCAGCACGAACATTCATCTTTTTCATGGACGCCATGGTTAATGGTTGTGTCATGCGAACCTGACCAGAGAAAAATTGTCTGCTGCAGGTTTCAACCACGTTTGGGTTCTCCTTTCAGCCTAAATTCATCTGGTGTTACATTTGTCCATCTCGTCTTATGTGTCTTATGCTGCCCTACGTCAGTATTTGTTCTAGAAAGAGTCTTTCTAGATTACCACATGTATTCCGCCCTTAGGGGTTAGGGTACACCATATATTTTTTCTTTTCAAATACAATTTAGCTCACGGTAAGTCTTGTGTGTTCATTACAATGTAACATGGACAACCGGGATAGCGCCGCAATTAGCAGGCGCATAATTCTACCAATTAAATATTTGATTAAAAATTCTTTTTGCTAAGTCATCAATCATATTTTTAATACCACGTGTGACGCATTCTTGAGAACAATAAAGTTTGTCAAGAAAACTAGACTTCTAATCCTTGTTCATGTAAATCCACTGTGGTGCATATAGACCGCTAAAAGTGTATGCAAACAGCGAAGTAAACTGGTGTGCATATAGCACGCGATATATACAAAAAGGGTGAGTTTTTCACGGGTGGAAATAAAAGGTGAGTTTTACACATTTTATTATTGTATTACCTTTCATTAAACATTTATTTCAGTGAACAATGTCGGCACAGTCTGTAGGAAAGTGTGGCCACAAGAAGGCCCCTTGGGATACCCACCCAGACTGCCTCATATGTTCCAAGGTACGAAAGAATCACTGTACCTTCTGCACTAAATGGACGAATGAAACCTAGAATCTTGCCGATTCCAGACGTACATACAGAGGGCGGAAGAAAATACTTAAATCCCCCTCATCGTCTGAATTTTCTGGATTTTTCTATTACAGGTACTCGGGCAAAGGGAACATACTGTAAGAAGACCACTACAGATCATAAGAACATTCCGGGGCCCCAGGAGCCTATGGGACCAGCCCCCCCGGAGATAGGTAAGGTCTCTTCTGTCGGAGGGAGTGAACATTCCAGGAGTAGATCGCCTCTCCCGGGAAGGGAGAAGACAAATACCCCTCACATTAACAGTAGCGTGTTGCTGCCTTCCACCAGGAAGGAAGTGCACCGCTTATATAAGAGTAGCGTGTTGCTGCCTTCCGCGAGGAAGGAGGTGCACCGCTCGTCTCAGGGTAGCGTGTCGCACCCTCCCGAGAGCTGCACCGCGTCCAACACTTCCAGGGTAGCATGTCGCACCCTCTCGAATGGGAGGAGATGCACCGCACCTTGTTTAGTGATGAAGACGAACAAGGTTCTGACATATCTATGTCGCCTAACTGGCCATTGACCGGTAGTGACTGGTCCGTTCACAGGCATTGACCCGTGACTGGGTATTGACCGGTCCGATGGCTGGCCATTGACCGGTGACTGGTCATCGGGCATTGATCGGTGACAGGGTAGTGACCGGTCCGGTCACCGGGTATTGACCGATGACCAGGTATTGACTGGTCCGGTTGCCGGGTATTGACCGGTCAGGTCACTGGGCATTGACCGGTAGAAATGACCGGTCACTGAGCATTGACCAGTAGAAATGACCGGTCACCGGTGACTTCGTCCCGGTGGCTGGTTACATCGTCACAGGCCGTCGGTCATCTCGAACCTTTCACCAACCTTATTCCGGTCATCACCCAGAGGCCTCATGGTGCGGGGATAGGGGATCGGGCCGAGACCCCATCTCCCAACTCTGCCATCATACCCTGTACAGGATTGGGAGTCTGCCCAGAGGGTTCAGACTAGGGAAGGGGATCGGATCGGGATCCCCCCTTTCCTATTATCCCAATGAATCCGTATGAGAGGTGGGGCCCAGAGTAGAGGCGATGCCGCGGCTCGTGTCCCGCCATCGCCTCCTCGTCAGGTGCCATTCACCAGTAAGGCGGAAGCATAGCATCATCCACGAAAGACAAGCGGTCTCGTCTTTATCCGGAACATCTTGAACACATAGACGCACCAGTATGTGAAATGGCGCAGAATACACCTATGTCACTGTCTCAGAAGGACATAATGATGTCCAGCCACTCTCCTGCTCAGAGTGTTCTAGATGATGATGCGTTTATCTACCCTCGTTGACTCCAGTTCGATCGAGGTAGAAACAGCTCTTTTGTCGCCTCCTATCAGTCCCACCAGTTCCTTTCACTTAGATGAATCGGAAGAGATCTGGTCTTTTGATAGTGCTGTAACTTGTGCCCAAAGCCATCTTGCGCACAGCCCAAGAAGATCCTTTCCAGTTTAAAAGATCTCCGGGACCCAGTCACAACCAGATCTCCTGCTCCTTCTGCATTCCTCAACAATTGAGGAAATGTCACAGAGGTTTTTCCACAGGCCAGCCTGTGCTAGATGGCGTAGAGGATGGTCTGTCCCTCCCTCTACTTTGAGACCTTGGTCTCTGCCTCTATTTACTGGGTACATTCCCGAAGTGAAAACCCATTAAGAACCTCTCCAGTTGGATGCAGATGTGTCTAAAGTGGGTATTATAATTGAAGCCTGGGCATGCCTTCCTATTAAAATAATCAAGCCTTCGAGCAGAAAGGCCGGCTTCTGGTCACCATAGCTTCCCATGCAGACCTCTTCTTGGCTACTTCGTTTAGTATGCTGAAGGAGGCTGCTCTGAACCCAGCCGCATTACAATGCGTGCTGGAAGCCGTGATCAAGACATCCCGGAATTCACTCTCTATCGCAATGGTTTTATCAATGGGACTTCTAACATCCACCATCACATTGTGCTGGACTCCTCAAAGGTCTTACTTAACCATAGTAAAGACCTTCTAAGGGCTGCTCCATTGGAAGCCGAGAGCCTCTTCGGAGGACTCATCCCCACTGTGGCTTCACAAGATTTGAAGGATCATGAAGATAGATCCTTCACAACTGCACCTGGCCCATCGTAATCGGCCAGGAAGCACACTAAGGTGAATTGCCCCCAGGGGCCACCCACTAAATTTTTAAAACAGATGCAGCCCCAGTCCAATGCACAAGCTCAAATGAGACCACCTCCTCCTGAGTAAAGTCCTCAGGAGGAACTTCCCCAACCCACCTTCCTTTCCCAAGGAATTCGGTGTGGGGGGGGGATGGCCCTAGGGACTCGTACCCTCTTCTGCCATGCATTCCTCTCCTAATGTCCCTGTAGGTGCTTGTCTAGGCCTCTTTTCAGAGGCTTGGTCAAGTAACTTGGATGATGGGTGTGTCCTTTCTATGGTAAGTGAGGGTTACCGGCTTCAGTTTCGGGGAACAACCTCCTCTATCAAGGACCCCGATATTCTTTCACAAGTCCAATTTGGTGAAATTAAAGGAAGAGGTGCACACCCTTTTACAGAAAGGGGCAGTCAAAGAGGTTCTTGAACGATCAGTCTCCTGCATTCTACTTCCAATTCTTCCTGGTCATCAAGAAAAGTGGGAAATTGTGTATAATTTTCGATCTCCCCCTGTTAAACCGGTGGAAATACCTCCGGGTTTGCTTGGACCAGGAAGTCTTTCAATTCTGGGTTCTACCATTCGGAATCGCTTCTGCACCCCGAGTCTTCACCCATGTTATGGGAGTTGTAGTGCCCTATCTCTGATTACTGGGAACCCCGATTTTCCAGTATTTTCACGACTAGCTGATCCATAATGTTCAGGTTCAGTCCCTCCATCAGGACCTGTTCCGTTGTTGGTTTTCAGTAACTCGGTTGGGTTTGTTTTACCCAACCTTGAGAAGTCAGAACTCGTTCCATCTAAGTTTACGTAAAAAATAAAGGGATGAACTTCCTCGTGAACCAGAACTTATTCCGGGTTCCACCGGATCACATAGATCGAATCCTGGCACTTCTAGAGGCGCTGCGAGCAAGAACATTGTTGTCTGCTTGCCTTTAACTATCCCTATTGGTAACCTTGAATGCCGCTGCAGATCTGGTTCCCTTAGGACGGTTCCATATGCGCCCTCTACAGTTTCTCCTTCTCGCAAGGTGGAAACCACACAAGGATTCTCTATCAGCTCTGATTCCTCTAGGACCAGATTTTCATTATCATCTGCCATGGTGGATGAATCGAGACAGATTCTTAATTGGGGTCCCCATGCACGCACCAGGTCCCCACTCCTACCTGTTCGCCGACGCGTCAGATTCCAGTTGGGGTGCTCATCTAGAGCCGGAGGGCATAATTCTTCAGGGTCATTGGACCCGGGACGAGTCGTCCCTCCACATAAACAACCTAGCAATGAAAGCTGTATTTCTAGCATTGCAAGGGTGCATCGACAGAGTAAGGGGTTGATGTGTCATGGTCTCCTCCAACAACACGTCCATCGTAGCGTATCTCTGACATCAAGGAGGCACACATGCCCCTTCTCATTGCGTGGAGGTCTGGAACCTCCTCCGCTGGGCCACCTCGGAGAACATTTCCCTCAGAGTTCACCACATCCCAGGGAAGAAGAACGTTTTAGCGGACAGTCTGTCCAGGTCAGGCATATCAGTTCTCATGGAATGGACTCTTCACCGCGAAGTGACAGAATCCCTTTTCTCACTATGGGGAAGGCCCCTCGTGGACTTGTTTGCGACCAGGCTCAACAACAGACTTCCCTTTTACATCTCTCCAATCCCGGACCAGAGAGCTTGGGCAGTGGACGCATTCAGCTTCCAGTGGGATCGTCTGTTCGCATACGCCTTCCCACCATTGCAACTACTACCGCAAGTTCTGCAAAAAGTAAGAACTTCCACTGCTCGGATCATTCTTATAGCTCCATTATGGCCCCAACGATCTTCTAGACCTATTGATAGATCAACCCAGTTCTCTTTCTCACAGGAGGGATCTTCTGTCACAACACAGGGGCTCCCTCCTACACAACAGCCCACACATTCTCTACCTTCACGCTTGGCTCATCTCAAGCGATCTATCCGCCAGAACAAGTTTTCGGGCCGGGTTGCCAGTTGCATCATTCAGGCCAGGAGAGCTGCTACATCCAAGGTCTATGATGCCAGGTGGAGAATCTTCTGTGATTGGTGCAGTAGGAAATGTGTTGATCCTAGCTGTCCCTCTGTAACTGCCATTGCTGATTACCTTTTGTTCCTTTCGAGAACAAAAAATGTTCAGTATCAACTATCAAGGGCTATAGAGCTGCCATCTCTAACTGCCATCTCTAACACACTTAAATTTTCTCAGGGCTTGGAAATCGGTTCAGATCCGCACCTTGCTGATCTCATTTAGTATTTTGAGCTACAGAGACCTGTCTCCCGCTCTCTTACGCCCAGATGGAATCTATCATGTGTTTTATGGTCCTTAACCAAAACCCCCTATGAACCATTGAGTGAGGCTTCCTTTCAGGACCTCACACTCAATACTGTGTTTTTACTCGCTTGGCGTCTGCGAGAAGACGTAGCAAGATTCATGCATTGTCTGTTGACACTGGCTGCCTCCGGTTTATGGCAATTACGAATCCGTTTCCCTCCTTTGTCAGCCAGGATTTTTAGCCAAAATCAGTTACCTGCGGTAGCTCCATCACCTATAGAGATCCACAGTCTCACTCGAATCTGTGCTGGAGATGATCAAGATAGGTTTTTATGCCCAGTTAGGGCACTGCGTTTCTATCTAAATGCTTCAAAAGGGAAAAGAAAGGGCAGGAAACGTCTTTTCCTTCCTCTTAAGGGTTCTGTTGATATTTTGGCCTCCACTATTTCACGGTGGATTGTCACCACAATTAAAAGAGCTTATCAGTCCTTACTGATAGAGACCTTTCTCTTATGAAACTAAAAGCCCATGAGGTTCGAGCCGTCACTGCCTCATGGGCCTATCTAATCACTCTTCCTTAGAGGACATCATGAAGGCAGCATTTTGGCGATACCATACTACCTTCTCTACCTCCGCTAATTGCACAGGTATTCTCTCTTGGGACCCATAGTTGCAACACAACATGTGGCCCAGAGGGACTCCAACAATTTGTAAAGTGGATCTCTCCCTCAAATGGTGAGCACTTTCCATTTTTTTCTGTTTTTGATCAGTTTAACACATCAGCCTACCCACCTAACTGACAAATTCAGCTATATAATAGTGATAGGGTATTGTATTGCTGCTATTAAAATTTAGTTTTTTTTTTTTTTTTTTGGGGGGGGGGGGTAAAACTAATTTTAATTATGCAATACTTACCCATCACTATTATCAAATGCCCTCCTCCCACCCCGCTCTGATGTCCTGGCGTAATTTCGTCTATGAAAAAGAGAGGTGCACGGGTGTGACGTGTCTTGTTGACAAAATTCTCCACTCTAAGTGAGAGTATGTATTCACATCGAATGAACGAGATTTTTCGACACGAAAAGGTAATAAGCTATATAATAGTGATGGGTAAGTATTGCATAATTAAAATTAGTTTTACCCCCCAAAAAACTACATTTCAGCTTCGACCATTTCTAGGTGGATAGCATTAACTATTAAGATAGCATACCGGTTCCTTACTGAAAATCATGAGGTTTGAGCCATTGCTGCCTCATGGGTCTATCTAACTCATTCATCTTTGGAGGATGTGATGAAAGCCACGTTTTGTCACTCTCACACTACTTTCTCCTCCTTTATCTTCGCTCATTAGCCCATCAAAGCGAAGGCATTTTCTCACTGGGCCCAATTGTCGTTGCTCAGAAAGTGGTCCATGCAGATTCCATCCTGCAGTAGTCTAATGCTCTTGAATGAGGGTGAGTATTCCTTGTGTTTGTTTTTTATATACCAGTTGTGAGATCATCAGCCTTCCACCAAACTGACTAATTCAGCTATGCGATAGCAACAGGTATGGTATTACTGATATTAAAATGTAGTTTTGGGGGGGGGGTAAAACTAATTTTAATGATATAATACTTACCTGTTGCTATTGCCAGATTCCCTTCTCCCATCCCGCACTAAAGTCCCACTAAGTTATGTTGCTTTATCGAAAAGAATGAAGAGCGGCAGTACGCATGAGTAATATGTGCGGGTGTCCTGCAGGGCAATCCAGTGTTCTGGAATCTTCTGGTTCACCCTAATGGGAGGACAAAATTTTGTCATACGGTTGGGGTATTTTCCTCCTGGAAAAGTACCAGCTATGCAATAGCAACAGGTAAGTATTACATCATTAAAATTAGTTTTCCCCCCTAAAAAACTACATATTTCCATATTGCAATACTACTTAATATTACAGTGTCCCATGGACAGAGTCATATATTGCTTTCTGTATGTTCTTTATTTTCTGACATGCATAAGCTCGGTGAGACATAGGTATACATATTCTAATGGCAATGATGGCATCATCAACATTAAAGTTTTGTTAAAGGTTCTTGCATGTCACATACTGGGGGAATACATCAATGCATTGGCACAACTGAGACACCAGTTTTTTGTAACATTTTTTTATTCTTCTGATTTTGTTACATACAAATTTAGCAGCCAGAAACATAAATATATTTCCATAATTTCCAATTAATTTGTAATTAAATCCATTGCTGTGGTTTCAGTTTCCTAGAACGTGTTTTCAGATAAAACAACTACCATTGGTGACCATGATTATCATTAAGCATTAATTTAAAGATAGTTGTAGGCAGTTGTTCTTGTCTGGAAGACATAGTAAACATGTCTCAACTTCCTTGCATTCATTGAATTTTCCGAGTTCAAATGTGACATGTAATTGACTTTATCTCTTACAACTCCTCTAGCTGGTCACAATTCCATTTTTTTCAATGAGAGATTACATCCATTGTATGGTATACTGTAAAATCAGGAATGTTTGTGCAGATAAGTTTATGTGGTAAACAGATGGTTTCCTTGTGATAACAGTTTGTGG
Source organism: Margaritifera margaritifera (assembly GCA_029931535.1). Classification (NCBI taxonomy): domain Eukaryota; kingdom Metazoa; phylum Mollusca; class Bivalvia; order Unionida; family Margaritiferidae; genus Margaritifera; species Margaritifera margaritifera. The sequence goes on from JAQPZY010001646.1 coordinate 623,399, forward strand.
GGTTACACTGTTAACATGCAAACACTGGACTCTTTTTCTGTTCGATTTAAATTCATAGATATTTGTTTTCCTCGAAAAAAATGAATTAAATCTTCCACATATATTTCTGATTATATATGTGAGCTGCACATGTACAGTGACATTTACTTTAATTCATGGATCCTAATTTCCTAATTTTTTCAGTGGTATAAATTTAAGCTTTGAATTTCTTGTCATATGAATCCAAACAGGTAAGACCCTTTACATAATCTCTTTTGTTTAGGTATGTGTGAACTGTAGAACAAAGATGCTGCAATTATGCCCCATGATTTCTTTTTAGAATATTTTGTTTATGACAGACAATGTCACTCTCTGAAATGACATTAAAGTGGTATTTAGTGACAATTGCTGTTATTTTAGTTTGTCTGTGTATTGAAAGTATTTGTTTACCATCAAGGTATGCCAGGTGTCTTAACAATTCATGTTATTGATTAACTGGATAGCCCAGGTAAGAAAAAGATATGACTTCAAAAGGCTGGTATCCAAAGATGATAATATAATCTCACATGGAGATGAGAATGTCATTACTTACTGTAATGACAGAGTGCAAGTAGGTAGAACAGTATATGAAAATAACAATGGAATAAATAGTTTCATTTTGTTTATTAGGATGGAATTGCTACATGTTACAAACCGGTTTCCGTAAAGTTTTAGAAACCAATCTGGGGATTTTCCTCAAAACTAGGACACTTTTCAGTATAGTCTTTAGTAGGCAATCTAAAGTTGGGTGGTCATAAATTTACCAGTTTTGAGTGCAACCTGGCAGGTAGTGTATTTGCAACAAGTCCTGCTGAGACAAAATCAACACAGAAATTGCTAATATAGATAGAGCCTATTTACTGTTCTTGCTGTTGATGTCTGTTTTTGTAATATTTTCATGAGAGTTAATGAATTTATTTCAGTTTTCATATCCTTCCTATGGAATCAAATCTGTCTGCTGTAATCCAGTATGGCCACGATGGCATCATTCTGAAAAAGGTCTATTGCACAATGTTTTCTCAGGTGTTGTATGAAATTTTGGGTTTGTACATATCACTCTGCTTTTTAAAAGTAAATAAAAGGATCAAAACTCACTTGAGTGATGATAAAAAGATCAAAAGACTGAATCATTAACACATTTTAGTTCTTCAGAAGCTGTAGCATACCTTGTCTATAGCCAAATTTTATTTTAGTTTCTTCAGAATTATCAGGATTTTTTAGATTGATGGGGAGTTACCTGGTACAACCATGGGGCAGACTGATAAGGAAATAAAATTACCTTTAAGCAAACATATATAAATCTTAAGGCAGATATATATATATAAATTTGCTGGTATCATATACAGTATATCTAGGCAGTGATACAAAAAGCAAAATTAATTGCAGTATCATACACCATGAATTAAAATTCATAAATTTTTTATTTCTATTTTTAGCTTATGGTATAGCCCTGCAGCTGATTTGCACCATACATTGTCCCAAGTCGGTCAACATATGCTATTTTAAACTTCTTGTCAAAAACCAAATGACCAATTTCAACCAAATTTGGCACAAATCATTCTGGCATGAAGAGCTTTAAAATTAATACAAATGATGCCAATCTGCCATCCATTATGGCCACCATTACTAAAAATAAAAAATCTGTAAATAACTTCTTTTCAAAAACTGTCGGACAGAATTAGACCATTTGACCAAAAGGCAGCCTGACATGAAGGTCATTCTAATGATCTGCCATCCAATTTGGCTGCTATTACTAAATATACAAAAAATTTAAATAACTTCTTAAAAGCTATTAAACAGAATGTGATGAAATTAGACAGAAAGCCTCCAGGCTTGAAGGGCTTTAAAATGTATACGAATAATTCTGATACACCATCATAAATGGCTACCATTAATGGGTGTACATGCAGTCACAGACATGTATATCCCCTCATTTCAGGCATGTTCTTTTGAACATATTTTTTTGGATACAGTCCTACCCACTTATATCGACATCACTTATGTCGACAAGCCGCCTATGTCGACAAAAAAGCAAAGTCCCGGTCCATTGGTCTACTATTACTACCAAATTTGTCATGCTTATGTCGACGTCGAGATAAAAAATAAACGTACATGTACATGTCGACAGAAGCCCTTGGTCCCAGCTTGAACAAATCCTTTGTTTTGTAACCATTTATGTTGACAAGCTGCCAGTTCCGACCCATACTTTGTTCAACAAAGCTCTGTGGGAAGAGAAGCAATGACAAACTCACTTCCCCAAATACCCCATTTTTTGACATTTTTAAAAAAAGAAATTAACCCAAAAATGGGCCAGAAGAAAAAGTTAAATCTTTTTGCACCTCTACACGAAACACACATGTAATGTTCAGTTTCATTCAAATGCAATGTGCATTATGTGAGAAGTGATGATGAACTCAGTTCCCCAAATACCCCTTTGTTGACAGTATTCCAAAAAGTATCCCTAAACATGGGCCAGAGGAAAAAAATAAGATCTTGTTTGGCATCTACACCAACCATGTATCTAGTCAACAAAGTTTCAGTAAAATCCTACAAGCAGTGTGGGAGAAGTGACAAGAAACTAAATTCCCAAAATTCCCTTTTTTTCCCAAATTTTTTTGAAGAAATATTCCCCAAAATGGGCAAGAGGAAAAAAGTAAAACCTTAATGCACATCTACACATAACGCATATCGAGCCTTCAGAGTTTCTATAAAATCTTAACCCAGTGAAGGAGAAGAAGCAATGAGGAACAGAATTCCTGGTCACTGACTCAAACCCTCTCCCACTGTGCATTCCTCTCCCAAACGTCCCTGTAGGTACTCGTCTAGGCCTCTTTTCAGAGGTCTGGTCAAGCATCATGGATGATGGATGGGTTTTTCACCAAGGAAGAGGTGCACACCCTTTTGCCGAAAGGGGCAGTCAAGAGGACCCTGAACAATCAGTCTCCCGCATTCTTCTTCCAAATCTTCCTGGTCACCAAGAAAAGCAGGAAGTTTCGTCTCATAATTGATCTCTCCCCTTTAAACCGGTTTCTTTTGGAGGAACCTTTCAAGATGGAGACCACATCCTCAATCCAGAACGCAATGCGTCCTTGAGATTGGGCGGTCTCCATCAACCTTCAGGATGCCTACTTGAACATTGTGATATTTCCTCCACATCACAAATACCTCTGGTTTTGCTGGCACCAGGAAGTTTTTCTATTCTGGGTTCTGCCTTTAGGAATTGCTTCTGCACCCAGAATCTTAACCTGAGTTATGGGAATAGTGGTGGCATTCTTCCAGATACTCGGAACTCCGATTCTCCAGTATTTCGATGACTGGCTTATCCACAATGTTCAGGCACATTCCCTCCATCAGGATCTGTTTCATTGCTGGTACATAGTAACTTGGTTGGGTATATGACCCAACCTCGAGAAGTCAGAGCTCATTCCATCTCAGGACTTCATTTACATGGGAATGAACTTCCTCATAAACCTGTGATTATTAATTAGTGATTTCACCAGCATGATTTTGAGACCTGTGATTATTAATTAGTGATTTCACTAGCATGATTTTGAGACCTGTGATTATTAATTAGTGATTTCACTAGCATGATTTTGAGACCTGTGATTATTAATTAGTGATTTCAAATGTTGACTGTTGTTGCAGATAAAGGTTGCAGCATTTGTAAATGCTTGCAGTTTTACTTTTGGATGGCCCAGTCATCACAGAGTAAAACTTTCCTTTCCTAATGGCTTCCTTTTATAGAGACACAAGGTCTAGGATTGTGGACATAACAAAAGCTGGTTTTTATTATGCCAGACAGAAGGCAGAGCGTATAATGTTATGATGTCTGTCGACCCATCTGTACATCCATCCATCTGTTACCTTTTTTCATTTTTGCACAGTGTTTTTTGTTTTACACCATCTACCTTTTCCAAATTTTGTGGATGGCTTACATTTGGGTAAGGAAGAAACTCTCTTGATTTTAGGGTCAAAAGATCAAAAGTCAAGGTCATTGATTGAAGGAAGAAAAGATGCTTCTGCATAATAACATTAGTTCTACATCACAGACCTGAACCAAATTTTGTGAATGGCTTGGACTTGGAGTAAGAAAGGAGCCTATCAATTTTGGAACCAAAAAGTAAAATCTCGAGATCACTCTGTTGGAGAGAAAAAAAATGGTTTCTGCACAAAACTTTAATTCTTTGTAACAGACCTGAACCAAACTTTGAGGATGCACTAAGAATAAGGAAGAAGCCTATTGTTTTGGGGGTCAGAAGGGCAAAGATTGAGGACAATATGCTGAAAAATGAAAATGGTTTGCAAAAAAACTTCACCTCTTGACCATGTACATGTACCTTGAACAAAAGTTTGTGGATGGCAAAGACTGAAATCACTTTGATGCAGAGATGAAAAATATTTTTTGCATAATAATTTAATTTCTAGATCACATACTTTGACCAAAATATGTGGAAGGCTTGCCTTTAAGGTAAAGAAGAGGCTGATTGATTTTTGTGGTCAAAGGTCAAAGATCTAGGTTATTGAGGCTCAAAGTAGAATGGGTTTTGCACAATAACTTTGTTCTAGAGTGAATCCCGTGACCAAATTTTGTGCATGGCTTGCATTTAGGGTTAGAAAAACCTATAGATTTTGAGGTCTAAGGGTCAGGGTCAATGTCATGTTAAGTTTGATTAAAAGATTTATGCAGTATGATTATTTCTAGACTGCATGCCATGACCAAAGGTCATGGTCATTATGACCCAATGTCAGTAATCTCCAGTCAAACCATGCTTTGTGTGTGCCTATATACAGGACTATTCAGCCTGTGGTGGGTGTAGAGTGTACTATTCAATAAGATGTTAACTACTAGTGTTAAAGTTAAACATAACATTAGATTCTCTGATGTCTCAGGTAAAATGGGAACCCTGTATGATTGTTCTGAATGATCTGTAAGATTTAAACATGCATTCAAAAGATTTTTACAACTTTTTATTTAAAAATCAAACTTCAATAAACCACAGGGAAATGATGAAAGTTCTGAAAAGCTCATATTTATTTTGATCAGTAGACCTGAAAATCAACATCAATATATCAACATGGCCTCGCCCATTAGAGTAACCTTTGTCTGTTTTCTTTTGAATTTACCATGTATACTTGTGTATAATCCCATACCAACTGCAAACTGCATAGACACAGATCTGCCGTCGCATACTGCACTGGCAGATCTGGGTCTATGCAGTTTGTAAGGACTAATCAGTAGAACAAACAACATAGACCCTGATCTGCCGGCACATTATGCGATGGCAGATCAGGGTCTATGTTGTTTGCATTTGGACCTGGCTTATACGCGAGTATATACGATACCTTGATATTTTCTATGAATATTGATCTTCAAGATGGATGAAATGAATGAATATGTATCTTTCATAAACATCTTAATATGAGGTTTTCACAAGTCAGTGTGTGTGTGTGAGGCACAATGAGTGAGGATTTTCTTTCAGTCTGTGATGACTGGTTTAATATGTTTGTAGAAGAAAGGTCTTCCCACAAACCACGAATTACCTGTTTGGATCAAGTTTCTACACATAATAAAATTAAGAATGCCAAAATGTCATCAGTGATTATAATAATTTGTGCAGCAAAAATGATAATGATCAACAGCATTTGTGGCTGCTGGTGGTTTTTATGAATTATCTTGGTTACCCTAAGTGACGTATTAACTTGAGGCAGATTGAGATTTGAGAGGATTCAGTTAGGCTGTTGAACGTACTGGCACAGTTGCTTTTTTCCATGAGATACCTGTATACATTTCAAAGGTTACCACCATGATTAATGAAATTAAATGTTTTTAGTTGTTAGCAGTGAACAAATCTTGCTTTTAAAAAAACCAAAATGTCATATTTGTTTAAATGCCTCCTGCAGATAGTGAACAAAATGCCTATATATATATATATATATATATATATATATATATATATATATATGAGAGAGAGTTTCAAACAGATTAGTAAAGTCTCCTCGTAAATAGAGAAAAGATATACGACTGTCCTTCTTGAAGGTTTATGGAGAATGAATACCTGTTAATAAAGTTTTACATAGTAGATTTTCCTAAAGGAAAAAGAAAAGCAATACAGCACAAAGAAGGAAAGATTTTTTAAAAAAGTATCAAGGAATAGATTTGTTGAAAGAACTACATGTAACAGGTCAGTTATGAAACTGTTCATCATATGGGTAGTTGGTTCGCTGCAATTGGTGTTTTATGCTAAGTATTTGAACTTGAGGGGAGTAGAAGTGGAGTGGGTGGGTGGGGTGGAGATGAATGAATGGGGAAAGACACAGAGGAATGGTTTAAATTGATGCTGTAACATGGATGCATTATAAGGCCTTTAACTTAAATGGCATGTCAGCTTACACTTTCAGTTGTTGCTGTTTTCCTCCTCTTGTTTAAAAATCTTTGTTTGCATAAAACAGTATTCATCACCAGAATTTTTAAAATTAGGCAATCACAAGAATGCCATGATAATGAAGACATTTTTGTGGCTTCGCTATTGAAGTTTTTGAATTGGGAGCTGTTAGTTATTTTTAAGTTGATGGTAAATGAAGGAAGCTGGAAATGTTAACCCTAAATATTTTGTTGCCCCACCATGGCAGTGGCAAGTGCAGTTAACTTGTCTGGCTGCAGTACCTCTGAGTGGTAAGCATGCCAGACTTGAGACCACAAGGGTGTGAGTTTGAATCCTACCATTGGATCAGCCTAGATTGGCTACCATGGTGTGTCCTTGGGCAAGGCACTTTACTCCTATTGCCTTGGCACTAAATGACCTGCTTGTGTTGCTGTGCTGTAGAACACCAAACCAAACCAAACCATCTATCCCACCTTGGTTAGGTTTTGGATTTAGGTCTGTTTTCACGCACTGTGTACCATGAAAAAATTTGTTTAGAACAGAAATCTGCACAGAAAACAAATTAATTCACAGGACACAACATGTATCAGAATATGAGTGAAAGGTGGTCTCAGAATAAAAATATTGCATGCCAAGGGATGCAGGTTTCTTTACTTTAAGAAGACTGATACTGGAAGGTAATATTGAATAGGTCCATTCCTAATCTTGATCATTGGGTCCATTTTAGTTTTTTGACAAATTTAATTTTCAGATATGTATGTATTGTCACAGAAACTATTCCATCCATAATGTAACCTGAATCTGTATACTACTAAAAGGTGAGTTCTAATACTGAAATTAAAAAGACATAGGTCAGACTGAACCACTGATGGATGGACCCGTATGAAGAGTTTGGCTTATATTCTTTCATTACATGTTATGTACACTAGACAGACTCAGTTAACAATTGGGGTCATTTCCTAATGCCCTCATCTATATTGTATTAACCACATTTTGTACCATGGGAAACACATCTGGCTTTCTGGAAATTGTGTAAAATATGGTGTTGAAATAAATGCCTCTTCACAGCAGTGGCAGTGAGAGAAAATGCCTCAGACCAATTTTTAGCTCTACTGGTGATACATGTAGATCAGAAGAGCTTATGGGATGGTCTGTTGTCCATTGTCTGCCATCCAACATCCATCCGTCTATTAGCATAAGTTTGTTATCACTACTCGTCCTAAACTACTTGGAGGATTGCCATGAAACTTTACACGTACACATTCATCCCATGGTCTGGTTGGTCGTAGATGAAAATGGTGTTGCTCGCACATCCAATATGGCTGCCACAGTGGCCATCTTGAAATGTTATTGCTACTCCTACTGAATGGATGGTCAACATGGAGTTATCACTAAAAGGCTTCTTATGATCTCAGGTTGGTCCTAAGTGAAATGGTGCTGATCTGAGGTCCAATATGGCCACCACAGCAGCCATCTTGAAAATCTTATTACTACTCCTGAATGGATATCATATCAAAATGGGGTTTTCACTAAAAGACTTCTTATGATGTCCAGTTGATCCTAAATGAAAACAGTGCCGATCTGATGTCCAAAATGGCCGCCTCAGCAGCCATTTTGAAAATCTTGTCATTGCTACTACTCATGAATGGATGGATGGTCGCATCAACATCGGGTTTTCACTAAAAGACTTATGATGTCTAGTTGGTCCTAAATGAAAATGGTGCTGATCCGATGTCCAATATAGCCACCATGGCAGCCATTTCGAAAATATTGCTATTGCTACTCCTCCTGAATGGATGGTCATATCAACATGGAGTTTTCACTGAAACACTTCTTATGATGCCTAGTTAGTCCTAAATGAAAATGGTACTGATCTGGGGTCCAGTATGGTTGCCACAGTGGCCATCTTGAAAATCTTGTTATTGCTACTCCTTCTACATGGATGGCATATCAACATGTGGTTTTCACTAAAAGACTTCTTGTGATGCCTAGTTGGTCCTAAATAAAAATGGTGCCGATCTGAAGTCCAATATGGTCACCACAGCAGCCATCATGAAAGTCTTCGTATTCTAACTCCTGAACAGAAAGTTATATTGATGTGGAGTTTTCAGCAAAATTCCTCTTATGATGTCCAGTTGGTCTTGAATGAATATGGTGCCAATGTGACATCTAATATGGCCACCACACAGTGGCCATCTTGAAAATCTTGTTATCGCTACTTCACCTGAATGAATGGTTGTATCTACATGTACATGAGGTTTTCACTAAAAGACTTCTTATGATGTCTACTTTGTTCTAAAAGAAAATGGTTCCAGTCTGATATCCAATATGGCCACCACAGCAGCCATCTAGAAAATCTTGTTATCGCTACTCCAGAATGAATGGAAAGTCATATTGACATGGTGTTTTCACTAAAAGACTTCTTATGATGTCTACTTGGTCCTAAATGAAAATGGTGCTGATCTGGGGTCTAATATGGCTGCCACAGTGGCCACTTGAAAATCTTATCACTACTTCTCCTGAATGAATGGTCATCATGGGGTTTTCACAAAAAGACTTCTTAAAATGTTATCTTGATCTTAAATTAAAATGGTGCTGATCTGATGTCCAATATGTAGCCATCTTGAAAATCTTGTTTTAGCTCTCCTCTTATAGGAAAGCCATTTTTACATGGGGTTTTCATCAGAAGAGTTCTTATGGTGTCTACTTGGTCCTAAATGAACTAACCCTCAATATGGCCACCATTGTGGTTATCTTGAAAATATTGTTATCCCTACTCCCAAATGGATGGCTATATCAACATGGGGTTTTCATCAATAGACTTCTTATAATGCCTAGTTGGTTCTAAATGAAAATGGTGCCAGTCGTACATCCAGTATGACTGCCGTGACGGCTGTCATGAAAATCTTGTTGACTGCTGCCCCTGAATGGATGATGATTATGACATGGGGTTTTGAGCAAAAGACTTCTAATGATGTCTACTTTGTCCTAAATGAAAATGGTGTGAATCTGACATTCAATATGTCCACCATAGCAGCTTAGTTTAAAATTTTGTTATCACTGAAAAATATCAGAGATGGTTTCAACATTCAGCAGCTAAAAGGAAGAAATGTTCTTACCTTGAATTCCAGGAAATTCTTTTTGCCCAGTAGAAGGGACTCTTGTTATCTTTGTGGCATTCAACTGAATTATTTGTTACTTCCTTTGGTGGCTTATTGGTTTGCATGATGGACTTGTAAGACAATGGTTGTGGGTTTGAATTCTGCCCGGATCAGCCAGGGCAGGCTCATGTGGTGTGTCTCTGGGTAAGGTAATAGGGGTGGGTATTGAATAAAAAGTCATTGCAATATATTGTAGTATTGAATTAAATATTGTGATATTATTATCATATATTGATTAAGAAGAAACAACAGTTCTTATTTTATTGAAATTAAATGATTGCAAAGACTAATAAAATTAAAACGATTGTTAACATGAAGCAAAAGTTCATTGAATGCTAAATTACCTTGTTGGTACTTGCATTGGACAAGGCAGACCTCATGCATTTTGATTCATCTGTAGTGCCAAAAGAAAACTAGTATAATATAGTCGGTATACTGCAATGGTTTTGATAATCTTCCTATCAGTTTTGCTCTCGAGTCTATAATGCTGACCATGCTATAGAATTTGTTTCCAAATTCACGCACTCAGGGGCCTGAGGTTACTGCCTTTGTGATTTTTTTCCATATTGTACTCATATACACTAAGACAGCATACTCAAGTTCCTGTGGTCATACTCAGCCATATTTGATGAACTTCTCACTCTTTAGCTTAAAGTCAAGGTCAGTCAGTGATCAGTATTAACAAAGTACTTATTCATTGACCTCAAAGTAATGGGAGCTTCGTGATGATGAAAAGTCACCATTACCTTAATCAGGATAGGTCCATGTCAATTGGTGTTACGCCCCTCTTGTAACAGGTGTACGATTTAGTTGGTTATCGTTATCTAGAGGATTATCTACCTCGGTTTTATTGCCCTTATCGAGTAAATAATAAAATAAAATATGAAATTTATATATGGGGTAAATAGAGATCTGAGCAGAGATATTAAATAGAATAACATGAGCCCCCGTATGTGAAATATAACAATTTAATCAATTACATAAAACAAAATGAAAGTTGTATATGACATTTGAAAGATACACTCCTTTTTGAAATCAATTACCAATATTCAACAAAAATGTAATTAGCATATCTGTTTATATCATTAAAACTCAGTTCATCATGGAATCAAGTGAACAATCGAATCAATTGCCCAGCATGCCTGCATAACTTTGTTGCTGTTCACTCCCAATTTCTCGTTGCTGACAGGTCATTGTTGATGTTCTCCCCTTTGCTTCTCTCTCTTTCTTATCCAGCTTCTTTTTGGTCATCAAACTTAGTAAGGGGTGCCTCTTCTCTCTACCCTCTACGTGGATACGTATACGTGTATTGATGGATGGGTGAGTAGGTGGAGCTATTTTCCCTTGTGCTTTCGAGACTCGCTCGCTTCTACCACCAGAATCGTGTCCCTCAACTTCCAGACACCTGTCCCTTGAACAATGTGTATATGAGCGAATTTCGCCTTATTCAACTCGGAGTCAAGAACCTCCCAGCGTTTAGCAGGAAAACTTGGACTGACTGAATTTTGCAATGTTGAATACTTAAAACATGAAATTTAGTCTGGGAAACACCCCCCTTATTTACCATAGCCAATCAGGATTCAACATATCTACCGCCTTTTATAACTACATGCCCATCATGGTTAGCATAACCCTCTAGATTTCGCGCGCTATTTAAATAACCAATTCTGGAAAATTTCAAAAGATGACACTCAACTGGTTGCACAAATAGTCTCTGCATCCTTTCAACTTTGACATTTTCGATACCTAGAGCCCAAATTCACTTGCCTTTTACATCTGTCCGACCATTATCCAACGAATGCTTAATTAAGAATCAATCACTCCCCAAACAGGGACATTAAAACCATCGCAGTCTAGCGATTTAATACGGTACCTTTCCTCATAAATCTGATTAATTGTTACGTGCCACACTGACCACAGCAATAATGCACTCTACGAAAATATATAAACAGAAATTTGCACCCTTACAATTGGAAAAATGGGTCAAATATTATTTTACAAAAATATTAGTTTAATAAGAACATTTTTCAAATGTTATGTCAATATCATGTTATATTGATGTACTAAATTAATATTGCAAGTTTTAGTTCTACTGTTCATAGACCAGAAGAACTTATGGGATGATCTTTCATCCATCATCCATCTCTCTGTGAGCACAAGTTTTTATAACTACTTCTCCTAAACTACTTGGAGGATTGCCATGAAACTTTACACACACATTGATGCCATGGTCTAGTTGATTCTAAATGAAAATGGTGCCACTTGGACATCCAACATGGCCACCACAGCAGCCATATTGAAAATTGTGTTATTGCTGCTACCCTTCCAGAATGGATGGTCATATTGACATGGGGTTTTCACCAGAAGACTTCTTATGATATCTAGTCGGTCCTAAATGATAATGGTGCCAGTCTGATGTCTAATATGGCCACTATGGCATCCATCTTGAAAATCTTGTTGTTGCTACTCCTCCTGAATGAAAAGTTCTTATGATGTCTAGTTGGACCTAAATGAAATTGGTGCCAATGAGATGTCTAATATGGCCACCATGACAGCCATCTTGAAAGTCTTGAAAATCTTGTAATCACTAGTCTCTCTCTCTCAATTTTTTGGACTTGCCTTTGGGCAAGACCTTGCAAACTTAAGTTTGCATGAACAGATTTTGAATAAGTTTGCCATGGGTTTTGGGCATGTGAATTTGTAATGTCCTGTTTGATGAATAAATAAAATTCTGTTCAAGACATCAATGAATGTACAAATTTTTAAATGAAGACTTAAAGATGTAAACTATTTTGTCTGTCAGAAGCATTAGTTTAATCACAATATTTTGCATCATCGCAAGAATTATTCTACTGGACATGGAGATAAATAAATAAATACTCTTACTTTCTTTGTGATTCAATTTTAGTATGTTTTGACATTTTAAATATAAATGTGGATTGAGTTTCCTCCTGTGATAAAATGTGCCATTTATTATTCAACCATTTTTGTGTGAATTTCTATTGGCCATTCATTAACAGTTGCTTTTCAGGCCCACAACTTTGTAATGGTAGGAAATATTTTCATGAAACTATGCCCAAATATATGACATGATTTGATGGAGTGTTGCATCCCTTAGCAATGTCCCATGTCTCAAGGTCAAGGTCATGGCAATGGAAAATGTAATTCTGTGGCTTGTACCCTTGTCTGGAACATAATTTGTTAATCACAGAAGATAATTTCATGAAACTTTAGTAAATTATGTATCATGTATAAACTGTGTTGCATACCATAACCAAACTCCCTGCCTCAAGGTCAAAGTCACAGCAAGGGAGAATGTAATTCTGTGACTTGTATGGTATCTTTGTTTGGAATATAACTTTTAAACCACTGAAGATATTGTAATGAAATTGTAGCAAATTATGTCATACATGGAGTGTGTGTTGCATGCCATAGCCACACATCCAGCTGCAAGGTCAAGGTCATGGCAAGGGAAAATGTAATTATGTGACTTGTACAGTATCTTTATCCAGAGTATAACTTTTGAATCAATGAAGATATTTTAATGAAATTGGCCAGTTGTATATCATGTACAGGTGGTGTGTTGCATAACATAGCCTCACTCACTGCCTCAAGGTGAGGGTCACAACAAAGGAAAATGTAACTCTGACTTGTATCCATGCCTTGAGCAAAACTTTTGAACCACTTTAAATACATTATAATGAAACTTTAACCAGTTATCTTAATATATCATGAGTAGACAGTATGTTGCATATCATAGCCATGCCCCCTCCCCCCCCCCCCTCTGACTCAAGGTGAAGGTTAGAACAAGGCAAAATATTTATGGAGTAAAACTGTTGAACCAATGAAGATATTTCAGTGAAACTTTAGGCTGTTATATATCTTGACTTGACAGTGCCTTGATGTGTGTATTCAGTGATACCTCCTGCTTCAAGTTCAAGATCACATCAAGGGATAATATAAGTCAATGGCCTGTTTCCTTATCCAGGCTGTCACTTTTGTCCCTGTAGGTATTTTGATGAAACTTTACCCAGGCCCACACCTAACAACCCTTTCAAAAATATGAAATACTCTTTGCAGTTAAGATCTGCCTTTAATAGGTCATACAAGTCCATTCTTAATGTATATTGTGGAAGAAATTTTATGACATAAGGAATCCTAGTTAAATTTGTGCATACCCCCAGGCACAAAGAGGTTGGATCCTTGTAAAAACCACTATACATTTATCACAAATAATGGAGAAAATAGACCAAACTTTACTTTGATAAGCACACAGCCATACGTTTTGAACCTATTCCACACATAATTTGAGTGTATTTCATGATAGTCATTGTATCATCAACATAATGAGTATCCTGTATGATACTGAGAAAACTAGATGTACTTCATTTGACACATGGTGCAGGTGAACAAAATTGTTGATAGAAATCCTAATTACTGAGAAAAAAAGTGCATTTTGACACAACTAGTAATAGATGATTTACCATTGTTATAATCTTCAGCTTATTAGTTATTATAGGTATTCAAACTAATGCACAGAAGATGTATCTGGATATGTAAAAAAGTCAACACTTGCAAGTAGAGCAAGCATTTAATCAGCTGTTATATTCAGCCTCAATCAAATAGTCCTTATGACCTGTAAAAAGTTTTTAAAGAATTTTAATTCACCTGCTTCTTTCTTCTAAGATGTTAACTTTTATTTTCAACTCTACTGGTCACAGACTAGAAGATTTTATGGGATGGCCTGTTGTTCGTCGTCTGTCGGCCATCATCTGATGTTCTTTAGCACAAGTTGGCCAATAGAGCATCAGTCCATACGAGGAACTCTTCTTTCTAAAAGAATTAGAAGTTCACACCTTTTTATCAGTGACTTGATGATCCAATTGAAGAACTTCCTGTTTTGTGGTACCGAACATTTTCATGTAATGCCTATGTAAGGAATTATAAATTTGATTTGAGTGAGAGAAAAAAATGTCTATTCTGTAATTGAAAGATAAAAATCAAATTTTTTCTAAGATCAGGTTGTCAAGGACAAAAGTAAATTAGTCCTTTTTATTTTCTGTCGAGACTGCTTTGTCTATCACCCTCAAAAGTCAAATAACTGAACAACTAATGGGAAAGACTTATGAAGTTGATCTCTGTAGCCAGTAATTAAATATAAAAGACCTGGTTTTTGAGCTTGAACAGAATACTGAGATCAAGAAAGCTAATTGTGATGACATTGGTGGAGATTGGTATCATACTTGAAATTATTTTGATACTGCAAGTGTAATTTGAGACTGGTGGTGTGTTGCTTGTAATGTTCATGTCACATGCATCAGATGGAATATATAGAGTCGCAAGTCATGTATTATAGACAGGGATATACACTATAATATGAACTTGTAATTGTCTAAACAGATTAAATGGGTTTTATTCAGCAGAGTCACACACACACTCACACACACACACACACACACACACACACACACACACACACACACACACACACACACACACATGAGATGTCAGTTATCCAGGATATTTGTGCATGTTTCAATATCCAAACAACAATTCAGAGAACAGATTTCTCATTATTCTTTGAAATGATCCAACATTTCAGATTTCTCATTTCTCTATAAGAAAGGAGTGGAAACATAAGTATCTCAGTTAATGGGGTTTTATCATTGCACATATCTGTAGTCTGAATTGTTCGATCTTGCTTTAGTTCTGGACCTGTTACTTTGATTTGACCAAACCTGTGTATGGTTTGCACATGGGGCAAGAATGAAACCTGTCAAATTTGGGGTCAGATGGTTCAAGGTCAAGGTCACTGTGATGCAAACAAGGAAAAGGGTTTCTTTAAAAAGTACAAACTACATGGTAGCATCAAAATTTGAGGAGGACTTACTGATATGAAAAGAAAATATGCAACAGTTGTCAAGGTCACAGTGACCCAAATAAAACCAGTTGGTTTTCTGCACCATCTTTATTTAGTACAATTGAAAGTTGGTGGGTCTTTTAGGGATGGAAGTAACCCATTGATGTTAGCATTTAATGGTCATATTCAAGGTAATCGAGACCCATTGGTGAGTACTGTCCAGAATCAACCATACCCTGCTAGTGCCTACATACAGGGCTATTTAATAATTGGTGGGTGTGCAATGTTCTGTTCATGGTACATGTACTCTTGTTCAATTTGGGTCAAGTCTGTATGTAACTTTATAACTTTATCCTAGGAGCAATGTATATTTCCAGGAGTTCTAGATAGATATCGCTGCTAATAATAATGTATCTTTGTCATTAATTCATCTTACACAGTTCTAAAGTTGTGTCGGAGTAAAATCCAAATGCTCATAACCTGAAACAAATACTGTAAATTCTTTGTTTCTCATTGGGTACCAATTTTCTAGGATTTCATTGTAGCTACAAACCACAAATTTAAGGACCCAACGAACAATCTTCCTTCTGTTGAAACAATAGGACTCGCCTCCGTTAACTCATTAACCCCTGGAGATGTTTATCATTTTCGCGTGAAATGGGGGTAGGCAACGCATTTTTGGGGTTACTTCTGAATTCAGCCAAACAGATCTGCTTAAGAAAGTTTATCGTTTAGCCGGATGCTTAGGTGTATCAGAAACATTGTTTTTCATTGGCTATTATGCTCGCACATGTGCAGAAGGGTAAAAGTTGGTAAAAGACGGGTCTGCTTTAGATCTAAGGCCAAAAAGTCTAAAATCCGGAAACAAACTCCGGTTCCACAACTGTCAATTTTCAACCTAAAAAAAATCGGGTCTAAAAAAATGCATTTTGTTCGCTGTACTTTTTAATGCGAGTAGAAAGTCGACATTATTTGGTATCATTGTAGAGCTACATCTGTCTACTTTCCTGCAATACCATCCACTTTAGTGTATCTTAAATGATGTTGATGTTACAGAGCTCGGAAGTAGGGTACAACCTCATGACGCGTAAATGTGGCGCTAGGGGTTAATGAGTTAATCCATAAATTCAAGTACTTCCGTATATGCTCGAGTATAAGCTAGGTCCAAATGGAAACAACATAGACCCTGATCTGCTGTTGCATAATGTGCCAGCAGATCAGGGTCTATGTTGTTTGTTCTTCTGATTAGTCCTGACAAACTGCATAGACCCAGATCTGCCAGCACATTATGCGACAGCAGATCTGGGTCTATGCAGTTTGCAGTTGGTATCGGATTATACGTGAGTATATATGGTAATGAAAATGTATGTGTAAAGTGTAATATTTATTTTTATTTCTATAGCCCAGTGAAAGCTTCTGTTTTTACAATTGGTTTTGATTTGTTTAGTATTGATTAAGATCAGCAACAGTAATTAAATTGTTTTTAAATCTAACGTCAAGACTTTAATTTCAGGTAGTTTGAGTCCCATAATTACTGGAATTCCTGGGAGTCATATAATTCAATTTTTTGCCAAAATTTTATACAAGACATAGTTCCTAGCTGGTTTCTTACTGCTGTCTGTAACATTGTGTAAGTTAAAAACATTCTGATATCTTTGATTATGCGTAAATGTAGGGAAAAAAAGTTGCAATCTACTAATTTTGTTGAATCAGCACCACCCTCCTCATCCCAGACAGACTAAATTGTCTAGGTGTAATTACAGAATGATTTATACAGTTTATCCTCATTATATTTGGGCAGTTGCCCTTTTCAGTCTTAACTCATTAACCGCATGTGCCACGTTTACACATCATGAGGTTGTACCCTACTTCCGAGCTCTCTATGATACACCAAAGCAGGTGGTATTACAGAAAAGGAGAAAGATGTAGTTCTACAATGATACCAAATAATGTAGACTCTCTGCTCATGTTAAAAAATACAGCCGAAAAACAAAATTTTTGGGATCTGATTTCTTAAGGTAAAAATTACCAGTTTCCGAGTTTGAGTTTGTGTCTGGATTTTAGACTTTTTGGCATCAGATCTAAAGCAGACCGGTCTGAACTGCACATGGACAGATGAACCTTTTGCAAAAAGTAGGATAAGTTTGAGAGTAAAATGGGGCCAGGAGACGAAAATCATGGGTCCAATATCAAAAAAAAAAGAAAGAAGTCCAATATTCACCCTTCTGCACATGCATATTTTAGGAGGAAGGAATAAAAACTCATTTAAGAAATGCACCTCAACACATTTTTGCTATGAATTTAAAAAAAAGAAATGTTGACAGCAAAATTGTGTTGAGGTGTGTTTCATAAATCAGTTTTTATTTCTTCGACCGAAAATATGAAAGTTCAGTGCCGAGGAACATTGGTTGCTGATTATCATATCATTTCTGTTTTCTAAATCTGTTGCACAATCTGGAGTACATGCCAAATGGTTTTATATTTTTTATTTTTGATATCATAACTCTAATTGGATGAGGTATTTGTAAGTGTGCCTTAGTGCAGGCATGGAAGGTGTTGATAAACACAAGATATATGTAACATACCTCCTCACTGGTGAATGAGGTGTCAAGTTTCTCCCCTCCTGCAGAGCATATGAAGCTGAAGTTATCATCACACATAATGTTACTCACCTATGACTGTTTGCCCATCCTTTTGGTGCTCTTTATTAGGTATTTAAGGAGTTTTCAGAAACTTATTTTGCTTTGGTAGCAAGAGTTATGCACCTGCTAGACTGAAATAATCAATTAATTTATTTGTATTTTGTTATTGTGTCTTTCAGTTGCACAATCTGGGCTTGGACATTGTTAGAAGCTTGCTCAGTAGTCCATATTAGGGTCTATTCTATGATGCACAATTGTGAGATTCATGCTAATTTTAAAAAAATTGTGCTGAAAAATATCAATTGAATGGGTGAAAATCACGCATCATATTTGTAAACCTACCTTTATTTCTTTGTTAGACTCTTCCTATACTCTGAAATTTCTTTTCAAATTAAGGGGGAATTTCCCCCCAACTGTCAGTTGTAGTATAGACCCTGCTGTATTTAATGACATCTTGGCTAGTTAAAGACCCTGATTAAGTGGTCCCTCGTTATAAAACCCCTCAGTATGCATAATACAAGCCCTCATATAATGCAGGTAGGGTATGACTCACATGAATAGACTCAGTTTAGTTCTTCCATCGTTATTTACTTTATTTCACTTATTATTAGTTATTGGCTGATTAAAACCAACTACAATATATACTTGTAGTTAAGTCGCATTTTTTATTATTGAAAAATGAGTAGAAAACAGAGGCTACAACATATCTATTCAACAAGGAAAAAAATCCTTCTCTTTTCTTAAAGGGACATCAACATTTCCAAGTATTTTCCAGAAGTGCACTATCGTGATGTTAACTGTATAATATCACCACTATATGATATAATAAACACATCATAACATTTTTTCATCTCTGAGTTGATTCTGTATCTATCAGTACCATACAAATTATAATAAATGATCTTTAGAAATATGATTTTCTAATATTAGACCATAGCAAAACAATCTTTTTTTTAAAAAAAATCAAGTAGAATGCAGTCAAGTGGTTTCACTCACAACACATATTGTTTTAATTCCCAAAGCTGCTGCCCCTTATTTCAGGATTAAAAAATCTAATCCAATCTTTGTACAAAGAGAGTCCAAGCAATTTGAAACATTGTATTATTTCCAGGGTGTTATTCTTTCATATTTGTAAACACTCGGCAAGCAAAGAAAAGCAGGGGACATAGTATCCACATACCTATCAGTCCAGTCATCCATTGCACTTTCTCTTGACACTATAACTTTAAAGTTGTTCGAGATTAAGGGATGAAACTTGGCCGACTTGTATATCATCATAAAAGGCATGGTGCATACGGTTTTGGGGGTGCTAAGGTCAAGGTCACTGCACATTATATTTTATGTTTTCATCATACTTTCCCTTCTGATTTATAATTTTAAAGTCGTTTGAAATTAAGGCAGGAAACTTGGTATACTTTTACATAATCACTAGGTGTGTCGCATACCACATTGTGAAGGTCCAGGTCATGGCTCAATATTTATTGTTTTCATTACTCTTTCCCTTTAATTCTACTTTAAAGCCATTTGAATTTAAGGAATGAAACTTGGCATACTTGTGCATCCTCAGTAGAAGGTGTGTTTACAGACTACATAGGGGGTCCCATTATCAAAATCAAGGTCACAGCTCAGTATTTTATTTTTTTACATCACACTTTCTTTTCCAGACTCAAACTTTAAAGCTGTTCGAGATCAAGAAATGCAATTTGATATACATGCACATCATCATTAGCAGGAGTGTTGTATACTGCATTGGGGGTATCATATTAAAAGTCAGTGTCATAGAGTTATATGTTGAAATTTTATATTATTCTTTCCTTTACGTTCTTCAATTTTAGAGTCACTTGAGATGAAGGGATGAAACTTTGTATAAACTATAACATCACTAAAAGGTGTGTCATGTACCACATTGGGGGTCCTATCTTCAGGGTCAAGGTCAGATGTCAGTATTTTAGGTTTTAATATCAGTAATACCATACCTGTTGCTATTGCATAGCTTGTACTTTTCCAGGTGGAAAATACCCCGACCATATGATGAGAATTTGTACTTCCATTAGGGTGAACCAGAAGATTCCAGAACACTGGATTGCCCCTGGGACACCCCACACATGCTGCCTATGTGCTTTACTGCCCTTCATTCTTTTCATGGTCACATGGCTGTAACATCTGCATTGTTTACTCCAATTAACAAGCAAATTTATATCTCTTGTGTGCATATTCTTTGTAAACATTTGGATTATACCCCTGATCGAGTTTTTTCACAGTTAATTTAAGCCCTCTTGAGAGTTGTTAGCTTTTGTTTTGTACATGTTGTGTATGGCTTTGCATTTTATTCTTACGTTTTTCCCCCTTTACAGGGCATTAGTGATTCTAATTTGTTTGTGCATTTTTCTAGCTAGGGTAGGTATTTTGTAAAATTTAACCTATCCTTGCATCAATTGTGGTCTACGGACTCGCCTTGATTCATATTATTGTTCATTACGAATCATTGTAATTCATATTACCAATATCGTGAATTGTGGTATTTTTATACTTGGTAACGCAGGTTACACACTACTTTGTACCTTCATATCACATGCTTGGTTATCAAACATGGGTTCTTTTTCTATTTTAATTTTGGATAGCTTTCCTTGACTTTTACCATTTTTATTAGCAATTGTACCTGCTGGTTTCTTGCTAATTTAGTAGTCCCTAGCTTTCATTTAAGCCTGGTTGACTTGATTATCTTGTATTTTTCTGTACTGTGCTTAGCATTGCTTCCATTACTATATTTAAACATTGTGAAACACCCAAGTAAGGTGACTTCTCACTGAAATTATCAAAATATTAGCAAAGACTTAGTCCATGCATTACATTGTGTTTACTTTAGTTGCAAAGAAGTTTTTGTATACAAATCTTTTCAGTTTTCTGTTACAGGAACAAAGCCTAAGCAGGGTGTTGGTAGGTCTGATCACAGGAAATCTACCTGGGACACTCACCAACTTATCTTGTACAGACTGCGAGAGGACAGATGGTTGTCCCTTCTGCAGTCTATGGTCGGACAAGGTGTGGGATCTCTCCAAGCCTAGATGTACCTATAAAGCGAGGAAGAAGGTTCCTTCCTCGTCTTCTTCAGAATTTTTGTGATTCTCATTCTCTGAGTCCCTTGGGTCTTGGAGATGGATTACCCAAGTCTCTTCAGAGACTCTTAGGGTTAGTGGGCCCCCACCCAAGGGAGGTTATAAATGGGTGGAGGTGGAGCAGTATCCTCCCTATTCTGTGAGGGCAGAGAGCAAGTCGTGCTCTCCTGTGAGGGAGGAGCAGCACCCTCTCTTTTCCACTAGGACAGAGAGTGATCTGTGCCTTCCCCTCAGGGAGGAGCAGCACTTTCTTTCATCCAGAAGGGCAGAGAGTGAGTACCCCCCACGTAAGGGTGAGTAGCACCCTCTACTCCCCACAGCTTGGTGCAGGCTGAAAGTCAGTTGTGCCCCCTCCTTAAGGGGGGGAGCAGTTTCCTTTCAGTCCCAGGGTCCTGTTGTCAGCGATGGAATTGAGACCTCTATTAGGGGAGAGCTCTGATTGAAGTCTGTCAGATCTGGGGAAGGGTCTTCCTTCAAATCTGAGTTGCATGACTGGTTTTTTCCTGGTCACCGGCACCAGTGATTGTAGCACCTATGGTACAGGGATAGGGATCGGACCGAGTCCCTCCCTTTCTCCAGACTGCCTTTTCATCCTGAAGAGGAGTTTTAATCGGCTTACAAAGGCCAAATTAGGGAAGATGATATGATCAGCTTCCCCCCTTCCGTATTATATCTCTAAATCCCTACGGGATGTAGGGCCTTCCGCCACAGGTTAATGATTTGTTCTCTCCCTACTTGCAGCCATGGACTCCTGGACCTTGGCTGCATGGTAGTGAGGTCATGGCTGCACTCTGTGGACCTACATTGTCTTACAAAGTTGGGTCAAAAAAGAGGAAGGGGATTGACATTCTTCCCCAAATGCTCTAAGCAGGTGGAGAGTTGTCCTTACCAACCTGCTGAGTCCACTTCTAAGAACCGTCCATTAGCTCTGCTGGAGGAGTTACCGGTTCAAGTTCCTCTTCCGGCCAAGTCTCCCCCACAACAGTGAGACATTGCATCATGTAGTCCTGCCTCCAAGGCTGTGTATGACAGAAATTTTGTTTTTTCCCTGCAAACAAAGGTGTGGCGTAGACAATATGGTTCCTGCAACATAACTTTAGTTTACTGTGGTCTTCTTTTCTCAAACCTCACATATGGCTTACCCATGGGTAGAGGCAGAAGCCTTTTGATTTTCACACTGCTAGTTCAAGTTCAAGGTCACTGGAGCAGAAAATGCGATATGTTCCTTTCTGCATGATAGCTTGAGTTTCCTTGGCCTAATTTTCATGAAACTTCATTGGTTGACTACACTTGGGCAGGGGGCAGCTCCCAACTGATTCTGAGGCCAAGAGGTGAAAGGTCAAGGTCACTGGAGCCAAGAATGTAATATTTAGCTCACCTCACCAAAAGCCAAGAGAGCTTATGGTATAGCCTTTTGTCCATTGCTCGTCATCTGTTTGTCAACATTTGTTTGTGAACACTCTAGAGACTTCATTTATGATCCGATTATGAACAGATTTGGTATGTGAGCTTATATCATCAAAAATTTGGATGCATTTGGTTATGAGTGACATCCACACATATTAAGCAGGTGATCTTACTTCTTATTGGCTGAGCGTGTAAACACTCTAGAGGTCATATTTCTGATCAGATTTGGCATGTAACTTACAATAAGTTTATATCATCAAGATCTCTGATAAGTTTGATTATGAGTAACACCCACACATATTATTGAAATGATCATGCATATGATTGGCTGAGCATGTGAACATTCTAGGGGTCATATTTCTGATCGGATCTTGATCTAATTTGGTATGTAAGCTTATGTCAAGATTTCTGGTGAGTTCGTTTATGAGTGACATCAACGCATATTAATGTGAACACTAGAGGCCATATTTCTGATCAGATTTTGGCCAGACCTGGTATGTAAACTTGCATCATCAAAAACTTGGATGAGTTGGATTATGAACCACATCCATACATATTAATGAGGATCCAGACTGATGATATGATGGGAATCACCCCCCCCCCCCCCCCCCCCCTTGCAACCACTACAGCTCCCACCTATGGGGCTCTCAATCATTTCCAAGTTATGACTCCATGAGTGGGACCCCAGGGGGTAAGAACAGACCCAGGAATCCATGCTGACTGCACATATTAACTCCCCTTATAATGCCAGGTAAGTGTATGTACTTTAAAGATGTGGTTATGAACACTTTCTAAGTTAAGAAGCAGGGCCTAGTTCCCAGGGCCAGGGAGAGATCCGGGGGACAATGCTAATTATATAAATGACATGCCCTTTTTATGCCAAGAAAGTGATCCTATATACATTTATAATGTCAAGGAAATAAGGTAAATGACACCAACATAAATGTAGCAACCATGTGCTCCAAGCTTTTGTTTCCCTTCAACAGTTTCAATATGTGTATGAATTTGCATTCATAACCTGTCATGTTAACTACCCAGGTAGGCAATATCAGGTCCATTTGGACCTATTAATTGTTTGGTTTTATGCTTGATGAGTTGAGTTCCCTGGATCCAATATTCATCAAACTTCATTGGTAGTCTATACTCAGGCAGTGGCACCTGCATATTGATTCTCGAGCCCAGATGTCAGAGGTCAAGGTCACTGGAGTTGAAAATGTCATTTTAGGTTTCCTATGAGTTGAAAATGTCATTTTAGGTTTCATATGACAAGTTTACTTTCCTCAAATTTCTGACACTCAGTTTTTATCAATTTTATTGTTGAATTATATTTGAGGTTGGTTAGCTCCCTATTGCATCCATCATTGATAGAAAAAAGGTCAAGGTCAGTGGTCATGAAATTGCAGAATTATCTTAATTTTACAGTTGAAATGGCTGGTGTGTGTGTGTGGGAGACAGTTATTTTTTGGCAAATTAATTTTTGACTAAGTATAAACTTTTACATCATAGTCTATTCAGAAATCAGATATGATCCTGATGATCCTGTGATAAGTTTTATGGTGATGAAAAGCTTTATAATTTACTGTATTGATTTCTTGTGCCTGATGCTCAGTGAATTTGGCACCTTCTAGTGATACGAAGACATGACATAAATGCACCAGGATTTCAACACCTATGTTATAAATGTGCAATAGTGCTGTGCAGCAGTGACCAGAATGCAGCTGAAATTTCTCAAGAAGCGAGTTTTGTTTATTCCTTTATAAACAAGCACATATTTAGGGGCGAATGAATGCAAGATTCTGGGTGAATGGAAGATTTAATGTAAACATGGTGGAAAGTTATGCTGACAATTTTATTCACAAATATTTTGATCCACTCACTTGAAGAAAGAATTTGTTGTTTTGTTGATTGGTTTTAATGGCACTTTCAACATATTATTGGTGATATCATGCCTATAAAATGGAAGTTAAGTGCCTTTCCCAAGGTCACAGAGGAATCTAACATGGGCTGGCCTGGGAGTGTATATTACCTTTTCCTGACGATACTGCCCTCCTAGATTTGAATGCAGGAGTTGGTGGTTCATTTGATACAATTGTCCTTATGGCATAATAAAGTAAACCCATTTCACTAAATTAATGGTTGCTACTGCATGTGCTCAAGTTGATTTTAAGCAAATAGTGGAAGTTGGAGTCACCAACCACCCTTAGATTAGTTCTAATACTTGAGTGTCAATGCCAGAAAAATACTACCGTATATACTTGCGTATAAGCTGATACCAACTGCAAGCTGCATAGACCCAGATCTGCTGTCACATAATGTGCAGGCAGATCTGGGTCTATGCAGTTTGTAAGAGAGATAATATCTGGCAGTAGTTGACGCTTCTACAGTGTGGGTGAGTATTCCTTGTTATTTTCCTTAGCCAGTTGTAGGATCATCAGCCTCCCATCAATCTGGCAAATTCAGCTATGCAATAGCAACAGTAAGCTATTACTAATATTAAAATGTTGTTTTTTTTTTTTTTGGGGGGGGGGGAACTAATTTTAATGATGTAATACTTACCTGTTGCTATTGCCAGATTCCATCCTGCCTTCTTACACTGATGCCCCACTAGTAAGGCTATGTCCTGAAAAAGAATGAGGAATTGTGGGATACACATGTGCAGCTGTGGGGTTTACACAGGGAGTTCTAATTACTAGAACTAGAACTTTCTAGTCAACCGTATGGGAGGATGAATTCTCATCATACGGTCAGGTATTTTCCATCACGGAAATAGGTTAGCTACGCAATAGCAACAGTTAAGTATTACATAATTTAAATTAGTTTAACCCCCTGCCCCAACCCCCCCCCCCTCCATTTTAGCACAGTTTTGGCTGTATCATGCAGAGAAAATGGGAGCTAAGTGCTTTTACCAAGGACACACTGAAGCAGATGACCCAGGTAGTCTGAATGGGTATTGAACCAGTGACCCTTGAGTTGTGATTCTGATGCTCTACCAACTGAGCTACCATGGCTTCATCTTTATTTGTAAAAAAACCCTAAAAAACATTATCATGTAAGTACTCTTTATTTGCAAGCAATGATATAATGCAGCCTAGTTTACTTCAGGCCAGCATTGAATGTGCTGGGCACTCAGTACATAACAGAATTTTAATTTTCTATGTAAAAAATTTAGGAGAAATGATAATTTTCATTTGCACACATATTATATGGACAGGAAAAAAGTAAATTTTTTTAATGTCCTAAAAATTGGATAAATGATGGCAGGTAAAATTTGATGTCTCGATGGCATCATAATGTACCATATATACTCGCGTATAAGCCGATACCAACTGCAAATTGCATAGATCCAGATCTGCTGTTGCATAATGTGCCAGCAGATCTGGATCTATGCAGTTTGTAAGGACTAATCAGTAGAACAAACAACATAGACCCTGATCTGCCAGCGCATACTGCATACTGTAGTAAGCATAGATTTCGCAAACATGGACTACCATAAAACATATTTTAAAAAATGTATGGCTTCCATGATCATGACTATTTTGCTGAAAAAATTCCATGATATACTTTGCTTTAGTGAGTTATGATAGGACTGAAACAGCTGCCACAGTTACTATACTAGTACCATTTAGTGGGTAAAGATTGGAGTTTATTTATCATAGATGAAATGTAAAGTCAGAGGCCACTACACAGTGGTGGGTTGGGAGGAAACTCCAAATTAAAGATAGCCTTTGTGTGCAGGGGCATGTGTTCCTCCTAATTAAGCAGACAATGGAATAAGCACATCTTAGGGACATGTAGTCTACCACTTTAAATTAGTTTAATAACCAGTCACAGCAAAATGCCAGTCAGCATAGCCCAGCCTCATTTATTGGGGTCCAGAAATCTGGCAGTCCTGGTTTTGTGAAACACTTTGTGGTGCATTCATGCCTGTAACCTTTGCTATTGTTAAGCTATAGTTATTCTTTTGATCCTTGGCCACCTTTCATATAGAGGTATCACTGTTTTTTAAAAAATATTTAACTTATTGAACTTGTATTTATTCTCACTTAACATATACTGATGTCCTCAAAAACAATCTCAGTGTTAATCTTGACATCCTTAAATAATAATAGCTCTTGTACTGCTTTTTTTCTTGTAGACATATTGAGTTTTTATCATTGAAACAGCACCATGAAGCAAAAAACAAGTCAGGTCAGCAGCAGAACTGAGGGGTCCAATATATAAAGAACACTTGAGAGACCATTTTGTAAACAGCATATTTATCAGATTATGGCACGTCACACAAAAAGCATTATTTTTTTTACTCCCAAACCCCCCAACACAGTCATCTTTATTAAAGCACAATTTCCAATAATCTTATGTAGAAGAGAGAGAGAGAGAGATTTCTAGATACTGCGATATATGCCTGTCACCTGTTTCATGACTGTTTAAACAGGTGTAATTTGCATAGCTTTACACTTAATGCTCATGGAGAGAGAGAGAGTGAGAGAGAGAGAGAGAGATTTCTAGATACTGTGATATCTGCCTGTAACCTGTATCATGACTGTTTAAACAGGTGTAATTTGCATAGCTTCACACTTAATGCTCATGGATAACTATCACCACTGGGCAGTTTTAAACAGGTAATTGTAATAGAGGTGAGTGAAGGTGGTTAGAGGTTACTTAATTGACTAACAACAGCTGGGGTGATTTTGTGTTGGGAGTGCTTTAAGCATTGCAATGGGTGTGCCCATTAGCTAATTTGCATAGGTAAAGTGCACTCAGTGGAACAACGCAATTCCTCTAAAGTTAGGTAAATCAGAGATGTTGAAGAAGCAAAAGGAATTACATTTTGTTGATTTGAATGAGAATGTTCAAGCCATCTTTATTAAAGATTTTCAGGTAGTTAGTGATCATGGTGATGTTTCTTTAAAGTCAGATTTTACTCCATAAATAAAATGCAAAACATGATTATATCAGCAGCTGGAATGGTAAAGTTAGGAGTGGTGGGGAAGTTTGATTAATTTCTTAAGGCAAAATGTCAAAATGCAGCATTGATTCAGGGAAGGATGAAGCATCTGTGAAGCGAGCAAAGCCCAACAAAACTAGGGGGAGCAGTTTACGTTTTTATTTGGCAGCCTCTAAAGGGAGAAGGAAGGGTAGGAAGCGTCTTTTCCTCCCCATTAAAGGTTCAACTGATATTTCAGCTTCCAGCATTTGTAGGTGGATTGCATTAACTATCAAGAGAGCTTATCAGTCCCTTAATGATAGGAACCTGTCTTTTTTTTTAAATTTAAGCCCATGGGGTTTGCGTCATTGCTGCCTCATGGGTCTATCTAACTCGTTCATCTTGGAAGGATGTGATGAAAGGTGTGTTTTGGCGCTCTCACACTACTTTCTCCTCCTTTTATATTCGCTCGTTAGCTCACCAAAGCGAAGTCATTTTCTCCATGGGCCCAATTGTCGTCACTCAGAAAGTGGCCCATACGGATTCCATTCTGCAGTAGACTCCTACTTGTCAATGAGGGTGAGTATTCCTTGTTTTTGTTTTTATTCGCCAGTTGTGGGATCATCAGTCTCCCACCAAACTGACAAATTCAGCTTTGCAATAGCAACAGGTATGGTATTACTGATATTAAAATTTAGTTTTTTTTGGGGGGGGGGGGGGTAAAGCTAATTTGAATGATGTTCTAGTTACCTGTTGCTATTGCCAGATTTCCTCCTCCTGCCTCGCACTGATGTCCTAGTAAGTTAGGCTGCTCCCTAGGAAAAGAACGAAGGGCAGTAAAGCGCATGGGCAGCATGTATGGGTGTCCCAAGGGCGGTCTAGGGTTGTGGAATCTTTTGGTTCACCCTAATGGGAGGACAAATTCTCGTCATACAGTTGGGGTATTTCCCACCCAGAAAAGTACCAGCTGTGCAATAGCAACAGGTAAGTATTACATCATTAAAATGAGTCCCTCCCCGCCTCCAAAAACTAGATTTTGGTCATGTGTACTGAGTCCTTCCCCCAGTTAGGACAACAAAACAGTCCTGAATCAGAAATTTAAGGTCAAATAACAGTACTGTCTGTACTCGCGTATTAGCCGAGTCTAAATGCAAACAACATAGACCCTGATCTGCCATCGCATAATGCACCGGCAGATCAGGGTCTATGTTGTTTGTTTTACTGATTAGTCTTTGCAAACTGCATAGACCCAGATCTGCCACCGCAATATGCGATGGCAGATCTGGGTCTATGCTGTTTGCAGTTGGTATCAGCTTATATGTGAGTATATACAGTACATCTTGTGGTACCTGTATATTTCAGTTTTGCTTTTTTTTTCATTTCTGTGTGTGTGTGATTGTGTTTTCCAATGTAGGGTGCCAATGGGGAATATAATTATCTTACATGACATGACTGTTGTCTTACATCACCTGAGATCAAATAGCATTTTGATTGGTGCATTGCTACTTCGATTTGTTTGCTTGATGTCATGATACACATGCCGTCAAAATTGTCTGCTATTATTTTGTGACTTTAATTTCACTAGTTTTCTAATATATCTGCGTTGTAACGTCATTTCCAAGTTTACACTTAATTATTTGGTTTAAACCAAGCATTATACATTCCTTCAAAATATGGAAACATTTGTAATGGGTGCCATTTTGTTTATAACCTATGCTTTGTAGCCAGAAAGGTGAAAAAAAATGATCCTTCATTATGCATCGGTATAGGATAGAAAAATTCCACTGGAGGGTCAGAATTTTGCATGAGACCTGAGACTATGCCAAGTGTATGATAAAAAATTCTGATCCCAAGGATGGAATTTCCTATTGGAGGGTCAGAATTTTGCATGAGACATGAGGCTATGCTGAGTGTATGATGCAGAATTCTGATCCCAAGGGTTGAATTTCCTATTGGAGGGTCAGAATTTTGTATGAGGCTATGCTGAGCGTACGATGCAAAATTCTGATCCCAAGGGTGGAATTTCCTATCCAAAACATATATATATATATATGAAGGATTCTGTTACTCTTTGAGGATAGAATTGAAGGGGAAAAAATCTGGATAAGAGAAGGACTCAAGGAGGAAAGGAAAAAATATGGGTGTGGCATATGAAAGATATTTCCATTTAAGCAGAATAAATTGATCCTTCACATTGGTAATCGTGCCATATTAGAAGGCAGAGTGATCCCTATACACCTGACTCCATATTACAAGAAGTGTCTGGAATGATGTGAGAATGGCTAATGTTATTGGATAGAGATCAATATGGAATGGGAGCTGTATGATAACCAATAAAGCCACAGAACTGACTATTTTATTATTTTCATAAGTCCCTCTACAGCTAGAGAAGGAGGGAAGTGCATATATGTATAGATCATGGACAGGCCTGCTTGAGATACATTATATGTATTATTTTTATATTTTTCAGGAACAGATTTTTTTCTTCAGATTGGTTGTAGTTTTTAAGTTTGGTAATATAAATTCAGATGATTTCTTTAGTGGTACACAATTGTAGTGGAGTTTGGTGTACAACATTTCCCATTATGACACAGCCAAGAATTGGTGATCCACTTTATTCAGCATTGACCCTTGGCATATGTAGCTAGCTAAAACAGTGTCTACCACTCCACTGTTAGGTTGGATACAGCTGAAAGAAACTGATCTAATCAGATTGCTTGTTCTTTTTACCTTGGAAGATAGTTGAAAATAATCATCACGGCCTACCCAAATGACGCATGTTGCATGTCAGTTTCTCTCATTCAAACCACACACACAAGTTTTTCTTCGGAATCGAGGCATGTGGGCAAGTTCTGTCATTAGTCAATTGATTTAGCTTGCTAGGGGCTGTAACTCTTTCATCCGCAAAGACACTTGTTCAAAACATGGTCTTGGCTAACTACATATGCCAAGGGTTGATGTGGAATTAAGTGGATTGATGACCTATGGGTAGTGAAGATGGACACAACCTTGCTTTTGATATGCACCAATATTGGGTGGCCTCCCTTCAAAGATGGCTTGCATGAACCACCTCATAGCAAGGGAGCATTGCAGTTTTTTAAGAAGTTTGATAATTGCCTGTTTAGTTATGTGTTATTGATCTCCTTATGCTTAAGCTAGGCCTTCTGCTCAAAATGATTTCAAACGTTTAGTACATTTTAGAAATATAAATCTTGTATAATTCATCGTACATTATAAAGCTGTATGTTCCCTATTTTATTAGGAAGATATTTTGCATGATGATCAGCCAGTGTTTATGTGTGATTTGGATGTGCTGTAAGCAATAAAATTGTTACAATCCTTGTTTTGTGTTTTAGAGATTTAGCAAGCAAACTGAATTGAACAAAGATATCATAAACAGTGCTCGAGGATGTTTACTTTCTGTATACCAACTGTATTAATAGAAAGTATATTTATATCATGTTTTTCAGTCATATTAACCAATGGTTATGACTAATAAACCAGACTTATATTATTCCATATGGTACCAAAATGTTATTGATCAAATCTCATTAATGTTGATATTTCAGTACCTTTTAAGGTTAAGATGAATAGTGCATCAGTTTCTATTGTTTGTTTTGTAAATTTAAGAAATGAAATTATCATTTGCAAAGAACCAGTTTCATTTGTTGGCAACAATCTTGTAAAAAGGTAGATTAATAGTATACTTTTGTGGGATCTACAGTTAGGAACCATACAGCAGCATACACAATGGAAACATTTTTTACCTTAAACAAAATGCTATTCATCAAATGATGATAAAACTGTGTTTAAGGTAAGTAATATAATTTAAAAACAAATATCCATTAGTTTTGTCAGTACCATCCAACTGTTGTATTGTTTGGTACAGGTCATTCTCATTGACTTGGACTCATTTCCAGCATCATTCAAAGGCACATTCCACATGCAAGTTTATTTCTGTAGAATTCAATATATATGGTATGTCACTTTTTTTTATTTGATAAAATAATAATAATCCAGAGAATTGGAACAAATGTTCAAATATTAGACTCTACCTGCCCCTGGGGGACTGGCTCCCGAGGCGTAACTTAGAAACTGTTCATAGCCCCACCCTTAAAGTATATTTAGACACTTGCTTGGTATTACAAGGAAAATTAATTTATGCAGTCAGCATAGGTTCATGGACTTGTTCTTAAATCCCCAACCCCTGGGGTAATAACTTGGAAACCATTGAGATGCCCACCCTAAAACCATATATACACTTTCTTTGACTGAAAGGTTAACTTGTTTATAAAGTTAGAATTGGCCCCAGAGTCTCTCACTACCTCACTGAAACTTATAGCCCCACCCTAAAAGTATATATACATTTACTTTTAATGAAAAGGGGAATTCAGTACTAGAAAGTAACAGAAAGACATTAGGCCAATGCCGAAAAAGGCAAGACGTAATATTCTGGTGAACCTTTGTTTGGCAATGATACATTCTACATGTCAATATAGATAAGGAAAAAAAATCAAACAATCCATAAGGATCTTTTTTTCTCTAATGCAAAGTTATCCTCATTTCAGCTCCACAGAAGTGTTTTATTGAATCAGTTTGCTTGAGTTATGTAAACTTTTATATTGACAGACATATTGTTCTTTCCAAAAGTTTTGTAATGTAAAATGTTAAAATTGAATTTTGCAGTCATTTTGTTTTGGTAATTACTGCAGTGCAAGAATCTTTCAAATAAACAGACATTTCTTGCAAAGTTCTTTCCTGTTTCGTGATCAATGAAGTTTTTCATTAGAAAAATGTGGTAAAGTAAAAGTCTTTCTCTCTCCAAAAATGTACATGACAAAAACATTGGGAGTATCATATTAAACTTACAGGACTCGCGTTGCTAATTATATGGAAGAGTGGGAACCAGTTTAGAAATGGGTGAAGATAAAATAGAGTATATATGGGTTTGGCTGGCCAGGATTGGTTTATAATGAAATTAAAATTTCAGTAAAAAGATTCTTTTGAGAGCTTATCCTAGTTGTAACTGAAAAAAATAGAGACAGTGTTTTATTGATGGAATTTCAGTTCTTTTACAGACTTGAGTTTGGAAAACTCATTACTGAAATTAGCGCCTGATTCTTTGGTACGGAATTTAAAACACGTTTCAAACACATGTAGCTCCAAAAAATGCCTCAGCTCATATGGTCTTCTATACACATTAGCTTGCATCAAGGATATAGCTATACTGATAAATGTAGGTTTAATCATGTGCATTCAGAAATTTAAAGTTATGGAATTTTTAATATCATGGTGTTTCCATAGATTAACTATGGGAGCTGAATTGGTACCATGAATACTATAGGTAATGCTGATGGACATGCATTATACCTACAATGCTTGAGGAATTTGGTTAATGGAAGATATCTCACATTATCTTAGTTTTGATAACAGTCCTAACAACCATCATTATGTCTCCTCCCATCAAATCATCTTCCAGATATCTACATTAGACTCTAGATGATGCCTGAAAGCAATGTCTGTCTTGAAAGATTGTTTTGACAAAGATTGTTCCTTGTCCTAACACTAAGTTTTCATCTACCTGTGAAAAATACTTCAATCAGAACTTCATTTTTTCACATAGATTTTAGCTGCACTAACAAACCGAGAAAGATGTGTTGGGAATCGGTTAAAATGTCATCAGTTTATACTAACCAATTGATGGTCTATTAATAATCAATTAATTTCTAAAACCAGAGGTATACATGTATTCTAATAGCCTAAAATCTGAAACTGGACATGGTATGGAATTGGATTTTAATCAAAATCAATTACAGAAATTATAATCAATCAGTTGGTCATTTCATCAAAAGTGACCAGTGCTCAGACCAACTTAATTATTCAGAACAACTGTATGGTAAACACTCCTTAAGGTATTGATTAAAAAAAACAACCAAAACAACACATATTCTTATTTCAAGATGGCTTTCCATGCATTTGCATTCTGGGCTGGTAGGTTTGTACTGGAATGGTCGCCCCCTGTAAGGGTTATGAAACTTGAGCACCAAGAGAAACCTATTCATACCATAAATTTATGATCAACCCTACAATATTCTTACTGTGTTATGTACCTCTGTCCCCTTATAATGATGAAAATACTATGATTTGTTAAATTTAGGGATTCACTGCAGGCAGGAGGCGTAACATCATCCAGGAAAGACAAGCATCTTCCCACTGGAACTTCTAACACACATAGAGCCCCTACTCACCATGATGAGCTTACTCCTATGTCACCTACACACCCGAGGGACATAGTGATGCCCAACCACTCACCTGTTTCGAGCGTGCTAGAAGATGATGATGCCCTATCTATCCTCGTCAACTCCAATGAGTTTGAGGTAGAAGCAGCTCCATTGATGCTTCCTATCAGGCCCATTGCTTCCTCTCAGTTGGATGAGGAGGAGGTCTGTTCCTTTGATCAGGTAGTAAACTTTATTTACCGTCTTTTACCCGCGGACTTGTGCCTGAAAACCTTCTTGTGCACAGTTCAAGAAGATCCTTTCCATTTTGGAAAAGATCTCAGGGGCTCAAACACAAGCAGACCTCCTGCCTCTTCCTCATTTTAATAGCAGCAATACAACACCCTATCACTATTACATAGCTTATTACTTTTTCGTGTAGAAAAATCTTGTCTGTTCGATCTGAATACATCCTCCCACAGAGTGGTGAATTTTTGTCAATAAGACATGTCACACTGGTGTACCTCTCCACGCCTGCGCGAACATTCATCTTTTTCACAGACGACACTATGCCAGGACATCAGAGTGGGGTGGGAGGAGGGAATTCGCTAATAGTGATGGGTAAGTATTGCATAATTAAAATTAGTTTTACCCCCCAAAAAACTACATTTTAATAGCAGCAATACATTATCCTATCACTATTACATAGCTGAATTTGTCAGTTAGGCGGGTAGGCTGATGTGTTAAACTGATCAAAAACAGAGAAAAATGGAAAGTGCTCACCATTTGAGGGAGAGATCCACTTTACAAATTGTTGGAGTCCCTCTGGGCCACATGTTGTGTCGCAACTATGGGTCACAAGAGAAAATACCTGCACAATGAGTGGAGGTAGAGAAGGTAGTATGGTATCGCCAAAATGCTACCTTCATGATGTCCTCCAAGGAAGAGTGATTTTGATAGGCCCATGAGGCAGCGTAGGCTTGAACCTCATGGGCTTGAAGTTTCATAAAAGAGAGGTCTCTATCGGGAAGGGACTAGTAAGCTCTTTTGATTGAGGCGACAATCCACCATGATAGTGGAGGCGGAAATATCAACAGAGCCCTTAAGAGGAAGGAAAAGACATTTCCTACCCTTTCTTTTCCCTTTTGAAGAATTTATATAGAAACATAGTACCCTAACTGGGCATAAAAGCCTATCTTGAACATCTCCAGTACAAATTCGACTGAGACTGGGAATCTTATAGGTGATGGGGCTACCACAGGTAACTTTTGTGTTTTTTTTTGCTAAAATCCTGACAAAGGAGGGAAACGGATTCTTACTTGCCATTAAACCGGAGGTAGCATGTGTCAACAGACAATGCATGAATCTTGCTGCCTCTTCTCGCAGATGCCAAAGCAAGTAAAAACACTGTCACGAATGCGAGGTCCTGAAGGAAGCCTTGTCGCAAAGTTTCATAGGGGGTTTTGGTTAAGGACCATAAAACACAAGATAGATTCCATCTGGGCATAAGAGAGCAGGAGACAGGTCTCTGCAGCTCAAAATACTTAATGAGATCAGCAAGGTGCGAATCTGAACCGATTGCTGAGCCCTGATTGAATTTAGGCGTGTTGGAAATGGCAGCTCTATAGCCGTTGATAGTTGATACTGAACATCTTTTCTTTTCTCGAATGGAATAAAAAGGAAATCAGTAACTGAAGTTACAGAGGGACAGCTAGGATCAACATGTTTCCTACTGCACAAATCACAGAAGATTCTCCACCTGGCATCATAGACCTTGGATGGTGAAGCTCTCCTGGCCTGAATGATGGAACTGGCAACCCAGCCCGAACACTTGTTCTGGCAGATAGATCGGCTGAGATGAGCCAAGCGTGAAGGTGGAGAATGTGTGGGTTGTTGTGTAGGAGGGAGCTCGTGTGTTGCAACAGAAGATCACTGAACCACGATCGTTGGGGCCATAATGGGGCTATGAGAATGATATGAGCAGTGGAAGTTCTGACTTGCAGAACTTGAGGTAGCAGTCGGAATGGTGGGAAGGCGTACGCAAAAAGACTATCCCACTGGAAGCTGAATGCATCCACTGCCCAAGCTCTCTTGTCCGGGACTGGCGCTGGAAAGGTTCAAGGAGGAAGTTTGCTGGCCCTTCCCCCCTTCCTAGAGAAAAGGTGGGACAGCCCTGGAGACTCGCTTCCTCTCCTGCAGTGTGTCCCTCTTCTGTTTGTTCTCGTGGGCACCAGACTAAACAGGATTTTCCACTTTTATGCTTGACTCATCTCAAGCAATCTGTCTGCCAGGACAAGTTTTCGAATAGAGTCACCAAGTGTAATGTTCAGTCCAGGAGATGATCTACATCCAAGGTCTATGATGTCAAGTGGAGAATCTTTTGCAATTGGTACAGTAGGAAATGTTAATCCTAGCTGTCTCTCTATAAGCACAGTGGCTGATTTTCTTCTCTTCCTTTTTGAAGAGAAATATTGCTCCATTTCTACTATCAAGGGCTATAGGCCAGCCCTTTCCAACACTCAAATTTTTTAAGGGCCCGGCCATTGGTGCGGACTTCCACATAGCAGACCTGATCAGGTATTTTGAGCTGCAAAGACCGGTGTCTCACTCGCTAATGCCTAGATGGAATCTCTAAGTTGTCTTGTGGTCTCTAACTAATACCCTCTATGAACCCTTTAGAGAAGCTTCTTTTGAAAACCTTAACCTCACGACTGTTTTGTTGCTTTCCTTAGCATCCGTAAGACGAAGGAGCAAGCTTTATGCCCTATCCATAGAACCAGACTGTCTAAGGTTCAGTGGAAATTATGAGTCAGTTTCTCTCCTTTGCCAATCAAGATAGACTTTATCTCCAGTTAGAGCTTTACGTTTTTATTTGATAGCTTCTAAAGGGAGACAAAAGGGTAGGAAACGTCTTTTCCTTCCCCTTAAGGGCTCAGCTGATATTTCAGCTTCCACCATTTCGAGGTGGATTACCTTAACTATGAGGAGAGCTTATCAGTTCCTTACTGAGAGGGACCTTTCATTTATGAAAATTAAAGCCCATGAGGTTTGAGCCATTGTGACCTCATGGTCCTATCTAACTTGTTATTCTCTGGAGGTTGTGATGAAAGCCGCGTTTTGGCGATCTCACATGACCTCCTCCTTTTATCTCTGCTCATTAGCTCACCAAAGCAAAGGCATATTTTCTTTGGGGCCGATAGTTGTAGTGAAAAAAGTGGCCCATGCGGATACCATCCGATAGTAGTATACACTTCAACAGTGAGGGTGAGTATTCCATTTTGTTTTTTCTTCACCAGTTGTGGGATAATCAGCCTCCCACCCAACTGGCAAAATCAGCTACACAATAGCAATAGGTTATGTATTACTGATATTAAAATGTTGTTTTATGGGGGGGGGGGTGTGTAAACTAATTTGAATGATGTAATACTTACCTGTTCCTATTGCCAGATTCCCTCCTCCTGACCCTGCACTGATATCCCACTAGTTTAGGCTACGTCCTCGGATAGAATGACAATTAGTGACCGTAGGCAAAATTGCTATGGGTTGGACTTTTTAACTTTATGGAGTCACTCTTTGGGTGGTTGAATTATCATTACACGTTTGAGGGTATTTTTCCATCCAGAAAAGAGTAAGCTACGCAATAGCAATAAGTAAGTATTGCATCATTAAAATTAATTTACCCCCCCCCCCCCCAAGAAAGTACATGTTATATCCAATGTGGCTGCCATAGTAGCTAATTTGAAAATCTTGTCACGAAAGAATATCAGAGGTGGTTTCTTTACTTGGCAGTTAAAAGGAAGAAATGGTCTTATCTTGAATTCCTGGAAATTCTTGTTGGACAGTAGTGCATCAGTTCCTTTGAGGGACTTTTGTTTATGGTGCATATTGATCGACTACATTAAAAAACAAGTCTATCCATGTACGTAAAGTATCATCTGTGTCTTAAAATTGCTGTAGTGTCCCATGGAATCTGTTCCAAGTTCATCAGAAAGTTTGTGTTTTTAAATTTTTTTAAGACCTGTTAGAAATTGATTTGTTGACATGTTTTTTATAACTTGTATTGCTTGTTTTCATATAAAGAGAATGGCATAGTGATCACACAATCCAATCATTGGAACAGACTTTATAAACACTTTCTGGAGTGTTTGTATAGATATGATCAATAAGAATTTTTGAATTTGCTGTTTTTCTAGTGGGTTCCTTAATTAAATTGGTCTTTCCAAAAAATTCAATAAAATCAGTCCAGTTTTTACATACCTGTATGTTTAGTAATTAAATCTTTATTAATATCACCAAGAATGTTATATTCATGTCATCATCTATGACTTTATTGATTTCTAATTCGAAATAAGTATTCCAATTTACATGAGATGAAGGTGGTCTGTATATGAAGCTTACAAGAAAGGGCTTGGAATTTTGTGGGGAAATCTGGATCCAGACAGACTGTTTAATTAAATTACAGATCTTCACCTTGTTTTGCAACTATACTGTTTTTCAAATAAACTAAGAGCTCACCTCCTCCTGTTTTCCTATCTTTATGGAAAGGTATTTTGTAATTATTTCTCAACAAAATGTCATCTCAATGATTTTCCTTTAACAATGTTTAAGATATTCTTTACACAATGTACATTACTTTCTGGTGATGTAAGCACAAGTCTTACCTGATCTGTTTTGACCCTAATTCCTTTTATAGTAACTATAGTAATACCTTTGATATCGGTCCCTAAGTTTAATATATCAGTTCTTGATTTGGCACTCAAGGAGATGTCATTACTAGAAAGTGCATAAACAGTATGAAAGGGGTTTACTTTCTTTATGCAGTTTCAGGAATTGTTTGTAGGGTAAAGTCAAGATGACTACTGGCCTTCTGTCAGATAGTTTCTCACAGAGCATGAATTACATGGTAAATACTTTGGTAGAACTAGGACCATGCAGGCTGGTTCTTCATATAAAAAGTTAAAACTTACCCATTTTACTGCCTCATGTAAGTAGACTTGATGTGATTGTAATAAATATATAGTTTTGGTTTAACAGATACACACTTTCCTTAAAGCAAGCCTGTATCTTAATTTCTCTCTTTGTTGTTTTCTCAGTCAATCAAGCAAAATCTTCCTCTGGATTTATGATGTATCACATACATTCCTTCACTGTATTTTACCCATGACCTTTTTCTCTATTGCGCAAAAAAATCCGCTTTGTGCATGAAAGTCTGTGTTTTCTGTTTTATCATATAGCACATGTTTACTTGTGTGATATGGATATTAGGAGTTTGTGTTGTCATTATGCAGATGCTGTTATTGTAATTTATCTGTTTGCTTCAACACTGAATTATTTTGGACACTTAATCAAAAGAAGAACCTGTATCATAGGCTGGTGTATCAGCATAGCAAGAATGTTTTTATAACCTCATTCAAGGTCATCATCATGCACACTTTGTGAACACCAGACTTTGTGGAAACGTAGTGTTTTATCAAAATTTACCCTATATAATCCAACATTTAGAGGAAAAAGCAGACTGTTTTATCAAAATTTACTGTTTTTACCAGTAATTTAACAAGGTAAGAACTCAAAGTCTGAATAGAATAAACAGATTTTATTAACTTTTGCCTAAAAAATTCGGACTCTTAGTCTGTTTTTTGTTTTAAATTTGTTTCCTTGTATATCATGTTACATGATCTGTCCTTTAAGATTATCCATTCTAAAATCCCTGCTTTGTTTGTTTAGGTACAGTACCATATTTATCTGATAAGCCCATGCTTGATGATGAGCTGACACTACATGACCCCATTTTTATAAAATGTTGGCGAACATTTACTACAGATATCTTTCTTTGATAATAATCCCAACTCCTACTTTCTGACAAATGTATCTAGCTGGTCGCCTGGTTTCATCCCGGGAGAAATACTGTACATCAGCAATCAATTATGTTTATCCATTTTAAAACCCATGCTTTGTTTCTTAGATACAGTATGTAGAATAATACCTTGTTAAATATTCCTAAAGCCAGCTAATTCTGTTCATTGATCTTGATCACATAGATTGTAATGAGAGAATGCACTTACAAGTTAGACTGACAGCCTGCATTAATTGTTGTCAAAAAAGTATCCCTAGATGTGGCATTTGCATGTGTGGGCAGTTGACCCTCATAGGCTGGTTGTTATCTTTCTTTGGGCTTTGTGGTTGTCTTCACATATACAAGTGTATCTCATTCTATCAAGAATCGTTTTAGCACATTTGTAGAACTTGTTGTACAGTTGATAAAAGAAATACAAAAGTTGAAACTATTTATATGCCCCACTTCAAATGTGGTGGATGTGTGTGTGTGTGTGTGTGTATATATATATATATATATATATATATATATATACACACACACACACAAAGCTCTCCTTCATTATAACGTGCCTCATTATAACACAATTCTGGATATAACATGATACTACTATGACCAAAATAATACCAATGTATAACAATAAGGGTTCAAAGAAAACAAGGTGAAACTTAATCTTATACATTTCCTTTTGAAAACACCATTATTTAAAAAAAATGTATAGTGTCCGCTATACCACGGTTCTGTATATTATGTGAATCTTAATATATTGCGGTTCCATGGATATGCGGTTCTCAATATAACATGGTTCGGTACATAGCGTGGTCTGGGGTAATGGACCTCTACTACGGCATTATAACAAGGGAGATATATTTCTTTTCTGGATACTGGATATATTTGAACATGTGGTATAAATAATGTGATATTAAAATATCATTTTTTGTACAAGATGAAATATAATTGGTATTTGTACAGGAAAATAATTTTTTGTTTTTATTATATAATAAACTTGATTGTGAATCAGAGCTTTGAAGATTAAATTCACTCTTAAGCACACCACCCACACCACCCTTGTTGTATGTTCACATCAATTTCAATCACAACTATTGATCGATAATATAAAAGTATCAGCGGTTGGCGATAATGGTAGGTTTGTAATGACCTAATCTGTAGCAGTCAGGTAAATTTTTCACATTTTGTAAACTATTTTACCATATCAGACAACAAAAGCAAGTCCAACTGAGTGATGCAGCACACCAGATTGTTTGCATTGTTGTCAAGGTTATTAAAGGAACATAACTTCCTAAAGAAGCATTCAGTGGTGAGTCAAATATTGTTGTATATTGCCATGCCTGAAGGATTGTGCAGTTTCCATTTATTACTCAAGCTCACAAAATGCTCGTTTTTCTTGCTGCAAGTATAACTTCTATGGGATACATAACCAAATCTTGTATTTTGATATGTGAAAATATAGGAATTACAAAAATACGAAAATATTTTGGCAGTAATGTTCTGCATTTCACACATATATATCCATGCATGTGGCAGTTCATATATAGAATTTTTTTGTAATTCAACTGGATATCAGTAATGTATTCATCCTTTACTACTTCATGCACTTTCACATCCATTGTCATGGATGCTCTTCAGATATCTACCTGAAGAGCATCCATGATGATAATGTGAAAGTGTTTGAAGGAATAAAGGGTGAATATATTACTGATATCCAGTTGAATTAACATATATATATATATATATATATATATATATATATATATATATATATATATATATATATATATATATATATAGTGTTACCCTTGTTCATTCATCTCTCCATCTGTCCATCCATC
The DNA here is from genome assembly GCA_029931535.1 of Margaritifera margaritifera. Lineage (NCBI taxonomy): Eukaryota > Metazoa > Mollusca > Bivalvia > Unionida > Margaritiferidae > Margaritifera > Margaritifera margaritifera. The sequence continues at coordinate 664,811 of JAQPZY010001646.1, forward strand.
TATCAAGTTATATTTTGCGTTTTAGTCAGATTTCATGTAGGCACTGTGGTGCAAGAACTGTTTTACCATTCCGCTCGCAAACTTAGCTGAGACAGCAAATTCTGTACATGTCTGCAATTTTTGTCTTTTTTACCACAATCATTAGATAAACTGTCTTATTTGTATTGTTTTTCCTATGCTAATACTGGATACATTTCATTGTATGGTATTAAAAAAAACTGATATTTTATTGAGTGGCAAAGCTGTCTTATTTGTATTGTTTGCCAAGCCTTTGATTGGTACAAAGAGCTTAAAATCCAACTCACAGTGAAACATATCCCTTGTACTCTTCTAATTATTACAAAGATGTTCCTTACTACATTTTAGATCAGTTGGATTTTCATAGTTTCTGTCTTCAGTTTTGGAGTAGGACTGGAACAAAAAGAGCAAGTCTGCTTGGAATACATACCAAATTGTGATTTTTGTGTTTGATAGAGATGGCAACAGCTATATCTCATTTGACTGAGATGCCAACAGCAATATCTCATTTGACTGACAGTATGCTCTGCAGTGCATTTGACTGCATTTGACTGAATGCTGCTGCATTTGGCTTGAATGAGGCTTGTCATGTTTTGTCGATCATTCAGAAGTGATACAGCATATTTGTCTCTGTCATATGTGCTGTTACTGTTTCATTCAAATGCAAAATTTTTAAATTGATATTTACCCTGTGATCCATAGTATGACTGATTTGGAGAGACATAAAACAATATATTTCAGTTTGAATGAAACAGACTTGTTTACTTGATTGGTATTGTAATATTATTGTGCCAAATTTAATTATTTCAGGTGTTATTGTGGTTGTCTGTGTCTTAGATGAGAAGATACATGTGTATATAATTTTCTAAACTCTCTTAATAAATTTAATTATTTCTTGTTGTGGAGTAATTGGCTATGATAGATGGGTACATCTGTATTTCCTGTTAATTTTAGTGGCTGTGATTCCTTTTAAATATGGTGTTATCTGTAGCCACTCTGACCCCAGTGGGGGATGTTACATTAAAGCAGTCAGGCCATTGAAACAAATAAACCAGGATTAGGGAGCAGGTGTGTTTTGTAGCCTTACAATAAATCACTGATAGCAAGTTTCCCTTTTTAGCCAAACATTTAGTTTTGTGACCATTTGTTGCAAAATTTGTGGCTCTTTTAGTAGGTGTGAAGTGCTCAACATAGAGTTAAGTAGTTACAGTGTAATTTGGAATTTATTAGTTCGTAAGGAAATATTTTACAAGCAATTGCCCAGTAAATATAATATTTTTGGAAGTTCTACTACACATTAAATGTTACAAAGGAGTGTTTGTGTGGAGAGTGGATATATGGTTATAGAATGTAGGTTTTGTGCATTTTGGTTTGTATATTGGAGATAGAGAAATGTCTGCAGTTTACAGAATCTGACCGTAAGTTTAGCTCAGCATTAAGTCTAGAAAGGTCTTCAGGTCTTCTCTGAGGTCCCCATGGTTCATATATAAGCTAGGGTCAACCATACTGCAGGCAGCCGGCATGTAGAACTAGAAGGGTCCATATTGAAGTAAATGTGTTAAAGAAAAATCTTCTCACTTCACTAATGCCCCAAGCGAAGCGCAGTTACATCAGAATAGGGGCTTAAACATAGGCCTGGATGATCCTCTGCACATTTTGTTGGTACTTGTGCTTGGTTTGCTGTGTTACACACTGGATCCCAAGGGCAGGAGACACTGTGTCCCTCGCCCTCCAAATTTTGGGGGACAGCATTGTAAAGGAACAAAGGAAAATTTTAGTACATAGTTCACTAGAATTGCTTAACAAAAAAAAAATGAGATAATCTTATTGGCTAAGACAGTTCTGCCACCTTATCTTTGTTATATTTTCCTTGGACAGTTACGTTATTGCAATCAACATTTTATCATGTGATCAAGTAACTAATGAAAACATTAAATTCAAATAAGCTGTACAATGGATTTTCCATTCTGGATCTTGCTTTCATTTAACTTGATTGTTCATTCCTTATCTACAAGCATTTATTATAATAAATACCCATGTTTTCTTAATTACTTTTATTTTCAAATTAATAAATCAGTAATTAAATGACAGATTGTGTATTTGCATAAATTAGTCTCTTTTATCATTAATTCAGCCTCAAACAAAATTAAATCTTCCTTGCCATAGGGGTGACTTGAACCTCAAAATAATGTTACACTAGTGGCTGTCAGAGACTTTGGCAACTTGGCCGACTTCCACAAACCTTGAATGTTTTCATTGCCAGATACATAGTTTTCCAGTAGATATGCATTGCCATCTTGCAGTTTTTTATCACCTTTACTGACTTTGGCCATTGGTAGAGCCAACATAGACATGGATGGACATCCACTGAAGAAAAGTTGTAGGCGTATTTTTCGACTTTTTCCTGACAAAAAGGCACACCTAGGGGGGCGCAGAGGGTCAAAATTTGGTGGACACAGGACACAAAATTGTGGTAAACTTGCGAGCCTGTGCTAAATGTGCAACACTGGTTTGTATAAACTTTCGCAGTGATCCCAATTCGTTAGCATGTTCCAGGGAAGAATATATGCATATTTGATTATTTCTAGTGGTGTGGCAATGAAAATAACTGAAGATTGGTGAAAAAAAGCTATTACCAAGCATTCAATGATTTTCAGTAAACAGTTATAAAAGATTAATGGGACTGTTTATGAAATTGATTAAATTTTAACATTGAAAACTGGATAGAAAAAGACCTAACTTTCTGTGTAAAATATCAAGTTATGGGCTTTGTGTTGATTATTTACACACTTGTAAAGTGCACTGTATCAAAGTTAGAGTGTTTACAGGATATGCAAAATATAATACACTTTTGCCCCAATTTATGCTGAATGTAAATGTTGGTGCATGCATAGTTGTCCAGGCGCATTTGGAGAGAAGTAAAGTAGTATTGTATTCGTGAAAACAAACGATAGAGTATTTACCTGATCAAAAGCATGTGAACAGAATTTATTACCTAAAAGAGAGTAATGTCAATGGATATTGAACCACAGATGTACAAAACATAATCATAATGTACATTCCCAACCTGATAGTGAAGATAATGTATAGATTTGTGCACTATACATATATACATAGCGTATACAGGTGAATGCTTAAGCCAGTTGATCTCAAGGCTCTAAGTGCTACATGTTGGTCCAGTTGATTGCTTTCTGAGATTCTCTGAGCTAATATATGTGCATCTACATTAACATTTGCCTAAGTCGAGGTAAATGTGGGTTCCTTTTTTGGTCAGAACGAGTAAATATTTTCAACTTCTCTGTATCAAATCTTTGCCATGATGTGCTTGGCAATTGTATAATTAACAGAATGTTCATACATGTAACTTTATTGGGGCCCTGGGTGGCCGAGTGGTCTAAGGCGCTCGCCTTTACCAATCACTGCCATCTCACCTCTGTCTGCGTGGGTTCGAGTCTTTGGCTCGGCCAATGTGGATATGTGAGAAAGCTTGCCAGTTGCTTCCCGTGGGTCGGTTCTTTCCGGGGTTTTCCCGGGTTCTTCCTCCATCAGATAAAACTGGCCGCCATGTATAGCCTATCATATGCTGAAAAATGGCATTAAACCCACAACAACAACAACAACAGAACTTTATTAGACCTGTTTAATGCACACACGTTTTCCATCAAACTTTCCATGTCAAAATTCTTTAGAAATGCATAAACAGTACTATTAAAGTTTTCTTCTTCAGAATTTTTTTTTAAACCTTTCATTTTAATATTTTCATTGCATGGCAATCCAGCATGTTTATTAGATCAATGATACATCATTTAAGGCACATACTCTTATTGGTCATCGATCACCAGTATCAGATAATAGGGGTCTTTGTAAGATTACTCCAGCTAGATATAAATATAATGATGTCCACCCCACTGCCCACAATGACCTCCCTTCTGACTTCAGTGCCCTTCAAACCCTTTCTCTATGTCCTTCAAGAGCCCTTCCCTCTGCATTTCTCTAGGTCACTAAAACACCTTAAAACTGCATATTTTAGCTCACCTAGCTGTAATACCAAGTGAGCTTATGGTATGGTCCTTCATTTTCTGCAAAACTTCTAAACAGAATTTAACTGAATTTTACAGGTGGCATCATGCCGTGAGTCTGTGTCACATTTATACACATGATGCCGATCTGCCATCAGTAAAAGTAGAAAAACCCTTAAACATTTTTTCGGAACAAATGCTCAACAGAATTGGACCAAATTTGATATAAAGCATGCTTAAATAGAGGGTTTTCAAATTGTACAAATATTTCCAATCTTGACTTCAAATGTGGCTGCTGTAACAAAAAATAGAAAAAACTTTATTGACATCTTTTCAAAAACCACTCAACAGAATATTACTAAATTTAACAGAAAGCATCCGGGCATAAAAGTCTTTATATTTTGTACACAAATGAATGCTGATCCACCATAAAATATGATGGTCATTACTATAAGTAGAAAAACCCTTAACATTTATTTTCTCAGATAACTGCAAAGCAAAAACTCAGGCTCAACAGAATTTGACCAAGTTGGACAGAAAGCATCCTAGCTTGAAGGTCTTTCAATTTATACAAATGATGCCAATCCATCATTAAATATGGCTGCGGTTACTAAAAATAGTAAAACATATAAACAACTTTCTCTCAACCCCCCCCCCCCCCCCAAACAACAACATTCAACAGAACTTTACAAACTTTGACAGCATTTTGGCATTGAGGACTATCAATCTGAGGCAAATTATGCTATGTCCCATCAAATGTGGATGAAGATAACAAAAATAGAGATACATGTACTTTGAAACAGTTGTTTTAATTACATACAATCAACACCATTGTTAGAAATTTCTAAAGGAAACCTTCCTACTGACCCAGATTTCTTGGCCAACTTCTCTTGCATTAAAAGGAAGCCACTGTCCTAATTTCATCTGTTTCTGTTTCCAAAAAGATGAAATTCTAATTTCATCATTGGCATCGAGTCCTTCTGTTGAAAAAAATGCCTCCACCTTCAACAAAAGTGTGCCTTTCACTACAAGTGCCCCTCTTTCCCTCCCCCTAAGAAACTCTTAGCTGGAGCACTGTAACCTGGTAACAATTATAATTCTGTGAATTCACGGGCACATAGCAAATTTCCAAGTATGCAAAATGACATTTTGGATTAAAAATATGGAAAATATTTCTAACCGTTTAAAATAAATAGTTGAGCAATTCTGATACGATCACCAGCCTTAAAATTTCAACTGATTTCCAATCGCTACATGTTTCAGGAAAGCAATTAGATATTTTTGTCTCGCCCATTACAGTTAATGGCAAGAGGACGTAAGGTGTCACAATTTTGGTGCATGCAATGGCATGATCATCCACATTAAGATTCTGTGTTAAAGTTTCTGTAAGTCAGATATGCCATAGCAGAGAACCCTTGTTTAATTATGCTCCTGTGTTTTAATGTGCTCCATCTAAAGGAATAGTAGTGTGAAAGTTGAAAGGAGGTATGGCTTGAGATAAGATCTTGTGCCAGTATCATGGTAAGGGACCACCATTTTGAGGAATGTAGTTAACAGCTCAGGACAATACTGAAGAGAAACATATTGACTAGCATTATTTAGACAATGACTATCAGATTTCACAACTTTGGATTTAAGATAGACTGTAGGGAAGAACTGCAAGCAAGGAATGCAAATTTACCTTTCAAAAAAGATTTTGGGATAATCAGGGATCAGATTTAATTCCATTGTCATTCTTGGCATTATCTACCGTAGATACTCACGTATAATCTGGGTCCAAATGCAAACAACATAGACCTTGATCTGCCGTTGCATAATGCGCAGGCAAATCAGGGTCTATGTTGTTGGTTCTGCTGATTAGTCCTTACAAACTGCATAGACCAAGATCTGCCAGCACTTTATGCGATGGCAGATCTGGGTCTATGCAGTTTGCAGTTGGTATCAGTTTATACGCGAGTATATACGGTAATCATGCTGTAAGTTCAGTACAAAACGTGTCTTAAGTCCAACATAAGATTGTGTAAATGTTGTCATTGTCATGGTATGTGTTGTTTGCTTTACATAGAACCTGTTTGCAACAGTCCTCTTATGTTTGATGTTGCAGCCTATTGCATCATACATGTAGTTGGCATGGCCAGTATATTGTGCACGGTCAGGGTATCTTCATTAGAAATAATAGCTGCTTCTGCTGCTGTGGTTATTAGGGAAAGCAAATTTCAGTGCAGTTTTCTGTCTTGGATGAAGGTAGATGGCTCATTTTGAAAAGTAATTGGCTCTCTGACTGCTCTCTGACTGTATTTACCCGATTTCAGTCTCAATATAAGACCTCGTTTCAACATCAGAATGTTGATAAAGAATGGAAATATGTCGTATTAAACTTGAGTGCATAATGCTTACACCAGAGTCCCTTAAAAATCTTGATTACTAAATTGCCCAAGTCCATTGGTGTGCTCCTGCTCAAACACAGAAAGCAAATTCCAATCATATATGCCCACATAATGAGATTTTATCACACAGTTATCTTATAATAAAACCCCCACATAATGAAAGTTTGTCACTATTATGGCCCCACATAATGAAATCTTATCATGCTATTGACTCCAGATAATGAAATTTTATCAAGCTCTTATTTTCCCACATATTGAAATTCTATCATATGCCATTATGGCCCCACATAATGAAATTTTGTCACTGTATTTTGCCTCCAAATAATGCATTGTTATCATGCTATTATGGCCCCATATAATGCAATTTTATTATATGCTGTTACGGCCCTACGTATTGAACTTTTATCATGATATTATGGTCCATCATCATGAAATGTTATCATGGAATTATGGCCCATCATCATGAAATGTTATCATGGTATTATGTCCCATCATCATGAAATGTTATCATGGTATTATGGACCCACATAATTAAATTTATCATGGTATTATGGATCCACATAATCAAATTTGTATCATGCTTTTATGGTCCAACATGATTCAATTTTATCATATGCTGTTATGGTCCCACATAATTAAATTTATCATGCTATTATGGCCTCACATAAAGAAATTTTTATCAAACTGTAATGGCTGTTAAGTGTTATGGCCCCACATAATGAAATTTTATCACACTATTACTGACTCACATAATGAAATTTTATCATGCTGTTATGGACTCAAATAATGAAATTTTATCATATACTTAAATCTTTCCATGGTACACCTCTTCATTGACAACTCCGGATAACTCGCGGGTCAGGCGTGGATCCCATTTTTTTCTTCTAGAAAATACCAAAAGAATTTGCCCCTATTTGTTGAACATGAAGAAAATTGTGATCAAAACTGGTAAATGAAACTTTGATATATCACTCATTTTATCGTTGAAAATGGCAGTTAGTACCCAGATATTTTAATCAACATCATGAAATTCACAACTTTTAATAAGAATTCATATATTTTGTTAAATTTTCTTTACAAATTTTTTTTTTGAAGTACATGTACACTGTAAATAACAATATTTGACAAAATAATTTTATCTATGAAAATGTCAGTAATGCCTGATGGTGGCAGCACTTTAAGAAATAAATACAAATTAAACACATTTTGTCAAGTGAAATTCGATATGCCCTCTTGCATTCAAACATAAAAAGTTTCAATCTACTGTCACAGCTATATCTGCAGGTGTTGCAATGAGAATCTAATTAAGTGCCGACTGTGTTTTGATCTTTGATTTGTGGGAGTGTTTGTTGTATTGTTATAATCAATTAAAAGTAGATCTGCTTTGTATTATCATGTTAATTATGTCTTTTATATTAAATATAAAGAAAAGGGGGGGGGGGGTGAAATTAAATTTAAAAAAAAACAACATGCAAATCCTACCCATAAAAAAAGGCTATCTCTTATGTGGGTAGGATTTGCATGCTTTTTGCATTTTTTATATTTATAACAGTAATCCATTGGTCAATTGAAATGAGTTGACCTGACACACTACCATGACTACTATAGTCAGTAGATTACTGTCATAAATATTATTACTGTATGTAGATAACATACCGTAATTAAAGTATCTAACATAATCATTGGATTATTCTACTAATTCGCAAATGTGATCAATGATAGCAAGGGAAGCAAGTGAAAGGAGTACTGAGTGCATGGAAAGCTTTGTTTCACAGATACAGTTCATTGTGGAGAAGCAAGTTTCGAAGTTTGTAGTGAACTTAAAATTCCTGAATTGGCGCTCTGAGGTTAATGCTCAAGAATGAGCAGAAATTTCACTATTACTTGCAATGAAATCGTGGCATCTGTATTTTACTAATAGAACAATTTTTAAAAAATTGATGTTGTTGTTTCACGAATTAAATGTCCCTAGTTCTTGAAAAAAGGAAATCTTGCTTGTTATCAGTCAACAATAACATTAGAATATACCCACATTCACATGCAAAAGCAGTGACGTAATACACAATGTTTTCACAGGTACACATGTAATATGTGTTAAAAACCTCTTGGAGTAATGTTTTTAATGATCTTTCAGACGTTGGTCATCTTGAAAATAATGGTAATTTATACAGAAAAGCAAAAAACTTCATTAGAAAAGCATTTTATTGACAATTATTCCCAATGCAATTATAAAACGAGTATTAAACCATTAAAGAGCCCCCCCCCCACACACACACACACATACACACTTCTTCTCATTGTTGATGTCCAGCCGGGATAAAATCCCCTTCTTAATATTTAAAAGGTCATTCGTTAACTCGTGCCCACATTTTTACTTTGGTCTGTGTTTTTGGACCCCATTGTGCACGAGTTATCAAGGGAGAGGTGTATTATGGCCCCACATAATGAAATTTTATGGTATTATGTCCCCGCATAGTGAAATTTTATGGTATTATGTCCCCGCATAATGAAATTTTATGGTATTATGTCCCCGCATAATGAAATTTTATGGTATTATGTCCCCGCATAATGAAATTTTATGGTATTATGTCCCCGCATAATGAAATTTTATGGTATTATGTCCCCACATAATGAAATTGTATGGTATTATGTCCCCGCATGATGAAATTTTATGGTATTATGTCGCCGCATAATGAAATTTTATGGTATTATGTCCCCGCATAATGAAATTTTATGATATTATGTCCCCGCATAATGAAATTTTATCACACTGTTGTGGCCCCACATAATGTGCTGAAAACCCCTCAAAACCAAAAACCAATAAATTTGTCATTCTATTTTATTGTCGAGTATATGTGCATGTACTGGCATTAATAAGAGCTTGGAGAATCCATAATCTGTTGGGATTATTTCATTGGTATTAAAGATGCAGTAAGGGAAATCATGAGATAAGTAGCTGATATTTATTCTGTGAATAATTACCATATTTCTGTTTGGTTTTGGACACCATAATTTTTTTTTAAGATAATTTTGTTATTCATTGTAGTTTTGGGATCTCGTTTTAAAAGAATTTTATTTATACACTTTTGATATCAGACAGAGTTTTAGTTCTCCAATGATAAAGCAATAGAGACAGACTACTATTGTCTTTGGAAAGCAGAGGAATGGCTTGCTTATCATTTGAAATAGCCTGGACAAGATAGTCAATTTGTCAGAGAATCACAGTTCTCTATTCTAATGAATAGACACTGACACTGATATAATGAATGCCATTTGTATAAACTGTATTACTCAGCTGAAGAGGAAAATGTCAGTCATAATTTAGAAGGTTATGTCACCCTTTATTATAAGAGAAAAATTGCTATAAAAGCTAGTTTAACATCTCCTTATGGATAAAATTATAACCTTCACCTAGTCACTTACTGATTGCTTATCTAGGAATTAGTTATAGTGGATAATGACTTATTAAAAAAAATAACCTAGCACAAAATAGATCCTTATTTCATGTGGTTTTTTATATATATTGTTGTTAATTTATACCTTTTGTAATGTGATTAAATTTGCAATTAAGCTTGTATATAAGTTTCATTACTGGACTGTACAAACTAGGATCAGTTCATCGGCTGTTAGTTATAGTTAGAACCGATCATCTGCTCTCCCATTTGCTACAGAAATACACTATTGCTTCAGTTACTAGTATCACATCTATTTATTTTGTTTGTATTAAATGACAAACTCGGAGAATAATTGGAGTTATATTTGCGCGGATTTTGCAGTTGAGAAAAAGGTGGCAAATTCTTGCTAAATTTATGAAGTTGTGTTTTCTAATGTGCTTGCATTATTTTGTGGACTGAAATAAATTAGAAGAAACTAGGAAAGTATTGTCTGTTTTCATTCATTCATTTAAAGTGCGATTAAATTGCCATGTGACTTAGGGGTTGGCTTGACATGGTATGTGAGGATTTGGTTGCTGGGGCTTGGATCGTTTTATTTTTGCATGTTTTTGGACAGCAAAAAAATAATTGTTTCTTGCTGTCCCAAAACAAACTGTAAATACACTAATCTGCCCTCTTGTGTTTTGGGGCCAGTTTAAATACATTCATGTAATATAGGTAAATACATGTAAATTGATTTGGAGTGAATTATTTTTACTCATCGCTATGGAAGTTAACTAAGATGAACATAAGCAGTTTTGTTTATTGCACATGGTAATTCACAGCATTTTAGACCATGCACATGTGTTACAAAACTAAAATGGTCTTTTTTGTTTTTCAACATTAATATTAATTGTAGCCATATTGGCTTGTATATAATGCTTCCAACTGCAGACTGCAAATACCCAGATCTTCTGTCACATAGAGCACAACAGATCATGGTCAGTGTTGTTAATTATACTTCAGATTTCAAGTTGGTTGTTTATTAGTTGGTCTGACGGTCTACCACTGACCTACCAACCATCCTACCATGGCTTAAACTCTGATAATATGCGGACAGATCTGGGTCTCCATTGCTCACAGTTGCATGCTTCTAATTATAGGGATCATGCATGGTTGACTGAACAATTGTTTGCCGGAGCACAAAGAAAGACTTTGAAATGGAGGCCATAGCGCAAGGATTTCAAATAATTGAGTACTGTGGCAAACGTTTGCTCACAGCCAACTGTGTATGATTGTTATTCTTTTAATGAGTAATTTTCAACAATAACTACCTAAAAACAATTCCAGAATACTAGTCTCCCAAACTGTTGACATAAGAATTAGGTCACTAAAGTCTTAAATATCAAGTTTTTAGGGCAAGTTACTAGATATGCGCGACTTGACCTTTTAACCTTGCATTGTATTCCACATGAGATTGCTCAGGAGCCCATGTAGGTAAAACAAAAAACTGTAGACACACAGCATGTGAATTTCCTGTTTGTAGCACAGCTTATGTTACAAAATACATGTCAAACCAGCCCAAACATGCCTGATTACATGTACGTAAAAATAAACATGGATAAATAAGGTACATAATATTCCAGGTGTTAGCTGCAAATTGCAGTAAGGTGGTCACCAAATATTAATGTTAAACAGTTAGATTTAAATTTTGTGAATTCCAATTTATCCGGGGTTTTTTTGAGCAGCATATCTGAAGCAATTTTAATATGACTTCAGATAATGTATTGTGGGTTTCTTGTATAGATGAATCTAATCAGTGGGCTAAGACTTGACAGGCTTTAGAATTATCAAACTATTAGCTGAAATATTTATTCAGAAACATGCTAAAATATGTAATGAAAATTCTTGAATTCCAAATGACCTATCAGCATTTTCGTTATGGAGCATATAAAATGAGTCCTGACATGTTTCTTTTTTAAAAATCACCATCGAGGCATTTTGCTCGACATAAAATGCAATTATAAATTTTAAAATAAATTTGCAATGCAGTATGGACGAAATAGTAATTGTTTGTGAATCGGAATTGGTCTAGTTAGTCTACATGCTTCACCAGAGCTCAAACAGGAAAATATAATACAGTACTAATAAAATTTGTGCACTAAGCTATTCATACATATTCCAGACATGATCCTGTTTTTATACAGAGAGTGCCAGATGTATTCTAGGCAAGACATACTCTTCGGAAGAATGGGTGCTCTTGAAGTTCAGATATAAAAATCATGATTATGAGAATGCAGTCAATAGGTAATGTTTAAGTCTACAGACAATGGGATTAAAGAGACTGAATTGATCTTGTTTATCTGTGTAGCACTGTTTGAGTGGTATATACTGCTGCACAGTGTTCTAGCTTGTTCAGAGGTAGATGAATAGGAATATTTCCACAGATGTATGTGTTGATGTTTTAATTGAGTTTCTTTGCAGGAACAGGTGAAACTGTGAGATATATTAATTACACTTCTGTAACTTTTCTAACTCTAAATGATGCTGTTTTAGAAATATTCAGGCTACTCCTCCTCAATAGGGAGTCTGACTGGATTCAACTGAAAATAAACTTTATTTACACTCATTGAATAAACTTCTTCATTTTGTACACTTGATATTAAAGTAAACTCTACGAGTAATATTACAATTGTCTGTCTAGATGGAATTAAAGCAAATCTGTAGCCTTTTGCTATCCCATTTTCATTATTGTGAACCAGGCTATGTACATGTATGTAAACTTTAGAAAAGAATCTAAAGTTTTTGAATGAAATCTGTATGTCTGACCAATGTCATGGAGAAATTTCATCTTTCGATTTGAAGGTAGGGACAGTATATTGAAAACCTATTGCTGTAGGATACAAGTTTACATAAACATGCTTTAAAACATGAAGTACTTTTAAGAGCACAGTTAGTTGAATACGGTGAAACCCCTGCTGTAACACAATGGTCAGGGTCCAGAAATTGCCATCATGCTATATAACGTATCATGCAATGTACAAACAAGTCAGTTAAGTTAAGAAAATATTGCATGTGTACCATCTTAGCTATACATGGGTGGTAGGGGTGGGGGGTATATTAAATGAGAAATACTTGAAACAGTTCTTACATAACATATTTAACATTTATTTTTTTGCCAGAAAACCATATATTGGTACATACATACACATGTATAAGAAAATTGGCAACTGAAGTGTAAATAGTTAGAGTATGGGTACTCGTTGAATCCATAATAGTAATTCCATCAAAAATGTGCTTGAAAAAACCACCTTGTCCTTCTCTTAATAAAATAAACTCTATATCCACTGAAATTTATGTTGGCAACTATGACTTTGCACTACGGCAGAGAAGAAACTGGGTTGTGGTGGTAGTATCTATGATTGTAACAGCAAATATCACCACCCCAACAACTTAAATGGTTCGGCACCAGTTGAGTGTTCGACAACAGTACAGCTATACATGTAACTTTAGCATTACAATGATAACCCTTAAGGAAAAAACTTATAAGTGACGTATAAGTGACTTATATTACTCACTTACAAAGGGCTTATAAGTGACTTAAAGCTTTACTTGTAGATCACTTGTAAGTGACTTCTATGTGAAGTGTTAGGAATTGATATGTAAATTAGGCATTTCACTTATACATGAATATGCAAATTAGGCATTGCATTTATAAATGAAGTATACTTATCTTATTTCAATTATATATATACTTCACATATAAGTGAAATGTGAGCCATTCACTTACTACACTTGTAGTACACTTATAAGTGACATATAGGTCAATCAGGCATTTAACTTCTAAGTGAAGTATACTTTGTGTGGCGGACTACCCTCATTAATAGGTATCCGCTTTATTTGGTTGGTTATCATTATCTAGAGGATGATCGACCTCGATGTTATTGCCTGGATCGAGTAAATAATAAAATAAATTATGAAACTTATAGATGGAATAAATAGAGATCTGAGCAGATATATAGAACAGAATAACACGAGCTCCCGTACATGAAATATAACACTTTAATCAATTACATAAACAAACTGAGAAACTTTTTGAAATAAATCATTTACTGAATTTCAACACAAATATACTTATGCAAATAGCCGATCTGTTTCAAATGATAGAATTAGTTCATCATAGAATCGAGTGAACAATCGAAGTCATTGCCCTGTACAACTGCATAACCTGTGATAAGCTGGGTCACTCCAACTTTGATGCTGCTGTCCAGTCAAGATTGATGTTCTCCTCTTGTTTTGCTTCTTTTCCTTCTCACGCTCTCTTATCTCGCCTCCTTTGGCCCTCAAACTTTGTGTGGATAGGTAGGTAGGTGGATGGAGCTATTTCCCCTTTCAAAATAAACAGAGAAGCAACCTAAATCTTCCATCAAATATCCTACTGGGAATAGAATTTTACTCCACTCTCGTTACGTCGATATCGTCCTATCGGATTTCAAACAGATACCAAAGGCTATCTGGTCAGGCCAAGCCTGGCAGACCATAAACAAACCTAGTTTCAGAAGATTAATGTACTTCTAATGGCTATTTCATCACATTAACATCACACGAGACATAACAGTTTCAGTTCACGTCCTATACAAATGAATCAATGAAATTCACCTCACCACTCAACTACATTAGTGGTTCACATGCATTCACACAAGATTCTCCCAACTCATATTAAATAAAGTAATGCACGAAATTCTTAGAATACATGATTCCTATAACAATCAAGACGACAAATTCAAACAATTCGTCAAACTCATATAAAGAAGATTATTGTACTAATTCAGACAAATGAACTCAAACAAATAGTTATACTCATATCAAGAAAATTGATCTACGAATTTAAACAAATAAATTCATGCAAATATAAGCAAATAAATTCAAGCAAATAATTATATTGGTATCAACGAATTACATGAGATTGATGCAAATACCTTGTGCTTTCAAGACTCGCTCGCTTCTACCACCAGAATTGTGTCTGTCAACTTTCCAGACATTTGTCCCTTGAATAATTGTTTATAGGAGAAAATTTCCTCCTATTCTGTTCGAGTCAAGATATCTTTTCTCTTGCAGAAAAACTTAGACTCATTAAATTTTGCGATGGGGCATATTAAAACCATGAAATTTCGTGTGGGAAACACGCCCCTTATTTAGCATAGCCAATCAGGATTAAATATATCTACCGCCTTTTATAAATACGCGACAAATGCGGTCATTGTAACCCTCTAGATTTTCAAATAACTGATTCTGGAGAATTTAAAAAGATAATGCAACTTCCACTATCTTACAAATGGTTTCTGTACCCTCTCACCTCTGACATTTTTGATCTCTAGACCTCCAAATAACCTTCATACCATTAGGGCTACAATGAAGGCTTAATTAAGAATCAATTTTGCCCCCCAACAGGGACATTAAAACCATTGCAGTCTAGCGATTTAATACGGTATCTTTCCTCATAAATCTAATTAATTGTTCTCTGTCAAATTAAAATGTGCTCTACAGAAATTGACAGAAATTTGCACCATTACACTTTGCTTGTAAGTGAAATGTAAGCCATTCACTTACTACACTTCTACGTGAGATAAAAGTGAATTCCTGCTAAATTCAATGAATATGGACTTTAAAAAAGTTGCTCCCTCCCCTCCCTCGCCCAACAATAAATTCATCAATAAAGTCATCAGTTTTATAGAATGTATACATGTAAATGGCTACCTATAAGTTCTGACCTTATAAAAATGTAATACATTTATATTTAGATAACAGTTTGTGAAATGATTTCCAACACATTAGCCTGCTGCTATGAGCCACCACATTTGAAACAGCTTGCTCACTATCAAATTGATGGCTGAAATAACACAAATAAGTAATAACCATGAAGATGATTTATTCTCCAAGTAATAAATACAATTTTTCTTTCAAACATAAATTTTGGCCGAGAACGGAATTAAAAAGCAAGTTTCAACTCACGGGTGGCAGTGAAGATGTTTCTTTCAGAATCCAATGGCCATTCTACTTCAGCTGGTAAATGAAGGCTGTCCCAAATTCAATTGTCAGCATGTGGACCCTTGGATATTTGAATATGCCGCATGATTCTGGAAAACACAAAGTGCAAACAAAACAAAACCGCCATAGTGAACAAGTCGGTGTGACATAATTCCATGCAGACTGCCAATGGTTAAAATTCCAGAAACAGAAGCATGGCCAAGTCTAAATTATGATAGCATTCGCCACAGAAATCTTTTGGGCTCTGGATTTTTGCAGTTAAAACATCTTTGCGATGTCAAATAATTTTTTAGTGTCCAACAATAAATGATTTCCTGTGATTTCATTAGAATATACACAGTTAAATGTTTGGTGCCAAATAATATTGTTTTAATTAAATTATAGAAAATAATTTATTATTGGATGCTGAAAAAGTTCTTGTTTACAAGGTGTGTCTGCAATGTTGTGTATGCTCATGTCCCCATTTTGCAATTTACACACACACACGCACACACACACACATTGTATTATTCTAGCTTTAATTGATACATAAGATCCGTGAAAGTTGGAAGTTTTATTTCAGTTTTTCTTTTTTAAAATATTAAATAATTTTAAATAAAACATGGTGAAATTCTTGTGTGTGTGGTGTTGTTGCTGATACGACTCATTGAAATTAATAAATCTATTTGGAAGTTATTAAGTTTGGAACATAAAATCATTGTAGCACCTTTGTTTAGCTTGGATTTATTTTGCAGTACTAAACCTTGGACTTGAGACTGTATTTTGCAGTAAACTGTTAGTCAGAAAATGACAAAAGTCCATGAACCTACAGTTGACTTATACTCAACTGATAACAGCTTATACCACCTATAAAAATGACTTATATGTCACTTATAAGTGAAATGTAGGTGAAGCATGGATCAATATTGTTTTCTTTTATACCGTACTTATACTTATACAAACTAACATTTCACTTACTTCATTAATTATGCAAAGTATAAGTAACTTATAAGTGAAAAATAAGTCCCATATAAATCAGGCATATATCCCGTACAAGTCAGAATAAGTTATTTCCGTAAGGGAAGTGGCCTGTGTATGTTGGAATGATTTGAAGATGATGTATGCATTTCTGACTAGAAGATAAAAAGGATCGAGTCAGATTTTAAATATATGGGTATAGCCATTGATGACTTCAAAACTGATATGAAAGACATAAATGTGGTGTTCTATTTATCTTTATGGAGTTAACTGAGATAAGATGAAAAAGGGGGTGGGGGTACATGTAGCAGTGACTAAAACTGCACCTGACAATTCGGGCGATAAACTTTTTTCAACAATGGTATTCTTTTGGTGCACAGGTGTGTATGACAGTCAATTGAGCAGGCATTGGTGGTCTGTTGTTTTCACAGTTTTTGGCCTGTACACCTAAATATTCAGCCAAGGGTACATAGGAAAAAATGGCTATACACCAAGATTTGGAAAATGGATACAAATATGTACCTGAGCATAAACTGATTTTTTAACCTTGGTTATTGAGACTGAGTACCTTTAAAAAAACTGCAGACCACTTAGTGGCTAAAAGGACTACCATTGATTCTTGCACAATACAGCATCAGAAAACTGAATTTGTGCCCATAGAGGGATCTATTAAGTTGCTGAGAATTGCAAGTCTAAACTGATCAAAAGAATTGATTAAGCAGTTAAGTGCAAAAGGTCTGGTTAATATCATTCCTCTAGAATGAGTGAATATGATAAATGTGAAGTGGTCTCATCTTTATGTTAATATCAAGTGGTGAATGAATTTCAGTATCTTTCCAGTCAAAATAAAAAAATAGGTTGTTGTGGAATATTGTTGTCACAAGGCTTTTATATACTGCAGTCGAGTTTTTGTAGTATGCAGTGTTAATGAATGTGGAATGGACAGATTTTATATATATATATATATATATATATATATATATCACATACACACACACAAGGTGAACACTTGGTCTCTGTCCACACGGCAGCAGGACAAAGTACCGTATATACTTACGTATAATCTCATACCAACTGCAAACTGCATAGACCCAGATCTGCCATCGCATAATGCACCGGCAGATCTGGGTCTATGCAGTTTGTAAGGACTAATCAGTAGAACAACCAACATAAACCCTGATCTGCCAGAGCATTATGCGACGGCAGATCAGGGTCTATGTTGTTTGCATTTGGACCTGACTTGTACACATGTTTATACGGTAGTAAGGGCAATAACAGTTGATTTTGGCCCCCTAAATTGAAAGTCAATGTTTCTCAGTAATGTTTCACAGAATAATAGTTTTAAAGTTATGATATTATACAGTAAGGAACTAAATTTGTTTGCTGTGTTCAAGTGCAAGGAAATAAACACTTGCACAAGATCACACAGACCCTGAAGAATTGATGAAAATGAATGGAAATTGGCATGTTTTTATCAGATTTCATTAGCAGTGGTTGATTGGTAGGTTGGTTGCTTGCTTTTAGTGGCATTTTTTAACATATTACATGTACATATATTGGCTGTATCATGTTAAGGAAATGGGAAGTTAAGTGCCATTGAAGTCACCACATTCTTGAAACAGCTGCATATCTCTATATATATTACTGGTTTGATGAGATGCACCTTAAAATAATGAAAAATTATTTTCACCAAAACCTGACCAGAAATTGAATACAACTGACCTTTCAAAAGTAAAAGCACCGCATTCATAACAATTTTCTTTCTTTCATATTTATGTACAATAATTACTGTTTCGTCTTTAATATAAGTTCAGAATTTAACAGAACAAACATTTGGCATCAAAATTACCACCAGTAAATGGTATTTTTGAAACATTAAGATTTGTTTCATTTTTTTTTAAAGACCAAATTATGCTATTTAGAGTCCCTGCCCTAATTTGGAATACAACATGCTTTAATCTAAAATGATTAGACCAGCATATTTTCTTGGAATATATTCTGATCAATGTGCCGAGTGATGAATTAAGATGATTTTATATCTATTGTTTAATGTTGTGAATGGCACACCAGAATTTTCATGACCTTTAAATATAATGCTTTTAGAACTGGAAATAGATAAACAGCTGTGTATGGCATCATTGCAAATTTGCTCTTTTGGCACAGATCAACTTGTTGAATGTTGCTTTCTTGTAGTTTGTGTAGGGTAGAAACCTTATCCCAAGGTAGATCAAAAAATGGTCTATCTACTTGTAAATTTAATTATGCTAACAATAACCTATTTGATTTCATAGGAGGTGTTCTTAATAGAGAATATCAACCCATATCCCAGATAAAATGACATTTAACACAAGTCAGCAGCACATTCTGGAATCTTAATTAAGGTTTTACTTTAGAAGAAAAATTAAGCAATCAGAAACCAACTTGTGTATCATACAGTATCATGGATTCATACATCATAAATGCTTGTACAGGTGTCCTTGAACTGTATTTATCCGATGATAGGCTCATGTTTGATAATAAACCCACTCTCCATTTGTACACAATTTTGTCAAAAACTTACCAAAGTTACCTTTGACAATAGGCCCATCCTGTACTTTTGTAGAAATTTATTATGCTGGTCCCCTCAGCTTATCATAAGAGAAATACTTTAATTAATTAGGGTCTCGCTTGGCAAAGTTGTTGGAACCCTGATCACATCCATTTGTCTGTCTGTCCATCCATCAACAATTTGCTTTCCACAAGATACCTTTACTGGGAATTATTGGATTTTAATCATCTTAGGTGTCAAACTTTATATTGATGAGACCTCAAAAGAGTTTGATTTCCAGCCTTCTCTGTCATCGTTTCAAGGAGTTATGGCCCCTGATTGCTTTGCCCCCCTAACTTCCATTTCCTATGTTTAAAATTCCCAAGGATTTTTAGACTTAATCCAGATTTTGCCTGTCTAACCTGTCTTGGGTTTCCAGAGCATAACTTAAACAAGGTTTGCTGGATTTCAACTAAATCTGGTTTGCAGTTTTATCCTGATCAGTTTTCAGTGTTCCATGACATTATTTTCAGGAGTTGTGCCCCCAGATTTCCCATCTTCTTGACTTTGGTTTCTGCAGAATAACTTTTCCAAGGTTTGTTGGACTGCAACCAAATTTGGGATGCAGCCTTAAATTGATGAGACCTCAAAGAGTTTGATTTTCAGCCTTTTCTTTTATCACGTAGAGGAATTAATGCAGCACATTTCCTGTTCTCCTGACTTTGGTTTCTGCAGCATTAATTTTACCATGGATTGTTGGATTTCAACTAAATCTGTCAGGCACCTTTATGCTGATGAGAATCTTGAATGAGTTTCATTTCCAGCATGTTATAGTATCATTTAGAAGCATTATAGCCCCACATTGCCCATTTCTCTTTCTAAGGCCCTGCTGAGCAAATTGTACTTAGGGGAATGTGGGGCCTTTGTGAAGCACCCATCACTTATACATGTAGCTCTGGTTTACACTTAATTTTTTAATTAGCATAATCTTCCTAATATGCAGTCCAAATTATTTGGTAGAAAAAGCTGTGGTTAGTAATAATCACAATTGGTTAATTTAGATTTGTTTTGTAGGTCAGTATGGTCTTATCAATAACTTTGACATAGTGATTAGTCTGTCCAAAAATCTAGTCTCCCTCTGCAGGCTCAGGGATGTAAAATCTGTCTGATACACCTTCCTGTATGGCAACTAATGGAGAAAACCATTTCGACTTGGGATGCATCATGATGATGTTCACACTTATAAGGTCTTTGACTTTTTAAAAGATTAAGTTTATAAAAAAAATTTGACTTTGTATTTGAGGGATTATGCCCCTTTATGCCTTTATCTTTGGTTTGTATGCTTTTTTTGGGATGCCTACACTTACTCTACACTATATAGCCTGGACTGTGCTGATGTGTTAGTAAACCCTCTTTATATAAACTGTTTATTAATGTTCAAATACGCTTGCACATACCACATAGTGAAAACTGGCAGTGCCTCCAGTACACAAATTGCCTCCAAAACAAAGATGGCAGACAGCGTAAAAAATATATGTATGATATCCAACATACCGGTATATGTAGCCCATAATAAAGATCATTTGTCAATCATAGAGAACTTTCTTTGGCAAAACATCGTACTGAACATGGTCGCAAAATACACATATGTACATGAATTTGCTAGAATAACTATTATATGTGTAATTTACAGCATTCAAACTCTGTAAACAAATGATGTGAAAATAAATGCTTACCATGTTTTACACATGCGACAAGGGAATGGTACATATTAATAAATCACAACAGATCCCTCCCAAAAAGTAAATAGTTTGAATTCATGTAAAAATTTTAATACTACACACACACACACACACACACACACACACACACACACACACACACACACACACACACACACACACACACACACACACACACACACACACACACACATACACACATATAGACAGATATGTGGTCTTTGAGGTGGAGAAACCAGAGATCACAGAGAAGACCATGGTAGAACCAGAGGTCAAACCTGGGACCACAGTTGTACAAAGTGAGTGCAGTAATGTGCTAAAATAAATACAGCCATAAACCTGTGGCCTTTGTAAATCATACATGGGCATCTCTTCTTGCAGCTGCTTGCCCAAGAAACCTTTTGAATTTTTTTGAGATAGTATCTCAAAGATTTTATATGTGGCAAATGATTATTCAAAAGCCACACACCCTTGGCCTGTGCATGACAAATATCTTTCTGGAGCATTGTGTTAATTGCCACTGCATTATCCAGGCCTCAGTGAGCTATAGCACTCGCCCACTATAACACTGTTCATGGAACTCACAAAAGTCGACCACCTTTTAGGTGAAGTCACCTTATATGGCGGTATTTTATACATAATATTACACTAAATAATGAAATGGGACCCATGACCATACCCGTCTTATTAAAGGGACTTCCTTATACTGAGATACATTATAATGAGGGACTATTGTACTTATTTTGATGCATGGTGTTAGCAATTATAACTATGGCCAATTGAAACAAGTGAGATACATGTATATCAAGATGGAACCTTCAAAATGAAAGAATCAGTACCACTTTTTTCTCTAGATCTTCAAAGTACACACAAACTCTTTTAAATTACTGTGCAAGATATCTCGAACTGTCTGCATTCAGAATGTTTACATGACACAGTCAGTGAAGGGAAGCGGTTACATAGTGTAATTCAATTCTGCAGGCTGTGTTTCACTGGCAATGAACTCTGGAGACCAGAAGAGAGGAGAAAAAAAATATTACAGCAGTACCTTTACAACAGAAGAAAACCATGACAGCAGCAGCAGCAACACACAGCAGGATACACTGCTAAACCAAAGCTTTGCTTGTCTTTAGTTGTGCCATTTATTGCATCTGCCTTATTAACAAATTAGTGGCATGTGCCAGAGAGATATTTTATTTCCAGACCCATCTACTCCTTCCTATCATCACCTCCCACTGTCAGGTCAACTTACATGGTCCACTATTGAAGTAGACATGGGAGTAAAGGTGGTTTTTAACATCATTCAATCCAATTACTTTTGTCCAAAATATGTTTAGCTCTAAATGATTCAGGGAGGTAACTCTCCTTCTGGATGCAAATTGACCAGCCAGGTGAAATTGTGTTTGTCTAAAAGATAAGAGCAAGGATGAAACTAAGTTATATGTACATAGTCATCACTCTTTGGAGTTCATAATTATCACAATTACTTTAGCCTTCGTTTTCCATCTACAATAGTTTAACAACAAAAGTAATCAGGTTGAAGTTATTTAAATATACTTTGATTTCACCGTGTTATCCTCCTTGTTTTGTATGGTTCAGTCAGTGTGAACATTTTTTTCTTCAAAAGACATTACTGTGCCTTAATCAAGGGTCAAACCTGCATTAAGAAGCTCAAGTGTGTTAAATGCCTGTACTTTCTTGCTTTGCCTTTACATGCTATATTATATTAAAAATGCTGTTATTTGGGGGGAAAAACAAAAAAGAAAACAAAATATATTGTGAATTCTTTTTTTTTTTTTGTGCATATCTATACTAGTTTGTGGAGTTTGTTTGCTGCCAACAACGATTAATCTCTGTTGACATGGTGAAGATTGAGGTATATTCAAAAATTTTATTATCAATGAAAATGTCTTATTTTTGTTGTTGTTGCAAAACGTCAAAAACTGATACCTTTAAAAATAAATGACTCCATAGTACCTGATAGTCTGGCCTTTGTCAAGGGTACAGACTAAAATAAAACCTGTCCAGACCAAAACTTTATCAAAATAAAGTCCGCTTGAAACTGAAATGGTTTTCAGTCTTTAGAGGTTTCACTGTGTTAATTTTACAATGTACACATAACACCAGCCAGTATTTATCTAGTTTCCAAAAGCTTTGCTCATAATTTATACTGACAGTAAATTTGAAGATAACCTAAGACAATGATCAGCTGAGTTATTCTCCAGTACTTGATTTGAAGAATTTTTCAGTTATAGAAAACAGATATTGCCAGATCTGATTAATGCCTCCTGTTGTCTGTCGACTGTTGCTTTGTCACAATACATCCAGAGCATAGAGTTGAATGTATGATTGTTTATTTATGTTTTCTGTTCTTTGTTGTTGTTTTTTTTAAAGAAATAATTCACATGGGTTGATCTGACTGATTTGGTTTATCAAATAAATTTATTTGAAACAAATTTGGTTGGATTAAGGAGACCAAACTACTTTTCAAGTTACCCCAGCCCAACACACACACACACACACACACACAAGATTGATGCTTTTGTACATTCAAGTGTGAAATTTATACCATATTTATTGTATTATCATCTCTTAACAAATTATAATCTGGGTACATTTTATGAGGTTAAATCTTGTCGTAATAAGAGCACACAGATGGTACCATAAACAGTGTCCTCATCATGTGTATGTAAATACTAGAAGAGTTAACTCCCTTTGCCTGTGTTGGCAACTTTCCACTCTAGAGGTTCATCCTCTCTCCCAATATGGTTGCACCCAATAAAATACATGTAAGCTCCTTTTTTAATAGCAGCAGTATCTTACCTGTTGCTATTGCATAGCTTTTGCTTTTTCGTGTCAAAAACAATCGTCCATTCGATGTGAATACATCCTTCCAAGGAGTGGAGAATTGTCAATAAGACATGGTCCACTTGTGTAGCTCACATGCCCATGCACAGAACAGTCATCTTTTTTAAGGACGCCATGTCAATGGATGTGTGTCGAATCTGTGACCAGAGAAAATTTCTAATGTTGCTAGTGCTTCACTGCATTATGGTCTTCCATCAACAAATATTATTTCAGTGTTACATGTATCCTCTCCATATATTATTTAACATGCAGGTAACCCCTGCTCCCTTCAGAATTGGTTCATTAAGGGACATCTTAGATTACCACGTTTTATCCCACCCTTTAGGGGTTAGGGTACCCTCTTATTTTCAAAACACAGTTGATTACGGGTAAGTCTTTTGTGTTAAGTTATAACACAACTTAGGCCCTACCTCAGTTAATAGGAATTCATAATTCCTTTAATTAATTAATTGATTAAATATCAATTCGGTGTTTTTTCTATTTCACCATTGTATCTTACACAGAGAAAATTCCTCATGAGTGAATCACTGTTACCTTGTGCAAATACACTGGAGTGTATATAGCATGCACTACATACAAGCAGGTGAGTTTCACGTGTGAAGTGATACATAGTTATTATTATTGTTCCCTTTCAGATAACTTCTATTTCAGAGAAAATGTCGAGACAGTCAGTGGGAAAGTGTGGCCACAAGAAGGATCCTTGGGACACTCACCCAGACTGCCTCATATGTTAAAAGTGCACATGTAAGAATCGTTGTACTTTCTGCACAATATCGACTAATGAAGTCTAGAATCTAGCTGATTTCAGACGTATGTATTGAGGGCAGATGAAACATCAATCCCCCTCATTGTATGATTTTCCAGGTTTTTCTCTTACAGAGCCCCAAGAAGCCCACTGTAAGAAGACTAGTTCTTCAGCTCAGAGGAGCACTCCTTGATCCCAGGAATTTATGGGACCAACTTTTTCGGTGGCCTCTGAGGCCCCTCCAGAAGGAGGGACTGAACGATCGCAGAGTTGATTGCCTTCCTCCAAAAGGAAGGAGAAATTGGCAACTCCTCACGTTCAGGGCAGCGTGTTGCTCCCATCCAAGAGGGAATGGTACATTGCTCACCTCGTGCCCCAGGTAGTGTGTTGCTCCCTCCCATTAGGGAGATGGTGCACCATACACCTCTTATCCACGACAGCGTGTTGCTCTCTCTCTTGCTAGGGAGGTGGTGCACCACACATCTCATGTCCAGGGAACCATGTTGCTTCCTCCCACATGGGAGGTGGTGTACCGCTCCCAACACTTTAGAGGTAGTGTGTTGTGCCCTCCCAATGGGGGGGGGGGGGGGTATCAGCACTGCACCCTTCTGAGTGATGAATCAGCAGAGGATGTGGTATTCTCCAATTATCACTCAGCAGTCTCACTGTATGGGGATAGGATATAGACCGAGTTCCCCTCTCTCCTCCCTCTACCATCCTATCCTGTGCAGGATTGGGAGTCTGTCCACCAGGCTCAGACTAGGGAAAGGGATCGGATTGGTGTCCCCACTTCCCTATTATCCCAACGAACCCTTATGGGATGTTGGACCCTCCACCTCAGGGTCCTTTATGCTCTGGCATATCTTCTGACACTTAATCTTTTGCCACTGCAGCCACTTTGAGGTAGATGCCATTTACTTTAGCACCTCTACAGCA
Organism: Margaritifera margaritifera; assembly: GCA_029931535.1. NCBI lineage: Eukaryota > Metazoa > Mollusca > Bivalvia > Unionida > Margaritiferidae > Margaritifera > Margaritifera margaritifera. The sequence continues at coordinate 690,432 of JAQPZY010001646.1, forward strand.
AATGTATCCGGTGGTACCACTGTTACCACTTTTTCATGCATCTTGGCAGCCACTTACTCTGGCATCTTGGCAGTCACTTAACCTGGCACCTCAACAGCCACCTTATCACCTCTGCAGTCACTTTGGCATCACTACTGCCACTTTCTCAGTCATATATTCAACCACTTTCTTGGGCACCTCTGCAGCCACCAACTTTGGCACCTCTACATCTATTTACTCTGCCACACTAGCAGCCATATAATCTGACAACATTGCTGTCACCTACCCAGGCACCTCCACTTCCACTTAATCAGGCATTTCTGCAGCCACTTTGTCTGGACCCTTTGCTGCCACTTACTTTGGCACATTAGCAACCACTTATTCTGGTATTTTGGCAGACATGCACACAGACAACCTCTAACCTCTTACTTGACAGTATGCTGCCACTTGAGCACCACTGCAACCAATTGTTCTGGTATTTGTAGTGCTAATTGCTACGGTACATCAGCTGCCATTTACTATGGTGGCACCTTGACAGACACCTACATGTACTATTGCATCCTCTAAAGCCACTTAACTTTTGGCACCTCTGCAGTCTTACTCTGGCACCTTTCTTTCCACTTACTCTGATGGCACCTAGGCAGCCACTTTCTCAGGCATCTTTACAACCACATGAGACAGGGTCATTTGGGGAATTTATAATTGAACCCTGTATTCTAAAATATTTTATGTTTATTGTCATAGAAGGGATTAGACATTTATCTTTAAGTTAGCATTTGTGGACAACTGAGACATACTGGCCAAATACTTGTTCATTTTTGTTTTTTTTCAACACTGATTCACCCAAGAATATATCTACTATACATTTTGGAAAACAGAGATATAAAAAAGTGCATGCTGAATTGTGGAAAGAAGCTGGATAATTATAAAGGGCACATATGGCAGATTGGTGAAATTTGCTAAGATAGAACAATTTACAACACTGTTAAACATGAACATTCAGGCATTGAATGGATCTTAATGTAGCTTTGTGTAATTGCATTTAGAATCGATGTAGGGGGTCCAGGTGATTGAGTGGTCTAAGGCGCTCACTCACACATCTCACCTCAGTCCACATGGGTTCAAGTCTCTGCTCCAGCTAGCGTATTTGAGAAAGCTTGCCAGTAGCTTCCAGTGGATCGGTGGTTCTTTCCAGGGTCTTCCCAGGTTCTTCCTCCACCAAATATACTGGCCACCATGTATAGCCTGTCATGTGCTGAAAAATGGCATTAAACCCATAAAACACTTAGAATGAATGTAGCAAATTGTTTGCAGCTGTTGGAGCCTCACAAATGCAAGAGATGAAGATCAGTTATCAGGATCACTCTAGTGGGTTATTAGGGTGAATTGCCCTCATCCATGAAATTTCACTTCAGCATGACAGGAAAGCAGAGTTGACTTTGCCTTTCCATGAATTGGTGCTTCTTCCCCCCTCCCCCATATGGAACCCATGGATGTTCTGTGCAAGTAGTGAATATTGCATGGTTTTTTGTCATAAAACTTATGTTTCTAGGTCTCGAACATGCTTTAAAATCAACTTGTTGGCTAATTTGGTAGTATTGTGTGCCTTCAGATATGCACAGTCATGATTTTGCCACAAACTATACAAAGAGGGAAATACAAAGTTGTTTTTCCCACCCCAAAATCATATAATGTATCAGTACATAAGTTTTGAAAATAAAAACAAAGAGATTAATAAGTTTATCAAATATTTTACCTGAAAATGAAGTGGAATGACATGATTAGTATTGGTCACCATTTTTTTGGAAGAGTGACATATTTACTGGGTCCAATGCTACTAACAAAGTTTTACAGCAGTTGTTCAGATTCAAGATTGGAAGTTTTTAATATTTTCATAAAAATATAATTAGTATTTTGTGTATTTTAATGCTGTTTAACTTGCAGTGTCAGTAAAACACTATCTGTTGACAAACTTATTTTGCCATTACAAAAATTGACCTTGAACTTGCTTTTTCCCATTTTCCCCATCACTGTGCGCTATTTTAAGACAGATGGGAGAAACCACTTTGCAAGAAATTTTTGGTGACCCTCTGAGTAATTACTCTCTGCTCATCCATTATTCCAAGATGCCACTTAAGAAATTATGGTACAATCTAATCACTTTAAATGTCATATTTTGAAGAAACTTATGAAAAATGGATGGAATGCCTAAATAATTGTATGGGAGCAAATCGTTCAGAATTGGTTTTGAAAATAACAGTCTATTCTTGTTCATACCAGCACCATTTATTCAACTGTTATTTTGTAAGTATACATAATGAGAGTGATTCAATGCAGGTTATTCAGAATTATACACTCCATCTAACATTTTTGGTGCATCTGATTTTTCAATAAAAATAGTAACTAATTGCATTGGATTTATGAGACTCTGTCTGTATTTTTTTGATTCCACATAGGGGCATATAGTTCTTGTATTACCCTAGTTCATCTGTCCATATGTCCATACATATGTTCATGTAGCTAAGTTTTGTCTTTAGGTCAGTTTTTAGCTCAGCTTGGATGGTCTGTTGTCCATCATCCGTTACCACAAGTATGTTATCGCTGCTTCTCCTAAACTACCTGGAGGATTGCCATGAAACTTTACACACACATTCATCCCATGGTCTACTTGGTCCTAAATAAAAATGGTGCTACTCGTACATACAATATCTTGTTATCGCTACTCCGTCGGAATGGATGGTCATATCAACATGGGGTTTTCACTGAAAGACTTCGTATAATGTCTAGTTAGTTCTAAATGAAAATGGTGGTGATATGACATCCAATATGGCCACCACAGTGGTCATCTTGAAAATCTTGTTATTGTTTCTCCACCTGAATGGTTGGTCATATCAACATGGGGCTTTCACTAAAAGACTTCTTATGATGTCTAGTCGGTCCTGAATGAAAATGGTGGTGATCTGATGTCCAATATGGCCTCCACCGTGACCATCTTAACAATCCTTTTATTGCTACTCATACATGGATGGTCATATCAACATGGGGTTTTCACCAAGAGACTTCTTATGATGTCTAGCTGGTCTTTAATGAAAATGGTGCCGATCTGACATCCAATATGACTGCTACACAGTGGCCATCTTGAAAATCTTGTTATTGCTGCTCCTCCTGAATGGATGGTTGTATCAACATAATGCGCTCACTAAAAGACTTCTTATGATGTCTAGCTGGTCTTAAATGAAAATGATGCTGATCTGATGTCCAATATGTCCCCCACAGCTGCCATCTTCAAAATCTTGTAATTGATACTCCTGAATGGAAAGTCACATCTTGAAAATATTGTTATCTCTACTTCTCCAAATGGATGGCTATATCAACACTGGTTTTTCACCAATAGATTTCTTATGAAGCCTAGTTGGTCCTAAATGAAAATGGTGCCAGCTGTACATCCAATATGGCTGCCACAACGAGTGTCTTAAAAATCTTGTTATCGCTACTTCCCCTGAATGGATGATCATTATGACTTCGCATTTTCACCAAAAGACTTCTGATGATGTCTTCTTGGCCCTAAATGAAAATGGTGCCAAGCTGACATCCAATATGTGTACCACAGCAGCTAATTTGAACATTTTGTTATCGCTGAAAAATATCAGAGATGGTTTCAATACTTGACAGTTACAAGGAATAAATGTTTTTTTCAAAAAGAATTCCTGGAAATTCTTTTTGGCCAATAAAGTGTTAGACCCTTTGAGGGAGTTTTTAGGCACACTGGTGGGGCATTTGTGTTCCATGAGCATGCTTTTAGTTTGCAATTCTTTGATAGGGTTTCATAATCTTGTGGGAAATATCTGTATGAATTTAATTTGTTTTTTTCAGAAAATAGAATATCATGGAAAATGTAGTAGGCGTTCACTTCGTTTTGAAATTAATGTAGTCATCTAAATCTGAATGTATGGCTAGGTTATCAAAAAGGCAAGGGGAATGTAAGAGTAAGATACCAAAAATGATATATCCTTATTGAAATTTATGTACTAATACTTACTATTGCATTAGTGCTTGTCATAAGAAATGAGGTAGACTTGAATGCCTACTGTGTGCACTGAGTTTTGTGACAGTAGTTTCTATGATATCTTTTTGTGTAAAATGAGTTTTCTATCTCTGATTCATCGCTCAAACTTTAACCAATTATAAAATGAGAGGTAGAGAGAGAGAGAGAGACAGAGAGAGACAACAGTGTGATTGTGTGAGATATGGTAAAATACATATTAAACTTTACTTGTTTTGGCATACAAGAAAGGATTTTAATGCCATAAAATACAGCAGGTGTTTTCCTAGTACATGTACTTCTTTAAATAAACCTATGGAGAGATTGATTGATTAATTTGTGTTTAACAGCACATAGCAATGAAAGACCATTTAGTGCCCAAGCAGTGGAAGGAAAGTACCTTTCATTAGGGACACACCATGGCAACTGACCCAGACTGACCTGGATAGGATTGGAACACAAAACTCATTGAATGTGAGCCTCACAAGCTAACCACTGCAATTTAATAATCTAGACAACCAGCTATTATGTAATTATAATATTTTTTAAGAACTTGCATTTGATTCATTGTTAGAGATTTACCAGTACTTCAGACTAGTTTATATTATTTTCATAATATTGTTTTGTTCTTATTTGATATCTGAACTTTTAAGTAGTCATGAAAATGGTTGAGGTGATTGATTGAGAATTTGGATAATCAGAGAAGTATCCTAGTAGGTTTCAGTAATTTGGGGAATATACACTTGAGGTAAGCAAATAATTTGGATGATGAAATTTAAAATAATGATGCTTTGCTGTATTATAGATGTATTAGTCAAAGACTCCTTTGGCCTGGAGATAATAAAACTGTTAAACTTGAGATTGAGGTTTAGATTTTGTGCCAATGAATCACACATCACTTTACTTTTAATTGGCTAATAGAGAGAACTGAATATCAAAGTCATTCTCAGATTTGTATGATCTCCAGACCAGGATTTGATCATAATTTGATTAACTCAGAAGATGATAGGTAGCATAATATAAAATCAGCAGAGGAAGATTAAGACTGCATGACTAGTGTTCACAGTCCTGTTTTTCTGTAGTGAAATTGTATACCTTATATCAGTTCATTGAACCCCATAGAACAAAACAGAATCCATTTTCTTATCTTTAGATGTGTATTCTTGAGATAAGCGCTTTGCATTTCTGTCTGTTAGTAGTTTAGTACATGTACTTTGAAGCCCTTACTCTGTATTCTTTAAACTTTCTGTTGTTGTTGTTGGGTTTAACGCCATTTCTCAGCACATGATAGACTATACATGGCGGCCAGTATATTTGGTGGAGGAAGAACCCGGGAAGACCCGGCAAGAACCACTGATCCACAGGAAGCGACTGGCAAGCTTTCTCACATATCCAGGTTAGTCAAGCCGAGACTCGAACTCACGCTGACAGAGGTGAGATGTGTGAGTGATCTGTAAAGGCGAGCGCCTTAGACCACTCACCCACCCGGGGACCCTTTAACTTTCTGAGAATGAACTCAGCTGAAAGCCCTTGTCAGAAATGATCATTTGTATTCATCTGCACCATTGAAATTTGTCATAGCAGAAGAGTAGCTCAAGTTCAGAAGATCCTGAAAGTTCCATAATTCTAACTTCATTTTAATTACATTAGTTATTAAATATTGAAATTTTCAGACTTTAACTTGGACTTGATTTTCTTGCTCATAAAGTTTGAAGAATATGGGGCCAAGAATTCCAGTGCCATAAGTTCAAGGGAACCATCTGTAAGAATAAGGCCAATGTCATTTGAGTTTACCACTTTTCCTACAGCCTTGGACAAACTGAAAATGTTGCTGGACAATAATAGTAAACAACAAATGTGTATCTTACCTAGAATCTAGAATATATATATATATATATATATAAAATGAATAAATGTACCTGTTGGATATCTCCTTAGTCATCATTTAACACATCCACTGGAAAGTGAAAGTATTCGTTAGAACAATGTTTGTGACTCAAGACAATCATAGTGTTCCCAGAGCTCAGTTAGGATTAATAGTTGGTTTTTCAAATATACTGTTGTCTGTATTCTTACCAGAAATTAAGAATGAAGGATAGGCTTGATCAATGGTTCTCAAACTTTTTGCAACTGTGGCCGACCCACAGCCCACTTCCAGGTATTCTATGTATGGCTAATATATCACCAGCAGCAAGTTTGATAACCTTTGAGCTAGATTGTAAATTAGATCATCAGTATTGTGCAGTATTATGATGGCTATTAGTCGAGCGATCTTGGATTGAAGGCTATGAAACCCCAACTAGTTTGTACATTTGTATGATTTTGTTTGTGGCATCAAAACTAATCACATCGACACATGTCTTGATCTTACTTCCCATATCTAATATTTATGGGTTACAAGCCTAAGTAAACCTGTTTGAAATTTATAATGGCAATTTTATTTAAGGATCAGTGGGGTGTGTTATGTGCAACAATACTGTCATGTACTTCTGCCATATTCTTTCACAAAAATGTAACTATTTGATGGTTTTGATTCTGATATTTTTTTTTCTCAAAGCAAATTAACATTCACAGGAATCTGTAATCCCATCATTATGTAAGAATCCTTTCCATGTAAGGCCTACATTTTTTAAGTAACCAAGAAACAAAACATTATATTTGATACCTATTTGCCGTAAGGTGTAATGTTGAATTAGGAATCTAAATGCAATAATTATAGATTATAGTGTTGGTGCTGTTCAATATTGTGGGCAAGACCAAAGTATGATATAACTTACAAGCCCCCATGTACTTCGGGAGAGACCAAAATATCCAACAGTACAAAAACTAGTGATAATATCATATATCGCCATGGCAATGTGTTATTGTCAAATTTATTGCAATGACAATATCAGCAAAAGTGTAGATCTGCGATATCAGATTTGAGATACCCTCAGCCCACATAAAATCTGTTTCCATTTCACTGCAATAAAGAACACTAAAGCAGAGTAGCATGTTTACTATAGTCAGCTATCATTAGCTTTAGTAGATATCAATTTATACGTTTGTCAAATATAAATAACAGCAGTCAACAGGGAGTGATCATTGGGGGAAAAATATGGATTTTTTTTACAAATTGTAACCTTGGACTTGGCACTTGGCTAAACATGTCTTTTCAGTGCACTCGGTAATATATCATAAAAATGGTATAAACTTAATGATATTATAGCAACAATATCATAAAAAATAGTGGTAATATCATGATACAACTTTAGGCTTATGTTAACATTACTAACATGCACTATAATTTATTTTTTAAATACTCGTATTATTGCATAGGACATAGACAATTAATTTTATTCCCATAGACTGTAATATTAATGTTTGGCCAAATTACTATACTTTTGTGGTCAGACCTGCAAAACACATTTACATCTTTACACGATCTATCCAATAGGATATTTTAAAACAATAGAATTGATATGCTGCACAACTTGTTTTTGAGCACAATTCCCTTGTAGGTGCCCACTATTAAAATCTGGCCTGGTGGAATCTCCCCATTTACATCCAGTAGTACCAATGCAGCAACAGTGATAAATGGTTTTAGGGTCAAGTCTGCTAGTGCATACAATTTGCCCATACATAGGCTTCTTCTCTGAAAATTACATTAATTTTGTTCTGGTAATTATTTTCAGCCAATCGGTGACCTTCATTCTTTTAAATAACAGTATTTAATTTACCACCAACACATAAACTGGTTCTATAGCTCATAAAATAATTAGTTGCCTGTGACCATTACCCATATTTGTTGAATGATAAATTGTATTTAAATTGGTTTTCCCCAAATCAAAATAAATGCAAATATTCGTATGCAGACATTTTTTTATATTATTTGTGTATGACCTGACATTATTTTACGAACACATGTGTCATGATAGACATGCTGTGAAATCATGTTAAGCAACAGCAAACTTCTTGAATCATACATGTGCCTAATTGCCCAGTAGGTGCTAGACAAGGTACAAAAGACAAAAATATACTGTATCATTTCACTTGATGCATTTGTATAGGATGTCACTTGAAGGGTATTTAATAAGAATATGTACTGCTTAATTACAATGCTTGTATGAAGTACCAGTCAGAGTATTTTTGTTGTTTGTTGCTGGTAGATAGTATATAAACATGATTAGATCGCAGATAAGTACACCACACTTCCTGAGATCATTAGAGTGCAGTATCTCCATGCACGTACAGTACTTGTTATTTAGAAATCATGTTGCCTCAGTCACTTTTTAAAGAAAAAAATACTTGAGAAACAAATGCACCTGTACTGCTTATATTCTCAAGAGAAAAAAAAGAGTGGAGAAAAAAAGTGGAAACTTTTCATGACCTCTACAGTAAAACATGGCCATTATTATGACTCTTAATATTAAGACATCTTACAGATCTACCGTATATACTCACTACAAGTCCAACTGCAAACTGCACAGACCCAGATCTGCCATCACATAATGTGCCATCAGAGTTGGGTCTGTGTAGTTTGTTAGGAGTAATCAGTAGAATAAACAACATAGACCCTTCAGATTGGCCCCATTATGCGACAGCAGATCAGGATTTATGTTGTTTGCAGATGGACTTATAAGCAAGTAGATTATCAGTGTACTAAACTTCAATTTCTCCATTATATCATATTAATTTATATTTGTGTCTTGTAATTATATTAACAACATATAATCCATGCTTTCAGTGATTGACAAGTAAGTTATATGATATCTCCAACAGGATTACATACCCTTTTTCTAAAATATTAAAGAAACAATTAAAAGGTGGCAAAATTAAAGTTGGACATTGTGAAAAGAAAAATAAATTAAGATCCATTCATGTATATGCAACTGCAAACAGCATTGACCCAGATTTGCTATTGCACAATGTGCCATTAGATCAGAATCTACATTGTTTCATCAGTAGAGTGGGCAGCATAGACCCTGATTTGCTAGCATGTTATACAGAGTTTATTGTTGGATGCATAATTGTGTCATTGATGCTAATGTCAAAACATCATGCCAAAAAATGAACAGAATGCCTGAAAATCACGCATCACTTTTGCGAGCATACCATGTTTTACTTTGTTAAATCTCCCCTTTATTTAGAACTCGCTGCCTTTTTTTTTTTGATTGATGGGTGGGGGTGGGGGGTTGTAGTTGTAATCCAGAAGGTTGGATAGTCAGTATAGAGCAATAAGTTATTATTAAATCAGTTATCAACAGCCTTAGTGCAAAAAGGAGATTAAGTACATATTTTCAGTGATCCTTAGATTCCATTTGCCTTCTTTTTTGTTCTTCAATATAACACTTCTGGGGAGCCATACAAGTATACAGTGATATAGATGAGGTCATAATAGTGTACATTATATGGAAAAATATAATTCATCCAATATAATGAGACCCATGTCTATACCTAGGACTGTGTTATACTGAGGTACTTTACAGTGAGGAACCACTGTAAATTTACAGTTCTGTGGCATCTTTGTACTTATAGTATTGTTTTGCTTTGCAGTCACAAATGTGAAGCACAGATCATTAATTTTACTGATTGGAATTGGGGGAAAGAAATGAGTTCATTGCTTTTCCAATATACATATGCATGCACAGGTCATGATAAAATGCTGCAGTGATTTAATTAACAGACTGGTGATTAGATTGTTTCGAGCACCATATAAAAGCAACCAGTAGCTTGGCATTATCTAGTTACCAGACACATTTTGGAAAACTGTACAACATTGAATTCTGTTTTCTACTTCTCTTCATATTGTTAATAACATTTAATGACAATGGAATCAGCTCAGCATGAACTCCATGGAACCCTTTTAAAATAGGAAAATAAATTCATAGATTATGCAACTATTGGGATTCAGTTGTTTCTTTGCTTATTTAAAACATTGCTTACACAGTACATAGAGTTCAAGTTGATAGTTCCTCACTATAAAGCCCCTTGGTATATTGCTCCCCTCAATTGATAGTCATGGGTATGATACCCTCCCTGTCCAGCCCCGATCCGTTGTCTCGTGTCTTTGGGAAAGGCACTTAGCCCCCATTTCCTCAGTATGATATTGCCAGTAATGTGTTAAAAGTGCCATTAAAACCAATAAAAAAACCTATTAACAGTCAGGTTATAAGTCGTGGATTCTATTAAATTGGTTACATTTTGGTATATTATTGCCACACAGTTTATTTCAATTCATTTTAGTTCTTGGTATTTGAGAAGCAATTATAATGTAGTTTTCCATCATTGCACTGCATTAAGCTGTGGAGTACCAGTATGTTATTTTCAGAAGGTGTATCAGCCGTTTTGAGGCATATGTACTCTGAATCTATATAAGAAAGGACATCTGATTGGCCAAAATGACACAATGATGTACTGCTGATGCAGCACTAAAATATTGTATCATTTCAGTGTAGGTGCGGCAGCAGTTTCAGTTGGCTAAGAAGGTGTCAATCCCGGACCATTGCAATTGAAAATTTTTAAAAAATGTTATGTATTATGATTGGTAATGTGATTAGAGTCACAGAATTTGCATCTGAAGAATTTGGCAATAACTGTAATTGCTAGGTAGTAGGCAAGGTTCAGTACACATGTAAGGGAGGCAGCTTGTTACAGCACTAGCTTGTCCAGTTACAGGTCTCACACAACTATTTGAATTTAATCTATCATATAAAATATTTCCAAAAATTAGAAAAAATGCTTCAAAATTCTTCTGTACCTCAGTTTGCAAATTGTTCCTAGACACATAAAATGTCAAAGAGAAAAATATATGTTGTGTAGTACTTAAATGATGTTACAGCCTCTTCAAATGGTCCACCATCAAAAATGCAAGTAAACATGGGACTAGAAGTGTCTTTTTTTTTCTCTCTTCACTTTGAAAAAATGCACATCCATAATTCTGATAGCCTGTCAGGTACCAGTGCCACAATAAAATGGTAAAACAGTATAAATATTTCCCAATAAATGAAAAAAATTAGAAAGATTCATTCTAGGCACTAAAAAAACCCACTAGATAATGTTTTCTGTCAGCATGTTTTGAGGGTTACCAGGAAACCGCATTGCATTAGTTGCATCATATCAAAAGTGCTTGTATGTGACTAAAGTTAGGCTAAATGTACCGGGTATTGGCAAATTGTTCTGTTTAAGAGGAAATTAAATCCATTCAGTGATGTTTCACAATATAGGATTTCCTTTGTCCTAGAAATCCAGTTACGCTCAACAATGACAAGACATAACAATATCCCACCAAAAGTTATCCCACACCAATTCAACACAAAAAGAATATTCTTGCTTCAGATAGCCGCAGTAGCACAGTTGATAGAGTGTCTGGCTCATTATCCAAGGGTTGCAGGTTTGTTATTCATTGAGGCCAGTCCAGGTCAGCTGCCTCGATGTGTCCTTAGGAAAGGCACTTAGCTCCTGTTTCCTCAGCATGATGTAACCAGTAATGTGTTAAAGGTGCTATTAACAAACAAACGGTCAAATAGATTACCTCACGTACTTCTCTTGCCCCTTACATATAAAGTTTTACAAAAGGTATTTTTCTTTCCAAACCAAACAATGAATTGAATATATCAAAGCCTTTGAGCCTTTTGGAAAGGTAATACTTGTTAAATAGCCTATTATTTTTGTGTTTTGTGACACAATCTTCCTTGAACATACCTTGTTATAAGGTGTCTTGAATAATAAAGTGGGTCACTTGTGACTCCCATGAACAGTGTTATAATGAGGGAGTACAGTATGATTTGGTTTAGTGTTTTACAGCATAGAAACACATGTAGGTTATTTAGTGCCTAGATAATTGGAGCAAAATGCCTTGTCCAGAGACATACTACAGTAGACAAACTGGGCTTATCTGATGGTAGGATTCAAACTTGAACCTTTTCAGTTGTGAGTCCAGAATACTAACCAGTGAGCCACCATGACACCTGGGAGCACTGTATTTTGCTGCATCCCAAAATTTTGTGTAATCAGAATTTGTACATGTATTTTTATAAGTGATTTTATTCTACTGTAGTTGAACACTTAAGTTATCATTTTTAAAGCTTAATACAGTGTGTATTATCTACCACTTTTGTTGGTGTATATACAAATTCCCTGTCTCCATGCATACAGAACGATAAACTTTCTTTTCTTGCAGGTTAAATGGCTAGAACAGCAAGTTGGCAGACGTCGGCTAAAACGGGGCCTTAGGGAATTTAATGATCCCAAGTGGTCAAGAATGTGGTATCTGGTAAGTTATTTGTCAGATTTCATGTTTGCTACACCCCTCTGCACTGGTTCAAATTTCCGATCCTTCAATCATCGATCAATATAACCTCTGCCAAGAGACAGGCCTGTTTGATATTTTTCAGTTTTAGAATTGTGGTGAAGTTAGGTTTTCATCTAGACAATTAGACAATCAAGTTGCAGAAGACAATTAGTCAATAAAGTTGCAGAAGACAATTACCCAATCAACTTGCAGCTAAGATACCGATGTGTAACTAATGTGCACAAACCTTCACAAGACACATGCCATTATAAGGACTACATGTATATTTAATTGAAAAAAGACATTTCCTTGTTTTCAGTTCAGTGGGACATTATATATCTCAAAACATAAACAAAACAATGGATGTTGATTTTATGAGCATGTATACGTACTTGAAACGGCATGAATTACCAGTCTATTTATAGTAACAATAAAGTACACTAATATCAGCCAGTAAAATTTTGTATAAGCAACAGTTTGGCTATTAGTACAATCGCACTTCTTCCCATGTTATAGGAAAGATCTGCTGAGTTCAGTATCTAAAATCACTACCTGATATATCAATGCCTGTTTAGACAGAGACAGATGCTGAAATTGTGAGCTTTTGTCTGATTGTAATAGCAGATAGCTAGACATAAGTATCACACAACAGCAGCTGCAACCACAGCACTGTACTGTCAACTTTTAAGGTTTTGTGTTAAATTTTGTTTCAAGTGATTATACCATACTTTGTAGTGCAGAGGCAGGCAAGATGTAGAGCCTTTGTACAAATAGTCCAGACCAAATTAGGTTTGGGGTCTGGACAAAAATATTTAGGTCAGTTAAGTTCTATAGCCAGTGGGGCATACCCCTACTGTTTACATGTAGTAAATCTGGTATGGTACTTAATTGCCATGAAAAATAGAACACCTAAGGCAGTCTATAAAGGAATTGGGACTGGATCATATTTCTGATACTATTCCCAGAATAGGTAAAAAAATAGTCCAGACCAAATTGTTATGTCCAAATCAAATCCGTTTACATACCTTATTACATCCAGACCATAGATTGAACCAAAATTAGGTCATGACTTCTTTCTGTATGTAAAATGGGGACCTGATCACATTTATGTTCAGATTTTAACTTCCGTTACCAGCACAAATCCAGCCCTCCCTAAAAAGATGAAAATAGTATCTTAGGAAATGACCTCTTCCAAGGTACCATTATAACAAACTCCCCAGTAGGTGGATACCCATATAGTGGATGTTTATTAGTTTAAGTTGCACTCTGAATAAGTAACTTCTTATCTGTCACCCAGTGCCCCCTGAAAATCCATTGGACATTTTTGCTTTTTCTTGACCATCCATTCTCATCGTTAGTATATTTATCATTTTTTTATATCTTTTCTAAGCTTCTCCATGTTTATTTTTCAATTTTTCTTGTAAATTTTTCAAAGTTTGTGCTCAGTGCAAACTTGGTTTCTGACCATGCCATTTTTTTTTAGCTCTACTGGGTCATAGACTAGAAGAGCTTATGGGATGACCTGTTGTCTGTCATCTGATGTTCATCCATCCATTAGCACAAGTTGATCCGTCCATTACAACAAGTTTGTTATCACTACTTCTCCTAAACTACCTGGAGGGTTGCCGTGAAACACATTCATCCCAAGGTCTAGTTGGTCCTAAATCAAAATGTTGCTCCTCATAAATCCAAGATGCCTGCCACAGTGACCATCTTAAAAATCTTGTTATTGCTACTCCTTCTGAATGGATGGTCATGTTAACATGGGGTTTTCACTAAAAGACTTCTTATGGTGTTTAGTTGGTCCTAAATATAAATGGTACCGATCTTACATCCAACATGGATGGTCATATCAACATGGGGTTTTCACTAAAAGACTTCTTGTGATGTCCAGTTGGTCCTAAATAAAAATGGTGCCGATCTGATATCCAATATGGCCACCATGGCAGCCATCTTAAAAATCTTGTTATCACAACTCTGCTTGAACAGAAAGTCATATTGACTTCTTATGATGTCCAGTTGGTCTTAAATGAAGATGGTGCCGATCTGATGTCCAGTATGGCCGGCACAGCAGCCATCTTGAAAATCTTGTTTTGCAACTCCTCTGAATGGAAAGTCATATCTTGAAGATATTGTTATCTCTACTCCTTTCCAAATGGTTGGTTATATCAACATGGGGTTTTCACAGATATACTTCTTATGATACCTAGTTGATTCTAAATGAAAATGGTGCCAGTTGTGCATCCATTATGATTGCCATGATGACTGTCTTAAAAATCTTGTTGTCACTACTCCCCCTGAATGGATGATCATTATGACATGGGGTTTTCACCAAAAGACATCTAATGATGTCTAATTTGTCCTAAATGAAAATTGTGCCAAGCTGACATTCAATATGTGTACCCAGAAGATAATTTGAAAATCTTGTTATTGCTGAAGAATATCAGAGATGGTTTTAACATTCGACAGTTAAAAGAAAGAAATGGTCTTGAATTCCTGGAAATTCTTTTCACCCAGTTGAGCATCAGTCCCTTCGAGGAACTCTTCTTTGCTTTCTTCATCTCCAATACTCAGATAATTAAGTATTACTGACATCTTTTGAATTAAAACTTAACTTGTTGTTGTTTTGATTCATATTAAATAGAAACTGACTGGGCAGGTGAAGTATTGCTGTTTTAATTTGTGTTCAGTCAAGTATTTCAATGCCTTGTTGATCCACAATGGCCAATTAGAGTTCCTGGCTCTTGGTTGGTCCATGGTGACTAGACTGGGAGTTTTACCCAGCCTAGAGAAATCAGCTGGTTCCATCTCAAGATTTCGCATGTGGGGATGAATTTCCGCATGAACGGAGGATTAGTCCCACTGGACAGAGTAGACAAAATCCTGACCCTGTTGGAGGCACTGAGAGCCAAGACCACATCGACTCATATATTTCTTTCTCTTCTGGAGACCTTGAACACTGCAGCAGACCTGGTTCCCTTTGTTGGATTGCATTTGCATATGGCAAACTGGAAATCACACAGGGATCATCTGAATGTTCAGATTTCTCTAGGTCAGGATTTCACCATCATTTGATTTGGTGGACAAATCAAGACCAGTTTCTCGCCGGAGTCCCCATGCATGCCCCAGAACCCCACTTCTGTCTGTTTGCAGATGCATCAGATTCAGGGTTGGGTGCTCATCTGGAGCCAGCAGGACTTCAGGGTTCATGGTCTCAGGAAGAATCTATCCTCCACTTCAACAATTTGGAAATGAGGGAAGTGTTTCTTAGCCATCAGGGGTGCATCGACAAAATAAGAGGTCATTGCATGATAGTCTCCTCCTACAACATGTCAGTGGTAGCGTTCCTCAGGAGACAAGAAGGCACACATGCACCTTTCTTTCTGTGTGGAGGTTTGGAGCCTCCTCTGCTGGGCAACCTTGGAAGGGATTACCCTCTGAGTTCGCCACATACCTGGCAAAATGAATATTTTGACGGACAGTCTGTCAAGGAAGGGGAAGATAGTCCTCATGGATTGACTATACACCAATCTGTAGCAGATTCCCTGTTCAGACTTTGTGGGACACCATTGGTGGACTTGTTTGTGACAAGGCTAAACAACAAGCTCCCTTTTACGTTTCCCCAGTTCCCAACAAGAGAGCCTAAACTGTGGACACTTTCAGCCTTAATTGGGATCGTCTGTTCACTTATGCCTTCCCATCCTTCAGGATGGTCCCACTAGTACTTAAAAAAGTAAGGGCCTCCACTCCTCAGCTCCTTTTGATAGCCCTTCTGACCCCAGCAATCTTCTCAACTTACTGGTGGACCATCCCAGAACATTACCTGAGAGGAGGGACCTCCTGTTGCAGCATAGAGGATCTCTTCTACACAGCAGCCCACAGATTTTTCACCTTCACACTTGGCTCATCTCAAACGATCTCTCTGCCAGAACAAGTTTATGAGTAAAGTTGCAGAGTGTATCATTAAAGTCAGGAAACACTCTACATCCAAGGTCTATGATGTCAAGTGGAGAATCTTCTGTGATTGGTGCAGTACGAAACATGTTAATCCTAGCCATCCTTCTATGAGTGCAGTGGCTGATTTTCTTCCCTTCCGCTTTGAAGAGAAACAATACTCAGTTTCTATCATCAAGGGCTATAATACAGCCTTTTCCAACACACTAAAAGTTTCTACAGGTCCGGCCATCGGTTCGGATTCTCATATTGCCAACCTGATCAGGTATTTCGAGCTGCAGAGACCAGTGTCTCGCTCGCTAACGCCTAGATGAAATTTCTCATGTTTTGTGGTTTTTAACAAAACCCTCTTTCAAACCTTGGGTGAAGCTTCTCTAAAGAATCTTACCCCCAAGATGGTTTTCCTGCTCTCCTTGGAATCCATGAGATGCAGGAGCGAGCTTCATGTCCTATTCATAGAACCCAGCTGTTCAATGGCAACTATGAGTCGGTCTCCTTTGCAAACTAGTTTTTTTTTTTATAGCAAAAACCAGCTTCCATCGGTAGTGCCACTTCCTATACAGATCCCCAGTCTCAGTCATATCTTGCTGGGGATGATCAATTTAGAATTTTATGCCCAGTTAGGGCTTTATGTTTCTATTTGGCAGCCTCTAAAGGGAGAAGAAATGGTAGGAAGCATTGATTCCTCCCTGTTAAGGGTTCGGCTGATATTTCAGCTTCCACTGTTTTGAGGTGGATTGTCATGACAATCTAGAGAGCTTATCTGTCCTAACTGAGAGGGGCCTTTCAGTCGTGAAGATTAAAGCCCATGAGGTTCATGCAGTAGCTACCTCATGCGTTTATCTATCTCATTCAACTTTTGGAGGATGTGATGAAAGCCACTTTTTGGCGATCTCACACTACCTTCTCTTTCTACCTTTGTTCCTTGGCGTACCAAAGTGAAGGCATTTTTTCTCTAGGGGCCATAGTCGTGGCACAAAAAGTGGCCCAAGTGGATATCATCTACTTCTGCCATAAGGGTGAGTATTTCCTTGTTTTTCTTGTCCAGTATTTGGGATCAGCCATCCTCAGAACTGGCACGTTCAGCAACACAATAGCAACAGGTTAAGTATTGTTGATTTAAAAATGTTGTTTTTTGGGGAGGTACTCCTCCTGAACAGAAAGTCATATCAGCATGGGGTTTTCAAGAGAAGATTTCTTATGATATCTAGTTGGTCCTAAATAAGGATGGTGCTGCCGGGACATCCAATATGGCCACCACAGCAGCCATTTTGTAAACTATGTTATGGCTACTCCACCTGAAAAGATGGTCATATCAACATGGGGTTTTCATTCAAAGACATCATATGATGTCTAGTTGGTCCTAAATGAAATGGATGCCAATCTGGCATTGCTACTCCTCCTTAACAGAATGTCATATTGACATGGGGGTTTTGACCGGAAGAGTTCTTATGGTGTCTAGTTGGTCTTAAATAAAAAATGTGCTGATCTGCTTTCCAATATGGCAGCCACAGCCACCATCTTGAAGATCTTATTGCTACTCCACCTAGATGGAAATTCATATGAACATTGGGTTTTCACCAGAAGACTTAGTATGATGTCTAGTTTGTACTAAATGAAAATGGTTCCAATCTGACATCCAGTATGGCCACCATGGCAGCTGTCTTGAAAATCTTGTTATTGCTACTCCTTCTAAATAGAAAGTCATATTGACAGGGGGGTTTTCACCAGAAGATTAATTATGATATCTAGTATGAAAATGATGCCGATCTTGTCTGGTCATATCAACATGGGCTTTTCACCTAAAGTTTTCTAATGGTGTTTAGTATGTCCTATATGAAAATGGTGCTGATCTTACATCCAGTATGGCTGCCACAATGGCTAATTTGAAAATCTTATCACTCAAAAATCTCAGAGATGGTTTTAGCTCTAAGGAGTTAAAAAGAAGAAATGCTTTATCTTCAATTCCTTGACATTCTATTCAGACAGTAGAGCATCAGTTCCTTTGAGGGACTTGTGTTTCCCTTAATACTAGAATATTTTGTTTACATATTTCTGTGCAGTTGCCACTTATATTATGCCAATTTTACTTATTTTCTCACCTTGTAAGCTGGCTTTTATTGTAGTTATTGTCTTAGTTACTTTCTCATTGTCATTTTAGGACTTGATGGAAACTAAATTCACTTAGTGAAAGAGATTAAAGTTCTTGAGAGATATACACAATGTATACCTGTCATGCATGAAGTGTTCTTTCTCTAATCATTTTGGTATCTGCATAGCATGGTGGGGAAAGTTTCTGGGCAGGTGGTCATAAAGAAACAATTTAAAAGCAAAGATTAGCGTGCAAAATTGAAGTCATCAGAGACAGAGATTCAGAATCTTTATTAACACAGAATCAGTAGTTAGTGTTGTGGGGAATGCAGCCGATGCCAAAATAACACTGTCTTTGCTGACAGTGACTATTGTTTCTAGGCAATTACAGGATTAACTCCCTCTTCTGAAAGCATGAACATGGAATCACAGATGAAGAGGATTCTTGAGAGGGAACTTGACAAATGCTCGTTTCAGGTGAGTTTCTGTTCACTTATCGCCATGCATATTGCAGTGGAAATAAATCCTGGGGAATGCTCATTAATACGTACTCACACACATATCCCAGAGCAGGACCCTAGTGCCTGTAAATCCTGGTACATGGGATTGCAGCTGACCTCTGGAAGATTTCTGCCAGCCTGTAACCCAAGAGACATTTTCCATATCAGTTACCAGCCACATTGTCCAGCTGGCTGGCAGGCCTTCCTGCCTGTGGATTGGAGGTCAATATCGACAGTGAACTGGGCCACAAAACAGCTGATCATGTGGTCTTTTGGTTATTATGTGGACACACCCACCCAGTCCATCCAAATAACCAGTCCATCACCATCCTGGCTGGCATATTCTCTTTTTTAAACATCTGCCAATTCCATTGCTGGCCCCCTATTTCATGGCTACTATGACCAGCATATATCGGCATACAGCCATTAATGATTCCACTTCATCTCTTCCAGTGGGTATGATCATCACCAGTGCAGAAGAAGGGGATAACCTTGAGCAAGTTCAGAATCCAGGTCAGGGTATGAAATTGACCGAATTTGTCTTCATAGTTGAGGTAGATGAGATTTACTGCATTCTGTCTCCGAGTGATTGCTAATTCCCTCCATTGTATGGACAGGCATATAATGTTAAAGTCTCAGTGTATCAAATTATGGAGAAGATCATACACCTGTCTGTTTAGTACCGCAGTCACTCAAGATTAGTGAAATTGTTGAATGCTTATTGGATGACTGCTGCCAAAAGAAGAATTGAGCAAACTCCAATCAACAAAGTCCTTATGCTTTTGATGACAAAAGCCATACCAGCAAAGAAAATCCTCAAGCTAATGAGAGAAGTTGCCCAGTTTCTCCTTTCCCAAGACTCGAAGCAGACCTCAATGACTCATCGCTCCATCTGCCCACCGTCAATAGTCCAGTAGGTGCCATATTTCTTCACTTTTGATGGACTTGGATGGAACTATTCCCTAACAAAGAATGGGTGATCCAATTTGTTCAGAGGGCTAAAGATTTCTTTTGTCAATCACCTGTCAGTTTGACCTTTCCTTCCATGATGATGTCCCAACTTATTCTGAGAAGTTGCTATTGTTGGAGAAGGAAAGTCAAACCTAAGTCCGGTGGTGAAGATTGTCAGTAAAATCAGACTCCGCAGGCTTGTACTCTTATCTGTTTCTGGTACCAAAGGCAAGTGGCATGTTGCAACCTGTTGTGAGGCAGTTGGCTTGGCTGATTCTTAGTTGCATCCAAGTTCAGCATGGAGATGGTCCAGCCAGTCTGTCATTCCAAGAGGAGAGATGAATACACAGTAAGTCTAGACCTGATTGATGATTATCTTCACATCCCTATTCATTTCCTTGTTCTGCAAGTACCTCAAGTTCGGTTTATGAGGAATAATTTATGTTTCACATGCTTCCATTTGGGCTCTGCATCAATCCATAGTTGTTCCCCAAAGTTATCAACTCTGTCATTTCCCACTTCCAGTCCACATCATATGTGGCAACAGCAGAATATTTGGACAAAAGTACATAGTGAGTAAAATTCTTCTAGAAGACATGAGCAAGCTGCCCACTCTTCTTTTCCATCTTGGATTTCTAGTCAATAGGGAGAAGTCAGATATTTCTCCCTCCCAACATTTCTTACACTTGAGTATGACTTTCTAACTCGCCTCTATCTTGTTTTGCCTCCCCTCCAAATCAACTGCCTGCATCATTGAGCTTACCAAGTCTGTCTCCATCAGAACCTAGATTTTGGTGAGGGAGTTTTTGCAACTTTTGCGACTGTTTAGTGTGTGACTTCTGACCTACTCCATACGGGCATACCATTTATATGCCCACTTGAAAGCCAATTTCTGGTTGTTTGGATCAGCACATTATTATCAAGACAGAAGTAAAATCTTTCCTGCATCAGAGGCAGAACAAGGATTGACTGTCTGCAGGAGTACCTCTGGAGTATCCCTAACCAGAAGTGACAACCTGTATGGATGCCAGCACACAAAGTTAGGGTGCCCATCTGTTGCCTTGCTTCACCACAGTTAGCGGCAACTGGAGCCCACATGAAAAACTTCAACACATCAATATTTTAGAAATGAAGGCCATAATCAAGGCATTTGACTTCTGGCAGTCCCTGCTCAGCAGCAAGGTAGTTCTCATCATTATTGACAGTACAGTGGTAGTCAGCTACTTCCACAAACAAGTGAGAACCACATCTTTGTGTCCTAGTGTTGAAGTTTCTTCACTAGTTCTTCAGTTTAAAGTAACAGTCCAGATATGGTGCCCAGGAAGACTCGCCATTCTGGCAGATTCATTATTGAGAAAGGGACGAACCTTGCCCACCAAATGGTCCCTTCATTGGTCAGTGTTCCATTGGATCTGTAACCTGTGTTGCCATCCAATAGTCTGCTTTATTGCAACCAGGTGTAATCACAAACTGCCCACTTTAGCCCAGTAGCAGTTCCAGAAGCCTGGGCAGTGGACTTTGTGCTGATCAGCTATAAGGAAATCCCCAGTTCTGATTTCCAGATTGATTCAGAAAAGCAGGGATCAGAATAGCAAAATAGTTCTGATTGCCCCCCAGAGATGGGACAAGTTCTGGATCAACAATATCCCTGATCTCATGGTGGTCTGAATCAGGTAGCCATCTACCAGAAACAGGGGAGGTAATTATAATGGTATCTTAGAAGAATTCCTTTCCTTAGATACTATTCTTAATGTCTATATGATGTATTGCTGGGAAAGACAGGCATTTTTGTGTGTTTATGGAGGGCTGGATTGGGGGCAGGGGGGAGGAGCAGAAGTGACAAAAAATCTTAACATAATTGTGATCAGGTAAGTATTCTCACATAAACTAAATTTATTGGATCAAGTTCCCTTTTCAGTGATTTATATAAAAAAATGTGTCCAAATTACAATTAACAAGCATGGTTCATCATTCATTGCTGGGGAAATTAGTTATGGACTGCAAGAGCAACTTTTTATGCACTAGGGATTTAAGCTAGTAAATTGTAATATTTAATTGAACAATCACTTCAAAAGAAATATGGGTAATATACAATTCTTTTTCTCTCTGCTTAGGGATCCTACTACTCACTTGATATCATACTTTCACAACTTTATGCAGAACTCTAACAATGAAATGTGCACCTTGTTATACAATATAGGTATTATACACAGTTTGTTGTGTGCAAACATTTGCTGGAGTATGATAGAAGAGTTTGAGCCCTAGCATTCAGACTTTTTTCCCAAGTGCTTTGGCAAACATTTGCACACGGCAAATAATGTATGATTGATATTCTTACATGAACAATTTTTAAGTACACGTACATAAATTATAAACCAAATACCAAGAAAAAGCACAGTTCAATCGAGAATTCAGGGATATAATGGCCCCTTTATATTTTCTGAAGGGGGCCGGTTAAGATTTTGATGGGCCAATATTTTGCGTGGTTTTGTGTATTTTTTAAATTGGATATATATGCTTTTGGTTTTTAGTAATTTCACACTATGCAATTCATAATATTGAATGCAAAATAAATCAACATTAAAACTTCATTCTTCATTTGAGTCAAAGCATTGTGTGATATCATCTGTATTCAATGTGGTCATGTAGGTGCCTTCATTGGCCTTAGATAAAATTTAATACTGCTATAGTTTTACCAAAGCCTGTTCTTTCCAGGTTGTCGAGTGAACTCTACCTTGGTCATCAGCACAAAACTTCCAGACAAAAATTATTGATCACTATGGGCTTTTAAAATGGTGACTGGGCTCTAAACTAGGTCAATAAAAAGAGAATATCGGGTTTAATCATTACCACTGCAGTGTAGTACAAATATTTTCTAATATGAGGGGTTTTCATTGTGACATAGTGGGCTACATTCAATGTCTTACACTGGATCACTCCTTTTGTTTGGCCTTGTCAAAATATGTCAATATACTTTAATTTCGTCCGATGTATATCCTGGAGTGGTTTTATAATGATTTTGCAAGGAATATTGATCGACCAGCAGCGAAATAAACTAAATAATTGCAATTGAAAAGTAAGTGTAATCCAATTAAAAAAACTACGCTGGTGGACCATGTCTTATTGACAATTCTTCACTCAATGGGAGGATGTATTCACATCGAATGGACGAGATTTTTCGACACAAAAAAGTGAAAGCTACCCAAAAGCGAATGGTAAGTATTGCACAATTAAAATTAGTTTTACTCCCCACCCCCCACCCCCACAAAAAACTACATTTTCCTTTTAATAGCCCTTCCACAAAATCGCATAGAATATGCATAATAACAATCCTCAACACATAAGTGTCTTAATGGATGTTCATCTGCTTCCAGTGCTTGCGTCTACTATTTTCTGATCATACAATTCACATATATTGTGTTAACTGTGTTCATCTGAATGTACGGAAGATATCAAGGGTCCAACATTCATTTGTTTTTGTTTAATAGGTCCAGTGTATTAATAGTCTATTTTCAGTATTTTAAGGATTGATGATGATGATGATGATGATGATGTTTTGTATAATCAATGCATATCATACAGATTATATATGTATCTATCACCGTGTGTCTATCTGACTGTCTGCATATTTGTATTCAATGCATTCATGAAAAATTATATATCTTTCTGTTTGCGTATCTCACTGTCTCATTTGTGCAAGTGTGGGATCAAATTGATCTTCTTTTTATGATAAATGACCATAAAAGAATGGATTACATGATACAGATAAATTAGAAAATAAGTAAATCTTTGAAATTTTCTTAATTTGACAACCGTATCCACTAAAGTACATCAGGAACTAGCAAAAGTGGGGAGTGATCACATTGGATATCCTAGTGACGATACAATCAGAAGACGACATGAACGCATTTTTGACGCAACATTTACCTGGTATGAATTACAGAAATAATAATAAACAGAACAGTTAACTTTCAAGCTGAAGATAATGCAATGAAAAAGACATAAAAAATGAGAAATAGATTACATTTTTATGGTAGTACAATTTATTTGACAGCGATTCAATCCATTTACAGTTGAAATATTTTTAAGTTGATTTTTTTACTTAATGAAATATGTAGGTAATGTGCACATTTTGCCATTATTCCAGAAAAAATGTTGACAACTGGTTAGATGAGTTTAATATACATGTACTCAATACAGCAAAAATTAAATTGATTTCCTTGCTTTTAAAAAAGATATGGGGACATCAGATAAATGGTGTTAACTATGGAGTCAGCACTTCTTCGCTCAAAAAAAGGAAATATCTTATTGTTTTCTTTGAAAGATAATAAATATATATCCAAAAATCTTGATAAATGTAGGTGCACATCTTGTATAATAATAGCATAAACATTAGTGCAAAAATAGGAGGGGATAGGCTAGTAGGTACCACAAGCCCACATGACCTGTATGTCTTGTACTTCAGTAATTGAAAGCAAAATTAGATGTTTATGATGGATTGCCAGTGAAAAATAGTCAGGCCTAATATAGAAGTAAAAAAGTTGTTCAGAATTTTACAGTGAATTAAATTACGTAAGGTACTTTACTTTTGTGCCAGCCAGTATGCTGCTTTCCTTACTCACTTTTGTAGTGTTCTTTTACTTAAACAAAGGTTTTAAATAGCAACCTGAATTTGTTTTTACAAAGGAAACAACTAATGGTATATAAATGAGAATCATTTTATGTATATCTGTCTATAGTCAGATATAGTCAGATATACAACTTTTGACTTTGACAATGTTCATGCCGTGGTTGTAGCAAGCCGTGATGCATGAACTGCTGACTTGATTACTGGTACCAAATTTCTGTCCAAAACTTCATTTTATTTGGTTCCAGTGGTGGACAGAATGAAAAGAGGGAAGCCCCTTTAGACAGCGTCAGTTTGATTTATTAATTGGGGAGATTTTCCACCATAAAGCTGTTAGCATGTTAGAAATGTATGTATCGTGAACCCATCTATTTGAATGTGGTTGGAATGGTTTGCATTTATCACTATATTAAATATGAATTCTCTGGCATCAAGCAGTATTGCCAGTCTAGCTAAACCATCAGTCAAATGCTCATCTACATAATACACATCACTGATAGAAGGCTGAATTCACAACCAAGAAAATTACAGGTGCAGAGACAGGCATTGGTGAAAAAATGCAGACTGGACTGAACCCTGAAAAAAGAAGTCTTTTCAGCATGTATGAAAATCTGACTGAGCAGCACATGCAGTTCCAATTTTGTGACAGCCAGTGTTATAGAAATGCACATGTCAAACCAGCTTGTGGGGTTTAGCGCTATTTTTCAGCACATGATAGACTATGCATGGAAGCCAGTATATTTTGGTGGAGGAAGAACCCAGAAGGATCCCAGGAAGAACAACCCACCCACGGGAAGCTACTGGCAAGCTTTCTCACATACCCAAGTTGGCCAAGCTGAGACTTGAACTTGCACAGAGAGAGGTGAGATGTGTGAGTGATCTCTAAGGGTAAACGCCTTTGACCACGTGGCCACCTGGGACCCCATCAAACCAGCTTAAACTGGCCAGAACTGTGTATTGTCAGGGAGCAAGTCACAAAAAATGATGTTGTCATTATGATGAATTCACATAATTTATTAATTATGCTCAATGATGATTGACTACCATGATTTACATTGGTTAGGCAAGAAAGCTAAATTTACCAGTACTTCTAACTTTACATTGAAATTGAGAAAAATGAAATCATGACAACACAAGTAATAAAGTTAGGAATTAGGAAAAATTTTGAACGTGCAAAGCAAAATGTGTGCAGCTTGATTAAAAACTTTAAAAAATTAGATTTCATCAAACTTTTTGGCTTCAAAGTAGTTTTCATTCTTATAATTGAAAAAGAAAATAGAGACAAGGTCTTGACACCTACCATATATACTCACTTGTAAATCGAGTCCAACTGCAAACTGCACAGACCTAGATCTGCCATTGCATAATGCACTGACAGATCTGGGTCTGTGCAGTTTGTTAGGAGTAATCACTAGAACAAACAACTTAGGCCCTGATCTGCTGGCACATTATGCAATGGCAGATCAGGGTCTATGTTGTTTGCATTTGGATTTGACTTATAAGCAAGTATATACGGTATTCAAATTTGGCTTGATTATCAAGATTCTGTACTTAATTGCAGTTGTATCTTTTGGCATGAATTTACATTTTTCAATGGCATCGGAATGTAGGCAACTTAGACATGGCTGTCCCATTAAACTTTTAACAAATTATGATCAAAAGGATAATATTGTCAGTAACAATGTGGCACTGGAAGAAAAAAAAAAAAGGAAAATTGAAGAAAGCTCCGAATAAAGCTCCATATAATTCAACAGTGTAGTTTCATGCATAGGGAGCATGTCCCCAGCATCCCTTCCCACATCTCCTAAGGAGCTGTTCCACTTAAAAAATGTAATGCCCCTGGTTTTAATCCAAATATTTACTGAACGAAGAAGCATATATGACTTTATATTTGACTTTTGATTGGAAAAATTTAATTTCTCAATCATCTTGGAGAACAGAGCAGTTCATACAGTCAACTGCCAATTTGACACGTAAAATCTAAGAGCTGCAGTGACCTTTAATGGAAATCTTTTGGAACAGAATAATAATGCTGTTCCATTCCTAGTGCAGTACTTAATAAATTTGTTAATCTAATGGAAATTATCAGCACAATTCTTTCCACAATAAATCTTATCTGGCCATGTTGACTTATTTTAGAGCAGGAAGTGAGTATTGATTAATCATTACGCAGTCTTAGAACTGCACTGACTCTGATGAGAAAGGCATTAGGCATTAGTAGTAGCCATGTTGTCTATTGCCTAGTGTATAAATTTAGCTATGCTCTGAGCAGCCAAAATTTGACTTCCTTTGCAAAATATACTTCACAGTTTTTGATCCTCCAACATAAAAATTTGTAGCAATAAAATTTGTAACATTTTCTATGACATTGATGCAATTAATGTCATGATGCTCTGTTTTGTAATTGTGCCAAGGAGAATTACTGTCTATACTCACTTATAAGTCGAGTTCAACTACAAACTGCACAGACCCAGATCTTCTGTCACACAATGTGCTGGCAGATCTGGGTCTCTGCAGTTTGTTAGGAGTAACCAGTAGAACAAACAACATAGACCCTGATCTGCCAGCACATTATGTGACAGCAGATCAGGGTCTGTGTTGTTTGCAGTTGGACTCGACTTTTAAGCGAGTATAATTATATGGTACGTTTTTTCAATTTTTTTTGGGGGGGGGGGGGGGAATATCATGTTGTTTTTGTAATCTGATAGAAAAGTGTCAATGACAAAGTTTGTTCGGGACGACTCCTTCCAACTTATCAAAAAAGATCCCATCTAAAGACAAAGCTTAATGTCACTGATCATATGAAAATAGTGCAAAATTTCAAACTGAGATTTTCACAGAAAAGCCAGGTCAGTAAACCATGCCCAACACTTACAACATGAGGAATTAATTAATATAAATTTCAATTTCCTACTGAATTCCGTCACTTGCGATAAGATTACACATGAGAACATTATCATAATGTTGGAAGCACAAGGTGAACATTTACTCACTTGAATATCATAGCTTTAGAGTATTTGTTTTAAATTTCTAATCAGTGGGGCCCTCTCAGAGGAATATTACAAAACACAAACACCTTTTCTTAAATTGCAAAGTATGTAACTTGTGCATCGTGTATTTTATTACTGTTATGAACACCTATTTCAGTCGTATATCACAGACTTTGATGATTTACTAGGCTAGAGACAAAGTACCATCATTAATGTAAATACCGTATATACTCGCGTATAGTCCAGGTCCAAGCGCAAACAACATAGACCCTGATCTGCTGTCGCATAATGTGCCGGCAGATCAGGTCTATGTTGTTTATTCTACTGATTAGTCCTTACAAACTGCATAGTCCCAGATCTGCTGGCGCATTATGCGAGTTGGGTCTATTCAGTTTGCAGTTGGTATCAGCCTGAGAATATACGGTAATCAAACCCTTAAACTTTCTGAACACCTTATTTTCAAAATTTGTAATACCATCATTAATGTAAATATCCAGAGCCTCTAATTTTCCAGATACCATATTTTCAAAACTTTCAAATAATTTTCAGTAGTACACAGTCTTCTTTTTATCCACCAGCTACCAGCTAAATTACAGTCTACTTTTCCAGCTGAGCCATCTGCTTTAACATCATTGTTTGTAACATTTTTTGTTATATTGAAGCATTGTATTAGCAATGTACTTTTTAATTTTGAGCCATCTACTTTAAACAATAATGAGAAGTCAGAGTACATAAAATGTTCAGACACCAAGTACCTTTTCTAAGCTGGAGGAAAAAAAATTCAAGTTGGAACATAAACAAAGGAATGTTTCACCCATATACTTAAAAAACAGGCGATTGAGTAGATGACCATCAGACTTTGAAACAACTTTGATTACCCAAATTATAGCCAGAGCTCCTCTGACCCTCCCAGCTTTTATTACATTTTTGCTGGCTGAGAGAGCCAGAGACCAGCAGGTAACTAAATCTGGTGATTTTCATTTCTCCAAGGGATCACTGTATTCTCACCTCTCTGTTCCCTTATCTAACAATTTCTAGTTCTGAACTTGTATGCAGAGAGGGCCAAAATAATGTTACTTTCATTAAGAATCAAACTAAACTTCCTTTCCTATGTAGAGGCCATCAGATTTTCAGGACTGAGGCCCATTGGTTTTGTTTACTGTCACTATTGTTTCGGCTCAACAAGTTCATGTGCATAAAGGGGGATGTCACTCTTTACAAAAAAGGTATCTCAGTTGGAAACACGAGTCTAACACAGTGAGATCTTTGTGCACACTTACCTCGAGTGGCAGTATATCTACATGAACACAAAGAAAAATAAACAACAGAACTGCAACCAGTATTCTTTATTTGTTAAAGAAAAAACAAAACATTATCCTGCAAGTGTTTTTAGCTCTACTGGTCATAGACCAGAAAAGCTTATTGGATGGTCTGTTGTCTGTCGTCCATTGTCCTTCATTTGTTGTCCGATGTCTATCCTTCTGTTAGCACAAGTATGTTATCGCTACTTCTCTTAAACTACTTTAAGGATCGTCTTGAAACTTTACACACACACATTCATCCCATGGGCTAGTTGAACCTTAATGAAAATGATGCTGCTCAGACATCCAATATGGCCAGCAGTGTCCATCTTGAAAATGTATTGCTACTCCTCCTGAATGGAAGTTGTATCTTGAAAATATTGTTATCTCTACTCCTCACCAAATGGATGGCTATATTAACATGGGGTTTTCAGTAATTGGTTTCTAATGATACCTAGTTGGTTCTAAAATGAAAATGGTGCCAGTCATACATCCAATATGGAAGCCATGACGACTCTCTTAAAAATCTTGTTGTCGCTACTCCCCCTGAATAGATAATTATGACATGGGGTTTTCACCAAAAGACTTCTAATGATGTCCACTTTGCCCTAAATGAAAATGGTGCCAAGCTGACATCCAATATGTGTACCATTGCAGTTAATTTGAAAATCTTGTTATTGCTAAAGGATGTTAGAGATGGTTTCAACACTCAACGGTTAAAAGGAAGAAATGGTCTTATCTTGAATTCCTGGAAATTCTTTTCACCCAGTCGAGCACCAGTCCCTTTGAGGGACTCTTGTTTTATTTGCAAGCAAGTATATAATGCAACCAACTTTACTTAGCCCACTTCCGACTGTCGCTGAATGTCCTGTGCACATAAGTGCACAATAGATATTAAGTTTCTGCACAAGATGTTTTAGAAGGCATTGAAATTAATTATTTTCTAATGTCTGAAAAACTGGATAAATGACAGTCATTTTCAATAGTACATACAATTTCTGGACATCAAGTACGTTATTTAAAGCCATAAAAAATAAATTCAAGTTGAATCATAAACTGAGGAATGTTTTACCCATACCCAAAAACAAGTGTTTTAATAGACAACTGTCAGACTATGAAATCACTTTGATTACCGTAATTATCATATGGATTAACTGGGGTGTCGGTCAATGGGCAGCAATGAAAATGGCTAGAACGCTGCACAACTTGTGAAAACACAGTTCCCTAAACAGAGTACCTAGCATCTCCTAAATGCAAGTTTCACAAGTTCTTGTCATCTCAGTTTTTTTCAGTGGCAGATTTCCACTTCATAATCATTATGGACATACCTGGTAGTAGGTTTGGTATTCAGACATTAGTAGTATTAACAATAACTGCATCCTGTGATGAAATTCCTGAATGATTTGGCTCATTTGCTGATATGGGGGAATCATTGTCATATTTAGAGTGTCAAGATTGTTTCAAGCATTTTTAAAAGTAAAAATGGCTTATCTTTAAAATTTGTAGAGGTGAGATAATTTGAATAAACATTTATCATTTCAGTGATACATTCTCTTTTCACAGACAATCTTTATGTTATTAAACAATATCGATATTGAATTTACTCCAGTCGTCAGTGGCATACATTATTATAATCTGGGTCATGGTCATGGTTAGAGAGTTTGTAGCAATGTTTGTAGCAATGACAGATACTTGTAAATTTTGTTTATACTTTATGTCCATTCAAACATGATATCTGCTTTGGTTCAAGAACTTGCCCAGAGGTTTAGAGAAATTAAAGTAATTACATTACTTACGAATGTTTACTGCAGATGTTAGGGTACTGTGCACATGTATTACCAATTGCAGTATACGTACACAAACATACATAGTTTCACAAGTTTACAAAAAGAAAAACAAACACAAGAGCTGCTACCAGAATTTGTAAAAGAAAACACCAAAACATTATGATGCCAGTGTTCTTTATCAGTAAGAATTTAAAGGACTTCTAAACAAATGTAGCTGGCAAACTTGACATTTTCATACTACATCATCACTCACAAAATGTAGCTGGCAAACTTAGCATTTTCATACTACATCATCACTCACAAAATGTAGATGGCAAACTTGGCATTTTCATACTACATCATCACTCACAATATGTTGATGGCAAACTTGGCATTTTCATACTACATCATCACTCACAAAATGTAGATGGCAAACTTGGCAATTTCATACTACATCATTTTCATCATACTACATCATTTTCATACTACATCATCACTCACATGCACACCAACACACAGAGTCACAACCACACAGACATTAAATAAAACTAGAAATGTATTCATGGAACACAGATGCTCCTCCGCAGCACCTGAACTGGTCTAAGCACAAAACTTAACCAAGGTGTGACAGATGTATGGACAGGCAGATGGACGGACATGCATAATACTGTATGCCCATACAACTGTCATGGTGGGGCATACAAATACACAAAGTTTCTGTCTTTAAAATCCATTATCAAACAAAATCAGAATTCAGTTAGCGTCCACTTTACATTACTTATGATTCAGTCATAAATTTCTCCTAATTGTCACCATTTGTTGGACAGTTAGTACTGCATTAACTTGTAGATGCAAACTTTGCTGTTCTCAGTAATTCGGGGGAGCTGCAGTAGCTCAGTTGGTTGAGCATCAGACTTGTAATTAAAGGGTTGTGCTGTTTCAGTGTTTCAGTACCTGCCCAGGCCATCCAGGGTTGGCTACCTCTGCGTGTCCTTAGGAAAGACACTTAGCTCCCATTTCCTCAGCATGATATAGCCAATAATGTGTTAAAAATGCTGTTTAAAGTAACAAGAATAAATAAAACTGAGTAATTCATTTGAGGGTTTGAAGGGGATACATGTACAAGTTTAATTCAATAATACCATACCTGTTGTTATTGCATAGCTAGTGCTTTTCTGGGAGGAAATGCCCTGACTGAATGACAAAAATTTCATCCACCCATTAGGGTGAACCAGAAGTTTCCAGAACACTGGGCCACACCTGCATTAAGACCCCACACATACTGGGCATGCGCCCTGACGTCTTCATTAATTTTTCGGTCGCTATGTTGTAATGTTCAACATCGCTTACATAAAGAAGATTAGCTGCTGCTTCGTGGGTTAACGAGCAATTTATCAATTGCGTTGTGTGCTATATTTTTCTTAAACATTAGGATTATTACCTGATTGACTTTTATCACTGTTTATTTAAGTTCACTTGAGAGTTGTTTTTAGACATTTGTTCCGTACATGCGGTGTACATCTTGGCTTTTTAATGCGTCCTATTTACCCCCTCTCATGGCCTTAGTGTTTTTGAATTGGTTTTTTTTTATATATTCTAAAACAATTTCTAACCCAGCAGATGGTAGGTATTTTATTTTCATTTCCCTATTCTTGCTTTTTGACGTCTGCGGACTCGCCCGCCAATCATTTAATTCACCTTACCTATATCGTGAATTGTGATAATTTTATATGTGGTAAGCAAGTTGCATACCACTTCACTTCTTCTATTGTGCTCGGTTATCAAACATGGGTTCTTTTTCAATTTTAGGACAGAGAGAGTTTTGGATAGCCTTCTTTAAAATTTGTCCTTATTATTAGCAATCGTAACCTACTGTTTTTTTGCTAATTTTGTCGTGACTGTATTTAAGCCGGGTTGACTCGTTTTATTGCTTTTTCTGTCCCGGAGCTTCACGTTGCTTCCTTTTAAACATTGGATACTTAGTCAAACACCTATGTAAGGTGTCTTTTTGCTGAATAAATTATAGTAGCGTAGACTTAGTCCACATTTTACCTTGTGTATACTAGCTTAGAAGTTTTTGGATAACAAACCTTCTTTTCAGCATCTTTATTTCAGGAATAATGTCTAAGCAAGGTGTGGGTAAGTGTGGCCACAGGAAATTACCCTGGGACACTCACCCCACTTGTTTATCCTGCACTCACTGTAAGAGGACAGATGGCTGTCCCAATTGTAGCTACATCACGCCGGAAATATGGTGCTGTGATGTCACGTACAATTCATTAATGTCATGATCATACTATATGTAGATATATTGCACAGTACATGACATCAGGTCAGCTAATCAAAAGATAGTTTATACAGTAATCCTATAATTACTGAATATTACCCACTGTTGCACAAAGCATTTACCCTGTCACACAATAATACATCATCATGTAGGTGCTCCGACCACCGACTGGAAGCGATATTGTTCTGCAGCCTGAATCAATTTCAGATGATTTTGTTTCAGGTTGCTCAGTTTCTGTTCCATCATGATTCTGATGATGGGCAAGCTTGTTAATTTACATAGAGCCTTGATCTTTACAATAATTGGAAAAATACCATACATACATGCCTGTAGGTTGATTTCACAAGACCTTCAGTTCTGGAAATATTATTATGTGATACATTATCTGTGTTGTTCCATGGAATTATATATGTAGTGTTAATTTAGTAATGACAATGATTGGTTGGTTTTATCATGGCTTTTAGATTTGGATCCACTTACAGCAAAGTTTTGACTGTTAACAGTACTTGTTCAATAATCTGAATTGTTAATTTCCTGTTGTTTATTGATTAAAACTTGCCTGAACTCAGCCCTTGGTTTCTAATATCCCTTTGGTCTTCAGTATGCTTTATTATACTTGAGTCAACAAAGTTTATTGGGGTGGGTGGTGGTGCATGGGAGATAAAGTATTTTGCATTTGTTCATATAGAGTCATTCATGCGTTCATCATACATGTGAACCTCCTGGGTGGGATGGTTTCTTTCCTCCTGAGATGCGGAATGTCTCGTGTCCTTCCCGTCACTCACTGAAATCTCCCATGTAAACAAAATTATTATCGAACATTTTTATATTTTCCATTTTTTTTTCACACCTTGCTTCCAGTGTAGTATATTTACGGTAATACTGCCTGTCATCATGTGACTGTGAATTAGCTTAAGCAGGGCAAGATGATTTAGTTGCTAATTTCAGGCAGCATAAAACAATTTACATCCCTTTGATTCTGTCGGCAGGGTCGGTTGGCTTCAGTGTTTGAAGTTTGTCAACATGGATTATACTGTATGTGATAAGATGTAATTCCGAAAGGATTAAAGAGAATAATTGATTATGGTTGGATTACTAAAGAGCTCAATCAGCATAAAACAGGGTCAGTTTGCCTTCAGTGTTTAAAGTTTGTCGAGATGTCTATGTGTGCGTTATCTTCCAATTTAGTTCAAAGGACATGAATATGCATTCTGCCTTTCCCGTAAAGCTGATTTTAAAATCTGCTACAGTGGCAAGAATGACATTTTGCATCATATTAAAGCATATTAAACATGACAACAAATACGCCATCAATGAAATTAATGTTCGTGGAATCTGCATCAAATGTGGATACAGATATACATGCCAAGAGACTTTTTGCCAACTTCATAGCCGAAGATAGTCTCCCATTTATGGTAGCAGCTAATTTTTCAGATCTATCTAAATAATTTTCCCTGACTCAGAAATATCACAAAATTTCTCATACAAATGGACAAAAACTACTCACATAGTGACCTAAGCTTTGGGTCCTCATTGGAATAAGAAAGTCAGAGACATGTGCCAGAATGAAAAATTCTCCATTCTCATTGAAAACTCTCCCTCGTTTGAAGTCAAAACTCCCAACCAAATTTTGTAAATGTCTCGATTTGTCCTAAGCTGACTTCTCTGTTCTGTCACATGTACGATTCATATTTTTGTATTTTTTTTACATTCATTGTCTTTACCATATGTTGGTAAATCCACATCATAGACACCATTTCATGATCCCTCAAGCTCACTCACCAAACTTTACAATATGGGTGTATTTTCAGAGCCTCTACATGCTTTATCAGACTTGGTAATGGTGACCTATTTTAATAAGGTATTTGAGAATTTTGTTCTTGGCGATGTCTATTTTTCATGCATCTATATTCTTGACTCTATCCATTCTTTGAAAATTACATATAACTAAACCTTACCTGTAGTAGCATGTTTAGGATATGTGTTTTTTATCAAACTTCGGTCTCTTTAACAACATTTACTGAAGAAGTGGAAAATGTTGTACTTTACCTTGTTCATTTGAGTAATTTGTGTTTACAACAGTGCATATCTGAAAACTTCTAATGTTTGTTCTGTACCTTGCTGTTTGAATGGAGATCCATGACAGTCCTACAGGAACAAATAAAAATTATGGATCACTGACTTACTCGACACACATCAGTCATTTTGTCAGTAGAAGCCAGTCCAGCCCACTTGAAACTACAAACATTATACCTATCAAACTTTATCTGTAGATGCACCTTAAAGAGTCACACATTGACATTTCTTTTAAATAATGACTATTGGTATTTTAGACATACCCGGTATATCAGCCAGTATCTTGTACACTGTTGGTTTTACATTTGGCAAACTTGCAATATGTATACACTCCTTCATTCATAAACCAAAAATAGGTCACAGTGACCATTTTTTATGCATTACATAGTTACATTGTTAGCAACTGTCAAAGTAATTGCATGACAATACAGGTCCTACACATCGGAACTGCATGATTGCATCTCCAAAGGTCCCTAGCAACATTGTATTTATTTGCACTTAAGTAACTATTCATGTCATATGTATATATATATATATATATATATATATATATATCTACATATATATATATATATATATATATATATATATATATATATATATATATATATAAATATATATATATATATAAATAGATATATATATTTATATATATATATATATATATATATATATATATATATATATATATATATATATATATATATATATATATATATATTCAGATAGCTCAGATCTGTAACAATTTGCACTTCTCTTATGAAATACATGGATATAGTTGTGGGATTCCTTTGTCACTTTCTCATACACTTGAGTGACACTGTAAATTAAACTTCAGGACTGAGTAAATTGGTCTTCAAGATGAGTGTACATGTATGTGGACCAATAGACGATTTCTGAAATACCAAGAGTAGCATCTGCTAGCTTGGTTATAAATCAGTAGCCTGCATTGTACAAGGACCACTATTCACTTTGACAAGTTGTGTTGTCAACTAGATATGAGAGCTGCATTTAGGTAGGAAATAAGTCATTTTAGGTCATCAGGTCAAAGTCCAAGTGAGCTTATGGTATGGACCTGCATCCATCATCCTTTATGCGCTATGTATCATGCATCATTTCTGATCAGATTTTTATCAGACTTGGTACATAAGTTTATCATGAAGATCTCTGATAAGTTCGACTATGAGCTTTATCCATGCATAATAATGAGGTGATCTTGCATCTGATTGGCTGAGCTTGTGAACACTCTAGAGGCCATATTTATTTAGTTGATTTTGATGAGACTTGCTATGTAAGAATGTATCATCAAGATTTCATGCGAGTTTGATTGTGAGTGACATATTGCATATTAATAAGGTGATTTCATTGGTTGAGCTTGTGAATGCTATAGTGGCCTTATTTCTGATCAGATCTTGATGTACATAAGCTTGTATCATCAAGATCTTGGATGAGTTTCATTATGAGCAACATCCATGCATGTTAATGAGGTGGTCTTGCATCTGATTGGCTGAGCTTGGTAACACTCTAGGGACTATATTTCTGAATAGATTTTGATGAGACTTGCTGTGTAAGCTTACATCATCATGATCTAGGATGAGGTCGATTGTAAGCAAAAGCCACGCCTGTTAATGAGGTAATCTTGAATCTGATTGGCTGAACTGGTTACCACTCTAGAGGCATTATTTCTTATCAGGTTATTATAATGATTTGGTATGTAGACTTATTTTCCTCTAGACAGTGCTCGAAATTAACTTTTTTCAGTACTAGCAAAATTTTGATAGTTGTAATATTCTCCACTAAAAATGTCTGCAATATACTAGCATTTCAGAATTGCAACTAGCAAAATGCTAGCTTGCTAGCATGAATTTTGAACCCTGCTAGATCTTGGATGAATTATATTAATGTCTATAGCACTTGTGGAGTGTTATGAGATTCAATTCTAGTAATTTCGTATTTAAACCACATATACACATGGTGCAGTGTATGCAATTACTTGCCAGTTTTAGTTTTTATTTGAGGAAAGGCCCCCTGCAAGCTTAGTAATGTAGAATAGGTCAGATGTGCCCTCATGCATGATGTAATGATATGACTAATGGATGCAACCTTTTTGCCTTGAGATGTGTCCCATGATGCACCAACTTCCTCCAGGGTGCAGGCCAGATAAGCTATTTTTAAAACCACACTCTGTGATGTAAATAAGTGGACCGTAGGTAGCACATGCCTGGTCCGGTTTTTTATTCAAAAAGAAAATGGTGCTGATCTGACATCCAATATGGTCATGACAACAGTGTTTTTGAAAATCTTATTATGCCCACTCCTCCAGAATGGATGATTGTATGAGCATGGGGTTTTTACTAAATGGCTTCTTATGATGTCTAGTTGCTTGTAAATGAAATTGGCGCAGATAGATCTGCAATATGGCCGCCACAATCACCATCATGAAATCTTTTTGTGACTGCTTCTTCTAGATGGCTGGTTATTTCGATATTGTGTTTTCACGAAAAGATTTCTTATGTTGGTCCTAAATGGAAATGGTGCCAATCTGATAACCTTGTTATTGTTACTTCTACAAAACGGGAAGACATAATCAACACCTGAAGACTTCTTATGATATCTTGTTGGTCTTGTTGGTCTTAAATGAAAGTGGTGCCAATCTGACATCCAAAGCAGCTAATTTGAAAATCGTGTTATTGCTGAAGAATATCAGATGTGGTTTCAGCACTCAGCAGTTAAAAGGAAGAGATGGTCTTATTTCAAATTCCTGGAAATTCTTTCCAGCCAGTAGAGTGTCAGTTCCTTATAGGGACTCTGTTTGTAAGTGTATTCATTATGGTTCAAAGAAAACATGTTATTTTTTTCTTTTATTAAAATTTTAATTTCCATTAATCTTCTATAGGCTTATATGAGTAGATAACTTATTCTCAATTGTATGACATCGTTTTATTTAGACCTCAAGACACAGTTTTTGAGTCTCAAAATTCACACCTTACACTGTGTGGGAGGTTGGTAGGTATGCATAAGCATGTAATAATGTCACATTATTGGATTTCTTGCAAAATCTTAATGAAGGCAATTCTCAGTCTATTGTTTATTTTACAACTTTCTGCATCAGTGACCTGGCAAATGCAGACATCTTCAAATAATCCCACAATACATGTTACAACTCTCAAGAAACTATATAGTACAGAGCCGCTGTACATAACATATATACCTACATCACCATGGTCAGTACCCTAACTGATGCAGCCACCTGACTTGTGATACAATTCTTATCCTAACACTTATTAGGACTATATCTGATTCTTACAGAATATTCTCTTAAATCTGACTCACTTGCTTACCATCTGCCTATTTAGCATCACCTGTAATTAATGTTTACACGTTCAAACAGTTACAGGGCCCCAGGTAGTCAAGTGGTCTAAGGCACTCCACATTTACAGATCACTCGCACATCTCACCTCTGTCTGCATGAGTTCAAGTCTCAGCTCGACCTGGTGTGGATACAAAATTGTGAGAACACTTGCCAGTAGCTTCCAGTGGGTGGGTGGTTTTTTCCGGGTTCTTCCTTCACTAAATGTACTGGCCACCATGTAT
Organism: Margaritifera margaritifera; assembly: GCA_029931535.1. Taxonomy (NCBI): domain Eukaryota; kingdom Metazoa; phylum Mollusca; class Bivalvia; order Unionida; family Margaritiferidae; genus Margaritifera; species Margaritifera margaritifera. The sequence continues at coordinate 728,862 of JAQPZY010001646.1, forward strand.
TGTCTGTCATGTGCTGAAAAATGGCATTAAACCCTAGGAAACCAAACCAAACCAAATCAAACAGTTACATTACATTCACACAAAGGCCACACTCTGCTAAAACAACAAGTTTGTTTGAAATTCTAAAATCTAATTAGAGTTGACTGACACTAATGACTATGAAGAGTCATGGTCAGTGACACAAGTGTAGACCTGATACTAAGTCTAGACTCAATGCTGGAACGGGTCTTTAATGTGGCACCTACTGACACTAGATTACTTCAGATTGACATACAAGATTAACTGAAGATTTTAAAATACTTTTAACTGTTATAATAATACCCATTCTTAACCCAAATCAAAAGCTTATATTTAATAGAACTGATAGAAAAGTGGCATGTTTGGTTCCTCTAATTGTAATGCTAGTGGTTCTATGTAGAGTTGTCGTTACTGCCCCCTCCTCGGAGGAAAGGCTCAGAGTTGCTGGGGTATTGCCCTTGGCAAGTCATCATTCAAGAAAAAATTGCTTAGATCTTCTAATGCTGCTCAATTTTCTTTATCTCTTACCTTTCTTGTAGTTTTCAGTCACATATGCAAACAAAATTTTTAATCATAAACCTAGATTAGCTGTATCAGTAATACACAAAATAAAATCCCATTGTATTCCAAGTTCAGTTTACAGATCACTACACTGAAATACTGTATATAATGTTTTACCTGCACTGAGCATTAAAAATAATAACTATGATTTGGGTAAATTTCATGAGGTTAGAGGTAATCATAATTTGTCAGCTATCATTGTGTGTATGTATATACCAGAAGAGTTATCTTTCTTTGTGTTTAATCTTTATTAATAACTGCTCATTTAGTACCAAGAACTCCAATACAGACCTGTTTGCAAATGACACAAGATTACATGCTTCTGCTCCATCCTTAAATATCATCCAGACCAAGTTAAACAAGGATCAGAAGATTACTGAATAATGGAATAAGAATAATGAAATGCTTCTAAATTAAAATAAGACTAAGTGCATGCTGATAACCACAGCTCAAAAATTGGCTCCATGGGCCAGAAGCCTCATGATTTAAATCATAAGAATACAACCATTGAATAATGTTTCTAATCATAAACTTCTTGGCATTCATGCTGATAGTTTTTTTCAGTAGGGCGTACAGGTTAATAATGTATGTAAATTGCTTTCTTCTAAGATAGCACTGCTTGCCAAAATTAAGAAATATCTCCCTCCTGATGTCAGAATCGTATATTTTAATGCATATATTCAACCAATGCTAGATTATCGCCTTAATATATGGGTAATCTGCTTTAGACAAGACCTTGACAGAATCTTAAAAATTACAAAAAAAGAACAGCACAAATACTTCTAGATAAACCTTTTCATGCACCTTCGGAACACCTTTAAAAAAAAATAAGTTGGATGGAAATTGACAAAAGAATTGATTATAGTAAAGCTGTTTTAGTATATTAAGATCTAAATGGAACTGAACCATAATATCTACAAGTCATGTTTAGCCAGATACAATTTAGTTTATGCACTATGCTCTGTAGCAGCTGGAAATCTCTTGCTACCAAAACCTGAAATACAGCATTTAAAGAAAAGCTTTAGATTTTCAGGGGTTCTTGTAGGGAACAACTTGCCCTTAATATAAAACAATCAAATTCTTTCAATGCTTTTAAAATTAAACGCTTTTGACTGCATGTTAAATAAGAAATAAATATTCTTTTTCAGCATGTGTTAAATAATCTATACATGTATATTGGAGATCAGTAGAGAGTGTAGAGAAAGCCTCAATGGAGAATAGTTTTGTACTAAATTGAGTTACCTTCCATAAATAAAGCATTATTATATTATTGTTGTTGTTGTTGTTAACTCTCCACTCTGAATTTTAATTCCCTGCTTCAATATGGTTGTGCTCATCGGAACACATGCAAGATCCGATTTGAGAATGATTTAACCCAAGAAATTGAGTGGTAATAATATAACAGGCATGCACGCTGGAAGGCTCTCAGAAAATGATGATGTTCTGGTCAGATTGTAGTAGTTGCTTCCTTCCCACGAGGCATGCACATATTTACAAGAGGTAGTATTGGTCTTACGTGCTTTATAAACAATGAATTTAAAGTTCATCTTTTTTTTAATGCAAGTTGAGACATGTTAAGGAAAGTCAATCCATATGTATATTTCACCAGGTAAAGTAATGTTTATGCGTAAAATGTACATTTTTGTCAACTTCCCAGTTTTAATGTAACTGATCTCAGGTCTGTCAGAAAGCACAGATAAGTGGGGAAAGAGTATCAGAGATCATTCACAATTTAACCTGTGTGTCCAACAGTTAGGGGTTTATCAGCAATATTCCTTATGGTCATTCTGTATCAAATTTACAAGCTAGGACTGTAAAAACAATATTATGTAGAGCACCATTTTATGTAGACCAATATATGGTGTTTGGAAAATTGGAGGAACCAGATATTTGGGTTAATGGACCTTACTGTATTTTCCTATATGTACCATGCAGCAAGCCATGAGCAGTGTAGATGTGATCCAGTAGTTCAGAGTCTGTGCTCTTAGTTCTAGTTTTGATTTAATGAACAGCCTCTACCCTGATCTGCTGGAGAGCTGCAGTGACTCCGAGGTTAGCATGCTGGACTTCCAACAGAAAGTTCCAGGTTTGAATTCTTCCCATTATATCAGCCCGAGTCTGCTACCATGATAAGTCTCAGGACAAGGCACTTTACTCCAATTTCCTTGACCCTAAATAATCTTCGTGTGTAGCTGTGCCATAAAACACCAAACCAAAGCAAACCTGACTTGATCTGCTGGCACAGTATGTGGTGCAGATCTGGGACTGTGCTGTTTGCAGTTGGCTGTGTGTCGCACACAGGTAAATATGGTATTGTTCTGTAAAAGATTTAGATTCCATCATCCCATATAAATTGGTAAATATGGTAAAAATACAGTAATATCTAAAGTGGTTCCAGAGGCTGGTCAATATCATCAGGTCTTTATTACAGATAAGTTAGAGATAGGTTGCCCCCTGAAATTTCCTTCTACTGGGAATATATCAACATTTCTCAGAGCTAGCACAAACAGGCAATCAGGAATAATGGTCATGATCACAGTAATCATCAGCAAAGTGATGAAAACTGAAAACAGTGGTAATGTGTCTCCTCTCACCCCCTCCACCTCAGATTATTGGGATTAATTTTGAACAGAGCTCTGGATTAGCATAAACCATCATTGGAATTATAGAAGTCAAGTTAATGCAAACAGACTAAAATTATAAATTTGACTTCTTGTATGAATGTAAAAACATCGTATATCAAGCATCCATTCCAAAAAAGAGATATCTATTCTTGTTGTAAAAAAATTATATATGCCTTGTTTATACTGTCTTCCAATAGCCAAAATGTATTCAGTGTTGAATAGGAGTGTTGGTACTGTTAAACAAAAGGAAATCCAAGTCTATCATTTTTAGAAAAGAATACTAAATATAAGGTGTTTTTAAATTGTTCTTAATTTTAGGAAACATTTGGACATCAGTACATACAAAACTGTGAAGTACTGAAGGCCACTTGCATGGAAATTTAGATTTCTTGCATTCTAATTTTTGGCTGTACTGGTCATAAACCTGAAGAGCTTATGGCATGGCCTGTTTTCCATTGTCTGTTGTCTGCGTCCATTGGCACAAGTTTGTTATAGCTACGTATCCTAAACTAATTGGAAGATTGCCATTAAATTGTACACACATTCATCACAAGGTCTAGTTGGTTGTAACATAAAAATGATGCAGCTCAGACATCCAATATGACCACAACAGTGGCGATTTTGAGAATCTTGTTATAGCTACTCCTCCTGAGTGGATGGTCTTATGAGCATAGGGTTTTCACTAAAAGACTTGTTATGATGTCTAGTTTGTTCTAAATGGAAATGGTGCCGATGAGACATTCAATATAGCCACCATGGTAGTCATCTTGAAAATCTTGTTATTGCTATTCCTCCTGTGTGGAAAGTTGTATCAACATGGGGTTTTCACCAGAAGACTTCTTATGATGTCTAGTTCGTCCTTAATGAAAATGGTGCTGATCTGACCTTCAATGAAGGGTGCAACATTTACACCTGTAAACATCTTAATTTACTGCCTGTAACCATTTACAAAATCAGTAAATGTATAAACGAACATCCATAATGCAGGAACTACCTGTTCCAATTAAATTCTATTATTTTTTGTAAGCCTTGGCTTTGCATGTATAAATTAGCATTTTCACCCAGGTGCTTGTTTGAGAGGCGCTCTATAAAGAGAAACAAAACCACTGACATAGGTCATAAAAAACTAACTGTTCACCCTCCACAGATCATATTTCACTGCTGCTAGGTGAGAGGTCACAAACTGACATTGAAACAACCATGTGGTAGGTATTTTATTGGGTGTTTCTTGTAATTAAATGAATACTTGCTCCTATATATTTATCCTTCTAATATATTAATTAAGCAGCCAACTGTTGAATGCTCTTCAGGTCATTTGCAAATTTAACGGGTTTATGGTTGCTGACAAAGATGATGTCCTTTCACTCACCCCATCTTACTCAGAGATCTCAGGCTTCTTGGGGTTTGATATTAATGGTATTGCAGCTAATGTGGAAGTATCCTTGATGAGCAAAGGAAAGAAAACTCCCTAAATTAGGAAAGGGAAAAAAACCAATGCCAAACAAGACAAAACACACATCTAAGACAAGGTCAGTTTTTGTTGTTAGTCCGGCAAAAACATGCCTAAAGGATGATCATTCTTCCATATGTTGTGGACGGCCTGGCCACAAGCAAGGATGGATTAGCAGCAGAGAAAAGGTCAAAGGTCAGAATTTAATTGACTTGAATAAATGAAACCCAGAATATATCGCAGCTTTGCATGAATTATTGGGCATTAACCCTAATCATGATGATATTCATGATATTTGGGACATTGAACAAAACATTAATTGCTGTCACTGAGAATGCCCTACCAAAATTCCGCACCCTGACTTAGAGTTGTTTGAAATGTATCTCTGGCAGGAAATCTGAATGAAGCCCTGTTTGATACAGGGTGTGATGAAAATGCAGTTGCTTCTATACATGACACTGATCAGAATTTAATAGATGATGCATGGAGTTGCCTAAACTTAAAGTTCCCCAATTAGAGGACAAAATTTCAGAGTCACTGGCACAGCTGATTAACACTGCTGCAACATCACAGTGTGTAAACTGATGAGATTGTGGACAAATACAGAATTCCCCAAAACTGCAACAAAATGGGACCTCCTAAAGTTAACCCAGAGGTCTGGGAAAAATTGAACAAAAGGTAGTCTGCTGACAAGAAATTTTGAGACACAACTATTGGTCGCAGCCACCATTATGCCCATACAAGGCTGAGCAAATCCCATAGCCTGACATTCCGGACTATTCATTATAGAAGTCGGGCAAGTAAAATTTTCCAAATCGCTTGTCCGGGACAAGTGATTTTTTGCCTATTTAAAAACAAAAGTCGGACAATTGCCTATTTTCATGTCATAATCACTTTATCTACCTTTATCTGGCTGTTTATGCCCTCCGGGCATACAGAATGCTTGATTCTACCCCTCCCATGTATTTATTTACATCCAGTATCACATCTACCGGTGTTCATTGATAACTCTTACTTACTTATCTTGGCCATTTGGCCATGTACATCGGTTTTAAATGGCTTCCTTGTATTGTGTTTACTTAAACCAGATCCTCTCGAACAACTCACCCTATGATTTTAATCCTGAGAGTCAATCCAATTAATTTAATGAAAGATACTTTACAGACACTAGTGTCAGTTCCCTTAAAGAACTGAAAAAATGACAGTGATGATTCTTTAATATTTATTTGATTATACAGAGGATTAACTTCCATGTCCGATATTGCTTGCGAAACAATTATGTTAATTAAGGAGCTGAACCTGTTGATATTTAAAGGACGAAATGTATGTTATCACTTTAGAAGTGGTTGTCAAGCATGGTGGTATTTATTATGTGGATAAAAAAAAGTTTACTAAATTATTCTTTCAAGGAAGTTAATAAGGAAAAGTCAGAGAAAGAAAATTAATGTGAAAGTGGAGGGGTAAAACGTTAAGACTGCCACTGAGTGTGAGGTAACTATTTCTCCAAAGAGACATAGGCTAGACTCTGGCAAAAAAAAAAAGTCAAATATGACACTACTAAGAGACAGAGAAATTTTCAGCCACATTGGGTTGATAGTTAACCCTGGCTTGAATCTCACTGACTCAGAAATAAAAATCTTTTGCAGTATTTACAAACAATATCACAAACTGTCACAGGTTGGAAATTCAACCAGTGTATTTTTCAATGGAACTGACAAATTCAGGATTAAACCAATCAAGTCTCATGACAGTGCAGGACCTCACAAGGCCTGTGCAGTTGGTGGAAGTCAGAATTCCAGCAAATTCCTTTCCATTCTTGCTGATGGAAGTACTGATGCTACCTTATTGGAGCAAGAAATAGTGCGTATAAGATACCTGGTCAATGGAAAACTGAAAACCTCTGTTGTAACAAAATGCATAATATCAACCTATGTTTTTGAAAAATTAAATTCTTTTAAGAAATAAATATGTTTTACATTATTTTGTTTGTTCTTCCTATGGATTAAAGTGCAAACATCTCATCAAATCTTGACAAGTGATTTAAATTTGGGACAAGTGAAAAGGTAGGTGGGACAAGTGAATATTTTTAAACTGCTTGTACAGGACAAGTGGATGGAAAAAAAATGTGCTCAGCCCTGCCATATTTAAATTTGCTGCTCTTGTAAAAGAACATACGTCCATTACTCCTGAGATTAAAAACGGCATTTCTGATGTAATTACCCGAATGGGCCAAGAGCAGTATAAGGTTTCTCTCCACAGATGGTATATGTAGAGGCCTCACTTAAGTAGAAGTATTCCAGTCTATGTAGTCTGAACACCCACATCTCCTCTTTTCTTTTTGGCAGTGATGTGGCCCAAAAAATAAATAAACGTGAGACTGCACTTTGCCTCAGGCGAGATGATTATGCTTTAAATTTCAATGGCAGAGGTAGGGGATACACTAGAGGGGGCCCTAGCAGACCATTCAAGGGCAGAGAGTTCAACATACCAACCATATAATAACCCCAAGCAATATGGCCACATGAATGCAACTTGTGGAAGAGGGAAAATGCAGATGTCTCAATGGGGAGACAATCAACATAATTGACAGGTAAATTCATGTGTAGCAGAAATACGTAAATGTCTCAGAGCTTGGAAGTTGTTGACACCTGACAAATGGAGTTTACAAATGGTTGATGGTTACAAGTCAGAACTTTCACTGATGGTATCATTCTCATAGCCCCACTGTGGTCCCAACGATCATGGAGTCAGTGATCTTCTAGACCTGGTGATAGATCAACTCAGGTCTGTACCTCACAGGAGGGATCTTCTGTCACAACACAGGGGCTCCCTCCTACACAACAACCCAAACATTCAACACGCTTGGCTCATCTCAACATTCAACACGCTTGGATCATCTCACGCAATCTATCTGCCAGAACAAGTTTTTGGGCCGGGTTGCCAGTTGCTTCATTCAGGCCAGGAGAGCTTCGACTTCCAAGGTCTATAATGTCAGGTGGGGAATCTTCTGTGATTGGTGCAGTAGGAAACACGTTAATCATAGCCGTCTCTCTGTAACTTCCATTGCTGATTTTCTTTTGTTACTTTTTGAGAGCAAAAGATGTTCAGTATTAACCATCATGGGCCATAGAACTGCCATTTCCAACACACTTAAATTCTCTCAGGGCTCAGAAGTCGGTTTGGATTCACGCCTTGCTGATCTAATTAAATATTTTGAGCTGCAGAGACCTGTCTCCCGCTCTCTTATGCCCAGATGGAATCTATCTTGTGTCTTATGGTCCTTAACCTAAACCCCCTATGAACCACTGAATGAAGCTACCTTTCAGGACCTCACACTCAAGGCTTCGTTTTTACTCATCATGGCATCTGCGAGAAGATACAGCGAGATTCATGCATTATCTGTTGACACTGGCTGTCTCCAGTTTAATGGGATTTATGAATCCATTTCTTTTCTTTGTCAACTGGGATTTTTAGCCAAAAATCAGTTACCTTTGGAAGCTCTATCACCTATGGAGATTCCCAGTTTCAGTCGAATCTGTACTGGAGATGATCAAGATGGGCTTTTATGCCCAGTTAGGGCACTGCATTTCTATGTAAATCCCTTGAAAGGGAAAAGAAAGAGTAGGAAACATCTTTTCCTTCCTCTTAAGGGTTCCGTTGATATTTTGGCCTCCACTACCGCAGGGTGGATTGTCACAATAATCAAAAGAGCTTATCAGTCTCTTACCGATATAGACCTCCCTTTTATGAAACTAAAAGCCCATGAGGTTTGAGCCGTCGCTGCCTGATGGGCTTATCAAAATCATTCTTCCTTGGAGGACATTGTGAAGGCAGCATTTTGGCGATCCCATACTACCTTCTCCGCCTTATTCTTCCACTCATTAGCACAACAAAGTGCATGCATTTTTTCTCTGGGACCCATAGTTGCGGCACAACATGTGGCCTAGAGGGACACCAACAATTTGTAAAGTGGATATCTCAAACAGTGAGTACACTCCATTTTTCTGTTTTTGATCAGTTTAACACATCAGCTTACCCACCTAACTGACAAATTCAGCTGCGCAATAGCGACAGGTAAGATATTGCTGCTATTAAAATGTAGTTTTTTTTGGAGGGGGGGAGAAGGCAAAACTAATTTAAATTATACAATACTTAACTCGTTGATATTGTCAAATGCCCTCCGCCCACCCTGCTCTGATATTCTGGCATAATGTCGTCTATAAAAAAGATGACTGATCTGCCCATGGGCATGTGAGGTGCATGAGTGGACCATCTCCACTTTGTGGGTGGATGTATTGACATCAAACAGTTGAGATTTTTTTGACATAAAAAAGGAAAGCTAGATAATAGTGACGGGTAAGTATTGGATAATTAACATTAGTTTTACACCCCCCCCCCCAAAAAAAAAAAAAAACTACATGTAAATTCCTAACGACTGAGTTCATTGTTTTCCTTGTGCATACACTGGGATGTATATAGCACAATTTATAGAAACAGATGAGTTTCACGTATGACATAACATATTGTCATTATTTGTTGTTCTCTTTTACAAAAGAATCATTGTGCATTTTGCAAAATATGGCCTAATGAAATCCGGAATCTGGCTGACTCCAGACGTACTTATAGAGTGCGGAGGAAACGTCAATCCCCCTCATCTTCTGATTTTTCAGGTTTCTTTCTTGCAGATCCCCAAGGGACCCACTGCAAGATGACTAGTTCTTCAGTTTGGAAGAACACTCCTGGGCCCAAGGAGTTTATGAAACCAGTTTCTTCAGAGATGGGTGAGGCCCCATCAGTAGTAGGGAATGTACATTTGAGGAGTAGATCGCCTCCCCCTGAAAGGGAGAAGTCGAACACTCCTCATGTTCAGAAACAGTCCTAATAGTCCATCTGAAGAAATAGTTGTGGCATACTTGAGTTATCTTATATGTCCTTGGTAAATCATGTATTATTGTAAATACACTCAGTTGGTTCTAGTTTTAATAGCAGCAATACATTATCCCATCACTATTATATAGCTTATTACTTTTTCATGTCGAAAAATCTCGTCCGTTCGATGTGAAAACATCCTCCCACTTTGAGTGGAGATTTTGTCAACAAGACACGTCACACCCGTGCACCTCTCCACGCCTGCGCGAACATTCATCTTTTTCATGGACGCCATGGCTAATGGTTGTGTCGTGCGAACGTAACCAGAGAAAAATTATCTGTTGCGGTTTTCAACCACATTTGGATTCTCCTTTCAGCCTAAATTCATCTGGGTTACATTTGTCCATCTTGTCTTATGTGTCTTATGCTGCCCTACGTCAGTGTTTGTTCTAGAAAGAGTCTTTCTAGATTGCCACGTGTATTCTGTCCTTAGGGGTGAGGGTACACCATGTATTTTTTCTTTTCAGATACAATTTAGCTCACGGTAAGTCTTGTGTGTTCATTACAACAGTGACATAGACAACCGAGATAGCGCCGCAATTAGCAGGCGCATAATTCTACCAATTAAATATTTGTTTAAATATTATTGTTTTTGCTAATTCATCAATTGTATCTTTATTAACCACGCGTGACGCGTCGCATTGCTATGCTGTACTTTCTTGAGAACAATAAAGTCGGTCAAGAAAACTAGACTCCTAATCCTTGTTAACATGTATATGTATATTGTTTACCTTTAGACAATTCCACTGTGGTGCATATAGACCGCTAAAGTATATGCAAACAGAGCGAAGTAAACTGGTGTGCATAGAGCACGCGACATATACAAAAAGGGTGAGTTTTCCACGTGTGGAAATAAAAGGTGAGTTTTACACGTTTTATTATTGTATTATTTTATATAAAATATGTAGGAGACAATTCTTTACCTTTGAGCATCCACTGGGGTGCAATTAGCATGCAGTGGATGCAAAGAGGTCAGATGAACTGGTGTGTGTATAGTACGCAGTATATACAAACAAGGCGAGTTTTCACGTTTGGAAATAATATAATATTGTTTTTATTATTATTATTATTATTGTTCTCCTTCAGATAAATTCTTAATTCAGGGAACAATTGCCTACCTTGTGCAAATATACTAGAGGTGTATAACACCCGGTACATACAGACAGGTGAGTTTTACGTATGAAGAATAATACAATATTATTTTTATTATTATTGTTCTCTTTCAGAAACATTTTTCTTTTCAGAGAACAATGTTGGGTCAGTCTGTAGGAAGTATGGCCACAAGAAGGGCCCTTGGGATACTCACCCAGACTACCTCACGTGTTCAAGTGTACACGTAAGAAAAACGTTGTACCTCTCGCACAATGACTAATGAATCTGCAATCTAGCCGATTCCAGACGTATGTATAGAGGGCGGAAGAAACGTTGATCCGCATCATCGTCTGAATTTTCAAATTTTTTCTCTTATAGAGTCTCAGGCGGGAACACACTGCGAGAAGACTAGTTCTACAAGTTCCGGGGTCCCAGGAGTCTATGGGACCAATCTCAAGAGTCCGGAGACAGGAGACCTCTCCTGTAAGGGAGGGAGTGAACGTTCCAGGAGTAGATCGCCCCTCCTGGGAAGGGAGAAGACGAACATGAACACTAGCGTGTTGCTGCCTTCCACTAGGAAGGAAGTGCACTGCTTGTCTCAAGGTAGCGTGTCGCACCCTCCAGGTGGGAGGTGTTGCACCGCACCAAGCACTTCCAGAGAAGGAAGTGCACTGCTGTCTCAAGGTAGCGTGTCGCACCCTCCAGGTGGGAGGTGTCGCACCGCACCAAGCACTTCCAGAGAAGGAAGTGCACTGCTGTCTCAAGGTAGCGTGTCGCACCCTCCAGGTGGGAGGTGTTGCACCGCACCAAGCACTTCCAGAGAAGGAAGTGCACTGCTGTCTCAAGGTAGCGTGTCGCACCCTCCAGGGTGGGAGGAGTTACACCGCACCAAACACTTCCAGAGTAGCGTGTCACACTGCACCCTGGGTAGTGATGAAGACAAACTGGCATCTGATATGTCTCCTGACCGGTCCGGTCACCGGTCAGTGTCCGGTGACCGGTCCGGTCACCGGGTAGTGACTGGTGGCCGGTCCGGTCACCGGGTATTGACCGGTAGAGATGACCGGTCAATGTATGATGACCGGTCACAAAAAAAAACAAAACAAAAAAAAAAACAAACCTGTACAGGATTGGGAGTCTGCCCACAGGGTTCAGACTATGCAAGGGGATCGGATCGGGATCCCTCCTTTCCTATTATCCCAATGAATTCATACGAGAAGTGGGGCCCAGAGTAGAGGCGATGCCGCGGCTCGTGTCCCGCCATCGCCTCCTCGTCAGGTGGCATTCACCTACAAGGCGGAAGCATAGCATCATCCACGAAAGACAAGCGGTCTCGTCTTTATCCTGGAACATCTAGAACACATAGACGAACAAGTACAGGAAATGGCGCAGAGTTAACCTATGTCACTGTCCAGCCACTCTCCTGCTCGGAGTGTTCTAGATGATGATGCGTTTATCTACCCTCGTTGACTCCAGTTCGATCGAGGTAGAAACATCTCTTTTGTCGCCTCCTATCAGTCCCACCAGTTCCTTTCACTTAGATGATTTGGAAGAGACCTGGTTTTTTGATAACGCTGTAACTTGTGCCCAAAGCCATCTTGCGCACAGTCCAAGAAGATCCTTTCCAGTTTAAAGGATCTCCGGGACCCAGCCACAACCAGATCTCCTGCTCCTTCTACATTCCTCAATGATTGAGGAAATGTCATAGAGGTTTTTCCACAGGCCAGCCTGTGTTAGACGGCATAGAGAATGGTCTGTCCCTCCCTCTACTTTGAGACCTTGGTCTCTGCCTCTATTTAAATACTGGGTACATTCCCGAAGTGAAGACCCATTAAGAACCTCTTCAGTTGGATGCAGATGTCTCAAGTGGGTATTATAATTGAAGCCTGGGCATGCCTTCCGATTAAAATAATCAAGCCTTTGAGCAGAAAGGCCGGCTTCTGGTCACCATAGCTTCCCATGCAGACCTCTTCTCAACTACTTCGTTTAGTATGCTGAAGGAGGCTGCTTTGAACCCAGCTGCATTACTATGCGTGCTGGAAGCTGTGATCAAGACATCCCGGAATTTACTCTCTGTCGCAATGGTTTTATCAATGGAACTTCTAACATCCACCATCTCATTGTGCTGGACTCCTCAAAGGTCTTATTTAATCATAGGAAAGACCTTCTAAGGGCTGCTCCATTGGAAGCCAAGAGCCTCTTCGGAGGACTCATCCCCACTGTGGCTTCACAAGATTTGAAGGATCATGAACATAGATTCTTCACAACTGCACCTGGCCCATCGTAATCGGCCAGGAAGCACACTAAGGTGAATTGCCCCCAGGGGCCACCCACTAATTTTAAAACAGATGCCGCCCCAGTCCAATGCACAAGTTCAAATGAGACCTCCTCCTGATTAAAGTCCTCAGGAGGAACTTCCCCAACCCACCTTCCTTTCCCAAGGAAGGCAGTGTGTGTGGGGGGGATGGCCCTAGCGACTCGTATCATCTCCTGCCGTGCATTCTTCTCCTATTGTTATTGCTACTAATGGTGCCAAGATGGATGTCTTGAAAATCTTACTTATACTGATCCCCATAAAATGGATGGTCATATTTACAAAGCATTCAACACCTTGTTATCAATGAAGTATACCAGACATGGTTTCAACACTCAGCAGTTGAAGGGAAAAAATGGTCTTATCTTGCTTTCCTAGAAATTCATTTTGCCCAGTAGAGCTTCAACCCCTTCAAGGGACTCTCCTTTTGCTTCTTAGATCTGCCTCTCCCAGTTTTCGTCACATTCTTATATTTGACTTGATGCCATCATGTACATTGGATTTGACATTGATATGAAATGAAGCAGCCTCAGTGATGAGAGTTTGCTATCCATGGAATCAACAGCTGAAACTTTGGGCATCTGTATATGTCAGCACCATGATTAAAAATATCATCAGATCCTTTCTTCATGTGAAAACTTATGAAATTGGGTTTTAAAATTTTTGAAAGAAGTCTAATATTCAATGAGACCTTGAAAGTTGCTTATATTAGCCAGTTAGTTATGCTAGGCAGCCATTTCTGTGAAAGTTGAGGTGATGAGGTGTCAGTGAATCATTTATTTGTTCCTCACACACTATTTTACTGGGGGAATTCATTCTAGTTTGTTAACTACCTCAGTTTTCTTGCTTTCATAGTAATATGTAAACAGAAATGAACATATGTGGTATTGCTAGGTAAGCAATGTCAGTGATGGACAAAATTTAGGTTAGAAATAAATGCTTCCACAGTAATATAAATAAATCATTTTCAAGGCAGCCACAAAAACTAATGCCATTAAATCTGTTAAACTCTTGCCTCATTTAACTGACCTAATTCATCAAAGTTTTGCTTTAATTTGATTTTATAAGTAGAATTAACTCTTGTGTAATTCAGTCAATTCCATCAAGCTAATATCCACATTTACCTAGTGTTTTAGGTGGCAATGATTTAATTATTACACTACAGTATCAACTTGTATACAATGTGCACATACGCTAACTGCGAACATACGAGATTTGGGCCTAATAGTCACAAAACTCCTCAACTTGAGTGCACACAAACTCAAAATTTGATAGCTTACAGTAAATAAACCAATGGAAATACAAGAGATTTGAAAGTAGCAATACATTTAGATACAGATGTCTGTTAAATATATATACAATAGTTTAATTTGTTGCCAATTAACAAATATAAAACCAACAATGAAGGTAATTTTGGGTTTGTGTGAGCACTCAAGTTAACAAGTTTTGTGAGTTAGGTTTACCAGGCATTTTTCAGTGGCAATGATATGATTAATGCTACTACGGTATTGACTTGTGTACAATAGGTACACCTAACTGTGCATATATTAGATCAAGATCTGCTGTTGCATTATTTGCTGGTAGATCGGAGTCTACATTTTTTGTTCTACATAAGATTTCAAATAAATAGTATAGACCCTGTTCTGCAGATGCATTATGTGTGATGACAAAGTATAGGCCCTGATCTTCTGGTGCACTATGTGATGGTAAAGCATAGACCCTGATCTACAGGTGCTTTATGTGTGATGACAGTATAGACCCTGATCTGCTGGTGAATTATGTGTTATGACAAAATATAAACCCTGATCTGCTGGTGCATTATGTGTGATGACAAAATATAGACCCTGCACTGTTGGTGCATTATGTGTGATGACAAAGTATAGACCCTGATCTGCTGGTGCATTATGTGATGACAATATATAGACCTCCATGTGCTTGTGCATTATGTGATGCCAAAGTATAGACCCAGATCTTTTGATGCATTATGTGTGATGACAAAGAATAGATTCCGATCTGCTGATGCATAATGTGATGACAAAGATATATCCGGATCTGCTGATGCATTGTGTGATGGCAAAGGATAGATCCTGATCTGCTGATGCATTATGTGATAATAATGTATAGACTTGATATGCTGATGTATTATGTGATGCCAAAGAATATACCCTGATCTTTGGGTGCATTATGTGATGACAAAGTATATACCCTGATCTTTGGGTGCATTATGTGATGACAAAGTATATACCCTGATCTTTGGGTGCATTATGTGATGACAAAGTATATACCCTGATCTGCAGGTGCAATAGATGATGACAAAGTATATACCCTGATCTGTGGGTGCATTATGTGATGACAAAGTATATACCCTGATCTGCGGGTGCATTATGTGATGACAAAGTATATACCCTGATCTGTGGGTGCATTATGTGATGACAAAGTATATACCCTGATCTGCAGGTGCATTATGTGATGACAGAGTGTAGACTTCAGTCTGCTGGTGCATAATGTGTGATGACAAAATACAGACCTCCATCTTCTGTTGCATTATGTGGTGACAAAGTATAGATCCTGATCTGCTGACGCATTGTGTGATGACAAAGTATATACCCTCATATGCTCGTGCACAATTTCTTTTTTTTATGTCCAAAAACAGGATACAGGAGTTTTCAAACATTGACGGGAGGGGCTGGAGGCATTGCGTATACTGAGAGAAAATGTTGGGAAGTTCACATGCCTGTATTTGGTAAAACTAGGTTGTAGATAGATGTTTAGCCAGCACTAAATCTCTGTTGATTTTGTTGAAAGACAGATCAGATACTTGTAAATAAATGGGTAAATATGGTAGACTAAACAACTAAGTATGGAGTCATACAGGGCTCAATTCTTGATGAGCTATCATAAATTATCAGACATCCAAAACACAAAGCATGAATTTGAAATTTCTCTTAAGGCTGCCCTCAACAAACAGGACAAGTGGTGCATGAGCAATGGCATGGTACTTAATACTGGTAAGACTAAAATATTACTTATCTCAACACCGCAACAAACAAACAAAATCTTGATAGTGAAGAAGTAAATCCAAAATGGAAGGGTATACATTTGTAAATGGTCTGTCATGATGCAAGTACTTGGCGTTTTTGTTGCTAATAATCTATCATGGATGGAACATATCAAATATGTTAGTATAAAAGTGAATTCAGGTTTATTGCTTTTCAGTAAGATATGATTTTTTCTCCCAGAAAGGCACAGGAAACTATTTTATAATAGTTACATACAACACCATTTAGATTACTGCAAAACAGTACGGTTTAATTCAAATGATAACAGCAGAAAAACTAGCACATATTCAAAAAAGAGCAGTCAGGTTAATATTGGACCAATGAGAAAACAGCGGAAACTTAGCTTATAAATTAAAAATATTACCTAATAAAGACCAAATCTATTTGAGAAATGCTAAGTTAATGTACAAGATATCCAATAACTGTCCTCGTATCTATTTAGTCACTATTCCAGTACAGGCAAACTGGTAATACTCCCCACCTGAAATCTTTGTCAACAAAACTATATATATATATATATATATATATATATATATATATATATATATATATATATATATATATATATATATATATATATATATATATATATATATATATATATATATATATATATATATATATATATATATATATATATATAACATTACTACTATTATTATTATTATTATTATTATTTATTATCATAGTAATATCATCTTGATTGCAAGATCACCTCAAGTTCTCAGCATCAGAAAATCCTGATCATTACAAGATTGTGAAGCATGATATAGTACAGCACTGATGCTTTAATTGCATTGTCCAGATGTGCCTGTTTACACATCCTAATAGTATCAGATCCAACATCCCAGCATTTTGCATTTGTTTCTGCTTAAGTGTAATGTTTGACCACCTCATTATTGCTCTTTCCTCCTTAAGCAATAAAATGTTATCTCTCCCCCTTTTTCAGCAACCTCTTCTCTAGAGCCAAGAGACTTCGATAACAAGCTAATTGCACCAATTAATAATTGTTGTATAGTAAATACACAGTAAAAAAAAGTCTGGTCCAGTTATCAACAGTCCTATGCACAGGCTGCAGATAATGACCAGGCAGATTGTACATTCTTGAATTTCATAAGAGGCAAAGGGTCAGTTTGATAAAAGTAATTACTCATATTTGTAGAGGTTTTTTCTGTAGAGTTTCATGCTGTTTTCTAAAATGAAAAGTGAAATCTGGAATCTGTTTTAATTTGATTAGTAAGAATAGTTCTAACTTTATTTTTTGTTTTAGCTCACCTGGCCATAAGGTCAAGTTACAGTAGCTTTTGGTATGGCCCATCATCCATTGTGCGTCATCCATGGTCCATCAACAATTGCTGTTTTCAGCTGTTTCTCAAAATTTGCTGGCCCAATTTCAACAAAATTTGGCAAGAAGTATCCTGGCATAAACACGTTTTAAATTTGTACAAATGATGCTGATCTGCCATTACCATCAAATTGGAAAACCTTTCAAGGACATCTCCACAACTACTGAACAGAATTTTACCAAATTTGACAGAAAGCATCCTGGCAGACCCTCCAAAATTGTTCTGATGATCCATCATCAGGTATGGCTGCTGTTGTTAAAAATAGAAAAAACATTTAACTTGCTTAATTTCAAAAACTGCTGAACAGATTTAACCAAATTTGACCGATTTAAGCAACCTGGTGTAAAGACTTAATAAATTTGTATAGGCTGATGTTACTTAAAATATAAAAACTGTGAAGGACTTTTTAAACTAACTGATCATCAGAATTTGACCAAATTTGACAGAAAACATTCTGGCATAAAGGCCTTTCATGTTATGCAAATGATGCAGATCTACTCTCAAATATGACCAACATTACTTAAAATAGAAAAATCCTGCAATGACTTTCTCTCATAAACAGCCAAACAGAATTTGATCAAATTTGCCAGAAAGCAATTCTTGTTTAAAGGCCTTTCAGATTTATACAAATAATACCAATCTGCCATCAAAATGGCGGCCATTACTAAAAATAGAAATTTAAAAAATGACTTCTTCTCAAAAACTGAATTTCAGAATTAGACCAAATTTGACAGAAAACACTCTGGTATAGAGGGATTTTACGTTTGTGCAAATGATGCTGATCTGCTATTAGATATGACTGCTGTGACTACAAATAGAAAAACCTTTAAATTAGTTCCTCTCAGAAACTGCTGAACCGAATTTGACAGAAAGCATACTGGCAAGAAGGTCTTGTAAGTATGTACAAATGAGGCCAGTGTGTCAAAAAACTTCGCAGCAGTACTAAAACTAGAAAACAAAATATAAATTACTTCTCCTCTTCTGCTCAACAGAATTTTACCATATTTGACATGACGTATCTCAGTATGAAGGCCTTTTAATTTTACACAAATGATGCTGATCCACTATTAAATACGGCCATTGTTACTGAGATCTGAAAAACCTTAAAATGACTTCTTGTCAGAACTGGTCAACAGAATTTGATCAAATTTCACAGAAAGGATCCTGACATAAATGATGCTAATCGGCCTTCTAATATTGCTGCAATTATAAAAAAACTTAAAACATTAATGTGTTAGAAAGCATCATACTAACACATATTGCTTGGCTAACTGCCCTTGCATTTAGCTGTCAGCCAGTTGAGTGATCTCAGGCCCGCTTGGGCATCTTGTTTTCAGCAAATCATTGCTTGTTTGACGTTTAACTTTTTGGTTTTGAAAGCTTGTGGTAGAACTTTACCAATTAATCCTTATCAATCCTTTTATTCATTATATAATAAAACCTGTCACAGCAGACACCCATATAAAGGACACTTGCTCATATAGGACATTTAGGACATTTGTAAACCTTTTATATCATGTTTACTTA
This sequence comes from Margaritifera margaritifera, assembly GCA_029931535.1. Taxonomy (NCBI): domain Eukaryota; kingdom Metazoa; phylum Mollusca; class Bivalvia; order Unionida; family Margaritiferidae; genus Margaritifera; species Margaritifera margaritifera. The sequence continues at coordinate 747,782 of JAQPZY010001646.1, forward strand.
TATATTTTACCCCTATATAATAAACACCGGTCCACAAAGGACACATTTTTTGTGGTTTCTTGAGTGCCCTTTATAGATAGGATTCCACTGTACAGTATCTACATCAGTTGATAACAGCAGATGAGATCAGACAGCCTTATTCATTGGCACACCAACACATACAAGATTATCTTATATGTTCGAATCCTACCATCACATCAGCCCTGGTTGGTTACCATGGTGTGTAATTGATCAAGGCACTTACATGTAACTCCAATTGATTTCAGCACTGAAGAACCTACTTGTGTTGCTGTGTGATAAAAAACCAAAGTAAACCAAACGATATACAATGAACATTTTACATTTAAACTTGTGGGATTAATCCAGATGTCAGATACACCAATATTACCTAAGGACCTTCCTTATAACTGCAGTGCATTCCTTCTTCATATATGTGCATTAGAGAGATGTTTAATTAGGCTTAATTTTAGTGACGAGATAGCAATAACATCACTCAATCGTTTCATTGGGTATATGTACAGATGTCCATTTTGTGATCACAAGGCATAGTTTAACAACTCAATTGGTCCCACATAAGTTAGAACAACAAGGCAGTAGACAATACAATTAATCAATGTGCAATGCTTGTGTTTAATATCAGTAATACAGAAAATACCCCGACTGTATGACGAAAATTCGTCCTCCCATTAGCGTGAACCAGAAGATTCTATAACGCCTTGCTCATGCGCATTGTCCTTTATTGTTTTTTCTGTCGCAGCCATTACAGGCTGCTTAAAATCTGCGTCGTAGAGAAATTGCCGTCGCTTCGTGTTTTACGTTGCGATAAGAGTTTTCTCTTTATGTGCATCGTTTTTATCGTGATGGAATTACCTCTGATCAAGGATTGTGTCTGTTCATATTGAGCTCTTGAGTGAGCTTCTTTCATTTCTGGTTACGTTTGGTATGGCCTTGCATTTAGGTCTTACCCCACAGGGGTGTTAGTGTAACTATTATTGTTGAGAATTTATTTCTAGCTCGGGTAGGGATTTAATTAAATATTCTTATCCTTGCTGAAACAGTAACGAATCTTCATATTTCACAATTTCTTTTTATGTGAATTTAAGTATCGGATAGTATTCCTTTTTATTGTTCTTTTTATTAGCAATCTTACCAAACTTTTTATGTGAATTTAAGTATCGGATAGTATTCCTTTTTATTATTCTTTTTATTAGCAATCTTACCAAACTTGTTTTTTACTTAATTAACCGTCGCCAGTTCGAGAATAAGGCTGGTCGATGTCATTTTTATTAATTATCTTCAGAATTTTTTTGGTTTTATTGCCTTATCTTAAGTAAATTTGGTCTGCGAACTCATATTGATTCTATTTATTATTTTATTACATTAACAAATCTTATTATTTCACATTTTCTTTTAATGTGACTAGTGCTATTTTTATCTGGGAAAAGCAGGTAGCACATCAGTTTTGTCTCATTATGTCGTGGGTTTAGTTATCGCACACCAGTTCATTCTCGTAATTAGTAACGGATAGTATTCCTTTTTTATTATCCTTTTTATTAGCAATCTTACCATTCTGGTTTTTTGCTAAATTAGTCCTTGCCAGTTCTTGAATAAGGCTGGTTGACGTCCTTCTTATCAATTATTTTTCAGTATTATTTGGTGGTTTTATTGCCTTAAGTAATTTTGGTCTTCGGATTCATTTGATTTTGTTTATTGTTTATTACAGTAAAGAATCTTCATATTTCACATTTTCTTTTAATGTGACGTGTACTATTTTTATCTCGGAAAGGCAGGTCGCACACCAGTTTTTCCTTTTATGTTGTGTGTTTAGTTATCGAACACCATTCATTCTCAGCTTAGGATTGCTTCCTTTTTACATTGAAACATTAGTGATGGTTTTAATTCTCTGAGACAACACCTTGGAAAGTTGAGTTCTTGCTGTTATCATATTAGTGTAGACTTAGTGCACACAAATACATTTATACATTTATGCATTTACTTATATAGAAGTATTCGAATAAATCTGCTTTACAGCATTCTCTTTCAGCAGTGATTAGGCAGGGTGTGGGTAGATGACAATCACTCCATTTGCCTATCTCTGGTCAGACAAGGCCTGGGACCTCGCCGAACTTAGTCGTATGTAAAGAAGGAAGAGAGTTCCTGCATCGTCTTCCTCAATATTAAATCGGGAGTTTTTCTTCTCTGGGGCCCTCGGGTCTCAGGGAAGGATTACCATAGTCTCTTTGGAGACTCTTAGGTTTAGTGTGCCCCCTCCTAAGAGAGGTTATGGTGAGCGGGTTGTGCCCTCCCTTTAGGAAGGAGCAGCACCTTCCTCATTCCATGACGGCAGAGAGCTTGAGTTGCGCCCTCCCATGAGAGAGAAACAACACCCCCTCTTTTCCATTAGGACAGAGAGCGACTCGCGCCCTCCACTCAGGGAGGAGCAGCACCCTCTCTATCGTACAAAAGGGCAGAGAGTGAGTCGCATCACCCTCCACACACACCCGTGACGTGGGAGCAGCACCCTCTACTCACCCACAGCTCGGTGAGGGCTAAAAGCGAGTCGCTCCCTCATCCCTCCATAAGGGGGGAACAGCACCCTTTCGGTTCCCGGGGCTGTTGTCAGTGACAGGTTCAAGCCACCTGATAAAGGGGGCAGGGCTCAGATCCAAGTCTGTCAAATATGGGGAAGGATTTTCAAACAGATCTGAGTCGACTGACCAGTCTTTGACCAGGACTCAGTGAGTGACCAATCACCGGGGCCAAGTCACCGAGCGCTGGGCACTGGGACCTGGTCACTGGTCATCGGGTACCGGTCACCGGTCATTGACTAGTCACTGGGCTCTGATGACTGGTCATTGACCGGTCAACGGGTGCTGGTCACTGATCATTGGAGCCCAATCAGTACGGGGATAAGGATCAGGTCGAATCCCCCTTCTCTCCAGGCTGCACTTTTATCCCACTGGAGATGTGGAATCAGCATACAGACTCCAGGCTATGGAGGGGGTTCGGATCAAGGCATCACCCCTTGTTCCTACTATAATCCCTCTAAATTCCTATGGAATGTGAGGCCTCCACCACAGTGAAGCAATTGGCCCTTTCCTTGCATGAAGCCATGGCCTTCAGGACCTTGGCCACTTGGTAGAGCGGTCGATGCTGCGATCCGTAGACTACATCTTCCTCTTACGACCATGGGTCAAAAGGGGAGGGGGATGCGCCTTCTTCCCCCAAACCCTCCAGGAGTGTAGAGAGTCGCTCCCTTCTCCCCCCTGATGAGTCTTCTACTAGGGACAGTCTGTTAGCTCCACATCAAGAGTTATGGATTTGGGTCCCTCTTACCCCCAAGTCTCCCCCACAACAGAGGGTCATTGGGTTGCATAGTCCTGCCTCCAAGGAGCCAGACAGGACGAAGACGTACTTTTTGTCCTCGTCAATTCACACGAGTTTGATACATAACAAGCCTGCCCTTTTTGGGGTCCCCTTCCTCCTCCTGTTCGTCGGTAAAGGTGGCAGAGGAGGACGAGATCTGGTCTTTCGACCAAGCAGTAAACAAGGTTTACAGTCTTATTTTCAGTGATCTGTGTCCCAAACCTTCAGGCTCTGGTGACACTAAAATTCTTTTCAGTGTGGAGAACTTTCTAGGTCAAGCTCTGAACCAGATCCCTTGTGCTCCTCACTTGGTTACCTTTAAGGTGCTTTCCTAATGGTTTAGTAAGGGCCAGGAGTTTGCTTGACCACGTTAGGGGATGACTGTCATCAGAAGAAGAGAGAAGCTCCAGGTTGAGATCCTTGGTCTCTGCATCAAGTTATATGATTCATACCCGTTCCTGGCCAATGAAACCTCCCACTTTGGATACTAAAGCGACTCAAGTGGGTATTTCCATGGGGATTTGGTGCCTGCCTCCTAGTTTAAGCACTGGAAACTTTAGGGCAAAAGGCAAGGCCACTAGTACTCTTAGCCGCGAATGCTGACCACTTTTCAGCAGCATCATTCAATATCTGCTGAGGGTCGAATCTCTGTCGCCAATAGTGCTTCATCGTTTGTTGGTAGCAGCGGCGAAAACATCTTTGCATGTGTTATACTTCTCCATGCCTTGTCAGTGGAGCTTCTCTACTCCTGCAGGGATGTTACTCTGGACACACCCAAGGTCCTACTGAGCACTGTAAGAACCTTCTGAGGGCTGCTGCCATGGAAGCAGAGGCTATCTTCGTGGGGCTGATTTCCTCCTTGGCTTCTCAGTATCTCAGATACCAACAACACTGGTCCTTCACATTCACTCCTGGACTATAGAACCGGTCAAGAAGCAAAATCATCCTGACTAATCACAGGTTCCGTCAGTGAAGTTCCTTAAAGCTATGCAGTCCCAGTCAAAGCAACAACCCCATTGCAGTAGGACAAGGGTGGACAGCCCAAGGGATTCGCTTCCTCTGCTGCAGGGTGCTCCTCTTCTGTTGGTTCCTGGAGGTGCCAGGCTAGACCTTTTTTCAGAGGCTTCAACTGGCATAACAGTTGATGGTCAGATCCTGTCTATCATAAATGTGGATACCGGCTTCAGTTTGGAGATCTCCCTTCTCTAGTTAGGTCCTCCATGTTCTTCCACCAGTTGAATCTGGTGCAATTAAAGGACAAGGTGCACTCCCTTCTTCAGAAGGGTACAGTAGAGAGATTGTTCAGAATATTTAAGGTCATTAGGTATCCCAATCCTCCTTTTTTTGATGATTGGTTGATCCACAATGGCTGACTAGAGACCCTCAGACTATATCTGTTTCGCTGTTGGGCCATGGTGACCAGGCTGGGTCTTCTTCCAACCTAGAGAAATCGGAGCTTCTTTCATCTCAAGATTTCATCTATGGGGGATTCATTTTCTCACAAACAGGATTAGTCTGTGTCCCTTGGGACAGAGTAGGCAAGATCCTGTCCCTGTTGGAGGCAATGACTACGTTGTCATCTTGTCCTTTTCTTTCTCTGCTGGGGACCTTGTACTCCATAATGGACATGGTTCCCCTAGGCAGACTGTACTTGTACCCACTCCAGTGTCTCCTTTTGGCAAACTGGAAACCGCACAGGGACCCTCTGAATGCTCAGATTTCTCTAGGTATTGATTTGCACCATCATTTGATTTGGTGGACAAATTGGGGTCGGTTTCCCACCAGAGTCCCCATGCACACCCTCGAACCCCACTCCTATCAGTTTGCAGACAAATCCGATTTGGGGTGTGGTGCTCCTCTGGAGCTGAAACGACTGATTCTTCAGGGTTCGTGTTCTGAGAAGAATATATCCTCCACATCAACAATTCGAAAAGAGGGCAATATTTTTACCCCTTTAGAGGTGCATAAATAAATAAGAGTTTGCTGTGTAACGGTCTCCTCTGACAACATATTGGTGGTAGCATACCTTAGGAGACAAGGAGGCACATATGCACTTTTGCCCTGTGTGGAGGTTTGGAGCCTCCTTTGCTGGGTGCCTTGGTAGGGATTACCCTCTGAGCTAGCCACATACTTCATAAAAAGATATGGCACACAGTCTGTCAAGGAAAGGGACGATAGTCCTCACAGAATGGTCTCTACAACAATCCATAGCAGATTCCCTGTTCGAACTTTAGGGGACACCATCAAGCTCCCATTTTTCGTTTCCCCAGTCACCATCCAGAGAACTTGGGCAGTGGACACTTTCAGGCTGAAGTGGGATCGTTGTTCGCTTACACCTTCCCATTCTTCAGGATTATCCCTCTGGTACTTCACAAGTGAGGAATACCGTTGCTCAGTTCATTTGTTAGCCCCTCTGTAGCCCCAGCGATCTTCTCGTCCTGCTGGTGGACCATCCCAGGATATTACCCTAGAGGAGGGACCTCCTGTCATGGCACAGGTTCTTTCACCCACACAACATCCCTCAAATTCTCCACCCTTTTTCTTTTGGCTTATCTCAAACAATCTTAACAAGTTGCCAAGTTCATTATTCAGTCCAGAAGACAATCTATGTCTAAGGTCTATGAAGCCAAGTGGAGAATCTTTGGGGATTGATGTATTAGGAAGCGTGTCAATCCTAGCTGCCCTTCTATGAGTGAAGTGCCTGATTTTCTTCTCTTTCCTTTTAAAGAGAAACAATGATCAAAACCAGTGTCTAGCTTGCTAATGCCTAGATGGAATCTCTCTTGCATCTTGCGTTCTCTAACTAAATCCACTATGAACCATTAGGTAAGCTTTCTTCGAGAACCTTACCCTCAAGCCTGTTTTCATGCTCCCCATAGCATCTGTGGGACTAAGGACTGAGCTTCATGGCCTAATCATAGAGCCAGGCTGTATGAGGTTCAGTGGAATTTTGAGTCAACTTCTCTCCTTTGCCAACCAGGTTTTTAGCAAACACCAGCTTCCATTGGTTGCGCCACTTCAATTGAGATTTTCAGTCTCAGTTGTATCTGTGCTGGGGATGGTCTGGTTAGACTTTTATGTTCAGTTAGAGCGTTATGCTTTTATTTGGCGCTTCTAAAGGGAGGAGAAAGGGTAGGAAATGTCTCCTCCCCACCCTTTAAGGGTTCTGCTGATATTTCGACTTACACCATTCGAGATGGATTGCTTTTTCTATCAGGAGAGCTTAGCAGTCCCTTACTGAGAAGGACCTTTCATTCATGAAATTAAGCTCATGAGGTTTGAGCCATTGCTACATCATGGGCCTATCTAATTCATTAGTGTCTGGAGGGTGTGATGAAGCTGCTTTTTCACGATCTCACACTACCTTTCTCTCTTTTTGCCATCACTAGTTGGCTCACCAATGCAAAGGTATATTTTCCTTGTGTCCGATTGTCATAGCTCAAAAAGTGACCCATGTGGATACCATATGGCAGTAGTCTTCTATTCTACAGGCTAGTTATGGGATCATCAGCCTCCCACCAAACTGACAAATTCAGCTACGCAATAGCTGCAGGTTTTGTATTACTGATATTAAAATGTAGTTTTTTTATGTGGGTGGGGTGGGGTGGGGGTGAAACTAATTTAAATGATGCAATACTTACCTGTTGCTATTGCTAGATTCCCTCCTCCCGCCACCATGCACTGATGTCCCACTAGTTTAGACAACGTCCTTAAAAGAAATAAGGACAGTACGCATGAGCAAGGTGTTCTAGAATCTTCTGGTTCACCATAATGGGAGGACGAATTCTCGTCATATGGTCGGGGTATTTTCTGCTTGGAAAAGTACCAGCTACACAATAGCAACAGGTAAGTATCACATCATTAAAATTAGCTTTACCCCCCATAAAACTACATTTTCAAGCATTTTGAAGCCTAATGATTAGGTTTGGTTTAGTGTTTTATGCCACAACAACACAAGTAGTGTATTTAGTGCCGAGGCAAATGGAGTAAAGTGACTTGTCCAAGGACACGCTACACAAGCTGACCTGGGCTGATTCAGTGGTATGATTTGAACCATGTCTCTTTTGGTTACAAGTCCAACACACAACACTTAGTCACTGCAGTCACTGCCTTCATTTGAAGCCTCTTGCAACATGCAGGAGAGAGCATCAGGCCAATTCTACATCCCCAAACCTGCATAGTATCCGAATAAAGAAGTTGGAATATGCCTCACATAACGTGATAATCTCATTGAAGCTAAAACTATTGTTGTTTTGAAAATTAGGAAGGAATTGTTTAATATTTTGTTGTATAAACACGGTAATATGTTAAGGGGGTGTTATTCAGCTGTCTTTTCAGTACATATATGGTGCAAAATCCTACATGTTTGTTGTCTTTTCAGTGCATATATGGTGCAACACTCTACAGCATGTTTGTGGTCTTTTCAGTACATATGTGTGGTGCAACATCATACAGCATGTTTGTGATCTTTTCAGTACATATGTTTGGTGAAACATGATACTGCATGTTTTTGGTTTTTTCAGTACATATGTGTGGTGCAACATCATACTGCATGTTTGTGGTCTTTTCAGTACATATGTGTGGTGCAACATCATACTGCATGTTTGTGGTCTTTTCAGTGTATATGTGTGGTGCAACATCATACTCTATGTTTTTGGTCTTTACAGTACATATGTGTGGTGCAACATCATACTGCATGTTTGTGGTCTTTACAGTACATAATGTGTGGTGCAACATCATACAGTGTGTTTGTGTTCTTTTCAGCACACATATGGTGCAGCACCCTACTACATAGTTTTCAGTTAAGATTTCAGACCTTGTGGTAGGCATTACTTGACCGCTAGCTTTCTGAGAATTGTCTGTTGATATCATGGATGAAATCTTTATTACAGTTGCTGGCTAGTCATTATACAACAAGAACTGTTTAACCCGAATCCTTCACATATCACAACGGATAATCAATACAGAGCCCAGATATTTCAATAAACTTGCTAATGGAGCTTGGCAGTGGTTGATAATCTGCCAAAACCTTAAGTTCCCAGTCCTTGCATTGTATTTACCATTATATCAAGTGTTAAGTATCAGGTATATTGTTTAATGGCAAACTACCATCTTAAGTTGACTTTGCACTGAAAATTTATCGTAAAGTCAACAATGGAGATGCAGGATGGTCTCCTGTGCTATGAAATGTGTAAATCTTGATTCAAAAATTTCTATTCATAGACCCCACTAAATTCAAGGCTGAACTTCATCCAGATTCTGGACATATTGATTCTTTGTTTGACTTTACATGCACAAAATCTTTTGTGTGATAATCTTTCCATATTTCAACAGAAGTTGGAAAAGTTGACTTTGAAAGTCAGCTTGACCTTGCACATAATGCATAACGTAATAGTTGGAAGCAGTATTTGCATTTTCAAACATCTTGTTTGATTTTATTTTGGCAAGAGTTAGCAATGTGCATTACTTGAAAATTTCTTGCTGAAGCAGCAAGCAGAGTGGATCAATAGCTTCTGGACAAGTTTTGAACAAATATGGAAATGTAGTCATTAGATCTCTCCAGCCAACATCCTGAATCCTCTGTTTACAACACAATTAATTCTTTACAGCCTGATTTGACATAGCCAGGGGAGGTGTAGGGTGCCATCATCCCCTTTTTTATGAAATTTTTTTGATTGTATTTGTAGATGATTGAGTTAAAAGTGTTGCAAGTTTCTCCAATGAAACATAGGTAAGAAGCACATGATTTTAATCATCTAGCCTTATGCTTTAAGGTTTTGCATTAAAAGATGTTGTTTGGGGATACAAAAAGGAAATCTTCCTCCACTTCAGTGAATTTGAGCAGCTTCATTTGGTATATTTGTGCAGGATATGAATAGGTTTCACACGCACATGCATGCACTACATTACACTAAGTATACCTTATTTGCTCTGCTAAGCACCCCTGCCTTTATATGTCCTCCCAGCCCCCTTTTTTAATTTAGTCTGGCCATTTGCATAATTTCCTATTTAATAGCAGCAATACGTTACCCATCGCAATTATGCAGCTTATTACTTTTTCCTCAGAAAAGTCTCATCCATTTGATGTGAATACAACCTCCCACAAAGTTAAGAATTGTCAATAAGACACAGTGCACTTGTGCACCTCTCTGCGCCTGTGCAAAAACTGTCATCCTTTTCAAGGATGCCATGTTAATGGTTGTGTTGTTCATAACGTGACAAGAGAAAAATTGCTTGTTCCGAGTTTAAACCACATTTGATTCTCCTTTCAGCTTTATTTCATCAAGTGTTACATTCATCCGTCTCGTCGTCTGTTTTTATGCCGGTAGCCCCTGCCCCTTTTCAGTAATTAGTTCTGGAAAGGTCTTCTTGGGTTACCACGTTGTATCCCACCCTTAGGGGTTGCAGTACACCTGTCTTATTTTTCGAAGTAGAATTGGTTCACGAATAAGTTATGTGTATTAGTTATAACGCACCATAGGCCCAACCGCAATTAATAGGAATTTGTGATTCCCTTAATTAAATAATGGATCAAACATCAATTCGCTGTTTTTTCGACTTCACCATTGTATTTTAATACCATGCATGATGCGTCACATTGATGTCGTGTGCGTCTGAAATTGCTCCGAGAGAACAATAAAAATTAAGCAATTGAATGTCTAATCCTTATTAAAATGTATATAACATTGTATACTGGGGTGCATATATCATGCAGTGTATACAAACAAGTGAGGTGAACTGGTGTGTATATAGCATGCGGTATATACAAACAGGTGAGTTAAATGCATGGAAATAATACAGTATTGTTATTATTGTTATTGTTCTCTTTCAGATAACTTCTTAATTAGAAAAGTGTTTCTACTTTGTGCAAATACACTGGGGTGTATATAGCACGCAGTACATACAAACAGGTGAGTTTCACGTGTGACAATAATACAGATAACATTTATTTCAGAGAACAATGTCAGGACAGTCTGTAGGAAAGCATGGCCACAAGAAGGGCCCTGGAGACACTAACCCAGACTGCCTCACATATTTAAAGTGTACATGTAAAAATTGTTGTGCCTTTTGCACAAAATGGACTCATGAAATCTGGAATCTAGTCGATTCCAGATGTACGTATAGAGGGCGGAAGAAACGTCAATCTCCCTCATCATCTGAATTCTCTTACAGAGCCTCAAAAAGGAACACTTTGTAAGAAGACTAGTTCTTCAGCTCGGAAGAACATTCCGAGTTCCCAGGAGCGTATTGAACCAATGTCTCCGGAGACAGGTAAGACCCATCTTGTAGGAGGGAGTGAACTTTAGAGGAGTAGATCGCCTCCCTCTAAAAAGGAGGAGAAGTCGAACACCCTTCATGTTCATAGTAGCATGATGCTGCCTTCCGTGAGGAAGGAAGTGCACCACTCGTCTCAGGTTAGCGTGTTGCTGCCTTCCACGAGGAAGGAAGTGCATCACTTGTCTCAGGGTAGTGACACACCCTCCCAAGAGGGAGGAGCTGTACTGCACCCAACACTTCCAGGGTAGTGTGTTGCGCCCATCTGAATGGGAGAAATGAGAGGAGCAGCACCACACCTTGATGAGTGATGAACACAAACTAGGCTCTGACATATCTTTGTCACCTGACCGGTCAGTGACCAGTGACTGGTCATTTACTGGTACCCAGTCCGGTCACTGGTTAATGTCTGGTGACTGGTCACTGGTTCGGTCACTGGTCAGTGTTGGGTGACCAGCCACCAGTCAGTTCATAAAAGTGACTGGTCAGTGTATGATGACCGGTCACCTATCACTTTGTACCGGTCACTGGTCATCTCATACTGGTCGCCGACCTTACACCAGTCATCACTCAGAGGCCTCATGGTATGTGGATAGGGATCAGACTGACATTCCCTCTCTCCCTGCTCTATGACCATACCCTGTACAGGATTGGGTGTCTGCCCAGCGGGTCCAGACTAGGGAAGGGGATCGGATTGGTATCCCCCCTTTCCTATTATCTCAGTGAATCTGTATGTAATGTGGGGCCCTCCATTACAGGGTAATTGGTCCCTTATGCTTCCTTGGGCTGCTGGACCCAGAGTTGAGGTGATGCTGCGGCTCATGTCCCGTCATCACCTCCTCATCAGGTGGCATCCACCAGGAAGGCTGGAGGCATAGCATCATCTACGAAAGACAGGTGGACTTGTCTTCATCCTGGAACTTTTAGAACACATAGAGCCCCTACTCACCATGATGAATAAGTATGGGAAATGGCACAGAGTGCACCTATGTCACTTCCTCCAAAGGACATAGTGCTGCCCAGCCACTCTCCTGTTCAGAGCATTCTAGATGATGATGCATTATCTATCCTTGTTGACTCCAATGAGTTTGAGGTAGAAACAGCTCATTTGATGCCTCCTATCAGGCCCACCAGCTCCTCTCAGTTGGATGAAGAGGAGGAGATCTGGTCTTTTGATAGTTTAACACCTGCTACCCATGGACTTGTGCCTGAAACCATCAGGCGCACAGCCCAAGAAGATCCTTTCCATTTTGGAAAAGATCTCCGGGACCCAACCACAACCAGATCTTCTGCTCCTTCCACATTCCTAAACAAGGAAATATCACAGAGATACTCCAAAGGCCAAGACTGTGCTAGATGGCATAAAGGGTGGACTGTCCCTCTCTCTACTTTGAGACCTATGGTCTCTACCTCTAGTTACCAGGCACATTCCCCGAAGTGGCCCATTAAAGCCTCCCCAATTGGATGCAGATTCGTCTCGGAAGTGGGTATTACAACTGGAGCCTGGGTATGCGTTCCCATAAAAAAAATTGAAGCCATTTGAGCAGAAAAATCCGACTTCTGGTCACCATAGCTTCCCATGCTGACCTCTTCTTGGCTTGCACACCCAGAGTCTTTATCCGAGTTATGGGAGTAGCAGCATACTGTCTCCAATTACTGGGAGCCCTGATTCTCCAGTACTTCAATGACTGGCTAATCCACAACGTTCATGTTCAGTCCCTCTTCTTAACAAATCTATAGAATTAAGTGCTGACAAAAAGATCATTTTTTGTAAAACCACGAAAATTGATACCCATGAAAATAAATAAATAGAGAGCAGTTGATTTTTAGCAGCAATTATCAGCACTGTTCAAGTGTTCATTTCTTCCATTCCAGAACCGTGGCCAGGGCCTTGATATGAACGTACGAGCTGCATGGGAGCAAGGAATTACAGGAAAAGGAGTGGTTGTTACCATACTGGATGATGGCATTGAAAAGGACCATCCAGATTTGAAAGATAACTATGTAAGTAAAACCAATTAAACTGCCACTGCAGTATGTATATCTTGACATCAGACTTCATTTATTTTGCATGGGTTGCATAACAAAAACTTGCAGTTTATTCTAAATACACATACTCATAAGGTAGAAAACTAATCAGATTACAGTATCTGCATCCAGAAATTGCTCATATTTAAATAAATTGAAGATTGAATTGTAGTAAGTACAGCAAAATAAAATAAATGATGGGTCATCAAACTACAGCTTAGTGCCAAAAGTGAAAGTAAAAAGATCACAACTCCCCATTATGTCCATCTATATTATTATCATAGTAATGTGATTTTGATTGCTATATACGTAGCTGAAAACACAAGAAATTGCTAAACATTTCAACCTCTTGAATATGAACTTCATCTTCAAGCATAATCCAAATTACATTTTGTTCAGCTGATATGTGCATAAATATTAGTTTTATGAATGAAGCTCGTGAAACAACGGTCTCTCAACGTGACTACCATCACTGTTAATAACACAAATTCTTTAATACTTGGTGGCAGCAGACCCATATATGTGATTTACAGTCATTGTGCAGTTCTCAAATTTTGCATCATGGAAGATTTTACCAGCTGAATGACTGTGAAAGTTTCTTTCCAAGGCCAGGTTGATAGCAGTTGAACTGTTTCTCATGGGACATTGTGAGAGGCTCCAATGTGAACTTGACATGGGAATAACATTATTGTGACAGTTATTTAAAGCAGGATTGGATTTGTTGCAGGGAATGTTACTTATTTTCTTTTGCATGTCAAGTGAGGCTACGGCATAGTTGTTCATGCTTTGTACATTTTTGTGGCCTGTAAGTTGTTGAATTGTTGTTGGAGCTATTCCAGCATGAAGAGGTTTGGTGCAAGTGTATTTAGTTCTACAGCAGCATGGTCAGGAAAATTATTTAGAATTGATGGCAGACTTGCATCTTCATCCATGATCTGCATGTTGAACTCATTGCTAATCAGATCTTCAATATTTATAATTTCAAATTCATCCATTATGCGGGAAACTCACTAACGTTAACAATTATGAACTTCCATAAATGGGTTGTACTGTACAGTAATGTTTTGGTATGCGATTTCTGAATATGATCTCGTTTTAGATGAACCTTTTGGTTATATTTACTATTTTAGTAAAAAATAATAAATGTTTGTTGTTGTTGTAGTGACAAAAACATGGTTTGGACCTTTCAGAATATTTTAGATGTAATGCAAGGTTTCTTAACTAACGTCACTGTGAAAGCATTGTTTACTGCTAGTGTCTGCATTCCATCGCTAGGGGCGCTGCCATTGTAACCAGGAAATCTCAAGGATAAAGTTGTTCCAGCCTTGTTTCAGAGTATGGTAATATGGAATCAGAAAATGATAGTATGATTTTCCTACTTGTAGGAAATGACTGTAAAATTCAGGCTCTTTCTTGGGTAGAAAAATTTATAGGTATATAATAAAAAAAGTGTTCTTGCAGTTTGGGAGTAAATAATTTACATCAAAATAACATTGCTCCTACCTCAATATTTTGTGATGTGTCCCTTTACCCTTAAAAGATGCCGTATTCTTTGTGGTATGAAATGTTAAAGGTTCTGAAATTAATTAACTTATTATCATCAGAGCCAAGCAACTAAGTGGTCCCTATGCAACTCCATATCATCAAACTTAAAGTTGGTCTGGATGAGATGCTAACAATCAAAGAAATAAATTACTAGCAATTACTTTAAAAAAAAGTATTTCTTTTACTCAAAATGAGTAAAATCTAAGTAAAAAAGTTTGTCAAATGGATGAGTAATTACAAGTAATTACTAGTAATTGCAAGTAATGACAAGAACAAGAAAACCAAGTAATTGCAAGTAAATGATGACATGTAAATATTTTTATTTAGTAATAATTTTAATAAGTAAAACATTATTACCTAGTAATTTTTTTACTAAGTCAAATTACTTTGTAACAACAGCAATACATTGCCCATTACTATTATGCAGCTTATTACTTTTTCATGTCGAAAAATCTCAGCCATTCGATGTTATTACACCCTCCCACAGAGTTGAGAATTGTCAATAAGACATGGTGCACTCAGATGCCATGTTAATGGTTGTGTCATTCATAGCATGACCAGAGAAAATTGCTTGTTCCGAGTTTAAACCATGTTTGGTTCTCATTTCAGCTTTATTTAATCAAGTGTTACATTCATCTGTCTTGTCTGTTTTTATGCCGGTAGAACCTGCCCTCTTCAGTTGTTAGTTCTGGAAAGGTCTTCTTGGGTTACTGCGTTGTATCCCGCCCTTAGGGTATAGGGTACAATATCTCTTATTTTTCAAACTACAATTTGTTCACAGTTAAGTCTTATGTGTTAGTTATAACGCAACATAGGCCCGACCACAATTAATAGGAATTCATAATTCACTTAATTAAATAATTGATCAAACATCAATTTGCTGTTTGTTTCTAATTCACCATTGTATTTTAATACCACACGTGATGCTTTGCATTGTTATTGTGTGCATCTCCATGAGAACAATACAGTTTTAAACAACTGAGCATCTAATCCTTATTAAAAATGTATATAACATTGTTTACCTGTATGTAGCACGAGGTGTATACAAACAGGTGAGTTTCACGTGTGAAAATAATACAATATTGTTATTATTATTATTGTTCTCCTTCAGATAACTTCTTAATTCAGGGAACAATTGGTTACCTTGTGCAAATACACTGGGGTGTATATAGCACATAGTACATACAAACAGGTGAGTTTTACATGTGAAAATAATACAATATTGTTATTATTATTCTTCTCTTTCAGATAACATTTATTTCAGACAACAATGTCGGGATAGTTTGTAGGAAAGTGTGGCCACAAGAAGGACCCTTGGGACACTCACCCAGACTGCCTCACATGTTCAAAGTGTACACATAAGAATCATTGTACCTTTTGCACAAAATGGACTAATGAAATCCCCCTCATTGTCTGAATTTTCAGGTTTTTCTCTTACAGAGCATCAGGAAGGAACACACTGTAAGAAGACTAGTTCTTCAGCTCAGAAAAACCCTCTGGGGTCCCAGGAGCCTATGGGACCAGTCTCTCTTGAGACAGGTAAAGCCCCACCTGTAGGAGGGAGTGAACGTTCGAGGAATATATCACCTCCCTGCGAAAGGGAGAAGTCGAACACCCTTACATTCACAGTAGCGTCATGCTGCCTTCCGTAAGGAAGGAAGTGCACTGCTCATCTCGGGGGTTGTGTGTTGCTGCCTTCCGCAAGCCGCACCCTTCCAAGAGGGAGGAGCTGCGCCACTTCCAACACTTCTGGGGTAGCATGTCACGCCTACTGAATGGGTGGAGCAGCACTGCACCTTGATGAGTGATGAAAATGAACTAAAGCTCTAACATGTGTATGTCGCCTGACCGGTCACCGGTCAGTGAATGGTCATTGGCAGGTGACTGGTCCGGTCACCAGTCGATGTCGGGTGACCAGTCACCAGTCAGTTCATCAAAGTGACTGGTAAATATATGATGACCAGTTACCGGTCACTAGCCACTTCATCCCGGTGATTGGTCAGATCGTACCAGTCACCTACCTTACACTGGTCATCACTAAGAGACCTATTGGTACAGGGGTAGGGATCAGACCGAGATCCCCCCTCTCCCCACTCTTCCATCATACACTGTACAGGATTGGGAGTCTGCCCAGAGGGTCTAGACTAGGCAAGGGGATCAGATCAGTATCCTCTCCCACCCCTTTCCTATTAGCCCAATGAATCCGTACAGGATGTGGGGCCCTCTACCTCATGGTAATTTGGCCCTTATGCCTCCTTGGGCTACTGGACCCTGGACCCAGAGTAGAGGCGATGCTGCGGCTTGTGTCCTGCCATCACCTCCTTGTCAGGTGGCATCCACCAATAGGGCTGGAGGCATAGCATCATCCATGAAAGACAAGCGGTCTTGTCTTTATCCAGGAACTTCTAGAACACATAGAGCCCCTACGCACCAGGACGAACAAGTACAGGAAATGGCACAGAGTGCACCTATGTCACTTTCACCCAAGGACATAGTGATGCCCAGCCACTCTTCTGCTCAGAGTGTTCTAGATGATGATGCGTTATCTATCCTTGTTGACTCCAATGAGTTCGAGGTAGAAACAGCTTATTTGATGCCTCTTATCAGTCCCACCAGCTCCTCTCAGTTACATGAAGAGGAGGAGATCTGGTCTTCTGATAAGGCTACCCATGGACTTGTGCCTGAAGCCATCAGGCGCACAGACCAAGAAGATCCTTTCCCTTTAGGAAAAGATCTCCAGGACTCAACCACAACTGGATCTCCTGCTCCTTCCACATTCATCAATGATCGAGGAAATATCACAGAGGTTCTCCACAAGCCAAGACTGCTAGACAGCATATAGCAGGGGTGTCAAACTCATTTGCTATGGCGGGCCAGATTTGATATAAATAATAATAAATAATAATATTAAATAATGAGTCTGGTACATTGCCCGAAGTGGCCCATTAACTCATTCAGCCCCAGCACTGTTATCAGTATCACTGCTGCTATGCCCCAGCAGCACTAAGCTGTGTCTAGCTGCTTGTGCCCCAGAGAGTTTTTACCTATTAAGAAAATTTTTTAAACATCATGCACATGTATTCATTCTTACCTTAATTTCCCTTCTTATACCCAATAAAAATCCATGACATTTTCACCAATTGTTCCAAATAAATTTGTCTACACAGTCATGTATTTTTTGTGCTATTTGTCCGCTAAAATTATCAATTTGGACAGGCCGAAGATGATCATTCCAGTTTGCTAGATCCACAAGAACTGTATCATCGTCGGTATCAGCATCCTCTTCTTCTGAAACTTCTATGTCCAAGTCTAAATCTCATAAAATATCCAACTGTTGAACATGTCTTTCCTCAGCTTGCTCAATATTTTCTAGATCAAACCGGAGAAACTCCTCATTTTCGCTCTAACAATCATCCAATATCACTCTTAAGTCCGCCATTGTTTATGATTTTTCATGAATGAAACTGCACTCAGTTAGTAACCTTGGTGTATGAATAGTTCAAATTTACACAAAGGAAATTAAAATCATTTCTGATTGATTTAATATCATCAGATTCTTGGAAAAACCCCATTTGTAACCAGAGATGTTGTTGCTAACACACATTCACCACGACTGTAGACGGGATCGGCCATTGAATGCAGTAAACAAACCACGACTACAGGTGGGATCGGCCATTGAATGCAGAAAATGGATCATGCCTATCGGCGGGATAGGGGCCGAATGAGTTAAGCCTTCCCAGTTGGATGCAGATGCGGCTCAAGTGGGTATTACAACTGGAGCCTGGGCATGCCTTCCTATTAAAACAATTGAAGCCATTGAGCAGAAAGTCTGGCTTCTGGTCACCATAGCTTCCCATGCGGAACTCTTCTCAGCTACTTCAAGTAGTATGCTGAAGGAGTCCGCTGTGAATCCAGCTGGATTGCAATGCTTGCTGGAAGCTGTGGTCAAGACATTCCAGCATTCACTTTCTGTCACAATGACTTTATCAGCAGAACTTATATACATCCACCGTGACATTGTGCTGGACTCCTCGAAGGTCTTACTTAACCATAGTAAAGGTCTTCTAAGAGCTGCTCTGTTTTAAGCTGAGAGCCTCTATGGAGGACTCATCCAAACCGTGGCTTCACAAGGTTTGAAGGATCATCAATATAGATCCTTCACAACTGCTCCTGGCCCAATGCAATTGGCCAGGAAGTGTACTCATGCGAATCACCCCCAGGGGCCACCCACTAAAGTCTTTAAACAAGTGCATCCCCAGTCTGATGCACAACCTCAAATGAGACCTCCTTGTCAGTTGGGTCGTCGGTGTGGAAGTCTTGAAGAGCCTCTAGGAGGAAGTTCTTCAAACCACGTTCCTTTCCCAAAGGGGATGAGGGATGGTCCTAGGGACTCACATCCTCTCCTGCCATGCATCCCTCTCCAAAATGTCCCCGTAGGTGCTTGTCTAGGCCTCTTATCAGAGGCTTGGTCAAGCATCATGGATGATGGGTGGGTCCTTTCTGTTGTGAGCGAGGGTTACCGACTTCAGTTTTGGGAACAATCTTCTCTATCAAACACCCCCATGTTCTTTCACTAGTCCAATCTGGTGAAATTAAGGGAAGAGGTGCACACAGTTTTGCAGAAAGGAGCAATCAAGAGGGTCCTGAACAATCAGTCTTCCGCATTCTTCTCCTGAATCTTCCTGGTCACCAAGAAAAGCGGGAAATTTCGTATCATTATCAATCTCTCCCCGTTAAACCGGTTTCTCTTGGAGGAACATTTCAAAATGGAGACGATGTCCTTAGTCTGGAACATGATGTGTCAATGAGATTGGGCGGTCTCCATCAACCTTCAGAATGCCTATTTGCACATCCAGATTTTTCCTCCACAACGGAAATACCTCCAGTTTTTTTGGGACCAGGAAGTCTTTCATTTCAGGGTTCTGCCATTCAGAATCGCTTCCGCAGTCTTCACCCGAGTTATGGGAGTTGTAGCATCCTATTTCCGATTACTGGGAACCCTGATTCTCCAGTACTTCGATGACTGGCTGATCCACAATGTTCATGTTCAGTCCCTCCATCAGGATCTGTTCTGTTGTTGGTCCACAGTAACTCAGTTGGGTCTTTTACCCAACCTTGAGATGTCAGAACTCATTCCATCTCTGGACTTTGTTTATGTGGGTATGAACTTCCTCATGAACCAGAACTTAGTCTGGGTTCCACTGGATTGCATAGATCGAATCCTGGCAGTTCTAGAAGCTCTATGAGTAAAAACATCATTGACTGCTCACCTTTACCTATCCCTATTGGGACCCTTGAATGCCGCCACCAATCTGGTTCCCTTAGGAGGTCTCCATATGCACCCTGTACAGTTTCTTCTTCTTGCAAGATGGAAACCACACAGGGATTCTCTATCAGCTCTGATTCCTCTAGGTCCAGACTTTCATCACCATTTGCACTGAATGCATGTACCTGACCCCCACTCCTATCTGTTTGCCAATGTGGCAGATTCTGTTTTTGGTGCTCACCTAGTGCCAGAGGGCGTAATTCTCCAGGGTCATTGGATTCGGGAGGAGTCGTCCCTCCACATAAACAGCCTAGAAATGAAAGCCATATTTCTAGCATTGCAAGGGTGCATCAAGAGAGTAAGGGATTGATATGTCATGGGCTCCTCCGACAACATGTACATTGTAGAGGATCTCTAGTGTCAAGGAGGCACAGATGCCCCTTCTCTTTGCGTGGAGGACTGGAAATTCCTCTGGTGGGCTATCTCGGAGAACATTACCCATTGAGCTCACCACATTCCAGGGAAGAAGAACGTTTTAGCAGATAGTCTCTCCAGGTCAGGCAAAACATTACTCACAGAATGGACTCTTCACCGCTCCATAACAGAGTCCCTTTTCTCACTATGGGGAAAGCCTCTGATGGACTTCTTTGCGACCAGGCTTAACAACAGACTTCCTTTTATGTCTCCAGTCCCGGAACAGAGAGCTTAGGCAGAGGATGCATTCAGTTTCCAGTGGGATCTCCTATTTGCATATGCCTTCCCACTGTTCCAAATGCTACCCCAAAGTTCTGCAAAAGTCCGAACTTCCACTGCTCATATCATTCTCATAGCCCCATTATGGCAGAAATGATTGTGATTCAACGATCTTCTGGACCTGTTGATAGATCAATCCAGGTCTGTACCTCACAGGAGGGATCTTCTGTCGCAACACAGAGGCTCCCTCCTACACAACAACCCACACATTCTGCACCTTCATGCTTGGCTCATCTGAGGCGATCTATCTGCCAGAACAAGTTTTCGGGCCGGGTTGCCAGTTGCATCATTCAGGCCAGGAGAGCTTCAACATCCAAGGTCTGTGATGCCAGGTGGAGAATCTTCTGTGATTCGTGCAGTAGGAAACACATTGCTCCTAGCTGTCCCTCTGTAACTTACGTTGCTGATTTCCTTTTGTTCCTTTTTGAGAACAAAAGATGTTCCGTATCAACTATCAAAGGCTTTAGAGCTGCCATTTCCAACACACTTAAATTCTCTCAGGGCTCAGCAATTGGTTCAGATTCGTACCTTACTGATCTCATTAAGTCTTTTGAGCTGCAGACACCTGTCTCCCACTCTCTTACACCCAGGATTTTTAGCCAAAAATCAGTTACCTTTGGTAGCTCCATCACCTATAGAGATTCCCAATCTCTGTCGAATCAATCCTGGAGATGATCAAGATAGACTTTTATGCTTAGTTAGGGCACTTTGTTTCTGTCTAAATGCTTGGAAAGGGAAAAGAAAGGATAGGAAATGTCTTTTCATTCCTCTTTAGGGCCCCGTTGATATTTCAGCCTCCACCATCTCACAGTGGATTGTGACCACAATCAAAAGAGCTTATCAGTCCCTTACCGATAGAGACCTCTCTTTTATGAAACTAAAAGTCCATGAGGTTCGAGCCGTCACTACCGCATGGGCCTATCTAAATCATTCTTCATTGGAGAACATCGTGAAGGCAGCATTTTGGTGATCCCATATTACATTCTCCTACCTCCACTAGTTAGCACAACAAGGCACAGGCATTTTTTTCTCTGGGACAAATAGTTGCAGCACAATATTTGTCCCAGAGGGACACAAACAATTTGTAAAGTGGGTCTCTCCCTCAAATGGTTAGTACTTTCCATTTTTCTCTGTTTTTGATCAGTTTAACACATCAGCCTACGCACCTAACTGACAAATTCAGCTATGTAATAGCAATGGGTCACGTATCGCTGCTATTAAAATGTAGTTTTTTGTGGGTGTAAAACTAATTTGAATTATGCAATATTTACTTATCGCTATTACCAAATGTCCTCCTCCCACCCTGTTCTGATGTCCTGGCATAATGTTGTCTAAGAAAAAAAAAGTCTTTCTACACAGGCACGGAGAGGTATACGAGTGCACTGTGTCTTATTAACAATTCTCCACTCTGTGGGAGGATGTATTCACATCGAACGGACGAGATTTTTCAACACAAAAAGGTTAAAAGCTGCGTAATAACAGCGGGTAGGTATTGCTTAATTAAAATTAGTTTTACCCCCCCCCCCCAAAAAAAACCCCCTACATATTACTAAGTAATAATATTAATAATTTAAATATTATTTAGTTGTAATTTTACAGAGAAATTTTATCAAACAGAGAATTAAGTCACATATTATTACTTTGTAATAATTTTACTAATTAAAGTGTTATTAATTAGTAATAATTTTGCTAATTTTAATTAAACAAAGTAATTTTTAGTACATAGGGAAAAGTATGCATGTTCATGTCAATTGACAAATTTTGTAATGAGTAAATGATTCCCCGTTTAAGAAAGTAAATTTTTTACTGATTGTAGTACAATCACAAGTGGAGATTCAATAGTCTGTTTTTACAGCAAATTGAAATGTACACCATGGGCAAAAGTGTACATGTCAACAATACGAAATAGTAATCAGAATTGGAAACATTGATAACATTTTCACAGGCCTAGAATTCAACATAAATTTCTTTGTAGCCAGAAGAACAAGTTTTGCTGAATCATCACTAGTCCTTTCCACAAATCAGTGTCAGACACATCAAGATTTACTTGCCATCAGACTATTGAAATTATGAAAACTACTAGTCTGACAGGAAATTTACTAGGCTTGAGCTGGTGAACTATGGCTGATTTTGAGCCTTGTTTCATATTCGTATATTCCAGATTTAAATGTCTATCCATGCATACATTTAATACAGAGATAGGTACATGTAGATATGAGGCTGTCATTGCTTCAGAGAAATATCTTAGTACTAGATGAGGATGAATATCATGTATTGTTATGTTTGTACAAATTATCAAGATCTTAGAGAAAAATGTTTTAGATAAACTTTGGAATGCTTGACAAAAAGAGGTTTATGCCATCACAAAGTTGTTTTATTATTAAGTGTAGCATTGTTTATATACAAATCTTTTAGGTAGACAAGAAACTGTACTTAATGCCTGACATTTGTATTAAAAGACATGTACTGCACTAGATGCAATCATTTAAATTATGCTTCATTTATGCTAAAATCAACTTGTTGCACAGTAATAGAATAGGTAACCAGCATGGTGGCAGTGCCAGTTTCCTACCAGTACACTATCATGCTGTAACCATGCTGGACATCAATACTACAAAAACATACAGCATAGTTTTCCAGCATAGTGGCAGATATATTTAACAATGAATAAGTCCTATGAGTAAGAAAATAATCTATAATTAACATTACAAACAGTTGTTTGTCTTTCTTTTTTTTTACAATGGAGCATTTCCAAAACACTGGAAGATAATGGCAGACACTACATGCACTTCCAGTGCCACTGTTTTCCAACTGTTGAGGATGTACCTTTAACATATCTTGTTTTACATATGCACACTTTCTAGAGAACTCATTATACATGCTTAAGATTTGCTCACTAATAATCACTGGGGACCTCTAAAATCTGTGAATAAATAACAGAAAACAAAGTGGAAGGAATGAATACAAATTCATAATTGTTTGAAACCATAATTACAATAATTGCTTGAAACAGTATTTATCAAAGTTAAACATTCTTTCATATAGTTGTGCAATACATCAGTAGTTTCTATCATAACATTTATAAGTTTGTTAAATGAAACCTGTCAATGGAGAACCATGATGTACTGATATGCTGTTCAATTTCTTTTGTAATATCACTTTGTACACAAAACATTTCATTAGCTGTTGTATTGTGTCTTTTCTAAATGAAGCATACTGCTTTCCTTGCAAAATTGTTGCACACAGAGAAATAAAGGAGACTTGGTGGTATGATCTGGATCATATCAAATGAATTATTAAGGAAAGATTCCAGAAATTCATGGTGATACACAGAAAGGCAAGCTCTTCAGTCTAAGGAATCTCTAACAGTCATTTTCTACAGTATGACAGAAAATCTTCACATTTTTTTCCTTATGGCTTTAGACACTTTTTATTTCACTTCAGTATAAAAATCCAGGGGGGGGGGTGTCAGATAGTTAGCTTCACCATCCCCCATCTGTTAAAATTGTACACTTTTAGGTGAAAAACAAGAATATTAGCTATTTGAAGTACACTGAACCACCTCTTCTCAACAAATCCTCTCAAAATAAAATCCTGCATTCTCCCCTGCTTCTTGTATAGTTCAAGTACCATCCACTGATATAGATTACAGCAACATGTACTATGTAACCTGGACAACAAATTTTATTATTTACATGTTTGGCAAAACAACGTAAGTATTAAATTTAGTTCAACATTCAAAATCACTTCACTAGTCTCAGAAACATTCTTTCATATAGTTGTGCAATACATCAGTAGTTTCTATCATAACATTTAGATGTTTGTTAAATTAAATCTCTCAATAGAGAACCATGATGTACTGATATGCTGTTCAATTTCTTTTGTAATATCACTTTCTACACAAAACACAGAAACATGTGTTATTCATGGCCATCCTTTAAAGAGATCCTAAATTTTAGTTCTACCATTCATTTTGAAAGGGCTGCAACATCATATCTGTACTTTACATCTTTAAAAAAAAAGCAATGAAATTACTCCCTTTATTCCTTAAGACCTTTGCAATAGAATCAGTGCCATTTTCTTTTAAAAATGAAAACAAACATAAAAATCAGAAGCATACCTACATTTACACAACTCTGTACTTGACTCAGCTAAAGTTCAATACATGAGGGCAATTGTAGAATTTGATACGTGGGAAGAATAAAATCCTGAGAAAAAACTAAAATGCGATTGATAAGCTTGCATGTAATTTGCTAATATCATGATCCTATTGTTGATATCTGACAACATTGCATCGATAACTGCAGTTTGGCAGGCATAGCAGTAAATAATAATGATCTGCAAAATTTTCATCTCAATGATTTATGTGGATCAGTTTATTTTTTTTGTTTCTTCATGTAGGTTTTTTCTCAACACAACTTGAAACTTAAAAAGTAGATTTGTCCATTTTAACAATTCTGTAAAACCTGTTGTAAACTGGTAGTCTGTCTGTGAGTATGCTTATATGTTAATGGCCTAGATGATAGCATGAAATGTCGCTTGAAGTGTGGCTAACGAAACCAGGGCTGAATTCAGCAATGTAAATTAAGGGGATTGGTGTTTGATAACAACTTCAGGGATATCAACCTATAGAATTAAGTTTCAAATGGACCATCTGGAAACAAATATTAACAAATAATTTAAAATTACCTTTATCTCGCAGAATTGCATGAAAACAATATTTAGCTCAACTGGTCTGTCTATTAGCACAAGTTTGTTATCGCTACTCTTCCTGAACTACTTGGAGAATTGCCATAAAGTGTACGCACATGATCATCCCATGGTCTAGTTGGTCCTAAATGAAATGGTGCTGATTTGACTTCCAATATGGCCAAGACAATGGCCATCTTGAAAATCTTGTTATTACTACTTGTCCTAGATGGCTGGTCATATCGATATTGTGTTTTCACCAAAAAGTGAGTCCCTAGGGCTGTCTCCCCCTCCTAAATGGAAATGGCACCAGTCTCATATCCAGTCATCACTCAGAGGCCTCACGGTACAGGGATAGGGATCGGATCGAGTTCCCCCCTCTCCCACCTCTACCATCACATCCTGTGCAGGAATGGAAGTCTGCCCATGGGGTTCAGACTAGGGGAGGGTATCACATTAATATCTCCCCTCCCTTCCTTATTATCCTTATGAATTCTTATGGGATGTGGACCCTCCACCTCAAGGGAATTGGTCCTTTATGTCTCCATGGACTACTGGACCACAGACCCAGATTAGAGCTGATGCTTTGGCTCATGCACCACGATCATATCCTCATCAGAGGCTGGAGGACTTTTTCATTTAATTGACAATACACTGATTGGTATTCATTCATTATTATTGCAACATTTTCCATTAGAATCTGATTCATATTCAAAAACTTGCTGTTTTATTATATACAATGAAGAGAATATATATTATGTCAAAAAAATCCACTTGTTTTCTTTTCAGTCCCCTTAAAACACATAAAATTTATGCCAATAAAGAATCTACTGGTTTAAAAGCCAATCCTCTGATCAAAATTTGTGAATCTTCTGGTTTAATCTCTTTTTTTTTTTTTTTTTAATCCCCGTAATAAGTTGACCACTGGGTCGGGGAACCATCCCAAGGTCACCTTACAATCTAACATTTCTGGTTATCAGATAATCTAGGGATAATAAATATAATGTACAGAAAAAGAAAAGAAAACACACGCGCATGTACACATGCATATGGCACACAATCTCTTGAGATACACAATTTAAATAGACGAACACAAGTATACAGCGTCTAGTTGACATAGACTTTGTGATATTACAGAATTTTGTTCCTGTTTACCATCAAGTCAGACCCAAATAAATATAACGAAATGCAAGAAGAGAAAGGATTCTTACACAAGTTACATGTTCATTATTTAGGTCCATTTTTGAAGAAATTGGTCCTCTTTTTTATTTAACTTAGCAGTGTATTTTTCAATGTTCTTATGAATTTCAATTATTTGCTTAAAAGCGTAAATGGAAGGATTTTGCATATTGAATCTGCAAGTGTAAATATAATATTTTGCCAAAATAAGCAAGAAATTACACAAACTGTCCAGTTGTTCACTTCATAAAAATATTTCTTTTTTTGACAAATGTACAATATTTGGGCAAGAAGGTGCAAAATGTTCAATAAAAGGGGAGCAAAACTGTGAAGTAATATTGCAATCATAGAAGATATGTTCAATACTTTTGTTATCACTCTTACAGAAAGTATATTTATCATCGTCTAATATGTTAATTCTTTTCAAATTTATTTTTAGTAACAATTATTCTATGGATTAATTTAAAGTTAAAAGAGATCAACTTGGTATCCTTAGTGCAACATTTTGCCCAGCTATAAATCTCAGACTACTCCTTACGACTTATATTTTTATTTAATACCTGCATCCAAGTTTCTTGATAAGCAGTGTGTTGCCTTTTTTTAAAAGATCTTTGTAAACAAAATTGAGTGAATTTTGTTTTTGCAAGTTCATTATTTTATCCTCCTGCTTATCAAAATTATTATGTACTAAATGGTTTTTGATAGCATCTTTCCATGATTTTGAAATTTTGGATATTAAGGAGAAGTATCATCGCAACTAGTTTTTTGTTTTATCATTTCAAAAGGTTTTAAATTATCGTGCTTTTTTCTCCAAATTCATACCATCTACATGTAGCTTTGGATCTTTATATGACACCTTCTGTGTATTGTTTTTTTAGATCACTCTAATTCTGCTTTCTTTTTCTCTAAATTTTCCAGAGTTTCCCCACCTATGTTATTTGACAGTCCCCCATGAATTTCTATTATTTCCTGTTCAATTTTCTTTAATTTTTCCCATTTCTCTTTTGTCTTCCTAATAGAATAACATATAGTTTCAGATCTTATTTTTATTTTCAAAATTTCAAAGAACATTTGATCATTACAGGAAAGAGAAACATGGGGAGAGTCATCTTTATTTCCCCCCGACATAATATTCATTTACATTATCAGTTATACACTTTTTGACCAAATCAGTATATTCATTGTTCGTCAACATTTGGGTATTAAATTTCCAATATCCTTTTCCCCTTGGACATGTTGAAAAAGCCACACTCAAAACAATAGCTGAATGATCAGTCTTATACCTTGGTAAGATACACGCATCAGCTGTATTCATATGAATGTCATCAGATTCAAGAAAGTAATCTAATCTACTTTGTTTCAAGGGAAATATTTGCCTGGAGGTATACATGTACATCTTAAAGTCTTGATTGGAATTTCTCCAGTGGTCAGTTAATTCCAATTTGTTTTTCAGGTCTTGAATCGCTGCTCTTGACTGTTGGTGTTTGTCATGTAAAATATTATAATATTATTATATTATGGTTTGATCTTCTGGTTCTGTCACATATATGTATTGACATGCCCTTTATTGTTTACCTTTGAAGCTGTATCAGTTTTTCTATAAAAAGAGATCTGAGATCTGTTGTTAAACAACTCATACAAGACTGCATTCTGTGGGAAGTAAATAATGCAATTCATTTTCTATCCTGAGACCCCAGGTATATAGATCTCATTCTTGAACTGCACTTGTATCATCAGTCAATCAGAAAATGTTGTAAGCTTACAATTTTAGGAAATGTAACAAGGACATTATTTGTGCACATTAAAATAGAAAAATATGGTTGTCTAAAATTCGGACCAGACTTTGCTAATACAGGAGTCAATTAATGTTTTATGCTGCTGCTGTTTGAAATAAAAGACTTCCTGATAATGTTAAAATATTTTCACTTCAGTTATTTTTAGGCTTGGACCTTTCTTAAATGCTAGCTTTTGCCTCCCAACTAAATTTGAGCTGTGATATTTAGGGAACTTCAGAAAAATGTACACCGTAACTTCAGCATGTGAACCCAAACTTGTATTTGTTAATGTTTTTTAAAAAAGAAAGCAAGTGGAAGGTATCTATTATTTGAATAGGTAATAAGGTTTTTGGATATATTTATGCCAAAGCTCCAGAAGATAGCTACAGTTTCTGTAGGATATATTTCATGAATGGCATTTTTGGCAGACAAGAACAATACATGCTTGTGGTTTTGGATGAACACCATAACTTGCTGTTACACAGGAGTATTAGGTACTGGACTTGTTCAATTACTCTGTCAGCATCATTTCTCAGGTAAAACAATTCTATACCAGTCATCTCTCAACAGTCTTCTAAACCAGTCTGCTTTAATAGTTAATCTTGATTGACTGGCATAACATGGCTTACATTATGTATCAACATGATAGTTTTCTACAGTCTAAGAACTAATGCAGATTCTCACTGATGAAACCATGATCAACCACAATATGCAAATCGATTTAATAAAGTTTCTGTTGGTTGACATATTGTCCATTAGTCCTTAGATCTACGTCACCATGTTGGACTGGATAGGATATTAGGGATTGGAAACTGAAATTTTTTGGAGACATAAATTTTCTTAACTATGGTTCTGGATAGGTTACCATGAGCTGGGTGCAGTGTTATCTTTCATTTCTTGCCCTTTATGCAAACATTGCCATATGTTTTCAGCAATATCAATGCTATAGGCAGCAGCTCTTGCTTTCATTGTTTTCTTTAAAAGGTACTACCTAACACCCTCATAACCAATGCTGAGAAACAGCTGTTCTCCAAACATTGTATACCAAGCTTGTATCAAAGAAGAAATACAAGATATTTCAGGAGTGTTCATTTTTTTAATAAAATCTATGAAGTGAATTCTATTCTTTGGTAAGTTCTATTGCTAACCAATTTTGAAAAATTTCTTCCCATTATTGTAGTTATTTTCATGAAGGTCTTTTTAGTTAAAAATCTCTATAGACAGCTTAGATGTTACAGCTATTAGAAAGAGCCATTAAAATGAAAGTTAACTGTCAGAGTCTGATAAATCATGTTTCTCTCGTTCTTTTGAAAAACAAAATTTTCCCCATAAATTCAAAATGGCATTTTAAAACTTTTATGGTTACAATAAAAACATCTGCAAATGTTTCCTTCTTTCTTCAGTGTATTTCTCTCTGGAACACTGTACAATTATACATTCTGTGTAATGAAATAATAAAATATACTACCCATCTCATAAAACCCATGAAAAGAAAGAAAAAAACACAATGAAATGGCATGTTCTGGCCTGAGGTACATGAATTGTCCATTAACAATATGTCATCTGACTGCCAAGGTAATGCTCTGTTTATGCTTGGCAGTAAGAGTGACAAAGTTCAAGAATGACATTTTTCCTTTATAATTGGATCATTTGTAGTCAAGATGGGGCATGTTTTGTCTACATCATGAAAACTTAGTGAAGGCAAATTTGATTACATTGGACAGCATTGACCTTCTTTGCACACCTGCTTTGGGCAGAGACAGCAGAAGCTTTAATTATCCATGGAATAATTTCATTTTTAACCAATCATTAAAAGAGTAGAAACTTGGTATTAGACAGAAGTTATTTATGGCCAGGCTGAACATATCGGGAACCATATTTGGTTGTTCAAAAGTATACAAAAACCTGGAGTGGTATAAGTCCCTTAAGCTTCTTATACATCACACCTGTGCAGGTTAGGTACCATCTTTGCACTTAGGTATTGAACACCCTTAATTTTTTCTCTGAATAATTGTTAAATGCTCCCTAAGTTTTCAGACAGTCATGGTCAGTAATTTGTTTTGGATTTTGATTCTGACCCTAATTTTAGGACATGCTAAATAAGATAAGTGACAATTTTCAGTAAGAAACAGAAAGGTAATTTAATTTAATACAGTACCTGGTATTTGAAAAACAGAAAAAACAATGATGCATGCTGCCTCTAAAAGACTGTCAGTAGTTGCCATTTTCAGATTATTGACCATAGTTTTACATAAATTTCTTGTCGGAAGATGTCTGAAAATCAAGATTTATTCAGTTTTACATTATATATAGCTGTATATTTGCAAGTGACATCATTAGGCATGATAAAAGTGGACCGTACTAGTGACTATCACTGAGGCAGTGTGAATAAAGGAAGTAGTATATCTCAGATTCTTTTGTGTGAATGCTTTAGTAGTCTTTGTCTCTGTTCACTCTGCTGATTAAGCTGAAACAGTTATATACACAATGAGATCATCGTGTGCAGCGTTTCTAACAACTCAGACTTCACTGATGTTGACAAACTGCTGTTTTGATGTAGGTATTTTCTAGTTTAGAAACAACAGCATTTACATAATATATGTCAAAAGCAATTGATACAAAGACTACAAAGACACAATTATTAATTTGCCACCCCCACCCCAACCGTAAGTTTGCAGACAGTTTTCCTGGGTATTGTTTTCTTTGTCCCTAAGTTTTTCTTCTCAGAAACTGCTAAACAGAATTTGACAAAATTTGACAAAAAAACATCTTTACACAAAGTGCTTTAGATTTGTACAAATGATGCAGATTTGCCATCAAAATATGGCCACTGTTACTAAAAATAGAAAACCTTGAACTGACTTCTCAAAAACTGCCCAGCAGAATGTAACCAAATTTTAGAGAAAGACTTTCAGATTTATACAAACAATGCCAATCTGTCATCATTTTATATTTTTTAATTTGTCTGCCAAAAGGCAATGTATAAAAGGTTATAATATTCATTAGTCTGCCTGTACGTCCATCTATTCCTTTTTTGTTTATGCACAATAACTTTAGTTTTACACCATTCAACCATACCAAACTTAGTGGATGTCTTGTACTTGGGATAAGGAAAAAGCTGAGTTTTGGTCAAAAGGCCCAAGGTCAAGGTCACTGACTGAAAGAAGAAAAATGGTTTGTTCACAATAACAGTAGTTCTCCATCACAGACCTGGAACAAACTTTTCGAATGGCTTGCACTTGGGTAAGGAAGAAGTTTATTGATTTGGGGGTCAGAAGTCTAAGGTGAAGGTCACTGGCTGAAAAATAGTTTCTGCACATAAACTTCAGTTCTCAATCATGTACCCTTATAAAAGTTTGTGGGTGGCTTACACTTTCGGTAGCAAAGAAGTCTATTGATTTTTGAGTCAAAGGTCATGGTCACTGTGACTGAAAGAAGAAAAAAGGTTTTTTAATAACTTTAGTCCCAGACCACATACCTTGACCAAAATTTGTGGAGGGCATGGACTTATGGTTAGAATGGGTCCTTTTAATTTTGGGGTCAAAAGGGCAAAGTTCAGGGTCATTGTGATGAACATAAATGGATTTTTGCACAATAAATTTTATTCAAGGGTATGCTCTTTGATCAAACTTTATGAATGGCTTGCATTTAGGGTAGAAAAGAAACCTATTGATACGAGGTCTAAGGGTCAAAGATCATTGTAAATTGAATAAAGTTAAACTTCCTAGTTAGTAGTGACTTGTACCCTGATTACATATGAACACCTCCAACTTCATTGCTGTTGCCTAATTATATTGTTGTAAACAACTAAATTTTAGCATGGTCTTACATATACTTCTTAACATATTGTGGTTACATACACAAATTTAACAAGTATGGTAGTATTTTGCTTATCACCATGTAAAAAAAACCATCATGCATTGTATTTTACTAGGAAATATGCATTCACTTCAGCCATAGAAAATGCATGAAAGAGAGAGAGGTGTGTTTAATATGTCTATAGTCATTCATGTTATTGTAGATTACTTCCACAGAACTGATTGTGTCACCCTCTATAAATAAAGCTATTCTTCTTCTTCTTCTTCTTCTTCTTCTTCTTCTTATGATTATTCTTCTTCTTCTTCTTCTTCTTCTTCTTCTTCTTATTATTATTATTATAATGGTTTCTGTCCAGCAAGTTTAGTTCAAGTCAAGACTGCTTACCTTGACCAAAGGTCAGTTGAGACCCATTGGTCAGTAATCTCCAGAATCAACCATTCCCAACTAGTGCCTTCATAGATGACTATTAAAAACGGGGCAGGTGTACAATGATACTCTTCTTACTGTTATCTTTTAATTTATATACCTTATAAAGAATTGCAACATCTTTACCTTTTATTTTTTATCTTGTAGAACTACATGTTTACATATGTTTGAAAGGGTTTATCTTTGTAATGTTATTTGTGTAATTTTTGCCTTGATATTTGTTAACTTTAAATTGACACTATATAGTCATAGTTGTTCTGATGTACTATATTCCATATACGTACATACATATATACATACATACATACATACATACATACATACATACATACATATGCACACATGCACATACACACACATACATACATACATACATACATACATACATACATACATACATACATACATTTTCATTTTTCATTCATTTCTTCCATAACCTTGCTGGTCGTAGGGGCACCACTGATGATTTTGCGACAATCTCTCTCCATTTCGCCCTGTTCTCCACTGCTCTTTGGGACTTTGCAAAGTCCATGCCTGTCCACTCTTTGATATTGTCTTCCCATCTCTTCTTCTGTCTGCCTCGTTTTCTCTTTCCTCTCACTGTGCCCTGTAGGATTGTCTTTGACAGGCCAGTTGAGCGTGAGACGTGACCATACCATCTTAGTTTGCGTTTCTTTACAGTGGTGAGTAGATATTCATAAGGTCCAATTGCACCTTGGATTTTAGTGCGCACCTCCGCATTAAAGACGTGGTCTAAGTATGAGATTTTCAGGATCCTTTGATAACATCTCATCTCTAAGGCATGGATTCTTCTTTCTAATTCTGCTGTTAGGGTCCATGTCTCATATGCATATAGGAATATGGACATGACGAGGGAACGCATAAGCTTGATCTTGAACCCAAGCGTGATGTTGCTGTCTTTCCAAATATCCTTCATCCTAGCCAGAGCAGCTGTTGTCTGCGCAATCCTGGAAAGAACCTCAGGTTTTGAACCTTCATCAGAGGCGATAGCACATACATACATACATACATACATACATACATACATACATACATACATACATACATACATACATATTAGTCTGCCATCAAATATGGCTGCTTTTGCTAAAAAAAACCCAACATTTAAATAACTTCTTTAAAATCGATCAACAAATTTGACAGAAAGCATCCTAGCATAAAGGGCTTTCAGGTTTTGTACAGATTATGCTGATTCAGCATAAAATGTGGCCACCATTTCGAACAATAAAAAGGCATTAAATGACTTCTGATAGAACACCACTAAACAGAATTTGACAAAAATTATCTGGGATAAAGACTTTCAGATTTGTATAAATGATGCTGATCTGCTATAAAATATGGCTGCTGTTACTAACAGTTAAAGAATCATAACTTCTTCTCAAACACTGCTCAATGGAATTACACCAAATTTGACACTAAGCATGATAGCTTGAAGGTCTTTTAAATTTATACAAAGCTGATCTGCCATCAAATAGGGCTGCCATTGCTAAAAATGGAAAAACACTTAAACAACCATCCCAAAAATCCACTCAACAGAATTTGACCAACTTTGACGGAAAGCATCCTGGCATAAAGGATACTGATGTGCCATCAAATATAAATCAAGATAAGCAAATTAAAAATGCAAAAACTTGAAGCACTTGTTTTCATAACATATGCAGTCAACAGTATTGAAAGAAATTTCTACAGAAAGCATCCTACTTACTCAGTTTTCTTGGCCAACTGCTCTTGTATTTTACTATTAGACAGATGTCAGCCAGGTGAGTGATCTTAGGCCCACTTGGACCTCTTGTCTTTGATTCTGTAACTAACTTCACATGATTGATTTTCATGTTGAAGTCACCCTGCTCAGATTTGTACCTTTCACTCTCCTCATCTTTTACTGTAGCAGGTTGAAGCTGAAAAGCTATAGCAGGTAAACTAATTAACAAATACATTAATCACAACTTGTTAAAACAATTTGCAAAAATTAATGGCTGAACATGAAATGTAGAAGGCCATTTAGCTTTCCAGTCTGCCAAGGGAAAATGAGAACACTGATCACAGGTTTAAAAAGTCAGCTCCCAAGATGTTTCTTTTTTTAAAATAATTGATTAATTTGATAACAGCTTCAAAGAAAAAAGTACGAGTTCATAAAATACTGTTTTTAACACAGGAAGAAGCATATTGGCTGTGAGCCATTTTAGACACCCAACACCTCATCAGTGGAGCAATGGGTCTACCACATTCTCTGGTGTTGTAAGGCACACCCAAATGTCAAACTGCAAACAGTTTAGACTAGATCTGCTATCACACAATGCAGTGGCAGATCAGAGTCAATACTCATCATTGTTTATGATTTTGTGTGAAAAGAATATACCCTGAGCTCTGGCAGGTATGAGTGTATGCTACACAGTTTGATGTGCATTTTATTTCGGTGAATATGTTATTCTCACACCTAACATTATACATGTGTGAATATGGGACTTGCACACCTAACATTATACATGTGTGAATATGAGACTGGCACACCTAATATTATACATGTGTGAATATGGGACTTGCACACCTAACATTATACATGTTTGAATATGGGACTTGCACACCTAACATTATACATGGATGAAGATGGTACTCTTGCACCAAACATTATACATGGATGAAGATGGTACTCTTGCACCTAACATCATACATGTGTAAATATGGGACTGGCACACCTAATATTATACATGGGTGAATATGGGACTTGCACACCTAACATTATACATGGGTGAAGATGATACTCATGGACCTAACATTATACATGGGTGAATATGGTACTCTTGCACCTAACATTATACATGGGTGAATATGGTACTCTTAAACATAACATTATACATGGGTGAATATGGTACTCTCACACCTAACATTGTACATGGGTAAATATGGTACTCTCACACCTAACATTATACATGGGTGAATATGGTACTCTCACACCTAACATTGTACATGGGTAAATATGGTACTCTCACACCTAACATTATACATGGGTGAATATGGTACTCTCACACCTAACATTATACATGGGTGAATATGGTACTCTCAAACCTAACATTATACATGGGTGAATATGGTACTCTTAAACATAACATTATACATGGGTGAATATGGTACCCTCACACCTAACATTATACATGGGTGAATATGGTACTCTCACACCGAACATTATACATGGGTGAATATGGTACCCTCACACCTAACATTGTAAATGGATGAAGATGGTGAATATGGTACTCTCACACCTAACAAATTATACATGGATGAAGATTGTTAATTGGTGAATATGGTACTCTCACACCTAACATTATGTGCTTGTTCATTCTCAGTTCTTCAAGTTTTCTTCAGCTATTATCAGGAAGAAGAAATTTGTTGGGAATTTTATCTCAGATCAGGAATACATAACTGTTTGCGGTAATAGAGACATCTGTCTGAATGCAGCAATTATTCTATCAGAATGTCAAGCTAAGAAAAAAACAAAGAGTTACATACCTTGGTATATCATGAGATGATAGTTACATAATGTGCAAGACAGAAAAATATTGTCATGCAAGATAGAAAAAAGAAAAAGAAATTAGGATAGTTCAAGATAATTTTGATAAAAAAGAGTACTCTGCTTAAACAAATTTTTTTTTACACAGAATTTTGTATCAATGTAACTAATTTTTCTTGAGATGAATGGCTGTGTATCCCAAACTTGTAAAGCAAACCATATTATTAATATTTATTCGTGATCAGCAGGGTAACAGTTGATTTGTTTCTGGCTTTTATTTCAGATGATAAGATTATTTCCTTTTTTGTTGTTCAGATCAGAATAGCATGGTAAAACTCTACTCAAAGCATTCAGATTGTTTCTTTGTTCTTTTTATTGTGTCATGTTTGTTGCTGACATACTCCCCTTTAATTGGAAGTATCATTCCTCAGAATCTAGATACTTTCTATTTCAAATATTTCTTTACTGATGATGCATTTGATTTTCTAAAGCTTTATAGGCTTAAAGTTTTTGTAATATACAGTGTCAGATTTGCCTCCAAGGTTTCATACTTGAACACAGTAGCACTGAAAATTGAATTTGTTTTTGGAGTATTTAAAAGTTCGAATTTGATTAGGTGTGAATAGCTGGTAATTCAGTGCGTAAAATGAACAGATCATTGAAAAACATAAATGTGTTCACTTTAGGTAAAATAAATGAGCAATTTAAAGACTATGGGATTTTTTAAATCTGGGTACTTTTAAGTGATCCTCACTCGGCTGAGGTGAAAACTTGGTCTTTATTGTTCATGCATTCATCAAGTTTAGGACCTTATTTTGCAGTGCTAACTGAATTATACACTTAAATGAAATATTGTAAAGGTATTATTGAAGGTCTTCAGAAATTTCAACAAGCTTATGGAGGTTAATCAAGTATAGTGTGGTGTATATACTGGTAACAACAGTCGTTCACCACATCAAATAAAACTGTCCTCATTAGGGAGACAACAAACAGTAGCTCTTGAAAAACCCACTTACCATCTATACTCGCGTATAGGCCGATACCAACTGCAAACTGCATAGACCCAGATCTGCCGTTGCATAATGTGCCGGCAGATCTGGATCTATGCATTTTGTAAGGACTAATCAGTAGAACAAACAACATAGACCCTGATCTCCCGGCGCATCATGTGATGGCAGATCAGGGTCTATGTTGTTTCCATTTTGACCTGGCTTATATATAATGTATCATACACATTCAGATACATAGGAAATGGTTATTGATTTGCTTTTATACATGATATACCAGATTTTGTGAATTTCATGGTTGGTACAAACCATGAATTTATATACCCAACAGAAAATGTCTTTGTAATAGAAGCTATGGTGGTTTAATGGTTAGCATGATGATGGACTTGCAACCCAAAAGTTGCAGGTTCTGATCTTGCCTAGATCAGCCCAGGTTAGCTGCTGTAGTGTGTCTTTTGGCAAGTAACTTTACTCCCGATTACCTATGGATTGTATAGCTATCTTTTCAAGTGTGGATGTGCTGTTAAACATCAAACAGACAAACCATTTTGATCAGCAGCTTATCCACAAATCAAAGTGCCAACAAATGTGTAATTTTTGTATTGACACTTTTGCAAATAGTCATATATACCACTTAAGCAGCATCAGTGTCAATGTTGGCCATGTCAGCAACAGAATTCCTATTAAATTGTGTGCAAAACAATGAAAAATGATGCCCTAAGAGAGTCTGCAAAGCTACTCACTGAGTCGCTATGTCTCTGGTAACCCTCTGT
The DNA here is from genome assembly GCA_029931535.1 of Margaritifera margaritifera. Lineage (NCBI taxonomy): Eukaryota > Metazoa > Mollusca > Bivalvia > Unionida > Margaritiferidae > Margaritifera > Margaritifera margaritifera. The sequence goes on from JAQPZY010001646.1 coordinate 785,212, forward strand.
AGAGAAGTTTTGCCAGTCTAAAAAGACTATGCACAGTAAAACCTGCCTTAGTGAATACCTCCATATAAAGGACACCTATCCACAGAAGACATAATTTATGAGCCATTTATCCAAGGTTTACTTATATATATATATATATATATATATATATATATATATATATATATATATATATATATATATAAAGGACATCTGTACACAAAAGGACATCATTTATGATCCCCTTCTAGGTTTACTTACATATTTCATTCTGTGTAAAAGATGTCATTTATGAGCCCTTTCTGACTTTACTTACGTATTTCACTCTCTATAAAGCACATAATTTATGAACCCCTTCTCTTAGGTTTACTTACACATTTAACTCTGTATAAAAGGGGGGCCCCATGTGGTCAAGTGGCCTAAGGCATTCGCCTTTACAGATCACTGACATCTCACCTCAGAGTGGGTTCGAGTCTCAGCTCAGCCAACGTGGGTATGTGAGAAAGCTTGCCACCAGCTTCCCATGGGTTGGTGGTGCTTCCTGGGATCTTTCCAGTTTCTTTTCTTCCTCCACCAAATATACTGGCTGCCATGTAGAGCCGATCGTGTGCTGAAAAATGGCGTTAAACCCCATAAAACCAAAACTGTATAAAACAAATCATTTATTAGCCCCTTCTTGGTTTACTTACATATGGGGCTGATCTCACCTATTCATTAAATGGTGCAATTTAGTACATTTGTCTGCACACATTAATGTACATTTTAGACACTTAACTGATATTTCTAGCGGCTCTTGAGTTGCAGTTGGCTGAAGGGTCCTTTCAGCAATATGTACAGAATATTTATGGATCAAATCCTATGTTTGACAACTTGTAAATCTACATAGAATAACACAACCCTACCTCAAGTGGCCAATTCTACATTCATGGCTATGTTGGGCGACAACTTGAAATAACACCACAATTTGGAATCTCGAGTTGTTGTGCTCTTTCTTGAGAAATTGAAAGACCATGCAAAGCAATATAAATAGACTAGGGACCCCAGGTTAGTTCTGTATGTTGATGCGGGAGAATGTTAAAATGGAGATTTATAAAAAAAGAATAACAAAATTTGCACTGACAAATATATTAATAATAAAACTACAACTAAATCTGTGACTCGAAATTATGTGAACAGTGTATTTAATATAACTGATGGAAAACATGAAAAGGTATTAATTTTATATGCCAATTTCCAGGTACAGCTGTAGAAATTAAAGCATGAGGTAAATTGCTTTTTTCTACTTTCATTAGTTTTACATGAATTTTAAAATAGGTTATGAAATTGGATCTTGAAAAATTATGTTGTAGAATTTATATTTTTATACACAACTTTTGTCATGAAATGCATTTAATTATTAAGAGCATATACAGATACAGTATATTAAATGAATAATTTAATTTAATGAAAAATAACACCAATAAATTTAAAGATACACTTACGAAATTATGAAGATAATGTCTTCTATTCCTACCCTCTATGAACATGATATGAATGTTGATATTTGCTTCTTGAATCCCTATCAATGCCTTGTTAAGTGGATTATTGTTACAAACATGTAAGTAGTTATGGGGATGATATAGGATATAGGGCACACTATGGGGTTCTATGGGAATTTACATTAAGTATGACCCTGTGGGGTTAGATGGGAATTTAACATTAAGTATGACCCTATGGGAATCAATGGGAATTGAGCATTAAATATTACCCAATGCCCTTCTATGGAAAATATAATGTTAAAAATGTCTATAGGTAAATAAATAAGATGACCTTATGGGGTTTATTTGGATTTAACATCATGAAACTCCATGTCAACAACTATCTTGACTGAGCACGAATTGTCCTACTCACCAACACCTGCTCCTACAAACTACAAAAATTACAAACAGATGTGTAAGGGGTGGGGTGGGGTGTAAAGTAGGATTTATAGAGTCTTGAAGAGTATCATTTATCGACCATTCACTATTGAACACTCAACCTTTACAAATCAAACAGAATAGGGAAGGTAGGGATAGGTAATCCACACTCACACACTTATGAACTATCCAACATATCATGTCACAACTATACCATCATGCGTAAGTAGTATATGACCCTTATTTGCTTAGCCACTATGACATACCAAGAAACGGCCTTATTTCATTTTTCATAAACCAATACCCAACCCCCTCCCCAGATAAAAAAAAAAAATTTCATAACAATCATAATCCCAAGATTACTGCCAAATCTTTTTTTCAAAAAACCAGCACCTTACCATGTATTAACTGAACCACTTAAACATATCCAAAAAACAGCCTTATTTTCATGTTAAAAAATTAACACCCTACCCAATGAGACAAAAATAATTTTTCAAAAACCAACACTTTACTTATCCACTATAATTTTTTTTAGATGGTATGATTTCAAGATAAGTCATAAATCACCTTATTTTTAAAAACCAACACCCTACCCCCATGAAACAATATAAATTAATATGAACACAATTCTGAAAAATTGCATGCAGGCATCATTCAACAAATTCAAAACTGTGAAATATGGCTCCATGGGATGATAGTAACAGACCTTCAGACCTTTAATACCTTTCAAATATTCTTTTCATTCAACAACTTTCTTCAAGACCTTTCCTACCTTTAAAATAGTCTTCTAAGGGCTATATTCAAAAACGTGGCATGCAGGTGTCCTGCAACAACTAACCTTCACAACTGTGAAATACGGCTTCACTGGGTGATAGTAACAGTTCCTTTAGACCTCTAATACCTTCCAAATATTTTTTTATGCCAAAATTGCTACAGATGGCATGCATGGATCATGCAACAACTCGGAATAGGCTTCATAACTGTGAAATATGGCTCCACGAGTTGATAATAACTTCCTGTATGCCTTGCCTACCTTATCCCTTTTAGGCCCAAGAGATTAAAAATAGCTAAAGCAGCTTAAAAAATAAAGAAAGAAGAAACAAGTAAAAACACACACACACATGCACTATCTTCAGAATATTCTTTTTAGGCCTACATTCCCAAAAATGGCATGCAGACATCATGCAACAATTTAAAAAATGCTGATGTTGACATTGTGTAACAGGTCAAATTTTGCCTTCAGAAAGGACAAACAATCACCATGGACTCGTCACAAAAAAATCAGAAAAATATAAACATTCTCAAGCATCTAATGGTATAAATTTGTATTGTGCGAGGCATAAATTATTCCTGTACACCAATGAATATCTCTGAAGATGTTTTCTGATCAAGTTTGACTTTAAAGCACACCAAAAACCTCACCATGCAATTTCTTGAGAAAGACCGCAACAATTTGGAATTCCAAGTTGTTGCTTGCAATTTCTTGAGAAAAGTTGTTGCCCAACATAGCCATGCATATGGAAATGGCCACATTAGGTAGGATTGTGTTATTCTATGTGGATTTACAAGTTGTCGAACATGGGAGTTGATCCAGAAATTCTCTGCACATATTGCCAACAGGACCTTTAAGATAACCATAACTCCAAGTTCCGGACGAAATACCAGTAAGTGTGTAAAATTTTCACTGATGTGTGTAGACAAATGTGTCTGCACTAAATTGTACGATTTCATGAACAGGCACAGTCAGCCCCCAAAACTGTCACTCAGTCTCAGCACAGGTTTGCCAGGGCTTGGGGGTTGGGTTGATTTATCGGCCTAACTCACATATTTCACCCTGCGTAAAAGACATAATTTATGAACCCCTTCTCCTCTGTCTCCTTACATATTTCACTCTGTATAAAGAACACCTGTCCACAAAGGACACCAGTGTGTATATCCTAGGCAGGTATCAATGTCAATACCTCTGTCTCTCTAATGACATTTAAAACATCACCCAGACATTTATATTTCGGCTTTTGACCGCATTTTTGTTTTTTCAAAGGTTGACATTTTTTTTGCAGAACATTTGTAGGCGCATAGCTGTTGCTATTTATATTTAATGCAGGTATTTGTTAAACCTGATAAAGACTTGTTTTGACCATTATTGCCCAAAACTGATTGATGTTATAATTACTGTTTGCGTAATAACCATCTGTACTCACTTGTAGATCAAGTCCAACTACAAACTGCACAGACCCATATCTGCCATTGCATAATGCGCTAGCAGATCTGGGTCTATGCAGTTTGTGAGGAGTAGTCAGTCAAACAAACAACATAGACCCTGATCAACTTGCACATTATGTGATGGCAGATCAGGGTCTATGTTGTTTGTAGTTGGACTCGACTTTTAAGCAAGTATATATGGTACCAATTATGCTGTTGCTATTGGCTCTTTTAGCTTGTATAAATTATACTTCTCACTACCTATAGGGAAAAAAACCCCATAAACTTGTTTACACTCCCAATTGACACAATGTTTTACTACAGGGGCAAAGAAGTGCTTGTTAATGGCAGCTTAATTATGGATTATGTTGCACCAAACTGAATAATTTACATAACAGTCTGTTGGGCAAACGGAAGATTATTTATATGGTATGGTACACTCAGATCAAAGTGATTGCCATCTTGACATACTAAATTTGCTCTTTTGTAGGCATTAAAGGGACTATTTATGTACTTGTGAAGAATCTCGACATAGAAAGTTGGATGGAAAACAAAATTGTTAGCTGTAAGTTGGTCAGATAAAGTTATGAACTTGCTCCTAATTACTTAATTGTAAAGTGCGTTATGTCCAAGATTTGTGTTGGAAAAGTAACCTATATTTGTCTCGACTTGTAAATGTTGATGTATGCATATAACTTTTAAGTTCCGGGGACTATTGTAAAGAAATGAACATGACTAACATGTAGCACATGCAGCCTTGAGAGCAATTGGGTTAGCATTTACCAGAATAGTGCACTCAAACTGTATGTCATTTTCACTTCCAGTTAAAAACCTGTCTACAAAGATTATGTTTTGTTAAAAACCTGTATACAAAGATTATGTTTTGTGGTCCAGTATCCATCAAAATTACTCTATTCGAGGCAATAAAATCACTTCATATGCTTCTGATTCATGGCCGGAGAATTATCTTGGTGTGAGGTCAGGGACCAATCTTTTTTAAATGTGAAGCTGTCATATATTACCAGCGCAAGCCTGTTAGACCTTAAAAATTTCTTAATTGTTCTTATAAATTGAATAAAATGTGCTGTTTAATCATTAAAATGTATCCGAAAAGTCATAAAAGTGAACTGATGCAAGCAGGTGGTCATTCAGTAGCGATAAACTGCTATTGTCATATGTCATTACCAGAAATAGGCAAATTTAGCTTGCAATATGCAGAGCACCAGTCTAAGCCTGATCTTTGTGAGTCATGTTAGTCTACTGAATTTCTCACATCAGACTTAGTTCTTTGACCAGTACTTGACTTATGTGGAACTGGGCAATGTAGGGTTTATCCTGGATCAGTGAGTCAGAAACAATTTTCAGTCCATTGGTTACAGGTGAATCCTAATATCAATTGTTTTTGCCAGACACGCTTGCTGGTTTGTTAATTTGTCTCCAGCTGTACATTTACATGTACATTTGCCACAAGTTGGGACAAAAGTAGGTTAAGACTCGCACGTGATCAACAGTAGTCGCTGATGAAGGCAGTGTGATATTGCCGAAAATTTCGAACTCGAAGACATATTTATGCTCTGAGTAAAGGAAATTCCTAGTAATCATAAATTATCCAGAGCAAGGAAGTAACCTTTTCAATTGTAGGTTAAGTTGTTCATATCATCTAAACACTGGAACTTGGTTACATTGCATCTTGCAAATGTGTAATTAACACAAACTATATATAGTTTTCTATCTGCAGTAGTTTTCTGTCAAAATTCAATAAATTCATAAAGGGTGGCTACCTGTGGAACTTACAGGCCAGGACTTTGCAAATTTTATAAAAGTCAGCTTGCGCTGGCAAGCTGACCGGAAAATTGAACTTGCCCTTATGAGATTTAAGCATGCCCCAAATATGACAACATAATACATGTATCACAACTAAAGTAAAAAAATGAAAGGTAAAATAAAATGTGAGATGTTTTAAGGAAATAATGTTATATTATTTTACAAATAAAGAACTTTTTTTCTTTTTGACTGCACCTTAAGACTATATGTTGATAATTAAAATTATTAAAATTATTAAGAAAGATATAAATAGTACATGTAGGTAGATATGCAAATGAGAAAAAAAGGTTTAAAATGCAGATATAGTTAGAAGAGCAAAGACATGCATATGCATGTATATAGTTAGAAAAATGGATAGATACAGCGTAGATAAGGGTTTTGAAGTGGCTACATTTTTAAGAGAATGGGGGTCAGGCGGATGGGGGTAGGTAAATGACCTTGAACTGAACAAATAATAAACCAAGACCAGATCTGTGTTAATTTAATTTTAATCATGTTTTAATTCAACATAACATTTTTCTTTACCTACTTTTCCACTTAAAGTTTAATTGATCATGCAAATTTAAGTATCCATCCAATAAGAAAACAAAGTAAAAATGAATCTCTCCCTAAAATATTCCAGTATCAGTGAAGTCACTCTTTGCTTTTTTATTAGCTGTACTGGTCATAGACCAAAACAGTTTATGGGATGGTCTGTTGTTTGTCGTCTGTTCATCCGTTAGCACAAGTTTGTTATCGCTACTCCTCCTAAACTACTTGGAGGATTGCCATGAAACTTTACAAACACATTCATCCCATGGTCAAGTGGCCATCTTGAAAATTTTGTTTTCACTACTTCTCCAGAATGGATGGTCATATCAACATGGAGTTTTCACTAAAAGACTTCTTATGATATCTAGTTGGTCATAAATGAAAATGGTACTGATTTGATGTCTGATCTGATGTCAAATATGGCTGCCATAGCAGCCATCTTGAAAATCTTGTTATTGCTACTACTCCTGAATGGATGGTCATATCGACTTGGGGTTTTAACTAAAGGACTTCTTATGATGCCTAGTTGGTCCTAAGTGAAAATGATGCTGATCTGTTGTCCAATATGGCTGCCATGCATCTTGAACATCTTGTTATTTGCTACAACTCCTGAATGGATGGCCATATCTACATAGGGTTTTCACTAAAACACTTCTTATGATGTCTAGTTGGTCCTAAATGAAAATGGTGCCGATCTGACATCCAATATGTCCTCCACAGTGGCCATCTTGAAAATCATATCGCTACTCCTCCTACATTGATGGTCATATCAACATGGGATTTTCACTAAAAGATTTCATATCATATCTGGCTGGTCCTAAATAAAAATGGTGCTGATCTGAGATCCAGTATGGCTGCCACGGCAGCCATCTTAAAAATCTTTTGTCTTTCATCCATCTGTTGTTCATCTGTCCATCAGCACAAGTTTATTATCCCTACTCCTAAACTACTTGGAGAATTGTTATGAATTTTTATACACACATTCATCCCATGGTCTAGTTGGTCCTAAATGAAAACACATTCATCCCATTGTCTAGTTGGTCCTAAATGAAAATGGTGCAGCTTGGTCATATCAACATGGGATTTGCACCGAAAGATTTCTTGTGATGTCTTGTTGGTCCTAAAATGAAAATCATTCCAATCTGACATCCAATATGGCAGCTACAGTGGCCATCTTTAAAATCTTGTTATTGCTACTCCTCCTAAATGGAAGGTTATATCAACATGAGGTTTTCACCAGAAGATTTCTTATGATGTCTAGCTGGTCCTGAATAAAAATGGTGCCAATCTGACATCCAATATGGCTGCCATGGTAGCCATCTTGAAAATCTTGTTATCACAACTCCACCTGAACAGAAAGTCATATTGACATGGGGTTTTCACCAAAAGACTTCTTATGATGTCCTGTTGGTCTTAAATGAACTTGTGCCAATCTGACATCCAATATGGCTGCCACATAGTCGTCATCTTAAAAATCTTGTTATTGCTACTCCTCCTGAATGGTTGGTTGTATCAACATGAGGTTTTCACTGAAAGACTTCTTACAATGTCTAGTTGGTCCTAAATGAAAATGGTGTTGGTCTGACATCCAATATAGCCACCACAGCAGCCATCTTGAAAATCTTTTCACTACTCCTAAATGGAAAGTCATATTGACATGGTGTTTGCATCAGAAGAGTTTTTATGGTGTCTGGTTATTCCTAAATGAAATTGGTGCCGATCTGTTGTTTAATATGGCTGCCACAGTGGCCAGCTTGAAAATCTTGTTATAACTGCTTCTCCTGAATTAATGGTTATATCAACATGGGGTTTTCACTAAAGACTTATTATGTAATAGAAGAATGCGGTGCATATAAGCGCTAAATAAAGGTGCAGATATATATATATGTACTGTCATTCGTGAGATTGCAGGGTATAAAACTTGCAGAACATACAGCATTTCGAACTGAACATGACCACCCCCAGCCCCCTTCTCAATTTTTTTGACTTGCTCATGGGCATATACATTGCAAACTTGAGCTTGCCAGTGCCGAATTTAAGCTTGTTCCGGGAATTCATCTGAGCTGGAAAATGAGTATTAATCACTTTAAAGAAACATTATTTTAATTCCAATTTCTTCAAAATACTTTATAAAAAATATAAAAATATGAATCTTATATTTCAGATACTTTTAAATATATTTTCCTCAAAACTTGTGATATTATGAACCTATTTAGGAATTATTGAACCTGATCAGAAATTTTTAGCTCAACTGGCCATAAGGTGAATTGAACTTATGGTATGGTCCTTCTTAATGGTTGTCCATCTTACATCATCTGTCATCAGTTGCTATTTTCAACTTCTTCTCAAGAAACCACTAGACCAATTTCAAACAAACTTTTAAAATAGCATCCTGGCATGAAGGCCTTTAAATTTATACAAATGGTGCTGATTCAGCATCAAATATAGCTGCCATTACTAAACATAAAAACCTACAAATAGCCTCTTCTTTGAAACCACTGAACATAATTTGTCCAAATTTGATAGAAGGCATCCTGGCATGAAGCTTAAAATACCAAAATGCCTTGACCTTGAAATGGCCACTCTTCTTATTTTAAATGTTAATCAGACCTTACCACATAGGCCAAGTAAAACTTCTCTTCGTTTTCTAAAAGAAAAAAAAAAAAAAAAAAAGCCCTAAGCCACCTTTGATAATAACTTCCTTTTTAACATTGCTGTTGGCAATTACTTGTATCAGAACTGACAATTTGGCGTGGAAAAAGAAGTATTTACTGGTGGAATTGACATTTTTAATGTTCATTCATGATACCATTTTCTTATCACACAGATACTCAAGGTATATACTGCAACAAAGAATGGCAAAAACAAAACTTCAACAACTTGCAGAATAGACCAGAATGAAAACCAATGGCTGAAATTCCTTTGTGGCAAATTTATGTTACTAATTGTACACGTAGCAGTCTTCTGGTGCTGTCAGTGTCAAAACTCTGCTCAAGGTATAAACCATACCAAAATTGTATTCTATCATTTATTGTAACTTAATACTACTTTTTAAATGATTGGTTTAGTTTGGTGTTTTACAGCACATCAACACTAGTAGGTTTTTTAGTGTTAAGGCAAATGAAGTCAAGTGCTTTGTCCAAGGACACCCCACAGTAGGCAATCCAGGACATTCTGACAGTAGGATTTGAACCGTGACCTTTTGGTCATGAGTCTGGCATGCTAACCACAGAGCCACCATGGCTCTTGTCTCCATTAATAGCCATGTACCACATGCCGGAGGACGCATCATGCCTATTCTATGTCCCCAAGCCTGCAGGGTGTACTTTCTTAATGAAAGATTTCCTCTGAATGAAAGAGATCCTCAGTTTGGATAAAACAGACAGACCATGGTCAGCTATAGATAATCCATGGTCAGACCATGGACTTTGAGTTGTACACAAACTTTGACCATCGATGGGTCAGACCACAGATGTTGAAAGGTGCCATGGATTGATCACAGATGTTCATGCATGACCATATATAACCATGTTTGTCCATGGTCAAGTAAAGCATCAATATCCATGATTCACATCCATGCAAAGATATTGAATTCATGAAAAGAAAATGTCTGTTTCTTACAACAGCTCTCCCTTGTTATAACAAGGTAGTCGGAGTCCATAACTGCTGACTGTGTTATATACTGAACAGCATTATAGAGAGAACAATGTTTCGTACATAACGACAATATATTGAGAATAGCTTGATATACCAAACCATTGTATGGTGTGAACTATCAGAATTTGTTAAATACTGGTGTTTTGAAATTGAAATAAAGATATAACACTAAGATTCACCTGGTCTTCTTTCAATCGATATTGTTACTCATTTGGTATGATTTTGGTCATAGGGTCCTTAAAGTGGTACCATGTTATATCCGTAATTGCATTATAACAAGGAAGAGCTGTAGTTATAAAGAGTGTCAGTGATAATACTGACTCAGTATGGACTATAGCTTATCATTTCCTGTATGTCATAATTACAGTGCAACCTGTCTATCAAGGACAGTCAAGGGCCATGAAAAAAGTGTTTTATATACATGGCTAGTATTCTTGATGTGTTTCTAGCTTATACAGCTATAACTGAGTATTGCATAAAATGCTAAAAGTTGAGGTTCTTAGAGGTAAGAGAATTCTCTCTGAAAAAATTTACTGCGCTGTTGCGTTCAGTAAGAATGAAAACCCAGCAATATTGCACTAACATTAAAAGAAACATGGGCCTTGTAATGGTAATTGACCCGAACTGTAAGTAGACAAGTCCGTGAGTGTTACTGACCTTTGAATATATTTTCTTCACTAAAGACAGCATTACACTTTGTGCCTTTATATGTAAGGATTTTAATTGCAGACACTATTAACATTGTACTCAATTTGAACCAGATCTAGTCACCCATACTCACTTGTGAACCATTTAATTTACTGTATTCAGAGCTGCCATTTTGTTAATCAGTAGGGTGACCATCACAATAACTGTACTCTTTGATCTGATTGAAGCAAGATTGTATCAGTTATGAAATCGATGTTAAGTTAAGCGAACTTGCAACTTAATGAGACCTAGTGGAAAATGGTAGTTGTCCACTGAATAGTTAACTGTCAAAACAAGCTGGGCTTCACAAATCTGTGTACATTCAGTAACACCAGTGGCAAGCTATAAGGGAGGCAAATCCATGCACATGTTACATCATGACTCTTGATGTCTGTTATACTCTACTTTGTTGACCAGAAAATACTGTCTGTGTTAGAGAAATGTCCAGTATATAAAGGACATTTAATTAAATATTTTCACTGGGGATCTAGAAAGTATCCATTATGAACATGTCTCCACTATGTGCAGGCATCCACTAAGGCAGGTAACACTGTACAGTGTATTAGTGAAAGAATAAGGACTACCATATTTCATTCTGACTTGGCGGTAAAAAGTTCAACAGTCCTGCCAATAAAATTGCATGTGTGTGTCTGCTTCAGGAGCTCCACGTAGACTTCTGGTGTTTACAGTTAGGGGTCAGACAAGTTGCTGAGGTTGTGTCAGAACCTTCAGTTATCTAGTCAGTGTGTGTCCCTAAGTTGTTTATATCTCATAATAACATGTGCTGTGCATACCAGTTGTTGAATCTTGAATCAAATGGCTGTCAGGTGCATCAGTCAGTTATAAGTAGGTTGGCAGCATAAATTAACCCAATAAAACATTAGTGCATCCCACAAAGAACTAGTACAGTAAAGTTATAGATACATTTGTGAGCAAGGTAAAGGTCCCAGATTACTTTTCAAACATAATATCAGTGACATAAAATTGTTGGACATCAAGTAAATTCCACCTAAAATTTTCACATATTGCTCATTGACAATATGCAAGCAGTTATCCCTCATTATATGCAGTGCAAGGAAGCCATACAAGTGTACCACGATATAGGCAAGGTCACATTATATTTTTGTCAGTAGAATCACATGTATGAGAATTCCAATTTTTTTACATCTAGGAGCTGATAGTAAATTTGTATAATCTTCCTTCAGTCATAACACATTTATCTTTACATGATATCAAGCATGACCTACTGTATATACTTGCATATAAGCCGGATCCAAATGCAAACAACATGGACCCTGATTTGCCATTGCATAATGAGCAGGCAGATCAGGGTCTATGTTTTGGTTCTAATGATTAGTCCTTACAAGCTGCATAGACCCAGATCTGCCGGTGCATTATGCGAGGGCAGATCTGGGTCTATGCAGTTTACAGTTGGTATTACCTTATATGCGAGTATAAACGGTACATGTAATCTGCCATCAACTTGAAGGTCAATCCATTGTAACTTGTTTCAGAATCTGACATTTTAGACAAAAAACATTGAGAAAAAGAAACAAAAACTTGTATTTCACAAAGGACAAGATAATTCACAAATTAGCAGATTCCATTGCAAATCTGCAAACTCTATGAAAATCCACAATTTACAGAAAAATGCAAAAGTGTGGTTACCTTGGGGATGATTTACAGGGAAAACAAATATAAATGGTACTGAAATGTAATACAGTGATCCATCACTATAAAGTATCTCAGTATAACAGGACTCCTCATTTAACACAGGTATGGCCATAGATCCCATTATTCTGGTTGAATTACATTTTTCCATGGTCAGTAAACAGTAGCCATGTTATGCTAAATTTAATAAAATTTAATAAATTTGACATTTGATACAAATATCTTATTTTGTGTTTTTCTTTTTTTCTCTCCATGTTTCATTATATAAATCACCTTAACTAAGGGCTCATATGCATGTCTACCTGCATATACCATTGAGTCATTGACTACATTTTGTCTTGTATGATGAAATGTAGGACCAGTTGGTTATGGACAGGACCAGTAGCATTTTCAGGTTACTATTCCCGTGGGCTTGCAGGATGTTTTGGCAAGTTTCACAAACTGTTCCCCAGTCCCCCAGGTCTTTTTTATTTTGGTGAGATATGGGTGTCATTTGTTCTGCAGCGGACTTGGGAATGTAAAATAGGTCTGATGTGCTCTCTATGATGTCTTAAGAGGTTACTAATGAAGGCAACCATTTTGGCTTGGGATGTGTCTTGTGATGATGTTCCATCTGAAATCTAGGACTTTTTGCAAGAGTGTGGTATTATTTAAAAAATTGGACTTTGTAATTTAAGGATTTTTTTAACCTTTTTTTGACTTTTTTTTTGTTTTGTATGCCTTTTTGGGATACCAAAACTTACCCAGCACTGTATAGCCAGAATTGTGCTCATATGCCACTAAAACACAGTACATGCATACATATTTGTCCAGCAATGATGATGGTGGTGTCAGTGACATCAGTAATGTTAAAGTTTGGTGTTAAAGATTTGTAGGTTAGATACAGAGGGAGATACATAAACACATGGAAGCAGCTGAGACACTTACTTTCATGGAACATTTCTTTCTGTTCGTTGTAACATTGAATTGTATCTAGCATTATCTTTTGAACCATCTAGAACCCTCTCCTCCCCACATCACTTCCTCCTACCACCAAACACCAACATTGCCACTTCAATATCCAGTGGATCTTTGCTTTAAAATGCAGAATGATCATGCAAACACTGGATAGCACATCTTAAGCACATGTGCTTTGTATTTCTGGCATCCCAATTATTCCCCATGCTGAACTGTGCCAATACTTGATCTTTCCCTATAATCCTTGCTTATGGTCTCAAAATTCACCAGTTTCATCTTGAGCCATCCTGAATTGTAATTTTAAGGACTTCTATGTACTTCAATGTAAATAACGGTTTAAAAAGTTGAAAAATAAATGCTGGTAGGTATGGGCATAGCTTAGTTGTTATATCTGGTATGTATCGTAGTTCTGCATCAGGTTTATCAGCACTAAAAAGGCATTAGCACTATTATTTTGGTAGGCCATATCTTGGTGCTGTATTTGAAATACGTTCTTTAAAATCAATCATTTTCAGCAGCACTCTTCAAACCTGCATGACCTATATATGGGACCTTTGGGAAGGTATTGACCTAAAAGGCATAACCTAAATAAACTCAGGATGCCTTTGTGTTTTAATGAGGCACTTTTCAGAACTTATTTCTCTAGGGTTACATTTGAAAGAATAAATGAAGCACTGCAAACACTGATTTGATCATGAAATACTCCACCTTAATGGAATAAAGTTGTGTTGCTCTTTATGTCTCCACAAGCAATGCAGGCAAGTTGTATTGTTTCCAGAATTTGTGTACACTGTTAACGTGGGTATGTGTATTTAGTAAGTCTTACCTATATTCTTATAAAAATATGGGAGTCTGTCTTGAGGGACAAAAGTAAAATATATAAATAATTGGAATAAAAGACTGAATTCATGTTACTCTTTTTTTTAAAGTTTATTTTCACAAAATAAACAAAGTACACATAATACAAAGAGAAAGCAAAAACATGATAATCTTTCTTTACTTTTCCGCACAGATGTTTAAATAAAAAGATTTAATTACATGGAGGAAAATAACAGCTGTTATGCATTGCACATGAAAGAAGAGAAACTAGAAGAAAAGGACATACAGTATATAGAAATAAATTTGTAAATTCAATGCTCATCCTTGATTCCTTTAGATGCTTTCACATCATCATTATGGACGCTCTTCATGTGGATACATCCATGATGATGATGATGTGAAAGCATGTGAAGAAGTAAAGGATGACCATAACTGATATCCTGTTGAATATATATGTATATACTGTGATCTCCCCAGAAATTTTTGATAGCATTGTGGTAAATGTGTGTGTTATCATCATAAATGTGAAAAAAATTCATATAAATGAAATATAAAAGTACACATATTTACATAGTATTCTTTTTTCCCTAAATTATAACATGATTTATTGTCAAAACTCATTAGTTTTTAAATGTAAATAAATGATGAAATTATCCAAGTCTATTTATTCCAAATGTCAAAGACATAATGTTGTTGTAAGTTCATCAGTGGCAATTATGAAGATTGTAGAAATAGCTCACTGATTGAGGTTTTTATGCTTTTTTCTGCAGTTCTGACAAATAAGATGATACATATTAATGCAGCAAACATACTAATTAAAAAATATAACCAATTAATTTATAATGTAATACATTCCAATTGCAAACTAGTTGTTTATTGTTGGAGAAATATTTCAAACATGAATGAAGGAGTAATCCAACACTTTTATGTACATGTTTTCAAAACAGGTAAAATAGGAAGATAAAAATGTCTCCATTTCTTACTTGGATAGACAGAAAAGAAAAATTATTAGGGCAGCACCCATTTAAGTTAAGGTTTATTGATCAAACTATTTTTTTTTCTTGCTGACAGTATACTGTAAATATAAGAACAACTTGTTAGTAAGATCCAATTTTCATTCATGAAATTGTCCTTGTGACATGTTCCAGAAAATAACAAGAACTACAACAATCACAACTACAACAACAACTACTACTGCTACTATGATAAAAATAAAAATAATAGATTGTAAATAAGTGCCCTAGGAATTGTACACCCCTACACCCCTTCATCTCACCCGTTGGTAACTAATTAGATCTAAACCAAAATTTAGCAATCTGGAAGATTTACAGTTGATCCACTGATTTCCACCCGCAAATATGAAACCTTCCATTCACTCTTGAAACCTGTCTTTCGTTTCTTATGAGTTTTCTTTGGGGAAATCTTGCAATCAGAATTGGAATCAACAATCTCTGATCTTCATAGCCAGGCCAAAGTGGGGCTAGTCAGGTGCTGGTTAATTTTATGTCATTTTTTAAAGTAGTGTGTCGGTTTTTCAGAATGATCATTAAGAATTTACATAACTTAAAAAGTAATATGTTTCACACATTTTGAGTTGGTAGTGGAAATGACAGAAATATATATAACACATACTGCCAGTAGACTCTATCATCTCTGACCAATTATGTGACTATGTCAGTGCAAAGATAAAACCAGCATCATAGGTCATGCACTGGCAGTTGGGCCAAGCCAGGTGAAAAACAAAACATTGGCTAAGTGAGTGAGTAATTATCCTGGATTATCTTAATTACATGCCTAAAAAGAGGTTAGAAAAGTTGCCATTTGAGTGATAGGGCTCTGTATTAGGCAGCAGGATGTTTACTTATCAGTAACATTAATTGTCGCAGGCTGAAATGATAGCGTATCAGGACCACTGTGGTAAAAGGCCCTGGGGAGTACACACACACACACACACACACACACACACACACATATATATATATATATATATATATATATATATATATATATATATATATATATATATATATATATATATATAACACTTAGATTTACTACTTTGGAGCTCAATTTAAATTACAAAACTACATTCCTATCTCAAGTACCGGGTATTTAACCATTTACAGGACATGTTTCTTTTGGCTCTGGTAACAGGTGCATCTATTCTTCTGTATTTTTAGATGTTGTTGTTTGATACATGTCATGGATGTGGTATTAAAAAAAGGAGGAATTTAACACATAAAATGTTGCATTTGTTACTGCCAACACAAAATTGACTGATGTAGTTTTGAATAAAAATGTTAACACCACTGAAACATAATCAAAACTCTTTAGTCAATCACTCATTGGATATGTGTACAGTTAAAAGACAATTTAGACTTTTAACTTTGCTAAGAACAGGAGAAAAGTTTCAGTTATATAAAATCTTTAGATGTCCATGCAGACTGACAAGACTAATCAACGTCTCTATGTCTGCAAGACTTTAAAGACAATTTTCTATGAGTATGTAGCATTTCAGCAAAGTCTGTAAATTAAGGAATTGCCCAATCCACACTCTGTCAATACATTACTGCCTAATTATTCTTAATTCCTATGGATTACTAACCAATTCTATAGCAGGCTGGTTTTACAAAAATAGTGCATTTGCACTTACATTCAAAGCTTACATGTTCACCTTCAGGGTTGGACAGATTTTATAAGCTGACTGGACAATTGAACTTGCCCATGGAGATTTTGAGCTTGCTCAAAATTATGACAATGTAATAACTCATTAATCCACAATGACTGGAACTTTATTGCACGTTTTATTACATTTTTTCTTTATAACAAATTAATTAGATTTGTTTGTGAAAATTTTATTAAGTTTCCTTACAGACTCATCTCTTCGACTACATCAACAATAATAAAAGCTTGACTTCGAAATGCGAATTTTGTAATTATTTATTTCTTTACACACTTGAATGACTTTGAGAACATTTATTTTTATCCATGTAATTATTTGCCAAGCAATAAGTATGTAATTACTATGTAAATAATAGATGATAAACACTGCTCATAGGTGGTATATAGATGGTGTGGTACACCGATCGTGTTTTTTTTGTGTGGAGAAATCCACATAGCTAATCATTAGAGACAAGTGCCTTTTATTTACAAACACATCTGTAATAGAAATGTCACATGTTATGCCTAACTGTTATCGCCTAGTCATCTTGAAATCGATGACATGCATCAAAACATTTAACAAGCCAATTTTTTAGAGTCTGTAAGCCTGGCACATTTTATTGAACCAGAAAGTCAGCCAGGCAGTTTCAATAGACAGCTTAGTGATATGGGAGGATTTTACTCACTCCCTGTCTGTGGCTAGGTTAGGACTTGAAAGTTGGTGAATCTTTTATGCTTATATACAAATATTACAATTAAAATTTAGCTGATTTCGAGTTAAAATATAGTAAGCATTCAAATTATCTGCATGTCTGCACGAGAAAATGCAAGACTATCCTTGACATTGACTACAAGATGGAAGTGACAGACTTTGACAGTGTAACATGAAATAAAGGATCAATAGATGAATGAAATTGCGGTCTTTTATGTAACAGAAGCATGCAGTACGTATGAACACTAAATAAAGGTGCTGATAAAGTACTGTGGCATGTTCTGAGAGTGTAAAACTTGCAATATGAGCTGAACATGACTGCTTTCTCCCTCTCTTTTTTTCTCTCTCTCTCTCTCTTTCTTTCCCTCTCTCTCTCTCTCTCTCTCTCTCTCTCTCTCTCTCTCTCTCTCACTCACTCACTCAATTTTTAGCTCACCAGGCCATAAAGATCCATCTTAGTACTTAAGAGTGCATATTTCTGATCCAATTTCAATAATCAAATATGGAATATATGCTTATATCATGAAGAGTTTGGATATTTTCAGTAATGAGTGAGATCCATGCATAATAATGAGGTGATCTTGCATCTGACTAGCTGAACTTGTTACCACTCTGGAAGCCAAAATTCAGATCTGATTTTGATCAATATTGGAATATGGGCTTGTATCATCAAGGTCTTGGAAAATTTCGAAAGTGAGTGGGATCTATGAATATTAATGAAGTGATCTTGCATCTGATTGGCTGAGTTTGTTACCACTTTGAAAGCCATATTTTTCATCTGATTTTGATCAAAATATAGGCTTATATCAAGATTTCACATGAGTTTGATAATGCATGGGAGCCATGCATATTAATTAGGTGATTATGATATGATTGGCTAAGCTTGTTACCACTCTAGAGACTATGCCTGATCATATTTTGATCAAACTTGGTCAGTAGGCTTAAATTATTAGGATCTTGGATGAGTACAGTTATGAGAAAGAGCTTTTTATATTAATGAGGTGATTTTGTATTTGCTTGATTGAGCTTGTCAATACTTTATGACCTCTATTTCTGATCATATTGTATCAGACTTGGTAAATAAGCTTATACACTGTATCATCAAGATGCATAATGCTTTTTTGTTATGAGCAAGATCTACACATATTAATGAGGTGATCTTGCACATGAAAGATTGTATTTCTGACCTGATTTGAATCAAGCTTCCTAAATAGCCTAATATCATCAAGCTGTTGGATGATTTTTAGCTCTACTGGTAATAGACCAGAAGAGCTTATGGGATGGTCTTTTGTCCATCGTCCGTTCGTCCATTAGTGCAAGTTTGTTATTGCTACTCCTCCTAAACTACTTGAAGGATTGCCTTGAAACTTTACACACGCACATTCATCCCATGGTCCAGTGCACCTATGTCACTTCCTCCGTAGGCCATAGTGATGCCCAGCCACTCTCCTGCTCGGAGTGTTCTAGATGATGATGCATTATCTATCCTCGTCGACTCCAATGAGTTTGAGGTAGAAACAGCTCATTTGATGCCTTCCATCAGTCCCACCAGCTCCTCTCAATTCAATGAGAAGGAGGATATCTGGTCTTTAGATAAGGCGGTAAACAAAGTTTACCACCTTCTACCCACGGACTTGTGCCTGAAACCATTTTGGAAAAGATCTCTGGGACTCAACCACAACCATATCTCCAGCTCCTTCCATATTCATCAGCGATCAAGGAAATATCACAGAGGTTCTCCCCAGGCCAAGAGGGTGGTCTGTCCTTCCCTTTACTTTGAGACCTATGGTCAATGCCTCTAGTTACCGGGTACATTCCCCGAAGTGGCCCATTAAAACAATTGAAGACATTGAGCGGAAATTCTGGCTTCTGGTCACTTTAGCTGCCCATGCTGACCTCTTCTCGGTTACTTTTATTAGTATGCTGAAGGAGGTCGCTCTAAATCCAGGTGAAAGAGGTGGCCAAGACATCCCAGCATTCACTTTCTGTCGCAATGGCTTTATCAGTGGAACTTCTACACATCCGCTGTGATGTTGTGCTGGACTCCTCAATAGTTTTACTTTACCAAAGTAAAGACCTTCTAAGGGCTGCTCGATTGGAAGCCAAGACCATCTTCAGAGGACTAATCTCCACCATGGCTTCACGAGATTTGAAGGATCATCAACATAAATCCTTCACAACTGCTCCTGGCCTATCACAATTGGCCAGGAAGCATACTAATGCAAATTGCCCCCAGGGGCCACCCAATAAATTCTTCAAACAGATGTATCCCTATTCCAATGCACAACCTCAAATGAGACCTCCTCCTCGTCATTCAGATTCTCGGTGTGCAAGTCGCCGAAGAGCTTCTAGGAGGAAGTTCTCCAACTCACCTTCCTTTCCCAAAGAAGGAGGAGGGGAATGGTCCCAAGGACTCGCACCCTGCTATGCATTTCTCTCCCAAACGTTCCTGTAGGTACTCATCTAGGTCTCTTTTTGGAGGCTTGGTCAAGCATCACAGATGATGGGTGGGTCCTTTCTATTGTGAGCGAGGGTTACCGACTTCAGTTTTGGGAACAACCCCCTATATCAAGGACCCCCATGTTCTTTCACCAGTTCAATCTGGTGAAATTAAGGGGTGCACACCCTTTTGCAGAAAGGGGCAGTTGAGAGGGTCCTGAATGATCAGTCTCCCGCATTCTACTCCCAAATCTTCCTGGTCACCAAGTAAAGCAGGAAATTTCATATCATAGTCGATCTCTCCCCTTTAAACTGGTTTCTTCTGGAGGAACATTTCAAGATGGAGACCACTTCCTCAATCCAGAACACAATGCATCTATCAGATTGGGCAGTCTCCATTGACCTTCAGGATGCCTATTTGCACATACTGATTTTTCCTTTACATCGGAAATACCTCCGGTTTTACTTGGACCAGCAAGTCTTTCAATTCCAGGTTCTGCCATTCAGAATCGCTTCCACGTTCAGAGTCTTCACCCAAGTTATGGGATTAGTAGCATCCTATCTCCGATTTCTGGGAACTCATATTCTCCAGTACTTCGATGACTGACTGATCCACAACGTTCAGGTTCAGTCTCTCCATCAGGATCTGTTCCGTTGTTGGTCCAGAGTAACTCGGTTGGGTCTTTTACCCATCCTCAAAAAGTCAGAACTCATTGCATCTCAGGACTTCATTTACGTGGAGATGAACTTGCTCATGAACTAGAACTTAGTCTGGGTTCCACTGGATCGAATAGATCAAATCCTGGCACTTCTAGAGGCGCTACAGATAAAACATCGTTAGCGATGGGTAAGGTATTGCTGCTATTAAAATTTAATTTTTTGGGGCGGATGAGTAAAACTAATTTTAATTATGCAATACTTACCCATCACTTTTACCTAATGCCCTCCTCCCACCCCACTCTGATGTCCTAGCAATGTCGTCTATAAAAAAGATGATTGTTTCTGTGCAGGCGCAGATAGGTGCACTAATGCACCATGTTTTATTGACAATTCTCCACTCTGTGGGAGGATGTATTCACGTCAGTAAGTATTGCATAATTAATATTAGTTGTAACCCCCCCCCCCCCCAAAAAAAAAAATACATATCAATTTGACACATACTGGTACATTTCAATATCTCACTATGAAACATATCATAAATTTCTCTATCAATAAGTATTTATCAAAAGTAAGCACATATTACACTTACTGGTTTCAAAAATAAGTGTGCACTCTATGATCCAGATTTTAAAGGGCATTGTTAAAATGAGAAACGCTGATTTCACAGATTATTTACTAGATAGGTTGAGCTATGTCGACTCAGTTAATTGTGAGCTTGTACAAAAAGTATGACCATATGTTATAGTGGAAATGGTGTTTGTTTGTTGGAGATCTTTTGAAATTCTGTTGGATCCACACCCACAACTTGCTTGGTTTTTAAAGATGAACAAAAACACAACTCTGCAGTATGTATGTATGTATGTATGTATGTATGTATGTATGTGCATGTGTGTGTATGTGTATGCAGGGTTAGATGGCATGTTGTATGTATGAATGCATGCATGCATGCATGCATGTATGTATGTATGTATGTATGTATGTATGTATGTATGTATGTATGTATGTATGTATGTATGCATGAATGTATGTATGTATGTGTAGGGTTTGATGGCATGTCAGCACAATCCTGGTTATACAGATCAATTAAAATTTAAGTTCCAAAAATATCAAGACTAAAGATTGCAAAAAATGTGAGGATAATAAACCCTTCCAAATAAATTGAAACGTGGACAATAGGTAAAATTGTTTAAAATCTTTAAAAGTTGGATAAAATAAAAGATAAAGGTACAGAATATAAAATCCTTAAAATATATGCCAAAATTTGTTATATAAACCACATTCTTTTAAAAAGTCCAAGAATTTCTCTGGTGGTACATCATCAGAAAGCTTCTCAACTTAGTTCATAGCAAAAGACTTGTGTCTCACAGGAAGGAAGTCGATGCACTTGACAAGAATGTGTTGTTCTGTCAGTGAATACTGGCAAAGTATGCACTATAAGTTCACCATTGAGGACGCATGCCCGGATGAAGTATGCATGTCCTATATGCAAGCAGCAATACCACCTTATCTCTTTGATTCTATATGAGGGCTGCCACACTTTCATGATGGGTTTGTTGTCACAGAACTTGCTTATGGAGTTTTCATTCCATATAGTATGCCAAGTATATAAAACATGCCGATTTATATCATATTTGAAGTCAGTGTATGGAATGTTGCATTCAGATACAGGTGACTGCAGAGCAGCTCACTACTCAGCATGTTTATTGTTTAAAAGAAAAAAAATGCCTTAAATGTTAAACCTTAGGACAATTTTCAGTGACCACTGTCATTTACATGTAGAGTGAAATCACTAGGTTAGGTCTGTTGTTTGGATCTAGACGATTGTTCAGAATAGTGGGAAGCCCAGGTTAGAGGCTGAATTCCCAGTTTTACAAAATAAATTCGAATTACCACATAGATATGGTCATAATTCAGAGTTGATCAAATAGATGAGCTTTACTATATACCAACCTGATACAAATAAGTTCAGCTGTACATAATGATATACAGACAAACCTGCAATAGCAGTCACCTGTATATTGCAGCCACATCTGTATAAAGGTCAGCTACAGTAAGTCTCATTGTACATAAAGTAGTACACATTTACCAGCATGTCACCCATTCATTAAGACCAGTTTCTTCCAGTCTCATGGGTAACCTTTATAGACAGTGTTGACTGTAATGTCTTTGAATTCACAGGGTTTTCAAAATTAATTGACATCAAATGTAATTGAATACTTGATATTAGAAGAGTTCATTTAAGTTTTTTTATCTGTTTGTTTTTTGTTTTCTGTGTTCAGGATGAGAAAGCCAGCTATGATGTTAATGGGCATGATCCAGATCCACAACCTAGATATGATTTCTCCAATGAAAACAGGTAAGTAGCATTGAAGAGATTCTCTATATTTCTGTCAGTAGAATAATTCTTAAAAGATTGCTACAAATTTTTTGACCATGGAAATATTAGATTTAAGTTTCTTTGTGCACTGTTATCATCCACAAGAATGCCTATCCGGTGTTATTGGTATAGTGTTGTTGCTTGGCCAACCAGACATCAAGCTGACAATACATCACAAGCAGGATCATTGCAAATATCTGCTTTTTTCTGGCATAATTACAATTCATTTACTATGAGAGAGGGTTTATATTGGGATCTGTTTTACTTTTTTCATCAATGGGTTGTTGCACATGATGAAGATTTTGAAGGTATTAGGACACCTTGGATGATGGAAGATCCACAGGGCCTGCAGATTAAAAAATGAAAGGTCAAGGTTGTTTGGGTAAGATTTATTGCAGGCATATCCCATGTCTCTGAACACCAAAAATAAAAAACAAAACAAAATAAACAATAGATGCAGGAAAAGAAGTAATTTTTTAAAGGTGCATTTTAATAGCAGCAATATCTTACTCATCACTATTGTGTAGCTTTTACTTTTTCATGTTGAAAAATCTCCATTCGATGTGAATACATACTCCCACACAGTGGAGAATTGTCAATAAGACACAGTCCACTCGTGCACCTCATACGCCTATGCACAGAACAGTCATCTTTTTCAAGGAGCCCATGTTAATGGTTGTGTCATTCACAATGTGACCAGAGAAAAATCACTCTAAGAAGACTAGTTCTTCAGCTCAGAAGAACACTCCTGGGTCCCAAGAACATATGGGACTAGTCTCTTTGGAGACAGGTAAGGCCCATCCTGTAGGAGGAAATGAATGTTCGAGGAGTATATCGCCACCCCCTGAAAGGGAGAAGTCTAGCACCCTCACGTTCACAGTAGCATGATGCTGCCTTCCATGAGGAAGGAAGTGCACCACATTAAAAAAATTGCATAGAAAGCCTGAAACTTAATGGAATTGCTCTATAGAAAAAGCCATAAATAATAATAATAATAATAATAATAATAATAACAATAACAATAATAATAATAATAAGTAGTTGTAATAGTAGTAGTATTTTACATTTATTATTATTGTTGTTGTTAAAAATAATTGTTAGCTGTACTGGTCATAGACTAGAAGAGCTTATGGGATGGTCTGTTGTCCGTCGTCCATCATCTGTCTGTCAGTTAGCACAAGTTTATTATCGCTACGTCCATTAGCACAAGTTTGTTATCACTACTCCTCCTAAACTACTTGGAGGATTGCAATGAAACTTTACACACACACATTCATCCCATGGTCTAGTTGGTCCTAGATGAAAATGGTGCTGCCATTTGGTGTTCAGAGACATCTTGAAAATCTTGTTATCGCTACTACTTCTGAATGGATGGTCATATCAACATGGGGTTTTCAGCAAAAGACTTCTTATGATGTCTAGTTAGTCCTAAATGAAAATAGTGTTGATCTGGGGTCCAATATGGCCACCATGGCAGCCATCTTGAAAATCTTATTATCACTACTCTTCCTGAATGGATGGTCATGTCAAAATGGGGTTTTCACTCGAAGATTTATTTTGATATCTACTTGGTCCAAAATAAAAATGGTGCTAATCTGAAGTCCTATATGGCCACCACAGCAGCCATCTTGAAAATCTTGTTAACGCTACTCCTGAACAGAAAGTTATATTGATGTGGGGTTTTCACAGAAAGACTTCTTATGATGTCTAGTTGGTCCTAAATGAAAATCAGGTGGATCTGATGTCCAATATGGCCACCATAGCAACCAACTTGAAAATCTTGTTATTGCTACTCCACCAGAATGGATGGTCGTATCAACATGCAGTTTTCAGTAGAAGACTTCTTATGATGTTTAGTTGGTCCTACATGAAAATGGTGCCACTCTGATGTCCAATGCGGTCGCCATGGCAGCCATCTTGAAAATCCTGTTATTGTTATTCGTTCTGAATGGATGGGCATATCAACATTGGGTTTTCACTAAAAGACTCCTTATCATGTCTACTTGGTCATAAATGAAAATGGTGCTGATTTCTGTCATCCAGTGTCCGTCCGTCCGTTAGCACAAGTTTGTTATTGCAACTCCTCCTAAACTACTTTCAGGATTGTCTTGAAACTATATATATATATATATATATATATATATATATATATATATATATATATATATATATATATATATATATATATATATACAGGTCCGCAGCAGACCTCAAAAACTTTGAAAACCCTAAAATTTCATTTTGACCTCAGAAACCTAAAAAAAGCCATAAACAACTAAAGAAAACCTAAATAAAAAAAAAAAACTAAAAATTTGAAAAAATGATAAACAACTCAACCCATACCCCACAATAAAATGCTTTTTTGCACACGGTTTTTCGTTAGGCTAGTCGAGAAAGCATGCAAATTAATGACATCCGGTCATTTTATTCAATCATTCATTGAATAGACCCATAATAGCATATCATTGTCAGATCATCAACAACGTTAGCAATATGTTCTCTTCAGTCTTTGCACAGTTTGAAGTCCGTTTGCTTCAACCTTTCTTCGGATTAAGATTCTTTTACCAGAAGTATTTTAGGGTGCGTTGACAGAGTAAGGGGCCGTTCTGTCATGGTCTCATCTGACAGCACATCCATTGTAGCGTATCTCCGACGTCAAGGAGGCTCACATGTATTTGTGGAAGACAAATCTGTTTGGTCTGGACTTTATTGTGTTTTTATTATACTTATTGCTGTTGTAAATGTGTAGGTATTCTATGTTTAATGGCAGTTCGGTGAGAGCCAAATCTGTTATCTGTAAATGGTGACCATAGGCTTTGGAACCAAAATGAATATACCAGACTATGATCTGATTTAGTCTGGAGTATTTTTTATATGTAAATATGCCCGGTACATGTATTACCTTTTCCATCTGACTCTCTGTCATCCAGTTAAGTTTTTCTTATGGTCACTATTGAAGGGTGTTTGTGTTCCGTGAACACATTTCAGGTTGTTTTGTACACACATCAATCTGTTTATCAATGTTGTTTTGGTACATTTTTGCTCCATCTTCTGTGGTCCCATGACACTTGTACATGTAGGGTTTGAGTTCACACTACTTCTTGCCTTCCCCAGGAGTTGGATAAATAATGGCATGAGAAAAGTGTGGCTTCTGTTGAAGTTCAGTGATTTTGATTTTTGAACTTGGCAGCAAGCCATGGCACAGCACAGTGCAGCTTGTTTCTGACAGTTTGCACACTTGGTCATATCAGACCCTGAGATTATCCCATTACAGGAGACTGATAATGTAAATCTTTTCTGTTGGTCCAGCTGTTAAGATGGTTGATAACATGGACTGGTTTCTCTAACATAAATGGACAGACAAATTTAAATGTCTCTCATATGATCATTTGTCAACACCAGCCCGAAAACCTGCCTGATGCTTTTCAAAAAGCTTTGTTGATATATTATTTCTAAACTGTTGTGTAATTGCATTCCTCATTTACTTTTCAAATTATGTTCACCTAGATGTGAAGTTTAGAGTTTCTGCCTTCATGTTGTTAACATCATTCCAGAATTGTAAGAGATGTTTTTTCTTGTTTATGTTTTTAGCTTTGCTGGTCACATACCAGAAGAGCTTATGGGATGGCCTTTTGTCTGTCATCCATCATCTGACACCCATTCATCCATTAGCACAAGGTTGTTATTGCTACTGCTTCTAAACTACTTGGAGAATAGCTATGAAACTTTACACACACATTCATGCCAAGGTCTAGTTGGTCTAAACCAAAATGGTGCTGCTTAAGCATCCAGTATGGCCACCACAGCATGGATGGTCATATCACCATGATATTTCACTAAAAGACTTTCTTATGTTGTTTAGTTGGTCCTAAATGAAAATTATCCCTATCTGACCTCTAATATAGCCACCACGGCAACTATCTTGAAAATCTTGTTATCGCTACTTCTCCTGAACGGAAGTCATATCATCATGAGGTTTTCAACAGAAGACTTCTTATGGCATATAGTTGGTCATAAATGAAAATCTTTCCAATTGGACATCCAGTCTAGCTGCCGCAGTGGCCATCTTGAAAATCTTGTTATCGCTACTCCACCTGATTGGATGATCATATCAACATTGGGTTTTCACTAAAAGACATTTTATGATGTCTTATTGGTCCTAAATGGCAACGGTGCCTATCTTATATTCAATATGACTGCCATCTTGAAAATATTGTTTTTGGTACTCCTCCTGAACAGATGCTTATGATATCCAGTTGGTCCTTAATAAAAATGGTTCCACATGGACATCGAATATGGCCACTACAGCAGCCATCTTGAAAATCTTGTTATCGCTACACCTGAGTGGATGGTCATAATCAACATAGGGTTTAAACTAAAAGACTTCTCATCATGTCTAGTTGGTCCTAAATGAAAATGGGGCCAATCTGACTTCCAATATAGCTGCAGTGTCAGCCATCTTTAAAATCTTGTTATTGCTACTTCTCCTGAATGGAAAGTCATGTTGATATGTGGGTTTTCACCAGAAGACTTTTTATGATGTCTAGTTGATCCTAAATGAAAATGGTGCCCCCTGGATATCCAATATGGCCAACACAGTGGCCATCTTGAAATCTTGTAGCTGCTCAACCTGAATGGATGGTTGTATCAGCATGGGTTTTTAACTAAAAGACTTCTTTTAATGTCTAGTTGGTTCTAAATGAAAATGGTGCCAATCATGCATCCAATATAGTCACCACAGCTGCCATCTTGAAAATCTTGTTCTAGCTACTCCTTCTAGAATGGAAAGTCATATCAGCATGGGGTTTTCATAGGATGATTTCTTATGGTGTCTAACTGGTTTTAAATAAAAATTGTGCAGATCTGATATCCAATATAGCCACTACTATGGCCATCTTGAAAATCTTATCACTACTTCTTCTAGATGGAAAGTTATTTTAATAGCAGCAATACCTTACCCATCTCTATTATGCAGCTTATTACTTTTTTGTGTCAAAAAATCTCCTCTGTTAGAAGTGAATGTATTTTCCCACAGAGTGGAGAATTATCAATACAACACGGTGTATTCATGCATCTCTCTGCGCCTGCGCAGAAACAGTCATCTTTTCCAAGAATTCCATATTAATGGTTGTGTCTTTCATAACGTGACCAGAGAAAAATTGTTTGTTGTAAGTTTCAACCACATTTGGTTCTCCTTTCAGCTTTATTTCATCTAGTGTTACATTAATTCGAGGGTGTACCCCCCTAATTTTTCAAAATACAATTGGTTCACAGGTAAGTCTTGCGTGTTAGTTATAACGCAACATAGGCCCAACCGCAATTAATAGGAATTCATAATTCCCTTAATTAAATAATTGATCAAACATCAGTTTGGTGTTTTTTACAATTCACCATTGTATTTTAATACCACACGTGATGTGTCACATTGTTATTGTGTGTATCTGAATTGCTCCTAGAGAACAATAAAGATTAAACAACTGAAAGTCTAATCCTTATTAAAATGGATATAACATCATTTACCTTTGTGCTTACACAGGTGTGCATATAGCACGCAGTGTATACAAACAAGTGAGGTGAACTGGTGTGTATATAGTATGCAGTGTGTACAAAGAGGTGAGTTTCATGTGTGGAAATAATACAATATTGTTATTATTATTGTTCTCTTTCAGATAACTTTTTAATTCAGAGAACAATTGGTTACCTTGTGCAAATACACTGAGGTGTATATAGCACGCAGTACATACAAATAGGTGAGTTTCATGTGTGAAAATAATACAATATTGTTATTATTATTGTTCTCTTTCAAATAACATTTATTTCACAGAACAATGTTGGGACAGTCTGTAGGATATTTTGGCCACAAGAAGGGCCTTTGGGACAATCACCCAGTCTGCCTCACATGTTCAAAGTATACATGTAAGAATCATTGTGCCTTTTGCACAAATTAGACTAATGAAATCTGGAATCTAGCCAATTTCAGACATATGTATAAAATGTGGAAGAAATGTCAATCACCCTCATTGTCCTAATTTTCAAATTTTTCTCTTACAGAGCCTCAGGAAGGAACACTGTAAGAAGACTAGTTCTTCAGCTTGGAAGAACGCTCTGGGGTCCTTGAAGCCTATGGGACCAGTCTCTCCAGAGACAGGTGAGGCCCCTTCTGTAGGAGGGAGTGAACGGTCGAGGAGTAGATCGCCTGCCCCACCGAAAGGGAGAAGTCTAACACCCCTCATGTTCACAGTAACATCATGCTGTCTTTCACGAGGAAGGAAGTGCACCGCTTGTCTCAGGTTAGCATCTTGCTGCCTTCCACAAGGAAGAAGTGCACCACTTATCTCAGGTAGCATGCCGCACCCTCCCAAGAGGGGGGGAGCTGCACTGCACCCAACACTTCAGGGGTAGCGTGTCATGCCCTCGCCTGACTGATCACGGACCGGTGACCAGTCCAATAACTGGTCAGTGTCTGGTGACTGGTCATTGGCCACTCCAATCACCGGTAAATGTCAGGTGACCAGTCACCAATCAGTTCATCCAAGTGACCAGTCAATATATGATGACTGGTCATCTGTCACTTCCCTGGTGACCAGTCAGATTGTACCAGTCACTGGCTACCGGTCATCTCATACCAGTTGCCGACTTTACACCGGTCATCACTTAGAGACTTCATGGTATGGGGATAGGGATCAAACCAAGATTCCCCTTCTCCCCACTCTACCATCATACCCTGTACAGGGTTGGGACTCTGCCAAGCGGGTCCAGACTAATGAAGTGGATCAAATCGGTATACCCCCTTTCCTATTATCCCAATTAATCTGTACGGGATGTGGGGCCCTCCACCTCAGGGTCATTGGTCCCTAATATGCCTCCTTGGGCTACTGGACCCTGGACCCAGAGTAGAGGTGATGCCGCGGCTTGTGTCCCACCATCACCTCCTCATCAGGTGGCATCCACCAGGAAGGCTGGAGGCTTTGCATCATCATGAAAGACAAGAACACATAGAGCCCCTACTCACCATGACAAACAAGTACGGGAAATGGCACAGAGTGACCCTATGTCACTTCCTCCGAAGGCAATACTGATGCTCGGAGTGTTCTAGATGATGATGCGTTATCTATCCTCGTCGACTCCAATGAGTTCATGGTACAAACAGCTCATTTGATGCCTCCCATCAGGCCCACCAGCTCCTCTCAGTTGAATGAAGAGGAAGAGATCTGGTCTTTTGATTACTGCCTGCTACCCGATGACTTGTGCCCAAAACAATCTGGCATACAGCCCAAGAAGATTCTTTTCATTTTGGAAAAAACTCTCAAGGGCTCAACCACAACTGGATCACATGATCCTTCCACATTCCTCAATGATTGAGGAAATATCATAGAGGTTCTCCACAGACCAAGACTGCTAGACAACATAGAGGGTAGTCTGTCTCGTTGTCTATTTTGAGACCTGTGGTCTCTACCTCTGGATACCGGGTACATACCCCAAAGTGGCCCATTAAACCTCTCCAGTAGGTATTACAACTGGAGCCTGGACGTGCCTTCCCATTAAAACAATTGAAGCCATTGAGCAGAAAGTCCGGCTTCTGGTTGCCAAAGCTTCCCATGATGACCTGTTCTCTGCTAGTTCATTTAGGCCAATCTGGTGAAATTAAGGGAAGATGTGAACATCCATTTACAGAAAGGGTCAGTGGAGAGGGTCCTGAACGATCAGTCCCCTGCATACTACTCATGAATCTTCCTAGTCACCAAGAAAAGCAGGTAATTTTGTATCATTATCAATCTCTCCCCGTTAAACCAATTTCTTTAGGAGTAACATTTCAAGATGGGGACCACTTCCTCAATTCGAAACTTGATGCGTCACTCAGATTGGGCTGTCTCCATCGACCTTCAGAATGCCTATTTGCACATCCCGATTTTTCTTCCACATCGGAAATACCTCCAGATTTGCTTGGACCAGGAAGTCTTTCAATTCCAGGTTCTGCCGTTCTGAATTGCTTCCTCACCCAGAATCTTCACCTGAGTTATAGGAGTAGTAGCGTCCTGTCTCTGATTACTGGAAACCCTGATTTTCCAGTACTTCAACAACTGGCTGATCCACAACATTCAGGTTTAGTCCCTCCATCAGGATCTGTTCCATTGTTGATCCACAGTAACTCAGTTGGGTCTTTTACCCAACCCACGAGAAGTCGGAACTCATTCCATCTCAGGACTTCATTTACATGGGGATGAACTTCCTCATGAACCAGAACTTAGTCCGTGTTCCACTGGATTGGATAGATCAAATCCTAGCACTTCTAGAGGCACTATGAGTAAAAACATTATTGTCTGATCGCCTTTACCTATCCCTATTGGGAACCTTGAACACCGCTGTGGATCTGGTTTCCTTAGGATGCCTCCATATGTGCCTTCTACAGTTTCACGTTCTCGCAAGGTGGAAACCACACAGGGATTCTCTATCAGCGCTGATTCCTCTAGGACCAGACTTTCATCACCATTTGCACTGGTGGATGAATCAGGACAGATTCCCTATGCATGCACCTGACCTCCACTCCTATCTTTTCGTCGACGTGTCAGATTCCGGTTGGGGTGCTCATCTAGAGCCGGGGGGCGTAATTCACCAAGGTCATTGGACTCGGGATGAGTTGTTCCTCCACATAAACAACCTAGAAATGAAAGCCGTATTTCTAGCATTGCAAGGGTGCATTGACAGAGTATGGGCTCCTCCGACAACATGTCCTTTGTAGTATATCTCAAACATCAAGGAGTCACACATGCCCCTTCTCTTTGCAATTGGTGCAGTAGGAAACATGTTGATCCTAGCTGTCCCTCGGTAACTTCTATTGTTGATTTTCTTTTTGAGAACAAAAGATGTTCAGTATCAACTATCAATGGATATAGAGCTGCCATTTCAAAAAACACTTAAATTCTTTCAGGGCCCAGCCGTCGGTTCAGATTCTCACCTTGCTGATCTCATTAAGTATTTTGAGCTGCAGAGACCTGTCTCCCACTCTCTTTTGCCCAGATGGAATCTATCTTGTGTTTTATGGTCCTTAATCAAAACCCCCTATGAACTATTGAGTGAGGCTTCCTTTCAGGACCTCACACTCAAGACTGTGATTTTACTCACTTTGGCATCTGCAAGAAGGTGCAGCAAGATTCATGCATTGTCTGTTGACACTGGCTATCTCCTGTTTAATGGCAATTATGATTCCCTTTCCCTCCTTTGTCAACTGAGAGTTTTTGCCAAAAATCGGTTACCTTCAGTAGCAGTATTTTAAAATAATTAATTTTTTTCACTATTGTTGTGTTGTTATAGATACATGAATGGAACTTTAGTGATATGCTGCAGTTGTACTGAAACCATGCAAGAAACCATGCAAGATAGGCTTCAGACACTGCATTTTTTTCCTGCAGTGCTGGTATGAAAGATGGTACCATGTGATGGTACAAGCATTCAAGATCATTCATTTTGATCAGTATTTTGTGTAAAGAAATTAGTAATTTAGTATTATGACAGTCATCATTCAGAAATATTTGTAAAAAAAAATCTGAAAAATAAAAATTTATGAAATTTTTTTTTCCTATATACCTACCTTTACTCTTATTTTTTTTAGGATAAGCCTGAAACATATGGGTTTCTTTTAGGCGTTAACTGTTTCTTGTTTTTACTAGAAAAATCAAACAAATATCATTATCAGTCTCCCCTGTGGCAAACCTTCTATACAGGGATTTTAATTCATCATGCTTGAGTAACCATTCCCTTCAAGAATTTTTGTTATGTATTTGAGTCTACATTTTTTCCTCCCTGTACACTACTTGGACTATAAATGCTGCAGTATTTGTGCTGAAGACTTCATTTTCTCATCTTTACATTTTCTATACATGGCCATTGGCCATATGCTCTCGATTGGTGCCCAAGCTATCAGAATCAGTAAGACATTTCCATCAGCCAATGAAATTGATCACTTTATGCTTCTTTGGCAATAAGCGCACTCTAATCAGTAAGCCAACTTGGGGTGCACTTGATTCAGTCAGTTTAAAATTAACTGTAACAATGTTTTTGGTGTATTTTCTGGGATTTTTATTAGCTCACCTAGTTGTAAGGCAAAGAGAACTTATAGTATGGTCCTTCGTGTGTCATGCATCATACATCCTTCTGTCAACAATTGTTTGTTATCAAAATCTTGGATGGGTTCAATTATGAGCGAGATCCATGCATATCAGAGAGGTGATCTTGAATCTGATTGATTAACCTTGTTACCACTCTGGAGGCCATATTTCTGATCTGATTTTAATCACACTTGAACACATGTTTATATCATTAAGGTCTCAAATGAATGCAATAATGAGCCAGATCCACACGTACTAAATGAGGTGATCATGCATCTGATTGGCTGAGCTTGCTACCCCTCTGGATGACATATTTCTGATCTGATTTTGATCAAACTTGAAATATGGGCTTATATCTTCAAGATCTTGGCTGGGTTCAATAATGAGTGGGATCTGCACATATCTCTCAGGTGAGCAATATCAGGCCCAATTGGGCCTCTTGTTCTTGCACCCTGTGGGCACCATAGAGGCAATTTTCTTGCACCAAAGATGAAAAATAAGGTCAATGGTGCATCCTAAAATGAACACTGAATGTTTATTGTTGTATTCTGCCAAAACAGATGCAGCTGGCATGTGACAATTAACTATTTACTTTACAGTTCTCAGTTGTTGATGTGAACCACCCAAGACAAAAATAGTAACATCACTTAGCCTCTGGGAACTAAACACAGCATATGCTTCTCTCATTTTCCTTCTAAAATATACATGTGTATTGAGTAGAATTACAAAGGGACAAGTTGACATAGTACCTGCAAGGTCATGTTTTGTTTTGTTTAGAATTCATCTATCTTAGATATTAAATGTAAAATTTGACTGTTAAATGATGTAAATTGTGCTTTCTTGATTGAATTTCTTCATTGGATATATATAAGTCAAATGTAGGTATAGGTTTATATTTAAATGGAGGTGGGATGGGGTGTTTATTTAAGTAGAATATGGTACGTACTTTTAGGGCAGGTAGATTCAGAATAATTGGATAGTTAAAGGATGTATATTGTGTTTTCCTGATTGAATTTCGTTTTTGGATATATCTAAGTCAAAGGAGGTACTTGTTTATATTTAGATGGAGGTGTGTGTGTTTATTTAGGTAGAATATGGTACGTACTTTTAGGGGAGGTAGATGAAGAATCAGTCTGTTCTAGGGGGTAAGTGTACAATGCAAACAGTACTCAGGTGGAACAGATATTTACCAGAATTAATTAAAAATACTTTCAGGGAATAATAATTGCTATCTTGTGGTACACTATAAAATAATTTGAATTTAAACAGAGTGTGTAGCAATTAAATAGGTGGATACAGTAGATACAAGGAGACAGATTGTATACATGTTGTAATCGGCCTTCTTGTTTACTTCATTTGAATGGATGGAAAGAGAGCAGGAAAAAGTTTATTTTGTGATAGTTTATGATAGGCTATACATGGTGGCCAGTTTATTTGGTGGAGGAAGAACCTATGAAGACCTCTGAAAGAACCACTGACCGATGGGCAGATACTGGCAATCTTTCTCACATGCCCACGTTGGTTGAGCTGAGACTCAAACTCACGCAGACAGTGGTGAGATGTGTGAGTGATCTGTAAAAGCGAGTGCCTTAGATAGGGTTCATGCAAAGTCTGCAAGTCTGGAAAGTCTGGAAAAAGTATGGGGAAAAAAAGAGTGCTTTTTCCAGATCTAGAAAAGTACGGAAAATAAAGATTTTGCCCTAAAGGTCTGGAAAAAGTATGGAATTTTTCGGGTTGCTGTGTTTTTTTGTTGTTGTTGCTTGAACTTGTTCATGTGTTGCACTGATGTTTATCTTTGTGGGGTTGGATGGGGCATCAGCTGCTGCATACTGGTTCAGTTTGGTTGGTGAGATGCTCATGATTGCTGGATACTAATTTAGATCATGTGGATACCACATGCTCATTTATAGTGACACAGACTTAGAATACATATGTTAGAGGGGTCTGGAAAACATTGCAAACCAGTCTGGAAAAAGTCTGGAAAAGATCTGGAATCTTTTTTACCAACAGCTGTATGAACCCTGCTTAGACCACAAAATCACCTGGGGCCCCCTTAGAAATTGGAACATTTTGGTGTTGGTCAGGTGTTAATGGTTTGCATAGGTGTACAGATAAGCTATGCTGTCTTCTGACAACTCTTGTTACAAATTACCCCCTTCCTTCCAACTCTGAACTCCTTCTGTGGTTCTGGACTGTGAACCAGAAATCATAATCCAAAATCCATTACATGTATGTAGTTACATATATATTATGTTCCCACCTGCTATAAAACCATGTATGAATTTGGGTCAGAAATATTAAAAAATGTTACCGTAATTATAAGTTTTATAAATTTTATCTTTGACCCCCTCCCCGAGACTCTAGTGAAGGGGCCAAAAGCTACATGTCTGTTACAATGGTTACTATATGGCCACTTGTGTACCAAGTTTGGTAAATTTCTACCCAGTGGTTGAGGATTTAGAGTTTAGGACAGATGGATGGGCAACACGATTGCATCACATCATCCCTAACATGAAAACTTGGGGATACAAATATATTTTTTCCCATTATAATCTTTGAACAAATTGGTCATGCAGATTTTTCTTTAGCCCAAACAAAAAGGCTGGAATTTGACCATACAGTCTTCTAAAAATGCATTACACTGGTCCTATCAAGAGTGGTATGTACCTGAATATATCATTTCTATTCTCTTGTCTGTCAGGCTACTGGAGCTGATACACTGAGCACTGTTTTTTCCAGTTTGAGATTGATAATATATCATGCCTGCCTAACTGACTTTATAATTTTCTTCTCTAGAGACAATCTTTACCTACACTTGGGTTCACTGATATTGAACGGAACCACAATAGCTCTAGCTCAGGGATTTTAATATATTGGAGAATAAATCAGTTGGGAATCAGTCTTAGTGCAAGTTGAGTGCTATTGATTTGGAAGACTCCAGGAAACCAGTCTCACTAGACCAATTTGCTGACCTTGATGCTCTCAAAACTTCAAGATAACTTTGCAGAATTCCCAATCCTAATACTATATTCATTTTGAAAAGTAAATGTGTTTTAAAAGGGTGTCAGTTAATTTTAACTACTAAGAAATACAAAGGAATATGAAGTCTTGTCATTTTAGGCTTTTTCTAGCTTGGCTTGGAGCCAATTGACAGGATCTACTTGGGAGATATTTGAATTATTTCTGACAGGAGGAACATGTATAGGATTTGCAATAAATAGGGGGCAAGCATGCACAATAGATCCATTTTCAACCCTGTGCATGTACAAATTGGCCAAACTTATCATTTGATCTAAAGACTGGTCAGTCACGTGACCAATGTCATCTCATGTGATCACTAAGGCGCTTATGGGGTTCATGAAATTACAATCAAATGTCGACTTGGTAAGTCTAGTTTAATTTATCAATTAAATAATACAGTTGTAGACTTTTGTTGAGGTGAGTATCAAGTTTTATGAATCAGTAAACCTCACATTGACCAATGCAAAGTGGAGGTCAATATAATGGGTTTTGATGGGTTTAAAGGTTCATAAAACTTCATATTCACTAAAGGTCTATAATTGTTTTGTTGCTGTTATCAGAAATTATTGCGATGACATCATGCTTTACATATATTGCCCACAGATACTACAAATTGATAATGTGTTGATAGCAGTCATTGAGTAGTAGTAGTAGTAACAATGAATGAAAAAAATAGATTTTTTCTTTTTATAATCAGTAGTGTAAAGACAGTGCATAGATTTAATTATTTACAATTAAGGCTCTTTTTAGTTATTTGCAATTAAGGCTCTTTTTAAGCTAGCTTGTTAAACAAATAGAACAAAACTTGGATTAAATGCAGAGCCAGAGTCTAAAACTTTTGAGGGGGGAGACATAATTGAATGTGAGGAATCGAATGATCGGTAATTGGGATAGAGTTAGAGAATCTTTACAAAGAAATATAAAATTGTTAATTTTAACTTTCTATCTATAATTTTGCAATGAAATTAACAAATTTGCTTTGAAGAAAACAACTTTTGCGTTATGAAAATAATTTAACCAAACATACAATACACTGTACATCATTTGGAGGCCTACATCGTGTGTTTTTTTTTAGTATTCCCAAAATGCTGGATAAATAGATGATGGTAAGAACATGGTATGAATACATACCTGCCAACCATTATGATTTGACCATAAGTCTTACTAAAAGGACCCTTAAATTACAGACTTAAGAAATAATAGCAAAAATTATGAAAATATGATTGTTGCAGTCAAATCCAGAAACTAGTTTGTCTGTATTTGATCTGGATCCATGTTTCATATTAGGTTAAGTGGAGTGGGTCAGGGAACCAGTCAAACTTTTACAGTAGTACCTCAGATGCTTTAAACTGCTCATATTTTTCATGCAAAACACCTGAATGATCAAGGTGGTGCTCATATCATTTTCTAGAAATGGAATCCAACAAACAAAAACACTTTGAAGATGAAACCGACCATGATCCTCTTAAAAAGTTTAACAGTCAGCATTGAAGTATAAAAAAAGGAATATTCTGATTTGTTTTGGAAAATACAGGAAAGGCAACAATTGCATTTATTGGACATTAGGTCGTGTTGATTTGAGTATGTTTCATAGCGGGAGAGATGATTGCCATCGCCACATGAAATTGAACAATAAAAAAAGGAAACAAATACAAAACAAACCCAAAGATTACATCAAGTTGAGAGATCTAGCAAGAAGCTTTTGAGCTTCATGGGGTTTGGTACTGCTGTTTCTGAAACTGTACTGGAAATAATTTAGGTCAGAGTGTACTTTACAAACTTTTTTACTGGAACATAATGTTTGCTATCACTGTATTATTCTTAGACTTCTGAACTTTTTAAATGCATGTTTCCACGTCTACAATAGCAGTACATGAAATTTCATTACACCTTACTGAAAATTGGTCCAAACTTGTAGAAAAATTTGGACTGCCTTACTGAGAAGGTAATGCTAGGGTTGGCAGGTCTGTGAACAACATCTGATCATGAACATAATAACATACAATATGATTAACTTAAGTCTAGCAAATGGTTGGAATTCCACTCTACACTTTATGTAGCATTTTAATTCAGAATTAGTAAATTACTTTTTTGTTGTACTAACATATTGTATAGCATCTGTCATTGTTCTTTCCTTATTTTTATTAGCAGACTTTTGTTTTGTCAGAGCTACATACATGTGATTCTACCAGCAGTAGGACAAAAATTCCACTTTAAAGTCCATCTATCACACATACTTTTTTATAGATAAAATATGACGCTTTTGACAATTAAATTTTTTTTTAAATTTGAAAAAAAAATAAAACAAAAAAAGGTATTTTTACACGTTCTATCCACACATTACAGAAACCAGCCAGAACCAGTCTACTGGGGACCAGAACTGTTCCACCAATGCAACAACTGGTGCAATGATATGTGCTGAGTAGTCAGGTTAAGAATTGTTAAACAATGGCTAACATGCACACAACAAGCTGTCAATGATTACCCTGTTGTTGTTGTTTTTGTAATTTGGAGAGTTTAAAGTCAAAAGTGGGGATGTTTTTTGAGGTGTTATAAGTAATAGAGGGATCAAAGGTGGTCCATGATGACTTTTGAGTCTTTGATTAAAAATCAGCTGACCTTTAGGAAAGATGAGATAAAAAGGACACACAAAAAAATGATTTTGGCAGAAATACTTTAGTATTTTTATTTTTTTAAGAGGAATATTTAAGAGCAGCTCTTTTCTGTTGTTTTTTTTTTTTTGTTTTTGGTCAATTAATGTGAAAATACTGAAACTTGCGTTTTCTCCCAATGCTAAAAAAACACCAGCTAAGAAATATTACAGTAAGTTCAGCAATGCTTGAAAATCAGAGTTTATGTGTATGCATGCAAGTAGGAAAGGTCCTGAGTTTGAATTGTGGATTTCAAGATAGTATATGGAGGAAGAAATGACATCACCAGGTATATGCAGACACCATCGTATAGGAGCAATTATTCTTCTGTAACAAATGCACCCACTTTGAAAGCCTTGTTTGAGACTGCAGCAAAAGTGGATAAAGTGGCAAATTTTGTGGCAGAGTACAATGTACCATTCCTCATTGCAGATCATTTTACTCAACTGGTTAAAATTGTGTTTCCAGACTCAGAGATTGCACAGAAAATTTCATGTCAGTGTAAAGAGACAACACACATTGTTACTCAGGTCCTAGCCCCCCACTGGGACAGAAAAGTTGAAAATATGTGTAGAGTCAGAAGTTTAGTGTCATGATTGAGAATACATATCATGGCAAGGTCACTGTTGTTAAAAAAATAGATTTTGTCTATCCATTTCATTTCTGGGTTATAACTTTTGTTCTAGTGAATAGTTTTAAACACAACTTGGTGGATTTGTTTCCCATAGCCCAAGGAATAATCCTATTGATTTAGAGGTAAATAGCACTAAGGTCAAGGTCACTGTTGATAAAAATAGATTTGGCAACTGCATTTCATTTCCTGACAATAACATAGGCACTACATAATGCATTTGTATGAAACTTTGTACATGTGTTCTCCTTTCCCCAAGAAAGAAGCTTATTGAGTGTGTGTGTGTGTGTGTGTATGCATATGCATACCTTCAAGGTTGAGATTACTGTTGCTTAAAAGTGCATCTTTTTATCCATTGTTGCTAAATTAGTAGGCTGCATATAATTACTTCTAATTGTGTCTACTACAGATATAGCTACATCACAGAGATGCTAACAATTCTGATTTTGGCAGAATCATTCCTATTTTTAATCTCGAATTATGCCATTACGATCACTACTATTAGATTCGGATTTTGCAGTCAGATAGAATTTTATATAGGTGAAATGCAGTTCGAACACCTGAATATATAGATCATTGAAAAGCTTGTAATATCTGATTGTAATTCTTTTATGAAAGTGTAGCTAAGTGCCTGTATCACAAAAGCAATTGAATATTGACCAGTCAGAAATCATATTGGCTAGGCACCCCAATTCACCTAAGAAAGTTCAAGATGTCGAGACAAATGGCCAATGAGGATTATTTAATGGAGAAAACATAATGTCTGCGACAGAAATTCCAAACAGGATATGCAAGGCATTAAGATTTAACAAATACCATGCATTTGCAGTCTTTTCTAAATGGACTTCAGCTTGTCACATAGTGGTCAAGATGATTGTTGGAAGCATGTTTAAACTGAAAAGCTCTTTGAATCGATGAGGTTTAATTCTAAAATTAGATTGGTCGATACAAATTTGAAGTATTCGTACTTTTCGCTCTACTGGTCATAGACCAGAAGAGCTTATGGGATGGTCTTTCATCTGTCTTTCATCTGTCCATTAGCACAAGTTTGTTATCGCTACTCCTTTAAAACTACTTGGAGGATTGCCATGAAACTTTATACATACATTCATCCCATGGTCTAGTTGGACCTAAATGAAAATGGTGCCACTCAGACATCCAATATGGCTGCCACAGCAGCCATCTTGAAAATCTTGTTATTGCTACTCCTGAACAGATGGCCATATTAACATGGGATTTTTGCTGAAAAACTTCTTATGATGTCAAGTTGGTCCTAAATGAAAATGGTATCAATATGGCCACCATGGCAGCTCTCTTGAAAATCTTGTTATTGCTACTCCTGAACAGAAAGTCATATTGACGTGGAGTTCTCACCAGAAGACTTCTTACAATGTTTTGTTGGTTCTGAATGAAAATGGTGCCAATGTGGTTTAATTTGGCTTAATATGGCTGTAAATCTTGTTATTGCTACTTCTCCCAAATGGATGCGGTTTTCACTAGAAGACTTCTTATGATATTTGGTTGGTCCTAAAGGAAAATGATGTTGTTGATCTGACCTCCAGTATGGTTGCCACAATGGCCATCTGGAAAATCTTATTATTCCTACTTCTCCTAGATGGCTGGTCATATCAACATTTTGCTTTCACTAGAAGACTTGTGAAAATCTTGAAAAACTTATTGCTACTCCTCCTGACATGGGGTTTTCACCAGACAATTTCTTGTGATGTGTACTTGGTCATAAATGAAAATGGTGTTGCTTGCACATCTAATATGGCTGCCATATCTTGTTATAGCTACTCCTCCTGAACGAATGATCCTATCAACCTCCAATATGGCCACCACAATCGCCAGCTTGAAAATCTTGTGATGGCAACTTCTCCTAGATGGCTGGTCATATTGACACTGTACTTTCACCAGAAGACTTATTATGATGTCTTGTTGGTCCTAAATGAAAATGGTGCCAATCCGATGTCAAATATGGCTACGACAGTGGCCATCATGAAAATCTTATCACTACTCCCGAATGATCATATCAACATGGGGTTTTCACGATAATTTTGGTTGGGGGTAAAAGTAATTTTAATTATGGAATACTTGTCCATCGCTATTGCGCAGCTTTTACTTTTTTTGTGGCAAAAAATCTTGTCTGTTTTATGTGAATACATCCTCCCACAGGGTGGAGAATTGTCAATAATGCACGGTGCACTCGGGCGCCTTGCATTCATAGACATTATGCCAGAGCATCAGAGCGGGATGGGAGGAGGGTATTCAGCAATAGCGATGGGTAAGTATTGCATAATTATAATTAGTTTCACACCCCCAACCCCCACATTTTAATAGCAGCAATATCTTATCTATTGCTATTGCACAGCTAAATTTGTCAGTTAGGTGGGTAGGCTGATGTGTTCACTGATAAC
Organism: Margaritifera margaritifera; assembly: GCA_029931535.1. Lineage (NCBI taxonomy): Eukaryota > Metazoa > Mollusca > Bivalvia > Unionida > Margaritiferidae > Margaritifera > Margaritifera margaritifera. The sequence goes on from JAQPZY010001646.1 coordinate 827,109, forward strand.
CATTTGATCGAGAGATACGCTTTACAAATTGTTGCTGTTCCTCTGGGACACATGTGCCACAACTATGGGTCCCAGAGAAATAATGCCTGCACTTTGTTGTGCTAACAAGCAGAGGTAGAAGGTAGTATGGGATTGCCAAAATGCTACCTTCATGACATCCTCCAAGGAAGTGATTTAGATAGGTCCATGAGGCAGCAACAGCTCAAACCTCATGGGCTTTAAGTTTCATAAAAGAAAGATCTCTGTCGATAAGTGACTGATAAGCTCTTTTGATAATGGTGACAATCCACCGTGAGATAGTGGAGACCAAAATATCAACAGAGCTCTTAAGAGGAAGGAAAAGACATTTGCTACCCTTTCTTTTCCCTTTTTAGGCATATAAATAGAAACGCGCAGTGCCATAACTGATCATACAAATCTTGATCATCTCCAGTACAGATTTGACTAAGACTGGGAATCTCTATAGGTGATGGAGCTATCGAAGGTAACTGAGTTTTGGCTAAAAATCCAGGTTGATAAGAAATGGAATCGTAATTGCCATTAAACCGGAGACATCCAGTGTCAACAGACAGTGCATGAATCTGGCTGCGTCTTCTTGCAGGCGCCAAAGTGAGTAAAAACACAGCCTTAAGTGTGAGGTCCTGAAAGGAAGCCTCACTCAATGGTTCATAGAGGGTTTTGGTTAAGGACCATACAACACAAAGATAGATTCCATCTCGGCGTAAGAGAGTGGGAGACAGGTCTCTGCAGCTCGAAATACTTAATGAGATCAGCAAGGTGAGAATCTGAACCGAATACTGAGCCCTGAGAGAATTTAAATGTGTTGGAAATTGCAGCTCTATAGCCCTTGATAGTTGATACTGAACATCTTTTGTTCTCAAAAAGGAGCAGAAGGAAGTCAGCAACAAAAGTTACAGATGGACAGCTAGGATCAAAGTTTCCTACTGCACCAATCACAGAAGATTCTCCACCTGGCCTAATAGACCTTGGATGTGAAAGCTCTCCTGGCCTGAATGATGCAACTGGCAACCCAGCCCAAAAACTTGTTCTGGCAGATAGATTACATGAGATGAGCCAAGCGTGAAGGTGGGGAATGTGTGGGTTGTTATATTGAAGGGAGCCCCTGTGTTGCATCAGAAGATCCCTCCTGTGAGGTAGGGACCTGGGTTGATCTATCAACAGGTCTAGAAGATCGTTGAGCCACGATCGTTGGGACCACAGTGGAGCTATGAGAATGAAACAAGAAGTGGAACTTCTGACTTTTTGCACAACTTGAGGTAGTAGTCAGAATTGTGCGAAAGTGTACATGAACAGACGATCCCACTGGAAGCTGAATGCATCCACTACCCATGCTCTCTGATCTGGGACTGGAGAGATGTAAAATGGAAGTCTGTTGTTGAGACTGTTCGCGAACAAGTCCACCAGAGGCTTTCCCCGTAGTGAGAAAAGTGACTCTGTTACAGAGCGGTGAAGAGTCCATTCTGTGAGGACTGTTTTGCCTGACTTGGACAGACTGTCCACTAAAATGTTCTTCTTCCCCAAAATATGGCGAACTCGGAGAGTAATGTTCTCTGAGTTGGCCCAGTGGAGGAGGTTCGACCATGCAAAGAGAAGGGGCATATGGGCCTCCTTGACATCAGAGATCCACTACAACATATGTGTTGTCGGAGGCTACCCTGACACATCAACCCCTTACTCTGTCAATGCACCCTTGCAACACTACTTTCATATCTAAGTCATTGATGTGAAGGAATGATTAGACCCGAGTCCAATGACCCTGGAGAATTATGCCCTCCACCGGAAAATGACACGTCGGAAAACAGATAGAAGTGGGGATCGGGTGCATGCATGGGGACCCCAGTCAGGAATCTGTCCCGATTCATCCACCAGTACAAATGGTGATGAAAGTCTGGTCCTAGAGGAATCAGAGCTAATAGAGAACCTCTGTGTGGTCTCCACCTTGCGAAAAGGAGAAACTGTAGAGGGCAGGATATGGAGATGTTATAAGGGAACCAGATCTGCAGTAGCAATTGAGGTTCCCAATAGGGATTAGTAAAGGCAAGCAAACAATGATATTTTTACTCGTAGCACCTCTAGAAGTGTCAGGATTCGATCTATCCAATCCAGTGGAACCCAGACTAAGTTCTGGTTCATGTGGAAGTTCATCCCCATGTAAACGAAGTCCTGGGATGGAATGAGTTCTGACCACTCATGGTTGGGTAAAAGACCCAACCGAGTTACTGTGGACCAACAATGGAACAGAATCTGATGGAGGGACTGAATCTGAATGTTGTGGATCAGCCAGTCATCAAAATACTAGAGAATCAGGGTTTGTAGTAATCGGAGACAGGACGCTACTACTGTCATAACTCGGATGAAGACTCAGGGTGCGGAAGCGATTCTGAATGTCAGAACCCAGAATTGAAAGACTTCCTGGTTCAAGCAAATCCAGAGGTATTTCCAATGTGGAAAAAAATCAGAATGTGCAAATAGGCATCCTGGAGGTTGATGGAGACCGCCCAGTCTGATGGACACGTCACATTCCGGATTGAGGATGTGGTCTCCATATTGAAATGTTCCTCCAGAAGAAACTGGTTTAACGGGATGAGATCGATTATGATACAAAATTTCCAGCATTTCTTGGTGACTAGGAAGATTTGGGAGTAGAATGTGGAAGAATGATAGACAAGGGGGTCCTTGATAGAGGGGGTTGTTCCCGAAACTGAGATCAGTAACCCATGCTCACAATGCAAAGGATCCACCCATAGTCCTTGATGCTTGACCGAACCTCCAAAAAGATGCCTAGACAAGCACCTAAGGGGATGTTTGGGAGAGGAATGCATGACAGGAGAGGGTGTGAGTCTCTAGGGTTGTTCCCCACAACCCTTCTTCCTTGGGAAAGGAGGGTGGGTTGGAGAACTTCCTTCTAGAGGCATTTAATTGGAGGAGGAGGTCTCATTTGAGATTGTGCATTGGACAGTGGATGCATCTGTTTGAAGAATGATTCACTCGTGAGTAATTTCATGTCTTCTCACTCTCCCATTCTTTTTTTTTAATAAGGAAGATGTTCAATTGTTAACTTTTACTGTTCTCTAGGAGCAATGCACAAACAATAACAATGTCACACGTCATGCATGGTATTAAAGTACAATGGTGAAATAGAAAAAATATGGAATCGATGTTTGATCAGTTATTTAATTAAGGGAATTGAGATAAGGCCTATGTTGCACTATAACTGAACACACAAGACTTACCCATGAACCAATTGTATTTTGAAAGATAAGAGGGGTGTACCCTAACCCCTAAAGGGTGGGATGCAACATGATAACCCAAGAAGACCTTTCCAGAAGTAATTAGTGAAAAAGGGCAGTCAAGACGGATGAATGTAACACTAGATGAAATATCACTGAAGGGAGAACTGAATGTTGTTTAAACTCGCAACAAGCAATTTTTCTCTGGTCACATTATGAACAACAAAACCATTAACATGGCATCCTTGATAAAGATGACTGGTCTGTGCAGGCACAGTGAGGTGCACGAGTGCACTGTGTCTTATTGACAATTCTCCACTCTAAGGGAGGATGTATTCACATCAAACGAAGATTTTTCGACATGAAAAACTAAAAGCTGTGCAATAGCAATGGGTAAGATATTGCTGCTTATAAAAGACTTATCATGCCTAGTTGGTCCTAAATAAAAATGGTACCAATCTGACCTCCAATATGGACACCACAATGGCCATCTGGAAAATCTGATTACCGGTATTGCTACTTCTCCTAGACGGCTACTCGTATCAGAATTATGATGTCTAGTTGGTCCTAAATGAAAATGGTGCCAATCCGACCTTCAGTATGGATACCATGGTGACTGTCCTGAAAATCTTCTTTTTGACATTCTTTCTGGATGTCATACTAACATGAGGTTTTCACCATCTTGAAAATCTTGTTCTCAGTATTCCTCCTAAACAAAAAGTCATAGCAACATGAAGTTTTCACCAGAACACTTCTTATGATGTCTAGTTGGTCCTAAATGAAAATGGTGTTGATCTGACATTCAGTATGGCCAACATGGCAGCCATCTTGAAAATCTTGCTATCACTACTCCTCCCAAACAGAAAGTCACATTGACTTGTTATGGTGTCTAATTGTTCTGAAACAAAAATGATGACAATCTGACATCCAATATGGCCACCCTGCCGGACATCATGAAAATCTGGTTATTGCTACTTCTCCTGAATGGATGGTCATATCAGCATGGTGTTTTCACCAAAGACTTCTTATGATATCTAATTGATTCTAAGGGAAAATGGTGTTGATATTATATCTAGTATGGCTGCTGTGATGGCTGTCTTTAAAATCTTGTTATTGCTACTTCTGAATGGATGGTGATATCGATATCAGTTTTCACCAAAAGACTTCTTATGATATCTAGTTGGTCCTAAATGAAAATGTTGCTGATCTTACATCCAATATTTGAAAAAATCTTGGTAAAAATATCCTAGAGTGTTTCAGCACTCAGCAGTTAAAAAGAAGAAACAGTATTATCTTGGATTCCTGGAAATTCTTTTTGGCCAGTAGAGCATCAGTCCCTTCAATAGACTCATGTTTTCCATTTCTCCTTTTTTGATATTCTGCCCAAAACAGTGCACCTTGCGTGGGTTTTTAGTTAGATAGCCCATGTTTACTCGCGTAAAACACAACGCACTTTAAAATCAACTTTTGTATGAATTGAATAGCTTCTGGTGCCTTTAAGTATTGCATAGTTATGATTTTACCATCAACCATAGAAATATGAAAAGGAAGGAATTGAGTGAATCCAATGTTTCTTCAACCCCAAAACCAAATGCTGTATCGTTAAAGAGGTTTTGGTACTAAAAATAATGAACTTACCAAATATTTCACCTGAAAACATAACCAAATCTGTAATTTGCCATCAACTTGTCACCTATTTTCGAGAACATGCAGTTACCTGCATTCAGGGTTGCTATTCAATGCTAGTAACAAAGTTATGCTGCAGTATTTCAGATTTAGGATCATATAATTATTGATATTTTCATAAAGTATGGTGAGTATTTTGTGTATTTTAATACTATTTTACTTGCAGAGTCGGGAAAATACTAGTTGTTGACACACTTGTTCTGCCATCACAGAATTTTACCTCCAACTCACTTCTCCCTATTTTCCCTATCATCATCCTATCTAAACGGGAGGGACAAGTCACGTTACTGGAAATTTTGATTCCAGACTGACCCCTGCTTTTGTTGGCTGAAAAATCGTGCCATTTGCAGTACTCTTGTTACCAAATAATAAATAATTAATAATTAATTAATAATTAAGCAAGAAATAATAAATAATGTCAGAAATTAAATATGATGTCCATAAGACTTTTGGACTAAACATATTTTGTTCTTGCAGATGGGACACAAATGAAAATGTTTTTTGCATCCATCTACTCAGAGTAGCAGTTGTATAGATATATACTGGGTCTGCCAAATTGTCTGGATACAGGCTATAAGCCTTTGCAAGCTGACCTCGGTGCCCGTTTAGAGGTGTCACTGCAGACTGGTTCCCTTCTCTAAATTGACAATTCCCAGTTCTATTAAGTAAGAAGAGTCTGGTATCCAGACAAAGTACAATTATGTCTTCTCTTGGTAGAGTTCTTTATTCTAATTTAAAAACTGAGGAATTAATTTCTGTCAGTTGGCTATTGACATGAGTAATAGGTGCTGTACTGTGAAAAGTTCATTAGTATTTAGTTCCTCAGCAAAATAGTACATAATTTTTGGACAGTCAAACTTTTAATAATTTTTTGCATGAAGGACTTTCATATGGAATTGACTTTGTGGCCATCCATTTTAATTTTTTTAGACAAGATTTTGAAATTGTACAGAGGAACATAACATGTCCTTCAGTCTCAAAGCTTCAGTGCTATTTTAAAGGGGTACATTTGATAAAACCCCTGAAAATTAGCAAGACTGCCAAATTCCCCAAATTTTTTGATGATTGTAGTAACATAGGATTGTGTGCTATGCATCTTGCCAATACATGAATTCATTTATTTTTGTGTTAATCAATTTTCTTAGTTGAGCAAAAAATGACATTTGTCAGTATTTAACTTCATGGATAGAGGAAGATATCCCATTATTTCCCACAAAAGGATCATTGTTCTATGGGTCTTTAAATTTGTTGCTACAAAATCTACAAAAATTGGTACCCCATGAAAAATAGTGAGAAAAATAAGCTTTCCTTTTATCAGACCCCTCCATCATCAGACTTTATATTACTCCAAATCTTGCTTGAAAATATTTTCACCAAACAAATGGTTGCATTTTTCTAATTTGAGTCACTGTCCGCATCCATCATGTGATGTACAGTCTTCGTTATTTACTAGTCAAGACATATACTGATAGACTGTGAGCAGACATCATGCATCATTACCACTAAAGTTAATTTTTCATGTTACTACTCTGTCTGGCCTGAAACATTGAACATAATATCTTTTGCTCTTAATGTTTGCCTACATACTATACTTTATCATATTCTAATATCACCTCTTTAAACTCCAATATTCTTAATTAAAATTATGGGAAAAGAAACAGACTGCCTTAGATTCTCACAGAGTTATTCCTTTTTTCAGTTGCGACATTGTTTTGCCCTTTTTCCATCATTGTTTCCAGTCGTAGAAAATGACCAGTGCAGTTCCAAGAGAGTCTGAATAAATGATGCATTTATAAAAAAAATATTAATCTTCAGCAACAGCATATAGCAGTTCTAATATGGAACAAATACTACGTTGAAGGAGAGACTGCATAAATTGCTAAATAAATGAGGAAACGTTTTTACAAGTCACTGTAATTATGCTCTTTATATTTGATGGCTAGTTTAAAGTTTTTCTTGTGCTTCTATAGGTAATGAAAGGTACTAGGGTCAGATTAAAAGTGGATCTAAGAGGATACTTGTTTTTGAAGTGGACAACTACTTCACAATAAGAGGCAGAACGATTCAGCATAGCTTTCTGTTCATCTCTGATATGGCAGAGCCTTCCATGTGAAGTTTTGCCAGAGTAAAATAGTGCGGTAAAATCTGTCTGAAGCAGCCAGCTCAAGGAATTAGGTGGCTGCAGATAATACATATATTTATGCAATAATTTGGTGTAAGAGACTTTGAAAAATGACTGTTTAAAGCAGGTGATTGCATAATATAGGTGATCTGCAGGGTTTGACTATGTATAAGTATATTTGCAAATGGACTTCTATAACAGCTGTCACAGCAATAAGGCTGACTATGGCAAAGTCAGTCACATTCATGGAATATTTGAAGAAAGTTGAATTTTGCTAATATGGACATAACTATGTTAGATGAAATTTGCAAATATGGACATAATTGTATGTTTGTCAACAATGAAATACATAGACTTAGCAATATGATTCAAATTTAATAAATATAAACTAATGTTTCAAAAAAAATTTTATGAATTTTTCTGTGTAATATTTTTTTACAATTCTCTTTGGTAGAAATAATTTTAATCTTATCATTTTTCTTGTAATGTGTCATATTTTCAATTTCAACAATAATTTACCTTTGCCAGTATATTACCAAATATAGATATTTTCTTCAGAATAGATGAGTAAAATATTTAAATATTCTTTTCAAAAGAAGTTTTATTTTTCATTTATCTAATAATTGGTCAGAATGTTTATTTTCAACATTCCTGTGTTTTACTTAGGACATCATCTATTCATGAGCTTCCTTGAAGAAACTTAGTTCGGTGACACCTACTTTTTATTCATTATTTCAACCATACACAAGCTTCTTGTCTTTTGGAAAATTTTTCAGACAAATCTCTTTAGTAGATCTAACTATGCCTTCTGTGATTAAATGAGAATACCATCTATACTCGCATATAAGCTGGGTCCAAATGCAAACAACATAGACCCTGATCTGCCATCGCATAATGCACCAGCAGATTAAGGTCTGTGTTGTTTGTTCAACTAATTAGTCCTTACAAACTCCATAGACCCAGATCTGCCTGCACATTATGCGATGGCAGATCTGGGTTTATGCAGTTTGCAGTTGGTATCGGATTATACGCAAGTATATAGATCCAGAATGGAGTGTCATAGTGCAACCCTTGCATTAACCTTGAATCAGATGATCCACCCTTAACAAATCTACCAGTACAATCCATATTACAGTCACAGTAAACTGTCTTCAAGGATACAAGAGGTGGTAGCCAGCAATTCAGATGTTCCTTATCTTTATCAAATGCATGATTCATGCAAATTTAAACTTTAATTACAGCCTTCATCATTTTGCTTCAGTTGACCTGACAATATTACCATTTCATCTTTTAATAGGAGAAAGGCAGCTAAATGCTAAATCACACCGATTGCAGATTACCTTTTCTCTCATTAGGCTAAATGATAATAAAATGCAGAGCTATATTTTCACTTGAATGTTTACGCAACTGCATAAGTGGTAAGGGTTTTTAAGTGTTTGTGGTAAGGGTTTTTAAGCATTTGAGTATAATAAGCAACTTTAAAGCAATTGATTTTGCTGTTGCTGCATTACAAAGATAACAATAGAGGCTCTTAATTTTGTCTTTTATAACAAAGGAAGTTTAAAGAAGATAATGCAAAACTTAATTTGGAAGCTTGAGGATAAATTGCATATTGTTGACCTTAACCCCAGATTAAGAAAGTTTGTGTATGCCTATGTGAAATGGTTCCCCTTTCTATGAATAAACCACTGTCAGTACCTGTTTTGAGTTGTAACAAATTTCACAAGTGCAAAATTGGAACTTGGACTTAGGCCTCAGAAATTCTTCTTTTCAAAACCTTTAGTTACCGTATATACTCGCATATAAACTGATACCAACTGCAAACTGCATAAACCCAGATCTGCCGTCGCATAATGTGCTGGCAGATCTAGGTCTATGAAGTTTGTAAGGACTAATCAGTAGAAAAACAACATAGACCCTGATCTGCTGGTGCATTATGTGACAGCAGATCAGGGTCTATGTTGTTTCCATTTGGATCGGGCTTATATGTGAGTATATACAGTAGGTAGAATTACCAAAGTTTCTTAATTAGCTAAAATACTGTTCATTTGAATTATTCAAAAAATTGCTCAGACATCATTTCACTAAGAGTATTTTTAAAATCAAAAATATAATCTAAGACTAAATTTAGTTTATGCGCATAGACAGTTTAATGAATGCATAAAGCAATTTGTAACAGATGCAGAGTCTAAATATGATGCTACTTTCATAACAAAATATGTATGCAGATTTATACATGAGAATTAGAGTTTTGACCTTTTGAGAACAGGTCCAGTTTTCACTTAGTGTCTCAAATGGGTTAGCACCATAAGGCCTCTTTTTTGCCCAAAAAACGTAAACAAAATTTTAAAAAGTAGTTGATCTGAGAATATCATGGCAAAAGAGTGATCAGCATTTGAAAACATACAATTGCAATTAATGTTCAAAAAGATTTAAATATGACATCACATTAGGCTATGAAATCACCATTTTGTGATAAATTTGGAGCTCTTTTTAGGTCTACCTGTCATAGATGAGAACAGCTTATGGGATGATCTGCTGTCCGTTGTCCGTCCATCACTTATCACATGTTTGTTATCACTACTCCTCCTAAACTACTTCAAGAATTGCCATGAAATAACAAACACATTTGTCTTATAGTCCAGTTGGACCTAAATGAAAATGGTGCTGCTCGGACATCCATTATGGCCACCACAGCAGTCATCTTGAAAATCTTGTTATTGCTCCTCCTCCTGAATGGATGGTCATATCAACATAGGCTTTTCACTGAAAGACTTTTTATGATGTCTAGTTGGTTTTAAATGAAAATGGTGCCAATCTGACATCCAATATGGCCACCATGGCAGCCATCTTGAAAATATTGTACATCACTACTCCTCCTGAATGGATGGTCATATCAACATGGGGTTTTCACTAAAAGACTTCTTATGATTTCAGGCCATTATAGCGATTTTTTTTCTTCAATTTTTATGCAGTTTAAAAACTTATTTGACTTTTATTTTTTTTGACAAAATCTTGTTAGCATGATTAAGCAAAAACCAATCGAGACAGACAAATGAAAATTCAATATGCATGTTTGTATGCTTATGTGCATGACCTGATTAGAGTTTCATGCAACTGTGTCAATTTTTCAAATTTTGTTAAATTTTTTTAGTTTTTTGGACTGACTTCTAGCTTAGAATGTTTCACATTATAGTGTGATTAATTGCAATACTTTTTGTCTTGCCACTCATTGGAGATAATCTCTTGGCATACTGTGTAATTTGATTTATGGGAGGATACTGACATGCATGTCAGGGTGGAAGGAGTTGATCCCTGTTCAACCTTAGCTGATAATATTATTAGTGGAACATCATACACTGCAAGTTTGCTGTGTGCTAACATTTCTCAAAAGAAAAAAAAAACAAACCAAAAAACCCAAGAGTTTGAGCCTGTTTTTATCTCTTTTATCTTTTATCATATAGGACTACATGTTACATTTGTTTGGGAGAGGTTTATCTTCCTAAAGTTTTTGCACTTTTTCTGTTTACATTTTTGAAACTTAACCTTTAATTGGCACTGTACCGCTAGGACTGTGTTGAGGTGCCATTATATATACATATATAGTAGACTCTCATTTCTTCAAACTCCTATTATCCGAATACATGTACCCGGTATTATCCAAACTATTCATCTGGTCATGACTAAATTTGTTCTTTGTTTATATCTTTTTTATGTCTATTATCCGAACATCGATTAATCGAGTATACTCCTTGAATCTAAGTCTGAAATCCTCTAATCCTATTGAAATCGTAACGCATTATATGAATCGTGAAAACTGTCATGAGCAGCATGTTTGATTTCTTGAATCATGACACCTGTCGTTCCAAACTGTGAGTACTGTGATTAATCGAAAAGTGGGCTATGTTTATTGTTTGTCACTAATCCAATAATTGACTTGCCTTTTGATTACTCTGTTATTAATTCAATTAAAGGCAGTCATTTTATGTAAAGTGGGTTTGTTTAAAGAAAGTCGGAAAATATAAACCCTTTGAAAACTACATTCGACTATACATGTATTTAAGTGTGTTGTTTAAAAATGAGAAAAACAGATGAAGAGAAGTGAATATCACATGAAAAACAAACTAAATGATGACAACGATATTTTTGTCTTTGTTGTATGCCATGCAGAGTATTATAATGATGTAACCCTTTGTAACTTCAGGCCTAATTTGCAGACACCTTTGTTGTCATCATTATCATCACTATCACCACTTTTTAATGATGACAATCAAATCCGGAGAATGGTTATCACTTGCTAGTATTATAGACCAAAGACAAAGACCTAATTCATCCCAGGCATTACCAATTACAATGGCAGTGAGTGACATGTACTTTAGTCTGGTTTACATTCATGTTTACAAAGGATTAAATTGAGATCAGTGGTGTCTATATTGGTTTTTGCGATGCTGTCGTTCATAGTAGTGTCAAACACATATTTTGCCTAAAAATCATGGTCATGTTCTGAAGGTGGTCACTCACGACAGTGAGTTTATCTAATCAATTATTCATATTATTATTATTATTATTATAATAATACAATTAAGATTATGATTTCTTAAGAACAATAAAATATTCACTATGTGAGTAGTTTTTGTCCGTTTGCATATTTACTTTAGTGCGATTTCTGAGTCAGGGACATTATTTTGACTAGATCTGAAAAATGATCTGCTACCAGAAATTTTAGAAAATTTGCTTGTAGCGAGTTAATTCTTCAGTTAATTCGAATCTCAGTGTTACACTATCTTTTCCATAAATATAATTTCTATGTGGTAACCTTTTCCCCTAGAATTCAGTTTATTAAGGAACTTACGAAGTTACCTCATGTATCCCACTCTTAGGGGTTAGGGTATCCCACTCTTAGGATTTGGGGTATCCCACTCTTAGGGGTTGGGGTATCCCACTCTTAGGGGTTAGGGTATCCCACTCTTAGGGGTTGGGGTATCCCACTCTTAGGGGTTAGGATATCCCACTCTTAGGGGTTAGGGTATCCCACTTAGGGGTTAGGGTATCCCCCTCTTAGGGGTTAGGGTATCCCACTCTTAGGGGTTGGGGTATCCCACTCTTAGGGGTTGGGGTACACCCCTCTTATTTTCAAAATACAATTGGTTACGGGTAAGTCCTGTGTGTTGAGTTATAATGCAACATCAAATGCTAATACATACATAAATACTTTTGTCTCTATTGAGACCACACTTAATCTACACTACCGGTAGTTATTGTGGCTCATATTTCTAGCTTTAGTTGCTTTGTTTAAACTTTATATTTAGCATCAGTTCTCAAGCACATGAATGGTGACTATTTGGAAGAGATCCATGTTATTAAGTGCAGCATCTTTCCTCCTACATTTAATGTCTTAATGGTATGTGTAAGGTTATCATGGCATTGTCATGGATTTGGACATCTGACATCTATGGATGCATTTTTAATTTCATCTGGACCAGAATAATGAAAGGCTAAGTGCATCATTGTGTATGCATACTGGAAGTTCCCTGAAGCAATGTGATTTCTCTGTAGGCACCATCTTGTTTGCACTGTGTGCGATGGACTTGGATCCCAATCCCCAGAAGAGGTTATTTGTTGGTATTAATTATGTCACACTAAGTCAATATTTTGTTGTTTGTAGGAACTGACAACTTAATTCCTTGTTTGTCACATCTTTTGTTTGTTACAAATTTGCGTGATATGTATAATTAATCAGTGCTCCTTTAATGGAGTACTTGGCATGTGCCATTGTGATATCCAAAGCCATATTTAAATGGGCAGAATGCATAATGGTGTGACAGTTGTTACATGCAATTTACCAAAAGCAAGCAAGCAGCAAAATAAATTCATACAATATGACTTTCAACCCCAAAATATTTAATGATGTTCTACTATTGCATTGCTTTTCTTTTCCAAAACGCTAAGTCCCCAGTATAAGCTAATTTTCGTTCCTCAAATTACCAGAATTGAAAAGGACATGATTCCAGTCTGACTTCTTAGTCATAACCAACATACAGGATATCTTCCTCATTTTTTTCTTGGACTGATTGTGCAAGTTCACGTGTCAGGACACTCAAATGAATTTAATCTTCGCTGTTGTTGTTAAACATATATTTGGTCAATCATTGTCTTGTTTGTATTGACTGAGTTATTTTCTCCACAGTTTTTGCCTTATTTGAGTGTTTTCTTGCATTTTTCTTGCAAATTTGAAGTTGTTTTGTGCCTTGCTCAGTGAAGTGCTGCTTCTGTTAATTGTTCCCCTTAGTACCAGTACTCAGCATAAGTATTGTCTACCCTTTTATAGTTCACAGTTGTTTTGTTTTGTCTTTTATTCTCTTTCAGCGACATAATATGTCTCAAGGTGTGGGAAAGTGTGGGTATAAGAAGGCACCATGGGACACTCGCCCCACCTTCCTACCATATACTACTTTTGCATGTGATTTGTTGCCTTTGGTCAGGTGATGTGTGGGACTTGGCGGCAAGTCTTCTCATTTATCAGGGGAGAAAGAAAGGCCTCTTCTCCTCCTCTTCATCTCAGTATGACCTTCCCCCCCTCCTCCATCCCCAGGACGGTTCCAGATAACTTCCTATGTTAGGGAAGTTGTCTTTGGTATGGCAGGAATCAAGAGCAACTTCCATGGTTCAGAGATCACCAAAAGGCCAAGGATTCCTGATGCTCGATCTGATACCATCAGTGCCAGTGATTGGCAGATCCTTGGCCCCTCCCAAGAGAGGGAAAAGACCTGAGAGCAAGTGCACCTTCCTGACAGTTGAACAGCACCCTCTTAAGGTAAGTAGAGTACCAGTGACCAATATAAGCAAGCGTGTCACACCTTCATCACAGGGAAGAGCAGCGGTCTTCCTGCTCTCAGCATTGGCAAGTAGAAGGAGTGAGATTCATGCCTTGTCAGTGGAAAAGGGTTGTTTACGGTTCAGTGGAAACTGATCTGGTTCGCTTCTTTGACAACCTGGGTTTCTGACGAAGAATTGGCTACATTTAGTAATGCTAATTCCTATTGAGCTTCCCAGTCTCAGTTGTATCTGTGCTAGGGATGATGAAGATGGGCTCCTTTGACCATTTTGGGACTATGAGAATTAAGCCCATAAGGTTAGAGCTGTTGCTGCATCTTGGGTCTGCTTGAATCACTCCTCACTGGGTGTCATTATGAGAGCAGCCTCCAGGCATTCTCACACTATTCATTCTTTTACCCTTGCTCTTGGCAGCAATGGTATATATTCACAGGGTTCTAATGTGGCAGCACAACATGTGACAAGAAGCCATCTACCAGCTCACAGTAGTCGACACTCCTACTGTAAGGGTAAGTGTATTTATTTCTTACACCAGTTTTTGTTGAGGCCGTCAGCCTCCCTCCTGACTGGTAAATTCAGCAATGCAGTAGTAGCAGGTTATGTATTACTGCTATTTAATTGCAGTTTTTGTGTGCTAAAACTAATTTTAATTATGTCATACTCACCTGCTACTATTGCAAAGATTCCCTCCTCCCACCCTGCTCTGATGCCCTGTAGTCTTGATCCAAGTCAAAAGAGGAAGGTATTCCATATGTTGGCTATGACTAATGAGTCGGACTGGGATCATGTTCTTTTCGATTCTGGGCCTCCAATTACTAATTGGAGGGATAATATTAGTTTGGACTGGGAACTTAGCATCCCCAAAAGGAAAGCAGTGCAATAGTAGCTGGTAAGTATTACATAATCAAAATTAGTTTTACCCGCTCCCCCCCCCCCCCCTCCCCGAAACTACATTTCTCACTTTTCAAGGAGTATGCGTAGCTTTGTACTGTTTTGGGCTGTTTTATTGATAACTCACTTTTACTCTAGTTTCACACTAATGTTGGGTGCCGAGCAGTCAGATCCACCCTAACAGGCTTCTGAGAACTTCATTTGTAGATGATGTAATGATGATACCGGTAGTACCCAATCTACTGAATATAACTGTATAGGTCACATTAAATAACAAACAACATACATACAGATCTGCCATCATATAATGGACTGGCACATCTCAGTCAACATTATTTGCAACTGAGTATATGTTATACAGGAACAAAAAAATACAGTGGTGAGCAAGATTGAAAGATGTTTTTGTTGTTATCTATATGCAAACACCATGGAAATTTTTTAAGTGTTGGTTGTGTATTTTCAGACATGGTACAAGATGTGCAGGGGAGGTGGCAGCACAGGCAGATAACTCTGTTTGTAGTGTGGGGGTAGCCTATGATGCCAGAATAGGAGGTGAATATTACCTCAATCTGTCTGTCTTTCTCTCTTTTCTTTTCTTTCTTTTTTTCCATTCTGTCTTTCTCTAATAATATAAACTAGCCTGAGAGGAGTATACATATAGAAAGTGTATTTATAAATTAATCTACCAACAATTTAGCAATACTTTGATCAAGAACTCATTTAAATTTGCCACTAAAATGTTCTGAAGGGCATTTGTAAATTTATTGCCTATTTATGGTTTTCCACCTAATTTTATATCAAAAATATTATTATTAAAAAAATCAGATTATGGGAATACTTAGTCAGATAGATAGGCAACCAATGGACCGATCTTGAATACGAATTTAGTAGCAGCAATACACTATCTTTTATTATTGCATTGCTATATTTTTTCCTGGTGCAAGTCCCCAGTCCAAGGACATTATTCACTCCTCCAATTAGTAATTAGAGGTCTAGAATTAAAAACAATGTGATCCCAGTCTGATATCTTAGTTCACTTCCAACAATCAGAATATCTTCCTTCTTGTCCTTGGACTTTGTGCATTTATACATAGGTTTCTTGGGCACTTAACACTTTGTCAGTTTAGACATCTTTTGGCATATCTGCTGTCAATCGTAATCTTTTTTGTGTTGTATTTGTTCATTTCTCCCCAGTTCTTGCTTTATTTTCATGTATCTGTGCCCAGTTTACGTTGATTTTGAGGGTTTTGAGTACATCACTTGCAAAGCAGTGCTCTTGTGTTTTACTCGTCTAATAGTAACCTCTGTCAGTGTAAGTATTTCCTACCCATTTGTTGTTCTAGTTCATTGAAATATCTTGTGCTGTATTTGTACCTTTCAGAACATTTCATTTGTTTATATTGCCTATTGGTCAAGTTCCTTTGCGTGCTTTTAATTGATTTTTTTTATATTAACAGTCATATACACTGTATTATTATTTTTGCTATTTCTTTGGCACTGTGTGACCTTGTTTTGCTGGTGCACCATAAAAACCAAACCCATCCATCCATGCTCCAGTTCATTGTTATATTTATATATTTCCTTTCAGCATTTAATATTGCCTCAATGTATTGGCAAATTTAAGCATAAAAAGGGACCATGGGACACTCAAGCCACCTGTCTTGTGGCATGTGTACGCACAAACAGTTGCCCCATTTGTTGTTTGTGTCCTGAAGAGGTTTAGGATTTGGCGAAATGTTGCTGTTGCTGGGCCTATAGGGCCAGGAAGAAGGGTCATGCCTCGACCTCTTCTTCACAGGAAGCCCCCCCCCCTCATTTTCCCTGGAGGGGGCTACAGCACTTCTAGTGTACAGAAGTCATCTGTGGCTGCTGCACTTCCTGGTGATTGGAAGTCGCCTGCTTCAACGACAGCACGTCCTGGTGTATGGATGTTGTCTGACTCAGTGGGAGAGGTGGCTATGGTACTTCCCAGTGTATGGAAGTCACCTGCTTCAATGATGGCACTTACCAGTGTGCACCTGATTCAGTGAGAGAGGTGTCCGGAGTTAGGAAGTTCCCGATTCCACTAAGGGGAGATCTCTGAGGGAGGGATCTTTGGAACTCCCTGGCATAGGGTTGTTGCCAGCCCTAAATAGAGAGCCCGGCTTGGTGATGCAAGGGAAGCATGGCATGATCTCATGCTAGTAGACCTGAAATTAAGCAGAATCTTATTCACCAGAGTCAAGTTCCATGAACAGACACTCTCCAATAAGGTCTACATTATCATAATGGTCATTTCCCAGTGAACAGTTGCTGGGAACCAGTCACTGAGTAGTGTGTCAGATGACAGCGAAGGTCTGTCATCAGTCAACAGGTGCCAACCACCAGATACCAGGCACCTGGCTTTGGACACCAGACACTGGTCACTAGGTGATGTCCCAAGTGATATTTAATGAGTTTCTGGCACTGGGCAGTGACCACTGATCACTGAGCACTGGGTGCCGATCAGGCGATAATTGCCATGCATCGGGTGCTGATCGTCAGGTATGGTGGACTTGGCTAGGCCTAATCCCCAATAAGGAGAAGCTGGATCTTATCCCTTCTTAAAATTTCCTTTATGTAGGAATGAATTTTCTCACCTATCAAAGAACAGTCCATGTACCTCCCGACAGAATCTCACAGATACTTGCTCTCTTAGCAAGACTTAATGAGAAGACATCATTGTCGGCTTGTCTCTTCCACACTCTCCTGGGGACTCTGAATGCAGAAACTGACTTAGTTCCCCTAGGTTCCTCCAGTTCTTGCTTCTAGCAAACTGGAGACCTCTCAAGGACCGCTGTCAACCTGGATCCCCATAGGATTCAGGTTTCATCACCATCAGAGTTGGTTTAAAACGTGTTACAGGTTTCTGACAAGTTCCAATTCATGCTCTGGAACTTCACACCTCCCTTTACACTGATGCCTCAAATTCAGTCTGGGGGGCTCACCTAAAGCTCAAGGGAGTCCTGCAGAGCCAATGGTCTCAGGAATAAGCTTCCCTCCACATCAACAATCTAGAAATGCAGGTTGTTTTCATAGCACATCAAGGGTGTGTCAGCTGCATAAGGGATCACTGCATCATGGTTGCTACAGACAACACTTCAGTCGTATTGTACATCAGATGCCAAGGGGGCACTAATGCTTGTTTTCTCAGATTGGAATTTTGGAGTCTCATTCCATGGACAGCTTTGGAGGAGATTACTATAAGATCTACCACATCCCAGACAAGAGGACTGTTCTGGCAGACAGATTGTTAAAGCAGGATTGAGCAGTCCTCATGGAATGATCTCTACATCAGTCAGTAGCAGAGATACTTTTTCAGGTGGGGAAGGCCTGTGGTAGACTTGTTTGCAATGAAGCTGAACAACAGGCTTCCTCTTTATGCCTTTCCAGTGTCCATCCAGAGGGCATGGGTGGTGGATGCCTTCAGTCCAAAGTGGGATCGACTGTACGCCAACACATTTCCACCTTTCAGAATCATCCTTCAGGTTCTTCACAGAGTCTGGACGTCCAAGTCACAGGTCATCCTGATAGTTTCCCAGTGGCCCCAGAAATTGTGGTTCGGCAATTTCTTTGACCTGTTGGTAAATGATCCCAGAAAATTTCCACTGAGGAGGGATCTGCTCTCACAGCACAGAGGGTCTCATGAAAATGGAGAATTTTCCGTAATTGGTGCAGTAGGAAGAGTGTTTATCCAATCTTCCCTCCTTTAACTGCAGTTGCAGATTTTCTTTTTTTTCTCTTTCAAGAAAAAGAATGCTCAGTACCGGTATTCACCATTAAGGGCTATAGAGCAGCTCTCTTTAACACTCAAGCTCTCTATGGGCTCCACTGCAGGATCGGATCCCACATTTTTCAGAACTGATCAGGCACTTTGAGCTCCAGAGACCAGTCTCTCGTTCATTAATGCCAAGGAGGAACCTCTTGTGTTTCATTTGATCAGTATCTAAACCTCCCTATGAACTTTTGAGTGGAGCTTCCTTTAAGAAACTTGCCCTTTAAAAATTCTTCCTCTTCTCCCTAGCATTGTCAAGGAGAAGGAGTGAAATTAATGCTTTGTCGGTGGAAAAGGGATGTTTATGTTTCAATGGTAAGTATGATTTGATCTATCTTCTTTGCCAATCAGGGTTTCTGGCCAAGAATCGGCTACCTTTGGTAACTTCTGTTCTTATTGAGATCCCCAATCTCAGTTGCATCTGTGCTGGTGATGATCATCATCAAGATAAACCCCTTTGCCCAGTTTGAGCTTTACCATTCTATCTAGCTCAATCAAGAGGAAAAAGAAAGGGTCATAACCATCTTTTTCTCCCTTTAAAAGGTACTTCTGATATTTCAGTAGCCACCAACTCAAGGTGTTTTGTTCTGACTGTTAAAAGAGCTTATCAGTCCCTCACTGAGAGAAGTCTTTCATTCATGAAAATCAAAGCCTATGAGGTCAGGGTTATTGCTGCATCTTTGCCCTTTTTGTTGTCATTCCTCTTTGATGATGTCATGAAAGCTGCTTTCTGGCAGTCTTACCCCACCTTCTCGTCATTTTACCTTCGTTCAGTGGCACACCACAGTGAGGGTATTAATGCTCTTGGTCCAATTGTGTCAACAAATCAAGATATTCTCCAGTCAGCAGTAGAACATCCTTCTGACAAAAATGGCAAGTTTCATTGACAGCTTATCTTACGCCATCAGCCTCTCGCCAAGCTGGCAAATTCTGCAGTGTAATAATAGCAGGTATGTATTACGGCTGTTCAATTGTAGGTTTTGTGTGTGTGTGTGTGGGGGGGGGTAAACTAATTGTAATTATCTAATACTTATCTGCTATTTTTGCACAGTTCCCTCCAACCTTCCCACTAGATAAGTATTACGTAATACAAAAACAGGTCTGTTTCGATCCAAGTCAAAGAAGGAAGATCTTCAGATTGTTGGAAGTAGACCAAGGTATCAGACTGGGATCATTTTTATTTTTATTTTAGACCTCTAATTGCTAATTGGAGGAGGGAATAATCTCCTTGGACTGGGGACTCACACCAGGAAAAGATAATAGCTGTGCAATAATAGCAGGTAATTATTACATAATTAAAATTTGTTTTATCCTCCCAAAACTACATATTTGGCATAAGATCCTGACCTGAAGGGAGCAATATGCTTTAGATTCTTTTCTACCCAGTCTGCAGTAGTATTGTTAGCTTGAATCAGATATGTTAGTCTTATCCAAGACACCCAAGATCAGCTTTTACTCAAAAGTGTTGCTATGACAGTACTCCCATATTTTACATGTGGCATATCAGAATTTGCAGTGAACATCACCAGGGAATCTGGGACATTTCTGATGATTTATCAGGCCAAAAGTCAAAGGTTGTGATCACCTGATATGCATTACTCTGGAAACTGTTTGCAGTTCTTTCCTTTTACCCTCTAGGCGTGAGGATGCTGGATGGGGATGTGACAGACTCTGTGGAGGCCCAGTCCCTCAGCCTTAACCCACAACACATCCACATCTATAGTGCCAGCTGGGGACCTGATGATGATGGCCGCACTGTGGATGGGCCAGCCACTCTGGCCAGGAAGGCCTTCTATGATGGTATCACAAGGGTAAATATATAATGATGTTATCATTTATTGACTCTCATTTGAAATCCAAAACACATGCATATCCCACATGACAGCAGAAGGCCAGATTTTGATGGCCACACTGTTGTGGGCCAGTCACCCTAGTCAGGAAGGCTTTTTACAGCTGTATCAGAACACAACCACATCTTTTTTTTACATACCCATTTAAACTTACATGCTTGATCTGGCATTTGATACAGCTGTTCAAATCCATATTTCCATATCACACACCCAGATTCAAACTACTTGGGTGTCTTCTTTAAAGTCCATGCATATATATATATTTTTAGACATTATGAATCAGACATTTATAAATCCTAATTTGTTTTGAAATTCATACAGTAAAGCTACAAATATTTTGAAAGCATAAAAGAGGAGGTATGTAATAAATACAAAACCACATTCATGTTTTGTTCTAAGTTGGGAGAAAGAACTCGTTGATATGGCTTGTGAATAGCGGTACATCTCATTCTGATGGCCTTGATGTCCAACTCAGAACCAAACACATATGGGGGCCCTGGGTGGCCGAGTGGTCTAAGGCGCTCGCCTTTACAGATCACTGACATCTCACCTTTGTCCGTGGGTTCGAGTCTCGGGCTCGGCCAATGTGGGTATGTGAGAAAGCTTGCCAGTAGCTTCCCGTGGGTCGGTGGTTCTTCACAGGGTTTTCTCGGGTTCTTCCTCCACCAAATATACTGGCCACCATGTATAGCCTATCATGTGCTGAAAAATGGCGTTAAACCCATAGCAACAACAACAAAACACATATGCAGTTTTGTGTATATCTTTGAATGTTGATGGCCATGTAAAAATAACTGCACTCTGGGTACACTGCAACCCTGCCAAGGAAGTCCTTCTATGATGGTATCATAAGGAGAAATTGTAATTATGGTCTTATTGATCACCTCTTTCTATTCTGAATCTTCAACATAAACACATCTACAGTACCAGATGGGGTCACAGTAATGATGGTCAAATGATGATAGTTGCACTGTGTATAGGCCACCAACTTTGGCCATGATTTATATGATTGTAATATAGGGGTAAATATACAATGATATTATTTATTGCCCCTTTTTTTCAAAATCCAAAACTCTTCCACCTCCACAGTGCCATCTGGGAACCAGATGATGATGGCTGCAGAGCTGATGGGTAGTCACCCTGAAAAGATGGCTTTCTATGATGGTATCACGAGTTTATTTACAACTGTTTTATCATTAGTTCTTCTTACTTTCCAATACATCCACATCCAGCTGGGAATCTGGCCTGGAAATCATAAAACCGAGAGCTTTAGTTCGAGATTGAGTTTTCCCTTTCAGCCATTCAAATGTGATGTTACAAGAGTAAAGTCCCTTCTGATTGGTTGATTAAAAAATCTGTAGCTTAAACTCAAACTCAGAACTTTTATGATTTCCAGGCCAGATGATGATGGCTGCACTTTAGATGGGTCAGCCACCCTGGCTGGAAAGGCTTTCTACGATTATTTCACAAGAGCAAATGAATTTGTGAATTCACAGTTGTTTGATCATTGATCATGCACCATCATGTCCACATCCATAGATCTAGAGTGCAAGCTGGTAGCTAGATACATATGGGTCAGCAACCCTGGCCAGAAAGGCCTACTACAATGGTACCATTAGGGTAAATTTATCCTCAACAAATCTTTGAAGAGTTTTACTGTGTCAGCAAAGTTAACATCCATGCATGCATGTCAACAGTGTATGTGATCAATCAATGTTCTATTCTTCATTGGACATAAAACACAGTGCTTTGATGTACTTTGATGTGAAGGGTCATCATACATTATAACTGATTCATTATGACTGCCTTTTCAACCTGAACAGAAAGAGAAAGAAAAATCTTGTATAATGTAATCCCAACACCATGAGTATATTATCAAGAACCAATAAATATAGTTCCAATTAAATGAAAAGCTATTTAATGGAAATAGGCATATTCTTTGACATCATATATTGAGTTTAATTCCATTTTAAAGACAACTTGTGCAAATTTGAGCAAGGCAGGAAAAATTTCTTGTACAGTGTATACCAGTCTGGATAAGCAAAAAAAAAGTATTTGGCAAACAGAATTTATATATTTCAAAAATGTTATGTAACTTTGCCAAGAATTTTGTGCAAAATCTAAAGTAAAATTTTGATTTTCAATGAAGCATAAATTACAGGTAGTTGAAAAATGTACATGTTCCAGTCATGATAAGATGATACCCATTGAGCTTAGATTATTTTTCTTCCAGGGCCGAGGAGGTCTGGGCTCAATATTTGTGTGGGCATCTGGAAATGGTGGGCGTGATTTTGATAGCTGCAACTGTGATGGCTATACCAATAGTATTTACACACTATCCATCAGTAGTGCCACAGAAAATGGCAACATCCCCTGGTACTCTGAAGCCTGTTCCTCCACCTTGGCAACCACTTACAGCAGTGGATCAGGCGGGGAAAGACAAATAGTAATAGCATTACACTGCACTATTCCTCTTACTTTACAGTGTATTTACCTTTCTTATACAGTGATATCCTTCTTGCAAAGTTACCTTTTCTGCAATATCAAAATAATGTTAGTTTTGATCTGTCTTCAGAGAACCCTTGAAAGATGTTTACATATTTATCATGTCAGTAAATTAGTCCATGGAAGTTCACATGAGCATGAAAAAATAGGAGCAAACATTCTATTAGATTATGTTTGTGGATGACCTTATTTAATAGCACCGAATGTAAATAATAATAGTTTAGTGTCAGAAAGTTTTTGCACTTTCAGTGAATTTAAATTTGTTGCCTGTAGCTCATTGGCAGTATGCATATTTCATAACTATATTGCTCTAAATGTGAAACATTGTGAATTTGGTTGGCATTCAGAATATGTGGAAATTTGAAGCTTCGGATATATGTAAGAGTTCTTGCTTGCCCTTTTATCAGAGAGGTAAGTAGGGTAAAGATGGGTAATTTCGGACAGACAGGGAACTCGGTCACATTTAATAGATCTCATTTACTCATAGGTGGTAACATGCACTCTTCAAAGCAGTATAGTGATTCATCGTACACTACTGGTAACCAGTTTTGTTGAAATGTATTTCACTGGATGGGCTTTCGGGTCAAAGTACATCTAGAATGCATTTTTGGTGCTGTGTGAGACCCCTCATGATCTTGCCAATTCTGGCCTCTGCCAGCTCCAAAATCCATAGTCATGCAGTAATAACTAAATCCCATTTAATAATCAAGTAAAGACATTTTTCCGATGTTTTCCATGACTGTTATTTAAGAAACATTTCTTGCATGTTTTTATATTTTGTTAACATAATGATGGTTGAAAAGATGTATAATTATAATGATTGATTCTTCCAGATGGTAAAAATGTCCATTCTGGCTGATTCATTTACTCTTTTGGTGGTGGTGTGGCACAAATTATACATTTAGTTAAATAATGCATACCTTGCATTATACAATTTTAATCTTAATTTTGTAATCTGGTTCACAATTAATCTGGTGAAATTGAAGTCAAAACTTGAAGACTCCAATACACTAATATGAATGTACCTTCCTGTTTTATTTCTTTCACTGCCCAGTAAGTTTCAGCAGTATTTATAGTTACTCTCTAAATTACCAATTTATCACATCCTATTGTAATTTTACCTTTAATGCTCAAAATTGGCTTTTTTTTGAGTATTTTTGACAAAAATCCAACTAACCGAATGTGCCTGAAATGTGATTGATTTTTACCAACATGTGACCTACAGTCGGTGTCATTCAGTGGCTCCTATTTTCATGCTGTTCTAAGGTTTTTTACAGCATTGAAAAAATAAAAATTACCATAAATTAAAAGTCAAGAATTGCCTATCTTAGATTGTATTGTCTCCTGGAATATATAATATAGATCGACAGTGCATGCACATTTGATAGAGTAAGGTGACCAAAATTACCCATCTTTAACTTAATCTGTTGGAGCAGAGAAGGAATAGCACGAAGTTAAATGTGTGTTGGTGTGTTTTCTTGGCAAATATAGCTAATAGTCATTGCAAAATAGTGCTTACTTTGGTGTGGCAATGTAACCAAATAATTTATGAATGTTTATTATACTACTGCAGTTATTTCCCCCCTCTCCCCTCCTCCCCCCCCCCCCCCACCCACTGCAATAGGAGTGAGGGAACTGTTTTTCTAGAGTCAGAACAGTCATTATGACATTTACATAATTTTATTTTTCAGGTGACAACAGATTTGCGCCGATCATGTACAGAGACCCACACAGGAACTTCAGCCAGTGCCCCTTTAGCAGCTGGACTGTGTGCACTGGCTCTGCAGGCCAAGTATGCTTCACTAAACATAACAACACTTCTGCAGATGTAGAGTTGTCTCCCTTTCCCTTTATATTGCACATCACTTATGAAACTTGTCAAACCCCTTTCTGGCCAAGTGTGCCATATGGTCCCTGGAAACTGTATGAGATGCATTGGATATGGAGTGGTTTTCTGTTGACATTTTAACATTAGTACATTCTAAGCTCCATATGCTATGTATGCCCTATGGTGACTTAAAAGCTTTTTCTTTTAGATGCAGAATTATCTCCATCTGTCTTTATAAAATAGCAAATGTTAATGCATTTTAAACTCCGAATGCCATTTATGTTTTATGTTCCTCGGAAGCAGCTCTATATAACAGAATTCCCTTCCTTTGTTGTTGTAAGAGAGCAGTTGAAACATTTTCAAACACATCAAGCTATGTATGTTTTATGGACACTAGCAACCACACTTTTAGATTCAGAGTTTTTTCCATTTTGCTTTTGCAACATTGCTCCAAAAGGATTAAAGCCCTGCAAGCAATGTATGCAATATTACAAGACACTGTCAGATGAAGAGTCATCTCAGTTTTTCTTTTTTATAGTAGCACATTACTCATAAAACTTTTAAAGACCTGCAGATTAAGTATGCCTTTTGGTCCCTTGCAGCCCCCTGAACTTTGTTGTTATCTCCCTTTGCCATTATACATTGCACATTACGTTGGAGGCACATTAATAAATAAATCAGGTCCTGACCTTGCAGGCCCAGTTGGCCCATTGGCAGTGATTATTTCTGATGCAGAGTTATATTCCTTTACTTTGTAACATGGTTTTCACTCCAGGGTTTTGTGCCACTGCTGGAAGAAAGGAAGGCACAAGGTAAAGTTGTTTGCACTACAACTCACAATGTAGAGAAAGTTCCAATACACTTACATGTTTTTCACATAGATGGATTGACATTTATTGCTTTTTATCAATATTGGGAAAACTGTGTTGTCGACATTTGAAGCATGTGACTGTTTCTGTATGCTCAGGAAATGTACTTGAAATAGCATAAAGTACATCAACTTTGCCTTTTCTTGAAATACAGGAATAAATTTTCACAGTGTAGGCATTACTATTTTCTGAAAGTGCACTTTTACAATTTTAAAATATAAAAAATAATTCTAAAAGATTAATTTTTTTTTTTAAAAAATAATTATGAAGTTCAGAAAGTGAAAATATCCATGCAGAGCTAGCAATCCTCAGAGAGATGCACATCAGAAGTAATGTATAGCTGCGTACTTTCAAACCCAAATCAACTCCTACCATTCAGATGTCAAAATAAAGAAAATTGTATGCTTTTTAAACTTCCTCTGAGATTTACATATTTCTTTTTTATTAACAAGGATTATCAGTGGGGAAAATCCAGAGAATACACTTTCTTTAAATTTTTAAAGACATGGTAGCTGAGTTGGTACAGCATCGGACTCGTAATCCAAGGGTAGCTGGTTTGATACCCACCCAGGCCAGCCCAGGTTGGCTGCCTCTGTGTTTTCTTGGGAAAGGCACTTAGCGCCCATTTCCTCAGCATGATATAGCCTTAATGTGTTACAAATGCTGTTAAAACCAACAAAATCAATACAAAAATTTATTTTTAACCCTATGCAAAAGTGTGAAATTCCAGAACAGAACCTATGCAAAAGTGTGAAATTCCAGAACAGAACCTATATGCAAAAGTGTGAAATTCCAGAACAGAACCATGGAACACAATTTGCAAAACATTTTAAGCTCTGTGGGCCTAGTATGCCTTATGGTCCCTGGAAACTGTCTGTTAGATGCAGTGTTATGTCATTTTATATGCTGGTTCAAGAACTCACTTATATTTTCAAAAGCATTAAACAATATTTTTAAATATGTGAGAATATCTGAGCTATGGATGAAAGGACTGTGTGATGAAGAATTGCTCCATGCTGATCTGCTGTGACAAAGGAAAAGGCAGTGACATAAGAATGCTATATTGGCTATACAGGGCTGGGTTACATCTGCTGATTTTAGGTTCATACTTTGTAAACTGGATTAGAATAGATTTATGTGGTGCTTGTCAGTTTTATGTAACCGTTATTTATTCTTAATTTTAACAATATTTTTATAAAGAAAAGGAAGACCTGGACAGTTCTAATGTTCTTTGTTTTACATGCAGATGCTAGATGTGGAATTTAGTTGGGACTTCATACAAATAATAATTTACTTGTATTGCATGCTATATTCTTGATGTATAATGAAATTTACATGGGACAAAAGCAGTTTCTGTCCTAATAATTCAAGGTACATCGAACCCTATCTGTAAAGGACATTTAAGGGACCACAACACTTTGTTCTGAATGTGTCAAGGCTGAATATGAAAGAAATGTTTAAGAAAAGGGATTTATGGATGTTGGTCATTAAGCAGGTATCATATTAATGGATGTGTCTTCTATGATAAGTCTCCATAGGATTCATAGGTAGTGTATACAATTAATACACAGCACACAAGTATCTCATTCTTTAATTGAATCTACAGTACACCCTCACTGTAACACTGTTCATAGAAACAGACCACCTTGTTGCCGAGGTCACCTTATATGGAGGTATTTTATACATAATATTACTCTTAAATAATGAAATAGGATCCATACCCGCCTTATAAAAGTGACTGCCTTAAGTAATACTGAATATTTATACATAATATTACTCTTAAATAATGAAATAGGATCCATACCCGCCTTATAAAAGTGACTGCCTTAAGTAATACTGAATATTTATACATAATATTACTCTTAAATAATGAAATAGGATCCATACCCGCCTTATAAAAGTGACTGCCTTAAGTAATACTGAATATTTATACATAATATTACTATTAAATAATGAAATAGGATTCATACCCATATGCCTTATAAAAGTGACAGCCTTACATATTACTGAGGTACCTTATAGTGAGGGAGTACTTCATCACACTCTTTGACTTTTATTGTTTGCATCAGTGAACTATTTGGTGCTAGCTTTGAAATATTGATATGTTGCAGAAAACTATGAATTTATTGTATAAATATTTTGTCTCACCTAAACTGACATTAGGATACGTAGGTGTCACTTTTCTGGCAGTGGTACTGGCATCAACAATGTTTAACTTTTGTATTAAAAATATTTGCAAGTCAGATACGGTGGTTATACATCAATACATGGATGCAAGTGAGATACCAGGTTCCACGAACACTTATTTTGAATTTTTCAGTTAACTCTTTGGTGTTAGCTTTGAAGTATTGCTGTGTTGCACAAATCTATGCATAAATTTTAAAGAACTATTTTACTAGTTATGAGAACTGGGTTTATTTTTGAAAAAAGGAAATTGGGAATGACATATTATTATGACATTTCATGAGATGAAACAGAATAAATACTGATGTTAAATTGTGAATTTCAGCCCCATGTTGACATGGCGTGACCTGCAACATATTGTTGTCATGACAGCCAAACCATTCAATCTTCATGATTCAGACTGGATTACAAATGGTGTTGCTAGAAGAGGTAATATCTTGACCTAAGATGCAGAAAGGTCCTATCTTTGTAATAAATTCAAATATTTACTTCACAAATACTGTGGATATCATTCCACAATTTGAATATATGGATATATAGAACCAGGTTGTACACAGGAGCATTGATGGCTCGGTGGTTAGCTTAATGAATTTTCAACCAAAAGGGTGCAGTTCTAATCCTACCATCAGATGAGACCCAGTCAGTCACCATGATGTGTCCTTGGGCAAGGTACTTTACTCCAATTGCCTAGGCACTAAGTAACCTACTTGTGTTGCTGTGCCATACAGAAAGAAAAGAGACAAAGAGAAGTTGTACAAATGAAGCCTCTTGAAATATGAATGCTTGTTGGGGATAGGCAGGGGTTTGCTGCTCATATGTTTATATGTAAACATAACTCATCACCAAACCTGCATGTACAGTTTGTTTCAAGTATGGTCTGAAGTATTATATTTAGATATAGAATCAATTTTTAATATACATCTTTATCTGGAAAATATATGATAATGGCATTTAAAAATTGTTTACAATGTCACAAGGCCATGGGCAATCATATATGGCATTGGGCATTGAGTTTACATGTTGAATCAGCCTTGTGTGATTCAAGTTTCATGGGTCATATATTACTTTGTTCCGCAGTATTTATCATTGTACCTAAGATTACAGAATGTGTATACTGAAGCTATTCAGGCAATTGCTGTCAGACAGCTGAAAGACTAGTTTAATATCAGTAATACCATTTCTGTTGTTATTGCATAGCTAGTACTTTTCCGGGAGGAAAATACCTCGACCAAACGATGAAAATGTTGTCCTCGCATTAGAGTGAACCAGAAGTTTCCAGAACACTGTGTCACCCCTGCATTAGGACCCCACACATACTAGGAATGCGCCCTGATGTCCTCATTAATTTTTCAGTTGCCATGTTGTAATGTTCAACATCACTTATGTAAAGAAGATTAGCCCAGAGATGCTGCCAGGCCGCGGGATCATGGGTTTCTCGCAAAAATGATGGAGAGTCACGCAACTTTTAAAACCCAGTGACGGAAAGATCACGCAAGTTTCCTGTGGTTCCTGCAATTTCTCGTACCCAATGCGCGATTTTTTAATTTTTTGCTTTTTAATTAAGTTGATCAGATTGTCTTTTTTGCCTTTTCTCCATGATCTCAATTAAGCCTATATCTATGGACAATATTGTTTGAATACATGCACCTTTACGATGTTGATCTGTTGTAGTATTGCAGAAACTATGTAGGTATTCCGATTGAATTGTTTCCTGGAGGGTTATAGTAAATTGATCTATCCATCAGCCATTAGGGAAATGTCTAAAACACAACAGCAGTATGTCATGTTGAAACAAAAGATAACTGATTTCTTTAAGAAACTCACAGGGTTCGCACGCTACCTTGAAAAGTACTTGAATTTCGATTAATCCTTGAAAAGTACTTCAAAATCATTTTTACCTTGAAAAGTACCTGAAAATAAGCCTTGGTCCTTGAAAAATATCAAATTAATCGACAAATGAATGTACGAAAGTTTCTTTTCATACCAATATGTCATGTAATCAAAATAAAACTGTTTGCTATTAGGCGGTTTACAACACGTGACCAATCAGATATTTATAATTGCGCGCGGACCTGATAGAGAGCATTAAAAAGTGCACGAATCTTTTCTTTATTCAATAGTAAAATTGGTTATTGTGTTTATTAACCTAAATTAACATCTTAATACGTATATATATTGATTTTGTTATATACGATAACAAATCTACTTGACATTAGGAATTTAAAGTTATATTTGGTCCAAAAATCAACCCTAAATTGCTCTAAATGACTGAATACATGTTTATGAAAACATGAGCACAATATTTTACATACATGCAGCGCTCGTGCATGTATAATAGTTTGTGTTTGTCTACGCGATATTTCCTCCGTGTTTGTTTTCTTTCTCGAGTTAAGATAGTTAATCGTTAGACTGCAATAATAACGTTTTGATTAGTAAGCTACCACGATTTGTTGAGAAATTATTATCATATTCTAAACAATCACCGACAGTAATATTCAAGTATTACCTGCAAATCATCGCAGATAAAATTATCGGTTGTATGACAACCATAATTATAATGCTAATATTTTAAAACAAATGCAATTAATGCATCCTTAATTCATTTGATTGTGACCAATCTTTTACCAATTTCAGTAATTGTAATAGGCAAATGAGTGACGATTCCACGAATGCTGATTAAAAAGTCTGTCCAAACATTATAAACATACAGAATCCTTGTTATAGAATAAACTATTGTTTTTAAAAAATATGCATATAATCATCACATTTCCAACGATCATTCTTCTTCAGCGATTTATTTTCTGCGGCAGCGGTACATCTTTGTACTTTAAATCATGGTGAATCAACTGTTCAAACTCTCGAGACCAAAGATAATGAAAAATATACAGAAAAATGGTCACAATTTGTTCTTATTGTACGTCCAAGCTTCTGATTTTTAGTGTATGATCTAAAATTCGGAAGTCTGCTGGAAGTCTATTATTGACTTTTTCGGCGTCGCAACCAAACTTTGGACGTAAATTACGGCCGTGTGCCTGTTAACAGAAAGGCTGCTTTTTACACAATATACTTACATCTGTGCGTAAATGTACCTGTAAAATTTTGATGAGCGATCACACGACAGCAGATATAAAAAATTAGATGCAGCAACATGTGGCATACTTTCGCGGCGGACGATTTTAAGATGCCGCGTGAATGCATTATATCACACATCAAAGTTATTCCAGAAATCGATTTTGTCTGCCGCGGACAACTTCAGGTACGCATAAATTATGCAAATCGCTATATACGAGGTCGGACAATGGTTTTCATGAAGTGTGTCGGAGAGAGAAGGTGGGCTTCGGCAATCTCCGTAAACTCCAATTGCTACCGAATATTCAGGAGGCTGCATTCACACCTGCCAAAGGATAAACACGTGTACGTGGCATTGAGAATACGGAAGATTTATTTCTCTTACCAATTTCACTTGGACAAAATGCCTGGGAAGTGTGTGTTCAACCCCAATTGGTGTCAAAAACAAGAATACAAGACCTGGGTAATTAATTTCCCATATACTTGAAAGTGAAATAATGGTGGATTATACCCCCATAATGAAACATTCTACAAATTTGCCTTTACCAAATAACAGGGCTATCAACTCTGAATCTCCATCAAAATTTCCATCCTGTTTATTTTTGTTTGTAAGTGTTGTGCATTTGTTCATCTCATCTGATTTATTGGGTATTATCAGTCACATAGCAGTGTCTTAGATTGACAATAGGCCAGGCCATTTTTACATGAAACTGAACAATTTTCCATCAGTTTTGATAACAATGGGCCACTATAAACCTCTTCCTTCCTCTCAAGCCTATTGCACAAATATTAGGAAGCCCCTTGTCAGGAAATTACAACATTCTCACTAATCCTTTAAATGGCCATTGATAAATATACCTAAAGTGCACTGAGCATCGGGGTCCTTGAAAAAATTGGATAAATCCTTGAAAAGTCCTTGAATTTTGTCACACCAAAGGTGTATGAACCCTCACTCAGCAAGACAGAAAGATCATCTGTTAAAGACGAAACTTGGGAGGATGAAAAATCTGATGGTTTGCTGCTAACCGAACATAGCGCAGAAAGCAGTGATCAGAAATAACCGGCATGATGTCGTTTACTACGGTTTAGGCCTCTCAGAAAATCTGATATATCAACAGAAATATCCAAGGAACAACATGCGTGAATTGTGGAAATTTGTGTTTTGGATATACATCCTGAAAACCAGTTCCCAAATCCATTCAGACTGGCAATAATTGCAGCTGTTCTGCCTTTATAAACAGCTGAATGTGAAAGGGGATTCAGTTCTCAAAACAAAATTCACACTACTCCGAGGAATAGGCAAACCACAGTCCTTTGAAATTCTATCACCGTAGTAAGAAAATGTCAACATATCTGAGAAAAAAAAAAAAAACAAACAAAATCCTATACATATATGGAAAGGATTTTTTTCTCCATTTTTTTCTGACATTTTCTTACTACAGTGATAGAGTTTCAAAGGCATGCGGGCTAACATCTGAAACTAAAAAAAACGATGATTATACAGATGTGTATATGTGTGTGTGGTCCAATAAGTAATTTTCAGTTTCCAAAGGCTTTTTTGAAGGGGAGTGATAAGAAACAAAGAAGAATATTTATCAGCTGAGCAACAATTAGGTATACAGATACCTTATACATTTATTGTCAAAGAAGTGACACAAAATCATAAAATGTTTGTTTTAAATTAAGTGTTTCTACACCTTATAATAATATTGTCACCCATCAGCTACCATTCGGCATTGTATACCCTGCCTGCCCTCCCCCCCCCCATGATTCCCCCCATCTTGAGGAAGGTGTGTGGGACCTCCTCCTCTTAAGAAAATTCCTGGCAGCATCTCTGTTAGCCACCGCTTCGTGGGTCAACAAGCGAATTATCAGTTGCCTTGTGTGCTATGTTCTTCTTAAACATTAGGTTTATACCCTGATTGACTTTTATCACTGTTTATTTAATCTCTCTTGAGAGTTTTTTCTTAGGCATTTGTTCCTTACACTCGGTGTACATCTTGGCATTTTAATTTGTTCTTTTTACCCCCTCTCAGGGCATTAGACCTTCAGAATTGGTTGGGTTTTTTTAATTCTGAAAACAATTTCTAAGCAGCAAAGGGTAGGTATTTTATTTTCATTTCCCTATCCTTGCTTTTTGCAGTCTACAGACTCGCCTGCCAATCATTTAATTCACCTTACCTATATCATGAACTGTGATAATTTTATAAGTGGTAAGCAGGTAGCACACCACTTATTCACTTTATCTATCGTGTTACCTGTTGTTGGTGCCAGATTCCTTCCCACTACATAAGATGCGCCCTCAAAAAGAATGAAGCCTACAGCGCATGTCAGGGCGTGCGCACTATAAGTTCCAGTGTTCTTTAACTTTCTGGTTCTCACTAATTGCAAGGACAAATTTTCATTACTCGGTCAGGGTATTCTCACCCTGGAAAAGCACAGCTATGCAATGACAACAGGTAGGTATTACATCATAAAAATTAGTTTTACCCCCACCCCACCCCCACCCACCCCCAAAAATACATTTCTGCTACAGGTCTTAAATGAACAGTCATTTTGACATAGGGTTTTTATCAGAAGGGTTCTTATGGTGTCTAGTTGGTCCTCAATGAAAATGACTGACCTTCAATGGGGTCAACATGGTGGCTATCTTGAAAATATTGTTATGTCTGCTCCTTCCAATTTGATGGCTATATCAACTTGGGGTTTTCACAAATAGACTTCTTATGATACCTTGTTGATCCCAAATGAAAATGGTGCCAGTCATACACCCAATATGGCTACAATGATGACTGTCTTGAAAATCTTGTTGTCACAACTTTCCCTGGATGGATGAATATTATGACATGGGGATTTCACCAAAAGACCTCTAATGATGTCTACTTTATCCTAAATGAAAATGGTGCCAGTCTGACATCCAATATGTCCACCACTGTGACAGCAGCTAATTTGAAAATTGTGTTATCACTGAAGAATATTAGAGATGGTCTCAACACTCAGCAGTTAAAAGGAAGAAATGGTCTTATTTTGAATTCCTAGAAATTCTTTTCACCCAGTAGATCATCAGTCCCTTCAAGGGACTCTTGTTTTTCTTGAATTAGGAAAGAGAATTATGTAACTACTGCTATTTTCCATGTGAATATATACAAAACACAGCAGAACATAATTGTTAAACAGCTGACATTATCGTACAGGTTACCGTAAGAAATCTACTACTTCATTCTGTTTTACATATTGCTTGCCAATATGTTTCATCATAAAACAAGCAAAAAAATTTGCTTGTTCCAAGTGAATAAGAGATATTTCATCTCGTTGGTGAAAATTCAAGTATTTTCACCCACTGAGTGAAATTTATCCATTATTCACTCAATGCAAGCAAGTATCCTCTATTTATTTCAGTACTTATATATCATATCTCTCTTAATATACTCTGTTTTGTGTGAGTGAATGTTTCATTGTTAATATACACCAATTTGTTTCAGTGAGTCATTCCTTTGGATATGGGTTGATGGATGCTGGGTCCATGGTGGCCCTGGCAAGAAACTGGACCACAGTGCCACCTCAACACATCTGTGAAATTCGTTCTCCAGATCAAAATAAGTAAGGACTTATGGGGCAGGCTCAAGAATACTGTGAAGTCACTATTATTTGTTGGGAACCAATTTTTGTGGATGCTACAAGCATGACTTTACAGACCCAATGGGCAATAATCCTTTGATAAAAATAGTAGGAAACCCTTGCTCAGTCCATGAATTTAAGTACTGATGAAAAAGTTTGTTTTTGTTTTCTTTTTTACAAAACCACAGAAATTGATACCATTGAAAATGAATAAATATCAGTCTTCTGGATGCCAGTTGCACTGCTTTTTCAATCATCCGCACTTATGGCAGGTCCTGCAGATGGACATTTTTATCTTGCCTGCATTAGCAGATAGTGAGTCGTGCTTATCACCTTTTCATGGATGTTCGCTTCTGCGGTGACTTCATCCATGTTACAAAAAATTGTGAACCTTTTCTAAAGTGATACAGTGTACACCATTGTAAAGTTTGTAGGTGAGACATTGGCCAATTATCCTTAGAGACAAAAACATTTATGTACTGTATTTACATGTTCATAATGCACATTCATCTAAAAGCAGCTTAGACCAAGATCTGTTGGCACATTGAATGGTGACAGATAGGGTTTGAACTGTTTGCTTGAAAAATTATAAGTAATACAAACAGCATGGACCTAGATCTGCCTGCATATTGTATGATGACAGATACGATCTGCACCATTTGCTTGAAAAATTATAAATATTACAAATATTGTGGACCTAGATCTGTCAGCATATTGTATGTCGACAGATAGAGTCTGCACTGTTTGCTTGAAATTATAAGTACCATATATACTCGCATATAACCCAGGTCCAAATGCAAACAACATAGACCCTGATCTGCCATCACATAATGTGCCAGCAGATCAGGGTCTATGTTGTTTGTTCTACTGATTAGTGCTTACAAACTGCATAGACCCAGATCTGCCGGCACATTATGCAACAGCAGATCTGGGACTATGCAGTTTGCAGTTGGTATGGGATTATAAGCGAGTCTATACAGTAGTACATACAACATGGACCTAGATCTGTTGGCACATTGTCTGGTGACAGCATCTTTTGCTTGAAATTATGAGTAGTAAAAACAGCGTGGACCTTGATCTGTTGGCACATTGTGTGGTGACAGCATCTTTTGCTTGAAATTATGAGTAGTAAAAACAGCGTGGACCTTGATCTGTTGGAACATTGTATGGTGACAGGTAGGGTCAGCTATGTTTGCTTGAAATTATAAGTAATGCAAACAGCACGGACCTAAATCCATCTGCACATTGTCTGGTGACAGATAGGATCTGCACTCTGCACTGTTTGCTTGAAATTACAAGTAGTACAAACTGTGGATCTTGATTTGTTGGCACATTGTAGTGACAGATAGTGTGTGCATTATTTGCTTGAAATTATAAGTAGTACAAACAGTGTGGATCTAGATCTGCTGGTACATTGTATGGTGACACATAGGGTCTGCAAATTTTCCTTGAAATTATAAGTAGAGCAAACAGCTAAGACCCAGATCTGTTGACAAATTATGTAACATCAGACCTGGATCCATGAATTTTTGCAGTTTGATGCGTGTTTTACTCAGGTAAATAGGGCGTTGCAGGTTACCCAGCCAGGCCAGCTCAGGTTGGCTGCCACTGTGTGTTGTTGGTAAAGGTACTTAGTTCCAGTTTCACAACATGATATATCCAGTAATGTGCTCGAAGTGCCATTAGAAACTAATCATCAACAACAGCTCAACATTTGATGTGTCTGCCTTGATTACCAATAGACAATATCAAGCCTGTATGTCTTGACTGCTTCTTGAGAATTCCAGAGTCTTTTACCAATATACAATATAGTCTTGTTAATTTGACTTATCTTTATTTATCTATCTCATTACAGTCAACTCTTTATTACCGTGACCAACATTTTTACAAGCATTTTCATTATATTTAGTTTACCATTGTATCAATTTGGGCACTTTTTTTTGGCATGAGTTATCTTTCTTGTTAGACTGTATATAACATGTAATAATAGAGCCAGTAGAAAAAAAGGAAAGATGTTATGCTTATTAACACAAAAATTAGCTGTACTGGTCATAGACCAGAAGAGCTTATGTGGTGGTCTGTTGTCAGCCATCCATCGGTCCATCAGTGCGTTTGTTATAGCTATTCCTCCTAAACTACTTGGATGATTGCCTTCAAACTTTACACACACACATTCATCCAATGGTCAAGTTGGTCCTATTGAAAATGGTACTGCTCAGACATCCAATATGGCCACCACAGTCACCATCTTGAAAATCTTGTTATCGCTACTCCTATTGAATGGATGGTCATATCAGAATCGGGTTTTAACAGAGTTTGTACGTTCCTTGATTATCCTTGGGTTTTGAAATCCCCTTTTCATGTCCTTGAATATACTTTAATTTTGACCAAAAGTTGACTCTGTCCTTGAATATACTTGAATTTTGTGAAAATGTGGAAAAAAAATATATCTTAACCATGTTTATGCATTTTTTCTATTGTTTTATTGTTCATATTTTTGAAAAATAATTTGCGTTCAAAGTTTTTAGTGGACAGCGAGTGAACGTGTCATCTACCAATTGCGTGTGAGTTGTCTCCCTTATACATCATCCTGTTGAACATATGCATTCTGGGAGTACCGTTTTTTTAGTTAATGAAGAGTGTACCACGTGTTAATTTACTCAGCTGATTATTAAAGGTCAACAAGTAAAACAAAGCGACTGATAAATCATGAGCCATCACTACAAACAGGGTTCTTGCTGCTTCAACGAAATATGGCCTGAACGGAAGGAATATAGAGATTGGCTTCGAAGAAGTGAAAAAAGTGTTAACAAAGCATCCTGTTTTCCATGTAAAGAGGTCATTACTGTTTCAGCAATGGGAGAGTCTGCATTGACCAGTCATGCAAGTGGAAATAAACATTCAGCGTTAATTAAATCAAGTCAGCCTGCTTTTCCAATTTCATACCTTTTTTACATCCAGAGCCCATTATGGGAAAGCTATTTACTGCCACTATTCCAACATGTGGAGCCTCAGTTCGCATTGGCCCAAATTAGACCAGTTTCACTGCAAGTGCATCAGACATTCTGAAAGCAGAAATTTTTGGACTCTAAAAGTTGTCACTAGCCATTTCAGTTTTCATTCTTGTGAGGACATTTCCGAAATTTTTAAAATTCTGTTTCCAGACAGCATCAAGGAAATTTTTACTATGAGCTTACTCAGCCAGGTCCTAGTATCAGGAGCACCTACAGAAACAAAAAGAGAAAGCTGAGTCAGCAAAGAGGGGACAGAAGAGAAAAGGTGTAATAGAAGACTTGGACCAGTTGAAAACAAAGAAGGCGAGATTGATGGAAGACATCAATGGTCTGAAATCTGAACAACAGGGCCAATTGACATTATTATGTCAATCGAATACTTTGAGTAGAAAAGGAGAAGAGAAACAAGAAAATTTGCTTTCTTTAGAAAAAGAAATTAAGCAGAACGCAGAAGAACTGATAAGACTGCTAAGATGTTTCTTCCCCATTCCACTTTTTATGCTCTAGGACATTTTTCTGTGGTGCCAGTGTTAGTTATAATTTAAACCATGTCAGTTTGGATTGCAGCAATTGTAAATTTTTGTGACTTGTAGTTCCACTGAATTAGTGACAAATACAGCTTGCTTTGCAGTACAGTTATTTCGTCCTATTCTTTTAGTTTACTTATTTTAAAGGCATTTAGTTTATATCATGATTCTATTTTACCCCTTGAGAATCTGGGTTCTGTCCTTGAATTGTTCTTGAATTTTTTTCACATAAACCTGTATGAACCCTGTTTAACTAAAAGACTTCTTATTATGTCTAGTTGGTCCTAATGAAAATGGTCATGATCTGATGTACAATATGGCCACCATGGCAGCTATCTTGAAAATCTTGTTATTGCTACTCCACCTGAATGGATGGTCTTATCAACATGGGGTTTTCACTTAAAGACTTGTTATGATGTCTCGCTGGTCCTAAATAAAAATGGTGCCGATCTGACATCCAGGTCAAAAGTATCAGGAGCACCTACAGAAACAAAAAGAGAAAGCTGAGTCAGCAAAGAGGGGACAGAATAGAAAAGGTATAATAGAAGAGTTGGACCAGTTGTATTGTGGTTCAGTTTATAATGCAGTTCTTACTTGACCATAGTTTGGTACATAACACAGTCAGCAGTTATGTACCCCAACTACTATGTTATAACTAGGGAGAGCTATAATAAGAAAAAGTGGTTCATAATGAGCAAGAGGTTCCCTTTGTACAAAGGTGTCCACTAGTTACAATTTCAGTTTTAAAAAATCCAGTCCTTCTTCAAAGGAGGGTAACTGTTGCTTGAAATACAAATTTGAAAACCATACTGGTATGACTCCAAAACAGCCTAAAATTCCTGGTCTATGTTGTCAGGATGAGTTCTCTTGCCTCTTGTTGTTGTTGCTCTTGTTGTTTTTCTTCTGCATTGAAGTATATTTATTACTTTGTTTCTTTCTTCTTCCAGGCCTATCCCAATGAATGGGAAGATAACAGTTCCTTTGTACACCAAAGGCTGTGAGGGATCAAGTCATGTTAAATACCTAGAGCATGTACAAGCTCGTATCACATTGACTGCAAGTCGCAGAGGAGAAATCCAAATTTTTCTTACTTCCCCCATGGGGACACGCTCTACATTGTTAGCCAAAAGAAATAGAGACACTTCACGTGAAGGTTTTAATAATTGGGCATTCATGACAACCCATAATTGGGGAGAACTGGCTAAAGGCCAGTGGATACTTGAGATTGAAAATGGGGCCAGTGCGTGTAAGTATGCATGCCATCTGATAGTCTGCTGCTGACAGTACATGTATGCATTTCTACACTTTGCATTTACCTTGCCATTTAAAGTTTATGAGTGACACATGATTGATACAGACTGATTTTGAAAATGTAAACAGCCAGATTAATGTAATTTTTATTAAACAAGCATGTCATATATATAGAATGGATAATTTTTTTATTAGTTTCGTGATAAATTTTGTTATTAATTTGAGCATGGAAAAGTATTTGTTTTCTCTCATTAACCCTGAAATAAATATTACAAGTAAGATAATTCACATATGTCTGCAAACTCACTTCATCAGTATTATTGCATTGTTTGTACAAGTTCTTCAATAATAATAATAATAATAATAATAATAATAATAATAATGCCTTGAATATC
Organism: Margaritifera margaritifera; assembly: GCA_029931535.1. NCBI lineage: Eukaryota > Metazoa > Mollusca > Bivalvia > Unionida > Margaritiferidae > Margaritifera > Margaritifera margaritifera. Next base: position 866,796 of record JAQPZY010001646.1, read on the forward strand.
CTTAGTAATATTATTCATATAGATAGTTGACATAAATTGTGTGCATAAAGGAAGAAAGTTGGTCAAATGGTGATGTAAAACAAATGTTTACCTAGCCATGCAAACCTCCATCATACCTTTTTATCCTTCCTCTGGCACTCTTACACACTTCTTCTCTCCCTCTCCCCCTTCTAATAAAATTTGCTCCAAATACAAAAATGTAAATTATATTTTCAAAGGAAGAAGAAAACATAAGATTGAGGGTATGACTCGTAGATGACCATATCAAGAATATATACAAATAATATTTGAAGACTCTCTAGCATTGAAGTAAAACAAAAGGTTTAAAGTACACTTTAAAATCAGGATTTGGATTAACTGCTTAAAAATGTTGAAATATGGTGTTCATGCTAATGTAGATAATTGTTGAAGAAATCAGCATGATTTTTGGACATTCTTGTAATCGACCTGTTTTAGTGTAGCCATGTGGTTAGATTCCATTTGGTGAGTCAATAGCAAATGAACATTGAATATACTTGACATAGTTACAAGAAATTAAGCTCAGTAAATGATACATTTTTGGTAATTCTCTAGTTCATTAAAGGGTAATAAGGTCAAGCATTGAAAAAAGCAGATGGTTGAAAACACTATCAAATACAGAAAAATTGTCTCAAGCAATATAAAATCCCCTTCTTAATTGTCTTTTGTAAAAGATGACAATAAATTTGACTAAAATCTGCAAGGATAAGTTATCACATCTTTTGAAGATATTTTTACTAGTTTCAACCCTCTACATGAAATTTCATTTTTTTGCATAAAAGTTCTTGTTATTTACACTTATTTCACGCAAATAAATATATAATTAGTTTTTTTTATTATTCTACATAAAAACTTTAGCATTGGAGGAAATGACTTTGTTTTAGTTTCAAATGAAACAAATTAAGGATGGCAAAATTGCCAAACATGGAACACTTAAATGTTTCCCACTCTGCTTACAGATACTTTGACAGTTTATGTTGTTGTTTGGTTTTGTTTACACCTTTTTCCTTTTGCATTTATATTTGAGACTCAAGATTGGTAATTTTGGAAAAATGCTCTAAAATATATGCTCTTATATCTGCTTGAATGGTGTCAATTCTAGTTAGTATATTTACATCCGATTTTAGTTCATTTTATGTCTGCAGCTGTGTGTTTTTTGTACTACGGAATACACATTTTTTTCAGAAATTGATTTCAGTGAATTTTATGACTTCACATAGAATTAGTTCAGATTCAATTCATATTTTACATTAAGTTCTCCTTTTTAGAACCAAGTCTCTTTTTTGATTGATAGATAGATACTGTATATGATGAAGTACAATGTGCACACAACTGCAGCAGCATATCTGCCATTTGATAATTCATTGATAGATCGCAGTCTGTGCTGTTAGTTTTACTTTGTTGTCTTGCCTGCAAAGCATTGGGGAGATTAATAGAATCAATCATATGCATTGGTATGGGATAAGGAAATCCAACCCAAGGGGCAGAATTTATAGGCAGAAATGAGGCTTTGCCAAGTTCCTGCCCAGATATTCTAATCCATGAGAATTATTTTTCTCTTATTTCTCATAAGGAAATAATATTGGGAATATAAGATGGTGTATCATAGGTATGGATATAACTTTAGAGAATAAAGAGTATTTCTAAATGTTTTTATGTCATTTGAAAGACAATAATAAGTTTTGTTTACAACAAATTGATTTTGTGGTAAACATGGATTACTGTTTATAGACTGATACAATTTGTCCTTTTAATATTATAGCTGCAAGAAACATTGCAGATGTACATTACATCCTAGGCATAATGATGTAATTACAGTGTCATTGAGTGCACTTGTTGAATGTGTTTATCACATTCCTGTATGTGTATGATCGTGTTTTCCAGTGTTCAACACTTGTGAAGGACATCTCCATCTTTCATCATGTGACTGCTGTCTTACATGATGTGACCAGGTATGCTGGTCAAAGGAAGTATTTTTGTATATAAACAAATCATGGGTGTTAACAAGCTTAACATCTTTGGTTGCAAAGTCTGGATCACGGTTCCTGCCTCTCATAATGATATCCCAGAACACGAAAGCACTAAACACTGCATGTATTCCATTATAATTAGTTCTACCTTTCACAGTGATGAAAAAGATAAACCTTAACTATAACACAATCCAATCTAAGAAACATGCAAAGGTGATTGATTCAGACTTGGAGTGATAGGCTGTGAGCATCAGACAAGTTACATTTACAAATTCCACTGTCAGATTTATTTTACATTTCAGTGTCATCCTTATTTTTTAATTAAATCTATCTTATGCACTGTATATTCTCATCAGCAATTATAAATGAACTCTGTCATAATTGAAATAGAGAAGTACCTCATCATTTTTTGTCAATTTTGCATTATTACAGGATTAAAAAAAGACTAATTTTTGTGAGTGTTTGCCTTTTGTTATCATTGTGCCAGCATGGTCCAATACACAATTGCAAATGCCATGAACAGTGAATACACAGATTAAGCCACTGTTTTGTTTTTGATAAGTGATATATCTCTTCAGATATCATTTCAAGTTTACCTTCAAAAAATTTGCCCTAAATTTAAATTCTTCAGGGTAAACCTAATTTTTTATGCTATTTCTGCAGGACACAAAAAGTTTTAATGAATCTTTTATTGTTTGAAAGATACATTTGTACTGACAATATGCCATTTTGACTTCCACTCTCATTTTTCGTTCAGGAATGTGAAAAATTTAATCCTTTATTATGCATTGATGTAGAAGAGAAATATTCCAGCCAAGGGATCAGAATTTTGCATCAGACACTCAGCAAAGCCTCATGTCTAACAGAAAATTCAGACTCTTGGGTGGAATTTTCCTAACCATCACCAATGCATATGAATGATTCTTTAATCCCACATGATTTTTTCACATGGGCAAACTGTATTGCACATATAACTGGAATGAAAGATATATGAATCATATTTCTGATGGTGTAGTCATTGTTATTGGTAAGGGTGTCAACATTAAGTATTTGCATTTGGCTCAATTTCTGTGACACTGTAGCTAATAAAGGCTTTGTTTTGTTTTTGTGGGTTTAACGCCATTTTTTAGCACATGATAGGCTATACATGGTGGCCAGTATAACTGGTGGAGGAAGAACCCAGGAAACACCCGGGAAGAACAACCGACCCACAGGAAGCTACTGGCAAGCTTTCTCACATACCCACATTGGCCGAGCTGGAGACTTGAACCCAGGCGGACAGAGGTGAGATTGCAGTGGTCGGTAAAGGCAAGCACCTTAGACCACTCGGTCCCCCCCCCCCCCCCCAGGGCCCCCAGCTAATAAAGGCATGAAACTTGATGGAGGGTACTGCTCATCACAGGAAAATGTGAGGTCACAGTAACCTACTTTTCATGCTACAGTGACTTTGTTGGGTATTAGGAATATGCCTCGCCAGAGCAGGCAAGTCATAGCATGTTGCAGAATTCTCGTGATTGCAAGAGAATAGTGTAGATCCGGATCTACCAGAGCATTATACAATGGCAGATCTGGGTCAAAATGGCTTCCCAATTGGGTGTTTGTTGAACACAGTAAATATGGTACTCTGAAATTATTGCACATACATACCTCATGATTTCTGAAACTCTGCTCAATTTTGTGTGTACCATTTATACTTATTTATAAGTCTAGTCCAACTGCAAACACTATACACCCTGTTCTGCCATCGCATAATGCATGGGCAGATCAGGATCTATGCAGTTTGTTAGAAGTAATCAGTAGAACAAACAACATAGACCCTGATCTGCTGGCATATTATGCAATGGCATATCATGATCTATATTGTTTGCAGTTGCATGTGACTTATAAGTGAGTATATATGGTAGATCATTTTGTCAGACATTGTTGCTGTTTTGCAACTTGATCATCATGTCAAAATTATGACATTAAGTCAAGGGTGTACATCAGAGTAGAATGCTTGTACAAGAATTGGATTGATTTCTTCCTGACTTGTATAGATTTTCAAATATTGCTTTAAAGGTTAAATATCAAGGTTTTGGGCGATGATAAATTAAATTTCATATTTCCTAAGGGTAATTCCTATGTTAATTTACACAAGCTTTCTATTAACGTTTGGCTTTGGTTCTGCATACATGGCAGATAAATAATAATGGCCTAGAGACAAATGATTTTTGTCAGTTCAGATCAATATCTGTGTAGGAAAAAGATACTCCTTTTTCAAAAAAATTAATGTACCTTTTCTTCACACAGTTTTAGTTTGCTGTTTACATGTCCAATACATTCTTGTGCATACAAATATTCATGTTTTTAAGGCATGAGTAGATCAGTTACATTTATAGATTATTATATAGTGAGTGCTTTATAGTACAAACTGCATGTTTTTTTTTTTGTTTTTTGCATTAGAAAAATCATTTTGTTGATATATCTTGCCCTTTATATTTGAACATTTTTGTTGATATTTTTAGCTATTCCTTTGTATTATTTGTACAACAACAACAGCAGTGTTTGTAAGTAAAGTTGAAAGCTTCATTGTTTAGTCTTTCACATATGCTTAATAGAATTTTCAGTGGTTTGCCTGGAATGATGCTTTGAATATATATTTACATATGCTTGCAATGAATCATCTTCTTCGTTTCTGCTGTGCTGCTATAAAGGGAATAATAAAAAGTTTTCATCTTAGGAATTTATATGAAAAAGCATGTATGGACTGAAGAGCATCTATATCATAATCCATATAATACTTTTGGTAATCATATGCTGAGTCTATTGTACAGAAAATAATCCTTCACTATTAGAACATAATAATTGCTGCAATTATTTTCAGCTCTGTGAGAGAAAGATTTCAATGGGTCATATTTAAGAAAATCAAAAATATTTTACAGAGATTACTTATTACTGAAAAACTTTGTTGGAAAGTACTGCATGATTGCTCTGTTTTCATTTGAAGTCATCTAGAGATGTGGTTTAATTGCTTTTCTTTTTTTAGCTCAAAAGTTTTTTTATATATTCACCAGAAATCCATTGACATAATATGAAGAAATACGTTAGAATAGCTGTGCAAAATAGAAATTATGATGATTACTCAGTCAGCAATGGAACAGGTTCTAAGAAACAAAATGCTGTTAAATTTTCTCAGAAATGATTTAGAAGCTGCTTTTTTCTTATGAATAAAATTGCATATGTGTATGTAGGTAATTGCCTGTTTTGGTGTTGTTTTTTATTCTAATAAATAAAATATCTGTTATTCACATTCAAAATCAATGGGTTTCTGCTGTACACACTGTAAAACTTTTTGTTCTTATATTTTATATGGTACAGAATTGTAATGCAAATGCAAGCAATTTACATGTTTTCATTTAAACTTTGGATTTGCCTACAAGTACCATCAGAGAATATATTTTGTATTCATTTTGATTCACTTTCTAAGAGAGGGTAATGGACAGTAACTTAAGCTGTGTCAAAAGATTTTAAAAAACTGCTTAAGACCTGCAAACATGTTTATATATCAGAATAACTTAAACTGCAAATTGAAAAAAAAACAAACAGTGAATGGCTTGTATTTGTAATAGCTGATCTTAGCCATGTGCCTGGAATTACTCTTTTATTTGATGTTATCTAAAGTATGAGATTTCATGGGTTTTTTTTTTTTAAAATCCTGTTCTTGGTGGGAGAGTCTTGGCAATGCCAAGGGACACCTTGATTTGGATTGACTGAAAATACAGTGTTGTCTGCAATGTTTTGTACTCTTTATATTATTTACTTTTTCAAATGTACAACCATTTACCCCAAAAAAAGAAGTTATCATTCTCTTAGATATCTAAAATTTGCAAAATTTTTGTGACAAAAAAGTTTTCTGTATCAAAAATTAGACCAAAAATAATTTTAAAAATTTGGGATTCATGGCTTATAAAAATGTATAGGGAACAAAACATTAGACAATACAGTAATGTAGAAGTTAAGCTTGATAAGTAAGAGTCAATATATTGTTTTTACTCACTTATAAGTGAAGTCCAACTGCAGACAACATAGACCCTGATCTGCTACTGTATAATGCACCGGCAGATCAATGAACATGTTGTTTTTACTATAGATTACTGTAACAAACTGCATAGACCCAGATCAGCATTATGCACCAGCAGATCTGGATCTGTGCATTTTGCAGTTGGACTTAACTTACAAGCAAGTACATATGATATCCTATTAAAGACAAAAAAGGAAGTTATTTGAATTCCTGCATGTGAGATGTAGGATCAGTATTATGCAGTTACAATATATAGCTGTATACAGTAAGCACCAAAAAACATTTCTACACTGGATTGGAGGCAATGATTTTAAACATATAAGTGGTCATTACAGTAGCAATGAGACAGACTTTGGGCCTTGGGATGCATTCTAAATGGAAAACTAGTTAATTAAGAAGTTTGCAGGGCCCAGTTTGTTTATAATTCTCATAGAAGGGTGCCCATAACATTAGACAATTCAGTTAAGACTAATGAAAGTTTATTGATTCTTAAACTTCATTTCTTCATTTTGACTACATTATTTGTACATGTTGCCACTCAGGTCCATGAGAATCAACAATGGTTCTTGTTCTTGTGAATCTCTGAACTCCAGTATTTTTCTATATTATTTGTGACAGAAAAATATGATCCCTGTATTAACTTAAACCCATGGCTTCCTGTTTCCAAGGTCAACACTCTAGACCTCTCAGCTATCAGCATTTACACTTCACTAGAGGCATAATTTGGTACTGTTAATATGGCTGCAGGTGCTACACACTGCATTTTATTTGTTTCCACATGAAAGATGTAATTCGCAGGCAGCATATGCATTTTTTTTCCTTGTAATTCTTTGATATTACTCAGTTTTCTACAAATATGTACAATTTTTGAAAGATGGTTTATTTGAAACTGCAAGATGCATGGTTGAATGTTATTGGAAGTCCAGTATGCATGGTTGATTTACTATATATGTATAGCATGTGATTTGAGTTTTGAGCAGGCCATTGAATTGTCCTCTATATATAATCTGACGAAGCCTTTACAATACTGTAGAATTACATATACAGTGCTCCCTCAATATAATCCTTAAAAGTGGACTGTCTTATAGGGGAGGTTACCTTATAATAAGGTATTTTATAAATACCGGTAATATTCATATATATAACTAAATGGGAGCCATAACTATACCTGCCTTATAAAAGGGACCACCTTATAATAAGATGTTATATTGTGAGGGATGACTGTACTCTACTTAACTCCAATAAGTACCATATTTTCTTTTGCGTAACATACACGTAGTTGCACACAGTGTAGATCAAGACCTGCCATCACATAACGCATCTGTAGATCAGCCTACTGTGTTTGTTATACGTAGGATTTGAAACAAACAGCGTAGACTCCTGGTGCATTATGTAATGGCATATCTGGGTCTGAGCTGCTTGGTGTATATTATACATGGTTAAATATGGTAAACAAAACATGCTGATACAGAATGCAAATGTATTGCTTGTCAGTTAACAAAATATACAGAATGCAAATGCATTGCTTGTCCGTTAACAAAATATACTGATACAGATAACAAATGCATCACTTGTCAGTAAACAAAACATACTGATACAGAATGCAAACGCATCACTTGGCAGCAAATAAAACGATAATATAGAATATGAATGCATTGTTTGTTGGTAAACAAAACATACTGATATGGAATGCAATGCATTGCTTGTTGGTAAAACTATAAACTGCGTTCGCTTAATTGTTTGCATTAATACTGTCTCTTGAAACCGTTTGATGTCCTTGAAATAATTTGTTTTGTAAAATATGTTATTTAAATGCTGTTTTTTAGAGTTAAAATGCATAAAGTTACACATGTTTGTGTATATGTGTGTGTGTGTATGTATATATATCTATATATATCATATCAGTGGATCACGTTATTCCTAAAGAAATAGAAAATATTCTTTGCTGTTTGTGATAGTATATAAACAAGGGTTTTAATTTTCATTTAAGCCAACCATACTACCCAGTACTATGAATCACAGATGTTTGAAGGTGAAGAATTTTTCTGTATTGACTTATGTACTTGATATTAAAATTTCAGATAGTAACACTCAAGTATCTTGATATAATATGCACAAAAAGAAAAAAAGTTTACTTTTTTTTCATTTTATTGTCATACAGATTAATTCCTGTCAACTTCATAAAGTTTGTAACTGATTTCAAGTCTATACAATGCTTATGTCATAACAAGAATTTATCAAAAATTTACATCAAATACCAGTTCCCAGAGTTTATATAATGAAAGTGAAAAATTTGAAATCATCCAACACAAAATTATTCAATGTCCAAGATAATGTTTAATATCCTGAAAGTTTTCAAGTAAGAGTTGCAGATTTTTTTAATTTTCAAAATTTAAAAGAATCACATCAGTTTTTATTTAAATGCTGTATTTTTGAACCAAAACAGTACAATATTTGCATTGTTGCAACATTCACTCAGCAAAATGAAATATATTCACTTTGGATTACAATCAGAGTTGAGTATAAATTTGGTCAAATTAATAAACGAAGCTGACAGTTTCATTTTCTTTTGTTTTGTTTTTTTCATAATTGATTGAACCTGTATGACGTAGATGCCATTATTATATTGTTCAAGTTCTTATTGTATTTTATTACATTTATTAATTGCTAGTGACAGCCTGTTGGAAATCACTAAACTAATTCAAATACTTTGTACTGGGTAACTAATCGACTCATTGATTATGCATGATGTATTTGTGATAATCACACAGATAGATACCACTTGTGTTAGATAGGTTTTTAAAAAATTGTCCTTGAAAGGTATAAAATACTAGTACAATTTAAGATGTTATTAAAATTTGTAGATATTCCATGTATTAATTCATATTACAACTGTATTTTTCATTATCTAAATAGCCCCAATTGTGCTGAAACGTACAATGTATAATGTATGGTGAAGTGCTAGGTGATACAGCCAATTTGATCTATTTCAGTTTGATTGAAACTTACACATAGAAACTTTTGAAAAAGAAAATACTTTTACATAATGAAGCAAACAGGTGGTAAGATTGTGGTTCTGTAACTTTGACTTTAAGAGTTGCTCTTATTAGGAGCTTCTGAGTCAGAAAATTTTGCCTGTTTCTATAAAAACTTGATATCAGACAACAAAGAAAACATTCAGTATGAAGGTTACAAGTTTTTAAATGTAAGCAAAATCATTATATGAAATTCAGAATTGTATTCATTGCCAAATAGATGCACTAGTATAGCAGATATGCTGTAAAAAATAAAATAAAAATAGATTGTACTTGGTTCCATCTAGTTCATCATGCTACTCGCAGCATGAATTGACCTTCTATTTTTACAAGACTAATATTTATAACATCTTTTTAAGCCACTGGGGCTACTTAGATAGGTTTAATTTGCTGATGGTTTGACAGTAGTTTGCATTTGCATAATACTAACACTAACATGAGAGTGACTGTGTTTTCTTGTATGCTTTGTTTGCAGTCCGAGGTGCTAAGTTAAAGGATTGGGTGCTAGTTTTATTTGGGACAGATCGACATCCTCAGCAGCCTGATACAACCACTACTTCCACCTCCACTAGTACTGCTACAACAACCACGATCAAAATTCCACGACGTAAAGATCGCGCTCAGAATCGGGATTATTACTCTCATACCAACTTCCCTTTCAGACATCGCAAAAAATTTAAATATAGTCATCCACTCTATAACTTTCCTACAAAAAGTGACCAATATCCCTCACATGTCTCAAAACTCAATTCACATTCCTTTGGTGCTGAGCATCACATGTGTATATTTGAAACTCTGGCTAAACGGAATAATATGTCCACCAGACAGTACTTGACGATGATTAGAGCCAACCTCACAGCAGGCAAGGATCATCCACCATCTTTGTGTCATGTGATGTGTCATGTGACCTGTGATCATGTCATTTGCATGCTTGTTGTGATTGGTAACTTGTCAGTAATAAGCATGTGGGCTCAAATTATTGTTTTAGTACTGTTTATGGCTTTCAGTTGTGCTTCTTATTTCTAGAGATTGTGTTCACTATTAAGGCTATTTATTTACATATTAACGTGATTTTTACACTCTTCATGTTGTTACATTTTGGGTTTGTATTTATTTATGGGTGATTTTGAAACATATTTGTTTTCCACAGGAAGTTTATTTTTGCTTTGTTTTGTTCAAACAATAAGTTTGATGTAATGTCCATGCCATTTTAAAAAAATGTCCTAATTTATTTTGGAAATGATAACCTAGAGATGGGCATCATTTCAGCATGACATGGCATTAAGTGTAAAGTAACATCATAGAAATTAGACTCCAGTTTGTTTGTAAGGACAAAGGTTCTGATGGTGTAATCCAGGTTTGGTTTCATACTGGTTATGTTATCCTTGTATATATTGAACTGAGAACAACCCTAAAGCCACAAGAATTCTGTGTTTGTAAAACATGTATCCCTGTGCTTACCGATATACCACACCAAATTGTGAGCTTCTAGGGTAGTTCCCTGATGGTAAGGACTCCCACAGGGGCAAATATCAGTTGGGTATGAGCATTTGTCTTTTCATGCCCATTAAGTGTATATATGGTTTATAGGATCATAATTATAGTTTTCATGTTATGACCCAGGGCTGAGTCTGCAGGGGTAGGGATGGACACAATGGTCAGTGTCAGTTGCATGTGCAAATTTGTCTTTTTATGACATTAAGTGTGCATGTGGTTATTGGGTGGAGATCTCAGTTGTTTCTTTGTTATTACCCAGTGGCTGAGTCACTAGGAGTAGGGAAAGACCCCAGGGCATCACCCAGGGGTCCTAGTCTGAAATGTGTTGATAATTGATTGTCAGACATGCGAGACATGTAGCTTGTGAGTTAATTGAAAAGTATGTAAAATTACCCCAACTTCAATAGCCCCACCCCCAGTGGCATGATAAAAATTCTGAAAGTGTTGGCTCAATCAACACCAATAGGGCTATCATTGACCCAAGTTTCATGTGTCTAGGATTAACTGTGTAGGAATTAAAAGGCATTATACATGTATGCACATAAAAGTAGATGCGCTGTATCACTACATCCCAATGCTTCTTTATAAGCATGGGCATAGTAATAAGTTTTTCGGACCAAAGATCTACCTAAATTGCCTGTAATGTAGTTTTTATCATCTGCTACACAATACGTGGTATTTCTAACACCCATTCAAATTTTTCTGTCATTATTTGGTCATAGTATTTCTATTCGTAAGTTGGTCATTCCAAAATTCATAAGAACACTCATCTTCCAATATGAGTACTGTACTAAAGAAAATACTTAGTAAAAAACCTGTGTGTGAAGTAATAATCAAGAAAATACTTAGTAAAAAAACCTTTGTGTGAAGTAATAATCAAGAAAATACTTAGTAAAAAACCTGTGTGTGAAGTAATAATCAAGAAAATACTTAGTAAAAAACCTTTGCGTGAACTAATAATCAAGAAAATACTTAGTAAAAAACCTTTGTGTGAAGTAATATTCAAGAAAATACTTAGTAAAAAACCTTTGTGTGAAGTAATAATCAAGAAAATACTTAGTAAAAAACCTTTGTGTGAAGTAATAATCAAGAAAATACTTAGTAAAAAACCTTTGTGTGAAGTAATAATCAAGAAAATACTTAGTAAAAAACCTTTGTGTGAAGTAATAATCAAGAAAATACTTTTTACTAGTCTTTTAATGCTACTCAGGTCACATTAGATTGTTCTTTTTTTTCCTCTTTTTTTTTCTTTTCTTTACTTTTCAATGTCTATGTTGTGTTCCTAGCATTTTCAAGGACATAGAGAATATATGAATTTCTCCATCTAATACATTACCCAATCACATTAATGTCAGGAAAATAAACTTGGCTACCTATTAAATCACCCATCCCTGAAAGATGAGCAATTTTGTCTTTCCCATCTACCGGTATATATCATATAGACAGTGGCAGCAGTATCTATAGGAAGAAACTCGTCCAACATAACATTATAATTGTATCTATAGGAAGAAACTCGTCCAACATAACAATATAATTACCTCCCATTGATTCCGCAAGGTTGCCACCATATACCAGATGTAATTCAGTGTGAGCTTTCACTGTAATGTGATCAACATCACATCGCTTTTCGATATTCATCAGGGTTCATCTTTATTTTGACCTGTCTGCCTGTAAAGTTGATATAATATTTATAATAAAGCTTACTTCAGCACATTGGTAATTTTTTTTTTTTTTTTTTTTCATCTATATTTTTGCATATTTTTAAATTTTTGTTTACTTTTCTCTGACTTTGTATTGTTAATACTCCCTGTTTCCAATGTTTATCTTGTGGACACTGCAATGATTTATACAAATGTTTTAATTTGGTGCTTTATTGACATAGTTTTCAGTTTCAGATTGTCATTTCCTGTTAATTAGTCATTTTTAGCTCACCTGCATCAGATTCCCTGAGCATGTGAACACTATAGGGACCATATTTATCATCAAATTTTGATCAGATTTGGTACGTAATTTTATATCACCATGATCTCAGGTGAGTTTGATTATAAACAACATCCAAACATATTATTGAGATGATCTTGCATCTGATTGGCTGAGCTTGTTAACAGTGTAGAGGCCATATTTCTGATTGAATTTGGTATGTAAGCTTGTTGTCCATCATCCATCCATTAGCACCAGTTTATCATTACTTCTCTTAAACTACATGGAGGATTGCCATGAAACTTTATACACACATGCATCCCAAGGTCTAGTTGGTCCTAAATCAATATGGTGCTGCTCAGACATCCGGTATGGCCACCACAGCCATCTTTTAAAATCTTATTGCTACTCCTCTGGAACAGATGGTCATATCAACATGGGGTTTTCACTAAAAGACTTCTTATGATGGCTAGTTGGTCCTAACGAAAAATGGTGCCAATCTGACGTGCAATATGGCCAACATGGCAGCCATCTTTAAAATCTTGTTATCGCTACTTCTCCTGAACAGAAAGTCATATTGACAACATATTGACAAACTAAACATCATAAAAATTCTGCTGAAAACCCCATTTTCACCAGAAGACTTCTTATGACGTCTAGTTGGTCCTAAATAAATGGTACTGATCCAACCTCAAAAATGGATGGCATGGCAGCAATCTTGAAATTTTTTTATCGCTTATATCTAAATCGTCAATAATGAAAATGGTGCTGATCTTACCTCGAATATGGCAGCCATCTTAAAAATCATATTATCGCTTCTCTTCCTGGATGGATAGTCATATCAACATGGGGTTTTCACCAGACTTCTTATGATATCTAGATGGTCATTAATGAAAATGGTGCTGATATTACCTCCAATATGGTCGCAATGGCAGCCATCTTGAAAATCTTGTTATTAATTCTTCTCCTGAATGCATGGTCATATCAACATGAGGTTTTCACCAAAAGACTTATGATGTCTAGTTGGTCCTAACTGAAAATGCTGCTGATCTTGGATCCAACATGGCCAACACAGCAGCCATCTTGAAAACCCCATTATCACTCAAGAATATCAGAGATGGTTTCAATACTTTGCAGTTAAAAAGAAGAAATAGTCTTGGATTCCTTTAAATTCTTTTTGGTCAATAGAGGTCAGTCCCTTCAAGGGACTCTTGTATACATGACTTGTCCTTTTTTAATCAGTCCCTTCAAGGGACTCTTGTATAATTGACTGTCCTTTTTTAATCAGTCCCTTCAAGGGACTCTTGTATAATTGACTTGTCCTTTTTTAATCAGTATCTTCAAGGGACTCTTGTATAATTGACTTGTCCTTTTTATGCTGAGAAATTGATCCTATATATATAGTCTAGGAAAGAAGAGAAAATGACACCAACATTAAAAGACAATATAGCAACTCAGTGCTCCAAGCTTTTCTTTCCCTTCTACAGTTTCACTATGTGTGTGAATTTGCACTCACAAGGTGACAGGTGTCAACTATCCAGGTAAGCTATATCAGCCTACTTGGGCCTCTTGTTTAATTGTCATCTCAGATATACAATGGTGGCAAAATGTGTAAAGTGCAAGAAGTTCAAGATTTCGGAGAACACACAGGAGACATGTATTGCCTGCACCAAAAGCACTTCATTTTCACTATGTAATGTTGTGCAGAATGGTGATAGGGGATGTGGTACACCAACCTGCATAAAAGTGAATGGTATCATGTAACCTGGACTTATTCAGACAAGACACCTTTCTCTGCTCGTCAACACTTAAGCCACATCACATGCAGGCTCTATGTTTATTTCCATTGGTTCTCCATTGCTTTTCAGCAGTCATATTTATGATGTGTGGAACCAGGCAGCACATGAGCTGTCTCTGGAGTTCTCCTTATCCCTACCTCCAGTTTTTCACCCACATCATTTTCAACTGTAATGAAGAGATGATCATAAGCAGGAGAGAAGGTGTAATCCCGCTCAACAACAGCAGTTTCACCTACATTCGTTCAGTCCACTACCCTTTTGTCTTGCCCTTCCATAATAGAGGGCATGATAGGCCAGAAATTCTACAGAAGGAGATCTTCTTTTTACTCTCCAAGCGGGCAGTAGAAAGAGTTCACAGACCAAACACATGAGGGTTTCACTCCAGACTTTTGCTTTTCCCAAAAGCCAACAGAAAAATCTCCAACTGGTTATAGATCTCAGACTCGACAGATACATAGATGCACTCACCTTCAGATTTTAGATGGCAGTGGTCAACAAGTCTTTCCATCATAAGGGAAGAGTTTTTGATCAGTCTCAATTTGTCCAATGCATACTTTCATATTCCTATACATCCAATCCAGCTTCATGCAAGTTCCTTCAGTTCATGTTTCAAGGAACCATATACCAATTTTGTGCACTCAGCCTCATCAATGGGCATTCATAAAGATCATCGACCGTGTTGTCACCCTGTTCTATTGCAGGACATGAACAGTCTCCTCTCCCTTTTCTCCCAGCTGGAATTTCTTGTGAACTGGGAGAAGTCAGATCTTGCTCCCTTAAAGCACTTTGTCCATCTTGGTATGGAATTGTTCAACTCCTCTCAACCTTATTTACCTCCCTCCATGTGCATTACATCGATTGTGGAGCTCTTAAAGTCAGTTACCACCAGGGTGTTGATTTCATTGAGGGATTTTTTGCAGCTCTTGGTTTACTCAATGCGGCTGCAGAGCTGCTCCACCTCTGTCACCTTTTTGTGTGCTCACTGCAGATGATCCTCCTGTCCCAGCGGCACTCCTTTTCTAGTTGAATAGATCAATAGATCATCAGGTTACGATCTTGACTGAGATAAACAATCACTGCATGATTGACAGCAGAATGGCTTGTGGCAGGAATAACTATAGTTGGGGTGCTCACCTGTTGCCCTGCTTCACTATGGTCAGCAGCAGTTGGGGACCAGAGGAGAGTGCCATTCGCATCAACATTCTGGACCTACCTCCTCAAAGGAAGGCGGGGACCAGATCACCTGACCCCTCTCTATGTCCTGGTCTGGGACTTGCTGTGTTGGTGCTCCCAGCACAGGATTATGGTCCAGATCAGACATTTACTCAGCAGGCTCAACATCGAGGCGAACTCATTGTCAAGGAGGGGCTAGGCTCTTTATACCAAATTGTCCCTTCACCTGTCAATCTTTCATCAGATTCTCCTACTTTGGAGGTGTCCAATGATCGATCTCATTGCACTTACATCCACTGATAGATCTCTTTGCATTGAGGTGAAACCACAAACTGATACCCTTGTCTCTCCAGACCCTGACCCAGAGACCTGGGCTGTGGTCAGTCAGTTGGGATGTGTTTTGGGGCTATGCCTTTTCTTATAATTGTTTTGATACCCAGAAAATCCAGACGATAAACATCACGCCAGCAATGTGGTTTTGATAGCCCCTCTCAGGTAAGACAAATCTTGGGTAAATGATACATTCGATCTAGGAAGTGACATCTCCGAAACAATCCCAGCGTGCCCAACAGCTCAAGCAGTCCCAGTTGCAGGTTTTCCATCCCTGCCCAGACAGGCTCCTCCTATACATGAGAGCTTCACCATGGCGGCCATCTCAAAAATCTTCTTATTGCTTCTCCTCCTGAATGGATGGGCATATCAACATAGGGTTTTCACTAGAAGACTCCTTATCATGTCTACATGGTCCTAAATGAAATTGGTGCTGATCTGTCCGATGTCCGTCTGTCACATATACATACATACATGTGCACATATAGATTAGGATCCCTGATCATAACTATCAAGTCACTTAAAACATAATTTTCCATGGCACTGTGAACTGTGACTTGCATTGTGTTTGAAAGAAGTCTCATCATGAGTATTGTCATTGTCTTCTACACTTTGATGAAGTATATCTTGGTTGACATGGGCTTGGAGAGAGGGAGGTGTTAGAGGTGTTATATATTTAGGCACTATGTGACTTGTGCCTGCCTGTGCAGGTGAAGGTGTAAAGAAGTGAGATCTTGCTTGGCTTGTACTACATGTACTTGGATTTTCATTATCTTGATTAGTGGCATTGCCTTCTACAATTTGATGAAGTGTATCTGGGTCTACCAGGCGTAGCGGAGAGGGAGGTGTTAAGTAATTAGGCCGTATGTATCTTGTGTCTACTTGAGCAAATGAGTTTGTAATTAATTATGGCCTTGCTTGGCAGGCACTGATAGGAGTGGAGCTTGTGGGTCAAGCTGAGGATGGCTGTGGTGACACAGTACTGGTGTTAGATCTATTGTTTATGTCTTAACACAGTTCAAGAAATTCATTATAAGTCCAAGTCAAGCATCCACTGTCCTGAAATAAAATGGTATATCTTGATGGGAATACAGTATATATAACTTTATTTTCATGTGAAGTAGTGATTTTTGACACATACCCATGTTACTATGAGTATTTGTAGAGTTGGAAATTAGTCCTAGGTTTATTCATCTGCTTCAATGATGAGTTGTTCCTGACATGGATAGGGATACTGTCTTGATTTTCTTTGATGTGGATAAAATCTAGGATTACCTTTTTTTATGAATCATGAATATCCTCTTGGGTGAATCCAAAGAACTCAAATAGATTGGATCCATTGAAATTTTCTGCAGTACTGACATTGTTAGATTTACCACCATTTTATCTGTATGCTAAGTATTTTAAAAAAATAATAAAAAAATTTAACAGCATCAGTCACAATTAGGATTTACCAAAATCATTTCAGTACTTAGATGAACAATATCCATGATGAATGAATAATCATATTATATTCACTGATTTTGACAAAGTACTTCTGAGCAATTGTTTAGCTGGCCACCATCTTGCAGCATGAATGAAATGATGCAAAACCATGTGTTTTCATAATTCAAAATGGTAGACATGGTTAAAAGGAAGAAATAGTCTTATCTTGATTTTTCCTGGAAATTCTTTTTGCCCAGTAGAGCATCAGTTCCTTCTAGGGACTCTTGTTTTGTATTCCAGTAGGGCTGCATTTGAGAGGTAGTGGAGTTTATTTTCTTAACATTAATGTGGTCAGGTAATTATTTTCAGAGAAACATAATTTACTATACAATTTCCTATTCCGTTTTAAAACATGGATTTAAATGCATTTATTGACTGTCTATATGTAAAGACTGTATTAAAAACTGTATATTCAGTATTTCTTGACTTACTGATACAGGATCTCAACTAATAGCAAATTGTATGGATTTAGTATTGCGTAGTGCTGCATTAAGTCAGAATTCACAAAGTCAGTCTCTTAAATCCCCTACATGTTGATGGCCATAGTCATATAGGGTTAGTCATATCCTTCCATCTGATTATGACCTATAGATTTGCATAATTTTGTACTTTTAAGAAACACCATCATAGGAGGTAACCATGTTTTCTGGTCACACTCTTAGTCTGCATTAGTTTTAAGTGTAAATTTCATTTATTAGGATTCTGTTTAAAATATCTATGTGGTCTCTGTCATTTTCTGTCTCTGTAGCATTATACAGTACAGCTCACGTGATTTTTCGGAACTCTGCGCATCGCGGTGGGGTACTTAATCCCCTCCACTTTAGCCCCCTCCACTTTAGCTCCGCGATAGCAATCCGCGGTGGAGGCATAAATTGGCATAAATACCTACAAATCACCACCGCATTTCGGCTGGCTCGCCGATGTAAACTCCACCGTGGAGGGGCTAGTCGACATTACTGATTGACATCTGAACAGCCAATGAATGAAGACCACCTATGGAATGACTGAGACGTCAAGAGTGATTTACAACCGGATACCATCTGAAGAATCAGTCGTTTTTATTTCGATCATATATTTGGACAATAAAAAAATAATTTCAAAAGTCTTGTATATTCAGTACACATTACTGTTTATGAAAGGTTGATCTACTTCTTTTGCAATAAGTTTATGATTTTAATTTATTTGAAAGAAATATGAACAAACTTATTCACTGACTTAACGAGAAGCACACATTGCTGAGCCTCTCAAGCAGAATAAATTTATCATTTTGTTCCAAAGGAAAGTAATTCTCTGAGATATGGACAATTAAAATGCAAATTGACATCCACTTCTGCTAACCACCACACCCCACCCCCAACAACAACAAACCTAAAACACTGAATTTACACTGAAATGCAAACCGCGTGCTTAGTCTTTAAGCAGTAATAGCAGAGTCACGAGGCTGAATATTATGACTGCATGTATACTGTAAGTGACTGACCATTTAATATACGGGGTTTATATGTTGTTTTGTTTTTTTCGATCGGGATATTTTTTGTTCTTTCATCACAGTAATTATTTATTTTAAGTGAAATATGGAACGAACGGTTGGAAAATTAAATTGTCTCTCCCTAATAAAGACTTGACTTCAGCAGATGTTCTACAGAAATCAAGGCAGTGACCATTGTGAACACTGTTGTAAAATATTAACAAGGGTTTGCATCAAAGGATGATGTAAGTTTCAGCTTGGGAACAGTGTGGTTTTATCATACGAAGTCACCTGACTTAGCACGTTGTACTTTACAGCCTCAATTTTGGTCCCACCATTAACAACGGAAGTTTGATAATTGTTAGTAATTAATCTTAGATCGGCTTATTACCGAAATGAAAAATAATATGGAAAATTCTAAAATCTGAGATGTTCAGAGATTTTAATTTCCAACAAGTTTAGAGCATTTTGCATGGATGTATTGTCTCCACGTGTATCCTATTATTTGCTCATTTTCCTTCGGCGAAAATATAAAAATAAAATATATTTTTTAATTATTTTTACGCAGATATTAAAGAATGCAGTTTCCTGTTTGTGACTGTTAGAGCCTTTGGTTATTGAGCGTGTTTCTGTTTCTTACCACTTGCAAACTTTTCCAGATTTCAGTTTACGATAACTTGTGCAGTAGTGATTTGGATTCCATATTTTATGTGAGATAGAGAGAGAGAGGGGGGGGGGGAGGGGAACTTTACTAAGAAGAGTTAATGATCTAAAATTATTCATCTTTATTTTCTGTATTATGCAATAGGAAAACGAACAGAAAAGAAAAAGTTGAACATTAATTTCATCTGATGCGCAAGTTTGTCAAATCAATGGCAAAGAAAACAAACCCGCAGAAGCGTTGCTGTTGTACTTTTAGGTTAACAGTTAGCACATGAAATTAACACATCAATATCAAAGAAAACACGCAGTGCTGATGGCTTCTATTGTGCTAGGTTACTTGCACGTGTCAACTACATGTATATAGGATGACCTTTTGCGACCATTTGTGATTTTTTTTTTAAAAAAACCCGCTACTTTGGTAATTAATGCAGAATAGTACAGTTTAAAATAAAATAACGATGTGAAATCTTAATAATGCTTTATTTAAGCGATTGGATGTCAGAAAAAATTGTACAATACGTGAATGAGTACTCATGCATGGAGTAACCATCGGAACTTGTGCGATTTTGTTTCACTTCAGTCAGGTATGACTGCAGCTTTGTTATTAATTTGTTTGATGTTTATCGTTCTTTTCATTGTAGGTAGTACAATATCACTGACTTTCATATGATCATTACAATTTTGTATTGCGTTTACTGAAAAAGAAATAGGGATATGAATGCATGTTTAGATTCCGATAACATAGTATTGAAGAAAAAGAAATTAGATTCATTACATGCAAAATGTAGTATTAATACAGTTTACGAGGAATTGTCATTACGTTATCATCATCTTAAATATGATTTGGCACTATGTATCATACATTATCTTCGTTAGAGCAAGGAAATATTTATAATTAACTGAATTACTACGTTTTTTTTCAGTATAAAAAAGTTAGCAAATTGCTCCCCAGAGGGATAACGATGTAGAAAAATCGGTGCCCCCCCCCCCCGTCTCTCTCTCAACCTCTGCTTGCATGGGTAATAAACAGTAAACCACGCCCATATTATCAAGACCACGTCCACTCCGTGGTGGTGATCGGATGCGACTCCACGAGAAAGCATTGTGTGCAGGGCTATTCTCCGCGAGAACTCCGTCAGGACGAGTGGAGTGATGGTGGAGGGGTTTTTCTTAATCCTCTCCACTCACTCTCCACCCCCACCGCGATGCGCGGAATTCCGAAAAATCACGTGAGCTGTACTGTATATCGACACTATTAATTGTCCAGGGAAGTTCAGATTGGTATTTGTACAATTTTACATGCCATGTGCTTTCAGCTTTGAAGCTGGGTTTTCCCTGGGTTCATAAATGAAGGGACTCCTCAGCCCTTCAAAATGAGAGTTCTGGACCCATAATATGAGTTACTCTACTGGAACACATAGCAAGAAATTTGTATGACCTGCATGTGATAATAGAAGGGGCATATTGCTTTGCTGCTGTCTGTCAATATGCCCATGAGTACATGTATGTACATCCATTCTGAAACCATTTTAGTGCAATAGAACAAAAAATATTGGACTTGGAGCCATGACATTTTACACATTTTATCATGGACATGACTAGATGACCTAATTAGGTTTTCAAGCCACTACAGCAATTTGTAAATTTTTTTAAACACATTTTGGAACCTTTTGGACTTTTCTTTTAAACAAAATCTTGTTTGCACAATTTAGCAAAAATCGTGCGAGGTAGATAATGAAATTTGTTATGTATGTTTGTATACATAAATAGATGATGTGATTGGATTCTTATACCATTAAAGCAGTTTTCAAATATTTCTCTAGTTTTTAATATTTTTGTACTTTTTTGATCTGCACTGGGTCATACATGTTTTGCAAACACAAATCTAGTTAAATGTGGCAGTATTACTATGTAGCAAATTTGATATTCAGGTATTCATTGTTTACAGTACTCTTCTAATAAGACCTGGGGCCCACCTTGTGAATTTTTTTTTGAAAAGCGATGGTGGTCTTGGTAAAAGCTTTAATGTTTGAAAATTTTATTAGATTTGTAAAGGTGTTTGATTGGAATATTATCATACAAATAGGCTTGTTATTTGTAAATTATATGATATGTGGCGCCATCTCTAAATTGAAAAATTGCCACAATATGATATTATCAAAATTTTAATGGGTCTGATGCATATGTCAGAAATTGGAAATAAATGTTTATGATTTATTTATTTGTTAATATCATTAAAACAGAAACACTGAAAGTGCCAATTTGTGCATTTTATGACCAGACTTTGGCAATGTATGGCTTATATGCAATAGTAAAACTGCCATTAACATTCTCTACTCCTAAAATACCAGACGGTTAAATCATAAATCACTGACAAATCAAACAACAGAATTTCAGATTCAAGTTGAGTTTGATTCTTGTGCAAGTTCATGTCATATGTGGGCACATTTAAGTCAGGGGAGATAATTTACATGATCTTTACAGGATGTGCAAAGAAGTATATTAGTGTGATAAAAAGGTAGACTGTTTATTGCTCATAGAAGTTCATATTGATACATGGCAGCAGTGGCATACAGTTATTTAATGATAATCCTTTGGCAATAGTTACTGCCACTGATAGGCAAACTGATTTTCTCTTCACTAAAGATTTATATTGATTTGAAGAAACTTTTATTTCTGATGCAAAGGTAGATTTTGTGAAATGTTCTCAATTTATTTTATTGAGCTGTACTTTTCTGGGTCTTTAGTACATACTCATGCACAATGATACTTAGTAAAAATTGTACATTTTCCTTATTAAAATTAGTGCAGCATCTTAAATAATTCCTCAGTTCATTTTTAGTTGGCAAATCATTTGTATAGATAGTCAACATTGTGATATTTTTTAGTCAAAATGAGGGAGAAAAACAAGGAGAAAAAGAGGATATATATTTTGTAATGTTTCTTCAGTACTGGATTGAATATATTTCATATTATCATCTGATAATGAAAATGCAGATAATAAAAATGAAGACAGAGCAATTGTGTAGATATTACCTTGCATAATCTGATGCAGTTGTGGATTTAAGTGCTACATTATTATTGCTTAATTTATTGTTCAGTTTTGATGCTTTTTGTTCTAGTGTTTACATTCAGATAGAATCTAAATTGGATAAAAACTGTTTCATTTTACTTTCAGCATTTTTTAAATGCATTTCATATTGTTTCAGCTGAGCTAAAAGAGTGGACTCTTGTTGCAATGGGAACAGCTACCCATCCACAGATGCATGATATCACACCGCCTGCCAACTCTGATCATCCATTCACATGTTCTGGCATCACCTCTCATGGTGTCTGCATTGGTCTGTATCTACTTGTCACAGTAGTCATCTTTCTTTGCTAGGCACTGTTTTCAGTCAAAGCAACCTCAGCCTTTTTTGTAAAGAAAGAAAAAAAAAACTTGGATGTTTAGGGCAGATTTTATTTCCCCATTTGGGGGGAAAACAAAAAATTAACAGCACAAAATTCTTGCACAGCAAAGTAGTACAAAGCCTGCCTATATTCTGTTTTCTGAATGTATATCAACTGATCAACAGATCGATTAAACATATTCAAGCTAAGTAATATTATGTTAACTGAAAGTAGCTTTTGAATATTTTTTTTTTTTACAATTTATTAATACAGTAGTTTTTATGTACACAGTGACACAGTATTTTGCGACATGATGAGTTCCATTCTGATTAATGAAATTTAAAATGGCTGCCTCAGCCACACATCCAACATTTTTTTTACAGAAAAGACCGAGGATGCTTTGATTGATACTGTTTTTTTTTATCTCATATGCATCAGCAGATAGTGAGACATAGATAATATTTGTACATGAGTAACAATTGCTATTATAGAGAATTCTAACATGAACCTGCTTCATCTCCCTGTACAATACGTGAAGAAAAATATGTATTTTTCTTGCATAGTGGATACCTCTGTTGGAGGCACGTGTCACCAATAGTAACATTCAGTGTAATGTAACACAGCGATGTCATTATATGAGTGTATAGCTAATGATTGAATGAAGCACTCGCGTGCATTAGTACAAAGTCAACAGAGTGCTGTTGGTCTAAACGGGCAGAATTTCGTTTATTTTTCAGGTTAGATTCAAAATAAAGACTTGAAAAGAGGTATCTTTTTCAATACATAACTACATGCTTTCATAGAGTCAAGTTAGAGCTTATCAGGCTATAGGGCCAAGTGAACTTATGGCATGGTTCTTCGTCCATTATATGTTATCTGTTGTATCTTGTCTGTTGTCTGTTCACAATTGTTTTGTACAACTAATTCTCAAAATTCGCATGACTAATTGGCACGTTGTTTTACATAAAGCATTCTGGCATTGGGGCTTTTCAGATTTGTTCCATGGATGTCTGCCCATCATTCAATATGGTTGCTGTTAACATCCTAACATGAAGGTCTTTCAAAATTTTGTTCAAAAGATGCTAGTCCACCTTTACTAAAAATAGAAAAACCTTTAAACAAATTCTCATGAACTGCTCAACAGAATTTGACCAAATTTGATAGAAAGCACTCTTACCTACAGGGCTTTCAAAACTTATACAGGTAATTCTAATCCACCATCTAATAGAGCCACTATTCCAAACAACAGAAAAACATTTAAATGATTTCTCAAAAACTGCTTAACAGATTTTACCAAATTTGACAGAAAGCATCTTGGAGTAGAGAGCTATTAATTTTGTTCAAATGATGCCAATCCACCATCAAGTATGGCCACCAATAGTATGAATAGAAAAGCCTTTAAAAGACTTATGCTAAAAAGACTGCTAAACAGGATTTGACCAAATTGTACAGAAGGCATCCTGGCTTAGAGGGCTTTCAATTTTATACAAATTATGCCATTTGCCATCAAATATGGCCACTGTTACTATAAATAGAAAAACCTTAAAACAACCTCTTCCCAAAAACTAATCAACAGAATTTGACCAAATTCTACAGAAAGAATCCTGGCATAAAGACCTTTCAGATTTGTGCAAATAGTGCTGATCCACCCTCAAATATGGCTGCCTTTACTAGAAATAGAAAAAAAGCTTTAACTGACTTCTCAGAAACTGCTCAGCAGAATTTCACCAATTCACAATCAGATATGACCATCGTAACTAAAAATGAAAACACCACTGAACAGAATTTTGCTAAATTTTACATCCTGGCCTGAATGGCTTTTAAGTTTATACAAATGATGCCAATCTACCATCAAATATGAGTGCTGTTACTAAAAATAGAAACAACTTTAATAAATTTTTCAAAGAAAAAACTGGCATACGAGAATTTTACACAATTTGACAGAAAGTGTTTTTGCCTGAAGGCCTTTCAGATTTATACAAATGATGCATATCCACCATCAAATATGGCCACAGCTACTTAGAAGAGAAAAATGTTTGCACAACTTTATATAATAAAAGAGACTGGACAAATTATGCTGATGTACCATAAAATATGGATGAAAATATAAAAACTAGACAAGCCTTGAAACAGTTGTTTTCATAACGTATGCACAATTTTACAGAAAGTGTCCTAGCTTCAAGGCCTTTCAGATTTATAAAAATGATGCAGATCCACCATCAAATATGGCTACAGTTACTAAAAATCAAAAAACA
Organism: Margaritifera margaritifera; assembly: GCA_029931535.1. Classification (NCBI taxonomy): domain Eukaryota; kingdom Metazoa; phylum Mollusca; class Bivalvia; order Unionida; family Margaritiferidae; genus Margaritifera; species Margaritifera margaritifera. The sequence continues at coordinate 891,859 of JAQPZY010001646.1, forward strand.
TTTGCACAACTTTATATAAAAAAAGACACTGGACAAATTATGCTGATGTGCCATAAAATGTAGATGAAGATACAAAAACTAGACAAACTTTAAAACAGTTGTTTTCAGAACATGTGCAATCAACAGCACTGAAAGAAATTTCTAAAGAAAGCATCCTGCTGACCCAGATTTCTTGGCCAAATGTTCTTGCATTTGGCTATTAGGTAGATGTCAGCCACATGAGCGATCTCAGGACCACTTGGTTTTTTTGTTTACCTAATCGCCTCACACTGCAATCATGGGTGATTATGAAAAATTGCTACTTTGAAAATGGGTATTTATCTGTTGAAATAGATACCTTTTTTCAAGTCATTATTTCAGAACCAGACAACTAATGGTGTAGTATTGTTCTTTATTCTCCATTTATGCATTATGAGGGAACATGTGAATTTGTATATATTTGTCTATTTAAGATATGTAAATCAGATTTAATCTTATTTCAGTTTTGAGATCTTGATATTTTTCAATATTTTTATGTCTGAAAGAGAGAATTCTGCCCATTTGACACTCTGCTTTTCATACTAGTTTTGATCGTTCACTGTGCAAACATGGGGTATTAGACAATTTGCGATCCAGGCCTTTCATTCACGAACTCCTCAACTTAAGTGCATGGTAGTGATATTTTCAGATGTCTGTTAAATATGTACAGTTTATTTTGTTACAATGAAAGAAATAAAGACTTATGACAAGGGTTATTTTTAGTTTGAGTTCACACTTAAGTTGAGGGAGTTTCATGAATAAGAGACCAGAACTGATGTACATTTTCAATGTACTATCATCTGCAAAATTTCATGTGTATCATTGTATTGTGAACAAGATTTTGTGATTTTTTTCTGAAAAGATGGAGTAAAAGTGGTATAATTCATTCATCAGGAGATTTTAAAAAATCAGATTTTATTTTATTATATTATTTATTCAAAAATATCAGTATATATATAATTTATTTTACCTATTCGTAAGGCCAAGTCAGCTTATGATGTGGTCCTGTTTCTCATCCACCAGCATTTGCTATTTTCAACTTCTTATCAAAAATCACTGAACAGAATTTAATCATATTTGAATGGAATCATTCTGGCATAAAGACCTTTTAACTTCTTACAAATGATGCTGATCCATCATCAAATATGGCAGCTGTAACTAGAAATATAAACTTTTAGATGAATTTTTCTTAAAAACTGCTCTTCAGAAAACAGTCTTTTGACAGGTATGAAGACCTTTAAAACTTGTTCAAGTTATGCTAATCAACAACCAAAGATGATTAGTGTCATATTCATAGAAAAACTTTCAAACAACTTCTTCGCAAATACCTCTCAAACAAAAATGCAAAAATATGACAGATCATTGTGGCCTGAAGGCTTTTTAATTTTATACAAATGATGCCCATCAGGTATCAGACATGGCAACCTTTAGTAAAAATAGAAAAACCTTTGAACAAATGCTTAAAAATACCTGATCAACAGAATTTGACAAAATTAGGAAACAGCTTGACATGAAAGCCATTAAGGTTTGTACAAATGATGTCAATCAACAATCAGATATAGCCATCTTTATTAAAGACAGAAAACCTTTAAACAACAACGTCTCAAGAACAGCTTGACAGATTTTTACCAAATTTCCCAGAATCCATCCTGCTAGTCCTAATTACCGTATATACTCACATATAATCCAATACCAGATACAAACAATCGATACAAACTGCAAACTGTATGCAGTTTGTAAGGACTAATCAGTGGAACAAACAACATAGACCCTGATCTGCTGCAGCATTATGCTCCGGCAGATCAGGGTCTATGTTGTTTGCATTTGGACCTAGCTTATACGCGAGTATATATGGTACTTTGCCAACTGCTGTTGCTTTACATGACTGATGTCAATCATTGACCTCAGGTTCACTGTAGCTTCTTGTTTTTACAAGTTATTAGGACATCCTTGACAGAATCTTGGCATTATTCCTATGATGTAAATGTACAAAGGGTGAGTTTTTATGTTTGTGCTATTTTAATGCTATCTGAGGTTCTTTCTTTCCATAAGATTGATTTGGGTCTATGTTCTCTTCTTTTCTTAGGGAGATTGATTTCAGAATGGAGCACTGAACTTATGAAATCAAAAAGTTTAGATGAATTATTCAAATTTACATTCATATCTAAAGAATAACTCTGATAATAATGAATATGAAAATATTTTATAGACAGCTTATACCTGACAATTTTGTCAAATGAATCAGATTTCCAGCAATTTATATCATAATCAGATTTCTGTTAAATTGTAAAACTTCTCATTTAGCCGACTTATATTGTTCAATCATCAGATTTCTGTTAAATTTTAAAACTCTTAGCTGCTATAGATTGTTTAATCATCAGATTTCTGTTAAATTGTAAAATTTCTCATTTAGCTTCTTTAAGTTGTTTTGTCATCAGATTTCTGTTAAATTGCAAAACATCTCTTTAAGCAGTTCTATAGATTGTTCAGTCGACAGATTTCTGTTAAATTGTAAAACATCTCTTTTAGCAGTTCTATAGATTGTTCAATCAGAGTTATATTAAATTGTAGAACTTCTCTTTAGATTGTTCAGTCATCAGATTTCTGTTCCATAAAACCTCCTGTTATCCTACTAAATTTTGAACAGATATCTTTGGCACCCTTTTTGGCCATTACCTGATAGAGGTAAAGCCCTTGTTGAACTGAAATCAAAGACTTCTTGCACAAAAAACATAGCTTATTAGATTAAACTAAGACAAGCAGTGGGCATCATTGAACCCAATTTTCTTGTGTTCACTCTTTGTCATCACTTAAAGTTTTGTTTTGGTTCATTGAGAATATTTATTACCTAATGTTTTTAAAAACAAATTCTTTGATTCATTTCTGTTGACTTTGATCAATAGTTCTCTGTTTGCTTAAATTCATTTCCTTTTTATAAAAAAAAAATTAAATAAGGCAATGAAGTTCAATTTAGCATCTGTACAAATGTACACCTCTCCCTCAATAACTCGCAAGTGATGGTTCCATAAACAGAGGTGCCAGCCTCTATTGATGTGAAATGAGAATGCCACCTTTTCAAAATCAGAATCAAAACATAAAAATAGGAATACTTCGAATTTTTTTCACAAAATCTAAGCATTGAGTTTCTTACAGTCATCTTTCCCAAGACGTGACATGCTGAAGTCTGTCAAGAAAAGAATGTAAAAAGCATGGCATTATTAGCCCAGTGAATGCTTTGGGTATTCAGTTGGAATTTCTGTAGCTTTTTTTTTTGGTCTGGTTGCCTGTGGACAACCACTTCGACTTGATGCAGGGCTTCTGCAATAAATGAGAGTTCAGCTATATTTTAATGTCATGCAAATATGCACTGAATAGATTTTAGTATTTCACTTAACAAAACACTTAAAAATGTTTTCCATATAAGATCAAGACTTTGAAACACACATTGACTTTGAAACACAATGTAAACTTCGCCTTCTTGTATTAGGAAAGCGAAAACGACTTCGCCCTGTCATTTTTTTTATAGAGCTACACCGAGTGCCTGTAGTTTATGGGTTTTGAGGTGCTCCCTCAACCCAGCCAAGTAGTGTTAAGCCCCAGGCGAAATGGATTGCGCATTGCCTTATCATGTGTTCATATCAATTATGTCAACAAAACATACTTTTGCACATTCACAGACATGTGTTTTAATATCTGACTTACCAATTAACTCTTTGGTCCCGCATGACATTGCTGCCCAATTTCCGCAAGTTATCATTAGATGCTAAAACCTTAATAACTTGTGTTTCGAAACTAAATCATCTATATGTAAATAACAATTTGTGTTTTAAGAATAGAATCGGTGAAAGCACTTTCTAAATATACCGATTGAAGGTTTTAACTGACGTGCTTCCAATATTTTCTTTATAAAATCAGTTTGAAACCGTAAGTGAACCTGCTAAGGGGTAATAATGGCAGACATCCCTGTGTCTTGGAAGTATGGTTGTTTCTCATATTCTCGTGGGTTCCATAATGTTGGGGTAAATCATATTTCCGTAATAAATACAATGGTGCGACACTTTTCTGTTGTTTATCCCAGCAAAAACACAACAAGGAAATTATCGAAGAGTTTTAACACCAAATATGAAAGAAATATTTTGTTTTGTGGTCAGATGGACAGAAAAAATGAAAGGATAGAAAAAACAATTAAAATTAAATCAACCTGTATACCCTCCTTCACCAATACACCTCAACCAAACACAAAAACAGTAAATAATTTTCCCAGTTAACAGAAAATCGTCATCTGCTTGTCAATGAATGCTACTGACATATCAGAAACACTTGACAGCGAAAGTACAGTAGAAATTAAGGACCATAACTCTATTGAATCCTGCACACTTCTTTAAAGCACTAAAACTATGTTACTTTAATTCTCTTTTGCTTTTATTTTATAAAAAAAAAAAGTAATATTTCATTTTTATCGCATAGTGCATATGTTTTCAAATCTGATAAAAATGAAAATATTGCATAATTATGAAATTTGTCTATTATTTGAGCATCAAACTAACAAGGGTAAAATTTTGTAACAGTATGATCAGAATTGACTTTACAAACATGAAACATTCAGCATTCGAAGTTATACTGAACTTACCCCCCTCCATACACCAACCACCCTAGCAAATAATATATCATGTCAATGACTTGAGTATTGTGGATATTTTTTTTGACCTTTCATTCGTATTATTACCCATCTGAGCCACCCTTAGGTACAAATACTCATTTACCGCGACATTATGGTAACCTCCCTTTAAAAATGATGGCTGTCACCTGGCATGTTGATGAGCGGAAAATGAACTCTAATCTTTTATGGCACTAAGAATATATTTGTGCCAAATTGGAAAAATGTTAAAGAATAAAACAACAGAATTATAGTCAGGTGGGTCTTTTTTAATAATTTATAACAGTTCAATTCGTTAGTAACGTGAGATTATGGAACGCCGGTATACATCTTCATTAGACTGTCTGTTTTCGTAATGCATTAGGCACAAACATTAAGGAAATTATACAATTCGTAGAAAGCAAAGTGTAACTATTATGTGATAAAAGATTTAGCCTAGAAATAAAAATTTGTTGGTCAGTCACGTATTGGACAATTCTGTGTTATCGAATTGATAAGCACTGTAACTTAAGTCAAGGTTGTTAGCTTACATCACACATTTGTATGCAAATACGAGAAAAAGTAGCAAAGAAAAAAATATCCGACCAGTACACGACTTTATTACGAGTACATAGACAAATATTAAAAGCATACATTTTCAATCCTATATAGGGATTGTTGCAACGAAGCTAGAAAGTGAGTGCACATATTAAGAAAATCCCTCTTTCTAAAAATAGATGCATCTACTTTAAAAAAAAAAAAAAATGACAGTCAAAAGATTCACATTTAATTTAGAATCAACTCCCTCAAAATGCAGTTGTAAAGATGAGATTACTCATCAGTGACCACTGTGGTTTGAATGAATGAACACTATGATGTTGAAGACACATGTACATGTGCTCTCATGTGCGTGTTAAAGCCTAATATAGGTGTTGTTTCAAACAAATTTCGTAATGTTTTTGACTGCCATTTTCTAGTGAAGTAACTAACAAAAAATTAAATTTGTTCTTCAAGTGGCAGTTGCATAAGTATTTTTGCCTATTTGTAATTAAATAACTGTAATCTAGGTACTCCTGTCAGTTAAAATTAATTACAATGTGTTTCTGCTATGCTTTTTTGAAGTCATATGGCCAAAATACATTGCATATTTATCTCCATCTAAACATATGCACTTTTAAGTATGAATACACTATATATAGGTATGATACATTCATACACTTACAAAATGTGTTTATAATATACATACAACATAGAGAATTTTCTGCTTGAAGATAAAATATTGCTTAAAACTAATGTTAAATCCAAATATGCATAATGAGAAATACAGGACACAGTTCAAATAAGAGAACCATAGCACACACACACACACATATATATATATATATATATATATATATATATATATATATATATATATATATATATATATATATTGCATTTCTTGCATCACTGCCACTTCTCCCTGTTCTGCTCTGACTTCTCCCTATTCTGTCCAAAAGGAGAAGTCACTTCTCCCTAAAATTCAAGTCTAGCTTGACCCATGTAACAAGAGGTGACATTTGATTGATAAGATGTTGGCAGTGCACAGCAGACATGGACTTTCATTGCATAATCCACTATATTCCCCCAAATGTTAGTAGACCACGTTGAAAGACCAGACATAAATTTACACTCATTAGCTGTGTACCTATTTGGTATGAAGTTATCCTATGCAGTGATTAAACATAAATTTATATTACTGAAATATAAAATTTTTAAAAAAATGCATACCATGTATATGTGTCACGGGGGTTCATTACAAATGAAACTAAGACTATTGGTATATGGATATAGCAATTGGGGATCCAAAGACAGTGTTAAACTGTTAATGTCATTGCCCCCCCCCCCCTCCGTATATTCATTTACCGATAGTCTTGATATGTTTTATAATGAGATCCTGTGTATGAGTAGTTAATTTCTTTAATTGTGATGTATGTTTTCATAGTGTAAATGTTTGAATAGTTCTGTTCATTTTCTGTGATATTTAAGTTTTTGTAAGTTATTCATCCATAAATGTTTTCATTCTAACTTCACGATCACTTTCTTTTTAAAAGGAAATTTGTTTTGTCAAGGTATAATCCTCATATACCATTTTCATTTCAACATCTTTCTTGAACTTTGTGATTGGTAGGTATTCAGTTGCTTTGGTGATACATGGTTTGTGATTGGTAGGTATTCAGTTGCTTTGGTGATACAAGCACTTAGTATGCTTTCACAAAAGAATTACAAGTATTCAGTTGCTTTGGTGATACAAGCACTTCTATGGTTTCACAAAAGAATTACAATCAAACATTACAAGCGTTTCAGTTTTTCAAATATACTGCTGTTCAAGTTGCAGTTTACCTGCATCAAATTTTATATGACTGGAAAATTGGAATCTGACATGTGATTGTAATTCTGTAATTTGAAGTCAAAAATAGGAATGATTCCATCAAAATCAGATAGGTTGGCATCTCTGCATAAACATTGACCTCAACATAGTATGGGGCATGAGATAGGGAGGGAGACTCCAATTTTGGCTAACAGTTGGGGTAAAGGGGGGATAGTCTCTATTTTCCTACACAAAGTCATTTAATGGAGTTAAATATTGATGAATATTACATGTAGATCTTAAAAAGCCAATTAAGGACAATAAACTGATGACTGACTTTTAATACAGATCAAGTTTACATAAAATACTTTCAAAGTCATGTATCAGTAAAGTTGGAGTTGCTTCCTTTTTTAAGGTCAGAACACATGTATCCATGTAAGCTAACACAAATGAACTAAAACTTCATCGCTAGAACTACATAAACTGCTGGAGCTGAATTCATCAGTACGTTTGCACTGGTTAATTTCTTAATATAGCTATTTTAAATGTCCGCATACACTTTTTCATCGATAACACTTGGCAATGACTGAGGGAAACTCCATATTGATTTTACTAGTAAGCAATATTGGCTCACAGCACTCACACTGTCCTGGAACACTACACCCAGTTTGGAGAGAAAGATTGACTGAAGAAATGAGAAAGGACAAAGATGCATTTTGAGTTGTTTTCGAACATTATCACAGCAAATACTAACAATTATAATTGACTAGAGACAATTAATCTTGCTATTAGCTTGTGTCATCATATCAAAAAACCACTAAGTCTAAAGCAAAATAATGACATCCAATATGGCCACCTTGGCAGTCATTTTGAAAATCTTGTTATTGCTACTCCTTCTAAATGGAAAATCATACATAGGGTTGTCACCAGAAGACTAATTATAATATCTGGTTGGTCCCTAATGTAAATGGTGTTGATCTGACCTCAGATATGGCTGCCATGGTGGCCATCTTTGAAATCCTGTCGCTACTCCTAAATGGAAAGTCATATCGACATTTGGTTTTCACCAGAAGACTTCTTATGGTGTCTAGTTGGTCCTGAATGAACATAATGCCAATTTGATATCCAATATCTCCACCATGGTGGTCATCTTGAAAATCTTTTTATAGCCACTCCTTCAGAATTGATGGTCGTATCAACATGGTTTTCACCAAAAGACTATGATATCTAGTTGGTCCACAATGAAAATGGTGCCCTGCAGACTTTCAACATGGCTGCCACAATGAACATGTTGATAATTACGTCACTAATTCTCCTGAATGGATGGCATACCTGCCAGAACACAATGTCTCATGTGCAATAAATGATTTTTGAATATCAACTCCCCCAACACAGTTATGTTTAGAAAAATACGATTTTCAGTCATCTTAGTTATATAAAAAAAAGAGAACTTTCTTGACACCACAATATATGCCTCCAATCCTCTATAAGCAGTAAACAGTAGTGCTTAATTTTCATGGAAACTGTCACCTTGTTGCAGTTCATACAGTTGATTGTCATAGAGGTGATTATAATGTTAGTCTCAGTCAGAGATAAACAACCACCCTTGCACAGATTACTTAATTGCTGACAATGGCTAGGGTGATGTTGTATTATGAATCCTTTGTGGGAGAATCCATGTGGCTAATTTGCATAGGTAGTATACTAAGTGGAACAATCCAATTCATTTGAAGTTAGGTAAATCAAAGAATTGCATGCTGAAGAAGCAAAAGTTAGTACTCCTTGTTGCCTTGAATGATAATGTTTAAGCCATCTTTATTAAAGATTATTGGGTTGTTTGTGATCAGCAGCAATGGTTCTTTGAAGTCAGATTTTACTCCATGTATTATTTCAGTTGTTGTGTCAGTGTAAACATTTACATGCTGATATGTTCATATATTTGTTTTTTATTACCCATTAATATAAAAAAATAATTGGAAATTTTGACGAGTCAATGTATGTGAATATTGGATGATCAGTATGATTGGCTTTTTGCAAAACAGTCCATATTTGTCATTGCCCATTTCTTTTGTTTTTGTGACCAACTTTCTAAAAATTGTGATCCGTAGATCTTGTCGCATTATCAGCAGGTCTGCAAGTTATCAGTACAGATTAACAAGGTAGTGGTATAGTTTTTTCCCTTGTCATGCTATTTACAATAACATCTCTCCCCAATATAGAAATATTTCAAGTGCCTTTCAAACCACATTATCAAAATGGGTTCATTTAGTGCTTGGTTTTGTTAGTACATCTAAAAAGAAGTTCTAAAAATATGGCAAATATATGAGTAATAAAAAAGATAAGAAAGTAGTGTATATTGCTTCCTAAAAGTTTATCTATATTAGAAAATAGAAACAAGAAAGCATATTCCATAAGTAAAGTGGGTGCACAATTTGATCTCACAACTCACAAAGTTTACTGGCAATGAAGAGTCTGTTTATTGGAAAGGGGTGGGGGCATTCATCTAATCAGCAACAATTATTGGCATTCAGTCTCATGAATTCATAATATTGATATTCCTGCTGCTGCATATCATAGTTGAGAAACCAAGATGTTTCATTGTGAGATGGTGAATAACATGGATATAACATCATGTCTAGCTATAATCCAATGACATTCCACACCTATATTTAATGATGCATGTTAGTGTAGTCTCTGTTCTGCCATTATATTGTGCATCTACATTTCCTTCTTAGATTTGCCATATTAATAAGCCTCCATTTCTATTTCAGAATGCAGACCAGGATTCTTTAAACTTAATGACGGCTGTGTGGCCAACTGTCCTGAGCATTATTATGGTACAATGGAAATGGTGCGAGTCCGTTCCACAGGAAACACAACGGACAACTCACAGCCAAAGTATCAAAGACATGGCATATGCCATGCATGTAATGAAGCATGTAGGACTTGCAAAGGACCACATGTTTCCGACTGTTATCAGTGCCGTGATGGTTATGAAAATCGGGATGGTATATGTCAGAAGAAATTACTGCTGAATTTTCTTGACCCGGATATGTTGGGATTCTTCATCTGGGTGATTGTTCTATGCATAGCCGCAATCATTCTTTTCGGAATTATTTTTGGTATTCTGCAAGCAAGGGACCATCATCTGCTGTGCTGGAAAGAAAAACGGCACAAAGCTGACCCTAAGGGGCAATATAATGGAATCACTCTTACACAGGAAGAGCTAGAGAGTGACTTGGAGCATGCTGATATTATACGCAATAGAAACTTTCAACATGCAAATTTGCCAGATATATGTAATCAAAATAATCGTGAGCAATTGAGGCATTTAAACACACTTAATCTTAATACCATTTCAACTAGTAGACATTAGTAGTATTTAGTACTTTATTTGTATATGTGTATTATCATAGTTACCTTTTCCATAACAAATAATGCTGTCGATATGGTTTCATAATTTATACAAGTATTGGAATTCTTTTAAAATAGGGGCTCATAAACTAAACCTGAACCCAACTGAATATAACATATATAGATACAGCTCTGCTGTTGCATAGTTGTCAAATCCCCAAGCTCCACTTTTCTCTCAGTCAATTGTTTATTTGAATTCCCAGCATGTCGTCCACTATGCAATGACACCTCTTGTGCTGAGCTTATCTGACCAAGAGGATGTGTGCTGCTTTAGTGGTTAAACACTTGGCCAGTTTGCACTATGGAACAAGTAATTTCTGTGTTTAACAACATTCAAATTATTTGAAGTTTTCATTATCAGCCAAAAATAAATCTCTTGTAAAGTAGTGACATTCTCAAAAGAAAAACATTGGTTTTACAGAACAAGCTAATGAGTAGACATGGTTATCTCTGTTTGAGTGATTTGTAAATTATCCAGCAAAATAATGTCTACACTGATTGTTATGCTTTTGAAACAATCAGTGGAGACCCTATTCCGTTTCTTAAGGACTTTACATACAGATAATTAATTTATAATAAGCAATTCACATATAGCTCCTCTTTTCAAGGTTGGAGGAATTGCATAGATTTACAACTGTTTGAAGAAAAAAAATATATATGAACATGTTTATTAACTTCTACAATACTTCCTCTCCATACAGGTATTATAAATAGGATTTGTTATCATAAAAATGAAAATTTAAACTGTTATTAAAATCCCTTTTTTTTATGTCACTCTTCATTATCAATCGAGCTAAACCCTTACCTATGGTTTACATCTTTTATTTTTGTCTTGCACTTTGGATTTTGGTTTGAAATCAGATTGTTCATTTACCCTAGGTCTTGAAATTCATTGTTCATAGCAGCCATGAAATCCACTAAGACTTGACTCCACCAATAAAAGTAAATTCACAGTATATGTCAAAAAGTTTAGTATTTAGCAGAAAGGGGGGTGGGTGGGCGTAAATCCTTCCAACAAGAATTCATACTTCCATCCTTCTAATCAACAGCATGAAATCAGGTTGACAGCATGTATTTGGAGGACTGGGGGCTTTTAATTGTTGCATTGTAACAATCAACATTAAATATCTACAAACATGAACAAATATTATCAGCATTATGAACAATTTCATCACTTCAAGGGGGAAGAACTCTTTCAGGTTGTCATCAAGCATCACAGGAGGTAATTGTCTTTACATGCTCACCAGAAGTATTAAGAAGTTTTGAATTTATCTTTATCAGTGATTTATGAATAAAAAGAAAATTCAGGGAAATTATAACATGATAACTTGATAAATTACCTTTAATTCAAAATAGAGATTTTAAATCATTCACTGACAGAAAAGAACTACTATTAATTATCTTTGATAATTCTCTTTAAGTTACTATTTTTTCCTCTTTAACAAGTGACATTTATAGATATTATAAGTCCTTGAATTCACATTTAGCAACAAGTACTGTAACAGAAAAAAATGTACACTATTATTGGCTACCTTTTAATAAAAAAGTGAGGGACATAACATCTGTGCTTCCATCCATTCATCTGTCCATCACACTTTCCGTCCACTCAATAACTTTAAAGCCATTTGTGATTTAGGGATGAAACTTGGTATACTTGTACACCATCACTAGAAGATGCGTTGAATACCACATTTAAGGTATGATCTTCAAGGTCAAGGTCATGGCTCGGTATTTGACATTTTCCATCAATTTCTCTTCTGCTCTACAACTTTAAAGCTGTTTAAAATTAATGGATGAAATTAAAGTGTGTTGTATACCACATTGAAGGTTCTGTCTTCAAGGTCATTGCCAGTATTTTCTGTTTTCCATCACACTTTCCATTATACTCTATAACTTTAAAACCCTTTTAGATTAAGGAATGAAACGTGGCATACTTATACATCATCACTAGAAGGCATGTCACATATCATATTGGAGTGGCTATATTCAAGATCAAGGTCACAGCTCAGTATTTGATGTTTTCCATCATATTTTCTCTTCTGCTCTTAGCTTCAAAGCTGTATGAGATGAAACTTGGTGTACCTGTACATCACTACATGTACAAACCCTTGCACCATATACCAGTAGTCGGTAGTATAGTTGGCCAGGATATCAGGCTAAAGTTCCATTCCACAGTTTTGTATTTTGCACAGGGTTACATTTTTTTAAGAAAAAGCAAGTCCTGACATTTGATGTTATTTAATGAATAATCTGGGAATGCTTATGCTGACATGAATCATTTTCATTTAAGCATTCAGTATGTACCAGATGCCACAGGTGTTATGCTCAGTATAATTAACACAGGGTTTGAATGCGAAACTATGCACTCGGGAGTGAATGCCCAGTTTTTGAAAGCAAAAATTTGCACCAAATTTTTTAGACAAAATTAAAAAAGTGTAGCTGATCAGATTTTTTTCAGATTTCATTTAGAGAAAGGCAACTTAAGGCACTTACATTTCTATAGAAGTGTAGATGTAGAACAATTTGTTGGAACAGGGACAGGGTATAAATACAGAATTTCAGCCATTTTTGCTAGTTCACAAGCTGGATTAATTTTTTTTTTTACTTAAAATACAATAAAATCACCAGCTACACTGATAGAGAATTTTTTGGGATCATATGAGATGAAAAAGTCTCAGTTTTTGGTAGTTTTCACCACAAGGATTAAATCTCAAGCAGACATATGTGCCAGAAATAGAAATTGTTTGAAAATAAGAGATTGTAACCCAAGGTAAGAATAGACTTGCTCCCTGTCATTATGAGCAAAGAGTGAGAACTGTTACACAGATGTGTTTTTCATAGACTTCAGAGAAAGAAACATGACAGGAAACCAGTCTAAGCCAAGAATTTCCATGTTTGGAACACTTAAGTTGGTATTCCTTATCAACATAAAAAGCAGAGTGCTGTGCTGACTTGCTTCACCATTTAACTGAATGGGGTGATTGTCAGGTACACTGATGCAAGGAAAGTCATATTATTGTTTGCAAGTGATTGAAATGCCATAATTGGACCAATCATTCCAAAATATGTTGGTGAATCAAAACATTTTGGTTAATTAAGACAGTACAGTAATGTGTCAAATCAAAATTGCTTTCTTTAGTACTGGGCTACCTGAGTGGACACTTGATTGTTACTACTGTATATACTCGCGTAAAACCGGGTCCAAATGCAAACAACATAGACCCTGATCTGCCGTTGCATAATGCGCTGGCAGATCAGGGTCTGTGTTGTTTGTTCTACTGGTTAGTCTTTACAAACTGTATAGACCCAGATCTGCCTGCACATTATGCGATGGCAGATCTGGGTCTATGCAGTTGGTATGGGCTTATACACGAGTATATACAGTATGTTAAGAAAACTGGAATTACAGTCCTTACAGACATGTAATAGTCCTTGAAAAGTTCTTAATAAGTCATTGAATTTTATATTGCTTTGGCTCTAATAATCATAAGAAGGGCTTTAAATCAATATTGATTTGAAATGCCGACATTATCTATTTGAAATGTCTACATTATCTGTTTGAAATGCCTGTGTTATCTATTTGAAATGCCTACATTATCTTTTTGAAATGCCTATGTTATCTATTTGAAATGCCTACATTATCTATTTGAAATGCCTATGTTATCTATTTGAAATGCCTATGTTATCTATTTGAAATGCCTACATTATCTATTTGAAAAGCTAAGCACATTGGATAAAATGTAAAAAATCTTGCATACAATGGTAGAGTTCTATCTCCTTGAAGTGACTGTGTTCAGTATAAACTATATTATGTACACTTGTATACTGTATGTATATATTGAATTTGCTGGTTGAATGGCATTGTTGGGATAAAAATAAACCACATACATACAGAGCTTTACTCAAAATCTGTGGAACATGCTCAAATAACGTTATTGTCTTACAGGCATATGTAATGTGTATATATATGATACCTGTTGCATATGTAATGTGTATATATATGATACCTGTTGCATATGTAATGTGTATATATATGATACCTGTTCCATATGTAATGTGTATATATATGAAACCTGTTGCATATGTAATGTGTATATATATATATATGATACCTGTTGCATATGTAATGTGTATATATATGATACCTGTTGAGTACATGTGAAGTTGTGCATATATTGTATATAGTTGGTATATGTGGAGTATCAGTTTTGGAGGTAGATATTATGCTATTTTCTGTGCATTATTATTGGTATTATGTAACAGTATGAAGACTAGAGCTTGCACAGTATTCTTAGATAGCCAGTGTTCAAGATTAGACATGCAGCCATGCCCATCTTTTCATGAAGTTTCCCAAGTTTGAGTACATACATTACCAAAGTCAGATTCCAAAGACAGTATTTGAAAATTTCAACTGAAATAGTGCAAGTAACCTATGGTTTGGAAGACTCCTTTCAGGCTTGGTCATTGCTTCAACCAATATGGTCTGTACATTTAGTTCTGTAAAATTGCATTGACTCAGCTGTAACATCTTGAGGAAAGTATATTTTTACCTTGAGAAGTTTTGTAAAAGTAAGACTGGCTAGTATACTCAAAATATTGAATTTGGAACACAGAATTGTAATGGTCTGCAGTTGCATTCTCAAGTTTGGTGTACTGCTATAGTCAGAGTCTGAAAAAATAGGTGTTTTAATGATCAATATCATACTGTAAAATAAAAAAATCTTAAAATTCATAAGTGCATGGTTTTGTTAATATTTCATAATTCTGAATTTTTTGTATATACATAACCTCTGGAAAATCAGTGGACCTTATCAAATGTTTGCAGAGCATCACAAGTAAAAATGTTTGGAAGACAAAATGACACCATTTTTGTTTACTGTATATACTCACTTATAGGTCAAGTCCAAATGCAATCAACATCAACCCTGATTTGCCATTGCATAATGTGCTGGCAGATCAGGGTCTATGTTGTTTGTTCTACTGATTACTCCTAACAAACTGCATAGACCCAGATCTGCTAGCACATTATGCAAAGGCAGATCTGGGTCTATCCAGCTTGCAGTTGGACTCTACTTATTACCGTCAATACTCGCGTATAAGCTAATACCAAATGCAAACTGCATAGACCCAGATCTGCCATCGCATAATATGCCGGCAGATCTGCGTCTATGCAGTTTGTAAGGACGAACCAGTAGATCAAACAACATAGACCCTGATCTGCTGGCACTTTATGTGACAGCAGGTCAGGGTCTATGTTGTTTGCATTTGGGTCTGGATTATATGCGAGTATATATGGTATAAGCGAGTATATACAGTATTCCAGTATGCACATAGTGGTAACTTTCCTTCTGATATCTTCAATTGTCTGGTTGATATTGCCTTGATACAAGTTAAAACAAACCTGTTTAAAAAGAAAACAAAAATTTGCAAACTGTAAATATAGGAATTTTACAGTGGAAGAAATTATGTTCATCAACCAAGGCACCTGAAACAGTGAGATCGACGTAAATGGCCGAATGGCCGCACACGTCATTAATCCAACGAACAAGCCTGAAACAGTGATCGGACACAGCCATTCAGGTCCAGAACTATATTTTCTGATAACATCAGCTATTATTATCAAAAATGCGTGTTAGTGTTGGCACATGTTTACTTCTATATATTTGTGTGTGTGCATATATATGTGGGGGGGGGGGGGAAATTGGAAACTTGATGAAATAGCATGATTAAACTTGTACAGTGGAAACAAATGGCTGATCTAGAATTCTACTTTTGATGTATCCAGTTAAATTTCACATTTTCTATGATAAGAGTTAATCCTACATCTACAAACAAAATTCCTCTGAAAATCACACCAACTCTGCACAAATCTTTAATCATCAGTAGACTTAAAACCCACAAAAATGCTTAATTTTAATGACAATGGCTACAAAAGAAAATTTTAATGGGTTTAACTTCAGTTTGTATTCATTATTTTGTCATTTCAAACCAAATATGTAAACATTCCTTCAGTAGCTGTTGCAAGTCAAATCCTGTGAAGACGGTGCTAAATATATAGACCCAGACCCTCTGCACTAATCCCTGGGTACTCGTCAGCCGATTCAGACACTGAATCATTTATACCTTTATTCAAATTTGGTGAGGAATGTTGTCTCTTTTTCTTAATCACTCTCACTCTGCATATGATAGATCCTTATTTTGGGGGGAAAATAAATTATAGTACTTTTGTCTTTTGGGTGATTAATAATATTATTTTAATAATAAAAACAAAAGTCAACCAATTAATTGTTTGTTAGGTTTTAATTTCTGATAACACCTGCATATCATAGGTGATACTAACAAAAACAGCAGTATTTTGTCTTTCAATTTTTTTCCCCATTATGCTTTCTGAATTTCCAGTAAGGTCCATCGACTCAATAAGGAGAAATTAGTAAATTTCCAAGGAAACAATTGCATTATTTCTCTTTTTTTGTTTTTAATGCCTGCCATGAGGCAGAGCGTATCATGTCCTGATATTGTCTGTCCATTTGTGTGTCCATCCATCTGTTCCCTATATCATTTCCACATAATACGTTGAGTTCTCCACAGTCTACTGTTACCAAACTTTGTAAGTAGCTTGCATTTGCAGCAAGGAAGAAATTTGTTGATTTGGAACTCAAAAGGTCAGAGGTCAAGATCACGGACTGAAGTAGGAAAACAGTTTTCTCACAATAACTTTACATGAATACCAGATACCTTGACCAAATTTCGCAAAAGACTTTCATTTGAGAAGAGAAAGAAGCCTATTTTTGGGGGCTCTAAAGGTCAATGGACCAGGTCACAGTGACTCAAAGAAAAAAATGGCTTCTGCATGAAATCTTGAGTTCTTTATCGCTTACTTTAACCAGATTTTGTGGAGAGCTTGCATTTGAGACAAGGAAGACACCTGTTAAATGCAGGGTTAAAAGGTAAAAGGTCAAGCTCAGGGGGACTCAAAGAAAGAAAATGCAATATAATAACTATAGTTCTATGCCACAAACCAAGACCAAACATTGGTGATGGCTTGCATTTGAAACAAGAAAGACGTTGATTTGGGGGTCAGTAGGTCAAGGTCACCAAGACTGAAACAAGAAATGTGGTTTCTGCAAAATAACTTGAGTTGTGTCTTTTACCTAGACCAAATTTTGTGGATGGCTTGCATTAGAGACAAGGAAAACGCCTATTGATTTCAGATTCAAACAAAGGTCCAGGTCACAATGATTCCAAGAGTATACCTTGTCCGAAGTTCATTAGTAGCTAACATTTTTGGCAACCTTTTTGGCTGGCTTGCATATGAGGCAAGGAAGAAACCTATTGATTTTGGAGTCAAGGGGTCATCGGTAAAGGTCACAGAAATGATGGCATAGTACATGAGTTAAGTGGGTACAACTCATTTAATACTTGATTATCAACCAATGAAAGAGTTTTTACATACTAGAAATATAGTAATAGTATTTATCAATGGTTTGTATATAATGCACTATATATGGTACTCTTGTGTACAATTTGGAAACAAAATTCCTATCCAGGAAATAAAGGAAATAGACTGATTGTATATTTGTCTGTCACTGTTGTGTTAGCTGCAGATTTGTTTAATCATTGCTTATTAAAACTTGAGAATACAACTGCATGGGAGTAATCAATTCAGGATTAATGATTCAATTTATCTGCTGTGGTTCATATTTCATTTCATTACCATGGTAATGGTGTTTATAAAATCTTAATGTATGACATTTCTTGTGTATAACACATACCCAAATGTGAACAGAGCAGACTCAGATCTGCCTGTAGGTAATGGACCAGCAGATCAGACTCTACACTATTCTATATACTGTATATACTTGTGTATAATCTGATACCAACTGCAAACTGCGTAGACCCAGATCTGACATCGCATAATGCGCCGGCATATTTGGATCTATGCAGTTTGTAAGGACTAATCAGTAAAACAAACAACATAGACCCTGATCTACCAGCACATTATGCAATGGCAGATCAGGGTCTATGTTGTTTGCATTTTGACCAAGATTATACGCGAGTATATACAGTACTTAAACCCTGTTAAGACTTTGGTCTGCTGATGCATCATGTAATGGCAGATCCGAGTCTATGTTGTTGGGAGCTGGGCGCACTTTATACAAAGTAAATACAGTTCACAAGTTTGTATCCATGAATTGTGAGTCAAAACTGTAAATACTGTACCTTTTGCACATGTTAAATGATTGGTTGTTGACTGTGTTTGTGTGTAAAAGCAGCTCTGCTAATCATAGCCTAATGTTTATTTGTTATTTCATACTAGTCAGATCTTCTCCAAATTTTATTTCCAAGTTGTTTTATGAAATGGCATAGCAATGGTAATGATTCCAGCTGTTTCTTGAGACTACTCTTACCCAAGGTATTAAAAACTCAGTTATTTTCTTTTTTGGTCATGTCATTTTTCATTGACTTCTCTGAATAAACGGCCTTTTCTAGATCACCACCAATACCTCTAGACAATATCATTGATCCAACAAGTATTAGTCTTCCTTTAGAAGCAAGAGTGTTTGTCTCCCCTACAAAAAGCAATGGAAAAAATGAAGGGGACATGGAGTGAACCCACGTTTTTTTTCTAGGATGGTCAATTTTGAGAAGAGGATAATTAGTTCTGCTATTTTTATGACTAAAAGATGTACTATTTTAACAGAAATAGGACTTTGAACTTACACCTGAACCTTTTCTAAATCTGTTGATACTGGTGCTGTCACTGTAGGTTAAGGTTTGTAATCTTTTATGAACAAGTTTTCTACTGCTGTCCTGTGTTGCAGGTGAAGATGTACCTAATTACCTTCCAACCTACGTGCATGCATACATACATGTTTGCAAGCATACATAGCTTTTTCCTTACTGTACAATTGTGAAGACAGTTTTGTTCAGAACAATTGGTTTCCATTTGTCTTAGTTAAAACTGAAGTCAAATTTGAATCCATTACATTATTACAAAACATGCACAAATCTCAGGGTTTTGTTCTTTTTTTTTTTTCTTGCATCTCTCACAACTCATTAGGAAACATTTATTTTCACTGATTGTTCAGATTTTGAGATTAGAGTAATATGAGAATCACTTTTCTCACAACCCTTGTTTTTTATATGCCAGTCCTAAGTCTGGCATATTATGTTATGGTATTGTACATCCATTTCTTCATCTATCTATTAATGTTTGCTTGTCTGACCCCTGACTTTGTAACGGTTGGAGAGATTTTCATAAAACTTTGCCCAAGTATATATCATGATTAGATGATGTTGCATACCATTGCCATGCCTCCTATCTCAAGGTCAAAGTCATGGCAAGGGAAAATGTAATTCTGTGATTTGTATCCTTGTCCAGAGTATAATTTTTGAACCAATGAAGATATTTAAATGAAGTTTGAGTCAGTTATATAGCATGTATAGAAAGTATGTTGCATACCATAACCATGCCCACTGTCTCAAGGTCAAGGTCATGGCAAGAGAAAATATAAATCTGTGACCTCTATCCATGTAACTATAACTTTTGAACCATTTAAGATATTTTAATGAAACTTTAGCCTGTTGTATATCTTAGCTTGACAGTGTCTTGCATGCTGGTATTCACAGTTATACAACTGCATCAAGGTCAAGGTTATAACAGGAATGTAAGTGTTTGGCCTGTTTCATTATTCAGAATGTCACTTTTTAACTTCTACAGATATTTTGATGAAACTTTATGCAGGTTCACACCTTATCATACAATACTCAAGTCCCTATCTCAAAAGTCTGTAGGTTATTGGTATGGAAAATATCATGAAACAGGCGTATCATTTGTCATATGTGATACTCTTGTTAAAAAGAAATCTTGCTGTCAGTTGTTTCCATAATGAACAGTCATATCTGTTACCATCTGCAATAAATCACGATATCGATATTCACTCATTATTTTGCTGCAGTAGCTGATTCTTTCATTACTACAGTGAAATAGTGTACTTTTCTCTTTAGGAGCATTCTATTTCTCCACAGTGTGAGGGATATCTGGTTTTTTTTTTTCTTCTGTGTTCCACCTTTCTGTCAGTACCAAAGCTGTTTAATGACAGGATAAGGGTACGAATGAAACTATGTCATTTTCTCTCAGGCTGTTGAAGCTAACATAATTTTGAATAGGTAACTGTGCGGTAAACTACCCACCTAATTGTTTGAAAGGCAATACCTGGTCTTGCACCTGTACAAGTATAACAGACTGGTTTGGAAACCTGTCTTTGACTTGTGTGGAAAGGACGAGTATTTGTTGGCTTATTATAGCCTTGTCACACGAACCTGATCTCTGTTTATCATACTTTGCTGAGATTCAACACTTTAGTTATGAATCAGTGATTGACATTGGGGCCCTATTGTAGCAAATATTGTAATATACCACCTATACTTGCTTATAAGTTCAGTCCAATTGCAAACTGCACAGACCCAGGTTTACCATCACATAATGCACTGGCAGATCTGGGTCTTTGCAGTTTGTTAGTTTGATTGAATGTGGGCAAGGGGGGGGGGACATTTTCATTTTGACTTTCAAATTCTACTGATCCTTTAATGTTCAATATAAATAGATTTGATCTTGTAAAGTATTAGAAATCTTTCTATCATACTCAAGGCATACTCTGTAATTTTTCATGAGAATAGTTGGATTAAGGGGACTGGACTGTATTCATGGAAGATGATCTTCAGTATTTGATTTTTTTCTTGGCAGTGAAATACACGATATAGGTTTAACTTTTCTAGTGATGACATGGTTGTTGTCAAGCAAAGGTCTTTTGTCCAAGTGTTTGATATATAGTCACCATTACCTATATATATATATATATCTTCTACTTAAGTTGCTGTGTTCAACTGAAAGTAAAATTAATATATGTCTAGTGTGCGTAATCGAAAAAGCTGTGTCATCATAAAGCTATTCACAACAGGACAGTGTGTATGTTATTACAGTTATTACCAACCTTTTGCAGATTTTCTGAATGAATTGTCACTTCGTTCATTTAATTTTCATGAAATACTTCACTTCACTTAATTTTCATGATATTATGACCTCTCTCTCATCTTTCTTGCTGATGCTGTTGCAAAGTAAATTCTCTATACTGTGGATTTTGACTAGTGATGCAGTTATTTTGAGATCAGTTTATATCTACCTCACTGTATACTATTATGAATTTGAAATCCTTATGGATATGTGCAACATCAAAAATATCTAAGAGAAAAAAACCTCCAATTTTGTAACGTCTTTTCCTTTTTATAGTTATTCTGCATTGCTGCAATGAAAAGTATTAACTTTATTTCAAGACATATTAAATGCAATGTTTTTCCTATTTACTTTAAGTTCTTATCATCTTTTGTTGTATTTTTTGTATATTTTGTATGTAAATATAAATCTGTAATTTCGGATGGCCAGTTTTTTGTCTTGCCTGTATAAGCATGTATAACTTTTCTGGCGGTGAAAGCATTCTCAACAAAAGTTTTACGTCAAAGTTTTTGCAAGTCAGGTACAGGGGGATTTATCAACACATGTGAGATACTGGGTTCCATGGAATTCTTGTTTATTACCCATATTTGCATCTGTGTTGATTTTTTGCTCCATAAAAATATGTCCTAATTTTTCATCCCGTAGTTGTTTAAAAATGTAAAAATGGCAGATTAAACTGTTAGAATGACCCATATTTAGAAAATGTATCAGTCTGTGCATTGTTAGAAGTATTTGTCATTGTAAAACAACTTCATTTGACAGCATGGATAGCTAATAGTAATTCTTGTGCAGAAGTTTTTTTTTTTTTTACAGTAATAACAGATATATAATAGGAACAATCTGGTCACGCTTGTGAATGTTTGTTAAATGCAAGAAATCTATGATACACTAGTTGAAAAGCTAGAATGCATTCTTTTGGGCACATGGTGTGAATCTGTTTGGCACTGTGATGAGAAAAAAACAACAGATATTGGATATCAGCAAACGCCCACAGATTCAGATATGAAGACTCTCAAGTTGAGAGCAATTTCTTTTTGGAAATATTAACAGGTGTTTGGTATATGGCTTAAGTTGATAATAAGTTTGCACTCAAGTTTGTGTGTATCAGTGCATTATTTTGATCACATGGTATGTACTGCATTATTTTGTATTTTGATCACATGGTATGTACTGTGAATTATGTTTTATGGGGGTATCATTTGTGATTTTGGTACATAAATCTGTGAATATGCCACTGAGGGAGAAGGGGTTCTATTTCACTTCATAGGTTGATTATTTTTCATCTTCACAAAATTGTTTACCATGGAATAAAAGTAACTTAACAGTAAATAATATCAGTAATTACCATTGTGCCTCATTTGCTTTGTAACCATGGTCCATTTATGATTTGCATAGGTCATTAGAAACTTTAACAAAGATATTTAAAGCCAGAATTTGACAGTCATGAAAATGTGTGGAGTATAGTTAACATGACATATGCCAAAGTTTGCCAAAAGTCATTTATGATGCCTATATTAGGTAACACTCTAAATATATGTATTGCATATTGTAGCAATTAAAGCAATTTAAATATGTACAGTTTAGTTCAATTTGAGAATATTTCATGATATAATCAACGATGACATGAAATACAGTTTTCTTCTTGATGAGTTGATATGATAAGACCTTTGAATTTTCAACATCAATTTTAGCAATATTTTGACAGAAGTATCTTAAGATTTTTTGAGAGATAAGTTTTATTACTTTGCAAGAGTAGAAATGAAACTTTCTGGTTTGTATTTGCCAAATGTACATTTTTTTAAATATACAGTAATTCTTTTCTCTACTTCATAAATTCAAAAAGTTTATACATGTATCTAATGACAAGCCCACTTTAACTTTCACAAAATTTGGACATACCTTATATACTCGCGTATAATCCGATACCAACTGCAAACTGCATAGACCCAGATCTGCCGTCGCATAATGCGCCGGCAGATCTGGGTCTATGCAGTTTGTAGGGACTAATCAGTAGAACAAACAATGTTGTTTGTATTTGGACCCGAATTATAAGCGAGTAAATACGGTAGATTTACTAACGTCATGTTTACCTTATTTGAAGTCAACCCCATACATTTTGAAAAAAATGTACTAGCCTGGCCATAAGCTAGTAGTAGGAGAAATACTGTGTATATTCTTGAGAAACATTTTTACATTGATGAGATGGAAAACATTTGATTATACATTTTCCTTTTGCATCTGAACTGTGCCCTTTTGCTTGAAAATGAAATTTACAGAAAATACTATTCTTTAGAGTTGAATCTTTACACATGTTGTACCTGGGATCCAATGAGCTGGAAACAATATGTCCCCATATACTCCAAATCTCGGGGAGACTCACAATTTCTAAAGGGTAAAAATTTGGGTGACATAGGGCAAAGCATGTGTGTGGGAAATCCTGCTGCTGATGGTGCAACAGTGCATGCATTTGGGTGTTAATTTTACCCAGGATACTGATTATTTCTTGCAAATCCAAGAAAATTTTAAACACATTTTAGTAATTTAAAATATGATTGTTAATTGCCAGACTTTGTTTTGGTCTTAAATATTGGTAAAAGACTTCTACATACTGTATTCTGCAGTTGTTCAGTATTAACACTTTATTGTTTTCTCTTGTTTCTTGAACTCAATATAAACTAAATCAGTAAACATATTTATCAGATTATTGCAATATGGCTTACAAACCAAATTATATCGGCTTTTATTTATTAATTAAGTTTTTGTCTATCATGTTGATGATGTTATAGTTTACATGTATTTATATATTCAGCTTTCATACTTGTACAGTACATGTGATATCAGACTCTGAGCATCAGGGAGGCCTCCTGATTCAGACTTGAAAATTTGGACCAAAATGTGAGAAAAAGTGGAAATTCTCAAGTTAATAAAGAATTTCCTTATTTATTTAATATATTTTTGGAACTCTCCCAGAAATGAAATCAAAATCTTCCTGAAATGAAGGCAAAATCTCCCTGAAGACTGTTCCAGAAGTATCACATATATGTATGCTGACACAATGCACATGCATTTTGATATTGAATTTTTCCATTTTGCAGTGATAGAGTATGCAAACCCTATGTTAACATGGCAGTTGGTCATATTTTATTGTGTACCTGGTATCATAAAAGAGGACTACACAACAGAGTCTGCAGAATAACTTTACAAACCTTTTATCAGCCTCAGTGGATTTTTTTTTTTTGGGAGGGGGAGGTCTTGTTATTATACTACTTTCTATTTGTCTTCATTCAGAGCTATATCAATTTGATGCCAGTAAAAAGGTTAATAACAAGCCCATAAACTTTTCCCTGATGTTAAATTTTGGATGAAAAAGAACTACTGGTACTTTCTGTTTTCATTTGAGCTTAATTTTGGGAAAAAGAAATTATGGTGTCTGTTTTTTTATTAAGCCAAATGTTTATTAGGCAGCCCACTTCAGAAATAATATTTGCTATGGATTGGTTTTTTTGTTGTTAATGATTGTTCATTATAACATAATTTATACTTGTATTCAGCTACAAATTAATGGTGAGGTTACAGAAAAATATAGAAGTCTGTTTTCTGGATTCATGTACATGTATGTGCAGATTTTACCAGGTTTCTCATTTCAGACTTACCCCCTTTGAAAATTCTCCATGTAGATCCAAATATCAAATGAAAAAGCATTGGCTTTTTTCACCTACCATATATACTCGCCTATGAGTCGAGTCCAACTGTAAACTGCACAGACCCAGATTTGCCATTACATAAGGCGTCATCAGATCTGGGTCTCTGCAGTTTGTTAGAACAAATAACATAGACCCTGATCGGGGTTTATGTTGTTTGCAGTTGGATTCAACTTACATACATGGTATATCACTGCTTGTCAAAAGTGGAGCATACTGGGATATACTTTCACTCCCAGCATTTACATAACAGCTTTTTTCTTTCTATTGATTCAATTGTAGTAGTTTTTGGGTTTTTTGGGTTTTGGGGTTTGTTTTTTTTTTTTTGTGTGGAACTTAGGATTTAATTAGAGCCACTACTGATGATTGGGATTTATTTAGAGCCACCACTGATGATTGGGATTTAATTAGAGCCACTACTGATGATTGGGATTTAATTAGAGCCACTACTGATGATTGGGATTTAATTAGAGTCACTACTGATGATTGGGATTCATATAATATTTAGCTTTTCCACATGTCTGTCTATCAGTTTGTCCACATCTTGTAAACACCACAGCTTTAAAACAACTATGGTAGTCATCTTTATAAAAGCTAGGTAAACTATCACATGAAGATATGCCTTTTAAGGTTTTGTCAGGTTCCCTTCACTTGTAAATGAGTTAGGGCACTATTGTATCATCTGGTGAATTTCCATATGGGCATTTGCTGGCAAACAGCCTATGTTCAGCAGCTATTCAACATATATTAAACCATTTGGTGTGCAAAATGCATATAAATGTACCTCTAGGAATGTCTGTTTGCCACAATTTCCATCAGAGTTTAGCCCCTTGATTAGAACAGTTTCAGTCAGACAGCTGTGATTTCTCAGACCCAGCGTAGTTATGCAAGCATTTTAAGACTTTCAGTTAGTTTGATGCCATTTGGTATTGCAAGTTTATATTGAAAGTGGACATTTCTTCTAGGGCTTTTCCCTGTTTCTCCCATTTTAACAAAAGAAGATATGATGTAATATGAAAATGTATATTTTGCAACTTTTGTTTCTTGTAAATACCATAGCTTAAGACTAAATAGACATAGTTACAACTAGATGTACATGTTCATTTGTTTTCTTAATTTGTTTCGATCAATTTCCTCTCTTACATCTAGAGTTGTGGTCCTTTTGTGTTCCTGCCTTTTATAATGAAAGCTGGCTTTATTACATTGTATAGTTTTCATTTTTCACTATTTTTTTTATCATAATTTATGGCTAACATTGTTAATGTGTTTATTTCCCAGTATGCTCAAATGTTTCACAAGAAGTGTATATATAATATACAGAAAGTTATAATTCTGTGTCATCTCACATGTACTGTATCATTGTGTGGTATCTCACATGTAACATAACATTGTATGGTATCTCACATGTACTGTATCACTGTGTGATACCTCACATGTACCGTATCATTGGTTTGCATACTCATATCATGCTTATGTATCATATTTTTCATCAACTAAAGGAAACCAAATATGTTCTAACTCAGGATAATTTATGCAAATTTGTGTTTTGCAACAACTTTGTTGACTTATTTATATCTTGATGTCACAATATGAGTATCGTCTTGTAAAGTTGCAAGATTTAGAGAAGCATTAGACATGTAACAATGGCATGGTGTGATACTTATTTGCAGTGTGGTTAGTCTTGTTTATGGAAATGCACAAAACAATGCTATCGTGTTAGTGAGGATACTTGTGAAGAATCAATGAATAAATGTTGACTCCCTACTTACTATATTTCCTTGTGTATTTAATGCTTCCAACTGCAAAGAGTATATGCCCAGATCTTCAGTCACATAATGTGTCAGCAGGTCAAGGTCTACAATTTGCATTGTACTTATTAATTTAGGCAAACAAAAGATACCCTGATCTATAGGTGCATAATGCAACTGGACGTCTGGGACTATGATGTTCACATTTGACAGGTGTTATACCTGGATAAATGTTGTATCTTTAGATCAGACATATCCATGCCTATTCAGTAGGGTAGTATTTTCCATAATCAAGATTTGACCATTGAAAAAGATTTCTTGTGATTTTGAAACATTTTCAGAATTGCATGTCAAATTTTCTTTGAAAAAAGAAATCATTTAAAGATAATGAAGTTATAATAGTAATTTCAATTTGTATATGTTATAGACTGAAAAATACTCTTGGGTCAGAGCTGCTCATTAGTATGGTCCAACAGTCTGACAGTATAGTTGTGATTAGTTAATATTAGTAAGGTCCAACAGTCTGACAGTATTGTTGTGATTAGTTAATATTAGTAAGGTCAAACAATCTGACAGTATAGTTGTGATTACTTAATATTTCATAAGTAGCCTACTTTAACATTTGTCCAAGATCTTTTGCATTTTTCATATACAATAAATAAATGATGTAGGTGGAGTTGGCAACCTTACAGCAGGGTAAATTTCCCTGGCTGTGCCTGAGGCGACCTTACAACAGGGTAAATTTCCCTGGCTGTGACTGAGGCAACCTTACAACAGGGTAAATTTCCCTGGCTGTGCCTGAGGCGACCTTACAACAGGGTAAATCTCCATGGCTGTGACTGAAGAAACATGTTTTATGCACTGGTTATGAGATCAACAACGTAATGTTTACATTCTGTTTATATACATAGAGGGAAAAAAATATCTACAACCTTGCCACATCAAGTGCTCACAACTATTGGCTGGTACCCAGCCTAAATTGAACAAGCAGATACCGATGCTCATCATAAGATGGGGTAACTAATAAATTAAGACATCTATCTCCCTATTACTTAGCTGTTGATGTCACTATGGCCACTCTAAAACTAAGTCTGGTGTGTAGTGATTGGTTTCTAAGCAGCCATTAAAAAAAAGAGATCCTGATTATTTCTTGAAAGGTGGCAGTTGATAGTTAACTGCAGTCAGGGCCGTCGCAAGTTTGCGCTGGAAGTAACGGCGCCCTGGGCAAGCAGCACCTTCGGTGCCCTTTATTCAGGGGAAAAAATACCACAAGGTCTGCGAAATGGCGTCCCCCAGGCTTGGCGCCCCGGGCGATCGCCAGTTCCACCCGACTCTTACGATGGCCTTGACTGCAGTCTTCCAGTGTCCTTTGCAGTCTTGTATGCTTGGAACCATTACTCATCATATGGTCAGTAACATCTAAATTGAGATATCAGTTCCAGCTTCAGCTATAAGGTAGGTACTGGACAAAATCCGCTAAGCAGAGGTCGGTTACCTTTGGGTTTGTTGGTAATGTCTAAGTATACTAAGGCTGAGAATGCCCCCATTGAATTGTGCTATTTGTTACCTGGAAAAGCTGATACCATAGCTCGTCAAAGGTCAATAACTGCTAAATTAAGATCATACAATCGCATTATTCCTGCAGATGGCGTGTGTACACTATAGTCTTTGAGTTCCCTGTTTCAGAGGTTCTGATCATAAAAAAAGCCTTCTACACCACAATTGGTATGAGTTATGCATTCTCCAGACCTTTCTAAGTTCTCTGGCCAGGTCACATTACTTTCATTACTTTCTTTTGTTCTTTGCGTGTGCAGTGAGAGTCCTGTTACCTGATACTACTATGTCAATGATGTAGGTCAGATTCCTTTCCTTGTTTACTAGTACTTTATCTGGTCTCCTGTGCTGCATCCTGCGGTCAGTCTGGATGTCGAAATCGCACAGGATTTTTGCCATGCTGTTTTCAATAACTTTCTCTGACTTTGACCATACCACTTGATTTTGCACTCAAGCCAGCAGCAGGCAGTGTACTTACACCGGTCCAGCTTTCTGCACTGATCAGGTGAGTGATGGTCTCATTCCTGCATATTCTTCACATTGGTAAGACGCATTTGATTTTGTAGTCTTGCTTTCATCTTCTTGTGCTGCCATTACCGATCCTTTTGTTTCTCCAGCCATCTCCAGATGCCGTCATCTTCTTCTTGTTCTGTATCCCTTATAAATTGCTCATGCATTGCCTTTTCCCTCCATTCTTTTGTGCTTTCATCGAACCTCCTCTGCTGGTAAACTTTTTTTGTTTTTTTTTAAAGACTCTCTTACTGGACTAAGGCTCGAGTTTTTCATCACTTTGCTAACATACTTCCTTAGGCTTCTCTTTTCTGCTTCAAGAGTCTTATATGCTATCAGTCCTTTTTCTCCGATCTGCCTGGGAAGATATAGTCTGTTTACATATGCTCTTGGATGCAGTCCATCATGGATAGGTATTAACTTTATAGTCTTTCTAAAATATATTCCAAATTTGGTTTGGTCCAGTCCACGATGCCGGATGATTACCTGATGATGGAGGCTACACACAGTGTATATTCGATCATAAGCCGACATGACTATAAGTTTAAACTCTCTCTCCCCCCCCCCCCCATTTTTTTTTTTTTTAGGGCTGCAAATAGCTAATTTCTCGTTGAGCCTCCTATAAGTTGAGGTGTACTTTGCAAATCAAATCCGGCTGTAAGGGGTGACTTGTCATCAGTGAGTCGGAGTTCCACTTTGGACAAATAAAAAGCCAAACTGGATAAATAGATTAATAAATAAATAAATACAAAATCAGAGTAAAAATAAATGCAATTATATTATTCTGGGGAATATGTAATAAATAAATTAACAACTTAAATTGTATCCATCTTTGTGTAGTAAAATCCATAGAAATCCATACTGTTTGACATTTTAAATCCATTTATATGATAAATCCATTAATTCTATTATGGATTATATACCGGTATAAAAATAGTAGCCCAGAATGATCTGATTCACAATATCCCGTAATATGTTAATTCCATACATCTTACAAATAAACAATGAAAGTAAAATACACTCACTTTTGTGATTCACAGTACCATATAAATGTCATTGTCTTGTGTCATCTGGTACAAAGTCCAAGAATTCATTCTCATCGTCCGAGTCGCCAAATAAAAGTCTGCAATCCTCCATCATCATCTGGTCATTGTAAACACCGCCCGACTCTGATTCCTCGTCTTTACCATCATCTGTGTGTACTTATGTGGAGCTTGGGTTCTGTAAATTTGTTTAATCGTACAGTCTGTGAACTCAAATAAAGGCTGCTACTGATTGTGGTTTTGTGGGTTTAACGCCATTTTTCAGCACATGATAGACCAGTATATTTGGTGGAGGAAGAACCCGGGAAGAACCACCGA
Organism: Margaritifera margaritifera; assembly: GCA_029931535.1. Lineage (NCBI taxonomy): Eukaryota > Metazoa > Mollusca > Bivalvia > Unionida > Margaritiferidae > Margaritifera > Margaritifera margaritifera. The sequence goes on from JAQPZY010001646.1 coordinate 922,165, forward strand.
CCCACGGGAAGCAACTGGCAAGTTTTCTGACATAGCCACGTTGGCCGAGCTGAGACTCGAACCCACGTGGACAGAGATGAGATATCCATAATCTGTTAATGTTATCTGTTATCAGACGTTCAGTGTGGATTCAGACACCAGAGAAGTACAAAAGACCATCTGGTCTGACTTGAAGCATTTATCAAAGAAGCTTGTACAAAGAAAGAACATATAGTTACCCTCTTTTTCGACTTGGAGAAAGCTTACGACACCACTTGGAAATACAACATAATGAATAACCTATTCAACCTAGGTCTAAGGAGCCGCCTACCTAACTTTATCTCTAACTTTTGGGAAAGATAGAAACTTCAGAGTTAAGGTAAGCATCACTCTTTCTGAGATGGGTGTACCTCAGGGCAGCATATTGTCAGTCACCCTATTTAACATCAGAATTAAAAGCATAGTGAAATGCCTTCATCCAGGAACCGACTGCTCATTATATGTTGACGACTTTCTGATCTGCAATAGATCCAAGAGCATGCATACTATTGAATATTAACTACAGATGAGCATAAACAAAGTTCAGAAATGGGCAGAAGAAAATGGGTTCAAATTTTCGAAATCAAAAATTAAATGTATGCACTTCTGCCGATTACATCGTATTCATGATGACTCCAAGCTCTGTCCGGACGGTTGTCTTATTCCTGTTGTGGAGGAGAGCAAATTTTTAGGCTTATTTTCTACCATAAACTAACATTTCTTCTACATATTAGATACATCAGGGACAAATATCAAAAAGTCCTGGATTTAATACGAGTCGTGGCAAACACAGATTGGGGAGCAGATCGAAAGGTCTTGCTCCAGTTATACAGGTCATTAGTAACATCGAAACTTGGCTATGGCTATATTGTGTACGGATCAGCTTGTAAATCTTACCGGCATATGCTTGACCCGATACAAACCCTAAGGTGAACTTCTGCCAAAATGTCTCTATGTTGTTGAGTGACACAGAACGTCGTCGTTGTTTTGTTTCTGGCTTCTCATTGGAGTGATGTGATCGTTTCATGACGGTAGACTATTCAAGTTTGATTTGACTATGGTACTTTCCCACTATATATAGAGCCCCGCGTAAGATGCTAATATTGTTCAGTTTCCACTTAGACTTTCAACCTGTGAAGATGGAAGAGCAACAACAGATAACACTTCTGGTCAGAGATTTACAAAAAGTGATTTTACATTACACGATGAACAAGACACTAAACGCTATTCCTAATATAAAAGTACGTCAAGCGAAAGGATATTGGGCCCCAGAATGTCCACAATGTTAAAGAAAGAAAAGGAGACACCAGCCCCGAGACAAAATCCAAGACGAATGTTTTGTGTGTCACGAGCAAGGACATTAGCCTTCAGAGTGTCCTTCACAGAAAAGGAACGTGAAGGAAGTGAAAAAAGGATGGAAAAGAAGATATTTCAGAAGAATACGAAGGACAAGAATCTATTCACTCCAAGAAATTCAAAGCAGGACACTGACAAGAGAAATTGGAATTTTTTTGAAATGATTGAAATTTCATTGTGATGCATATTTCACGAGTATATACAAGAAGTAAATGAAAATAAAAAATGTCTTAACTTGTTGTTTATTATTATTATCATTATTATTAGGATATAGACAGACAGCCCCAACCACACCTATATACCATCACACATACCATTACACAGACCTAGAGAGGAAAGAGGAGGAGGAATTTGAAGCTTTTTTTAAAAAAATGTAATTTATCTAAAAGATTTCAAAATTTTTTACAGTATTTTTTACACAATAGTTTAATTTTGTTTACAATTTGTTGCTTTTTTCTTACATTTTTAAATTTCTTTGTATAATTTACTAGTTTGAAAATGTTTTCACTATTATTTTACTTTATATAACAACGTTTTATTGTTGCATTTTTTGTATTATTTTTAAAAGTTTTCAAAAATGTTTTGACGGCTACAATTTGTAAAATATGTTTATCATTTTTACATTTTTTTAAAGTAATTTATCAATTCTGTAAAAATTTCTTTTATAATCTTATAATATTTTGACATTCTTTTTGGAATTTTATGTTTTTGTTTTTGTTTTAAATATTTTGTCTATTTTTGCATAATTTATAAACTTTTATTTTAAACTTTTTTCTTTTAATATTTAACATTTTTAATTGGATACATCTTAACAAATTTTGACAGTTGTCAAATTTATATATAATTTTTTTACCAATGTCAATTTAGTATAATTTGTTCAGTTTACTAATGTTTTTTTTTCAGTCTAAAACTGGTTTACAATCGTTTTTGTTTACAAATTCTTTGTTACAATTCATTATCCCTTTTTGTTTTAAATATTGTTTCTTTTGTGTGGCTGTTTTTATTATACACAATAATAGGATATAATCATTATTATTTATTATTTTTCAAATATTTTAGAAGGAGTTATCTCGCCTTTATAGTCAGTAATAGTTATCTCCCCTTATTTCTTATGTTTAATAAGAGTTGTCTTCCCATTTACTTAGGTGGCGCTCTACAGCTTCGTATTTTTCATAGAGTTAGATTTTTAATGAAAAAAAATTCCCTTGGCTTCCTCACCGGTCATCCTGACTATTTAAAAAAAAAACTTCTATATCTTTGGTATTATTAAAAGAACTTTTAATTCTCTTTATTTTGGTGTTTGCTTGATGGGTGCAATTTGGGTTATAGAGTATACAGCTTGGTCTTACTTCAGATGTGCACGTATCAAAAAACTGCTAGCTCCGCTTGGTCATTTTCACCCCCTTGACTTCAAAGATAAATTGTAAAAAAAAAAAGTAATTGTTTTTACTTTTATATATTTTGTAATTCATTCATTGTATTTTCGGAAGCTGGTATTGCCTACCCTGGCAAAATTCATTTTCCTATTTTAATAGCTGTTAAAAATTGTGTACTTTGGACCAATTCAGGCTGAAATTTCGAGCACATGGGAGTGGCCAGTTTTTTCAGCTGTGTGCTTAGACAATGTACAATTTCCACAAGTACAATATGTAAAGAAATTTCAGGCACAGTACATGAAAAGAGCACCCTCTCAAAACTACATAATATCTGTAGAGCGCCTCCTTATAAAATTTTTCTTTTTAGCAAGAGTTATCTCTCCTTATTTTAGTATAAATAAGAGTTGTATCTCCCTTAGTTTTTAAAATTTTATTAAAATGTTTCTCCCTTTTACTTTTAGTGAGTTGTCTTCACTTTTTATACTTTAGTAAGCGTTATTAGCCCTTGTTTAAGTAGGAGTTATTTGGGCTTTATTTTAATGTCTCCCCATTTTTTCTTATATTTTCGTAAGAGTTATCTCCTTTTATGTTTTAGTAATAGTTATCTCCTTTTTAAGTATCTTGGTAAGAGTTATCTCTCTTTATATTTAGTGAGTTATCCTTGTTATGTTTTGTGTAGTAAGAGTTATCTCTCCTATTAGAAAATTGTTCTCAGCCACCCCCATTCTTTTTTTAGTAAGATATTTTCCACATTTCCTTTTTAGTGTGAATGCACAAACGTTTGTTTTAAAGTTCTCGTGCATTCTAGGCGTGATGGGACTAAATTAACTAGGCTTGATGGATTATCACTCTTGGCCCCAACAGGTCCAACTATGAAAATAAATAACTACCATATACTTAACATTACTGCGACCATCTTGTTGTTAACCTGGTCACGTGGTTATTTAATGTTAAGTCTATAGGTACCCGATCGGCCTTGTAACATCAGGATAGTAAGGATATGTGTTGAATTATCATACGACCCACAATTAATGTTAAATTCACATAACCGCCATACCGTCCCACAATGTTAAGCCTATGGACGTTTTACCCAGAATGACCCAATCCAAGATGGACAGAGAGTGGACTTTCTCGTATGGCCACAAAGTGAAATTTTTACCCCACGGCGGCCCCAGAGTGCCCCCCCCCCCAATGTTAAACCTATGAATGTTTTTAACATTAAATTCGAAGGTGGATTTTTCTCTTGAAACAATAAAGCCATTTTTGACCACACACGCCCCGACCCCCATTCAGCGATATGCACAAAAGCAACTGGATTTCTTTTTTAACAAATCAAGCTACAAACAATTTTATCCCACCTCATGTACATTTCTTTGAATACCATTGGATAAGTTGGGTCACGTGGAGACCCTATGAATCCGGTATAAGAAGGAAAATAAACTCTGACAATACTATCCAATCAAATAATCGTAATGCTAATGCCTTATGGAATATCTTGTGCAAAAAAAAAAGAAGATATCAACTTTGAAATATTTGACGAAGCCCGTTTAGCAGATACGCTGGGATTCTTTTACTTAGAGGCAAAGGATTTTCGATGGGATAAATTCATTATATAGTTTGTTAGTGACTGTATACGAGATTTATGGAGTCCGTGTGAAATTCGTATTGGACTCTGCGCAAGCGCCTTGTACAATATGAATTGCACTCTGACCCCATAAATCTCGCATATGATCACTAACAAACTATATAACTTGTGGTATAGATTGTTTGGTTCAGCATCACGAATGATATCTGCGTTTGAAGTTCAGTCAATTTTCGTGTGAGCGTCTCGAAATGTAGCTAAAATTACCGAATTCATTTCGCACACGAATGATTTCAACTCCAATCGTATCGACATACAGAGCAACATCATTCAATCCATACATGCAGAAAAAGAGTGATCTGCTTACATGTATGTTATCCTCCATGATGGTACTGGAGTTGTGGAAGTGTCCATTTTTTTATACAGGGATGAGATGTTATGGGGGCCGTCGCGTGCCACAGGTAAACAAACATCGTCAGCATCATCTTGTTTTCTTTAAACTATTTTAAATGTCAACTTAACATCTGTTTATGACATGATTTTTCTAATGAGTAATATAATCAATATTTGAAATAAAAGAAATAACACTTAACTGCGAGAAGCATATCATGTGACTAGTCCGAGTTTCCTCTGACCCTTCACACCCCATTTTTGATATTTGGACATTTATGTTGGGGTGTGGGTGCATTACAAAACAGAATGACACCGAAATTTACGACTTGGAAATCTTTTTCATGATTAATATGAAGTCTATGTGTCATACGTGTTGTCGTCACATTGCCAGTGTTTATCTTTAAGTAGCAAAAGATGAAAGAATTCCAGTCACAAAAAAGAGTGAGATATTAATTATTTGGCAAGAACTTTCTTGCCCGCAGGTGACACAAAGGACATGTAACATGATAGGACAATGATGTTGATGTTCGACTACCCAAAAGTTTGTCCCGGATAACATTTATTTAACAGTTATAATTCAAAAGAGTAACGTGCTTCCCAAATTAAGAATGAGATGATATGTATGCATTAGCATTTAACGGCACCTCAGCATAATCATGGTTATATGGTGTCAATTAAAAGTAAAGTTCCAAAAATGTAAAATACCAAGAACTGCACAAAAACTCTAGGAGTGAGGAGTGTAAACCCTTCCAAACAAATATAAACATGAAGAGGGAAACGGGTTTCATTCTTCTTGATTCAAGCAACCTGGTCTGAGAGTTCTGAAGCAGCAATTCCAGTAAGTTTCTTTTGCTCTTCTGATTTCGATTTTCCGATTTTGATTGTAGGCTAATTCCGTCTGGATAATGTCACTGAAATGGTGGCCATGGGAAGAAAAGTTTTCTGCAAAGGGGTTTCTAGCATAATTCTTGGTTTGCCAGTTGAATCTATGTAGATTCATCCTCCTGTTTAGTTTTTCGGTCTCCACCACATACTGGATTGAGTTTTGTTTGTTGTACATGTTATTAAATATATCACATTTTGTGTTCTGCATGTGATTGTGCTGCTATGAACACTGAGTTTTCTCCCGTTACTGTGCTGAAGAAATCACTAGTTTTGATCATGGTTTAGTTCCAGATGTCTCAATTGTAGAACAGTGTTGCTCAGTGATTTTTCTTAATGGAGGGCAGTCTGGATAGAAAGTCCGCACGAATGGTATCTTTTAAATATTTTCCCTTGTTTTGTACTGTAAAAGGTCTTAAATATTTTCCCTTGTTTTGTACTGTAAAAGGTCTTAAATATTTTCCCTTGTTTTGTACTGTAAAAGGTCTTAAATATTTTCCCTTGTTTTGTACTGTAAAAGGTCTTAAATATTTTCCCTTGTTTTATACTGTAAAAGGTCTTAAATATTTTCCCTTGTTTTGTACTGTAAAAAGTCTTTAATATTTTCCCTTGTTTTGTACTGCAATAGATCGTCCTTATTTTCCATATTCTCTTTGTGTATCGTATCATCCACAATTCTCTGTCATTTTTCCGCCCGACAAGGTGTTGAGATAATTTGATCGTTATTCGAATGTCTCTTCGTCAGAGCAGAGCAGATCCTCCTCACTTTTAGTGCCTGGCTGAAGGGAATGTTTGGAATGCAATGTTTTGGGTGGCAGTTGGATGGGAGCAAGTATTGGTGTTTGTCTGTTTGTTTTGGAGTTTACATTTGTGTGGAATTTGTTTTCAATTATTTTTTTTGTCCAAAAACACATGGTTTGTATTTATATTTCTGCGGTGAACTTGAATTGAAATTCGTTTGCCTTATTAATACAATTGTCCAGCTTTCTCTTCGTTTGTACCGCTTCATTTAAATGTCGTAAATGAAATGTAGCCACTGGAGTGGTATGTACGGCACTGAGGTTAAATGTCTGCCTTTCGGTTACCCCATCATTATACTTGCATACGGGGGGGCCATCTTTGTGCCCATTGCAGTGCCATTAATCTGCAGGTAGCAAGGTAGCCCATGCACAGAAAAGTGATTTGTAGACAGGGATGGGGATGGGACACAGAAACTTTCTTTATTTTTAGACAATGAGCCTCTTTTCTCATATTCCATGTTTAGCAGCATAAGAATTAGTTTCGATGTTTTACAGATGGATTTTGTATTCTTTTATATATTTCCCGAATCTCCTGTACACAAATTGATAGTTGGATAATTTTAATATCGGATATATTAACTGACGTGAGGGGGGGGGTCTCTCATCGCATCCAATTAGGAGGTGAGACATATTTTAAAACGTAGGTAAAATTACGATAAATAATTTCTTGTTGATTCTCACTCTACCAAGAATACTGAGAAAATAAAATTGGAAGAGTGAACGAGGTCAGACTGCAACATTTAGCTGAGGAAGTGGAAGCGGTATATTAAATATTATTAACAAATAGTTTCTCGTTCAAAAATATTAATAAAATCGTTGATCCGAATAGTAATAGCATCATCTTACATTCAAATATTCAAATTCAGCTCTTTACTTTGGTCGTAGTCCAAATGAAGATTTACTAATTTGTTTTCGAGATATGGAACACAAACTTTTGGAAACACCCTAATCATAGTAGGAGACTGGAATGTCTAGCAAAATTGCACAATGGATACTTTGAATTATTCAAATAAAAATAACCATAACTCTCACAATTTTATAAAGCTTGTCTATACTACTCCCTAATTTCCTCGAACTTACAAAATTGTCTTGTACAAACAGATATTGGTTTTAGTTACAGATCAAATCTTTCTCCTATTATGGCATCCTTTAAATTTATTGATCAAATAAGGGGACATCTGACCCTGGAAATTCAATAACAGCTTATTAAATGATCCAGAATAGCCCAAATATCACTGTTAATGATATGGTCGAACAACATCACATCGATTAAAAGGAAATCTCCAATACACACCAACAGGTTGTTTTTCTTTTTTCTTCCATCAATGATCAACTTTTTGTGGAGACCCTAAACATATTAACGCGAGGAAAAACTATTTTATATGCTTCGTACAAAAAGAAAGAAATCTGCAAAGTTGTTCTCATCAAAGTTGAGAAAACTCTTGAAAAAAAGACTAAAATAGTTGACTCTTCAACTTTATTGACGATACTACAGTAATTTAAATTACTGAAAAAGAAAGAAAAGTAGAAGATTTGCGTGAAGAAAACGTTAATGGTATAATAATGAGATAAAAAGCAAAATTAAAAGCTGAGGGAGAACAATGCACAATATGTTTTTGTAAACTGGAAAAAAAAAAAAAAAATATGTTTGAAAACGTTTTTCAAAGATTGTGTCACATGATGGAAATGAAGTTATGGAACTTAATAAACTCCTTCAGGAACAAAACTGTTACTATGACAATTTATACGCTACAGACAACACTTGAAATGATGAAACATTTTTTTTCCGACAACGATAACCCCTATATAACACAATCTTCATTTGAATATTCAGCAGATTCAAGGACTAATACATATGAATGAATGTATCTCAACATTTAAGAAAATGAATAATGATAAGTTACCCGGTATTTATGGTTTCACAGTTGAAATTCATAAGTTTGTCTTTTTTGTTTTCTTTTTTTTTTTCGGTTTTTTATTTTTTTGTTTGTTCGTTTGTTGTTTTTTTTTTTTTCTTTTTCTTTTCATTTTTTTTTTTTTTTTTTTTTTTGCCTTATCTTGGACATTACTTATTAAACTCAATGAATTATCTTTACATAAATGATTCTTTATCAATATAGATATAACAGAGACATGGTGTAATACTGTGTTATTGACACATACATAATCACAAGAGAAATGCAAAGCGTTCATTTATTTGCTTATTGATTTTGAATGACAAAATCCATGTGTGTGTCGATGAAGAAGGCGAACGCAAAATCCGCTTCCATGGTACCAATGCTAGTGAGAAGAAATTTAGTACACAGCGGCAATATAATATGTGAGCTGATTACTCGAGTAAATGTTAAAAAGACGAACAGAGGGATGAACGGAAAAAGATTATATCAATGTTGCAGCAACATCTTGGTAGGCTTAGGGTTTCCTACAATAAATGAAGACAAACTATTAGTACACATGCATGCACACCTGTGTAAACATAGGTTGTATGAATCTATTCTATGTACCCTCATTGCATATGAGGAGGAGTTTTCGGTTTATTAACTTTGCAATTAATTAAAGATGACAAACGAATATTTGCAAACAAAAATGAAAAACATGAACACAAAATCTCATGTAGAAGTAAAGTGACAAATTAGTTTTACTAACTTCACACCTTTATAACATTTAGGTAACATTACTGACACAAACACTTTGTTTTATGTTAAACTGTCAGACATATGAAACACATCCTGACTGTCATGTGAAAAGTAATATTATATTTGTCCATAATAAAGATAAATTTGACTAATAGAACCCTTCAGATACATCGGTGTAGGATAGGAAAATTCCACCCGAGGGTCAGAATTTTGCGTCAGAAAACAAGACTTTGAAATTTTGATCCCGAGGGTGAAGTTTTCCTGTTCTACACTGAAGCATAATGAATGAATCTTTTTCTCACATTTCTGAACGAGAAATGAGGGTCTAAGTCAAAATGGAGTATTGTGAATACTGATGTAACTTTTAAACAGCCAAACGCCCATTGAAAATGTCCTTACCTTAAGATAGAGCGTAAAAAGTTAAGTTAGGTTTTCACTGAAATATTCAGTGTTAACTTTAAATGGCATTTAATTCAGATTGTGTACTGCAGATAGCTTGCGCAATTATCCATATGTGAACAAGTCAAAATATAAAGTCTCGACTAATCTAATCAAAGTATTATATATCAAGATTAGATTAGTCGAGACGGACAAATTTAAAAAAAAAATGAAATATTCCTCGATTACACTTTGATCTGCAATTGATTTACCCTTTAGAAATAATAATGAGAAAAAGAATTTTAAAAAAAATAACAAGTACAACAACGGCTTTTTTCAACTCAAAATTGGACTGAAGAAGCCGTTCATGTAGCTAGGTCGATGAGTGTGAAACGGCTTGTTTGTAGGACACTTAACTTGAACTACTTTTCGTGTTAGTATGCAAATGTGTTGCAATTAATCTTTATCTTTATTATTGTGAAAGAATATTCAAGTGATTTTTTTGTGCTACTTTGTGTGCACTGTGCTCGCAGTAGAAGGTCAAAATAGTCCACGAGTCAGGATAAAGGTCACGTGTGAGGTAGGCTAGAGCTGTCCTGCACCGGTGTTCTACACTATAAAACACGATAATACACGTATATGAATGTGAGAAATGTGACTTCTGTCACGTGGGGATATGAAAATCATGTGGGGATATGACAATCATGTGATAAAAGCACGGCTAAGTATTGTATATCAAGAGCGTCAGGTTATACAGATTGTTTATCCACAGTTATCCCCGTGTCTGAAGATTATGACCTCTCGGACCTTCAAACTGTGTATTGTGACTACAGTTCTTGTGGTTCTAGTATGTGAAGCTACTATAGAAAGCGAATGGCAGGCCTGGAAATCGAGATACAACAAGGAGTATAGTCCAGAGGAAGGGGCAACCCGAATGAAGATATGGTTACAGAACAGGGAATACGTTCACCGCCACAATAATCGAGCTAATGTCAGCTACTCTCTGGAACTCAATCAATATGCCGACGAAGTAAGTAGCTTCCAAACGTTCGTATGTATACCTGCCTTTCAATTCGTCTTTTTCTACTTTACCGTCTTCAGACAACATGTTAGTTAGACAACGATTCTGTGTGTATAGTATTAACCCCCCGGGCAGTTTGTAAATTTATAAACAAAAAGCATAAAGAATATAGAAATGCGCAAAACTTTGTCATTTCATTAAGTAATTTATAATTTCGAACCTGATTGTCACCCGGGGTCCCTAACACTGTCGTCTTGTTCGCGTTTCAAACCAAACGGAAGCTTTCAATGTAAACAACCAGCCTGCTCACTGTCCTTTTTCCGGTTCCTGGAAAAGTCCATTTTCAATGAAGGGGTGAGGTTCTTTAGACTACACATATATAGAAGTTAAAAACTGTGTCATCTGCATCCAATATCTAAAATGATTAGCTGCAATATTTCTGTAAACAAACAAAATAAAAAGGGCAAGCGGTGTAACTTTTATGTACATGGGTTAAGAATGATGTAACTCCCAAACTTACGGAAATTTACGGAATTAATTTGGCTTTTTAAAGACGATGAACTACATCTCTCCTGTTGTCTGAAAAAATAGACTCGCTCACGCAAATATGTCGCCCGTGTTAGTAAAGAGACTCCCGTTTGGTTTGAAACGTGAACAAAATGATAGTGTTAGAGACCCCCTGGCGACAATCAGGTTAGAAATTATAAACTGATGAATGAAATGAATACGTTTTGTGTATTTTTGATATCCGGGATGCTTTGTTTTTAAAATCAGTAAGTTGGGAGAGATTGGGGCCGGAGGGGCAGACGAATACTATAGAAGGAGAAGCACCTCTCGCCTAGCTGACCGGTCAATAAAAAAATTCTGTTTTACAATGGCCCTTTTGTCTCCATCTTCACCCAGGCTGCATACCCTGGTACAGTAGCATATTATACCATAATACAAACCATTAAGTCTATCAATCAAACAAATGTCTCATGTGGGAACATGATGGCCTGGATATCTTCATGACAGTTATTTCAGAAAATGAAATGAAGTGAGAACACTACACTGTCTATAGATCTCGTCTGATTTTTGAATGTACGTTTCTTTTATATAATTTTTTTAACTTTTCTGCTTCAGTCTATCTCTTACGTATTGTACTTCATTTCCTTTTTTTTTTTAAATCATGAACCCAAGAAGCTAAGTGGGTACTTTTGATGATGAATATGGATATATCATGAATATGTGTAGGCGATTGTGTAGTTTGTATGAACTAATGTAGTGCCAAAATTGATTACTCAGCATAATTATCTATGTTCTCGCACGCTTAGGTATGTGATATGTATCAATACTCCCTACATAGGTCATCTGAGGTGTAAGACATATATTTCACTAGATAGCATTACGGACCACAACCACCACCACCAGCATCCTGGACCTTAACCACACATCGTCCATCCCAGCCCCCTTCCCCCCCCCCCCCCCCCACACACACACACACAAGCGACACACCAAACTCACTGTTTGCAAATTTAAATTAAAAATGGAAGAGAAGTAACGACTTCGCATGGAAACGACAATAATCCAATCTGGTGAATTATATTCGTGCCTCGATCCTTATTGGAGGGTTAATAAATCGAGAGTTACTGAGCAATTGAGGGAAAATCATATATTGTACAAAATTTTCCGTCACATATTTACCATGCACTGTCGATTGTGTATAATATATATCAAGGAAGCCACCATTGGAGGTTGTTTCTGGTAACAGCAAAATTTACATGCCTTTTGCATTAGCGGCAAAAAAAGCTAATTTTTCTTCTTTCTTTTTTTTTCTCTTCTATAAATCCGAGAAATCATCACCAACATGATTTCCAAAAATGCTTTGTCTGTATATACCGCACTTGTGATGAGCCGTTCCGTCCCTGCGAGTGTCCATCATTTCTCCTTGTAAAATTATTTGCGCCTACACCGAAAGCAATCTTTTTAGGTATTTTTTTTTCTCGAAGTATAATAAGAATATATCATATAGAACGTTTTGGATCTTGGATACATGGGGGGGGGAGGGAGGGGCGGGGGCGGGGGTAGCGTGTGTTTGTGTGGATGTCGGCTAAGTGGTCATGTATACTGAGGTGCGAATATTTATGATTACTTCCATGTCCAGCGTGTTTATAAAGAATTGCACCGTAGCTGTTATTGCCTGTTTCGCTTTTAAAATTGCTCATAGCAGAATGCAGATCCTGTATATTGCAAAGGTTATTGTTGTCATATATATATATATATATATATATATATATATATATATATATATATACACACACACACACACACATAGTTTTGCCTAAGCGAAACCTTACCCCCTCGTGCATTAGACATGCGCTTACAGTATACAATTAGTACACTAAGTTTACACCCCTGAGTGCCTTTTAGTGCAATAGGTAGAGCACTATTGTGAACAAGGTAGTACACTAAAGCGACCAAGGTAGTGCGCTATGGTGAAAAAGTAGTGCACTTGAGTGAATAACTTAGTTTAATTTATTCAGTAAGGTAGTGTACACTTATCTGCAATCAATGACATCACTACCTCTCAATTGTAGGCTTTATTGCTGTATTTACGGATATTACAGTGAACCAATATTGGATAAAATAATACTCCGTTTACATGAAGCAACTCGTTGTAAAGTAGGGAAATTATTACGATGATAACGAAAATGATGGTGATAATTCAATTGATTTATTTCCTCTTGTTGTTTTATTTACTGAGAAAAATTGTAGAAGGGGGGAGTTCAAATGCCCCTGTGTAGTAGTAGTTGTTGTTGTTGTTTATTGTTTTTTGTTGTTATTGTTGTTGTTCTTGGATGTTTTGTTTGATTTGTTGTTGTTGTTATTACTATTATTATTATTATTATTATTATTTGTCTATTGCTAGTTGCTTTTTTCTGTCTTTCTGTCCAATAAATATTCCTTATTGAAAGGATTGATGGATGGTCGGATGGATTTATGAATGTATGTTATCTTTCTGCAGAAGAACTCAGTATATTTAAAATCCCTTGTACACACACACACACACACAGAGTCTATTGTTTTGTCTCCGGTCCATTATGAATCGTACCCAACCTCCTGTTATCGAAAGTATTTACCTGGCACAATTACAGTCTAGCTGAGGATTATTTAATTCCTTCATACTTTATAAATTTCAAACCTTGTTCCGTCAGCGCAAACTTTTGTAATTTGGAAAAATAATGCGATTGCAATGTTAAAGCCGTGCTTTTTTCAGTAGACGGAGCAGCCAATGGTACATCGTAAGGTGCATGGTTGTGTCGCAGATACTCGCGCAGGTAAAAAAAAAAAAAAGTCGTTACATCTATACTGTATACAACATGCAAGATACCCACCGCTATATCGGTAAAATTAAAATAAAGGGGACGAAACTACAAGGACAAAAATTCTCTAAATCTTAAAAAAGGTAGAATATAGACGTTATAATATTTGTTTTTATTTTTATTATATGCCACTCATTTTAAAATAATGCAGTCTGAATAAAAATAGTTGTATAATATTTTTGTAAAATTCATAATTAAGTAGCATTAAAATGTCGGTGCTTTGACTATATTTCAAAGAACAAGTAATTTAGACATTGTTATTATTATTATTATTATTATAGAAGAGAGAAAGAACCATATACATATGCATACAGAATCAAAGTATCAATTTAGATGACCATAATTTATTTGTATGTAACCAATCAATGGAGAATACAAATAAAAATAAAAATAATAGTGTAACATTATGGCTGATATTTTTATCATAATTTTAAAATTATAGAATTTGATCAGATTTTGAAATCAAGAAATAATTTTTATAATAATAATTTATATGTTTATCATACTTTTAAACTTATGTTTAGGAATTATTTGTATTGTATTGCAATAATAATAATAATAATAATAATAATAATAATAATAATATCTACATTACATATTCTTGTTAAATGTTATTCAAATTGCTGGCATACTAAATGCCATCCAAATATGAATCAAACCTATTTCTAGGGTAAATACACTTCTGTTCATACTGCATTATTGTGGAATGTTTAGCAAATAATATAAAATTATAAGAATTCATAATCTACTTATATGACATATATATGATTTAGAGAATGACATACAAAGCGGTTGATATCTTGAATGGTGTATACAATATAGATGTACTTTCTTTTTAACTTTAGGAGCGCCACAACCATGCACCTTATGGTATATATTAGACTGCTCCGCCTGCTAAAAATAGCATGGCTTTAACACTGCACTCGGGGTTGACGACTTCATTTATCAAAAGAGGTCATCATTAGCATTGTACTCAAATAACGCAGATTGCAGAGGTCATCATTAACATTGTACTCAAAATGACACAGATTGAAGAGGTCATCATTAACATTGTACTCAAATAACGCAGATTGCAGAGGTCATCATTAACATTGTACTCAAATGACAGATTGAAGAGGTCATCATTAACATTGTACTCAAATGACACAGATTGCAGAGGTCATCATCAATATTGTACTCAAATGACACAGATTGAAGAGGTTATCATTAACATTGTACTCAAATGACACAGAAGTTATCATTAACTTTGTACTCAAATAACGCATATTGAAGAGGTCATCTTTAACATTGTACTCAATTTACACTGAATCAAGAGATCACCATTAATACTGTACTCTAGTGACACAGATTCAAGAGATCGTCATTAATATTGTACTCTAGTTAAACAGAATCAAGAGATCACCATTAACATTGTTCTCAAATGACACAAGATTGCCGATGCCCATGAAAAATAATATTCTACAAAAATTAAACTTTCATAGACCACCAGACGACCAGTCTTTAAACAAGATGTTCCTGTTGAAATGTCCACGAAGAGCAATGGCGTACTGAACGAAGGTCAAGCCCCGCCTGCCAGTTGGGACTGGAGAAATAAAGGAGTTGTTTCCCCTGTCAGAAACCAAGGGATGCTGGGAGATGCGGGCGCCATAGTTACTACAGGTTTAAGCAACCCTCTGTCAGAACAGGCCGATATCAGAATCTTGACATGCACTTTCGGGAATACCATCTGTGCCACTTTTGTTAAAGGACGCTATTGCGTCCTTTTTATTAGATTTGTTTTTTGGCATCAGTGTGTTTTGGGGCTGTTTTTATTCTTTACGTAGTACTTCCTTTGCTGGACTGTCTTTCTCATACTTATACAAAAATGTAATAACTGAATACTTTACCCGTCACGCACACCGTAAATTGAATAGAGTAGCATACAGCTATAGAATAGCTCATCTCCCAGGGTGTAAAACAACTAGATTCCTTTCAGCTTTCTTCGCTGAATGCGAACTGCTGAGCATGGGCAACACTGCATCTAGTGAGTTGAGGTGTTTCGTTCATATTGAAAGTAAAACTATACCCGAAAACGGAAGCGGTGTAGGTAGATTCTTATTTATTGGTAGAACATATATAAAGAAATAGAGACAAACATTTTTATTTCTCTTTCAATATGTATAAGTTATTAAATAGCATGAATTTATCAATGAAGATTATAAATAATCTTATGATTAGTACTTTTCAGATATGTTTTATGTCCTTTGAAGAATTATTGTACAAAAGTTTTTAAGATTGTAAAATGGTTTAATATCAGATTTTAAAATCAGAAATTATTTTTTTATTGTTTGATAAATAAATAGTTCAAAAGAAGCCCCATAGAGAGGATTTACATTTTTAAATTGCACAATACTTTTGTATTGATAGTTTTATCAGTTTTCTACAAATAATAAATAAAATTAAAAAATTTCAGTTTCTCTGCTATGGGTTAGGCAAATTTCATTATATATACAACAGTAGGGAAAAGAAAGGACCAGGCTGCTGTATGTATAAAGAAGGTTGCCACTGAAAAATAGAAATGACCAAAAGCCTTGTGGGCAAAATACTTTAAAGCGGACTCAGCCCAACCAAACCTGTTTTTGAGCGTTTGTTTCTGACACACACAAAAAAAACCTATATATATATATATTATTGTGGATACATTTTTAAAATCTTTTATTATGTAAATATGGCAATACAATTTTATGAAAAAAAAAGATGCGTAGGTTACGGTTGAGAAGTAGAAATACCCCAAAACATTGTCGGTAAAATACTTTAAAGCTGGTTTATCCCAACCAGGCTAGAAGTGACTAAATATAAGAAATTTATAAATCAAGTTCATACATAATCTTAGAATTTAAATCTATTGGATAGATAGTATCCAGACAGTGAATCCAATATGTTTCAGATGTTCTATTTCCGAATTAAAAATATAAATTGCCTTAAATGATACATCTTGTAAATTATGGAAGCCGTCATTAAAGTGTGTGGAGATGGATCGATAAAGTTATTTATGTCAAATCTATGTTTGTTCATGCGTTTAGATACTTGATGACGGGTTTGTCCAACATATTTCTTTTTACAAGTTATAAAATAAGTAACACTGGATATTGCACAGTTAGAATTATAACGCATCTTAAAAAGTTTCTTTGGTATAACTGCTACTGAAATATATATTTTTATTAATGAAAGAACAGTGCGAACATCTGGATCTAAAATATTTAGTTGTTGAACCATGACTTTTAAACATGTAACAACCTTAACACTTTTAGTATTGAAAAATGATAAAATTGTGAAATCTGAATTCAGAACCAACATGTCCTACTCTCCAGATTTATTTTTCATACTTAATAGACATACTTATATTTCATCTTCACCTCCTATTATTATATTATATATGTTTATGTACATATGTCAAGTTCTTTCATTCAGCTTTTTTTCATCACTGTGTTCCTTACCGAACATGTATACACTTACAAGGCAACAATTGTAATAGTTACCTGTCCCTTCTGTAATTACATTTATTTCTTTTTCTTCTGCTTCTATCATACTCTTCTTTAGGCGATCATAAAACTTTCTCGTATGTGATACCAAATATAAAACTTTTCTGTCCTATACCAAACAGCGCCATCGCTTCATATACAAAATAATGTCTTCAAAAATACCCTTCAAAACAAACCATGCAACAAAAATATTATATGCAACAAACAAATTAAATTCCATCCTTTTCACACATTTCATGCATATTAATTTCAGTTACAACTTTGTTATATGCCATTACTCTTGCGTCCTCTCTTGGTACTTTTCTAAAGTACCAATTTTATTATTGTTCCATCTCGAATGTGGTTGGGCATACAGTGTTACCCTCAACAGTTGTTCTGTACGTCTGCTCGTCCGTCCGTCTGGTTTAGTTTTGCATTTAGGGCTGTTTTTCGTGTATTGTAGTGGAGTGTTCCATTAAAGCGTTTCTACTTACAATAAAGAAGGATAGAAGAACTAAGTAAAGAATATAAAATTAACGTAGACGTCATTACCTTGAAGTGTTCATGTTGATTTCACAATCATGTCTTCTGATTGTACCGATCTGAGGGAAAAATGTTAACAATAATTAAAATGGTAACACAAGTATTTAAATATCAACAGCCAGTTCCTGCAAATCGATTAATCAGATATTTTGCCATGTATACTCTTTCGTTATTCAAATGCTAATTATGCGGAACCAATTTTAATGACACATTTTTGATAAATGAGATTTCAGTAGAAACATAGGATACAAAATCTACTGTGTCTAAATTCACATGAATAAGAATGACTTCATTTAATTTCCCCATGACCTTAAATTCCTGTACATAGTCAAAATGAACTGTATTTCAGAGTGTGTGGAAAGTTATCATGCCATTCATACCGGACAGCTGGTGTCCCTGAGTGTTGCCGAGGCCTACGATTGCTGTTTCCAGTCGATGCTAGTCCGCGATGTATTCGGCTGCATTCACCATATAGGTAATATTAATGAATCCAGTCGCACCTGGCTTAAAGGCCCTTCTTTTAAGACATCACATGGATTAGGCGGCCACTGTATTTAAGGTCGCTGTCACCAAATTGCAGTAGCAATAAACCTATATTAGGCGACATCCTCTTCTTAGAGGTAATATGTAACTTCCCTGACACTGTGGGGTTTGGGTTGGCTCAATGTTTTCTTGCAATTACCTGTAGTACTATAAATGATATCATTAAACGCATATTGCACATGTATATATGATTCATTTGAAAAATGATGTCCAGCCGACTTTTGCTTAAAAGACATTGAAAAGCTTGTTATGTACACAAACAACACACACGGATATCTTAATCATATAAAATCATATTGAAAGAAAGACTTCCTGAAAATCTTGTTCAGACTTTAAAGTACAATTTTTTTTTTTCTTCTGTCTCATCTGTTTTTTTTCAACGTCGCCATGGATATTGCACGCAGCTTAAACAGAGAAATGTTAAATTATGATATGTGTACAATGTGCTAGAAGAAAGTCCATTTCTACTACTGCATCATCACTGGTAAAGGTATCATAGTCTCTTTCTTTGAATGTTCTGGTGTGTGTGTGTGTGTGTGTGTGTGTGTGTGTGTGTGTGTGTGTGTGTGTGTAGTAAAGAACATGAGAGATCTGAGCTGCTCATATTTTCGTATTTTTTTACGTCTCGTGTAGGTTATAAAGAACAGTAAGAAAATTCAAAACCTAAAGTAAAAACTCATTAGCCTAGCAAGACATGAAGATAGTTTGAAATCAAAATTAAAAACACTGGGCAACTCATATATTTCTAATTTTTACATATCGTGTGGGGGTAAGAGAAAATTAAAAATCAAAATTAAAAATAAAAATGCCGGGCAAGTAAGACTAAGATATATTATTTTACAAATAAAAAAAAGGAAACACTGGTCCAGTTGGACTATGGAGACACATTATCGAACACTAATTTCAAGCGTATTTACACAACACAAATAATAGAACAACTCTACATAGTATTGAACTCAACAGTTTTTAAAGATATGGTATATGTTGGAACCGGTTAAAAATTAGTCATAAGTAGTTGTGTTGAAGATTAACATTCAAGAGAATTAAAGTGATAATTGCTTGATTTAAATTAAAAATAATATCCTACGATACCGTAGAGAAGAAGTTGATTTACATATAACATCGAGATAAGTAGAATCAGCCCCGACAGCAAGATGGTTAGAACAGTGCAGAATGAGGAAGGAACACATTACGTATTTGATGTGCGTAAAAAATACATATACATCCAGTTGAATGTGCAGTAAAATCAGTAGATCTCATAAACGTTACAGGGTCAATCTACAAAGATTTAAGGAAAAAGATATAGAATATTTGGAGAACGAATTAGATTTAAAACAGTGTAATTACCTAAATATTCCTCACTTACTTTATAACTATAATTGTTATGAATAGTTAACCTGATTTACATACGTTGTGTATATAGCTTGATGTTCAGTAGTAAAACTTTCTGACACTGTATCATGAAAATCATTCGTAATATATATAGTATCGTCGATTACATTTTCTGACACTGTATCATGAAAATCATTCATAATATATATATAGTATCGTCGATGACATTTTCAGTATCTACAGTATATTTGTAATCATCATCTTCATATGCAGGATTTTTACATTCTTTCATTTGAAAGCCTCCATTTGCTATTTTTCGGCTATTTAAATAGACGAGAGTCGACAAAAGTCAGCTGGAAAAGTATTAGGGATTTATCGAAGACACAAATAGCGGTAACCCAGTTTCTACAGAAACTGAAGAGTTAAGAGTGAAGAGTTACAGGAATTGAACACAGCTGTTGAAAATACAACATATGTATATATAACTGCTAACACTGTAGCTGTACATAAGTTGACAAAGATGAATACAAAGAAATCAAGAAGACATATGAAATCTGTGTCAATGCTAGGGCTGCTAAACTTTACAAATCATGGTCAGATATTTTAATTTATACTGTGACATCACTTATTAGAACATTTCTTCCGATCGACAGCTTAAATAGTTTACAGAATGAACTGAAAGATGAATACACAACATCAAAAATTATTGGATTCTTCATTGAATTATATTCATTTAAGCTACTTTTGCACTGAGTGCTAGTTTGATAACTTTTAAACATATCACTTTCATAAGGCTAATGGCAGAGTTTTGCAGAGCAGAACAGAAAATAGAATCTGAAAATACAGAAAAAATGCTTAATAAATAAGCGTGCACTGGTTGCCTTGCTGTTGATGCATTTGTGCCTTTAACCAAAATTATAACAATAGTCATAATTACTGGAGTAGATGCTTACCATGCAGTTAAGTTCTATAGGGAAACAAGATTAAAGAGTGCTGTTTGAAAATCATGCCGACTGCATTGTGTGCTGGCACAATTTCTACAATGATGACGTTTGCAATCTCGATTGATTAAACTTCTTTTATGTGTTTTGCTATTTATTCTTCAGAAGGCATTTTATTATTTTTCACTATGCAATATAACATTGAAATATGATTTGCAATTAACTTTTGTTACGATTTAGACTTACTTTGTACTAACTCTCCTAATTTCCTTGTAAATTAAATGGAAGGTGAAGAAGACAAAACCGAAGATGAAAACGGGGTTTGCATAAAACTTGAAAAGGTTACTTCGCACAAGCCAAAAGATCCACGTAGAGTTGAACTCGACAGATAACTTTGAATGCATTCACAATTAATTTGAAAATCCAGAGCTGAAATTTTCAAGAAAGGACAAGAAGAATCGCGTTTCACATTATGTGCACGACACTACGTGAAAGAAATGAGAAAAGTTCCAACAGCATGATCTAATATTTTATTGGTGTTGGTGTAAAAGAGTTTATTTAAGTTGTCATGTTCATTTTTACTCAACTATCAAAGTTGTTTTGGTTTTATAAAGCTGACGAAATGGCAAACCTGTACAAAGCATAATGTTAGAGACGAAGAAAATTAAAACAATAAAGTAACAAAATGACAATACTTGTCTACATATAACGCTGTTGTTTGTATGGGATAAGCCTTGACACGTCACGACAAGGACAAAAGCTGCACTTTGTTTGACCCAATCCAAGAGGTGCTGTATCTGTCGAGGTAATACATATCGTAGCCTTTACCAACTGATAAATGTTGAGAGAAACAATAAATACTTTTAAATCTGCTCTCTTAGCTGCCTACATCATGCGTTGGAAGAAGTTGCTTAAGATGTCAAGTTAACCATTGGAGTTTTATTTAGCTGCTTCACATTTGACTACCTAACAGCACATAGTTTGCTATCAGATAAAATTGTTAGTCAGTAAATGAGTACTGTGGAATCAATACAAAGTATACCTAACAATGGTTTTAATTTAAGACAGCAAAACTTTTAATAATCAGAGAGATCGAACATTGTAGATGTCCTAAAAAGAAATACAAAGTAACATATAAAGTTTTGAATAGGATAGAAGTTAGAATGGCAACAGTTTTAGGTGGTATGGGTGTAACAAACAGCTGCATTAGGTGTTGTAGGAATAGCTACCGGTAGCTTTAAGTGGATTTGGTGCAATATTAGTATGGTATGTTGCAAGAGCATTCAAGGACAAGTTGAGCAATTTTTACAAAAAATCGTAATGAAGTAGTAACATTTGTAAATTGAGGAGTATCGACATGATACGCTAAGCAATAAGTAACAATGAAATTAATCATGAGGAGTTTATTTTAATCAGTAACGAGTACAACATGTACAAGAAAATAAAAACGCAGAAGAAATGATATAAACAATACAGAAAGTCAAGACATCTGAGTCTCAGAAATAAGAAATGCAATGAGAAATTATATAAACAATACAAAGAGACAAGACATCAGAGACTCAGTTGGTGAGGAAGTGAAAACAACCTTGATGGACGAATATTTAAAAAAAAATTGAAAGCGAAAGAGACATGAGCGTTTCAGAGAAGCTTCATATTGGAAAAGTTAACTGCAAAGGGTACAAATTGAACACAAAACTTTAGCTTTTGCCTGTTTAAATTCTTCCTGCTCTAATGTTTCTCATACAGATGTTTTTCTGAGAAAACAGCAAACATCTATTCTACCTTTTCTGGCACAATAGATGGAATGTTATATTACAAACGAGGACTTTCTGAATAAAAAATCCATTTTACCAGTCCATTTTATAACAGAAATGAACAACTATCTATTTCAATTCAGATAAATAATTTTGATAATCCTTGCTCCAATGTTTCCTATGAACTGTAAAACAATAACTTTTCCAACATGAACGGCAGGAATTAAAAACAAAATGTTTAGAATTGTGATGGTTTGTACAACATCGAAATGTTCACTAATAAAGTCACAAAGAGGGAATCACAACACATGGTGACAACAAATACAGTATTGATGTTGAATGTCTAAAAACAACCTAAAAGTTAAAATCAATGCGACTACCAATTACACATTGTAGATTTCCAACTAGAATGCTAAAATGTTAAGATTTAATAGTCAGGGAATATAGAGACATAAACCGAATCTTATTTGGTAAAACCTAAAAGTTATACATTTACTTTGATCAAGTCAATAACACAAAATCTAGTTCAATTCTAACTATTCAACCTTGTTAGAGTCTTTCCCCTTAATTTAATTTTTTTTTACGGTGACTTTGTTTCGTACAGTGTTAATGGTCATAAAAAGCAGTTAAAGAGTGGAGCAATTAACAGATGGAAAAGTGAAAGTGAAAGACTTTCAAGATATGCCCGTACAAGTGTTTCACGTTATGTAAATAGCGTAAAATGACAGAGAGATGTCTGAGAGGTCCTAGCGATTTATTTTTTTTTGAACATTGAAACAAAAAGAGGATAAATATGTAACACTATGTGAAAAGATTAACACTGACTTAAACTTCAACAATAACCCTATTACAAATTAACGTGCTCTAATATTCTCTGATGCAAATACTAGTAAGTTTGTAGAAAGAAATGTTGTTACCCAAAATATTTGAAGGAAAATAATTTGAAAAATATGAAAACTTCGAGGGAAAAAGTTTACAATAAATTAACAGTTATTGAAGAAGCTGGCAATGAAATAGTCATACAATCTCAGCTCTACATAAACAGATTGACGATAAAAGAAAACAAGTGGCTCAAGACTAGCTTAAGATACCAACATATCATTATCCACTGTACTCTTGTGCTCTTCCACAGGATTTCAGATTTAATACAGCACTTGCAAAAAGTCTCAAAAGTGATAACAGGTGGTAACCAAGACTACGAACTGGAAAACATTTGGCTACAGTATGAAACTATAGCTTCGAAATCTATTGCATAATAAGTTAATGACAAATACAGAAATGGAATAGCTTTCCTTTACGACTAAATTACGATATATATATATATATATATATATATATAGAGAGAGAGAGAGAGAGAGAAAGAGAGAGACAGACAGACAGACAGAGAGACAGACAGACAGACAGTGAGAGAGAGATATATCGACATATTAGGCAATATAGCTTTAACAAATCTCACACTTGATTATCATAGAATGAGCTTCAAGGGTCTCTTGATATTGTGTCAAAACATTGGAGAAAGGGATCGATAATAGTTTTACAACTCAGCAATAATAACAAATAATTGACTATTTAAGTTCTGCCAATTATGGTTTATTCTTAGGGTTGCCAGTTGATACATCAGTTTACAGAAGCCACACATTATTTATATGATCATCGACAAAAGGTAATGGAACGATGTAAAACAAGTGTTAAAAATTGTACACCGATAAACATTGCAACATGGTTGAATTTGAAAGTACACATGATACAAGATTGCAGGGTAGTGGTCATAAACTAGATAACGTCCAACAAGTTATTCACTTTTAGATCAACGTAAAGAAAATATAGATGCGTACCAAATTTATAGTTACTTTGTTTCATAAAATTGAAATGAATCAACTAAATTCAGTTATAATTTAAGTGTATAGCACGAACGCAGTATTCGGTATCAACAAATAGTTTGTATCTATAGATACATGCATTTGAAAGAGCCTCATAACATTATAATCTGTGGAGTGACTAAATGTGTCAAGACAATGGTTACTCTAACTCTGATAGAGACATTTTTTTAATGCATTATTATTAATTGACCAACATCTTTGATAAACAAGACTTGCAATAGAAATTGGTTAAGAAGGTAATTCAGAAATATCCTGAGGATAAATTAGATAAGTGGTTAGTTTTTCTGGTTGATGTCTTCCAAGGTACAAATACATTGTTTATGATTGATGACTGTTATAACACTGACAATGTAAACAAAGAAGCAACTAACCTAACAAAACTAACTTTCAGTTGCAGACATTTTCAATTATCAGTATAGGTGATTGTACAAAAATACAGCTCTAATCTAATATTTCAATAAAAATACACGTGTTTTGTTGTCTTCTACAGCAAGAATAGAAAGGCAATATAAATTGTGTTCGAAGAGAACTATGTTATTTCGGACGAAATAACAGTAGAAATGACATATGCTCTCATGCAGAAGAAAAGAAGCGAACTTTTTATGAGATTTGAGTATATATTTGAATTCAGAGGGCTTACGCATAAACAAAACTGCCACCTTTTTAATCATACATTGACAATGAGTGTTATGTTTCTCATGCTTGTATGACCTGACTAAATCCATCTATAGATATGTTTTCTTGTGTTAGTAGTTACACAATCTTTGTACATTTCTAATTGTAAATTCCTTCTGATTACATACTTTTCATTCCTTTACATACTTTTGATTACATATTTTTCATTCCTTTACATATTTTTCATTCCTTTACGTATATTACATTCCTCTATATATTTTTCATTCCTTTACATAGTTTTCGTTCCTTTGCATATATTTCATTCCTTTACATATTTTTCATTCCTTTACATACTTTTGATTACATACTTTTCATTCCTTTACATACTTTTGATTACATAATTGTTTTCGTCCTTGTTGTGAATGAATAAGGTTCTGACTTTAACCCACAAAACTCTTTAAAGGTAATGTCATACAACTCATCCTTTAAAAGTCCAGGAATTACGTTGTCCTTTAGTGACGTTATCCTTCATGCTATTGCTATGTTATCCTTCATTTCACTGTACAAGTTTGTTTGTCTTAATATGTATTAGTCATATGTAGTCACACTCTATCAATGAACTTGTTATTTAACTTGTAATAGAATTCTTAGATCATCCATTTGGATATCTCTAACACTGCAAATCCACCTTTAATTTTTTATTTAATTTCATTGCTGGTTTTTCAACTAACTAATGTTAGTGATCATCAATTGTTGTTATCCTAGCAAATGATATATTTTTTCTGGTATTTGGAGAAGAATTTTTTTTATCTGCAAATGTTTTTACTGTTGATTTTCTCCACATATTCTTATATGTTTGCCAAAAAAAATAATGTTCATCAATTTGAAGAAGTCGTTCTCAAATTCATTCGTTTCTTTCTGTCTCAAATTTGTATTGAGTTCAATATAGGGTTTCAACCATGACTGTGATGAAACAAGAAAACGTTTTGCATCTTTTGTTTTCAATTGTAAACCCAATTTTACGTAAAGCTTTAGGTTTCTGTGGTAATTGGCATATTTCTCTTTATTTATTCAATGTACATACCAGTTTTCGTACAGTTGCAGTTAGTACCTTTGTAATCATCAACAAACTTCTTTATATATATATATATATATATATATATATATATATATATATATATATATATATATATATATATATATATATATAAGAGAGAGAGAGAGCGAGAGAATTTTCATCTTGAATTAATTTTGCTGGAGCCAACGGTCAGTGCTTGAGAAATTATCACGTAAATCTGATGGAGTCTCCAAATCCACTTCAAAAATGCAAGCATTGTTATAATCGTCGAATATTTCGAAGATGTTTTATTATATCAATCTAATTTGTTCATCAGTTGCCCATGTCAAGTTTTCTTACCGGCATGTTTTCGTTCATGCCCACGCACAAAGGTTATAATCATGTAGCTATATAATAAATTACCTTGAACGTTCATACTTACCATCATTTCTTATCTTACCATCTTTCTATAAGTAGTATTTGTGATTTGCGTATATATGGGGTATCACGCTAATTACACCACTTATTACACACTCAGTCATAAGGGATATTCATACATGATCTCAAATTGGTAATGATTTCATATTTAAATTATTCAACGAGTTTCATAAATTCAATATTAAATCAATACCCACTTGAGATTCTATGTATCACATAGATTTTATTTTAGTGGAAAGATTCTAGATATACAGAAGAACAAAATGAATTTCGACTTTTCATTAATTATGGATCAAACGCTGCACCATTCACTTTTTGCGCATGAAAAAAATATTTCTAGACGCGAGTTGAAGCAATATTGCACAATTTGATAACCAGTAACATTTCGATGTATATTTTTAAAAAATACAAATTATAATTCAAAGTGCAACTGTCCTTCCAAATAAATAGAACATTTTACACAGACAACATAATTTTTCAACACTGGATCTCTGAAGGAAATTCCTGTGTGATGTCACATATTTCACTCGGGTCAGGTCATCTGAAGTAGTTGAGGCGCATGTACATGGATTTTGATGAGACTGTTGACAACGTTTCCACCGAAATGTGTGTCAACTTCACCATGGACATTCGCCACAGATGCAGTATTAGGTATGGCAGAAGAAATATTATTCCAGTTGTTGGATATTCGTGTGAAGAGATGACTACTGGATGTTGAAACTGTAATAAAACTACTTTAGAGGTGTTGCTGAGTATGGAGGATAACTGATATGCCGGTGCTGATTTTCATTCATATGGCTTAGGTGATTCCCAGATTTAATGGTTTTTTGTCATCGGATATTTGCATTATTTGATTTGAAAGAATGCTGTCGTTGCATAAATTTCTGTCAATTGGGCGACCAGCTTTGGTCGACATTCTTTTCATTAGAGGCGAGTTTATTTACTCCTCCTGATTGACATTCAAACCATGCTTGTTCTGGGTGTAGGTTTCAAGATCCATACCTCGTGGTAAAAGCAATGCCCACGGCAGCAGCCAATCAATAATGAGAAAACTGCACAATGATTTCATGGGCTTATTTGGACAATCAGATTTACAGAAAGTGATATGTTAGCGTGTTAACATATCCAAAATAATCAACCACAAACATTGTATGTAAGTGTACCAACTATATAATAAATAGTCTGTTTAAGGTTTTCGTTCTTCGCCTGATATCTTTAAGAGTGAGCATGGTCTAGTTTATAATGTTTCACACAGGTATTTCTAAAGTCCTCACAAATGTCACATATCAGCATCCTACATGACATAATAGTCATGTAGATCTCCATGTGTTTGAAAGTTAATGTGGTTCCTGACATGCGATATGTTTGAATCGATAACGGATGACTGAAACTGTTATATTTGGGGTATAGTTGTAGCACTAAACAGTAGAAGGTTATCCATGTATTCATATGTGTAAATGTGTTTTCTCAAATGTTTAGGTGTCATATCTCTATAAATATTTTATCACTTAAATGTTTTGATATCTAAAATCCTAATTGTAATATTGTCTTTTTTCTTTTTCTTCTTTCATGAACCTATCCAGTATGAAATCCTTACTGACTGAAACATATTTTTCCCCGTTGATCGGTATGATTTTTACCTCTTCATAACGATAAGTTTCGACTAATGTCTTGATGATTAAGTGTCAAAACCGGAGAAGTTATAAATGAACAATGGTATGTATTTTGGATATTTAAAATTCAAATTACATTACTTTTGTGCTGGACCTCTATACTTGCCTGTTAATTGATCATGGTCACGCATCTTTTGGTCTGTTCATTTTCTATAAAAAATGTAAGATATTGTCTTTTATCTTCTTCTGGAAAAACCATAGGTTTTGCATTTCTGAGCCATTTTTGGGTCTTAATTCTCCATGTACTAGTTTTGCAATCTTACCTAACACTTTGTAAATTACTCGAATACAATATATATATATCTGTAAAGTATTGGTTTATATTTCTTATGAATTGATTTGAGATACAAGGAAGACCTAGATGTATTGAGTTTAGCTATTTTGATTGTCCGGGATATGCCAGATTGCACTGGGCATTTTGTGTTTCGGAGGACAACAGCGCAACTCTCACTTCCGGTACGATGCTATTTTCCAAATAACAATAAATAGCATACAAATTTTGTGTATGGTATTGATAGGTTTCGAATTTCACAACTGAACCAGCATAATGAAATATAAAAATGAACATGTTGTTTTTCTCTATATTACAATCACGGTAACAAATTTAATATAGTTTTTCTCAGTTTCTTGTGACACATATCTGCTGTCTCCCACTTCCATTATTTCACACATATTTACAAGCATATCGAATTCATTTTCAACTTTCATTAAGATCATCTATATTTATTGGACTTTGTTTATGCCAATAAGTGTTGTGATGGTCTTTATATATTATCACTTAGTGTACTTGCCACAGTTTCCATTGCATAAGAGAAACATGAATTATTTTTATTTTGTTTACTATATTGCAAGCTTTTTTATTCTTGACACCTCAAGCAGATCTATTTTTGAGCTTCCTCTGAGCGGTTGATATCTATCTATGTGAACTGTTAAATATTCAATCCTGTCAAAATTTCATCTTGTGCTTTCTTTTATTTCCTGTCCAAATTTGGCGTGTAAATTGTCGAATAAACATTCAGCGCCATTATTCACTTCGCCTCTGCTTTATATATTTAGAGGGTTTTATGTCATGTAGTAAATTGTTTATACTCAACTTGCTTTACCTCCTGAGAGGGTCTCTTCATAACCCCGAATCGTTAACTCCAATTCTACTCTCACTGAACCAAATTGCCGAATTTTTCTACCTATGGTTTTCTTCAATACATGGTTCAATATCAGTGGAAAATTCATAAAAATCTTTACTGTTACCAATGTAAAAAAGTGTACTCAGTCAAATTTTTACGTAATAAATCTGCAAGTCTTTTGGGGATAATTATATTTAATTCTGCCTAATGACACGTTTTAATTATTTTCTATATCGAGAACGTATTAAAGGTGGTTGCATTTTTTCTCACATGTTTTGGTATTACTTCGAGTATCTAATTGTTCATTCCGATTTACTTGATAGAAATATTTAAATATATATTTAACTATTTATTTATTTAGGTAGAAATAATTCAATGTAGATTAAACTATTTAGCATGTGTGTTGGATCGACATAGTTAAAATATATCAATGGTGTTAATATTTTTATCTAAAGATAGCAGTAATACATATATATTTTTATCTTTGCAATGGTAAAAGTACTGTGAATACAGTAATGTACATGTATGCCAATCAGAGTCATATGGTCTTTGTTCATTATTGCATGGTCTAAACTCTAAACAGATGTCTGTTTTGATCAGGTGTTCACTCTAAGTCTGTGTTCGTTATGAGTAGGTGTCACTGTACGCATGGCACAGAAAGCATAATTACTCCTGAAAATAAAAATAGATTAGTTTTAGTTTATACGACATAATTTGAAAATCGCCCTTAACTCTCATTTGTCAAAACGGAAAAGCTGTCCAGAATCGTTCTACCCTATTCTATATAACCTTATACTTTGTGTAAGGATGACATGCTACCTAGGTACTGGATTCTATATTTATTTGATTTTCCAATAAGATACAATGCATAGGATTGGGAAGTTAACTATGTAGCGAAAATGGTGTACGATATACACCGTTTCTGTCCACACTATTTCTTGGATAAATTCTATGTTTGCGTACATTGATTTATCTGGTGTCATCAGCTATGATAAAAATACCTCTCCATGCATTCTATGGCGATTGATAACATAACATTAGTATAATTACACAATACGCCTGTTTATATTATTGAAGTCGTGAAGAAATCAGTTATACTGGTAAGAAATCTCGAATGGTAAAATGGAGGGGCTATATAAAATAGGTGTCGCTTAAGGCGAGGTGGTGCCACAATATTAAGAAATTATGTACTTGAATACGATTTTCAACGAATACGATCCTATTTAGTTCACAGATAAATGCTAAAGAAGTAACATTTTGTTGTATGTACAAATTTGAAATTTAAAAGTTCCTATTTCGTCCTGAAACATCCTTTGTAACTTGACTGTCGTATCAGTTTGATTCAAATGGTGGACTGTTATTGACCGGAAAGTGTCTGATGCAATATGATAATGTCACTTAGATTGATTTACCTGTTATTTGCACATTTTTTAACCAGTGTAGCTACTAATGAACAGATTGAGAGAAGTGTTAAACTCGAGAGCGAACTTGCGCTAGAGTGGGCATTGTACACTGACGGCAGAGCTGTCAGACACGATCATCTAAGACATGACAAAAATAAAATTAGCTTTCGATTCTTAGCTTCATAGTCCGAGTGGTCTAGTGCTTGTGTTTAATTTGTGAAATAATATAATAAGTTCTTTCTGGCCAGGAAGATTTTTATTTTTATTTTTTAATGTTCTCGCATCCCTACTAATTTTATTTTTTAATGTTCTCGCATCCCTACATGATATGTAGAAAATATGAATGGCCATGTGTTTTTAATTCTGATTTTCAAAACGTCTCCAAGTCTTCCTGGTCTAGTCATATTTTGTCATTGATTTTTAATTTTATTATATCACTATACAAGCTGCTAATACAGACAAATATGGGTGACCCTTACCTCTCATATTCTTCACTACCTGTATGTTTTTGTAGGAGGTCTCTGTTCACAACAGAGCTACCCGACGTCTATGGGAACATGCCGCAACAACACGTGCACAGCGGCTGCAAAGGTAAGTTACATTACAATAAGAGTGCAAGGACAAATGTTGACGTGGTAGCGGTTTTGTTTGCAGATTTTAAAGGACAAAAGTTGATCGCTGAAGAAGAAGAATAACAAATCTTTCAGACTGTAAATTTAACTATTTTGTTTTCTTTCTTAGAATTATTATTTTTATACGCAAACCAGACATAAATTGGAACGGTCTGTAAGCTTTTAATTCAACCATTGAGTCACTTAATAGATGTTAAATATATTACATTTGTAGTTTAATTTATTTATGCATGTAATCATATCTTTATCCATACGTCTCTACATTTACATATGCATGTGGCTTCTTTCATTCGTTTATCTATGCAGAGAGAGAGAGAGAGAGAGAGAGAGAGAGAGAGAGAGAGAGAGAGAGAGAGAGAGAGAGAGAGAGAGAGAGAGAGAGTAACGATCCTTTTGCCTTTTTCAGGTTAAAGGTGGGAAGAGTGTACCTAGTGGCAATGAAGAACAACTAAAGATGGCAGTGCTTCAGACTCCTGTGCTTGCTGCTATCGATGCGAGCCACGCTTCTTTCCAGGTTGAATTATTTTTTTCTGAAGATATCAGCTGCCAAATAGTTCCAATATTTGCATACAATGATCGTTGTGGAGTAATTCAAGTTTGATAATTTTATATGTTAAAAAGAGGAGAATAGAAAGGTAAAACTTAGCAACTATATTTATGCATACTCATTTAGAGAAACATGGTTATTCTGGATGTGTAGGCGGTACTTCACCCATATCCGTCGTCCCTAGTCCTCAGGTTCATAAATCCGCGCATGCGTTTGGCGGAGGTGGGGATGGGGTAGGTGCGCCCATGTTTCCGTCGCACCAAAAAGGGTCCCCCCCCTCCCCAGGAATTTTCAGAAAAAAAAAGACTTGTCAAGAAAACAAAATGTAGCGAGACGTCGCCCCTACCCCACATATCCCATCCCTATCTCCACCGGCCCTGGCTCTCCTGGTGTAGGATTCTGTTCTGATATCAGTGTGCAATAGGTACACAAATTTTGATATTTTGATGTTTGTTGTTTGGTTCAGTTAAATATATCGTAGTTGTTTAGTACATATATTATCGGTGTAGGTAAAAACACCTGATCTTGGCTCACACTTGAGAGCACGGAGACCTGTGGGAAGAGTTGTATAGCGTGTATTGTAGAGTACACGCAAAGAGCATTAGAAGATGGATGGGACATAGTCATTTACGAGATGCGGAAAGGGGGTTAAAGCGAGTTACATGTTATGCATACCGTGTGGAGGCAATGCACTTTTAGTGCGTCTTTTCGGACAGCCACAAGCCGAAGAACAACATAAACAGGCAGAGGAACTACATCAGCTGCTAAATGAATTTCAATAGAGACTTAAGTATACATTACAATGTTCATTTAGAGACACTTTTACAATTAGGTATATCCATAAAGATCACATATGCAGATAATCTCAGATTTCTACTTGAATTGCGTGGAAGTGTTGAAATTGACAGTCAAAGTCTCAAAGCAGATCTTGGGACACTCTTCTTCAAAGAAGACGGCTACAGTATCGCGTGAAACGTCCACCAGCGACTTCCATTCGCGGCCTCGGCCTTCGAAATACAAATGTGGATCCTGGTCTACGTCAGAGTCCTACCCCGCCTCTGTCTTCGAAAATATCAAAGTCGACTCTAACAGTGCGTTAAAATGCCCACCACGTGTTCTCGGCCTTTGAAAAGGCCAATCCCTGCACTGCACCAACTGCGTTTACCTACCAACGAGTTGGTGGATGAGCCGGTAAAAAGGTAAATGGAAGAGGACGAGTGCCTTGACGAAATCTTGAAAGAGATGCCCCGCTGCCCCACTCTGACAACATTACAGCCTAGCTTGTGGGGACAGACTACTATTCTCTTGAGCTCCATATTTCGCTCAGGAACAAAAAGGAATAGACCTGGACAGAGTCCATTCGAAAGAGCGGTGTGATGTTCACATAAAAGGACGCAGAACGCTTTCGTGAGAAAATGGGGGAACCTGTTTCCTCCGGCAATTATATCATTACCGAGCACTTAACGGCGATGTACGAGCACGACTGGCTCTGGAATCGTGACAGCCTCAAGCCCAAGGTGTGTATAGTTGTTCTCAAGAAGGACGCCAGCAAATGAAGCAGCTGGGTTGGTAGATAATGCAGCAAGGACTAGCCTGCAGTCTTCTTCCCGTGGGTAGATAGTCCAGTCCCACTTTGGGACAGTTCTGACTCTCCCCCGCCCCAATCGATGTCTCCTATAGGCCTTCCGCGGGAAGTACAAGACCCTACTCAAAAGCGCTGATTGACGGACAACCCAAACCTCACCCACGAGGGCTTTTGGAAGCATGCCCGCAATAACGAGCTTATTCCAGAAGAAGGCGCACCCTGAGAGGTGTGCTGGAGCGACACAAATGTGTTGTTTACAAAGTGGTACCTACCTGGTGTTGCAATTGATATCCTCCGCAACATAGTCGCTGGCTTTGTACTAGAATGATGCCACTCATGTAAAGGGTGAAAGAACTATGTTTGCAATCCTTGTGCAAAACGACAACGCCTGGACGGTCAACAAGGACGTAAAGCGCTTCAAGCAGGTCTTTGCCAACTAGCTCGTCCAGACCGAACCCTCACTCACAAATGACTTAGGCAAAATCTCGGACAAGTGTCATCGTCCCAGCCGCAAGGAGGACAAGGTAATCACCGTCGACACGGCCGCCGACATCCTTCATGTCCTGTGGATGGAAAATGTTATGTGTACGGTTTGACCGGCCGCCGCTAAAACAAAGCAGCTTGGGGGCAGTTATATAAAGACTCTACAGAAGCCACCACATACAGTGACGGGCTTCCGACCTCTCAAAGGGATACAGGCCAGTCTCTTGCACCGGCTGGCGGCCACTGCGGTAGCTGTACGCACGGATTGTGTCTACACTACTCAGATGCCGCTCGGCACATAGAAGCAGATGCTCCAAGAAAGCCGACTGAAGATGAAATGAACTACTGCATCATGCAAATGGCGGGAAATAACGAACATCTCCCAAAAAATTAAAATAATTATGCTGATCCACCTCCACTGCGAGCGGCCCAACTCACACCCTCTGAAAGTATCCAGGGACCGGAAAAACGAGCCCGGAGCAAGATGGGCGCTAACTACAAGCAAGCGACAGCTAGTAGTTCCGCCGTGGAATGCCCTCTGCGACAAAATGCGTCAGTAGGGCTTCGACGCTATGATCCTGCACATGCTTCTCAGTCAGGGCCCAGACGGCGATGAGGATGATGGGGTGTTTACGCCTCACGAAGTATCGCCATTCTCTGCGAAAAAATGTTTCTCTACAGGGTTTGCGAGCTTGAGTGGATTTTCAAGTTTGTGAAAAAATACAGAGCAACCCAGATCATCCTCATGAACGGGGAACCATGCCAGAATGAACCAACAGAGCAAGCTCCCGATGTGAACGTAGACGCTTACTATGCCGAGGTACTTTCCGCTAGTACTTCACCTGCAAGATCCCAAGGGCTATGCCAAAAACAATTGTACAAGCGTCGCCGCCTTTCTACGATGATCTATGCACTGCCAGGACTATGATGCCTTCAGGCTGGCCGTACGCCACACTTTTAAAACCACGCAGTGAAACGTGTTGCCAGATGAGGCCGCACACGCTTCTCGTATCGCCTTCACCAACAATAGATTAGACCACGTGAACGCGTGGGATAAGCGTATTCGACACGACTGAGACGAATTCCAACCAGGTGACCGTTAGATTGGACGCACTTATGTGCACGCCGTCCAGAAATGCAAGATTAACTGGAATGCTGAGTACAAAGCGCAGGATGTAACAGTCACCAACTGCACCATCAGGGGCGTTGACGGTGTCGATCGCACGGTCACTCTCGGAAGTACGCTGGAGCTCCAACGCCGACCGTGATGTAGCACAGGGCACGCAGTCCAGGGCCAGACACTTGGTTCCCCGTTCGACAGTCATGACTCCATAACTCACCTGGTAACCGCCCGCTGGCTTTGTACAGCCATCACACGCTGTCAAATGCTGGATGTCACCCTGGTCATCCACAGCGACCACGAGCGACTCTCCAGACGGTTAATAGAGAAGCGCATATGGGCCCACAACTCGGCGGACAATGCCGCAGGTAGGTCATGTGTTTACCAAACCTACGCGACAGACGCCTGGGCTCTGTAGAAGGTGATTTCCCAGAGCTACAAGTGCATCACCTGGTCGGGGCCCCTGAACAAGGACTGGAGCATAGAATGCATCGACAATACCCGCCCTCACACCTGGGACAACTGCCAGTTTACCTGCCGCTACTGTCAGAATGCCAGCTTGCACTGGCTAACAGCGAAATACAAAGCCGCATCGGCGAAACGCACGTCACAAGTTGTAGACGAGAGCGGCCATGACATACACAATTTCTACTGAAAATGGAACATATACACTTCGTGACAAGAGCACAATTCCGCAGCAGCGAACGAGGCGGACCATCAAACCTAAGGATTCTGCACCAACTGGTGGCCCTGGGCACCTGCGAGGCCGGCTTAGCCACATCTACAAAAGCATTTTAATTGCATTCGACTCTAACAGGCTCTTTGTTTTTGACGCGGTTTTAAAGCAAAAGCAACGCTGGCGCGGTAATGGCCCAGATTGTTTCCAACGCACAGAGCCGCAACCATGCGAAATGCAGGCTGTGGACAGACAGCAGCACAGAGTACACATCTCGCCTGTTCTCAGCTTTGATGAATGCCATCGGCATAAAATCACAGTCAAAAACCAGGAAAAAACAACAAAACCCCCATAAAACAACAATAAACCCTCCAAACAAACAAACACCGGGTGGGCCCAATATCCCGCATAATCGAGGTGTATAACGGCCTTGCAAACCAGGGCATGGCACAGACGCTTCTATGTGTGGAGATAAAGACGCCGGACAGATGATCGGGAGAGAGCGATGTTGTCGTTTCTCGTGTCAACAGCCCACACGATGCCTTCCCCCGCTCATCCACCAGGGTGCCAGTACGCCATATCACAAACCGGGTAGGATTTATACAGTAAGTAGGACCCTACGGTCGCAAGGAGAGTATTTGATTGAGAGTCGCACTGGTGTGGACATCTTTACACCTTTACAGACTTTGAGCTTCAGGCAGTCGGAACGACGGTATTGGCTACCACAGCGCGCATGCGCTTCAACACAAGAGCACCAAAAAGAACAGGATCGCCTTCGGTTCAAGAGATAAATGGTCTGCGAGCGACTGACGCTCCAAACATCCTCTCAGCGTTGCGTGCGCCTACCTCCCGGCTACACGCGCCATATGTAACCGTCTCGCGTGTACTCTAGCTGAATAAGGAACCTCCAACTTCCAAGACCGCCAAAAAGTAAGTAGGCCGTGCAACTCGACTTTATTTAGCGAGCTTATAGGCAATAAGGGCTGAAACAGTCATTCTAGGGACAATAAAGACCACTTCGTGGTATTTTTTTTATCTTGACTGAGAACAATAACCGAGTTAAAGATCTGGGTCACCAAAGGATAAGATTCATCAAGATTATTTAAGCGCCATCACTATTAAGAAACAATGAGCATTTACGGTGCAGGAGGAAACTGCGGTGACAGAAGTAAACATGACGGCGTGTCCTTGAACGAACTGCAAGACTATGATAAAAGGTCTCATATCGACACCAAAGTTGCTGATGAACTGTCGAGAGGCAACACCATGAGAGAAGATCCTAACGCGACCGGAACAAATCACATCGTAGATGACACCAGGCCACACATCGCACGCATCGCTGCAACACTCGATACCTTTTCCGCAAAAACAACCCATCATAAATCGTCATATCCTCTATATGTATACGTTGCTAGAGCGAGGACTAGAAGATTTTGTTTCTACAGAAAGCGAGGCTGTGCGGAGTAGTTCGGGTGA
Source organism: Margaritifera margaritifera (assembly GCA_029931535.1). Classification (NCBI taxonomy): domain Eukaryota; kingdom Metazoa; phylum Mollusca; class Bivalvia; order Unionida; family Margaritiferidae; genus Margaritifera; species Margaritifera margaritifera. The sequence goes on from JAQPZY010001646.1 coordinate 959,291, forward strand.
GTTTCACGCGTTCACCCAAGACGACGGTGCTAGCCTTCTGACTTGGTACGGTGCCGACCCTGCGGCTGGTGACGCCGCTGTTAGCTATTCTAGTTAGAGCTGCCCAAAACAGGTGTTATAAGCAATATGTCGTACCTAGACGAAAACTTCTACTTTGCCGTTGAAATCTTTGAAATGATGAGAGAGTGTTGGATGTTTCGAAGTTTTTCGAATACGATGTAATTGTAAGCGAATAGAAATCTACGTTTAGGATTATACATTTCCCCAGTGAAGCCGAGATGAACTAAAACTTCATATCAGAGCCTCAACGTCTGCGACACGTGGCCTCCATAAGCAATCTGGGCAGGCTCATTAATAACATGTATCATTTAGATGGACGGGGAGAGCGACTTAACCATCACGGATGCAAACTATATAATCAACCCAGAAATACTCTACACTATGCTCATGAATGGTAACTGCGGCACAAATGAAGATACTGAATCTACTGGCACAATCGATCTTGAACGGAATCACGTGTGGGTATCTATCGGCGGGGATCATAACGAGGAAAAGAACCCTTTGATATCAAGCTGTCCTTCCTGATTCACAAAATCAGATTTCCCACATTAGAGTGACCGAGTATACTAACCAAGTATCAAGTTAGATTCCTTCCTAAGATTACAAAATGAAGCACTTAGAGTCAACCACTGAAGCTCCAAAGGCGAACATGTAACCAGGGCTACCCACTGTAAAAGACGCATGAATGCACGCGCGCAGAAATACGACTGATGGGAGCTACAAACTCCAACAAATTAGAAAGTTACGACACCGGCTTGAGCAAGAACGAGAGGCGAGGGCTGCTCTGCACAAAAGTACTGTCGTGGCGTTAATAGCATTGGTGGCATTGTCACCGCCCTTATTACAGTCAGCATTGACATGGGAGTCTGAGGTATTGGCCTACTCTGTACCATTATTGCTGGCGGCGTTGTTGTGGGCTTTGAGGCAGTTGCTCTAGCATGTGGACTGGCTGGGATTGCAGGCAAATTTATAAGCTGGCGCCTCCGGGTAGAAGACAAAAAACATGACGAAATCCACGTGCTAGCAGAGGCCACGCTGAATACTATCTCATACCACACATATAGGGCCTTAAGACATGAACACATGTCGGATGAAGAGTTGCAGCTAATCATGGGTGAGGTTGAAAATCCAATCAGATGAAAGCTGAAATTCACTCATAAGCCTTCAAAGATCACGCTGCTTTGAAAATCGTTAAAGGGGACAAAATGCCCTCATCCAGCACAGTCGCGTTAAGGTCCCCACTGCTTCATAAAACATAAAATTTTTAAAAAATATAAAAAAAATAAAAAGAAAACTACTGGAAGTTCACAGTAGAATTCAGGCCATTTCATGACGCATCGCCTCCATATATAATTTATAGTTCCAAGCGCTCCGCCAGATGAATATTAGCATATTTCTCTGAGTGGATATGGCCCAGAACTAACAGTATCCCCAGAAGGGAGTATTTTTTGGAAATATATTGTGATATACAGTACACATCTGAACTGAAGTGAAAAACTAGCATACAGAAAATATTAGAGACAATCACAACATGTGACCGTTTATTAAAGACCTTGAAACGAAAGTCTATACAGGCAAAGGACTACCAAAAAAGATCTGAGGAAATTATCCTCGCTTCCGCACATTGGGTTCATACTTTTCAGAGAAATATCAAAGTGTAAACTATATGCAGTATATGCTTGTAACAAACAACACCTAGACCAAGTATTGGTAGGAGCCCAACTGTATTTTTCTGCAGCTGATGTAGGAATGCCTGTTGGCATAGTTTTAAAAGCCAATGATTTATCATTACTTCAGTCCTGTGTGGTTAAGTTTTGCTCACCACGCTTGTCGCTGACCTAATAATGACCACATAAATTTAGCTCTTATTTTGCTTGATAACCTATAGTTAGTTCGATCAAGTGAAGCCAACACACACACTGTACTCGCGTTAATACAGGAACGCGATTGCTAGAGCGGCTCTTTACTTTGGATACCGTGTTCTTGTATGAACGCAAACCATCTTACACCAGTAGAGTGTAAACAACATCCGTTTTCTCCTGGGAGTCATAGCGGGTTCTACAAATGCCAAAACTGTCAATGGGTAACACTCTGAACAAAAACCTTTGAGCTGATATTAGTTTGTTAGATCGATCAAGTGAATCTAATAAAGACACTGTGCTGGCGTTCGTACAGGAACGCGGTTGCTAGGGTAGCTCTTTATCTGGATATTGCGTTCCTGTATGAACTCAAACCAACCAGCTCTTCGCGCTGTAGGGCCCTGACCGGCCAGGGGGATGGGCGGTCCCTCAAGGTTTTACTTTTTTTTTCTGTTTTGACAGTCTTTGTTTTTCTTAAAATTCCTGGGAGCTTACCCTTCTTGGCGCGGCTGAAACATGTGGGTTGACTCCCCTGACAGCGTCACAACCCCCATGCGCACTCTCGGAAAAATGAACATGGGGAACAATGACGACGCATATCTAATAAATGAAAACAATGAATAAATAAGTAAACTTGTAAAGAGAACCTGCAATAGCTGATCACTCAGTGATTAGGTGGTTCTTAAAACGAAGTACTAGCTCAGTATTTAAGGTCCATGTGGCAATTTTCGTGTTACGTGTTTTAAATAATTCATTTGAAGACATTTCTCTGTTTAAAAAAATGTGTTAAGAAAATGTGTTCACTGGTAGCCAGAGCCATTTTTTCAGTCTAGGTCTGATGATGGGCTTTCTTCTGCATATGATTGACCTTGAAGGGTCAATGACTTTAGAAAGAAGAAACATTGGTCATTAATATACTCAAAACGTTTTGTAGTTATGTCATTAAAGAACACATTGCAAAAACCTTATTTTTTCAGCTCTACATGTCAGGCGTTTATAATGAACCAGACTGTAGCGCGTCACAACTTGATCACATGATTCAGATAGTAGGCTATGGCAGCATGGATGGGAAAGACTTCTGGATCTGTAAAAACAGTTGGGGTAAGTAATAAAAAAGTTAAGCTGCATTTACACAGTAAGCAAATATTAAAGTAATTAATGATGGGTGTACTATACGTATCTCTTCTCGTTCATGGGAATCTTATCTACATTCCATTTGAAATTTTACAGATGGACTTTAGAAATTGAGGCGCGCACACACACACACACACACACACACACACACACACACACACACATATATATATATATATATATATATATATATATATATATATATATATATATATATATATATATATATATATAAATGAAGATGTATATGAGCCGGTTCAAATAGACAAATTAGTAAATTCAACAGGATATAAGTAATATATTCATCATTTATTCCTTCAAGCGCTTTCGCGTCATCATCATGGATGCTCTTCAGGTAGATACATTATACTTTCAGGTAGATACATTATACTTTCAGGTAGATACATTATACTTTAAAAGTATAATGTATCAACCTGATGATCGTCCATGATGATGATACGAAAGCACTTGAAGGAATAAAGGATGAACATATTACTGATATCCTTTTAAATTTACATATATATATATATATATATATATATATATATATATATATATATATATATATATATACATATATATATATATATATATATATATATATATATATATATATATATATATATATATATATATATATATATATATGTGTGTGTGTGTGTGTGTGTGTGTGTGTGTAAAAAGTACACGGCTGAGTAACAAAAAGCTCTCACAAAGAATATTCAGATCCATCATGGCCGTACGTAGACTTAATTGGAAGAGATTTTGTGAAGCTAGCACGTCACATCTATTACCTTTGCACCTTCCATATTCGACAATAAATACCATCATCTAATTAGAACATCAGCCTTTCTGACATACCGATTACCTAGTTTCACTCACCCACATTAAACATTGCTGATGAACATTTCGACAAATCATTTTACATTTGTTTTCTTTTCCGAAGGAAAAGCAGAAAAGTAGTTTATATCGCTTCAGAATTTACCAAAAAATGGATGAAAACCAGCATTAACATGACACATGTAAAGTACAATGGTAGATATTTCGACACATTTTGCTGTTGTTATGACATAGTGTCGCCTATTGCTTGATACAAAAACTGCTTTAATGTTCCTTTCATTGTTAATTCCTATATATCTGAAAACTGCGCCTTGGATTTTTGTGCTATATTAATGCTACAATGTTTATCAATAAAAATAATTAAAGAAAACATGAATTTTTTCCTCATTTCGTTGGAAATGATAATAATTTGAATGGTCTTCGACATAATGTGCTACAACATCTGCGGATAAAAAAAATCAAATTTGTAATTTTTGGTAACAACTTTTAAGATTTAGTTTCTTATTTAGGTTCTGGGCAAAAGTTTATTGTAACAGCATGTTTTGTTCTTATCAAGAATTGGTCATTCTCCAAGTTCTAAAACTTCGTCTCCTGTTGTCAAATTGCCTACATGCAATACTAAATTTTACGTTGGAACTATAGAAACATTAAATATCGACGTCGTTTGCACCAAGTTTGGGGGCGCTCTACAGATAATACATGCTTCTGAGTGAGTGACAGGTGTAAGATGAAGTATTTTGCATTTGCAACATGCACAATGGAGAGAATGTTGGCATACCTCTATGTTACTTTCATGTACTGTGGCTGAAATTTCTTTACATATTGTACTTGTGGAAACTGGACATGATCTAAGCACACAGCGGACAAAATGGCCGCTCCAAAGTACTCGAAAAATCAGCCTGAATTAGTCAAAAGTGCACTATTTTCAGCAGTTATTAAAATAGGGAAACGAATTTTGCCAGAGCAGACAATACCAGCCTCTGAAAGTACTATGAATTAATAAAAAATATCCAAAAAGTAAAAAAAGTTATCGGCTCTTTTTTTTATTATTTACCTTTGAAGTACAGGAAGTGAAAATGACCAAGCGGAGCTAGCAGTTTTTTGAGAGGTGCACATCTTAAGTGAGACCAAGCTGTATACTCTATAACCCAAATTTCACCCATCAATCATACACCAAAATAAAGGGAATTCAAAGTTCTTTTAACAATACCTAAGATATACAAGGTCTTTTTTAAATAGCCAGGACAGCCAGTGAGGAAGCCCTGGCTAATTCTTTTTCTTTAAATTTCTAACCCTATGCAAAGTACGAAACTGGAGAGCGCCACCTTTAGTATTTTCTTACTGAGTATAATAACAATTATTAATATATTTTTTTCCTCCGCAGTTATTCTAGAATCTCATCAAAATAGGAAAACCATTCAGTTTCACATGGGACGTAACCTTCTTAATTAATTTGCTTTCTCTATTGCTCCTGATAAAAAAAAAAACAACAAAAAAAAAACAAAAAACGTTATACGGCATAGTGAGTTGGTATCTTTCCGCACGGACTTTACAAGCATATATTTTAGAAACATTCCAACGCTTTCTTTTTGCACTTTTAATTTTCTTAAATGTCATTAAAAATAAAGATTATTTCAGTATGTGAACTAGTATGACTTGTATTATACAAAATTTTCTATAATTTGTAGGTGCGTCTTGGGGCATGCAAGGTTACATCTTGATGAGTAGGAATAAGAACAATCAGTGTGGCATCGCCTCTGCGGCACAGTATCCGTACTAGAGGACATTCAGTGATGTTCATTTGAATTTGTCAGATTCAGTTATAACGCTTATCGTGTAAGAAGTAAATGCAATTTGTAAACATGCGATTTCCTGTAGCTAACCAAAGTGCATGGAATAAAGCAGTTCGTTGTTCAAACTGATTTTGTTATTGTTCATCTTCATAATAAGAATTAATTGGTTCCATAAAGATTATTATAAATATAGCACTCAGAGATACCACTTGAAGCTTTTTGTATTTCATAAAGTAGTTACGTCAGTTAAATATCTAATTATAACGATAATGTTCATACGGCGTATATTTTTGTATATAGTCCTGGCGCCCGTTTCACTACACGTCTCAAGTGTTTCTCCTCAAGTTGAGATTTGTTTTATTATGTGTATTATTACTTGGTTGTCCACAAGAGTTTTTTCAATGAACATGAAAACAAGAATCAAGAATTTAAACACACACACACACACACACACACCAGTCATAATACCTTGAATTTTCTTGAGAAGAGTTTAAGAGTTTCGTTTTACTTCTGAGGAAATTCTAAGTCTTTCTTCAACTGCCTTTTAGAAAAAAAATTATGGTGTACAGTTTAAAAACTATGGAGATTCTTTTATTCTTTATACCATATCTATCGCTGCAAAAATCCCAATAGTATCAGACGTACCATAAACAAGATACTTAAAAGCTCAAGTTGTAGAGAACGTAGGAACAATTTAGTAAAACCATGGAGCGGTAATCAACGTGTATACATTTAAAGATAAAATACATTTCCGTTTTTCCTGTACCGGCCGTCAGATACAAAACTACCCATGAATGTCAGCAACCATCAAGGTGTTTTTTTTTTTTTTTTTTTTTTTTTTTTTTTTTTTTTTTGGACAGGGTTTAAGTTTTACATTGAGCAATATTGAAAAAATATCAGATACTTTATTTACCCTCCTTTCCCCCTCATCACACCCAGTGCGGGCTAGGAGATATAAAATAGGTCATATGCACTCTACTGCATGTCATCAAAAGCGATTGATGGAGGCATAAGCCGCCATGGGTCAGTGGTTAGCGTACCGGACTCGCGACCGAAATGGTGTTGGTTTGAATCCTACCATCTGAACAGCCCAGTTCGGCTACCTTGACGTATCCTTGAGCAAGGCACTTTACTCCAATTGCTTCGGCACTATATAATCTACTTGTGTTGCCGTGCAGCAAAACACCTAAACCTAGCTAATCTCCTTTTTACTCTCAATAAGTGTATTTTATCATCGGATCCCTAACAATAGCATTTATGCTCTTTTTATTTTGTCTCGAACACATTGGTGTAATCCTCCTAGTGATTCATCTTGGGTACAATAAAATAACTTCAAAACAAAAACGATAGTTCAACTTTATGGAGAATATACTTCAGGAGGGATTTACTGACCGTCCGCGTACATTGATAGCCCATTTACTATATGTTACACAGATGTGATAATATAGAATAAGTAAGTTCAAGAGAGCGGTAATAGGGCAATGGACACATATGTCACACATGAAGTATTTTGTACCAACACATATTTTTGTAAAATGCGGTCAACGCATCTCATCAAGTTTGTATATGTTTAACATAAAAGCGATCATTGTAATACTTTGAATGAAATCAAAGACGTTGCTACACTTGCTTCTGGCGCAAGATATATCGATAAACGCTTGAAAGGTAATTCATAAAAAGTTATCTCCTTTTTGAAATAAGGGTGTAAAGGTGTAAGAGTTATCTCTTTATGTGTTGTAAGTTATCCTTTTATGTTTTGTGTAGTAAGAGTTATCTCTCCTTTTAGAAAATTGTTCTCTTCCCCCTCACCCTCACCCCTCATTTTTAGTAAGATATCCCCCCCCCCCTGCGTGATGCGACTAAATTAACTAGGCTTGATGGTGGATTATCCCTCTTGGCCCCAACAGGTCCAACTATGAAAATAACTACCATATAATTAACTTTACTGCGGCCATCTTGTCGTTGACCTGGTCACGTGGTTATTTAATGTTAAGTCTATTCGTACCCGATCGGCCTTATATCATCAGGATAGTAAGGATATGTGTTGAATTATCATACGACCCACAATCAATGTTAAATTCCCGTAGCCGCCATACTGTCCCACACTGTTAAGCCTATGGACGTTTTTAGCAATAAATTCCCGTTATAACCCAGAATGACCCAATCTAAGATGGACGGAGAGTGGACTTTCTCATATGTCCACAGTGAAATGTTTTACTCATGGTGGCCCCATAGTGCCCCCCAATGTTAAACCTATGGATGTCTTTAACATTAAATTCGAAGGAGGATTTTTCTCTTGTAACAATAAAGCCATTTTTGACCACACACGCCTCCCCCCCCCCCCATTTAGCGATATGCACAAAATCAACTGGATTTCTTTTTAGAAAATCAAGCTATAAACAATTTTATACCACCTCATATACATTTCTTTGAATACCATTGGATAAGCTGGGTCACATGGAGACCTTATAACTCCTGTATACCGTCTGCGTCAGTTTGTATCCAGCGTACGTCAGGCATACTGGATTTTGCCAAATTAATTTTGTCTTCATTTCATTGTTTACAATGGCAACCAAACGCTTCGGAGATCTTACAGTGATAGAAATTGCAGACAAAAAGGAGGAAAATAAGCTCTGACAATACAATCAAATCAAATAATCGTACTGCTAATGCCTTATGGAATATCTTGTCCAAAAAAAGGAAGATATCAACTTTAAAACATTTGACGAGGCCCGTTTAGCAGACACGCTGGGATTCTTTTACTTAGAGGCAAAGGATTTTCGGTGGGATAAATTCATTATATAGTTTGTTAGTGACCGTATACGAGATTTATGGAGTCCGTGTGAAATTCGTATTGGACTCTGCGCACGCGCCTTGTACAATATGAATTGCACTCTGACCCCATAAATCTCGTATATGATCACTAGCAAACTATATAACTTGTGGTATAGATTGTTTGGTTCAGCATCACGAATGATATCTGCGTTTGTAGTTCAACGAATTTTCGCGTGAGCGTCTCGAAATGTAGCTAAAATTACCATACTCATTTCGCACACGAATGATTTCAACTCCATTCGTATCGACATACAGAGCAACACCACTCAATCGATACATACTGAAAAGGGTGGTCTGCTTACATGTATGTAATCTGCCATGATCGTACTTGAGTTGTGGAACTGTCCATTTTTTTTATACAGGTCTGACCTGTTATGGGGGCCGTCGCGTGCCACAGGTAAACAAACATCGTCTGAATCATCTTGCTTTCTTTAAACTATTTTTAATGTGAACTTAACATCTATTTATGACATTTTTTTTCTAATGAGTAATAAAATCTATATTTGGAATCAAGAAAAAACACTCAACTGCGAGAAGCATATCATCTGACATGATTTAAGTAAGAAGTCACAAGGGAGGCAACTACATTATGACCCAAAGTACCCGAATATGAAAGCTGAGCCCTCCTTCAGAAATAATCGACCCTTCAACTGTACATTGGCGGCAGTGAAGAATATGCCTGTAAACAGACTACCACGTTTCAGAATGTATTGACTGAGAAGGGTTGCGCTGTATGTCGATACGAATAGTGTTGACATCATTCGTGCGCGAAACGAATTAGGTAATTTTATCTACATTTCAAGTCGCTCACGTGAAAATGCACTGAGCGACAGATGTTGATATCATTTGCGATGCTGAACTGAACGAATTATAGTATTGATGGTAGACAATAAAGGTAATTCTTACGAAGTAAATATGAATAAAGAATTTGTAATAGAAGAAATTTTACCTCGTGTAACTGACAAAATAAGATCTTATAAAATATAAGAATAAATAACATATTGTTTAGAATAAGAACAATATTTTTATTTTTCCAGTTAGACTAGTTGGTAATACAAATTTTACAGAGTTAGAAATTAATACTGATGACAGAATAAAATTTACTATCATTACATATCAAAATTATAAATGAGGATGGAAATGTATGCCAATTAATATATATATATATATATGAAATAAATGTAACTGACCCCTCGGCTAATATCTTTGAGATGTCCTAGTGATTTAAGTTTTAAATACTCGGAGAAAGATGAAAGGAATTTAGATACTTCTATAACTACTGAACTAAATTTAGGTGAACCAGAAGCAATAATTGATGCCTCTACTAGACAGTTTGTACAAAGACGTGTTGATTGACAAATACGAAAGACTTTGGATGATAATAATATCGAAGATATTGAAACCTGGAGAGCTGATTATAAATTAACACTTATTAATCATAGTATCGCGAAAGTGGAGGAGTTAGAAAAACATATTTATGAACACAAGAAGGATATTTTAAATGTTAAAACTGTGATTAAAAACCCAATAATTTCTATATTAGATGCTCATCAATTACCACAAGGATAGAATACATTACAGATAGGGTAAATGGTGAAATACCGGTTGCATGGGTTCATTTGGAAGAGCTAGAGAAATCCTTACAAAAATTAGACTACTTTAGAAGAATTCAGTAAATCAGTATATGTATTTTTTTTCTCACTGTTTCACAAACTTTATTTGTTCTGAACAAATACATTTTATCTGAAATTGCCTGAGGTCACAACAATTATTCACCTCATCAAACGTTAATAAGATTTCTGATTGGTTCATTGAGTTGCAGATGTCCAATCAAATGCTACATAATTAAAGTAGGAATGATGACATTTGTAAGGAACTGTTGATATTTTTTAGATTACTTAAGCCATGCAACAAATAGTATATTTTACTCAAAATAATTTTCCTTCATTCAAAAGTTCTTTTTGACCGTCTTTTAAAGAACCATTCCTTTTAACAAGAGCTGTATCATTTTACTTATGTGATTTCTATTTTCTAAATTACAGAAGTATGTGGTCACTTTCTCTCTTTCATCACTCCATATAGCTCATTTTGTTTCTAATATCTTCTCTTTCTTTTTTCCTCTAGTTTTGGTTATTCATTCGAATCGCTTCTCCCTTCTAAATTTCTTTTGTCTGCATTTTTGGTTCTTCTTAAAAGATGCAAATGAAATTGTTGTTCTTCTAATTTATAATAGAAATATTTCAAAGAAAAGTTGATAAGTTATAAGCGGTTTGAAATCAGATGTAATTATATTCTCAGAAGTATCGATTTGTTCAACGCACACACTTATGAACAGTTCTCACATATTCAGGGTATTTTAATAATGAAAATATTAATATTTCCTAAATGCTTTTATTTGTATTTCCTTTTGGAGAACTATCTTCACTGTTACAAGAGAATGATCAGTCTGTCCTATATCCTGGTTCAACACTTACATTTTCAGTGAATCAATGTTCTGACACAAGAAAAAAGTACAGTCAGGCTTGTTTTACTGGATTACTTTCCCTCCAAGTATACATATGGATCATTATAGTATGTTCCCTCCATACATCTACTCAATTTTGTTCTATTCATATATCTAAGACAACTTCTCTTGCTCTTAGGTTATTTACATTATTATAATTGAAAGTATATATATTTGGATCCATCAGAAGATTGAAATCAACACCCCTCCCACACACCCCACTAACAAACCCTCCCACCTCAATTAAAACAAAACCATTTTAAAAACTAAAATAGATCTTATAAATATATATATATATATATATATATATATATATATATATATATATATATATATATATATTGTTACGACCCTATGACTCGAACAAACGTAACAAAAAGAAAGTGAAACCAACAATGTTTGTTAAAATCAGCAAACAATTTATTTAAAATAATTAATATGAAAATCAAAATACACTTACATTATTGTGAATTAAAATCCAAATAATCCAGCAATTATTAGTGTCCTAATCACAAGTCCTGTATATATAGAAACTATAAAATGTTCCAAATGAATGAATGTTCCAAGTTAATGAATGTTCCAAATGAATCTTCGTAATGAACGAATGTTCCGAAAGAATGAGTCTTCGTAATGTTCCGATGTATCAACAAATGTCAGATCATCTTTAAGTATTCAGAGGCATCCGAGAAAGTCCTAAATATAACTGCAGGTAGCTCTGATGAATGGTTCAATAAATAATTCCTTTCGAATTGTCTATACAGCATGGCATTACAGCAACATTACAGGATTCCAGCTCGGCTATTATTTCAAACGATCTGATGATTCCAAAGCTGATGATAAAAAAACAGATCCTTTCAACTCAAGATCTAAAATGGAATGGACATGATTCGCATTTCTAGGTCTTTTATACAACTTGCAAATGGCACATTTCACAACAGGAAACGTGTCATATTACGACCCAGAATGCAATACCTAAATGCGTCTATTTCATCAGATACAGTAAACAACTCTGACCTTGAACAAAAGGTCAGTAAACATGTTGTTATTTGATTAATAGTACAATTAAACCCAACTTAAATATGACTCACTATTTGACACAACTTTAAAGTAGAGTCATAGGCCAAAAGTTTAAGCACATTATAGATTCCATATACATAATTCCGTAGCAATATATATATATATATATATATATATATATATATATATATATATATATATATATATATATATATATATATATATATATATATATATATATATATATATATAATCTTTGTGAAAGTTTTTGTCCAAATAGAATTTAACAATGGATACCCAGATTAAAATTTTGTCAAGTAATGTTAGGGGTCTACACAGTTCCAATCTCAAAAGAAGATATATTTTTCATTGGATTATACAAAAGAATGCATCAATATGTTTACAAGATACACATAGCACGGCTGAGGTTAAAAAGTTTTGGGAGGTTGAATTGGGGTTATAAGTGTATTGTTTGCCATATATCTAGCAATAATGCTGGTTTTACTACCCTGTTTATAAATAAATTTGATTTTTTTTTTCGCAGAGACGGATTTAATTGCCAGGGCAGATACGTTATCTTTGATTTAAAAGCTTTTGGAAACTCCCTAATCATAGTTCGAAATATGGAGCAAAAAATTTTAAACTTTTGGAAACTACTTAATCATAGTAGGAAACTGGAATGTCTAGCAAATTTACATACTGAATACTTTGATTATTAAAAAATAAAAAGCCGTAACTCTCACAGTTGTATACACAGTATGATGAATCAATTAGATCTCATCGATACTTGGAGAGAGAGAGAGAGAGAGAGAGAGAGAGAGAGAGAGAGAGAGAGAGAGAGAGAGAGAGAGAGAGAGAGAGAGAGAGAGAGAAACATGTAAAAAAGAGATTTACATGACTTCGCAATAAAAAAAAGTTAGGCTATTATTAAATTAAAATAGCCATAACTCCCAAAGTTGTATACACATAGTATGATGAACCAATTAGATCTCATCGATACTTGGAGAGAAAAAAATAAAAAGAAAAAAAAGACATGTAAAAGATTTACATGACTTGGCAAGAAACAAACGTTAGGCTAGACAACTTCCAAATTTCCTCAAACCTACAAAATTGTCTTGTACAAACGGATTTTAGTTTTAATTACTAATCAGATATTTCTCCTATTATGGTATCCTTTATATTTATTGATAAAATAAAGAGACAGGTGACCCTGGATATGCAACAGCAGTTTATTCTATGATCCAGAATAGCCTAAATATCACTATGAATGATACCGTCCAGAATAGCCTAAATATCACTAGTAATGATACCGTCCAGAATAGCCTAAATATCACTACGAATGATACCGTCCAGAATAGCCTAAATATCACTATGAATGATACCGTCCAGAATAGCCTAAATATCACTACGAATGATATCGTCCAGAATAGCCTAAATATCACTACGAATGATACCGTCCAGAATAGCCTAAATATCACTACGAATGATACCGTCCAGAATAGCCTAAATATCACTACGAATGATACCGTCCAGAATAAAAGGAAATCTCCAATACACACCAACAGGTTGTTTTGGAGATCCTAAACATATTAACGCGGGGAAAAACTATTTTATATGGTTCTTACAAAAAGAAAGAAAGCTGCAAAGTTTTTCTCATCAAAGTTGAGAAAACTCTTGAAAAAAGACTAAAATAGTTGACTCTTCAACTTTATTGACGATACTACAGTAATTTAAATTACTGAAAATGAAAGAAAAGTAGAAGATTTGCGTGAAGAAAACGTTAATGGTATTATAATGAGATAAAGAGCTAAATAAAAAGCTGAGGGAACAACGCACAATATATTTTTGTAAACTGGAAAAAAAACAAATTATGTTTGAAAACGTTTTTCAAAGATTGTGTCACATGATAGAAATGAAATTATGTATCTTAATGAAATCCTTCAGGAACAAAAAATATTACTATCAGAATTTATACGCTACAGAAAACACCTGAAATGATGAAACATTTTTTTTCGACAACGATAAAACGTGTATAACACAACTTTCATTTGAATATTCTGAGCAGATGCAAGGACTAATAAATATGCATGAATTATTCTCAGCATTGAAGAAAATGGATAATAATAAGTCACATGGTATTGATCGTTTCACAGTTGGAATTCATAAGTTCATTTTTTTGTTTTGTCTTGTTTGTTTTTTTTTTTGTTTTTTTTTGCGTGTTTGTTGTTGTTGTTGTTGTTGTTCTTTTTCTGCCTCATCTTGGACATTACTTATTAAACTCAATGGATTATCTTTTACATAAATGGTTCTTTATCAATATAGATATAACAGAGACATTGTGTAATACTTTATATGTGCATACCATGTATACTGAAAAAAGGAAAATCAAAGTTGTACCTTAGAAATTGAAGTCCGATTTCACTTTTGAATGTGGCTAGGAAAATAACTTCAACAACCCATTCTTTATTCGGCGAACGTTGATACGAGAAAAACACGTATGATATCGATATTATATGAGTTTAAGTCTATATTATATCAGTTTAACTCTATATTATATCAGTTCAACTCTATATTATATGAGTTTAACTCTATATTATATCATTTTAACTCTATATTATATCAGTTCAACTCTATATTCTATATTATATGAGTTTAACTCTATATTATATCAGTTTAAGACTATATTATATCAGTTTAACTCTATATTATATATAAGTTTAAGTCTATATTATATCAGTTTAAGACTATATTATATGAGTTTAACTCTATATTATATCAGTTTAAGACTATATTATATGAGTTTAACTCTATATTATATCAGTTTAACTCTATATTATATCAGTTTAAGACTATATTATATGAGTTTAACTCTATATTATATCAGTTTAAGACTATATTATATCAGTTTAAGTCTATATTATATCAGTTTAAGACTATATTATATCAGTTTAACTCTATATTATATCAGTTTAAGTCTATATTATATCAGTTTAAGTCTATATTATATCAGTTTAAGTCTATATTATATCAGTTTAAGACTATATTATATGAGTTTAACTCTATATTATATCAGTTTAAGACTATATTATATCAGTTTAAGTCTATATTATATCAGTTTAAGACTATATTATATCAGTTTAACTCTATATTATATCAGTTTAAGTCTATATTATATCAGTTTAAGACTATATTATATGAGTTTAACTCTATATTATATCAGTTTAAGACTATATTATATCAGTTTAAGTCTATATTATATCAGTTTAAGACTATATTATATGAGTTTAACTCTATATTATATCAGTTTAAGTCTATATTATATCAGTTTAAGACTATATTATATGAGTTTAACTCTATATTATATCAGTTTAAGACTATATTATATCAGTTTAACTCCATATTATATATAAGTTTAAGTCTATATTATATCAGTTTAAGACTATATTATATCAGTTTAAGTCTATATTATATCAGTTTAAGACTATATTATATCAGTTTAACTCTATATTATATCAGTTTAAGTCTATATTATATCAGTTTAAGTCTATATTATATCAGTTTAAGTCTATATTATATCAGTTTAAGACTATATTATATGAGTTTAACTCTATATTATATCAGTTTAAGACTATATTATATCAGTTTAAGTCTATATTATATCAGTTTAAGACTATATTATATCAGTTTAACTCTATATTATATCAGTTTAAGTCTATATTATATCAGTTTAAGACTATATTATATGAGTTTAACTCTATATTATATCAGTTTAAGACTATATTATATCAGTTTAAGTCTATATTATATCAGTTTAAGACTATATTATATGAGTTTAACTCTATATTATATCAGTTTAAGTCTATATTATATCAGTTTAAGACTATATTATATGAGTTTAACTCTATATTATATCAGTTTAAGACTATATTATATCAGTTTAACTCCATATTATATATAAGTTTAAGTCTATATTATATCAGTTTAAGACTATATTATATCAGTTTAACTCTATATTATATCAGTTTAACTCTATATTATATCATTTTAACTCTATATTATATCAGTTCAACTCTATATTCTATATTATATAGTTTAAGACTATATTATATCATTTTAACTCTATATTATATATAAGTTTAAGTCTATATTATATATAAGTTTAAGTCTATTTTATATGAGTTTAAGTCTATATTATATCAGTTTAAGTCTATATTATATATAAGTTTAAGTCTATAGTGTCACCTAGTCTCTCGCTGCCGCAATTAGTTATCTCTCGCTGTAAAAGATCTCAAGGAATTCTGAACTTTGCCAACAAGAGAATTATCGAAGGCAAAACCCACCTACTTCTTTAATCACTGTTACAATTTAAATACTGGTTAGCTATATCCATTCTTAGTATAACTAGGCTGTTTACAAGACATATCTACAATAAAATAGATAACTGAAGGTCAAGGGCCACAATTCAGGTGACGAAGGCCGCAAAAAGAACAAATCTACAATATATGGGGTGGGTGTGAGTTTAACATAAGAGGCTTACTTCCGGAGGTTAATGTGCCATACTTATGAGAAGATAGTACACATACACAGATTAAGGGCGGTTGAAATATAAATGGCCTAAACTGTACCAATAACAGACACGAACAGAAGCCACTGTCAAAAATCCGAGCAAACATTTATGGAAGAATTATGCCAGTGCAGCATTCTACACCACAAGATCTCGGGCCCAGTGTTTTTCAATGTATAGTACACAACTTGGACAAGTCTAGAAAATGTCTAAGTACAGACTTTCAACTGATAGTTAAAATCATAAATATAAACAACATACTTCATGTCTAACAATATCACACTAAATTCGCCTGTTTTACCGAAGATAAGAAAATTATACAATTTAAAATATTTTGGCATTATTCATGTCAGAGTCATTTTGAACTATTTGAATTTGTAATTGTTTAATGTTGATTCTGAGCATAAATATTGCGGTCTGTATGTTTCTTGACCACGGTGTCCATGGATGCCGAGGCACAGAAGTTTCTTTAGTAGTGGACGGACCCAGCTGATTACGAGAAAATCACTGACGTCAAATGAAACATCATAATGTTGAGGGATACAAATATATCAGCAATAAAAAAGACAGGCAGAAGCCTCAGTATCTTTTAGTAACCTTTACACAGAAAAAAAAATGTTATCGACACATACATAATCACAAGAGAAATGCAGGGCGTTCATTTGCCAATTGATTTTGAATGAAACAATCCATGTGTGTGTCGACGAAGAAGGCGAACGCAAACTCCGCTTCCATGGTACCAATGCTAGTGAGAAGAAACTATGTCTCAAACAGTGCAAACTTTTCAAACAAGCTATGTTCCTATTAAATAGTTTACTCCTAAAATGAGATATATTATTATTATTATTATTTAAATTTATCTTTTTACTTGACCATAAGAAAGATAAATCTGACTAATAGAACCCTTCATATGCATCGGTGTAGGATAGGAAAATTCCACCCGAGGGTCGGAATTTTGCAGTCGAGTGTCTAACGCTAAATTTTGGTCCCGAGGGTGAAATTTACCTGTCCTACACTGAAGCACAATGAATGAATCTTTTTCTCACATTTCTGAACCAAAAATGAAGGTCGAAGTCAAAATGGTGTATTGTGAATACTAATGTAAGTTTTAAACAGCCAAACGCCCATTGAAAATGTCCTTACTTTAAGATAGAGCGTACAAAAGTTAGGTTTGCACTGAAATATTCAGTGTAAGCTTTAAATGGCGTTTAAACACATTTTAGCTTTCAAAGAACAGTGGTTGAAACGGATATGGTAATGGCAATACACAGCGTCCAGATTGTGTACTGCAGATAGCTTGCTCAATAATGCATATGTGAACAAGTCAAAATATAAAGTCCACTATTATCTATTAGATTAATCGAGACAGACAATTTTTAACAAAAAATGAAATATTCCTCGATTAAACTTTGATCTACAATTGATTTACCCTTCAAAAATAATAATGAGAATACGAATTTTTAAAAGAAAATAACAATTACAACAACGGCTTTTTTCAATGCAAAATTGGACTTAAGAAGCCGTTCTTATAGCTAGGTCGATGAGAGTGAAACGGTTTGTTTGATGGACACTTAACTTCAACCACTACCCGTGTTAGTACGCAAATGTGCTTTATTCTTGTGAAAGAATATTCAAGTGATCATGGAAATCAGGACATTTTTTGCTACTTTGTGTACACTATGTTCGCATTCGAAGGTCAAAATAGTCCACGAGTTAGGATAAAGGTCACGTGTGAGGTAGGATAGAGCTATCCTGCACCGGTATTCTACACTAGAAAACACGATAATACACGTATATGAATGTGAGAAATGTGACTTCTGTCACGTGGGGATATGACAATCATGTGGGGATATGACAATCATGTGATAAAAGCACGGCTAAGTATTGTATATCAAGAGCGTCAGGTTATACAGATTGTTTATCCACAGTTATCCCCGTGTCTGAAGATTATGACCTCTCGGACCTTCAAACTGTGTATTGTGACTACAGTTCTTGTGGCTCTAGTATGTGAAGCTACTATAGAAAGCGAATGGCGGGCCTGGAAATCGAGATACAACAAGGAGTATAGTCCAGAGGAAGGGGCAACCCGAATGAAGATATGGTTACAGAACAGGGAATACGTTCACCGCCACAATAATCGAGCTAATGTCAGCTACTCTCTGGAACTCAATCAATATGCCGATGAGGTAAGTAGTTTCCAAACGTTCGTCCGTATAGCTGCCTTTAAATTCGTCTTTTTCTACTTTACCGTCTTCAGACAACATGTTAGTTAGACAACGATTCTCTGTGTATAATATTGTGCCCCACCCCCGCGGGCAGTTTGTAAATGTATAAACGAAAAGAATCAACAATACAGAAATACACAAAACTTTGTCATTTCATTCACTAATTTATAATTTCGAACCTGATTGTCACCCGGGGTCCCTAACACTGTCGTCTTGTTCGCGTTTCAAACCAAACGGAAGCTTTCATTGTCAACACTCAGCCTGCTCACTGTCCTTTTTCCGGTTCCTGGAAAAGTCCATTTTCAGTGAAGGGGTGAAGTTCCTTAGACTACACATATATAGAAGTTAAAAACTGTGTCGTCTGCATCCAATATCTACAATGATTAGTTTTAATATTTCTTTAAACAAACAAAATAAAAAGGGCAAGCGGTGTAACTTTTATGTACATGAGTCCAGAGTGATGTAACTCCCAAAGTTACTGAAATTTACGGAATTAATTTGGCTTATTGAAGACGATGAACTACATCTCTCCTGTTGTCTGAAAAAATAGACTAGCTCACGGAAATATGTCGCCCGTGTTAGTAAAGAGACTTCCATTTGGATTGAAACGTGAACAAGATGATAGTGTTATAGACCCCGTGGCGACAATCAGGTTAGAAATTATAAACTGATGAATGAAATGTGCATTTTTATATCCGGGATGCTTTTCGTTTTTAAAATAGGTAAGGGGGGAGGGGCTTGGGGTCGGCGGGGTAGACGAATATTATAGAAGCAGAAGCACCTCTCCCCCAGCTGGCCGGTCAAAAAAATTTCTGTGTAAAATAAATGGCCCTTTTGTCTCCATCTTCACCCAGGCTTCATACCCTTGTACAGTAACATATTATACCATAATACAAACCATGAAGGCCATCAATCAAACAAATGTCTCATCTGGGAACATGATGGCCTGGATATCTTCATGACAGTTACTTCTGAAAATGAAATGAAGTGAGAACGCTACACTGCCTATAGATCTCGTCTCATTTTTGAATGGACGTTTCTTTTATATAATTTTTAAACTTTTCTGCTTCAGTCTATCTCTTATGTATTGTACTTCATTTTTTTTTTTCAAAATTCATGGCAACAAGAAGCTAAGTGGGTACTTTTGATGATGAATATGGATATGTCATGAAAATGTGTAGGCGATTGTGTAGTTTGTACGAACTAATGTATTGTCAAAATTATTTACTTAGCATAATTATCTATGTTCTAGCACACTTATGGATGTGATACGTATCAATACTCCCTACGTAGGTCATCTGAGATGTAAGGCATGCACTTTACTAGACAGCATTACGGACCACAACCACCAGCAGCAGCATCATGGACCTTAACCACACAAAAGGCCCCCCCCCCACACACACACACACAAAAACGAAACCAGACTCATTGTTTGTAAATTTAAATAAAAAATGGAGGATGAGGAGCAACGACTTCGCATGGAAACAACAATAATCCAATCTGGTGAATTATATTTGTGTCTCGATCCTTATTATTAGAGGGTTAATAAATCGACAGTTACTGAGCAATTGAGGGAAAATCATATATTGTACAAATTTTTCCGGTCACATATTTATCATGCACTGTCGATTCCATATAATATATATCAAGCAAGCCACTATCGGAGGTTGTCTCTGGTAACAGCGAAATTTACATGCCTTTTGCAGATTAGCGGGGGGAAAAAAATGCCAATTTAAATTAATTTTTTCTTTTTTTTTTCTTTCTCTTCTATAAATCTGAGATATCATCACCAACATGATTTCCAAAAATGCTTTGTTTGTATATGCGCACTTGTGATGAGCCGTGTCCGTCCCTGCGAGTGTCCATCATTTCTCCTTGTAAACTTATTTGCGCCTACACCGAAAGCGATCTTTTTATGTATTTTTTCCCTAGTGTAATAAGTCTTTATAATATATATAATATCGAACGTTCTGGATCTTGGATACATTGGGAGGGGGGGGGGGGGAGTAATGTGTGATAGTGTGGATGTCGGTTAAGTGGTCATGTATGCTAAGGTGCGAATATTTATGATGATGGCTTCCATTTCCAGCGTGTGTATGTATGTATATATATATATATATATATATATATATATATAATAAAAAGTATTGATTGCAAGCTGTTATTGCCTGTATCGCTTTTAAAAATTGCACATAGGAGACTGCAGATCCTGTGTATTGCAAAGGTTATTGTTTTCAGATATATATACACACATACATAGTTACCCCCTTGTGCATTAGACATGCGCTTACAGTATACAATTAGTACACTGATTTTCTGATTTTACACCCCTTAGTGCACTTTAGTGCACAAGGTGGAGCACTATTGTGAACAAGGTGGCACACTGAAGTGTCCGTAGTAGTGCACTATGGGGAACAAGTAGTTCACTTGAGTGAAGAACTTAGTTTAATTTAATCTTACACTTATCTGCAATCAATGACCTCACTACCTCTGAGTTTTAGGATTTATTGCTGTGTTTACGGTTATTACAGTGAACCAATATTGGATTAAATAATAATCCGTTTACATGAAGTATATCGTTGTGAATTAGGGAAATTATTACGACGATGACAACAATGTTTGTGATAATTCAATTGATAAGTTCTTCTTCTTATTTTATTTACTCACAGAATAGTTGTAGAAAGGTGGGAGTTAAAATGCCACTGTGTAGTACTACTAGTTTATTGTTTTGTTGTTGTTGTTATTATTATTGTTCTTGAATGCTTTATTGATTTGTTGTTGTTGTTGATATTATTATTATTATTATTATTATTATTATTATTATTATTATTATTATTTTTATTATATGTCTATTGCTTGTTGCTATTATTCTGTTTTTCAGTTTTTCTGTCAGCAACGTCCAATAAATATTCCTTATTGAAAGGTTGGATGGATGGTTGGATGGATTTATGAATGTATGTTATCTGTCTGTAGAAGAACTCAGTATATTTAGAACCCCTTGTACACACACACACACACACACACACACACACGCAAGCACACACACACACGCAAGCACACACACACAGTCTTGTATCCGGTCCATTATGAATCGTACCCAACCTCTTGTTGTCGAAAGTATTTACTTGACACAATTACAATCTAGCTGAGGATTATTTAATTCCTTCATACTTTATAAATTTCAAACCTTTTGCCATCAGCGCAAACTTTTGTAATTTGGAAAAATAACGCGTCTGCAATGTTAAAGCCATGCTATTTTTAGTAGACGGAGCAGCCAATTGTATATCGTAAGGTGCATGGTTGTGTCGCAGATGCTCGCGCAGATAAAAATAAAAGTCGTTACATCTATAATGTATACAACGTGGAAGATACCCACCGCTATATCGGTAAAATTAACATAAAGGTACGAAACTACAGCGACAAAATTCACTAAATCATACAAATGTCATGTAAGTAGAATATAGACGTTATAATTTTATTTTTATTTTTATTATATGTCACACATTCCAAGCTAATGCAGTCTGAATAAAAAAAGCTTTATAATATTTTAAAAAAATTCATAATAAAGTTGCATGTAAAATCTCGGTGCTTTGACTACATTTAAAAGGAAAAGTAATTTAGACATTGTTATTATTATTATTATTATTATTATTATAGAAGACATAAAGAACCATATACATATGCAAACAGAATCAAAGTAACAATTCAGATGACAATATTTTTTTGTAACCAATCAATGAAGAATACAAATAAATATAGAAATAATTTTGTAAAATAATGGCTGATAGTTTTATCATAATTTTAAAACTATAGAATTTGATCAGATTTTGAAATAAAAAAATAATTGTAATAATAATTGTTATCAGACTTTTAAACTTATATTTAGGAATTATTTGTATTGTATTGCAATAATAATAATAATAATAATGTCTGCATTACATATTCTTGTTATATGTTTAAATGTTTGTGAAGTTTCTGGGTTACTAAATGCCATCCAAATATGAATCAAGCCTATTTCTAGGGTAAAGACACTTCTGTTCATACTGCATTATTGTGGAATGTTTAGCAAATAATATAAAAATGATAAAAATCTATAATCTACTTATAGGACATATTTATGATTTAGAGAATGACAGGATAGAGAGGATTTTGTTACTGTAGTTTTGTATCCCTTTATTATAGTAGTAGTCGTTAAAGCGGTAGGTATCTTGCATGGTGTATGCAGTATAGATGTACTTTTTATTTTACCTGTAAGAGCGTCACAACCATGCTCCTTAAGGTGTATATTAGACTTCTCCGTCTGCTAAAAATAGCATGGCTTTAACATTGCACTCGCCGTTGACGACTTTATTTTTCCAAATTACAAAAGTTTACGCTGACGGAACAAGGTTTGGTTTGAAATGTGTGGTGACACAAGAGGTCATCATTAACATTGTACTCAAATGACACAGATTGAAGAGGTCATCATTAACATTGTACTCAAATGACACAGATTGAAGAGGTCATCATTAGCATTGTAATCAATTTACACAGACTCAAGAGATCACCAGATTAATTATGTACTCATGTGACACAAATTCAAGAGATCGTCATTAATATTGTACCCTAGTGAAACAGAATCAAGAGATCACCATTAACATTGTTCTCAAATGACACAAGATTGCCGATGCCCATGAAAAATAATATTCTACAAAAACTTTCCTAGGCCACCAGACGACCATTCTTAATACAACATGTTCCTGTTGAAATGTCTACGAAAAGCAATGGCATACTGAAAGAAGGTCAAGCCCCGCCTGCCAGCTGGGACTGGAGAAATAAAGGAGTTGTTTCCCCTGTCGTAAACCAAGGGATGCTGGGAGATGTGGGCGCCATAGTTACAACAGGTTTAAGCAACAATCTATCAGAACAGGCCGATGGCCGATATCAGAATCTTGGCATGCACTTTCAGGAATATCATCTGTGCCACCTTTGTTTGTTATTAGATTTGTCTTTTTTTTTTTTTTTTTTGCATAAGGGTGTTTTTGGGCTGCTTTTATTCTTTACGTAGAAGAGTACTTCCTTTGCTGGATTGTCTTTCTCATACATATACAAAAAGATAAAATGTAATAACTGAATACTGTACCCGTCACACATACCATAAATTGAATAGAGTAGGCTACAGATATAGAATATCTCATCTCCCATGGTGTAAAAAAACCGGATTCCTTTCAGCTTTGATCGCTGAATGCGAACTGCAGAGCATGGGCAACGCTGAGGTGTTTCGTTCATATTGAAAGTTAAACTATACCCGCAAACGGAAGCGGTGTAGGTAGATACAAGTTCTTCTTATTTATTGGTAGAACATACAAAAAGAAATAGAGACAATCGTTTTTATTTCCCTCTAAATATGTATAATTTATTAAATATTATGAACTTATCAATGAAGAATATAAATAATTTTATGATTAGAACTTTTCAGATATGTTTTTATGCCCCACTGTACAATTATTGTACAAAGTTTTTAAGATTGTAAAATGTTTTAATATCAGATTTTAAAATTAGAAATTATTTTTTATTGTTTTGATAAATAAATAGTTCAAAAGAAGTCCCATAAAGAGGATGTACAGTTCTAGATTGCACAACATTTTTGTATTTATATTGTTGTCAGTTTTCTACAAATAATAAATAACATTATAAAATTTTAGTTCTATTTTTATGGGTTATGCAATTTTTATTATATATACAGCAGTAGGGAAAAAGAAATGACCAGGCTGCCGTATCTATAAAGGAGGTTGCCGCTGAGAAACAGAAATGACTAAAAGCCTTGTAGGCAAAATACTTTAAGACGGGCTCAGCCCAATCAAACCAGTTTTTGAGCGTGAGTGTCTGACACACCAAAATAAAAAAAGCGGTGGTTTTATTTTTAATCAAAACCACCGCTTATATATATATATATATATATATATATATATATATATATATATATATATATATATATATATATATATATATATATATATATATATAATTGCGGATACATTTTAAAAACCTTTTATCATGTAAATATGGCAATAAAAGTTTATGAAAAAACAACATAAAAAAAAACAGCTTGGTCATATAGGTTACCGTTGAAAAGTAACCCAACACATTGTAGGTAAAATACTTTAAAGCGGGTTCAGACCAACAATCCCAGAAGTGACTAAATATAATACATTTATCAATCAAGTTCATATATAATCTTAGAATTTAAACCTACTGGATAGATGTGTCCATATTTCTTTTTACAAAGTTATGAAATAAATAACATTGGATAACGCATCTTAAATGTTTCTTTTGGATTACTGCTACCGAAAAAATATTTTCATTAATAAAAGAACTGTGCGAACATCTGGGTCTGTTTAGTTGACGAACCATGACTTTTAAACATTTAACAACCTTAACTCATTTAGTATTGAAAAATGCTAAAATTGTGAAATCTGATGTCAGAACCAACATGCCCTACTCTCCAGTTATATTTTTCCTACTTAATAGACATACTTATGTTTCATCTTCACCTCCTATTATTATATATTCTTATGTACATATGTTAAGTTCTTCCATTCAGTTTTATTTCATCACTGTGTTCGTTATGGAACATGTATACACTTACAAGGAAACGTAGGTAATAGTTACCTATCCCTTCTGTAATTACATTTTTCCTTTTACATCTGATTCAATCATCTGCTTCTTTATGCGTATACCAACTATAAGTCTGTCCTGTACCAAACACCGCCATCACTTCATATACAAAATAATGTGTTCAAAAATACCCTTCAAAACAAACCATACAACAAAAAATTCTATGCAACAAATAAACTAAATTCCATCCTTTTCACACATTTCATGCATATCAACCTTTATATACATGCCATTACTCTTGCGTCCTCTCTTGGTACATTTCTAAAGTACCAATCTTATTCTTGTTCCATCTCGAATGTGGTTGTGCACACGGTGTTACCCTCAACAGTCGTTCTGTACGTCTGATCGTCCGTCCGTCTGGTTTAGTTTTGCTGTTAGGGCTGTATTGTAATGGTGTATTCGTGTTCCATTAATGCGTTTCTAGTTACAATAAAGAAGGAGAGAAGAACTATATAAAAGAATATAAAATTAGCGTAGACGTCATTACCTTGAAGTGTTCATGTTGATTTCACAATCATGTCTCCTGACTGTACCGATCTGAGGGAAAAATGTTAACAATAAGTAAAATGGTAACACAAGGATTTAAATATCAACAGCCAGTTCCTGCAAATCGATTAATCAGATATTTTGCCATGTATACTCTTTCGTTAGTTAAATGCTAATTATGCGGAACCAATTTTAATGACACATTTTTGATAAATGAGATTTCAGTAGAAACATAGGATACAAAATCTACTGTGTCTAAATTCACATGAATAAGAATGACTTCATTTAATTTCCCCATGACATTTAAATTCCTGTATATAGTCAAAAATGAACTGTATTTCAGAGTGTGTGGAAAGTTATCATGCCATTCATACCGGACAGCTGGTGTCCCTGAGTGTTGCGGAGGCCTACGATTGCTGTTTTCAGTCCTTGCTAGTCCCTGATGTATTCGGCTGCATTCACCATATAGGTAAGATTAATGAATCCAGTCGCACCTGGCTTAAAGGCCCTTCTTTTAAGACATCACATGGATCAGGCGGCCACTGTATTTAAGGTCGCTGTCACCAAATTGCAGTAGCAATACACCTAAATTAAGCGACATCCTGTTCCTAGAGGTAATATGTAACTTCCCTGACACTGTGGGGTTTGGGTTGGCTAAATGTTTTCTTGTAATTACCTGTAGTACTATAATTAATATTATTAAACGTATATTGCACATGTATATATGATTCATTTGAAAAATGATGTCCAGCAGACTTTTGCTTAAAAGACATTGAAAAACTATATATGTACACAAACAACACACACGGAGAAACATTAAAGTACGATATCTTACATAGTTTTATAAAATCCTGTTTCTTCTCTTAAGCATATAAAGTCATATTGAAGCAAAAACTTCCTGAAAATCTAGTTCAGACTTTAAAGTACAATTTTTTTTCTTCTGTCTCATCTGTTATTTTTCAACGTCGCCATGGATACTGCACGCAGCTTAAACAGAAAAATGTTAAATTATGATATGTGTAGAATGTGCTAGAAAGTCCATTTCTACTACTGCATCATCACTGGTAAAGGTATCATAGTATCTTTCTTTGAAGCTTCTGGTGTGTGTGTGTGTTTGTGTGTGTGTGTGTGTGTGTGTGTGTAGTAAAGAACATGAGAGATCTGAACTGCTCATATTTCGTATTTTTTTACGTCTCGTGCAGGTAATAAAGAACAGTAAGAAAATTCAAAACCTAAAGTAAAAACTCACTAGCCTTGCAAGACATGAAGGTAGTTTGAAATCAAAATATAAAAAAACACTGGGCAACTCATATATTTCTTTTTTTTACATATCGTGTGGGGATAAAAGAAAATTAAAAATCAAAATTAAAAAAACAAAAATGCAGGGCAAGCAAGACTATGATATATTATTTTACAAATAAAAAAAAAAGGAAACACTGGTCCAGTTGGACTATGAAGACACATTATCGAACACTAATTTCAAGCGTATTTACCCAACACAAATAATGAAACAACTCTACATAGTATTGAACTGAACAGTTTTTAAAGATATGATATATGTTTGAACCGGTTAAAAATGTGGTCATAATTAGTTGTGTTGAAGATTAACATTCAAGAGAATTAAAGTGATAATTTCTTGATTTAAAATTAAAAATAATATCCCACGATGCTGTAGAGAAGAAGCTGATTTACAGATAATATCAAGATAAGTAGAATCAGCCCCGACAGCAAGATTGTTAGAACAGTGCAGAATGAGGAAGGAGTACAGTCCGTATTTGATGTGCGTAAAAAACACACATACATTCAGTTGAATGTGCAATAAAATCAGTAGAGCTCATAAACGTTACAGGGTCAATCAACAAAGATTTAAGGAAAAAAGATATAGAATATTTGAAGAACGAATTAGATTTAAAATAGTTTGATTACCTAAATATTCCTTACTTACTTTATAACTATAATTGTTATGAATATTTAACCTGATTTACATACGTTGTGTATATAGCTTGAGGTTCAGTACTAAAACTTTCTGACATCATGAAAATTATTCGTAATATATATAGTATCGTCGATTACATTTTCAGTATCTACAGTATATTTGTAATCATCATCTTCATATGCAGGATTTTTACATTCTTTCATTTGAAAGCCTCCATTTGCTATTTTATCGGCTATTTAAATCGACGAGAGTCGACAAAAGTCAGTTAGAAAAGGATTAGGGATTTGTCGAAGACACAAATAGCGGTAACCCAGTTTCTACAGAAACTGAAGAGTTAAGAGTGAAGAGTAACAGGAATTGAACACAGCTGTTGAAAATGGAACATATGTGAAAGATCACTGGTAACACTTTAACTGTACATAAGTTGGCAAAGATGAATACAAAGAAATCAAGAAAACCTATGAAATCTGTGTCAATGCTAGGGCTGCTAAACTTTACAAATCATGGTCAGATATTTTAATTTATACTGTGACGTCACTTATTAGAACATTTCTTCCGATTGACAACTTAAATAGTTTACAGAATGAACTGAAAGATGAATCCATCACTGACTTATATTCATTTAAGCTACTTTTGCACTGAGTGCTGGTTTGATAACTTTTAAACATATCACTTTCATAAGGCTAATGACAGAGCTTTGCAGAGCAGAACAGAAAATAGAATCTGAAAATACAGAAAAAATGCTTAATAAATAAGTGTGCACTGGTTGCCTTCCTGTTGATGCATTTGTGCCTTTAACCAAAGTTATCACAATATTCATAATTACTGGAGTAGATGCTTACCATGAAATTAAGTCCTATAGGGAAACAAGATTAAATAGTGCTCTTTGAAGATTATGCCGACTGCATTGTGTGCTAGCACAAATTTCACAATGATGACGTTTGCAATCTCGATTGATTCAACTTCTTTCATGTGTTTTGCTATTTATTCTTCAGAAGGCATTTTATTATTTTTCACTATGCAATATAACATTGAAATATGATTTGGAATTAACTTTTGTTACGATTTAGACTTACTTTTGTACTAACTCTCCTAATTTCTTTGTAAATTAAATGGAAGGTGAAGAAGACAAAACCGAAGATGAAAACGGGGTTTGCATAAACTTGAAAAGGTTACTTCACACAAGTCAAAAGATCCACGTAGAGTTGAACTCGACAGATAACTTTGAATGCATTCACAATTAATTTGAAAATCCAGAGCTGAAAATTTCAAGAAAGAACAAGAAGAATCGTGTTTCACATTATGTGCACGACACTCTACGTGAAAGAAACGAGAAAATTTCCAGCAGCATGATCTAGAATTTTATTGGTGTTGGTGTAGCTGTTTTTATTTAAGGTATCATGTTCATTTTTACTCAACTATCAAAGTTGCTTCGGTTTTATAAAGCTGACGATATGGCAAAACCTGTACAAAGCATAATGTTAGAGACGAAGACATTCAAAACAATAATGGAACAACATCACAAAACTTGTCTACTTATAATACTGTTGTCCGTATGCGACAAACATTGACACGTCACGACAGGGACAAAAGCTGCACTTTGTTTGACCCAATCCAAGAGGTGCTTTATCTGTCGAGGTAATACTTATCGTAGCCTTTAAGAACTGATAAATGTTGAGAGAAACAAAAGATACTTTTAAATCTGCTCTCTTAGATGCCTACATCATGCGTTAGAAAAAGTTGCTTAAGCTCTCAAGTTAACCATACCAGTTTTTCTTAGCCGCTTCACAATTGATTACCTAACTTCACATTGTTTGCTATCAGATAAATTGTTAGTCAGTAAATGAGCACTGTGGAATCAATGCAAAATATACCTAACAGTGGTTTTAATTTAAGAGAGTAAAACATTTTATAATCGGAGAGATTGAACGTTGTAGATGTCTTAGAAAGAAACACAAAGTAACATATAAAGTTTTGAATAGGATAGAAGTTAGAATGGCAACAGGTTCAGGTGGTATGGGTGTTACAACCAGCTGCATGTAGGTGTTGTAGGAATAGCTACCGGTAGCTTTAAGTGGGTTTGGTGCAATATTAGTAGGGTATGTTGCAAAAGCATTCAAGGACAAGTTGATTTAGATTTTTTTATAGAAATCGTAATGAAGTAGTAACAATTGTAAATTGACGAGTATCGACATAATATGCAAAGCAACAAGCGACAATGAAATTAATCATGAGGAGTTTATTTTAATCAGTAACGAGTACAACATATACAAGAAAATAAAAACGCAGTAAGAAATGATATAAACAATACAGAAAATCAAGACATCGGAGGTTCAGAAATAAATAAAGAAATGTACAAGAAAATAAGAAACGCAATCAGAAATTATATAAACAACACAGAGAGACAAGACATCAGAGACTCAGTTGGTTTTAGAGGAAGTGAAAACAATCTTTATGGACGATGATTTTTTTAAAAATTGAAAGCGAAAGAGACGTGCGTTTCAGAGAAGCTTGATATTGGAAAAGTTAACCGCAAAGCGTACAAATTGAACACAAAACTTTAGCTCTTGCCTATTTAAGTTCTTCCTGCTCTAATGTTTCTCATACAGATGTTTTGCTGAGAAAACAGCAAACATCTATTCTACCTTTTCCGGCACAGAAGATGGAATTTTATATTACAATTGAGGACTTTCTGAATAAGAAATCCATTTTACCAGTCCATTTGATAACAGAAATGAAAAACTACTTATTTTAATTCAGATAAAATATTTTGATAATGTTTGCTACAATGTTTCCTATGAACTCAAAAACAATAACTTTTCCAACATGAACGGCAAGAATTAAAAACAAAATGTTTTTACAACATCGAAATGTTCACTAATAAAGTCACAAAGATGGAATGACAACACATGCTGACAACAAATACGGTATTGATGTTCAATGTCTCAAAACAACTTAAAATCATTGCGATTAACAATTACACATTGTACATTTCCAACTAGAATGCTAAAATGTTAAGATTCAATAGTCAGAGAATATAGAGACATTAACCGAATCTTATACAATTTGTGGGTTGGTAAAACCTCAAAGTTATACCTTTACCTTCATCAAGTCAATAAAACAATTCTAACTATTCAACCTTGTTAGAGTCTTTCCCCTAATTTTTTTTTAACCTTTTTTTACGGTGACTGTGTTTCGTACAGTGTTAATGGTCATTAAAACGGTTTAAGAGTGGTGCAATGAACAGATGTGCCCGTGCAAGTGTTGCACGTTATGTAAATAGCGTAAGATGGCAGAGTTGTGTCTGAGAGGTCCTACTGACTTGCGGTTTTTTTAAACATTGAAACAAAAAGAGGATAAATATGTAACACTATGTCAAAAGATTAACACTGACTTAAACTTCAACAATAACCCTATTACAAATTTACGTGCTCTTAAATTCTCTGATGCATATACTAGTTAGTTTGTAGAAAGAAAGTTGATACTCAAAAAATTTGAAGGAAAATAATTTGACAAATATCAAAACTTCGAGGGAACAAGTTGACAATAAATTAACAGTTATTGCAGAAGCTGGCAACGAAAGAGTCATACAATCTCAGTTCTACAGAAACAGATTGACGAGAAAAGAAAACAAGTGGCTCAAGACTAGCTTAAAATACCAACATATCATTATCCGCTGTACTCTTGTACTCTTCCACAGGATTTCAGATTTAATATACCACTTGCAAAAATCTCAAAAGTGTTAGCAGGGGGTAACCAAGACTACAAACTGGAAAACATTTGGCTACCGTATGAAACGATGGCTTCAGAATCTATTGTATAATAAGTTTATGACAAATACAGAAATGGAATAGCTTTCTTTTAGGACTAAATTACGAGAGAGAGAGAGAGAGAGAGAGAGAAAGTTATCGACATATTAGGCAATATAGCTTTAACAAATCTCACACTTGCTTATCCAAGAATGAGCTTCAAGGGTCTCTTGATATTGTGTCAAAACATTGGAGAAAGGGATCGATAATAGTTTTACAACTCGGCAATATTAACAAAAAATGACTATTTAAGGTCGGCCAAATATGGCTTATTCTTAGGGTTGCCAATTGATACATCAGTTTACAGAAGCCACACATTATTTATATGATCATCGACAAAAGGAGAAGATTTTTTTTTATCTGCAAATGTTTTTACTGTTGATCTTCTTCACATATTTTCTATATGCTTACCAAAAACAATAATGTTCATCAATTTGAAGAAGTCGTTCTCAAAATCATTCGTTTCTTTCTGTCTCAAATTTGTATTTAGTTTTATGTAGGGTTTCAACCATGACTGTGATGAAACAAGGCAACATTTTGCATCTTTTATTTCCAATTGTAAACCCAATTTTACGTAAAACTTTGGGTTTCTGTGGTGATTGGCATATTTCTCTTTATTGTTTCAATGTACATGCCAGTTTTCGTACAGTTGCAGTTAGTACCTTTGTAATCATCAATAAACTTATATATATATATATATATATATATATATATATATATATATATATATATATATATATATATATATATATTTGAGAGAGAGAGAGAGAGAGAATTTTCATCTTGAATTAATTTTGCTGGAGCCAACGGTCAGTGCTTGAGAAATTGTCACGTAAATCTGATGGAGTCTCCAAATCCACTTCAAAAATGCAAGCATTGTTATAATCGTCTAATATTTCGAAGATGTTTTATTATATTAATCTAATTTGTTCATCAGTTGCCCATGTCAAGTTTTCTTGCCGGCATGCTTCGTTCATGCCCACGCACAAAGGTTTTGATCATGTAGCTATATAATAAATTAATTTGACCTCGAACGTTCATACCCACCATCATCTCTTATCTTACCATCTTTTATAAGTAGTATTTGTGATTTGCATATATTTGAGGTATCACGCTAATTACACCACTTATTACACACTCAGTCATAAGGGATATACATAGAGGATCTCAAACTGGTAATGATTTAATATTGAAATTATTCAACGAGTTTCATAATTCAATATTAAATCAATACCCATTTGAGATTCTATTTATCACATAGATTTTATTTTAGTGGAAAGAGTCTAGATAGACAGAATAACAAAATGTTTTTCGACATTTCATTAATTCTGGCTAAAACGCTGCACTTTTCAATTCTTGCGCATGAAAAAAATATTTCCAGACGCGGGTTGAAGCAATATTGTACAATTTGATAACCAGTAACATTTCGATGTATATTTTTTAAAATTCACATTATAATTCAAAGTGCAACTGTCCTTCCAAATAAATAGAACATTTTGCACGGACTTTATAATTTTTCAACACTGGATCTCTGAAGGAAATTCCTGTGTGATGTCACATATTTCACTCGGGTCAGGTCATCTGAAGTAGTTGGGGCGCCAAGCACATGGATTTCGATGAGACTGTTGATAACGTTTCCACCGAAATGTGTGTCAACTCCACCATGGACATTCGCCGCAGATGCAGTATTGGATACGGCAGAAGAAATATTATTCCAGTTGTTGGATATTCGTGTGAAGGGATGACTACTGGATGTTGAAACTGTAATAAAACTACATTAGAGGTGTTGCTGAGTATGGAGGATAACTGATATGCCGGTGCTGATTTTCATTCATATGGCTCTAGTGATTCCCAGATTTAATGGTTTTTGTGACCGGATATTTGCATTATTTGATATGGAAGAATACTGTGGTTGCATATCTTTCTGTCAATTGGGAGACCAGCATTTGTCGACATTCTTTTCATAAGAGAGGCGAGTGTATTTACTCCTCCTGGTTGACATTTAAACCATGCTTTTTCTGAGGGTGGGTCACAAGATCCATACCTCGTGGTAAAAGCAATGCCCACGGTCGCAGCCTATCAATAATGAGAAAACTGCACAATGATTTCATGGGCTTATTTGGACAATCAGATTTACAGAAAGTGATATGTTAAAAATAATAAACCACAAACATTGTATGTAAAGTGAACCAACTATATAACAAATAGTCTGTTTAAGGTTTTCGTTCTTCGCTTGATATCTTAAAGAGTGAGTATGGTCTAGTTTATAATGTTTCACACAGGTATTTCTAAAGTCCTCACAAATGTCAAATAAAATCAGTATCCTACATGACATAATAGTCATGTAGATATCCATGTGTTTGAAGGTTAATGTGGTCCATGACATGTTTAGCGTATTTGTAATCGTCATGCGATATGTTTGAATCGATAACGGATGACTGAAACTGTTATATTTGGGGTATAGTTGTAGCACTAAACAGTAGAAGGTTATCCATGTATGCATATGTGTAAATGTGTTTTCTCACATGTTTAGGTGTCATATCTCTATAAATATTTTATCACTTAAATGTTTTGATATCTAAAATCCTAATTGTAATATTGTCTTTTTTCTTTTTCTTCTTTCATGAACCTATCCAGTATGAAATCCTTACTGACTGAAACATATTTTTCCCCGTTGATCGATATGATTTTTACCTCTTCATAACGATAAGTTTTGACTAATGTCTTGATGATTAAGTGACTGTCAAAACCGGAAAAGTTATAAATGAACAATGGTTTGTAGTTTCGATATTTAAAATTCAAATTACATTACTTTTGTGCTGGACCTCTATACTTGCCTGTTAATTGGTCATGGTCACGCATCTTTTGGTCTGTTCATTTTCTATAAAAAATGTAAGATATTGTCTTTTATCTTCTTCTGTAAAAACCACAGGTTTTGCATTTCTGAGCCATTTTTGGGTCTTAATTCTCCATGTACTAGTTTTGCAATCTTACCTAACAGTTTCGTAAAATACTCGAATACAATATGTATATCTGTAGAGTATTGGTTTATATTTCTTATGAATTGATTTGAAATATAAATAAGACCTAGATGGATTGTGTTTAGCTGTTTGATTGTCCGGGATATGCCAGATTGTACTGAGCATTTTGTGTTTCGGAGGACAACAACGCACTTCGCACCTCCGGTACGATGCTATTTTCAAATTCACAATAAATAGCATACAAATTTTGTGTATGGTGTTGACAGTTTTCGAATTTCACAACTGAACTCTCTTCAAACATTATATCTATAGGATTATCGATACTGTAACATAGTCACTTGTGCTCATAATTTTCATGGTATATTGACAAAATACAAGCATTTGGACATATATTTCAGTATGTGATGCCTATTTATCCGTGATAACACCAATTTTTTAAAATCTTGTATTCCAACATAATGATACTTTCCATCTGTATAGTCATTAGGACCAGCACAATGAAATATAAAAATGAACATGTTGTTTTTCTCTATATTACAATAACGGTAACGAATTTAATATAGTTTTTCTCAGTTTCTTGTGACACATATCTGCTGTCTCCCACTTCCATTATTTCACACATATTTACGGACATATCGAATTCATTTTCAATTTGCATTAATATCATCTATATTTATCGGATTTTATTTATGCCAATAACTGTATCTATCCAAACTGTGTTGTGATGGTCTTTATTTATTATCACTTAGTGTACTTGCCACAGATTCCACTGCATAAGAGAAACATTTAGTCCTGAAACATCCTTTGTAACTTGACTGTCGTATCAGTTTGATTCAAATGGTGGTCTATTATTGACCACAAAGTGTCTGATACAATATGATAATGTCACTTAGATTGATTTACCTGTTATTTGCACATTTTTTAACCAGTGTAGCTACTAATGAACAGATTGAGAGAAGTGTTAAACTCTAGAGTGAACTTGCGCTAGAGTGGGCATTGTACACTGACGGCAGAG
This sequence comes from Margaritifera margaritifera, assembly GCA_029931535.1. Taxonomy (NCBI): domain Eukaryota; kingdom Metazoa; phylum Mollusca; class Bivalvia; order Unionida; family Margaritiferidae; genus Margaritifera; species Margaritifera margaritifera. Next base: position 995,005 of record JAQPZY010001646.1, read on the forward strand.
CTGTCAGACACGATCATCTAAGACATGACAAAAATAAAATTTATTTTTCGATACTTAGCTACATAGTCAGAGTGGTCCAGTGCTTGTGTTTAATTTGTGAATTAATATAATAAGTTTTTTCTGGCCCGGAAGATTTTTAATTTTATTTTTTAATGTTCTCCCATCTCTACTAATTTTATTTTTTAATGTTCTCGCATCCCTACATGATATTAGGAAAATATGAATGGCCGTGTATTTTTAATTCTGATTTTCAAAACATCTACAAGTCTTGCTGGCCTAATCATATTTTGTCATTGATTTTTTATATTTTATTATATCACTATACAAGCTGCTAATACAGACAAATATGGGTGACCCTTACCTCTCATATTCTTCACCACCTGTATGTTATTGTAGGAGGTCTCTGTTCACAACAGAGCTACCCGACGTCTATGGGAACATGCCGCAACAACACGTGCACAGCGGCTGCAAAGGTAAGTTACATTACAATAGGAGTGCAAGGACAAATGTTGACGTGGTAGCGGTTTTGTTTGCAATTTTCAAAGGACAAAAGTTAATCGCTGAAGAAGAAGAATAACAAATCTTTAAGACTGTAAATTTAAGTATTTTGTTGTCTTTCTTAGAATTATTATTTCTTACGCAAACCAGACATCAATGGGAACGGTCTGTAAGCTTTCAATTCAACCATTGAGTCACTTAATAGATGTTAAATATATTACATTTGTAGTTTAATTTATTTATGCATGTAATCATATCTTTATCCATACGTCTCTACATTTACATATGCATGTGGCTTCTTTCATTCGTTTATCTATGCAGAGAGAGAGAGAGAGAGAGAGAGAGAGAGTAAATATCCTTTTGCCTTTTTCAGGTTAACGGTGGGAAGAGTGTACCTAGTGGCAATGAAGAACAACTACTGATGGCAGTACTTCAGACTCCTGTGCTTGCTGCTATAGATGCCGGCCAAGTTTCTTTCCAGGTTGAATTATTTTTTTCTGAAGATATCAGCTGCCAAATCGTTCCAAATATTTTGCATACAATGATCGTTGTTGTGTAATTCAAGTTTGATTAATATTATATGTTAAAAAGAGGAGAATAGTCAGGTAAGCTTAGCAACTATATTTATGCATACTCATTTAGAGAAACATGGTTGTTCTGGACATGTAGACAGTACTTCACCCATATCCATCGTCCCTAGTCCTCAGGTTCATAAATCCGCGCGTGCGTTTGGGGGAGGTGAGGATGGGTAGGTGCGCCCATGTTTCCGCCTCACCAAGAAGGGTTGCCCACCACCTTGGAATTTTCAGAAAAACAAATGTGGCGAGACGGCCCCCCCCCCCCTCCCCCCACCTATCCCATCTCTATTCCAGCCGGCCCTGACTCTCCTGGTGTAGGACTCTGCTCTGATATCAGTGTGCATTAGGTAATACAATTGCGATATTTTTGATGTTTGTTGTTTGGTTCAGTTAGAAATATCGTAGTTGTTTAGTTCATATATTATCGGTATAGATAAAAACACCTGATCTTGGCTCACACTTGAGAGCACGGAGACCTGTGGGAAGAGTTGTATTAGCGTGTAATGTAGAGTACACGCAAAGAGCATTAGAAGATGGATGGGACATAGTCATTTACGAGATGCAGAAAGGTGGTTAAAGCGAGTTACATGTTATGCATACCGTGTGGAGGCAATGCACTTTGAGTGCGTCTTTACAGGCAGCGACAAGCCGAAGAACAACATCAACAGGCAGATGAACGACATCAGCTGCTAAATGAATTTCTGCGGCTGGACTCAATATAGATTTAAGTATACATTACAATGTTCATTTAGAGACACTTGTACGATTAGGTATATCCATAAAGATCACATATGCAGATAATCTCAGATTTCTACTTGAATTGCGTGGAAGTGCTGAAATTGACAGTCAAAGTCTCAAAGCAGATCTTGGGACACACTTCTTCAAAGAAGACAGCCACAGTATCGCGTAAAACGCCCACCAGCGACCTCCATTCGTGGCCTCGGCCTTCGAAGATACAAATGTGGATCCTGGTCTACGTTAGAGTCCTACCCCGCCTCTGTCTTCGAAAATATCGAAGCCAATTCCTACAGTGCGTTAAAAAGCCCAACACGTGGTCTCAGCCTTTGAAAAGGTCAATCCCAGCACTGCACCAACGGCGTTTACCTACTAATGAGTCGGTGGATGAGCCGATAAAAAGGTAAATGGAAGAGGGCGAGTGCCTTGACGAAATCTTGAAAGAGATGCCCCACTCGGACAACATTACAGCCTAGCTTGTCGGGACAGACTACTATTCTCTTGAGCTCGATATTTCACTCAGGGACAAAACGGAAAAGACCTGGACACAGTCCATTCGAAAGAGCGGAGTGATCCTCATAGAAAAGGACGCACCTGTTTCCTCCGGCAATGAGATCATTACCGAGCACTTTACAGAGATGCACGAGCACGACTGGCTTTAGAATCGTGACAGCCTCAAGCCCAAGGTGTGTAAAGTTGTTCTCAAGAAGGACGGCCAGCAAATGGAGAAGCTGGGCTGGTAGAGAAGGCGATAAGGAACAGCCTGCAGTATTGTTCCTGTGGGTAGATAGTCCAGTCCCACTTTGGGACAGTTCTAACTCTCCCCCCAATCAATGTCTCCTATAGGCCTTCCGCGGGAAGTACAAGGCCCCACTCAAAAGCGCTGATTGACGGACAACAAAAACCTCACGCACGAGGGCTTTTAGAAGCCTGCCCGCAATAACGAACTGCATCCAGCAGAAGGCGCACCCTAAGAGGTGTGCTGGGGCGGAACAGAGGTGTTGTTTAGAAAGTGGTACCTACCCGGTGTTGCAATTGATATCCTCTGCAACGTAGTCGCTGGCTTTGTACTAGAACGATGCCACTCATGCAAAGGGTGAAAGGACGACGTTTGCAATCCTTGTGCGTAACGAGAACGCATGGGCGATCAACATGGACGTAAAGCGCTTCAAGCAGGTCTTTACCAACTAGCTTGTCCAGACCGAACCCTCACCCACAAATGACTTAGGCAAAATCTCGGACAATTGTCATCGTCCCAGCCACAAGGAGGACAAGGTCATCACCATTGACACGGCCGCCGACATCCTTCATGTCCTGTGCGGTAAGGAAAATGTTATGTGTACGGTTTGACCGGCCGCCGCTTAAACAAACTCAGATGCTGCTTGGCTCATAGAAGAAGATGCTCCAAGAAAGCCGACTGAAGATGAAATGAACTACTGCATCATGCAAATGGCGTGAAATAACGAACTTTAAAAAAATTATGCTGATCCACCTCCACTGCGAGCGGCTCCACTCACACTCTCCGAAAGTATCCAGAAACCAGAAAAAAGAGCCGTAACAAGATGGGCGCTAGCTACCAGCAAGCAACAGCTAGTAGTTCCGCCGTGGAATGCCCTCTGCGACAAAATGCGTCAGGAGGGCTTCCACGCAATGATCCTGCACAGTCAAGGGCCAGACACTTGGTGCCACGCTCGACACTCATGACGCCATGACTCACCTGGCAATCGCCCGCTGGCTTCGTACAGCCATCACACGCTGTCAAATGCTGGATGTCACCCTGGTCATCCACAGCGACCCCGAGCGGCTCTCCAGACGGTTAATAGAGAAGCGCATATGAGCCCACAACTGGGCGTACAATGCCGCAGGTAGGTCATGTGTTTACCTGGGGTCTGCAGAAGATGGTTTCCCAGGGCTACAAGTGCATCACCTGGTTGGAGCCCCTTGACAATGACTGGAGCATAGAATGCATCGACAATACCCGCCCTCACATCTGGGACAACTGCCAGTTTACGTGCCGCTACTGTCAGAATGCCAGCTTGCACAGGCTAACAGCGAAATACAAAGCCGCATCGGCGAAACGCACGTCACAAGTTGTAGACGAGAGCGGCCTTGACATACACAATGTCTACTGAAAATGGAACATATACACTTCGTGACAAGAGCACAATTCCGCAGCAGCGAACGAGGCGGACCATCAAACCTAAGGATTCTGCACCAACTGGTGGCCCTGGGCACCTGCGAGGCCGGCTTAGCCACATCTACAAGAGCATTAATTGCATTCGACTCTAACAGCCTCTTTGTTTTTGACGAGGTTCTAAAGCAAAAGCAACGCCGCGACGGCAATGGCCCAGATTGTGTCCAACGCACAGAGCCGCAGCCATGCGAAATGCAGGCTGTAAACAGACAGCAGCACAGAGTACACTATTCGACCCGTTCTCTGTTTTGATGAAAGCCAGCGGCATAAAACCACATTCGAAAACCACGATTTGGCGACTGAACAAAACCCCACACAAACCCCAATAAAAACAACAATAAACCCTCCAAACAAACAAACACTGGGTGGGCGCCCTACCCCGCATAATCGAGGTGTATAACGGCCTTACAAACCAAACATGGGACACACGCTCTCTATTTTTGGAGATAAAGACTCCAAACATATGATTGGGATAGAGTGATGTTGTCGTTTCTCGTCTCACCAGCCCACATTATCCCTTCTCCCGCTCATCCGCCGGAGTGCCAGTACACCATATCACAAACCGGGTTTGGGTTTATACAGGGAGTAGGTCCCTACGGTCGCAAGGAGAGTATTTGATTGAGAGTCGCACTGGTGTGGACATATTTACACCTTCACAGACAATGAGCATCAGGCAGTCGGAACGACGGTATTGGCTACCACAGCGCGCATGCGCTATAACGCAAGAGCACCAGAAAAGAACAGGATCGCCGTCGGTTCAAGAGATAAATGGTCTGCGAGCGACTGACGCTCCGAACATACTCTCCGTGTCGCGTGCGCCTACCTCCCGGCTACACGCCCCGTATGTAACCGTCTCGCGTGTACTCTAGCTGACTAAGGAACCTTCAACCTCCAAGACCGCCAAAAAGTAAGTAGGCCGTGCAACTCGACTTTATTTACAAGCTTATAGGCGATAAGGGCTGTAACAGTCATTCTATGGACAATAAAGACCACCTCGTGGTCTTTTTTTTTATCTTGACTGGAAACAATTAACGAGTTAAAGATGCGGGTCACCGATGGATAACAAGGGCCTGCTTATCACGCTACTGCTCAAGAGCCATCACTATTAAGAAATAATGAGCATTTACGGTGCAGGGGGTAGCTGCAGTGGCAGAAGTAAACATGACAGCGTGTCCTTGAACGAACTGCAAGACTATGATAAAGGGTCTCATGTCGACACCAAAGTTGCTGCCAAGCTGTCGAGAGGCAACACCATGAGAAAAGATCCTAAGCGACCGGAACAAATCACATCGTAGATGACACCAGGCCACACATCGCCGTCACACTCGTTACCTTTTCCGCAAAGACAACCCATCATACATCGTCATATCCTCTTTATGTATATGTAGTTAGAGCGAGGACTAGACGATTGGTTTTCTACAAAAGGCGAGGCTGTACGGAGTAGTTCGGGTGAGTTTCACACGTTCACCCAAGACGACGGTGCTAGTCTTCTGACTTGGTACGGTGCCGACCCCGCGGGATGGTCACGCCACTATCAGCTATTCTATTTAGAGCTGCCCAAAACAGGTGTTATTAGCAATATGTCGCACCTAGACGAAAACTTCTACTTTGCCGTTGTCGCATATCTTTGAAATGACGAGAGAGTGTTGGATGTTTCGAAGTTTTTCAAATACGATGTAATTGTAAGCGAATAGAAATCTACGTTTAGGATTATAAATTTCTCCAGTGAAGCTGAGATGAACTACAACTTCATATCTGAGCCTCAACGTCTGCGACACGTGGCCTTCATAAGCAATCTGGGGCGGGGGGGGGGGGGGGGCTCATTAACAACATGTATCATTTAGATGGACAGGGAGAGCGACTTAACCATCACAGATGCAAACTATATAATCAACCCAGAAATACTCTACACTATGCTCATGAATGGTAACTGCGGCACAAATGAAGATACTGAATCTACTGGCACAATCGATCTTGAACGGAATCACGTGTGGGTATCTATCGGCGGGGATCATAACGAGGAAAAGAACCCTTTGATATAAAACTGTCCTTGCTGATTCAGAAAATCAGATTTCCCATATTAGAATGACCGAGGATACTAAGCAAGTATCAATTTAGATTCCTTCCTAAGATTAAAAAATGAAGCACTTAGAGTCAACCACTGAAGCTCCAACTGATGGGAGCTACAAACTCCAACAAATTAGAAAGTTACGACACCGGCTTGAGCAAGAACGAGAGGCGAGGGCTGCTCTCTACAAAAGTGCTGTCGTGGCGTTAATGCCATTGGTGGGATTGACACCGCCTTTATTACAGCCAGCATTGACATGGGAGTCTGTGGTATAGGCCTACTCTCTACCATTATTGCTGGCGGCGTTGTTGTGGGCTTTGAGGCAGTTGCTCTAGCATGTGGGCTGGCTGGGATTGCAGGCAAGTTTATTAACTGGCGCCTCCAGATAGAAGACAAAAAACATGATGGAATCCACGTGCTAGCAGAGGCCACGCTGAATACTATCTCATACCACACCTCTAGGGCCTTAAGATATGGACACATGTCCGATGAAGAGTTCCAGCTAATCATGGATGAGGTTGAAAAATGCAATCAGATGAAAGCTGAAATTTACTCACAAGCCAACAAAAAGGACGCTGCTTTGACAATCGTTATAGGGGAGGACAAAATGCTCTCATCCAGCACAGTCGCGATAAGGTCCCGGCTGCTTCATAAAACATAAAATAAAATAAAAATTTAAAAACAATATTAAAACTGACTGGGAGTTCACAGTGGAATTCAGGCCCTTTCATGATGCATCGCCTCCATATATAATTCTAAGCGCTTAGCCAGATGAATATTAGCATATTTCTCTGATAGGATATGATCCAGAACTAACAGTATCCCCAGAAGTGAGTATTGTTTGGAAATATATTGTGATATACAGTACACATCTGAAGTGAAGTGAAATACAAGCATACAGAAAATATTAGAGACAATCAGAACATTTGACCGTTTATTACAGATCTTGAAAGGAAAGTCTATACAGGCAAAGCACTACAGAAAAGAATTGAGGAAATTATCCTCGCTTCCGCACATTGGGTTCATACTTTTCAGAGAAATATCAAAATGGAAACTATATGCAGTGTATGCTTGTAATAAACAACGCATAGACGAAGTATTGGCAGGAGCCCAACTGTATTTTTCTGCAGTTCATGTAGGAATGCCTGTTGGCATACAATAATGACCACATAAATTTAGCTCTTATTTTGCTTGATAGCCTACAGTTAGTTCGATCAAGTGAAGCCAACACACACACTGTACTCGCGTTCATACAGGAAGGCGGTTGCTAGACAGTAGTTTGTTAGATCGATCAAGTGAATCTAAGAAAGACACTGTGCTGGTGTTCGTACAGGAACGCGGTTGCTAGGGTAGCTCTTTACCAGGATATTGCGTTCCTGTCTGAACTCAACCCAACCAGCTCTTCGAGCTGTAGAACCCTGGCCGGTCAGAGGGATGGCGGTCCCTCGAGGCTTTGCATTTTTTTTTTTGTCTAGACAGTCTTTGTTTTTCAGAAAATTCCTGGGGGCGTACCCTTCTTGGCGCGGCTGAAACATGTGGGGTGGACTCCCCCGACATCCTCACACCCCATGCGCACGTTCGGCCAAATGAACACGAGGACTAATGACGACGCATATCTAATAAACAAAATGAAAACAATGAATAAAATAACTTGTAAAGAAAACCTCCAACAGCTGATCACTCAGTGATTAGGTGGTTCTTAAAACAAAGTACTAGCTCAGTATTTAAGGTCCATGGGGCAATTTTCGTGTTACGGATTTTAAATAATTCATTTGTAGACATTTCTCTGTTTAAAAAAATGTGTTTAAAAATGTGTTCACTGGTAGCCAGAGCCATTTTTTTCAGTCTAGGTCTGTGGATGGGCTTTCTTCTGCATATGATTGACCTTGAAGGGTCAATGACTTTAGAAAGAAGAAACATTTGTCAATAGTATACTCATACCATTTTGTAGTTATCTCGTTAAAGAAAACATTGCATATAAGTATTTTTTATTTTAGCTCTACAAGTCAGGCGTTTATAATGACCCAAGCTGTAGCGCGTCACAACTTGATCACGTGATTCAGATAGTAGGCTATGGCAGCATGGATGGGAAAGACTTCTGGATCTGTAAAAACAGTTGGGGTAAGTAATAAAAAAGTTAAGCTGCATTTACACAGTATTCAACTATTAAATTAATTAATGATGGATGTACTATACGTATTTCTTATCGTTCTTGGTAATCTTATCTTCATTCCATTTGAAATTTACGGACGAACTTTAGAAATTGAGGCGTACACACACAGTGAGTATGTATATGTGCCAGTTTATATGTAAAAGAATTCGTAAATTCAACAGGATATAAGTAATATATTTATCCTTTATTCCTTCAAGCGCTTTCGCATCATCATCATGGATGCTCTTCAGGTAGATACATTATACTTTCAGGTAGATACATTATACTTTAAAAGTATAATGTATCTACCTGATGATCATCCATGATGATGATACGGAAGCGCATGAAGGAATAAAGGATGAAGATATTACTGATATCTTGTTGAATATATATATATATATATATATATATATATATATATATATATATATATATGTGTGTGTGTGTGTGTGTGTGTGTGTGTGTGTGTGTGTGTGTGTGTGTGTAAAAAGTACACGGCTGAGTAACAAAAAGCTCTCACAAAGAATACTCATATCCGTACGTAGACTTAATTGGAAGAGATTTTGTGAAGCTAGCAAGTCAATCTGTCACCTTTGCACCTTCCATATTCGAAAATAAATACCATCATCTAATGAGAACATCAGCCTTTCTGACATACCTATTGCATAGTTTCACCCACGTTGATCATTGATGATGAACATTTCGCCAAATCATTTTACATTCGTTTTCATTTTCGAAGGAAAAGCAGAACAATATTTTACATCGCTTCACAATTTAACAAAGATGGATGAAAACCAGCATTAACATAACACATGTAAAGTACAATGGTAGATATTTCGACACATTTTGCTATTGTTATGACATAGTGTCACCTATTGCTTGATATAAAAACTGCTTTAATTTTCCTTTCATTGTTGATTCCTATGTATCTGAAAACTGTGCCTTCGATTTTTGTGCTATATAAACGCTACAATGTTTATCAATAAAAATAATTAAAGAAAACATGAATATTTTCCTCATTTCGTTGGAAATGATAATAATTTGAATGGTCTTCGACATAATGTGCTACAACATCTGCGGAATACTTGTAAAAATCAAATTTGTAATTTTTGGTAAAAACTTTTAAGATTTAGTTTCTTATGTAGGTTCTGGGCAAAAGTTTATTGTAACAGCATGTTTAGTTCTTATCAAGAATTGGTCATTATCCTAGTTCTAAAACTTCGTCTCCTATTGTCAAATTGCCTACATGCAATATACTAAATTTTACGTCACAATTATAGAAACATTAAATATCGACGTCGTTTGCGCCAAGTTTAGTATTTTCTTACTGAGTAGAATTATTAATATATTTTTATCCTCTGCAGTTATTCTAGAATCCCATTAAAATAGGAAAAACATTAAATTTCATATGGGACTGGACATTGTTAATTAATTTGCTTTCTACATTGCTTCTAATAAAACAAAGTTTTACAAATGCACGCGATATGAATTCACGCGCTCTTTAAAAGGCATAGTGCGTTGGTATCTTTCCGTAAGGACTTTACAAGCATATATTTTAGAAACAGTCCAACGTTTTCGTTTTGCACTTTTAATTTTCTTAAATGTCATAAAAAGTAAAGATTATTTCAGTATGTGAATTGGTATGACTTGTATTGTACAAGATTTTCTATAATTTGTAGGTACGTCTTGGGGCATGCAAGGTTACATCTTGATGAGTAGGAATAAGAACAATCAGTGTGGCATCGCTTCTGCAGCACAGTATCCGTACTAGAGGACATTCAGTGATGTTCATTTGAATTTGTCAGATTCAGTTATAACGCTTATTGTGTAAGAAGTAAATGCAATTTGTAAACGTGCGATTTCCTGTAGCTAACCAAAGTGTGGAATAAAGTAGTTCGTTGATCAAACTGATTTTGTTATTGTTCATCTTCATAAAAAGAATTAAATGGTTCCATACAAAATTATTACAAATATAGCACACAGAGATGCCACTTGAAGCTTTTTGTATTTCATAAAGTGGTTATTGCAATTAGATGCCTAATTATAATGATCATCTTCATATGGCGTATGTTTTGGGTGTATAGTCCTGGCGCCCGTTTCACTACACGTCACAAGTGTTTCTCCTCAAGTTGAGATTTCTTTTATTATGTGTATTATTACTTGGTTGTCCCCAGGAGTTTTTTCAATGAACATGAAAAGAAGTATCAATAATTTAAACACACACATACACACACATACCAGTCATAGTACCATGAATTTTCTTGAAAAAAGTTTAAGAGTTTCGTTTTACTTCTGAGGAAATTCTGAGTCTTTCTTCAACTGCCTTTTAGAAAAAAAAAATATGGTGTACAGTTGAAAAACTATGGAGATTCTTGTATCCTTTCTACCGCATCTGTCTCTGAGAAAAATCCCAATATTATCAGACATACCATAACAAGATACTTAAAAGCTCAAGTTGCAGAGAAATTAGGAATAATTTAGTAAAACTATGGAGCGGTAATCCTCACGTGTATACATTTAAAGATAAAATACATTTTCGTTTTTTTTATGAACCGGCCGTCAGATACAAAACTGACCCATGAATGTCAGCAACCATGAAGGGACTTTTTTTTTTTTTTCGGGGGGGGGGGCAGGGTTTAAGTTCATACATTGAGCAATATTGAAAAAATATAAGATACTTTATTTACCTTGCTTTCCCCCGCATCACACCCAGTGCGGGTCGGGAGATGTAAAATAGGTCATATGCACTCTACTGCATGTCATCAAAAGCGATTAATGGAGGCATGAGCCGCCATGGGTCAGCGACCGACAGGGTGTGAGTTTGAATCCTACCATCTGAACAGCCCAGTTCGGCTACTGTGACGTATCCTTGGGCAAGGCACTTTACTCCAATGGCTTCGGCACTATATAATCTACTTGTGTTGCCTTGCAGCAAAACACCCAAACCAAGCCAATCTCCTTTTCACTCTCAATAAGTGTATTTTATAATCGGATTCCTTAACAATAGCATTTACCCTCTTTGTGTTTTGTCTCGAACACATTGGTGTGTTCCTAATGATTCAGATGGGTACCAATAAAATAACTTCAAAACAAAAACGATAGTTCCACTTTATGGAGAATATACTTCATGAGAAATCTACTGACCGTCCGCGTACATTGATAGCTCATTTACTGTATGTTACAAAGATGTGATAAGATGGAATAAGTAAGTTCAAGAGAGTGGTAATAGGACAATGGACACACTTGTCACACATAAAGTATTTTGTACCAACACATATTTTTGTAAAATGTGGTCTACGCATCTCATCAAGTTTGTATATGTTTAGCATAAAAGCGATCATTGTAATACTTTGAATGAAAACAAAGATGTTGCTACACTTGACGCTGGCGCAAGATATATCGATAAACGTTTGAAAGGTAATTCATAGTAATTTAAAGAGGTACCAGTCTAAGGTACTATATATATATATATATATATATATATATATATATATATAATGTGTGTGTGTGTGTGTGTGTGTGTGTGTATGTGACATACTTTGATTAATCTGAGTTACAGGAGACCGTGGTATGTTTTCGTAGGCGATGGCTCGAAATGTCGAAATCTAATGATTAGAATAATCCGGAATGGTCGTCACCTTTTCAAATTCTTTTATTTTGTTAGAGCGATAATACATGTTTAGACAACCAGAGTGACATTGGTAATAATAATGACAATAAAAAACAACAAGATCAACAAGATCAAGAAAAAGAAAACAAAGACATGGAAAGGTGTTGCATCACGTGTTCATGTAAATCACGAAAACAATGTCTCTTGTGTCTCATTGTCAGTATATTAGTCGAAAAGATTTAGCACATATCACCAATACATGGAGTTAAATAGTTGTTGAATCGAAAATGGCTGTATGCTGCAGAAAATGTCCGGCTTCAAATAGCTTCAAGCTTGAGATACATTCCATTAACCGGTTTGGTTAATGCCCCTTTGTCTAATTTTGGTGGAATCTGAAAACACCGAAATAAATATCGACATTAATGCCATGATCTTGACGTATTATGCACATACAATCGAGCTTAAGGTATCTGAAAATGAACGCGGATGAAAGGTATAGGGCTTTTGAAACGTTTATGACTATGGTCTCGGGGGGGGGGGGGGACCTTTATGTTTCTGTTCCTATTATTTGGGAGTGCAAAAAGGTCTTAAAGAAGAGTGGCTTTTTCTATTGTTTTGTTTTCTTTTTTTAAAATCGAGAATGTACTTCATAAGGGACCCACTGCTTTACCTTGCAAATTTGAGCTGACATCCTTACAGTTTAGTAAACGGTATGATTTATTTATAGTCATGACTGTATCATGAGGGTACTAAATCGAGTACCAACACTGACATGTAGAATAAGAATACTTATTTACATTGACAGTAACAATAAATAACCATCATCAGATCTATCCTTTTGCTTTTCTTATCATTCCACATATTTTCTTAATATTATAAGATTGTCTTTACACGTAGTTATACGTGTTTTATTCCTATATTTTCTTTAATGGAAACAATGCTGCAATAAATTCGAAATAAAGAAAAAGGAAATATCTCAAAATATGGACTCAGCGTACTTCTGTATCTGGTGCTGTCACAAAGTTGAAATTCTGCAACATTTCAACAATAGCCATCTTGGCTTCCAGCAAGGCCAGCCTCATTCCGATACAGTTTCTGGGTCCCGCTCCAAACGGCAGGAAAGTAAAAGGTTTAATGCTGTCCTTGTTCTGCGGGGAAAATCTGCAAAAGTCACGGAGGTATCTTATCACTCGTCTTTTATTCGGAATATTGTTTTAAAACTTTTGAATGAATATTTTGAACTTTGAAAAAAATTAGTATAAAATAGGCGTAGATATTGAGGATGTCAATATATATATATATATATATATATATATATATATATATATATATATATATATATATATATATATATATATATATATATATATATATATATATGTATATATCAGTCATCGCTATAATTACGTTAAGTCTAAATCTCTGAGATATAATAATTTTATCAAGTTTTAGACAACTTGAGCACCAATTTTCATTCTTGTTATTTCTTTACAATTAAAAAAATGTTCGGATTAGGAATAAATCATTTAAATAGTATCCTTTTCTAAATAATTTTCGCACTGATTTAATTTTCACTTTCTTCAAATTTTCCAAACATTTTAGCACCTTACCTTTCTGGGTCAAATTTATGCGGATTGGGCCAGAACTCTGGATCAAAATGAAGAGCGTTGACCACAACCGTCACATCTAGCCCTTTAGGAATCTTAATTCCGCAGACTTCCGTGTCCGCTGTTGCTTCTCTATTAAATCTGTTAGAAATGTCCAAAATATTAGTTACTATGCCACTTAATCTGTTATAGATATTTACTCTATATGCACATTTCTACTCACACAGCATGATAACATGAAGCCGGAGTACCGAACACGGCGCAAAGATTTGCCGTCCTAATGTCATCTAGAATTTATGGGATGGAGGGAATACACAGAGACAATGTGATGAAAATGTTGAAGTCATTATGTACTGAATTAGTTCAGAAAGGGAACACAATTTTGTGAAAAGCACGAAAAGAGATAGCAAAATGTAGTATGTATGAAACTGTAAACTATCTTTTCCGTACAAATTTCCTTTATTGCTGAAAATAATATAGAATAGATGCGTAACAAAATCAAAAGCTTTCAGAATATTCACGCAAACGCATGATAAATGGTCTATATCATGCTTATTGTTCAATATTGTTATGTAACTGTGACTTTGACCTTGGGCCCAGATATATGAATCCTGTAAGCGACAAATCCTAGGAATAATTCGTCACGGAATAAGATTTGATTACAATTGCAAGCCACAAAAGGTAAGAATTTACAATTTAAGCTTAATGTGATCTTGGCGTTCAACACAAAATATCTCTTGTAGTTCACAAGTTATTACCCAGACACGGAATTAAGTCACAAAATTACATTTTCCTTTGTGGTCATTTTGACCTTGGGGATTAAGACATCATTATGTTACAAGACACACAGTCGTTTCATGATGTATTCCAGGCTGAGGTATTGTCAAAATATCTTCAGTATTTTACAAGTTACACCTGGAAGCCAGAATAAAAGACACCTTTTGCCTTGTGCTGATCTTGACGGTTCAGCTAAATACCTTACTATGATACACTACACGTTCTCTAGTCAATATGTATGCCTGACTGAAGTTTCTTTAAAATATCGTTAATGATTCAAAAGTTATTATTATTATTATTATTATTAGTAGTAGTAGTAGTAGAATGAACAGCACAATGCAATAAAAAAAGAAAAATATTACTACTGCTAATAATAGCAGCAGCAGCAGTAGTAGTACTAGAAGTGCTAGTATTAACATTAGCTATATACTTCTTAGGATGACGAAGAATACAGTGCATGTAATAAAATGATAATCATTCACAGATCATAGCTATTAGATCACTTAAATGTATATCAGTCAGTTATGAGCGACGAGTTTCCAATTTTAAAGGTGGTGTTCTTAAAGTTAAAGATGTCCGATTTTACTAGGTCTTCACACACAATCACACACACACACACACACAGACACACACACAAACATGAACAGGCAATGCAAAGGTCAATATGTGTAGCGATATGTGTAAGTGGACTTTTTTAAAGCCATCATGTTGCATCAAATGTGTTTACATTTGTTAAAAATGTATTATCATAATAGTTCAATCAAAGTATTTGATTGTTCTTGGTGTGCTACTATCTGAAGATTGCATATGTGTAAGAAACTTATTGTCTGCATTGTCCTTAAAGCCGTCAGAAATTAAGGAAAGGCCACAACATGCCTAAATGTCCCCAAATTATTGTGTATCTGCGGGCATAAAAGAGTTCGTCCCATGAGATTTCAGGTAATAGTAAAATATCCATTTGATGATTTGGAAATTTAAACCAGGCCCTTTTATCCAAAATAGCGTGATATTTATTATATTGATTTATGACTAATGAAACAAACATAAAATTAAAAAAAATGAAATAAATAAAATAGATTCGTGGAAATCTAGTGATTTGTGTATATCGCTAGTTTTCACATCTCCTTAAAGAATGTATATCACACTGACGATGCGGACAATAAATCTATTAATAAGAAAAAAGAAGGGAAAGGAAAAAAAAATAAGAGAAAAGAGAATAAATGGTATGCGGACATCAAGTAAATTGCGGACATTAAAGTGTTTTCAACAGCTCCCTTTCTTTGAGGACATTCAGGAAGATGTTGACGATAAATAAATAAATCGTTAAGTTCATTACTTCTTTTGTTTGTATTAATTTTATCTACATCTTCCTTAAAAAGCGCTGACATATAGGAGTAGTAGAAGAAAGGCGTTAATGTTTGTGAACTACATAATTTTCGCAGACCGATTTATGTATTATGTATTTATTGTTCATTTGTTTTATTAGTTCATATATATATATATATATATATATATATATATATATATATATATATATATATATATATATATATATATATATATATAATAACAATAATGACAATAATAATAATAATATTGCTATTTCGAGAAAAGAGATACGTTTTTAAATTTCCTAATCATCAAACGGGCATTCTATTGTTATCTGAAATCTTTTGAGACGACCAAATGTCCGCTATAGACAGTTACAAAGTAATTGGCGGATATTAAGGTCTCTTTTCGACTTTTACATTATTGTCCTCAGACTTTCAAGACGATGCGGACTATAAGGCCTCTCACAAATTTGACTACATCCTTTATTGGTTAGCTTTCACTAGTTTGTTCGAAATAGTAACAATAAACCAGGCAAGGCTGCTTCCCAGAATCCTAATTATGGCCAAAGCCTTGCAAAAACCAGAGTGCTCATCCCCAGTCAATTTTTAAAAATAAGGATATCTAGAAGAAACCAGAGTAGTCCCTCGAAGGAACTTACGCTCTACAGGGCAAAAAGAATTTCCAGGATTTCAAAATAAGGCCATTTCTTCCTTTTAACTGTCGATTATTGAAACCATCTCTGATATTCTTCAGCGATAACAACTTTTTCATATTAGCTCATGTGGTGCACATATTGGATGTCAGATTGGCACTATTTTCATTTAGAACAAAGCAAACATCATTAGAAGTGTTTTGGTGAAAACCCCATGTCATAATGATCATCCATTCAGTGGGAATAGTAACAACAAGATTCTTAAGACAGTAGTGGCAGCCATATTGGATGTACGACTGGCACTATTTTCAGTTAGGACCAAGTAGGTATCATATGAGGTATATTGGTGAAAACCCCATGTTGATATAGTCATCCATTTGGGAGTAGAGATAACAATATTTTCAAGATATGACTTTCCATTCAGGAGTAGCAACAAATATATTTTCAAGATGGTTGCTGTGGTAGCCATATTGGACGTCCGATCTGCGCCATTTTTGTTTAAGACCACCAGGACATCATAAGAAGTCTTCTGGTGAAAACCCCATGTCAATATGACTTTCTGTTCAGGTAGAGTTGTGATAGCAAGTTTTGTTTAAGATGACTGCCATTGCGGCTATATTGGGTGTGAAATCGGTACCATTTTTGTTTAGAACCAGCTGGATATCATAAGAGGTCTTTTAGTGAAAATCCCATGTTGATATGACCATCCATGTAGGAGTACTAGCAATAAAAAGATTTTCAAGATGGCCGCTGTGGCGGCCATATTAGACGTCAGATCGGTACCATTTTCACTTAGGACCAAATAGATATCATAAGAAGTCTTTTAGTGACCCCATGTTCATATGGCCATCCATTCAGGAAGAGTAGCGATAACAAGACTTTCAAGATGGCTGCTGTGACGGCCATTTTTGACATCAGATCCAAACCATTTTCATTTAGGACCAACTATACATCATCGGAAGTATTTTAGTGAAAACCACATGTTGATATGATCATTCGTTTAGGAGGAGTTGGGATAACAAGATTTTTAAGATGGCTGCCGTAGCGTTTATACTCAACGTCAGATCTTCACAATTTTGATTTAGGACCAAGTAGACATCATAAGAAGTCTGTTGGTGAAAACCCCACGTTGATACGACCATTAATTCAGGAGGAGTAGCGATAACAAGATTTTCAAGTTGGCTACCATGGTGGCCATATTGGATTTCCGAGCAGCACCATTTTTATTTAGGACCAACTAATCTAACTAGACCATGGGATTAATGTGTGTGTAAAGTTTCATGGCGATCATCCAAATAGTTTAGGAGGATTAGCGATAACAAAACTTGTGGTAACGGACGGACGGATGACGGACGGACGGATGACGGACGGACGGACAACGGACCATCCCATAGGCTCTTCTGGTATATGACCAGTAGAGCTAACATATTAGAGGAAAATCATACAAAATATTCGATAATATATTTCAAAATCAACACTGAAGATACCAACCTAGTCGCAGGCGGGTACACTCGAAGTGTCTCAGACACTACCATATCTAGGTATTGCAATTTGAACACGTTGTCATAGGTTGGTTGATTCTACAACAACAACAAAATGTATATTCTAAAAGTTAGATTCATACATGAATGCATTTATCAAAAGATTCTGGACTGTGGTTAAGGATTTCAACATTATCGACGAAGGTGTTTTACCAATAATTGAAGCATAAGTATGATCCCCTAGCAAAATTGAAAGACATAGGCCATTTTATCAAGAGGAATAAGAATTATTGAGTGAGAGATAAAAAACATTAGATATCCCAGATTAGGTAAATTCTGAATTCAAAGATTGAAAATCTGCGGCAGAACTATTGACAAGGAAATATAATTTAATTTTTCACGCTATGTAGTTAAATAAAAACGAATTAAAAAAAAATTACAAATAAAAATAAACAAAAAATTATAAAAAATTTGAGCCTATTTAAGTTTTTACTAATCTTTTCAAATATTTTATATACCGTGACAAGCATAAATGACATTGATTAGCATTTATGTAGTTTACCTTGCCTAATTCCTTGTTAATTTCGGATCTCAGCCTATCTTGAACATCCTGATTCATCGCGAGGCAGTAGGATGCAAATGTCAGCAGACTGGATGTGGTATCAAAAGCGGCCAGAAGGAAAATTAGTGCATTCGCCAGAATCTCATTGTCTGTCAAGCCTGCAATTATTGACCAAGGAAAGTCATACGTACATGCATACATACATGCATACATACATACATACATACATGCATACATACATACATACATACATACATACATACATACATACATACATACATACATACATACATACATACATACATACATACATACATACATACATACATACATACATACATGTATCCTAGCCTGTGTTACAGTCCGTTTTAGTTCTGAGGACCTGCGAAAATTGAGCGCAGCGCCCTCTAATTTACCCCTCGGATTAAATGGGCTAATTTCTCGTTCGATAACTCTGATCAAGTGGTCCCTAAATAGACCGCATCCTTGCCTCGTTTTGGATAAGTTTAACGTCATGTATAAAATTGGCTATTAATAGGATTAATCATCACGGAAAACACCTCGCATGTCCCCAGCCGTCGATATCGCCACAATCTCAATAGGGTGCCAATAATTAATGATAATCTATTTTGGACGGATTATCAGCAGGGGAATAAAAAAAAAGAATATATTGGCAATGCAAACATATATCGACGACTGCACCAGGCTAGCATGTATCCATGCATGCATGCATACATACATTCATACATACAGACAGACATATAGACAAATAGGTAGACGGATACACAGAGAGACATACAGATAAACAGATGGATATATCAGTCAGTCAGTAGGTGATACATATATATATACGTACATGCATGGAGGCATACATACATACATATATATATTCATACATAGATACATGCATACATACATACATACATACATACATACATACATACATACATACATACATACATACATACATACATACATACATACATACAAAGCGATCCACATACATACAAGTCAAGAATTAGGACAGAGAAGCAAACGCATTTTAATCATACTTAGTCGCAGAGACGCTAATAGTATACGTTTATATATATATATATATATATATATATATATATTCTGTCAGTTCTGGACCACTCGTATTTCTATAATAAATGGTGATTCATTCTCGAATGATCTGGAATTCATATTCCCTCAGACACATGTAATCATATCGGCAGTCAAATTACACAAAATTTCCCCGGACCATAGGGGAATGTTACATTCAAATTTGTAAGCACAGCAATATTTATGTTATTTATTTTATGTATTTATCAACAAAATAGGATCGTATTTGTTGAGAATTGTATAGGATTCAAGCGTAGAATTTCTGAATCTATCGCCGATATCAATCTCTGTGTCTATTTTTGACTATACAACATCTTTTTTATAACCGTGTCGCTTTATAATCATAGTGAGGAAGACGATAAGTGCTCGCTATATTAAAAGACAATAAAATGTATTGAAACATTAATATTTTACGACGTAGTAAAAGTTTCTAAGCTAGTTACTGACATCAACACAGCAAAACCTGTCGCAAAATTGGCTAAAATTTAAGATCACATAACAATGTGTAAGTGACTTTTAGCACACATTATGGCTATATAGAATATAAATAAACGTTCGAGAGCTTTTCGCTTGACAAATAGGAGATAAGGAAAATTACAGAAAGGGTGCTTTTTAAATATCGCAAAAGTCAAGGCACATAATATGGCTTATTATTGTATTAATCTGGAATGACTAATCTTTTTAGCCATGTCACAGGAACACCAAATCATAATGGGTATCTGTCTAGAAAAAAAATCACATTCTTTATCTTCTTGTAACTTTCCACACAAAGACAAACACTACTGATATTTTTCCTCTCTATTCTTCCAACATACAATATATATATATATATATATATATATATATATATATATATATATATATATATATATATATATATATATATACACACACAAACACACACACACACAAACACACACACACACACACACACACACACACACACAGAGCTAAATTAATCAAATTGTGCAATTGGATTCAGGATGCACCAATACCAAACTAAATGTGAAAGATTTTACAAAACACTTTAATACACGTTAAAACTAAACAAAAATTATGAGGTTGAAATAACAAATATTAAACAGAATCAAAACAAAAAGACTAATAGATTCATTTAGACACAGTGTAAACAAATACAGATTTACGGTGGTAACAACCACGATTTATATTAATATTTGCAGTGATATTGATCCATATTTGAAGAAGACAAAAGAATGGACAATTTGGTTCTATGAAAGCTCAATTAGACTTACGATCAGACTTTTGAAACGACCCACTTACCCAGGAGGTTGCGCAAGCTAAGTAAATACTGTTTAACCACAGATCACCGCATTTCGATATTGTGAACAGATGTGAAATGGATAGTGTCACTGAAGGTTTATTCAATAGTTTGCATGCCGAATTTGGACAGAAAACAGGCGAAAGTACAAGATGGATATTTGACAGAATTGAATACTTAATTTTTCACACCTTTAGGTATCAACCAAAAATAATAAATAGATTTACCTGAATGGGTTAAGAATAAAAAAGTTTGTATCAGCGTGAAAAATAAAGACGGTAGATCTTTCTTGTATGATGTGGAATCTGTTAAAGACGCCAAGTAATCATGTAGATAGATCATATGCATACAATTTAGACAGATACAATAATTTGCTTGAGTAATCTCCAGTAAAAATAGAGGACATTAAGAAAACTAAGAAGGAATTTGATATATCTTTAAATGTTTTTGAAATAGTTGAATCATCTTATATCAAACCAGTCACAATAGCTGAATTAGAAAAAGAAAGACGTTTGACATGTTCATTATATTTGAATATGGTAGGTGGTAGTAATGACTAAAAAGATGAAAGGTTCACAATTTTTTGAATACAAGTTTAGTAACATCACAGATAAATAGTCATGACGGACAGAGACATGTATGCAGAAAAATCTTGATTTTTTTCTCAGTATACCAAACAATTATCAGAAAACAAAAAATGTAGGTATTCTGTAGATATAATGCATGAAGTGTTCAGTTACAAAATAAAACAAGAAAAACTATCACTACCAAGTAAATGTTCCGTTTGTTATTTATTGTGTATTTGACGGTATAAATGTACCGAAAACATAAAATTATTTTCGCGCGCTGTGGAACAAAATGATTTTTGTTTTGGAACACTTCACCTATGAACGGAGGAACGGATTGTATTCAAGTATTTTACAATGCGTTGGGTAAATATTGCAAAACCAGAGTACGAAGATTTAATATCTAAAAAAGCAAAACCTATAGTGTTCACAGATAAAAATGAACAACATTTCCATTAACAAATCTATGTTACATATGTGATGGAGAAATAACTGAAAACAAATTAAGAGACCATAGCGTAGTATTGATGTCTAGCACATAACGTAGGCAGTTGCAATTTCAACTATCTAAAATACATACCACAGTTCATTTATAAATTGTCCGTTTACAACTGCCATCCGTTCAAAAAAAAAAAACATTGATGAAAATGATACAGATGAAGAGATAAAAAATTATACCGCGCAACGCCAAGACATATATTTCATTCTGTAAGGATTTTATGATTGACAGGTTAAGGAAAGAAGAAAATCAGAGTTTTAGATTCATGGCACAATTTTTTAGAACAGATGGCTACAAATTTAAGCGATGACAAATTTACAGAGACACATAAATATTTTAGAGACATAACACCTAAATATTTGATGAAAGACATTTGCCCCTTGGAGTATACTGGTAGCTTTTAAAGGTTTAAAGAATTAACTATACCACCCGAAGAAAGGTTGTTTCTCTTTATATAACATGACGATTACCAGTATGTGCTTGATGGCATGCAACATTTTAACCTTCAAGCATAAGGATATCTACATGAAAATGATGACATGAACCATAGTTTGTGTCATTGTTTAGAAATGTAGGAATGTATGTACTGCACAATTCGAAACTAGACTGCTCATTATACAGTGCTTCTGGATTAGCACACTGTGCAAATTTAAAGATAGCAGGTGTAGAACTTCAACTTATAACAGACAACAACATGTTTCTGATGACTGAAAGTTGAATAAAAGGTAGAATTAATATGTTGCAACATAGATTTTCTGCAGAAAATTATGAATACAACTTGAATAACGATACAGATTGTTACATAAATGAAAGTGAGTACGAACGACCACGGTCAATGTCATCTATTGTGTACATAGATAGAAAGAACTTCTATCAGTGGGACATGAAACAATACATCCTGGCAAATAACGTTAGCTGAGCAACAGCTGAACAAATTAGATGGGTAGAATAAACTTTGCTCAAAATAACAGAGGAAAATGATTGCAACGGTTTACATTTTAGTAGTGAATTTGGAGATTTTATTAAACCTGCAAGACCATTTAAACGACTATCAGAAACAAATTCAAGACGCAAATGATTTATCTGCCTTATAAAAGTAGTTGACAAATGATTACAAAGTGAAAAACCAACTGTACCAAATGTTGTATGTACACTGATAAATAAATATGAATACGTCATTCATGACATAAACTTATATCTCAGATTACAGTTAGGTTTGAAACTGAAAAATATACAAAATATTGTGTGATCAACAGCCGTGGTTAAATTCTTACATTGAATTCAATAAATATTTGAGGCAAGAAAAATATTTTAAAGGAGACTTCTTGAGACTGGCGAGCAATGCTATATTCAGTAAACATATGAAAAATTTTATAAAAAAATTCTGTACAGACGAAAAAAATTTGTTCTAATACCAGAAATATCTCTAATTTGCCGGGAGAACAATTATTGACGATGACTTAATATTAACCAGTCTGTAAAACAAAATGATCAAAATAAAAAAGTCTATTTACGGCGGATTTAATGTGTTAAATTAAATTTTAAATGGCTAATGTTTGCATTTTACTACAACAAGTTGAAAACTAAATGTGTTGATCAAATGAGACTGCTTATGACTGATACTGATTGGCTGTGTATACATGCTGAGACAGAAACTTCTGCAGTGTCATGAAGGATACCATTAAGTATTATGACACTAGTGACTACCAGAAAAGACAACATATTTGGTTTAGCATAAATGAATAAGAAAATTACTTTAAATATTAAAGTTGAGTTCAACAGTGTTCCAATTTAAGACTTTTGTTGATTAAGGTCAAAACACTATTCATTCAGGTCTTACACAGATGAAAAAGGTCTGCACAGTAATAAAATATGTGTGATTAAACAGAATTTAAGAATCGATATGTGCAAATATCTTTGTTAATTTAATCACAAGGAAAATTACCAGGAAATACATTTACTCAGGTCTTACAAACATGAAATTATCAGCATAAAGCTGAACAAGGTAATAATTTATATGCATGATGACAAGCGGTATTGGTTGATAACAAAGATAAATTACGCTAAAGACACATAAGTACGTTGTACAGATAAGAAAACCTAAAAGCATTAAAAGATAGTTAATTTTGTTCTGTTTAATGCATTACGTTACGGACACGTAAGTACCTTGTACAAATAAGAAAAACTAAAGGCTTTACAAGATTTTTCCTTTTGTTCTGCTTGACTGTATCAACAATTTCTCCTTTGATTTTGTCTGGTATAGCATGGTTTTCTTCAAAGACATTATCCATTGTTTTGTTGTACCTACTGTAAAACACTATACAGAAAGCGTGCATTTGCTCTGAAATCTTTGATTACAGTGTTGTATATGTGTACTATTATCCAAACATATATTTTCAAAATATCTTCCACTGAAAGCTAGTCTGGTAAATTTATTTGATTTATTTTTACATCCTCAAGATAGCCACAGTCATCAATCATAACAAAGTATTTGTACCCTGATAAATATCAACCAGTAACAATGACCCTGATAAATACCAACCAGTATCTATAATTTTTCTCCGGAATCAATCACGATAACATTCTCATCATTGAGTAGCCACTTCCTATAGTAAGACTTGTTCAAGGAACAGTTGGACAGATAATCAAGATGTAGTGAAATAAGTATATATATATATATATATATATATATATATATATATATATATATATATATATATATATATATATATATTCAGTCTATATCAGATTTAACGCAAACGTACCCTTTCCACAAGAAGTCACTCCACAAATAATCATGTTATAAGGTTCTCTGAAATGCTTGTATCATGCTTAAATTATAATTGATTTTAGCTGATTGTATCGAATAAAACGCCACAAACATCAAACACCCCCACGACTCCCCCACCAATATACATTTTGAGAGCATTAAAATTTTCTTTTCTTTTGATTTGCAGATGAATGCCTTGTTGAACTTCATCTAATATATGACCACTACCATACAATCTGTTACTTGTCAAATTCAAGCCAGATACATTGATTGTCTGTGTAATAATGGCTAACTCTGACGTTACTAATGTTTTTGGGCTTTTGTTGGTCATCATGTAAATATTTAGTGACTTCTGTAATCTGTTGCCGCAATTGAAAACATTGAGAACAGACTACATTTGGCAAACCTTCTATAGTTACTGAGATCTTTTTATATTGCTGACTTGTAAATCTTTCTTGGATTATTTATTTCACTTTTTTTGCACAGTATCTGAGCACCCTTTAAGCTCGTTATGTGTGCATCAAGTGTGAGCTTTGTTAAGGTTCTATTGGGTGTTATGTCGGTAAGCTTTATTCTTGTTATGTAGTCATGCAAGAAATCAATTCCATTTTTTTTACTTGTCATTAACTAATTGCACAATTGATTCTCAAGTAAGATTTGTACATGCCATTTTATTATTTATTTAGCAATAATAAAAGGTTTGTTCTGGAAAAACGTTTATTTGGCGACGAAGCCTATGCTATTTTATTGTATTTAAGAGTAACATATTTACATGATTTGTTGGTCATCATGTAAATATTTAGTGACTTCTGTAATCTGTTGCCGCAATTGAAAACATTGTGATTGTGATTTTTTTTACTATCAGCACTTTACAACTGTTCTTGGTTTACAGCTTTTGTTTTAATCTCTTTCTTTGCTGATGTTCTTTTTAATTCAATCTGTTTTACAGGCATTTCAGCATTAGATTTCGTAGATTCTTTATGATATCTTCTGCAGCATTTACAAAAAATATCTTTCCTTCTGTGTTGTGAATGATCGCACATACCGTACTATCTACACGAAAACTGTATAAATAATTTAAACGCAAAGATGAAGCTGATCAGTCATGATATAAAATACAAACTGGCATCAGTATTAAAATATGTTAAAATTGTTGCAGATCAAATTAAATTGTTTAAGTCATTGTTGTTCGGATTAAATCTACCTCCCACAGTAGATATACTCAGATGACAGTTTTGTTATTTGAAAGTTAATATAAAACGTGCATAAAGATTTGACTAACTCTGGAACACGTTGATATGTTAAATGCTAGTTAGATCCAACGCAAACAGATGTTGCCATCCACACAGTCAAGTTTAATTTATTCTCCCAAATCTCATCGCACGCTGTGTCCATTATTTATTCAGATAATCTTTACTATCCGACTTTATAGTACAGTTGCTAAAAAGTTTTAGTGTTTTGGTTTGAAACTTACAAATCTAGTTCATTAAAGTAATTTTTTTTAATTATTATATATGCTAGATACACAGATAACCATTGTTCGCAAAACATGCCTTTTATATCCTCGCCTTTCAATTCTTCCTGTTTGTAAATGACTGCATCACTTAAAATGACTTGACTGCTTTTAAATATTTCCTCAGCTAAGTTAGGAAGATAGCCGTGTTTAGACATTTTTTCTTATTTTGAAATTCTGACTGTTTCCCCAAATTTAGCATTTAGGCATTATAAATGTATCAGTTATCAGGTAACCAAATAAGTTTATCCGCACTTTGATCTGTTTTCCTCCATAAATTCTTCAGCCACAGTCATGTCTATTGGTTGGTGATGAGTGTTACTGTAACCATGAATTAGATTTGGCAAAACATCGACCCATTATATGGTTTTACATTATATAAACTACTTCCAAATATTTGTCTTGAAGGTTCCAGTTAAATATTTCCACATCAAATGCCTTTTTGTCTGAGTATGCATAGAAGTATCCAATGTTTGACTTTTCATGTAGATCCTTAACTATTTTGTTATAAAGTTCTTTTCCTTCGTCACACTGTATTTTCAGCGTTTTGCTCTTTTGAGGGTTTCTCTAAACGGATCGTATATGTGTATGTCATTTCTTGTTTTTCGTTTCCACATTTCAGTCCAAGAGTAATACGTAAAAATAATATTTATCACTGTCAAAATGTATTTATAACTATTCTTGTATTTTGCTATGCTTGCAGTTAAAACTTGTCTTCCTGTCACTGGTCGTCCACGTGACTAACATAGACCCTTCTGTATGAAAATCTTCGTCGCGCTTGTCTCTGTAATATACAGACAGATTCTTCAGTTAACCATTCTTCCACAGACTCATAACCCACCCGCTCCACTGACTTGCTCTTAGTAGATGGTTGAAATCTGAATGAAAACTTAAAATAAATATATACCATCCCTGCCTTATTATTTGTTTTTTGTTTTTTACATTTTTTTTTCGAAGATTCGCAATGGAAGAATGCATATACGCATGCTTGTATACTGGGTCATTTCTTATGATCCATCCTATAATCAAAATATGGGGAAAGAAAACGATCTTACCCCTCTTTTTGTAGGAATCAAAGTTCAGGCCTTCTTCATTTTCTGTAGTCTTGTCACTTTGCTCTTTGTGCGCATTGATCATCAACTGAATGAGGTCTCTGTAGTTCTGCATAGGAAAACAAAAACCCACAATCCATTTTACTGTAAGCTGTCTTCCCTAAACCAGCTGCTTGTGGTTGGTTCACACAGACGTTTAATCCCTATTTGTCCGCAATGTTGAGGGCACGTGGATATATATTACAACTTAATAACATGTTTTCTCAAAGTTTCAAGAGAAAGAATGTAGAACATTACCTGATATTGAGCAATTTTGTTAATGAAAAATATATTTCATATGAAACTAATGAACTTTTTGAGAAAAAAGGCTTCGCCTTCAAACAGTGGGACCAAAGGAAACACATCTAATGCGTATTACCCTGTGTAATAGGTAATAAGAATATTTGTGACAATTTGATTAACTTACATTAAACATGATTTATTTTCCATAGATGGTATAAAAGGTCTATCTACTTCAATAAAAAGGTGTAGGATGTGGGGCCTCAAGAGACCCTTATAAAGGAACAATCCAGAAGAAAAAAAACCTGGACGAAACCAACGACCTTGCTTTGAGCGTTCAAGTGTTCTGTCAACTTATTCACCAGGAAGGAATTGAGGCGCTGAAATTTAGCGCACAATATCAACTCAAAATAGAATGTACTACAATAAAAATATTATTCGTTCATTAGGTTGAGATATCTAGTGGACGGTCATCTTGGAATTAAAAATAATCTTTTCTAATCAGATAATTTTGAATGTTTTTATTAATTAAAATACAGTTAAATAGTCTCTCTAGATTTTCTAACATCTACATTGTTCCAAACTGAATTATATTCCTGATGCGCCACTTTAAGCATTATTTAACATACTTTATAGGACTCACGGTACTAATTCAGCTCCCATTGTAGACCTATGCCAACACCACGATATTAAAAACTCAATAACTTTAAACTTCCGAATGTTCATGATCTAACATATATTTATCAGTATAGACACATCCTTGATGACAGCTTCTGTGTAGAGAAAACCATATGAGCCGTGGCATTTTCTGGATCTACATGTGTTTCAAACTTGTGTTTTCAATTCCGCACCAAAGAGTCAAGTGCTAATTTCAGTAATGAGTTTTCCAAACTCAAGTCTGTAAATGGACTGAAATTCCATCAAAAAAACATTGTCTCTAATTTTTTCAGTTACAACTAGGATAAGCTCTCTAAACATTCTGTTTACTAAAATCCTACTTTCATTATCAACCAATTCTGGTCAGCCAAACCCATATATACTCTTTTTTATCTTCACCCATTTTCATGACTGATTCCTCTTCTTCCATATAATTAGTACCGTGAGTCCTTTAAGTGTTGTTCGTCTTCAAAATTCCAAAATTTCTAAACGCTCTTACGTCTGACGTGCTACTCCTACGCTCACTCATCACCGATTTGGTTGCTACTATGAAAAAGTCCAGTGCCTTCTGGTCCATCATTGGTATGTTCCGAATGAATCTTTGAAGATCTGGAAACATCACTGAAATATAAAGTGGTCAAGGGTATGGCCTTACACTTAAAATATCATTCCCAATAATAAAAGTACCAAGAATGCCATCTATTCTTGAAAAATATAAACTGTAAATAAATTATTATCGCTATGGGCCTTATAGAACTTTAACACGAGGATGTTACAATGGTAATTTAGGAACTTTAACATTAGGGCAGTATGGGCCTTATGTTGATGGAACGTAGGGTCTAGGTGGGCCTTATGAAACTGTAACTCGAGGATGTCACTATGGTAATTTAGGAACTTTAACATTAGGGCAGTATGGGCCTTATGTTGATGGAACGTAGGGTCTAGGTGGGCCTTATGAAACTGTAACTCGAGGATGTCACTATGGTAATTTAGGAACTTTAACATTAGGGCAGTATGGGCCTTATGTTGATTGAACGTAGGGTCTGGGTGGGCCTTATGTAACTTTAACAATAGGATGGCATGGAAATTGAACATGTGGTAGCTCGTATACTTATATTTACTATCCAATATACCATTAAACATGAAAATGTTGGGCGGGAGGGGGGTAGCTCATATACTTATACCTACCTCCGAATATATCATTACACGTTCTAAGAGAAGGGGAGACTCATATACTTATACTTAATATATAATATACCATTACACATACAAAGGGAAGAGTGATACGTATATTTATACAAGTGTACTATCCAACACACCATTACACATACAAAGGGATGAGGTTTAGCTCAGATACTTATACATACTTTTTAGTATACCATTACACTTACAAAGGGAAGATGGGTAACTCGTGTACTAATACTTACTATCCAACACAGCATTACACATACAAAGTTAGGAGTTATTTTTTGTTTTTTCATACATACACACATACTGAATCACGCATGCAATCATACATACCAAGGTAATGGAGAAGAGTCTATGTTGTTTTTATACACACATACCTTTATACAAACACATCATCACTTACATACAAAGGAGTAGGGTAGTATTATTATTTACTTTTCGTATATACATAAAATCGCATACACACACACATACACACACACAAACAAATATTAGCCAACACAATCACACAGACATAGGGAAATT
This sequence comes from Margaritifera margaritifera, assembly GCA_029931535.1. Lineage (NCBI taxonomy): Eukaryota > Metazoa > Mollusca > Bivalvia > Unionida > Margaritiferidae > Margaritifera > Margaritifera margaritifera. The sequence continues at coordinate 1,024,683 of JAQPZY010001646.1, forward strand.
GGCAATTAATAACTAGTATCCTTTTCTTGAATGCTGAGGTTCGATAGCCCTGAGAAGGGCTGATTAAATTGTCGCACTCCCTTTGGCGTTGGCACCTTCCAGCCGGGCTCCGCAGACATCACACCTATCTACCCATCAGTCTGAACTCCACTGACACGGAGAGGCTAAAGTGAGGCTGATTTTTGTTGTGTTTTGGATGACGGTCGCTTTCAGGTACAAGGAAATGTTATTCAGTTTGATGTAGCATTCGGTTTGTCAATTGATTTCAAACTCGTAAAAGACGACAATGAGTGGAATTACATCGTCATCATCGTGGGTGGCATGATAAACAAATCATGTTCCGTCTTGCAACATTCGCAAGAATCTTGATGCATCATCTTTGACTTATTAATTTAGTAATCAAAAATTCAAAGTCTCTGACTGATCTGCCGTGTCCATGTTGTCTTAATGTATTTCAACGTCTCTTCCTGCCTTCTCGTTGATACTGAGAAGGTGTATGAACAACTTCCTCGACAGACGTGTAGTGTGGTTTTATAGACTGTCCAAAAAACACGTATCGAAACATCTTCTTTTGTACTGGGACACCTGTCTACCTGTTGTCGGGACGTCGTACAAGCTTCACCCAGGACACTGGACGACGAGAAAACGAACGCGTTTTCGACGGACTAAATAGAATGAATTCTTGTTTTGACAGATTGATATAACTTTTTAACAGCAGCAGCCACAACAGAAGAAGAAGACTAAGGTGGATTAGCTCTGGAAATGGGTATCGATTGCGGGACTTTAACTTCAACTTTTGCAACAGATTGGGAAAGACTTTTCTTAAATCAGTTTTTGCTGGCATTATCAACAATGGACGAGAGGATACTGACACAGGTGAGGATGTTATTGTGAAGAATGCTGCTTCTGTCGTAACTGTTGGTCAAGGTTTCCATGGGTATCTGCGCGTTCTAGCAGCAGTGCCTATCTTTCTTTGTGGGGTCTTCATTTTTGTTGTGACCTTTTTTATTCTTCTTTGTCTTCCTTATCTTCTGTTGAGATGATGTTTTGTCATTGATAAGTTCTTTCATACAGGTCTTCCAAGGCAAACACAGTGTGTAGAATTTGTTAGTTCTCGGTTAGGATAACACGTGGTCACATCTGTGTCATGTACATTCATGAAATTCGTACACGATCTGTGGGTTTGCCAAATCAAAACCTTTGAAGGAGTAAGGTCCAATCTTCTTTCGTCTACCGTTTCTGGCATGTTTTATCCACTTGTCTTGAGTTTCGGACCCACCATTCCTATGAAATTCATAGAGAACCGGCATTACTTATGGAACCGTCCGACCGATCCAAACGGGCCGCGCCGGTTTGGCATTCCATGATGCAATCACTACTGACGGCATATCCAATGGGCAAAATGATGATGCATGCTGATGATACTTCACCATCATTTCCCGTTGATGAAAGTGATGAAATGGAAATGCCGGAACATGCCGATTCTACAATGGATCGGACGAAATTTAGTTCACGGCAGCGATAGAGGAAATCACTGCCTTGGTGGATGTAGACGATGATTACGACAGTTCATCATCCAGAATCTTGCCACAATTGTTACAAATTGCAAAAAAATATATATAAAAAAAAAATCACCGGGCAGCTCTTTGAGCACTCGCGATATCGGTAACGCAATAACTTCTTTATGTTGAGTCAGTTGCCTGAAACTTTCTCACCCCACTGGTAAGAAAGTCTCGTACAGAGATATTTTTTATTCACACGTACCTTGTCTAGATGTTGATAAAATGAACAGACAAGTCTTTAACGTCACACCAAAGTTAGTCAGGAACGTTCTGTCGACTTCCTCCATACTTGACTTTGCGCATCTTACGATGTTTTCGTCTAGCCGAAAAAGGCAGCTAACGATCATTGCTATTTTTCTTTGTGCTCCCTTCCTTTCGGTTCTCCACTTCTGTTAGGGCCTTGAATTTAGGAGGTGAGAAAGCAAGAGGCACAATAGTTGCCCCTTGACCTTCAGCGCAATCTCCTATCTCTGCACGACACTGTTAGGGAACATACAAGAGAAGGGACGATCGTCCGCTAGACAATTCGCAATGGTGGTCGTCAAGAACGGCATGTTTTATCTTTTTTTCTAATGACCAAGCGAATTATATGCGGTCATATGCCTCTGTTTTCGCAGGCAGGAACGGAAGGGAGAGAGAGGTTTATCCTTCCCCAGGCCTTCCATCAATCGTCAGTTATACGCCGTCACCCATGCACTCTTGCGACCCACCTGATGCGTCAGACTACTCTCTTTTCGTCAGATTTGGACCATCCACTCTCGGAAAACGATGGTTGATCCAAAACCGTGCCAGAGGGTCTCCAGATTTCGTTATCAGAACCCCTCCACTTTCATTGTCCTACCTTCATGAAGGAACTACCAAGCGATCCCATGAAGGGGGTGGGGTGGTGGGGTGTTTGCACAAGAAAATCTAGTTTAGGTTTCTGCTTGCAAAGGGCGGTGTAGATAGTACGAAAACCGCACACAAAGGGCTTCTATTCCAGAATATTTCTGGTTACGAAGTCCAAAGGCATATGAGACCTGCGATAGAGATGCAACTAGTACACGATCAGTCTTGACATGTCCGACGCGTACTTCCATATACCAATTCATACGGTCCCAATCTAAGCCCTTGGGCCTTCACTAAGACTTCACGATGTACGCCGCAGAGACGGCGACGTTCCTGCACGACACACCACAGAAACATTCGGTAAGTTTGGTGTTTGGTTCACGACATGAACCACCTTACTTCCCTCATTGTGTGGTGGATAATAAATGTAGAGAAGTCAGACCTTGTCCCTTCTCAACATTTTGTCCATCTAGGTATGGAACCCTTAACACATATCAACTTGGCGTCTTCCTCCCAAACTCATCGAAAGAATCGGTCAATATGTCGGAGAAGGCATCTACCAAGACGTTGAAGCTGAGCCTTCAATAAGACGTTAGACCACGTCATATCCCAGTTCAGGTCGTTCCCCACGGAGAAGGCGGCGTTCCGGGACGACATACTACAAAAACATTCGGCAAGTATGGTTTTTGGTTCACGACATAGTTCATGCTGGAGAATCAATGTAGAGAAGCCTGACCTTATCGTTTCTCAACATTTTGTCCAGCTAGATATGGAACTCCTAACACGTATTAACTTGGCGTCTTTCTCCCAAACACATCAAAAGTATAGCTCATGCGTTGGAAAAAGCATCAAACAAGACGTTGTTTAGGCGCGGAAGTTTCTTACAACTCCTCGGACTACTCAATAAGGGGTTGAACTTGTTATAATGCCAGCTGATCGGGTTGGAGAACATACTTATTTCTGGACTTGCAATGGTCAGTTGCATGTGAACGCTGAAGAGAAGGCTCTTCATGTCAACCTCATGGAAATGAAAGCCATTCACAATGCCTTCCACACGTGGGTTTAATATACCCATGGAAACACCGTCCTGATAATGTCGGACAATTCGATTGTGGTGACGTACCTCTGTAAGAGGGGTGGGGGGACAATCACTAGACCTTTGCCTCACGGTAGGTAAATACCTTCTTGGGTACTCCCAATATTAGGTAATATTTAAGTCCGACACATTCCTGGCCGGCTTAGTGTCCTGGCCGGCTCAGTGTCCTGGCCGACTCATTATCAAGGGAGGGCTACTGCTTCATGCAGAGTTGTCCCTCCAGGAATCTTCCATCGGATCTCTGCCCTTGGGGACCGTCCGATGCTTGAATTTTTTTTTTTATTTTTTTTTTTCAGTTTGCCCCGACCCCAGAAGCATGGGCCATACATACTTTTTTAATCAGCTGGGAGGTAATCTGGGCATATACCTTCCCTCCATCACTTGTGATCATGACGATAATTAAGAAATGATGGGCACACACTGCAATAGCTCTGATTGCCCCAGTAAGATGAAACATCCTGGATCATCAACGATCTGCTCGATTTAGCGACAGACGTACCCAGACCAGTCCACTCCACTCAAGCAGTCGAGATCGCCACTATTCCATTCATGTACAGAGAAACTCCTCCTTCACTCCTCGCTCCTTTTAGGGATGTCGTGATCGAAAAGGAGTTTGAAGCTTTAATTGTGGAGAGGATCGCAACAGCTGAAGATCGTCCACTTTGAGGACATACAAGGGGAAATCGTGTGTTGTCAATGACAGGTGTCACATCAATGAAGTCACACCGCTCAGCACCCAATCCCCGACGGCGAACTTCTTTCTCTTTCTCTTAGAAGACAAGAAGTTAGCCCCTATCACAATCAAGGGATACTGTTCCATGATCTCAGAAACGTGCAGACTTATGGAATAGACGATGATATTGGTCGCAACAAGGTAACCCCCGACCTGCGGTCCAATTTGTACATATCCAGACCACGCTCACTCACATTATTCCCAAATGGAATCTCTTCTGGGGTTTTGACACGGACAAACTTGTCGAAGTTTGAGCCACCGTCTTCCCCCTTCACTGAAGCAGCTATCATAAATGATTTGCAATTTATGATAACGCTAACTTCAACATGCAGAGTGAGTGAGCTACATACGACATGCAGTTCCGTTTTGACAGTTCAGTCCTTCTAATGACACAAACTGGTTTCCTTCCTAAGAACAGGTTGCCGTCACTATTCAACCAATAATAACTATTCGCTCCCTCTCCTTGGTCGATCTGTCTAGAGAAACAAAGCTGCAGGATCCTGTACGTACCCTCAGATGTTACCTGAGACGCATGGACAATATCCGCATCAAATGTAAAACACTATTCCTACCTCTGAAGGCAGGAATGCAAGACAAAACCCCACAAGCGCTGGCATCTTGACTAAAGGGAGTTATTAAAAGAGTGTACTCTGAACTCTCACAGGATCAGGTACACTAATGAACATTTCAGCTCACGAAATACGAGCTACTTCCATGAGCCTGGCCTTGAACGTAATATATCTATTCTGGACATAGCAGAGTCAGCAGACTGGCGAACCCTGTCTGCCTTCTCCAGCGTATATTTGCGTGACACAGCCTCGCTAAGGAGAGAACTGAATCTTGTTGTGTTAGTGGTAGCTGCACATACAGTGACCACTCCCTATTCATGAAAGCACAACCTTAGACCCAGACATGAATTTGCCACTTTCGCTGGATTCGCCTGGGAAAATTTTGATGGTGAGACAATCTGGTGCGGAATCCCACAGGGATCTCCCGCGCATGTGTATAAACAAATTGTCTGTTGTTGTGCTAAACTAACATTAGGAGAAGTTCATCCTTTTAGTAGAGTAATCATGACAGGGGTGGAGGTAGGATGCTCAGCATTTCCTCCTCCTCTTACATATTCTCCTAATGTGATGTGATCATATAATGTATTTGACGGAGAAAGCAAATTATTCAGTAAATTATATTTCTCCGGTAATACTTACCTGATCACACTATAAACAATCCCTCCCACCCTTCCCCGACTTGCGAGCATTCTTTAAGGTTTCGCTCAAGTATAAAACTGGTACATCTGGGTATAACGGTAACCACTTAGCGGGGTAGAAAGGGGAGTTAACATGTAACAGTTGCTTCCCTTTGTTTACACAATATATATATATATATATATATATATATATATATATATATATATATATATATATATATATATATATATATATATATATATATATATATATATACAGGAAGACGTTTTTCGTCTTTCCGCAAGGGCTGGATTTGGTGGTAGCAGAGAAAGTTATCCTAATGTAATGTGATCCGGTCAGTATTATCGGAGAAACATAATTTACTAGCAAATTTCCTTTCTCTTTACGAGAATATACCCAAGATAAGTAAGAAACCAATGGTGTTGATTTCTTCCTTATTTTCCCCTTCCTACTTTCTCAAATTCTATCACTGTGTGGATAACTATTTTTGTTTTCATTCAAAGAGGAATATTTTCATTGATGCTAACACGCTTCCTTTTTTGGCAATCAAGGATGAGTACCTCTTTTCTGAGAGATATCGGTTTGAAAACGATTCACAAAAGTCATGGACTTTCCATCATGAGCTTTAACTGTCTCAATCCTCTCCCTCGTTCAAGTCCAACTGCCGCTGGCATCGTCTTCTTTGCTGTTTTGGTTGTATTTGTTTTAGCTGATGGTTTGATTATTTTTGGAGGTGTAGATCTCTTCCTCTTGCGCTTTAACAAAGAGGACTGATATAATGCGGTCATCTATTTCAATTTTGTCAGGTTCTGCTGTAAAATATCGACAGTGTCACTGCTCTCAGTCTGTTGACCGATGACAGTCATCGTTTTAATGTCTCGTTTTCTCCTCTCGTCTTCTTGTTGCTGTTGAAATGTCGCTCTATCCCTTTCTGACTTTATAAAAATCTATAAGCTATTCTTCTTGCTTCTTCTTGAAATAATCGTATTCTAAGATGGGTACTTTCGATGACATCTGAAATTCCGGTGATGATGATAAAAATTAAAATAATCGCCTGGAACTAATGATGCTATCGATTTGGTAATAGTAGTAGAAGCAGTAGCAGCAGCAACAACAACAACGACACGAGCAGCAACAGCGGTACTGTCATGAGTGCTATAAGGCAGGATTGCAGGTCCATCTCAACACATAGTCTTCATCTCAGTCATGGTACTGTACTGAACTGTACTCAACTCTAGTCCGTCCTGGTTCATAGTAGAAATAATATTTCACACACGACGTGAATCATGCCATATTCTAATATGCGCTCTAATTGGTTGATACAAAACAGGCCATGGATGGGATGAGTAAAACACGCTCTGATTGATTCAACCAGAACAAGATGCCCTACAATTGGCAACATGCCAAGACATATTTCAATCCCTTGACTCGGTATCTAAAGGGCTGTGTTTCACCAGTCTTGTCATCCGTACTAAACAAAAATCAAGACGTAGGTAAGCGAAGATTCATCAAGAATTATCTCCAGTATGTTGTTTCATACTGAATTGCCCAGTCTGTTTGAAGTCAAAGTGGAATATAAAACGTCTAACGAAGGAATATACATCGAAAGACAATGGTGTGTCAAGCGATGTATGCAATATGGTCCCTTTTTGAGAAGACGTTTGTGTCGGAAAAAAGTGAAGAGGTGTGGCCTGTGTTACCTACCTTTGCTAGCACCCAAGAGCCCGTTTCAGGGACACCCCGGAATGCAAGAAAGGGTATTAATAATCAAGTGCCAACTTATATATGCTTGTGTCTGTTTTTGTCTATGCGTGTATGCTATTGTATGTATATATGAAAACACAAATATTATACCCTACCCCACTCCCTTTGTGTATATGTGATGGTGTGTTTGTATAAAAGTATGTGTATAAAAATAAAATAGACCCTACGTCACTCCCTTGGTATATGTGATTTTGTATATGTATATGAATGAAAAACAACAACAAAAAGCACCTACCTTTATATGTGTAACGATGCGCTGGATGATAAGGATAAGTATGTGAGCTACTCAATGTTCAATTCCCATAAGGTCCATAATGCCATCCTAATGTTAAAGTTCCATAAGGCCCATAGTGACATCCTAATGTTAAAGTTGGAAAAGGTCATCCGTAATGTTAAATTCTGATATAGCACATACAGCCCCCTCCCCTCCCCTCAACCAACCAACACACACAACAATCAAGTCATATATGACCCATAGCGTCCCTCATAACTACTGGTATAGCTACACTTACTTCCTAATAGAATTCGTAGCCCCACTATATTGACTGACATGGCTTTTCTGGCATTCACAACAAAGGGATCATTCGGATTACTTTGTGAGTCAACCTCTATCCCAAATCCCGTACTGCATATCACATCCATTGTGAATGCTCCGAACAGGCTGTAAGCGAAGTTGGGAAATATTGTCAGGTAGATAATCGGTAGATACTTTTCTTACATGGTAAAAAAAAATCCTATTTAAGTTTGAGTAAAGGTGACATAACCTGAATAAATGTATATGATAAATGTCGAAAATTGAACTTGACCGTAACAATTTTAATATTAAACTTTGCATTGAGCGCGATCTCCCTTGCTATTTTTTTTAGTAAATAAAAGCGCAAAAAATGGATCTCTCTCTATTTTTTTTTAAAAGTTGTGCATGGATAATGACTATGTCCAAAAAATGCTACTAAATCGGCTAATATCATGATACTGTAGAGGAGAAAAACCAGAGGGTTGTCAGGGGTTTATCAAGATTACGTTCTAAACCTATACTCATTTGTATTTGCTTCGTGATATGTGTATATTTTTTTACAAAATATGCTACATTTTCACAAACATTATGCTCTGATAGTCCTTGAAAATGTATCACTCCGTACAAGTTTCGGAAAAAAAGACGATAATGAGAAGGGATAGCTTATTCAAATGTGCTCCGAATCATCAGAAGCCAAACTTAATCAAAAGTTATTAACATTCTTTTCTTTTTATCCTGTATAGACTAAAACAAAATGACAACATTATCTAACTAGAATTCTTACTTTTTCATTTCTACGGATTTTCCATCCTTTGACATGTTCCTTGCATTTCGAATCAATTTCTCCAAACATCGAGATATGAGGGGCGTCATCTAAAACCAGATACAGTGAATGCATAAGTAAGAGATATACGATTGAATAATAGTTCTGCACATAAATATATGTATTGTGAACATGTTAATTATTTCACTTCCTAAATTTCCAATACATACATGAATTGAAACACTTGCAAGATTAAAATTGTTTGATTGTTTCAATAAAAAGAGGGCAGACAAACAATCAATTACATGGAAATATAAAATTATCTTTAACATAGCATTCCTATCTGGAGGCCTAGACATTGATAAAATGTGTTAAAGTTTCATACAATGTCATACAGCAAATAACACTCTTTTTGCAGATGCACAGAATATATTTAGAGATTACGTTCGTCTGAGAGTGATAAACTGAGAAAACAACAGTGCAAAACTATGGTAAACTAGCCATGGCGTTTTCGGGACTTACTTGTCTCTTTGTCAAAGGCGAACACTCACGAAAACACAAACTCAAAATTTAACAATTTACAAATGTAAAAAAAAAAATGAAAAAACGCAATCCTAAATGTTTATTCTTCTTCTTAAAAAAAATATGTATGAAAGGACAGCAAATTTATCTGTGATTTTATCTGTGAAAAGCTGGATGCTTCTAGTAAAGATATGCATACAAACTGCTCCTCATAAGATTTTCATTTAATGTCACGTTGTATACTTAAGTATTATTTCTTACCAGTGACCTAAAAAGCCTACTTAAGCATATTATCTTACCAGAGGGCTAAGAAGTCTAATCAGCAGGGTTTCTCATTCTAGCCAACTTGGAATAAATTATAGTTAGTGCCGGTGGCGGTGCGAGGGTTCGAGGCGCCCGCGGGCAATCTTCTTTAGTGGCGCCCATACTTTACAGAGAAGAGTTTTTATGTCAGTTGCCAACCTCCAAAAGACCTCACCCCTAATCTACGCCCCAGTTAGGAGATCCCCCCAATAAAAGAAGCTCAGACTGCACCCCCGTCGCCCAGCGCTCGGCGGCTATTGCCCGCCCCCCCCCCCTCCCCCGCCCGACACCCCCCTCAATCGAGCCGCCACTGTCTAGTGAACCAGTTGCCCCATTCTGGTACGATGACCTGGGACACTTGCAACTCTGACTTAAGTGCGCGGCGGAGTAGCTATTTATACTTTTCTGTCTAAATAAAAATGTAGATAGCCTCAAAACAATCTCTTTATAAAGCTTTAAATAAGGATTTTCAGTGATGCCGATAATTCGAGCGATGCATATTTGAGTTCTTTATGTTTAATACATACATCCATCACACATAGATTTTCAACGGAGATGGTGAGTTTTGATATTGAAAACTACTACTAGATTGAATAAATGTTTGCTATTGAGAACCTCTGTCATCAAATACTTAAACTTTTCATTCCGTACTGAAGATTTCCAATGGTGTTATATCGATGCATGTCTTGTGGGTTCACTTAGATTTCGTTTTATTTCACATTTCCAATTTACTCCTCTAAATAGCATCATATTAATATAAATGTAATAACAAATCGATTTTTGATCTATATTTTCTTTAATTTTAGTTCAAATGATAAACAATGCTGAGAAGAAAGCAAATATAAAAGTTTTAAAAAAAAAAAAAAAAAAAAAAAAAAAAAAAAAAACTTACATTCCTCATTTTCCCGGTACTAAATGTGGGACTTAGTGTTGATCGTAAGAATTTCCAGTGTTCCCCTGCAGCCACATTTACTGCGGAATCGAAGAACTCGGTGTTTCGAAAAGATTGCTATAATAATAATAATAATAATAATAATAATAATAATAATAATAATAATAATAATAATAATAATAATAACAACAACAACAACAACTGCAAAAAAAATAATATCAAGAGTCAGTCGAAGGGACTGACGCTCTACTGAGCGAAAAGAATTTCCAGTGATTCAAGATAAGAGCATTTATTCCTTTTAACTGCTGAGTGTTGAAACCATCTCTGATATTCTTCAGTGATAACAAGATTTTCAAATTAGCTGCTGTTGTAGACATATTAGATGTCAGATTAGCATAATTTTCATTTAGAACAAATTAGACATCATTAGATGTCTTTTGCTGAAAACCCCATGTCATAATGATCATCCATTCAGGGGGAGTAGTGACAATAAGATTTTCAAGACCGTTGTCGTGGCAATCATATTGGCTGTACGACTAGCGCCATTTTCATTTAGGACCAACCAGGTATCATAAGAAGTATATTGATGAAACCCTATGTTGATATAGCCATCCATTTGGGAGGAATAGAGATAACAATATTTTCAAGATAGCCACCATAAAGGCCATATTGAGGGTTAGCCATTATCATTTAGGACCAGCTAGACACCATAAGAACTCTTCTGAGGAAAATCCCATGTCAAAACGACTTTCCAGGGAAGTAGCAAAACAAGATTTTCAAGATGGCCACATATTGGACGTCAGATCAGCACCATTTTAATTTAGGATCAATAAAACATTATAACAAGTCTTTCAGTGAAAACCCCATGCTGATATGACCATTCATACAGGAGAAGTAGTGATAACAAGATCTTCAAGTGGCCACTGTGGCAGCCATACTGAACCTCAGATCGGCACCATTTTCATTTAGGACCAACTAGACATCATAAGAAGTCTTTTGTGAAAACCCCATGTTGATATGACCATCCATTCAGGAGGATTAGCGATGACAATATTTTCAGGATGGCCGCTGTAACGGCCATATTGGATGTCTGAGCAGCACCATTTTCCTTTAGGACCAAGTAGACCATGGGATAGACGTGTATGTAAAGTTTCATGGCAATCCTCCAAGTTGTTTAGGAGGAGTAGCGATAACAAACCCGTTCTAACAGACGGATGGACGACAGACGACGGACGGACGACATACGAAAGACCATACTATAAGCTCTTCTGGTCATAGACCAGAAGAGCTAATAAAAAACAACGACACAATAAAGCTGTGACAAATTTACTGAACATCATGCTTGAAGAAGGAAATCATGGACTGTAATTACTGGACGGTTATATAACGGAAGATAACCATTAAACAAATGAATTTTTTTAAAATAAATGCTCTTTTACTACCGTTAAAACCATTTTGTTTGGTACTATAATTGCTAAACTATGAGATTCCATTGAAAATATTTCAGTTTTCAAGAGCATTAATAATAAACGATTCACATGGCATTTTTGAGATACCGCACAGTACTATTGGCTAGCACCTACTGAAGCGAAACAAAAAATACTACTGCATGTAGAAAGTAAATGCGTCTGAAAAAGAAAAGACAAAGCTCTTGTAAGTATTTATTATTGTTTCTAATATTTATAAAATACAGAAAATCAAAAATGAGTAAATCAACCTAGTATCGACCCACCGCTCTATCTGTAAAATCTGAGAATCTTCTCACTAATATTTCCTTTATCATTTCTGGGTCGTTGATCAACAGCTGAGGCATGTTGCCAAAGAAAGTTCTGAATAATAATAATAATAATAATAATAATAATAATAATAATAATAATAATGTCAACAGCAACAAAACTAATATTAACTATAATGATAATACTATTTAGAAACAATAAATATACATCCAAGTAAACAGCCAAAGGTGTTACTGCCGCAGCATGACTTTGTGTCATTTAAAATGTATCGACGTTTTCATTTCAATAAAATGTTTTTTAATTACAAAAGCCTCGTGTGGATGGTTATAATAAACATGTGCCTAAATTACATATATTGCACAACTGTATGTTCTTATACAGGCTTGGAAAGAATGCATGTCGCATATTTAACTGAGACAATTTCTACAGTCATAAAATGTAGGACTGATATATGAATAACTTAATTTTAAAATCTTATTAAAGAAAAAGCGTTTATGCAATCCATGATTATTGGGGACAAGAGAAACTGCTTTAACTATAATATATATATATATATATATATATATATATATATATATATATATATATATATATATATATATATATATATATATATATATGAAACCCCCAAAACTTGCAGGACGGATTTTATTTCAAAAAATGTTTTCTTCTCTTGTATAATAAAGGTTGACACATCCTTGAAAGTTATTAATGGATGCCGATTAAGAGCCAATATGATTTTCAAAAGCGTGCTTTGGTTATAGGAGAATAAAGGAATCATATCTATATATATTTTAGAGAAGACTAATTGACTTCACAGTTCGGTCCGTGTGGACAAGACCCCAATATATTCATGTGGACAAGACCCCAGTATATTCATCTCATTTTGCTATGCACAAACTACAGCAAGCAAACACTAACTCTGCATTAACAGATGGACACTTGTCGGTACGGATTGTAGTCATGATTAACGTTAATTGCCTTTACCAAAGAAGTGAATAATACTAAAACTTCTGGAGAAAGAGAGCATAAAATTACCCAACATGTCTTCCATATTTCTGCATCAGTCTAAGGTCGGTCTCTTGTAAACCCTGTAAAGATTTATAACGATGTGCTCTAATTTTAGATTTGATATAACTCCTATTATACATTTTCGCAAAATAATTGTCTACCTTTTTTTAAATAGCAATTTTCATACCAAGTCTTTCGAAAAAATTACCTTTCTGTGGAAATCCTGCCCCCCCCCCCCCAACAAACTTAAATACAGCCTAAAATGTTATTTTTTGGAAAAACAAAGGAAACTGATGAATTCATAGTATTTTCATTCGCCCTAGGATTTTGTACCTAACCATGACCTTGTACATGATAACTTATTAATGATATTATATTGTACCTAACCATGACTTTGTACATCATAACTTCCTCACGATATCATATTGTACCTAACCATGACTTTGTACATGATAACTTAGTAATGATATCATATTGTACCTAACCATGACTTTGTACATGATAACTTATTAATGATATCATATTGTACCTAACCATGACTTTTTACATGATAACTTATTAATGATATCATATTGTACCTAACCATGACCTTGTACATGATAACTTATTAATGATATCATATTGTACCTAACCATGACTTTGTACATGATAACTTATTAATGATATCATATTGTACCTAACCATGACCTTGCACATGATAACTTATTAATGATATTATATTGTACCTAACCATGACCTTGTACATGATAACTTATTAATTATATCATATTGTTCCTAACCATGACTTTGTATATATGATAACTTATTAATGATATCATATTGTACCTAACCATGACCTTGTACATGATAACTTATTAATGATATCATATTGTACCTAACCATGACTTTGTACATGAAAACAAATTAATGATATCATATTGTACCTAACCATGACTTTGTACATCATAACTTATTCATGATATCGTATTGTACCTAACCATGACTTTGTACATGATAACTTATTAATGATATCATATTCTACATAACCATGACTTTGTACATGATAACTTCCTGACGATATCATATTGTACCTAACCATGACTTTGTACATGATAACTTATTAATGATATCATATTGTACCTAACCATGACTTTGTACATCATAACTTATTCATGATATCGTATTGTACCTAACCATGACTTTGTACATCATAACTTATTAATGATATCATATTGTACATAACCATGACTTTGTACATGATAACCTCCTGACGATATCATATTGTACCTAACCATGACTTTGTACATGATAACTTATTAATGATATGATATTGTACCTAACCATTACTTTGTACATCATAACTTATTAATGATATATTGTACCTAACCATGACTTTGTACATGATAACTTCCTGACGATATCATATTGTACCTAACCATGACTTTGTACATCATAACTTACTGATGATATTATATTGTACCTAACCATGACTTTGTACATGATAACTTATTAATGATATCATATTGTACCTAAGCATGACTTTGTACATCATAACTTATTAATGATTACATATTGTGCCTAACCATGACTTTGTACATGATAACTTCCTGACGATATCATATTGTACCTAACCATGACTTTGTACATCATAACTTATTAATGATATCATATTGTATCTAACCATGACTTTGTACATCATAACTTATTAATGATATCATATTGTACCTAAGCATGACTTTGTACATTATAACTTATTAATGATATCATATTGTACCTAACCATGACTTTGTACATCATAACTTATTAATGATTACATATTGTACCTAAGTATGACTTTGTACATCATAACTTATTAATGATGTCATATTGTGCCTAACCATGACTTTGTACATCATAACTTCCTGATGATATCATACTGTGCCTAACCATGACTTTGTACATCATAACTTCCTGATGATATCATATTATTTTGCAGAGAGCAAAGTGATTTTAAATATTATTAAGAATTTTGTGAGGTACATTTTATTTGTCTGACGATAAGGGTGGCAGAGGGAAAGTCGAACTCTACCTAAAAGTACGCCGCAGTTCTTGATGTCTTTTAGTGATTCCACTTTAGTTTTCGGAAAGTCAGTTATTGGTTTTTTTGTTTTTTGCTTTTTTGTTTTCCAGGGATTTTGCATGAACACATTCAAATAAAAAAAAGTTTCAGTTTGTAATCGATCCGTCAATGGTAATATATGTTTAAAAAGTAATAGCTCTGTCAACAGTACTAGATATATCACTAGTCCTCATGAAAATATATCTCAAAAGTATGACACAAATTGACTTTCTGTAATTATGCAACAGCAGAAATTCATTGAATTTATTCACTATTTTAACAAAGTCAGGATAGGGCAACACAAGTTTTCTTGATAATGACGCAAAACTACATATATTCTGAAAATAATAACAGTAGCAACACAGTACATACACAATATATGGTTAATGATAATTTCAATTGTTACAGTGCCTCACATACTTTCTTTTAAATAGGTATTACTTTACGAAGTCACACAGAATAAACCGACATTATGATCTTTCTACTTAAAATTGTATAAGTTTATATTACCTTCTTAGCAATGGAAAGAATAATTCCCAAGAATGGGATCGGTGTCGGACCTGGAATACCAAGTGACCGGAAGTAGTTCTGTTTATAGACCGAGTACCTGGAGTAAAAATGCACAGGCTGTTATTCATACGTATAAGGTGCGTATCCAGCCCAAGTAATTTTCTCTTTAATTCGATTCTCAATTCCTTATTAATTTTTCAAATCACTAGGGTTGTTATATGCATCCCGGAGAGAGTGTGTGAAAGAGCAAGAGGGGTAAACACATAGTATTTTCAGCATCAACTATTGGTTGGACCCCACATGAAGAAAAGAAAAAACAATGGCATAAGTATGCAGACTTTAAACCTAATATATAAAATAAATCTAAAATTGGAATGATTTGGCCCCAACACACACACACACACACACACACACACACACACACACACACACACACACACACACACACACACACACACGAAATATATAATATTATATATAAGTTACGAATCACACAGCAAATAACAGTCTTTCCAAAAGCACTGGATCCAAAAAGATCGTGTTAATCAGGCAAATAGCTACAAAAGACATTTATACAAACAAAACAAGAACAAAACACAAAAACTTAATTACAAATACAGAATCTACAACATGATGTTTACTGTGGATATTTGCTTAGATGCTGCAATGAAATAAAACAAAAAATAAAACGAGCAAGGTTTAACGAGTTTGAACGTTGCTACTTTTTAAGATGTATCCTGATACAGTGCTCGTAAGGTGGAAAAGGCTACAACAAAGGACTCCAATTGAAGACGTAAGTAAGTAGGTCAGCAATGAGATCTTTGCGTCACCTTCAATTGTCCGATAACATTTTTTTTTATCCCTTATCTAATATTTTGTTGAACTGGCAGTTTCTTATAACTTGTAGAAGTTAAGTTATAAAGTTGTATAAAAATAAACTAAGTTGTTACTATTGGAATCTCCGGCTGCGAACACTCAAACTCAGCGGCTTAAATCAAGAAAAATCCAAACGCGCATTTGTCCGTGCTTAGGTAATAAGGAATTTACAAGTTACCAAAATCACATTTTCCTGCCATTAATTCTCTTTTTCAAACCCATGGTCTTAACTACCATTTTTCTGTAAAAAAAAATGTCAAATGTAAAAAAACGCATATAACTATAAATCTATTTTTTTTTAAATTTAAAGCCATTTAATAGTACCAATAACAGCAATAACAACAACATTTAATAAGAGATTTTAAAATGTAATATATGTCTAGACCAAGATAATCCTATAAGCGATTAAAAGTTTCTCGCCCAGGCATTCGATACCTTTACCTGTAGAGCATGTTCATGCAGGTGAAGGCCCCACACAAACACACGGAAATATTATCATGCATATACAGGAATCATTTTGTAAGGCATCTGTAAAGAAAGCAACCTGATTGTTCTAAATGGCAGAATGACGAGAGACCCTTTCGGCAACTTCACATTTTATAAGATAAATGACCAGATTATTTAAACTTTTTTCAGATAACTTTTTTGCACTTTTTACAGTTTTTGTAATGTTTTACCTCCAAATGGTTTGTCTGGTCATTGTATGTTGTGGTCACCAATAAAATGTATGAAAAACAGATTCAATATATCTCCATATAATCACTCAATTGCAAAACCTATACCTAGAAACTTTAATTGCAATAATTTGAACCAAGTGAGTCATTTGCTGATTCAGCACTTCACTGACAGTCTGAACTTAGATATCCCTATAACAGATAAATAAATTGGCAAAATTTGTATGAGCTAGAATGATGCCTTCTCCCTTTAAGATATTTCGAAAAAAAAGGGAAAGAAAAAACATAATTCTCATCATAAATGGTTTGACAAAGATTGTTTACTACTAAGACGATAGGTCCGAAAATTGAGTACAAAAATTCCAGATAGATCCCACAAATTGGCACCTTTGCTAAACTTTCCACTTCAACATAAGTACTTACAATGTAATGAAAAAAAAAGAAAGAAAAACTGTATTTGTTTGTTAAAATTCTATCTATCTAAAAATAAAAATAGAACTACTTCATGAAAATGATCGAAAATCAAATATTTGGCAGCTCGAAAAAAAAATTGATGATACTGATACAAATTTTATTCCAATAAATAGATGGACTGTTTACTTTAGATATATATATAACAAACAGAAGTATAATCTTCAGTTAGATGCAGAAGAAGTCAGAAACGTATCTAATTTTAGTTTATGCTTTAAAATTATTGGTACAGAAGCTACAGAGAGGATAAAAACTATTACACTATAATAAACAAGTGGACATTAACCTTATACCTAATAAATTAATATAATAAGGCAATACTGTCTTCGTTGATCTCCGTGTTTTTAATTTTTCAACAAGATTTTAAAGTCCGGAATTATTTCCTGAACATTGGAATAGTTTCACCCAATCAGTAATTTATAAATCTGGAGATAGAAATGACTGTAGCATTTATAGACACTGAGAAATTAGCAATTTATCTGGTAAAAGTAAATTGTTCTCATCAGTATTATAGAGCAATACTTGGATGAAAACAATTTGTTGAATGACTTCCTAGTCGGTTTAGACCAGAGTGTCAAATTACTGACCATCTGTTTACACTAAAAACTCTTTTAAACAAACATATTGACACGAAAAGAAACCTGTATTTGCAGCATTTGTAGATTTCTCCAAAGCTTTTGCTCCGGTTTCGATACCAGGCTCTTCAGAAATATACTTGATTTGGGCATAAGAGGCAATGTAAAGAAAAATCATACAAAATATTTACTTTTCTGCAAAATTTAGTAATGGAGTGAAAAAGGAGACGGTCTAAGTCATTTCTGATTCAACCTTTTTATTAGTGATCTTCCAGACATTTTCAAAAGTAATAATTGTGCTCCTTTGCTTTTAAATCATATATGGTTAAACTGTTTGATGTATCCTAATGTTCTCTTCTTACTTTCAGAGCCTAGAATTTGATCTACAAAATTGCCTGAATAATTTTAATGATTATTGTAAAAGATGGAAGTTGGAAGTGAACACATATAAAACTAAAATTATCTTCAGGAAAGGCAAACTTAACATAGAAACTCCAATTTACTTTGATGGGAATAAACACTTAGGTTTCAAAATTTTCTTTAATAGAAATGTAATTCTGAATGCACCATTTTTATTTGCACAAAACAAAAACACAAATAAACTCACAGAATTGACCAGTTTACATACAACTAAAAGTATAAACTAATATTTATTAGTTTCCGTTTATGGGGCAGAAATTTGCATTTGTGATGTTAAATGCAATAAAAATAAACTTGATTTACCATTTGAAAGCTTGCAGAAAAACATTATGCAGATATGCTTTAGAAGTAGACAAGGAGTGAAATAACTCCGTATGACGTTGGAAATTGGGGAGGTCACTTATTCTCCATTTTGTGATACTTCAGCGTTTCAATACAATGATAAAAAACAAAGCCAACTTCCACATTCAAGATTGCTATATTAAACATTTTTTTCCAAGGTTATGATTAAGACATTACATTAATATTTCAACAATTTATTTCAGAGTAAAAAAAAATAGGGTAAGCTATAAAGTTGGTGGTGAGGGTGTATGTTTAATGTCCGATTATATGGTGATGTAACTGGGTAGTATATAGAAGGCGTTAATAATAATTTACAAAATTCATCAGATTCATTTAAACAAGGAATAAATAGTACTGTAAATATAAATTGAGAAGTTATCAAAGAGAACAAGTTTTCAGTCACCCTAGAATAAGGATAAATAAATTTAAATAGATAAACATGATGGCAACATATAGAAAATATATACTGTCTATACTCGCGTATAATACGGCTCCAAATGCAAACAACATAGACCTTGATCTGCCGTCGCATAATGCGCCGGCAGATCAGGGTCTATGTTGTTTGTTCTACTGATTAGTCCTTACAAACTGTATAGATCCAGATCTGCCGGCGCATTATGCGACGGCAGATCTGGGTCTATGCAGTTTGCGGTTGGTATCAAACTATACGCGAGTATAGACGGTATCTCTATCTCGATGTGTGATGGCATTGTATTTCCTTTTAATCTGCTGTCTTTTGCAGCAGTAAAGAGTAAATTTCTCCAGTTGAAACATTTTATTTGCTGATCAGGATAGGACAGAGCAAAAGATGAACATGGTATAAGATGATCGATGTGAAGATTTTGTATTCCTGCTATTTTAGAGAATTCTTGCTATTGCTTAAAAAGCTGTATCGAAGGTGCACATAGGAACACAATGCTACTACTGGATTTGTAATTTGCTTTAATTGCATTACTAAGTTTGTTGTGGAATAAATGGTTTATTTAAACTTGTCATCCTTTTAATACCTAGCTTTGATATATTTTTCTATTGTACTCCTGTATTTTCTATTGTACTCCTGTATTTTCTATTGTATTCCTGTATTTTCTATTGTACTCTTGTATATATTCATAGTTATTTCTTTGCCATTCTTTTTTGTATTGTTTTATTCGGTATTTGTTTTGTACAAGCCATTACAATCTTTACTTCGCTTTGTGATTAGTGTACAATTTATATGTCGATTTTGTTTCAATATATTTTGTACATGATTTCAAATCAATTTACCTACTGTTATTTTCAAATAGAATAGTGACCATATGAAAGTGTATTCATGTTGTCAACTAAATATCTTTTATCATCATATGGTGAAATAGCAACATTATTTATAGTAACATTGCATATCTCGTGATGGTAGAATCTAATTAAATTCATTTATTGATGATTTATAATTTGATTAAATACGCAATCTTTATACATATCTAATTTTATATTCTTTTAAAGAACATATTTCTTAATAACCTTGCATACTCTTATTCATTCTATGGCAGTTTTAAAAGAATATATCTAACTTTTAAGGCCACAAAATTATTGTATATGTAAACCATTCATCTCATCTTTATACAATCAAACAACTTTTTTGTTAGCTAATGTAATTCCAAAATATGTTATCATTTTTGTAATCGCTCGTGTCGTAAAACTGTATACTTTATTTCATATCATTATCAAAATTGTCTGTTTCAACACTAATCCAATGAAAATCTGCATCAGTCATTTATAACTTCATTTTGTCACCATATTGGTTCTTGTAGTAACTTGTTGTAGTAAAAGTCATACATCAGCAAATTAACCACTTCCAGCACTCCAGAGCCACTGTAAATTGGCTTCACTAATTTTATTTTCTTGCTCTTCAAACTAATTTAATATATTATTCATCTATTAGTGTTCTTCTAGCAAATGCAATATCCTTAAAAAGTTTAAAATATTTATTCTCATAAGTACATATTTTTACATTAGTTCTCTTTTTTAAATGGTCCATTTGTTTTCCAATGACAGCATGATTCATTAAGTTAAAGAAAGCCTTTTTCAAAGTTATTGGTTGCTAGTTGTCTCTAAGATGTATTAAGTCCAATGTATGCTTTTAACCATGGCTCTTTTGATAAAATATAACTGCTCTATGAATCTTTTTAAGTTCTATTCTTAACTAATGATACAACTTGAAATTAAGAAAGTGAATAACATATCTTTCTTTGTTTTTTTAAAGAGCATAACAATTTATGTACTGAAGGTTTTGTGCCTTTTTTTTATCTTCTATAATTTTTTTTTAAAGTGGAGATAAATCATACTCATTAGAAATTTGTTTTTCTGGTGGGAAAGGATACTCTTTAATCTGTTGGTACTTCTAAATCTACTTCAAGAACTCCTCTGGTGTTAGAATCACTCCAAGACGTTATTTGCTTTATTTCTTCTGCGCCTACCCATTTAAGTTTTCTAATATCCATTGGCTGGCATATGACCCAGAAACACAAATTGTTATCATCTAGGTACATAATATATGACCTTGACCTTGCTGTGTCGTATTGTCCAGTTTTCAGAAGTTTAGACTTACGAACTTGTTCGATTCTCTCTGTATCTTCGCTTACGTTATAATATTCATAATTTGCTGTAGCATATCTATTAGGTATCATACTTATTCATCCTGTGATTCCGGATTCAACAATTAAGAAGAGTCCCTCAAAGGGACTGACGCTCTACTGGCTGATAAGAAATTCCAGGATTCTAGATAATACAATTTCTTCGATTTAACTGCGGAGTGTTTAAACCATCTTTGATATTCTTCAGCGATAACAAGATTTTCATATTAACTGCTGTGGTGGACATATTGTATGTCAACTTGACACTATTTTCATATAAAACCAACAAGGCATCATAAAAAGTCTTTTGGCAGAAGCCCTATGCTGAAATGGCTTTCCGTTTTGGAGGATTACGATATTAAGATTTTCAAGATGAATGCCCGAGTGGCCATATTGGATATCAGATTGGCACCATTTCTATTTAGTAACAACTAGACATCATAAGAAGTCTTTTTGTGAAAGCACAATGTCGATGTGACCAGCCAATTAGGAGAAGTAGTGATAACAAGAGTTCCAAGATGGCTATTGTGGCAGTCATATTAGAAGTCAGATCGGCACCATTTTCATTTACAACCAACTTGGTCTTAAGAAAGTCTTTCAGTAAAAACTCCATGCTGATATGACCATCTATTCAGGAGAAATAGTGGAGTGATAACAAGATTTTCAAGATGGCCGCTGTTGTGGTCAAAATGGCCATCAGATCAGCACCATTTGTATTTAGGACCAACTTGACATCATAAGAAGAATGACTTTTCGTTCAGGAGGATTAGAGAAAACACGGTTTTCAAGATGTCTGATGTAGCGGTCATATTGGACATCAGAGGGGCCCAATTTTCAATTAGGACCAACTAGACTCCATAAGAAGTCTTTTAGTGAAAACCCCATGTTGATATGACCATCCATTCAGGAGGAGTAGCGATAGAAAGATTTTCACGATGGCCACTGTGGCGGCTATATTGGATGTCCGAACAGCACCAGTTTCATTTGGGACCAACTAGACCATGGGATGAATGTGTGTGTAAAATTTCATTGCAATCCTCCTAGTAGTTTAGGATGAGTAGCAATAACAAACTTGTGCTAACGAACGGATGGACTACGGACGACAGACGAAGGACGGACGACGGACAACAGACCATCCCATAAGCTCTTCTGGTCTATGACCGGTAGAGCTAAAAACATATCATAATCGGTTACCAATTCTAATTCTGCCTTACTTTTTTCCAAACTAGCATCGTGAATACAAAGAGATCTAAATTCTTCACAAATATTACATAGCATTAGAGTATCTTTCTTTACTCAGTGGTCGTGAAGATCACCAAGAGAATTTAGTTTAAACATCTTTTACATACTTGTAGTCCTCAGCGCTGATTCCTGATCCTGTGGGTTTTTAATAAAAGTTCTTATTTGGTGGTAGTAGTTCAGTTTCATCAAATCTTTCAAATAAAACAATATATTCGTATAGATAAATAACTTTACTATACACTCTCTAGAGAACTTACTAACTTTTTCGATTCTCTCAGTCGCTATTTCCTCGAAATGTTTAATTGTTACTGTAAATTTATCATCATTTACATTTTTAGCAAGTTGCTCTAGTTGTTGACCCATAAACCAATAACTATCTAAACATTCATTATTCTTTTTACAAAAACCTCTTTGAGGCCGTCTTTCTCAAATCTAGTAACTATAAAGTTCTTACATAACGATATATATGTTTCTTCATTATTTGGTATTATTGATTATATTGATCAGGAGCGATTTTTTTTAAAAATATTTTTTTTACTAAGGCATTTATAATGAGATGAGACTCCTACCCAAACATATGATGAATAAATAATGGAATATATTTTACATATTTATAATTTCAATTACACTGTGTATGTGCTGGACATCTGTATTGTTAAATGATTTTGATCTCTTACTTTGTATTTTTCTTCGTTGACTTCAAAGCGATATGACATATATTGTTGGAAATAAAATGCTTTTTATCTTTGTTACTGAATATCATTCCAGCAGCGTTACTTATCTTATGTTTCGATAAAAAGATTTTTGCAATTGATCCTAAATGTTCATAAGATTTAACTACAGAGTCTTCTCCTCTGTAAACTACTGGTTCCAAGAACTCTTGCGAAGCAGTCTTGACATCCCAATCGCTTTTGCGCATGTCGTTGTGGGTTGATTCAAAATAAAGGCAAAATCCTGATGGTATGTATTTTGCTGTTTTTATTGTCCATGACGAACTTGGGTCCGGAGTCATGCTTGCATGACTCTTATTTATTGGTTCAGTGATACTTTCAAAATTTCAATAAAGAACAGAAGGAACCTTTAGCTGTTTTTTGCAATTTTTAAATTTAATAGCATAACCCTCTTTTGGCATTATATCTACTGTGTTAGATGTTTGGTTGCATAGTCCTTTGTGTTCTTGTAATTTTAATTCAGAATTTTAAAAAGTTCAAGCTCTTCTTACAAACGAGCTTTGATAGTTATGTTTGGTAACTTAAGATGAAATCAATCTTGATAAATCCTTTATTCCACAATAATGACTGAAATTAATCTTGATAGATCCTTTATTTCACTATAATGACAATTGTCTCCTTCAAATATGATTAAAAGATATGCATGTCTGTCTCGTTCTCATTTTCTAATTGGTCTTATAATTATTTTTCTCTATTGATTCATAAACATTGACGGATAGTTTCAGATTAATTTTCAACTGTTTTTTTTAAAATATATTTTATATACTTATTTGCATTTATTATATCAATTTATATATTTATCAAGGTTATATTTCTGTGGCCTATACGGATTATCTCTAGGCGGGTTTATATTTGATTATATTGCATATAAAATCATTTATTGTCTTTATTCTGTAAATTAAGACAGGCTTTTAAAAAAATTTAATCCAATCGGGTAAATCTATATATGACTTTCCTGCTATTGGTCTAAATCCATCAACATGCAAAGTTAAATAATGTATTTTATTAAAAACCCAGTGAGTATCTACCGTTGCTTCTTTGTCAAATCTTGTATCTATTATCTCAAACAGTTATTCAACTTTATTTTCAATTTAATTTTTGTTCATTATGAGTTTTATTTGTGTTCAATGATACCAATCTATATAGCGATGATGAAATGCTCCATTTTCACCTGTTTCCGTTTTTACTGAATCGATAAATATAGCTGGACTTTTACTGAACCTTAATGCCTAATTTTCCCAGCTATTATTTTCCCAAAGTATGGTTCAACTTCTTTTTAAAAATAAATTTTTAAAAAATCCCGTTAGTTTCTTCTCCAGCTTTAAATCTGTATTCATTTAATTTTTTTTTTTTTTTTTTCGTTTTTTAAACGAGTCTTGCAGCTTTCTTTCAACAATTGTTTTTTGTTTTAGTTTCATTCACAATTCATTTTATTTCACGTCTAGTTGGAAGACGAATTATATATTAGAGGAGGCTGTCATTTCCTTTTTTTTCGATTTTTTAAAACTTTTTTATCAGGCTAATTCTGTGCCATCGACATAGTACTATTTTCGTTCAATCAAAATTTCGATGAAATTTTCTATTTTTTTTAAGGGGTTTTTAAATTAAAAAAATTAGGCTTAAATCTACATTTGTATGATAGAACTTTGTGCATCTTTTTATAACTTTTCCAAATTGACAGTATATTTTTGTTTGCTTGCATTCTCTGATTTTATTATCTTTTCCAGTATAATACCTTTGAGATTTCATTATATTTTAACAATCTTTACATCGCTTGTAGCGAGGATTTGGTCGTTCCATTTTATCAATAGAATTTAATTTGATGACACGCATAACATATACTTGCTTCCATTTATATAGTCTAAATTACTTATATGTAACCACTGCGATCACTTTTAGGACCATTAATCAGGGCCTGCTTTAGTCAGGCAACATTTTATTCCGTCTCCTAACTATTATAAGATTCTTTATACTCTTTTTATTGTATTAGCACATATATTTTGCCATACATTGTTTCACTTTTTAAAATTCTAAAAATCTTGAAGAGATCATTTTGCTTGTCGTATAAGTCCCCCTCGTATAATAATCCCTCAATATTATCTCCATGTAAGTCTCTAATGTATATACTACATGTTCTTCTAAATTACTTCTCTGTTTAAATCTCTTCCGTGAAATTAAGAAGGTTGCCTTTGGCAAAAATAGACTTATAGTTTGACTTTATCACCTATTTTGTATTGGGCGTTCCATATGCATCCGTTGTAAGATAGTCAAATAAGTTTATCCATAATTTAGATCTATTTTCTTCCTTGCTCACTTCAATTGGCAACATGTCTATAGCTCGATTGTATGATTTAGTATATTCATCAAAAAGGTTTTCTAATATATCGGCCCATTTTCTGGTTCCATTTTCAGTAACATGCTTCCAAGTTCTAGTCTTAAGAGTTCTATTAAATCTTTCCACCGCAGACGCCTTTTTGTCTGAGCCAATAATTCCTTGACTTTTACGTTATAAAATTCCTCTACTTCATCGAGCTGTATTTTTTCTGGTTTTCTCTCTGCAAATATTTCCCTGAAGATATGCTGTACGGCGTCTCCCATTTTTGTTTTTAATTTCTTAGCCCAGGCATATTTTGAAAAGACGTCTATCACTGTCAAAATATGTATATAACCATTGTTAAATTTTGATATGCTTGTAAATCAACTATATCTGCCTGAAATTGATCATCTGCGTTACTAACATATAGGGAAATCTTGTTTCTGACCTGTTTTATCATCCAATATTAAGGTCTGGATATTTTATAGGCTGTTTTGGTCATGTGACTGGATTCGATAAATAGTATCCGCCATTGTGTGTGTGTGTGTGTGTGTGTGTGTGTGTGTGTAAATGAACTGAACGAGAAATACACCATAACGGGTAATTAGAAATATTGCAACCTGTTATGTATAGATGCTTGCTTCCTAAGTGGACGCGAGAGTCACATGACAAATCTGAATCTGGTGGAACCGCCAGATGTAGCCATGAAATTCGAAATGGTAACAGGATATAGGGTTGTGTTATTCCACATGGATTTACAAGTTGTCTGACATAGGGTTTGATCGGAAATATTCTGTACATATCGCTGAAAGGCTCCTTCAACCAACCGTAACTCAAGAGCCGCGAGAAATACCGGTAAGTGTCTAAAATGTACACTGATATGTTGTGGACAGATCTTGTTGCGTCAATTGCATGATTTTAAGTAGCGGTGAGATCAAACCTCAAAAGGCCCATCAGTATCAGTAAAGGCTTCCGGAATGATTTAGCGGAGTATACCCAGATCCATTTGAATGTATTTATTCAAACGGTCCCAAAATATGATAAGATCAAACTCTTAATTAACCTTTTATCCATAGAGTAATCAATACTTCAAATTACTTGCAAAACTAGTAGATTTAAAGAGATTATGAGAATCCCGCATTAGAGTTAAAATGTATAATTCAACCAAGTATACTAAATAAAATATACCAAGTAGACATTTTATTTTCTCGCGAATTCCTAAGTACCCATGGTGTATATTATCAGACTTTTTAATTACCGATTGAAATAAATACAGGAATGAAAGTACAAAACCTGGATGCCAAACAATACATTTGCTTCTAAGGGGTTGGGGTGGGGAGAGGCAGAGGCTAATCAATGTTCGTCGCCACGAATTTCAATATTTTATGCTTCTGGAGAGAGAAGTGTACAGAAAATACAAGTACAGACCAGTGATAGCCCCAAATATAACTCATTTTCTATCATATTCACTCGCAAGTATGATATATTATTTAAAACATATAAACTGTGGACATAATACACACGAATCTCAATAGGACAGCGCACTGACGGATCCAAGTATGTGCTTTTCCTTTTGGTGAGTAAGTATACATAATGAGAGAGAGAGAGAGAGAGACTTACATTATTAGTAGAAACAACACAGTCACCGGAACCAAAAGCCAGTTTGGAATACACACAAGGCCTAGAACCTCCATTGTGTACAACGCGAGAAGTCTTTCTCTCCGTTCAACTCAGTACTGCCGCTGACAGACTCGGAGATCTATGACAACTTTACCGACTATTTATAGCAGGTTTGCTTATATATATATAGGTCATTAGATAACCTTGCAGAACACACAGGACTTTACGTTATGTTTGTTTTTCGAATCTAAACTGCTGAGATATACCGAGCAACAGAGCTATTTATTGAAGTGGGAGCAATATTTGGGTCGACCGTTATATTGTGCAATACTTTACCACTACTCAGCAAGTTGCCTTGCCTTGTGCAATAGTGAATGGATTGACATAATGTTTCGTACCAACTAAACTGTGGTAAATATGCTGCTGGTAAATAATATGCAAGTACAACCAGGTCAACAAACTTTCTGTGCTGAATCTCAGTGCAGTCAAAACAGCAGACTGTTCAGAATCAACAAACTTCAAAAGTAGATTTGTCAAGCACGCAATATCAATTGGATAAACCTCTGAGGTATTTTGCCAAACATTTACAAGGCTTCCCAACACATACAAGATCAGACACCACTTGGAATTCTAGGTAGGACATCAGCGCAGTCCGAAATTGATAGGAGAAAATTAATGCTTTGACACAGATTTGTGTTTGATGCGTAATGATGTACATACAAAACATGTGTTTAACATTGCATTATTTCACTTTATTTTGAGCAGATGCAAGTCAAGCTACGGGTTAATTTCAAATCTATATGATACGTTAAAGAAGTTTGATTTGCTTGAGTATCTAATTGATGTTTTGCAGCATTACGAAATTCCATATAAACAAAATTGGAAAAATTGTAAGGTCGAAAATTGCTGGTTTTGAAAATAGCCTCTGGAGAGTTCGAATGTCAAATGGAGCAGATTTTTGACATTCACTTTGATACATGAATCCTTGCGACCTGCTTCAGTATGGCAGTCTGCTATAATAAGACAAGACAGTAAGGTATTTACTTATATAGCTAGACTATGGGCTGTTGTTCCTTAAGCACATATCGATATGTCTATTCCATGTGCGAATGTTTATACAGACTTGATACGTCATATTTGTGTTGCGTGTCCTTATATGTTGAATTCCAGAAACTCTTTACTGGGATGTCCTTAGAGATACTTTTCCACTGAGCCTACATTCTACGTTATTTAACCCAGAAGATGAGCTGCAACTGCAATATCTTCTAGGTAAAAGGTAACCAGCGGGTGTAATTGACAAAGAAAACGTTGCCCTGTACGCAGCATACTTTGTCACGCAGTATGCAGCAATGTTCTACAAATAGAGGTTTTGTAACTTGCAACTTCCGCATATCATGCACAATTTAATGATGGATATAATGTAAGCACTTTGAGTATAATATTTTATTGTATAGCATAGACCAACTGTGTTATGATAGCCGTACTACATATCTCTTTACATTTTTGTATGCACTAAATTATTGCTGTCGCTTCTACGGCCTAATATTGACTTTCTCCACATTAGACCAGGCTTTATAGTTTGCCTACATCAACAACCAGACTGGTAGAAAGCAAACTCCATACAGACATCTACTCAAAACCAACTGATAAACACCAGTATCTTATCCCATCCAGTTGTTATCCAAAACATTGCATTCGAAACATCCCGTATAGCCAAGCCCTGAGGATACGCAGAATTTGCTCCGAAGATGAAACATTTCCCAAAAAGATCTGAAGAGTTATCTGAACATTTGATGAACCGAGGCTACGACAAAAACCTGATATTTTCAAGCTGTAATTCCCGTAGAGATAGTTATGTAAACCTTTGTAATTTCAACGCTTTTTTTGTGTTTATTGTTCGTCTTGTCTCTATTTTGTGTTTGCCCTTTAAAAAGACTCAATATGAGTCGAAAGCGCTTAGGCTAGTTAAAAACTAGTTTTGCACTGGTCGTTGTCAGTTTATTGCATTTATCTTAATCAATCCCTGACACACCCGATCCCTTGCTGGATCCAGTGCACTTGAAAGGACTGTTATTCGCAATATGATTTGTACTCTTTATATATATATATATATATATATATATATATATATATATATATATATATATATATATATATATATATATATATATATATACATATATACATATATATATATATATATATATATATATATATATATATATATACATATATACATATATATATATACATATATATATACATATATATATATATACATACATATATATATATATATATATATATATATATATATATATACATATATATATATATATATATATATATATATATATATATATATATATATATATATATATAATCTTTTCAAAATGCACCGGATCTTCGAGAGATCACTTTTGTCGACGAAATATTATAGAGGAAACAAACATGACAATTTAGGAAGGTTCAGCAAGTCAGTGAAATAGGCCAAACGTTTTGGAGATAATATTGCCGCTGGGAGTGAAATTTCTTGCGACCATATTGGGACATTTACGTATAATAATTGATTAAATACCATCTAAAAGGCGATTTTTGGTTCATATATTGTACGTTCAGTTTCTCATTATGAAATACGAGCGCTCAGATATCTGAGTACGCAGCGTAACGAATCTGCCTTCTCCATTTTGAAACTCCCGCTTGGCAGAGTCCTGAAAGAATTATACGCATGATTGCAGTGACCGAGATTTGCATAATTTATATACGTAACTGTATACACAGAAATTGATGACGTTGAACACAACCAGACTACTAAACCGCGCCACAGTGTCAACAACGGTGAGTACGATCTTGTACAGCTTCTGTTCTCTTTCTTTTATACTTTTTATTTCAGAGGAAATATCTTAATTAATTTAGATCTAGCTTCTTAGCTATATTTAAATCGTTTTTGTAGCAACATAATTACTTAAATCACCTTACATTGTAAAGTATTGCAAAAATCCCCTGGTAATCGATTTTTCAGATGCAAGTCGGATAACTATCAAAGTCTTTCTAGCTCCGTACGTGAATTTGTACATTTGTTAAAAAAAACTTACAGATCGAAAGTAGAACGTGTTTTATCAGCTAAACACTTTAGCAGCAAATCTGAGAGATAAAAGGAGATATGGCATTTATAAAAAGTAATCATTGGATGTTCTGCTTATCGAAGTTCATACCTTACTGATACAGGGTATTCATCTACAGAGTGACTATGAGTAGGGAATCTAGGTCCAAGACTTTCAGGAAAACGCAGCCTTGAGTGTTTTAATTTATGACTCTCCATTAGCAATATATTCATTAAAGTTTGAAACGTAATCATGAATGCACTGGTCTGAAATTTATGAAAAACTTTTACATATCAAAATTCATTACAAAGAAAAGTGGCCCGCTTTATCAATTGTAATGTGTAATAGAGAAGATAGACACCCTATAATAAATTCAAAGGTGGAAACTTTATGTTATTGCCCAGACTGAAAAAATCAGATGGCTTTCAAGCTCAAGTCCTGAGGGACCTTTAAGAGGGAGAAGAAGAGGAAGAACAAAGCGTGGAGCAAGAACAAAAAGGGAAAAGGATGAAGTGCCGTGTAGCCAGAAGACAACAGAGCTTACCAAGCTCTGAGGATAGTTGAGACAGGGTAGACAAGAATGAGGTTACTTTTTTTTATTTAGTTTTTGCAAAACAAGTATTGATACATAGTATCTTGATGTCACTAGTTGTTTGCACAAGTTAGTGGATATATACTTCCATTGAAGGACTGTTTACTTTACCAAAGAGTGTATATTTAAACTGCCTTACCACCCCACCCCACCACTATCTCTGCACGCTCAAACTCATCATTCGATAGAGTAAGGCCATGTGTACAGATGCCGTAAAAAAGTAATACAGTGGCCCTCTCAACTATTTTGTCCCCCTCATTTTTAGAGCAGAAATGGTGGTCTTATAAGTGAGGGATTAGTGTACTCCAGATTCCAAACATCATCTACTTGCTGATGTCGGGCTATTGGTGGAGCAATTCATGCAAATACACTTATGAAAATACATACATTTTACAATCATGTAAATAAATTATTGAGCTGCCTATTAATTTCCTATACTGAAAATATCTTTACACACACACACGTGTGAGTGTACTCTACTTGGTCGACACCTGTGGCATGCAAATATATATTTTACCTTGTCCAGTCTCCATGCTGGATTTATACTTTATTTCATTTATAATTTCATAAGTGTTATATAATTAAAAAAAAAAAAAAGATAACAAAAAGGCCATGCCATCTTGGTTTGGAGATAAGACTTGACTAACCAGCCTGATTGCAGTTAACAAAAACAAAAATTTCACAACTATACAATTCATTTATCTATTTAAGTCTGGCCAAATAATGACTACACTTTCAGGCTTCTGTTTTCCATGCCTTGCATGCCTTAAGGCGTATTTCTAAATCTAAAAAATATGTCAAGATAATACTTTATATGTACTATGGTAAACATCAGGACTATAGAAAAATCAGAAAATTTCCTACTTGCCCAGAATTTAGATCGACATGAAAGTGTACAAGAAAAAAACAAAGTTTTCTTTCATATTTTATTTAACATATTGGGCAAATAATTAAATAATTGAATTGCCCAGCAAACATTAACTTGCCCCAGGGTGATGGGCATTCAATTTGTCCACCTCTGAACATATGATTACTGATAACGATTTATGTAATAAGAATATTACTTGATGCAACTGAAACATTTTCAATTCTCTCTAGAACTTTTTATGAATTTCCTTGAGCATATGAGAGCCTAAGGTACAAAACTGAAATGAACACAATATATATCATATGTGATACACATAATAGCTGCACATGAATGCGAAACTTTCCATGTGTAAAGATCAAATCAAAATACTGCATACATTTCCACACATGATTAAAACTTTGTCAATTAATCTTACAACAAAGAATTTGCAGCCACTGCAGTTGATGCATCTATTTCAAAATGGAGTTGCAAAGATTGACACCTGATGTAATTACATGATTGTGGTAAATGTTAAAGTTTCCATGGTATTGTGAGTTCAGCTTTATAGCCTTTCATAACAAATACATACAGTGATTTTGTATGATTAATATCTAATTTTTTTCCAGGAGATCATAAGAAATGTGAAACCAGACAGCCTGAAGGAGCTTTTCTTACATATGTTAGAGTTCCACCCCAGCCTTGTCT
Organism: Margaritifera margaritifera; assembly: GCA_029931535.1. Taxonomy (NCBI): domain Eukaryota; kingdom Metazoa; phylum Mollusca; class Bivalvia; order Unionida; family Margaritiferidae; genus Margaritifera; species Margaritifera margaritifera. The sequence goes on from JAQPZY010001646.1 coordinate 1,057,324, forward strand.
TTGATGTGCTGGAGCCAGCTCTGATGCAGTCAGGTGGATATTACCCACCCAGACATAGCACTACCAGACTAGTGTGTGTGTGTGGGGGGGGGGGGGGGGGGAATGTTGGGAGATGCCCACAGACCTAGAGAAAGTGTGTTTTGAGATACAACACTGCACATCACTTCTGCCGGTAATGAAGTTACATTTGCTGACTGACTGCGAAATGCTTCATTTTATGTTGAGTAAATCAGATGGTATTTATACAATCTCGAACAAACAGGTAGACTACGGTTTGATGGCAGCAAAGTAACATGCGATTAGCTAACAAGATCGACTGATTTTATGTTGCAGAATGAGATTGCACCATATACCCATTACTCGCATACAGTTCGATACCAACTGCAAACTGCATAGACCCAGATCTGCTGTCGCATAATGCGCCGGCAGATCTGGGTCTATGCAGTTTGTAAGGACTAATCAGTATAACAAACAACATAGACCCTGATCTGCCAGCGCATTATGCGACGGCAAATCAGGGTCTATGTTGTTTGCATTTAGACCTGAATTATACGCTAGCATATATCTTGAGTCTACAATATACAGATTAAACAAGATCAGAATACTTTCTATGAGGAACTTAGATATCCTATCACTACATGATTTATCTTTGCCCTGTAAATTCGTCCATAGTGTCGAACGAGAACAAGAAATAAAATCAAGTAAATGACTTCTAGATATTTCTTGGATCTTTGCTATGTTCTCTGAGCGAAACGATTTTCATAAAAGTGGTTTCTCAAAAGATAAATTGATAAAACGATCCACAATAAACAATACCTTAATATTTGTATCTGTATCTGGGGAAGTTATAGATGGGCAGGCCTATCAGCAACAACACACCAAACTGTGTGTGTTCTAGCCACTATTCGTGTTTACAATCAATTAAAGCATTTTACAGACGTGTTATATTTGAGAACATATTCTTTTTAACTAATATAGTATATACTTCCTGTGTTATAAAAGGAGGCTGTGAGTATTTTCAGATGTTTCATGTTGTCTTACATAAATACCAAGTCCATTTCCACTCACCCAGTGAGTAATTTTTTAAGATTTCGCACTGGTAAAGAAACAAGTTCTTTAAGTCATGTATTTATTATCTTTTTGATTTGCAAAGTTGTTGCTGCTTTATAAACTAATACACATACAAAGTATTACAAAGCAAAAAATAATAAACGGATAGAAAATCAGTGATATCATTATATCTTTGTTCAAAATGATACTGTTAGTTGTTTACATTCCTATGAGTGTGATTTAAGAAGGTAAGCTGTCTCAGGTATGTGTCCTTTAAAATTCATCTATAGATGTTGTACAATGGTATCATTTGATAACTAAGTTAATCGGAATACATGCTATAGCAATCGCTACAGGAAAACCCAGATACGCTAGTTATCTAAAGATCGGTAGAATGCAGCCATACTCAACATCAGTAGATAGTACGAAGGGTATTTGTAAAGTTCTGAATATTAGTGCGCTGTACAGCAAAGTTCTTTATTAGTGAACAGTACATCAGTGCATTCCCTTAAAGTACTCCCCGTGCACCTCTACCAACTTTCTCAGTCTGATTATCCAATTATTATCACTTTTTGATCTTCCATTGGAAAACAGCACTTTCATCCGCATTGCGGTTTAGAATCATCTGCCCCCTTTTTTGTATCGAAAAGAATGCGCTCGACAGTTGGACTATGTAGAGCGATTTGTGGCCTCTGTTCATTTTCTCAGATCCAAACCTTATTAATTTCTCTTCAGTCGGGTTCGAAAAAGTAAATCCCTGTTTCATCACCTGTGATAATCTCAATCATACGTCTCTGGCCTATCTTTTCATATTTGGCGCAGAGCTGTTTGGCAATTTTAACCCGAGTCCGTTTTTGATCAGCCGTCAATAAATGTAGGACCTATGTTGCCCAAACCTTTCTGAACTTTTAAATGATTCTTCAATATAGTATAAACAACTGGCAAATTAATGCCCATGATAATAAAATATCTTCTACTGTGTATCAAGCATTTTCATCAAATGTCTCCTTCACAGCAGCCACTTCCCGCTCACCAATCGTAGACAAAGGTCTTCCAGAACGTGAGTTATCTTTCATGGATTCGCAACCATCTTTAAAGCGATGAAACCAGCTCAAAATTGTAGGATTTGACAGAGAATTACATCAGTAAACTTGATCCAAGTTGGCCTTGATATCGGCCCAGATTTTATAGTATGTTCTTTGCACAGTAGCAGAATTGTTCTTCTTCTCCTACATTTTTATTTGACTGTCATTTACCTATGTTACATCACATGCATATATCTGCAGGTGTCCGGCATGCTGTAAGTGAAGCTGCAGATCATTTTCTTGAACGCTGTTTTGTCTATCGATCGGCGTTACATTTATTGACAGGTTCAGACAAACAAAATAGTTATAGCAAAATATTCAGAACTTTTCAATTACCCCTCGTAATTGAATAAGCAACCTTTAGACAAAACCATAACAAAACAACTTAGAGATTCATTTTTTAAAAAAATTTAATGTGTACAGAATTGATGGTGGTAACAATCAAAAGTTGTATGAATTCTTAAATGGCATTGAACCATATTTGAAGAAAGTTATCATTCCACAATTCGGTTCTGTAAAAATACAGCTAGACTTTAATGATAAGACTATTGAAACAGTGACGGCAGAGCCAGTAGCAATCACCACTCACAATGTAGAAAAAATTTAATATAGAGAATTTTTCCACAGAACAAGACCTAACAGCTAAACACATTCCGGTAGGGCTCTGCTTGTACCTCAAACCAATTCATAAATGATACAAACCAATCCTTTACAGAGGTACTGATTGCATTCAGGTGTTTGACAAGTTGTTGGGTAGGATAGCAAAAACAGTGTCAGACGAATTGAGATCAGAGAATGCTAAGCATATGTATGTATGCATGTAGAAGCGTTTAACGACACCTAATCACAGTAGTGGCTATATGGTGCCAACTAAAGGTCAAGTTCAAAAAACGTAAAAATGAGTTGCACAGAAATTTAGGAACATAAACCCTTCCAAATAAACGTAAACATAAAGTACTACAAGATAAAATGTAAATTGTAAAGAAGCTAAAATCTGCAAAATGTATACAAAATGAAAGTTAAAGGTAACATTAAATCCTTAAAACATATAGTCAAAATTTGTATAAACTGCATTTCCTCAAAAAGTCCAATATTTTCTCGGGTGGTACATCATTATATAGTTTCTTCATGCAGTTCACATCAAAATACTTCTGTCTCAGAGGGAGGAAGTCAACACACTCGACAAGAATGTATTCCATTGTCACGGGACACTGGCAGGGTATGCACTCTAGTGGAAGTTCACCATTCAGGAGGTATGCCAGAGTCAGGTATGTGTGTCTGATACGCGATCGGCACAATACCACCTCACCTTTATACCAATTTGACTTGGCAGCCAACAGTACAGATTACTATTAACGGGTTGTCAGATTTAAGATTCTGTGAGGTTTTCAATGTGGAATAGAATCTGAAAGGATGATGCAGTTTTGTTTTGGGGTTTTTTTTGTTTTTTTGGTTGAGAGGTTTCAGCGGTTGTTTAAAACTTTGAGTATGGCTATAATTTCTGCAGTAAACATTGAGGCTTTATCAAAGCTTGAGATGGTGCCTTGAGGTGTTGTAATTGCAGCTCCAACTTTGTCTGCATCATTTCATTGAATTTACTCTGCAAAATGAGAGAATTTGCTGCAGATTTTTTAAAATTCGCAATGATCAAATATTATTTTGGGAAATTTCGATACCTTGGTGGTGATTGTGGGAATACAGAATTGTGCAGTATTTCCAACATTGATTTTTTCTGTTTCTAAGTGAGGATGAATTCGTGTGCCAAAAGATGGAATGAAGTTTGGTTTCTGTACGTACAATGTTTGGCAACAGGAATAAGACAACTGTCAAGATAGGGCTTTGGGTCATCATGAATTCGACGTAATCGGCAGAAGTACATACAAACAATTTCAGATTTCGAAAATTTGACCACATTCCTTCTGCACTGTTTAAGTTTATCTGAAGTTGACATTCCATAGTATGCATACTCTTTGATAAATATCAGATCAAAAAGTCGTCAACATATTATGAACAATCAGTCCCTGGATTGAGGCATTTTGCTACGCTGTTAATTTTGAAAATTGGAGATAAAGTTAGGTAGGCAGCCCCTTAGGTTTAACCCTTCATTCATTATGCCGTACTTCCATGTGGTGTCATAAACTTTTCCAAGTCCAAAAGACGGCAACTATACGTTCTTTCTTTATGAGGGCTTCTGTACTAAAATGCTTCAAGTCTGACAAGATGGTCTGTTGTGTTTCCCTGGTGTCTGAATCCACATTGAACGTATGATAGTAGTTTGTTGGATTCGAGATACCAGAGTAGTGTATCATGTATCATCAGTTCCATTATGTTTTGAAAATGCAGCTTGTCAATGATATGGGACGATAATTGTAAGGACCGATTTGGTCCTATCCAGGTTTGGGTAATGGATTCACCCAAACTTGTTCAAGATCTTTTTGATTCAAGCATATATTCCAAGTTTTATGAAAATTGGATCAGAAATACGGCCTCCAAAGTGGTAACAACCTCAGCCAATCAGATGCAAAATTATCTCAATAATATGCATGGATCTTGCTCACGATCGAATCCATCCAAGATCTTGATGATATTAACCCATATTACAAGTTTGATCAAAATCAGATCAGAAATATGGCTTCCAGAGGGGTAACAAGCTCAGTGAAACAGATGCAAGATCGCCTCATTAGTATCCATGGATCTCACTCATTATCAAACATGTCCAAGCGCTGAATGATATAAGCATATATTCCTAGTCTGATCAAAATTGGATCTGAAATATGACTTCCAGCATGGTAACAAGGTCAGCCAATCAGGTGCAAGATCACCTCATTAATATGCAAAGATCTTGCTCATTATCTAACTCGTCTGAGAATTTGATGATAAAACCCATATTTAAGTCTGATTGAAACTGGATCAAAAGCATTGACTCGAGAGTGGTAACAAGTAATTGTTGACAGATGGATGCACAATGAATGCAGGGCCATACCATAAGCCCCCTTGGCGTTATAGCCTGGTGATATAATCAATATCTCTTAATTAGTTAGCTGATAAAAGGTCTATTTAAAAAATTGTTAAAAAAAGAAGCATGGGCAAATGCAAGTTGCCATGTGATAGAATAATAATGAAAATAAGCAAATTTGAGGTTTTATAATAATACAGAAACTAACATAATCAACTTAACATGATGATGTATTGTGGTGTGCGCAAAGCTCTGGGCAGAAGATACTGTAAGCAACTTTATAATACTTAATTTATAATATATACATGTGCTGAAAATGGTACAAATTATTCAATAAATTACATTCATTTCTAAAAGAATTGAAGGGAGAAGACTCACTTTCAATACATGTTTAATATATGTCACAGTATGTGTGTTGTATTAATGTTGTATTTTATTTTCATCATAAACTTTTGTGTTTTATTAAGGTCAAACTGTATTATAAACAAAATGTTTGACATAACAATCACTGGTATTGTTTGTATATTGCATGCATAAGTGTCCATTAGCCTATCTTATTATGTCTCAGCTTCATGCCATCCACTCTGTACTGCATAATTATAGAACTCTAATTTGTTACAAACCACTTTTAGATTTTTTATTGAAGGTTAAATACGGAGGTTTCTGTTTAAACTTATCTTTGAATCTTCCATACCTGAAAACCCCATATTTGTTGCTATGATAAATTTCTATCGCATCGCTTATGAATAATTGCTTTAAAAAATACAACCCTCAATAAAGTTGGTACAGGTATCATTTGCCCCTGATATGTATGCAAAAGTGATGTATTAGCTGAACAAAGAACTTGCTAATGTAGAGATTATAGTGTAGGGAATCTGCAATAGGTTTTGAAATGAACAGTGATCATTTGGAATTTTGAAACTGAAACAGCTAAAATAACAGTTATGGTCAATATGGTCATAAATAGGTCAAGAGAAAACTGCTGATGACAATCATTGGAGAGAACTGATTATACTATTTAAACACAGAGCACGATCTCAGCATTTTTTCTAACTTTTCTAAAATATAATCCATAGTGAGAAATTAAATACATCAGATCCCTTTTCCCAAGTCAAAATTATCAACAATAACTCTTTGAAAATAAACTGTAAACCTATATCTCTTAATATTCCACCATGTTCTACTTACTCTTACATCTCCATGATACATTTATATAGAAAAAGGTTTAATGCAGATTGCAGTTTAAATTTCTGTACCATATGAAAGCGAATGACTTCATTTTTTCAATATTAATCTTGTTTTTTCTCTCTCTTGCTCACTGGCTCCCTTAATTACTCTTGATGATTGCCTAAATGAGGTAGAACTCCTATTTTCAATGTTTAGGATTTGTTATGATTTAATTGCTTGTAATATGCTTGGGAAAAAAACAACAGAATGAGCAGTTGGGCCAACTTGGAAATCTCTTCATATTTCCCAGTTTGACATAGTAAAATTGGTAGGTCCATATTTTCTGCATCTTTCTTTGCTTAAGAATTTAGAAAAGAAAAAAGAATAGGCCATTTTTTTCCATCACAATTCATGACTGTATACTGCACAAAATTCATCATTTTTACTTGAAACGACCATGCAATCACTTCAACGTTAGTGGCAGGTCGGCTTTGTCAAGAATGACATCACACACAACAGCAAACTGAGCCTTAGTCAAGGGAGGTAATGCAGTTGGTTTTAACAATCTACCTCTTCAATAATTTAAATGGTGAATTTTGGGAATTCAATTGGAGTAAATTTTACCAGATAAATGGATTTTTAATCTATACATAAATATTCTACAAAAAACATTAGAAATTTCATTTTGAAGATTTTCTCCACAACCGACCTTTAAGCCACGAGTCATGTGTGTGCCTTCCTCACTTACCAGCATGTAATTAGCACTCCTGGTCATGATCAATTGGTCACGAGGAAATAGACTGAACATTTATGGCTCTCTTTGTCGTAGATCGAATCTGCTGTCAAGCAAGTGCTTTAAATGATGTTGAATCAGAAAAAGTGTCTTATAGACTTAGACCGATCTATATCGAATTAAAGAAAATGATAACCTTATTTGACTCTTTTCCAGCAGTATAAGCCTATGTATAACAAAACTTTTAAACTTAATATTTTTAATTCTGGAATTGTTGTCAGTGATTCCTGTACAAATATATGGCAAAAAAATTACTGGCTACTGGCTTCTATTGAAACCCCTGATGTTGTATGTGCAAAAGCATGTGACCTTAGGCCAAATGCAGATGTGTACCTCATTATTCGAACCTGGGAAAAATGCTATCCCTGGCAGTCAGAGTGAAGAATGATGTTAACTAGAAGTATACCATCTACTTGTAAATATGTTTTGTGGATTCAAATACAGTTTCTTACATAGTACCCATGTTCAAATTGATGGTGTATTTGGACCTCATATTTCAACCCATTAACATTGAAATTTGTTTCTTTATCTGGAATCAACCTGTCATCGTGGGATTAGGTTACAACCCATGGTGGAAGAAGTATGTACATGTAATTTACAATTTATACCATAAAGATAATAGATAATAGATTCATGAAATTAAATACAAATTTCACAAGCAATGCGTTTTCTTGATGTCTGCATGAGGAAAAAATTCAAATGTACATGAATGGTTTTTCAAACTTGAATTGACCATAGTATTTATATTTTTTAATATAAAGAAAGAAAGCAGCAGGGGACATTTTAATCTGGCGCTATCAGTAAGTGATACAACGATCTGTGCTAATAGCGCACATGGGACAACATAGGTGCCATCACAGCAGGCATGTGCAGCTTGTCAATGAATTTATATCGTGTAGTACACATGTACATGGTTAGTCTTTCGCAATGGAGGTGATCAGGTGGTTGTAAAATCACAAAGCTCATGGTTTATTCAGGAATTTTAAACAAAAATTAAACACTATGTTTGTAAACTTAATTGTGATTTAATACAACCTTTGATAACCTTCTCGATTTTAAAAATGAATGTGCTTTTCTGTTACATCCTCAAACTTATATGATGCAGATTTAAATTATTTTGCAAATCATACAACTTCATCGCATGAGTCGACAATTTTACAGAAGTACTTAATTACATTTGATTCTAATGTTGTATTATGCATATCACAATACAGGCATGGCAAGAGGATATACCATCCTAAAATATTGACATTTCCAGGATGCATCATTGTATAGTTACATCTCTAAAGCATGCTGATAATTATTACATTATTAACAGACCTATAATTTCAGAGCTTTCTGTATTCAAATCACACACTGACTTAGGCTGTCATAGCAATCTTGTCAATCATGCAACCAGTACATTACAAAGACAACTTGTACATTTGAAATTCTTATGATAAATTTTAATTCATGTATTTGTGGGTACTTAATTTCATGGATTTGCCTGTCAAAGTTTGCATATTTGTATGGATTTAATTTTGTAGAATAAAATCTACAAAGACTCAAAATAAAGAATACAAAAGAACAAAACTATGCCTACAACAAACAGTGATAGCTTCAATATTTAAAACAATACTACCACCTCTATGAGCACAAACAAACACTAGCCAAGATCAATTACTTACAACGTGTTTTCATTTGAGTGATTGACATCAAAGAGAGCCAATGCAGTCAACAACAACACCAAGTTAATTGGTTATGAAAGCACGAGTATGATTTCTTACTTTAAACGGTGTCAATAAAGCTGTACCATCAGTACTTTCTGAAGACGATGGCATTAACACAGTGGCTTAACAGTGGTAAAATTCAACTTAGATCCCTGTCGGTTTGGATAATGCCATCATTCCACATGTGAACCAAAAATGTGATGAGTTGCCCCTTGCTCAATGCAATTAGCAGGCAGTTGTCAATATACGATGTGTTCAGAGCCCATCAAAGTGTGAAGATGTTGACTAAATGGAAAGACAATGGAATCACTCCTTTGTTTGAGCCTTCCTGATGTACAAACCAATTTCAACCACCAGTCTTGACAATAAATAAAGACCACCAAAAAAAATTTAAATCACACATGCACAACTGGTATGATAAACAGGTCATGAAGACCATCAGGGAAAAGGAAGACATCACTGGTAAAGATCAGTGTACTGTATTAGTGAACCTTAAAACCTCATCAATCAAGCCAATTCATGCAAATGGAAAATTGTGGCCCACATGAATATGTGTGAAAGATCGGTCCCAATTATCTGTGGTTTTGAGAAAGCTGGACTTGTTTAATTCAACAATTTCAGGATTATTTACTTGACAAACTTTTTGTGTACCAGTAGACTTGATTGACACAATGTTGATTCTGTGGTATTGTCTGAAAATCAGTAAAGTGTGAGCTTCAATACTCTGCTATAATTAGTATATATATATATATAGTATTTCATTAGTAACTGTGCTTCGAGCAACAGTTCTAGTATTTTACAAGTCTTTTTGTTCAATTGGGAATAAATATGCATGGATAAAATGAGACATGCTTTTAGAAGGATTTAAATTTTTTGACAACAGTTCCTGTTGAATGAAGAATCAATTTGAATAAGTATTAAATCTAATTTTCATACACTAGGATCAGTTATAATTACTCTCTTTCATTTTCACATATACTATAGTGTTTGAATACCTTATGCATTTCCTCGTTTTTCTCTGTCCTTACTTATTTCACAACATATTGATTTAAGGCAGTGAGTGGAATTACAGCTACTGGATACCATAAATTACATATGTGAATTGAAACAATATACAATGCTTTATAATTCTCTTTTTTAAATTGTTAAAATAGTTCAAACACATGTAAAAGCTAATATTTTATTACCAGATTACAGCAATGAAGTTGATTCATCAAATAGCTTTGTTGATTTCAAGAAACGTTTCAATAAGAAAATGGGTGGGGGCTTCTTCATCACATGGCCAATTTTTTGTTGGGTCTTTAAATTCGTGGTTTGAGGACAAAATCAAAATCCACGAAAAGTGGTACCCCATGAAAATTAATGAAACCACAGTACATCAAAATAGTCTATTCTTCTATGTTTCCTTTTGTTCTGCTATTGCCAGTCTATTCTCTTATGTTTCCTTTTGTTTTGCTATTGCAAGTCTATTCTCCTGTTTCCTTTTGTTCTGCTATTGCCAGTCTATTCTCCTGTTTCCTTTTGTTCTGCTATTGCCAGTCTATTCTTCTATGTTTCCTTTTGTTCTGCTATTGCCAGTCTATTCTCCTATGTTTCCTTTTGTTTCTGCTATTCTAGTTTCCAGTACACTAATCTGGTCTAACCACTGATGATTTCTGTGATTGATCTCCTTGAGTTGTTGCTTCAGTCTAGTCAACTTGGCTGCATTTCTCTTCTGCAAGATAAATGAGAATGTCACTATTATATTTTTACATAATATAGTGTGAATTCATTTATATTTATTTTCTTCTATATCAATTTTCCTGCTTTTGACAACAACAACAAACCCCCCACCCCCACCCCACCCCAAAAAAAACACAAAAAAAGAGGTATTTTCATCAGTGCTTACATTTCTGGACATGTCTTTAACAGAGGTTAGGGTTCTATTTTCATCACATGCAGATCCTATCAAATTTGTGATTCCTAGCTATCAGAAAATCCACAAAAAATTGGTACTGTACAGATTCCTTGCTATAACGATTCACAGCTATCTCAAAATTCATAAAAATTGCTACTCTACAGACTGACAGCTATCACAAAATCCACAAAACTGGTACTGTACAGATTCATATCCACAAAAATTGGTAGATTCATTTCTGTCACAAAATCCATAAAAACTTGTACAATACAGATTCAAAGATATCACAAAATCTACAAAAACTGGTACAGTACAGATTCCTAGCTATCACAAAATCCACAAAAATTGGTACCATACAGATTCAAAGCTATCAAAAAAATCCCCCAAAACTGGTACCATACAGATTCCTAGCTATCACAAAATCCCCCAAAATTGGTATTGTACAGATTCACGGCTATAACAAATCCACAAAAAGTGTTACCATACAGATTCACAGCTATCACAAAATCTACAAATATTGGTAACATACAAATAAAAATGAATTTACAGTGTAACACCAAAAGTTCTGACAACTTAAACTAATAAGGCCTGGAAAACACGACAGAAATGTGTTTAATTTTGAATTACGGAATAAGAGAACATTTCTGTTTAAAAGTTTTGCATATTTACAATTTGAGAACATTTCTGCATGTTTAATTTATGCGATTTCAGCACTTGGCGTCACAAACTATTTAACTTCCAAATTTCGACAATGTTGAATTTTTCCCATTTCCCACTTCATTACGAAAGTCAAAAAAATAAAACCATGTGAAAATTTACCCATACACTATATTCAGTCCAACATTCTATACCAGTTCCGGCATTGTGCTGAGATCAGTATTTGTTAATCCTACCGCTGGATAAGCCAGAGTTGGCTACTGTGGTGTGTCCATGGGCAAAGCACTTCACTCCAATTGTCTTTGCACTCAATAACCTACTTGTGTTGCTGTGCCATAAAACACCAACTAAACCATCCTGTCTAATCAACTGGTTTCTTGTTATCTACATTCTCTTTTTCACACTGAGAAACAATATTCTATGTACCTGACTAACATATTGGTGCTGAAGTACTTTTCTTACTACCGTGTCCATACAGAAAAATCCTGTTCAAAATTTTATCTCAAAACGTTTTATTTTCCATAAGTCAGTATACTTGAAGAATTTTCACAAAAAAATTATTAATAGTTTAACAAAATCTGGAATGGATCTCTGAATAAGTAGCCTTATGTTGCAAATGGCAGAAATACACGTGAGCAATTTATCTCCTATTTTGAAGCAAGACTCCCTTACATGTAATACTCTGACATCTTGATCAATCTGGGCTTGCACTTTCTTCTCAGTTTCTATCTGTGAAATAAAGTATAAATAAGTGAAATATCTGATTATGGCATTTAGCATATTAAGTGTACAGTATATAAGATATAATTGCACTCTAGACTTGTTTATGGTTGGTCTACTCTCTCCACTACTTTTGTTAAAGTAAAAGGACCACATAGGAGGGGAACATAACTTCTAATAGATCTTCCATCGTGGACCCATGTTGATCAAATTCTGGTGTCTCTTAGGACAGGTTGTGCTGTATCATTTTTTCTTCTGAAAATCATAAAACTGTTCTTTTCCTGATCAACAACAGCTCGAGAGAAAATGCTTTCAAATAGCAATTCATATGAAAGGAAATTTTGCAGGGCAATGTGTGAGAGAAAACATCAGAAAGAGCAAGAGTAATTAAATATATATAATGATCCATAACTTGTGTGTGTAAATGTGTGTCTCTACAAGCTGCCCTTATGTCTAGACATTATTCATATCTAGACATGCATATGAAGCCAACTTTCTTAAAAGTTCTCAACGTGAATATATTGCAATAAAGTCAATTAATATGACTGCTTAAATTAAATTTCATATGACTATATCTATGTTTTCCCTCAAAGTGACTAGCTTGTTTCAAACCACAAGTTTAATGCATTATAACTACTGCTTATTCAAAAGTCACATGCCTAAATAGCCGAACTTCTCACTGTGATGCTCAAAAGTGAAAAGTTATATGGAAGGAAAAAAGATTGTTACAGTATTGCCCCACTTTGTAAATGTATTCATAAATAAATCATGCATGGTGGTACCTTCAGGAACCATAGAAGATTTCACCAAGGTGAACACATTCATAACAGACAAATTAAATAGTGCCATGCATAAAGTAATAAATACATTAGATATAGAGATTTTTGTTGGTCAAGTCTGAGCCAAAAAACAGGCCTCATTTTCAATCCTAAAATAAAGATGTGCATAATTTTCCCAATTTTCATCAGAAACTTCCCAATTCATAGGAGTAAAAAGAAGACACTTAAATAAAACTGATCTTAAAATGCTTGTAAACTTATTCAAAGATCAAAACGGACAAATTAATCACAGTTTGTCTTATTTTTTTTTCATTCCCAACATTTTTTTAAGTTAGATCGATTTAACCAATTCAAGGGGAGGCAGCTTCAGCCTACAATCTCCACTTCAAAGGAAGAAAAATGCAAGAGGTATGTGTATTGTTATCACTTTACTATTGTAAATAAATACCTCTGTGTAAATCTGTTTCAACCTCTCCTCAGAATCTGCAATTTGCTTTTTCAGATCAATACACTCTCTATCAAGTGCTGCAGCTGCTGTCCCAGAGAGAATACCATCAGTAGCTTTCTGGTTTATATTCAATTCGTCATCTGAATTGTAAAGTATTGATAAATAAATTAAACTTATTTATCAATTATCTGATCATCATAATAATAGCTGAAAATATTTGACACTTTCAATTTGATGCTTCAAAAACTGAGGTTGTATGCCGATCTGAATTGTTTGGTCAAATACTACACTGCCCACTGCTAAACAAATGTTAGGAATGCCATGGTTGTACAGACTTGTTTTGGACAAGTGACCATTAATCTGGGTAAATTCCTATAAAATTGTCCCACCCCGATTTGCAAGTAGCCTCCCTCCCCCACTCCAGAAATGGCTTCCTTCTTTTTAAATACACATTTTCTCCCAAGCTGATATAATCTCATGATTTTTATTATGTGCATATTACACATTTTCACATACTGTGAATTAATTTAACTTTGTGAAAGTTATTTTTCATGCTTTTGCTCAAATTTACATTTCTCTCAGTTCTTAAATCCATGGATTGAGCATGGAATCTCTTTTTCTTCCTTTTTAATTGGGTTTTTAAATTCCTGCTTCAATGCAACCATGAAATCCACAAAAACTGCATGGTACATCATGAATAAAAGTGAATTCCCAGTACTAGGTGGCTAAATGCAGTACATACAGTAGGAATTCCCATTTCCAGGTGACTAAATACAGTACATACAGTAGGAATTCCCAGTACTAGGTGGCTAAATACAGTACATATGGTAGGAATTTCAAGTAACAGGTGCCAAAAAATAGTACATACTGTAGGAATTCCCAGTACTAGGTGACTAAATACAGTACAAATGGTAGGAATTCACAGTACCAGGTGGCTAAATACAGTACAGACAGTAGGAATTTTCAGTACTTGGTGGCTAAATACAATACATACTGTAAGAATTTCCAATACCAGGTGGCTAAAAACAGTATGTACAATAGGAATTCACAGTACCAGGTGGCTACAGTAGGAATTCACAGTACCAAGTGACTAAACACAGTACATATGGTAGGAATTTCAAGTAACAGGTGCCAAAAAATAGTACATACTGTAGGAATTCCCAGTACTAGGTGACTAAATACAGTACAAATGGTAGGAATTCACAGTACCAGGTGGCTAAATACAGTACAGACAGTAGGAATTTTCAGTACTTGGTGGCTAAATACAATACATACTGTAAGAATTTCCAATACCAGGTGGCTAAAAACAGTATGTACAATAGGAATTCACAGTACCAGGTGGCTACAGTAGGAATTCACAGTACCAAGTGACTAAACACAGTACAGTACACGCATCGTGTTTTTATGAAAAAACATGTCGTGGGCGTGGAGCTTAATCCTTTTCACGATGTGTCGTCGTGGACAGGATATCGTGGTCGTCGTGGATTGTCCACGTCGTGGCTCATACTGGACGGATTAAGTTTTATTGCCCATTTGAAAGTCGCAGCAATATAATTATGTAATAGTGGATGCCCACTACCACGCGTGGAACTTACCTATCGGCTCAGCTACAGCACACAGTGCAGAATGCTCTTTTTAATTTGTACGCAATGCCATTTAATATTCAAAGACTCACTAAAACGCATTCACATACGTGTATTGAAAGAGATGAAAGATAAATTGCCGAGAAAAGAGTCACGAATGATGCTTCACAAATTATACAAAGTTAAATTATCTTAATTTTAATGAGGGGGGGGGGAGATTCTGTTTTAAACAAACAAAGGGTAAAAGAAATCACACTTAAAATGTTCCCACACAATGAAATATACACGGCGCTATGCAATATACAACCTCTACTATTCCAGCCTGTTTAGTACTTGCGACTCAAACATACATGTCCATGCGACACATTTTCTCAGGAACTAGACACATGTTTACTTTTACCGTAGACCTACTGTTTTTACTCCGATTTTACAAAGCACATGATGCTGCATTCTATGACCAACAGCTTTAAAAAATATACTTAAGATTGCTGGTTTGGTCATCTCACGAGTTTAATATTACCAAATGGACTGGTGAAAGCGATAAAAAGTGTGTAATCACGATTAATTTGCTTCAATTGGCGAAACTTTTAATATTTGTGGTTTTTTAATTAATGTATCATTCAGTAAGATTTATTTTGTGCTTTGGAATTACTTCTTTATCCCCTTGTTTAACTTGTACTGTATTAGACGCAAGCTGAACACATCATATCTATCAATAATGCCTTGTACATCACCCGAAATTGCGACGCCACGTGTTTGCCAAGACTATAAAATCTATCTCTATTATTGCACTCATTGCTGTAAACATGTGGCTTCTTATTTTTTTTTAACTACTCCGACCTGGAGGTGGAAAAGTTTTGGATTCAGAGGTTGTAAATCCCAATTATTTCCTGTTCATTTTGAACCGTTCATATTAATTCTAAGGTGGTCGCGAATATTGTCAGGTCCACCTTGATTATTGCAGTAATGCTCTCTCGTTGGACTTTCAGTCTATTAAATTTCTGAAGCATTAAGTTCGTACATGGTTAATTATGACCAGGTTCGACAATAGATAATAAGAAAAAAAGACAAAGGACACTAATAGCAGGTGAATAACCCAATGAATTATATAAATTCTTGTTAAATACAAAATGAATTGCCAAGCAGCGATTTACATATTAACTTAATTATATAAAGAGTGGAATCAAAACTGTATTTCTAAATTTTGTCAGTAGACAAATTCCAAAATGAAGATGAACGAGGCACATTTCTAAAATGCATACTCTCTAATTAGCAATGCCTGTTTCCAAGTTTGCGATAAAAGCTACGGCTAACATCGATTGAAAGTTATGGTGCATAATCTCTCTCTCTCTCATGTTTGCATGTGATAAACACATTTTATTACAAAAAAGATGCATTTAAAAAAAAAACAACAGAAGGCTTGTAGTGTAATACAGCTTTCTTAAACATGTAATAGCTTCGTGTTGCTGCGATAGATTTGTATTATATGCGCTGCAAGATTAATTGGGAGAATACAAATTTTATATGGTTTATTTTATATACCGCTAGAAACCAGTTTTACGCAAAAATATCACAACTTGACCACATTGTGTTTCTCACTCCATATTACAAGTCCAAAATTCGTTGTTCCACACGCAACAAAAATAGTTTCATTCAGAAGTTAATGCTTCTTTTGAAACATCGGGGCTACAAAAAATAAGATAGAAGCTCAACACTTCATGAATGGCCATGGTTAACAAGCGTAGCGGCTAACGTCAAAGTAAAAATGTCACTCCTCGGCTGCTGCTTGATGATAGATTCACGAATAAAGTGACGAAGAAAGTAACCTTTTTCATAAAAAATCACTTCGTTTATGGCATGAACAGCCACTGAAAGAGAGCAACCTTCAATACCGTGTAGACGAATTCGGCTCATTTAAAAATTATCATACTCTGAAATAATCAGTCATTTTCTAAGTCTACAGATAAAGGTATTTCTATCCTGCTTTCAATAATTTCTTTAAAGAAGGTTTTGGAAACTGTGTAGACATTAAAGAAAAACTATGACAAATTAATAACTAGTACAAGAAGTTCTGTATGAAATATCATTTATTGAGAAAACACACTGAAGTTGCCGCTTATGTCCAGAGGAGGGTTGATGCGCTACTTGTTTATCTAACACTGTTTCATTCACGTCTTTCTAGCGCTTGCATTACAGGATGTTATGCCAGCTGAATTGGCTTCATTAAACAGAAACCCTTGGTGTTTTCATAACAATATCCCATGACATATTTGTATTCTGATTTAAGCAATTTAACTTCCACTCTATGTGCTACTGGGAGTGTGGGTGTCATAGGATTTAGCTTTAACAAAATTACACTTCTTGTGATTTTTAGAAAATAAAATATTAATAATTTTACGTGACTCAGGACCATTGCAGCTTGTTACATTTAAATGCTTGTTTCCTTATCGGGAAAATAACAATACTATATAGTTTGCTTTATATACCGCTAGAAACCAGTTTTATGCTATAATATCAACACTTAACGGCTATGTGTTTCTGAGACTTTCTCTGTCTAAATTCACTCTTCACAAACTAACATCTTCTTAGTTTTAAAGCGTTTGATTTTGCGATAACAAGAAACATTTTTATTCAAGTGTTTTTTTTTTTAAAACATAGAAGCGCGACACTGACCAGTAGCTGCTAGGAATTGTTCTAATTTAAGTCATTTAAGACTTCAACTCTATTTGCTTATTACGCAACGGAGTGGGGAGGGGGGGGGTTGTAGGCTGGGAGAGAAAGAGAGATGGAGGAGATGGGATATAGCTTAAAACAACTACACTTCTTCTGATTTGTAGATAGTTTAGACGTGCATCAAGGCCAGTACACCCCCCCCCTAAATTTAAGTTAAATGTTTTACACGATAATATGAGAACTTAAAATCAGATGCGTTTCTCAGTCCAAATTTGTTTTTCACAAACTAACATCTTTTTAGTTTTAAGGTGTGTGATTTTGTGATATTTTCATTCAACAGTTATTGTACTGTACATTTTGAAACATCGAAGCGCGACATTGAACATTAGCTGATGACATGTAGAAACTGTCATGACGGACTGTTGTTGACTCGAGGCAGGAAGCTACAGCAACAGGCATAGCGGCTGGCTTCAAAGTAAGAATGATACTCCTCAGCCAGTTCCTGGTGATGCAATGTAGATTCGTGAAAAAAGTGTGGACAGGAAATAACTTTTTTTCTCATTGAACTCACTTGTTTATGACATGAATGGCCACTGATAGAGCGCAACAGTCAATACAGTGTACACAATTCCGTGCATTTAAAAATTGCCGTACTGTCTCACAAACAATGTTATTTTAAAAGTTTAAGGGTAACAGTACAGAAGAACCTTTCCGTAGTATAGCTCCTGTATCTTTTTTATTTTAAAATACTTTGGCAAGAATTATGACATACATGTCATAATGTGCCAGTTTTCATGATCGTACATGTTCGATATAAATATTACAGCGTTCGTTTGTAATCTCTTTTCGAGTTCTATATGTATTACTGCTTTCAATGATTTCTTCAAGGTGGGTCTTGGAAATTATATGGAAATTAAAGGGAAACTGACAAATTAATAACCAGTACACAACACACTTTTATGAAATATCATTTATTGAGAAAGAACCTCGAAGTTACCGCTTGATGCAGAACAATGTCAATTTCCGCATCTGTATATGCTAACAGGTACATATACATGTATTAAATCAGCAGGGATGTACGTTGTAGCTAAGCAATTATTCTGATGTACGCTTTGTCATGGACAGGGGTGGAAAGATATCCAAGAAATATAAAACCTCATTTGTTCTACGTTACGCGTGTTCGTCTGTATGTATCCTCAGCCAGGCTACTGATAAATACACAGGAAATGTTACCACTGTAAACGTACAGGTAAAGGTATGAAATTGATACCTGCCATGTTCGGTTTACGGTGTCAGAGTTTCTCCCATCTGTTTGTTTAGTGTGTCGACTCGCAGAGCGAATACAATAGAATCAGCAAGGGGTGCCATAAAACCCACTACAACTCACGACTGCAATAAAATCCGTCACGCACTTCCACTAGACTGAGTGGATTTTCACTAAATTAGTGTGAAAATCCACCAGACTGCGTGGACTTAAACTACTCATAGTGGACACTTAATCCCCTGCCCTTTCTCCACGCCCATGCAATTTTCGTGGTGAATCATAAAAACACGATGCGTGTACTGTACATATGGTAGGAATTCACAGTACCAGGTGGCTAAATACAGTACGAATTTCCAGTACTTGGTGGCTAAATACAATACATACTGTAAGAATTTCCAATACCAGGTGGCTACAAACAGTATGTACAATAGGAATTCACAGTACCAGGTGGCTACAGTAGGAATTCCCAGTACCAAGTGACTAAACACAGTACGTATGGTAGGAATTCCCAGTACCAGGTGGCTAAATACAGTACAGACAGTAAGAATTCCCAGTACCAGGTGCCCAAATACAGTACATATGCATACCTGCCAACCCCTACAGAGGTATAAGCATAACCTAAGTGGCAAAAAAGCGTAATCTATATATTAAATGCCATAATTACAATAAACTGTATGAAAAATGTACGTTTAGTTTTGCTACTTACCTGGATCTACAGCTGGTTAAAGTTCTTGTCACAAATGGGCAAAATCCATGTGAATTAGTATCAGAATTCAAACCACAAGACATTGGACAATTATATATACACAACACTCACTTTAACTAGTCCACATGTCTAACTTTCGCTGAGTGATCGTAAATTCAACTCCACAAATTCTGCAATGATCGTTACCATGTGCTCAACCTGATTGTTGTATTACTCTCTCGTGTTAATCTTTCTAAATTTGTAAAGGACTATTGATTTGTCTTTTTTTCTGATCCGACATGTTTTAAAGTTTAAAAAGATCCGTCTTCTCTAAAAAATGTCAGTCTTATATAATGACCAAGAGTCACATCAATAAACCCTGTTTCGCTTAACATATGCTGCCATATTTTTTAAAAGTATAGACTGGCCCACTACCATATTTAGTATATTAATATAATGAATCTGTGAAAAAATGTTATAATGAAAACACCCATCTGTTTTCTTGGAAATGGGTCACATACAGCTGCTATAAACAGAAAATAAGGAAAGTACACAGGAGGTCTATAACAAATGTATTCTTACACTATTCTTAAGCAGTAGTCTTCTTTTTTTTTATAGAATATTCTCAGATTTACATGATGTGTGGGATTAAAGAGATGATAATAAAAATGACAAACACAACTTTTATTGCTTTATTATTTTTTTTTTTTATGTTCCAAAAATGCGTAATCCATATACAGGCAAGCGTAAGACGTAATTAGGTGCAAAAAAGCGGAATGATTACGCAAAAAGCATAATAGTTGGCAGGTATGCATATGGTAGAAATTTCCAATACCAGGTGGCTAAAAACAGTACATACAGTAGGAATTCCTAGTATCAGGTGACTAAACACAGTACATATGGTAGGAATTCCCAGTACCAGGTGGCTAAATACAGTACACATGGTAGGAATTCCCAGTACCTGGTGGCTAAAAACAGTAAATATAATTGGAAGTTCCAGTAATAGGTGACTTAAAATAGTACATATGATAGGAATTTCCAGTACCATGTGGCTAAAAATAGTACATACAGTAGGAATTCCCAGTACTTGGTGGCTAATCACAGTACATACAGTAGCAATTACCAGTACTTGGTGGCTAAGCACAGTACATACAGTAGGAATTCCCAGTACCAGGTGGCTAAAAACAGTACATACGATAAAAATTCACAGTACCAGGTGGCTAAAAACAGTATATACAGTAGGAATTCCCAGTACCAGGTGACTAAACACAGTACATATGGTTGGAATTCCCAGTACCAGATGGCTAAAGACAGTACAGACAGTAGAAATTCCTAGTATCAGGTTACTAAATACAGTACATATGGCAGGAATACCCTAGTCCAGGTGGCTAAATACAGTACATATGGTAGGAATTCCCAGTACATGGTGACTAAAAACAGTAAATACAACTGGAAGTTCCAGTACCATGTGACTAAAAACAGTAAATACAATTGGAAGTTGCAGTACCATGTGACTAAAAACAGTACATATGATAGGAATTTCCAGTACCACATGGCTAAAAACAGTACATACAGTAGGAATTCCCAGTACTTGGTGGCTAATCACAGTACATACAGTAGAAATTCCAAGTACCAGGTGGCTAAATACAGGACAGCAGGAATTCCCAGTACTAGGTGGCTAAATACAGTACATACAGTTGGAACAAATACAAACAAACAATTTAACCTGTATAAAACAGAGGCGGAAACCACCCGTCATCGAGACAGAAACTACTTGGTTTCCGCCTGGAATGGAAATATTCCAGGCAAAACAGAGTAGGAGACATGATTTCAAAAAGAGTTGTCTGACTTGTGCCTCATCTCGGGTGTAATTCTACAATTTTCCACCAGGCTATGATGGAAAACACCGAGTCATGTTTTGAGACAACATTTATTCCTCTGAAATTTGAGCAAGGCGGAAATTTGGGTTTAGAATGAGGGTGAACTGTACTTTGAAATTTGAAGAAGGTGGAGATTTTTGAATTAGAATTCACAGGAGGAGGATTTCTGTACGAGTTAATAACAAAGGACTTTTACCAGAGATAGCTAAAACAAAGGGCTTTAATATATGGTTTTCAATTTCTATAGACCTAACTTTGAATATATTGTTTGAACTTGTTAAGCAAAATTAAATATCTGCAGTGATTATGAAATTACAACTGTGATCACTTTAAATTTGCGAAATGCAATGAAATAATACAAACTGGAATTTCTTGCATTCAGGACTTTTTTCTTACTGTTCTCTTCAAGAGTGTTTCAAATTCTGTCAACCACTATCTGTCAACAAGGCAATTAGGTTTAAAACCAAACAAATGTTTAAAAAATTAATTTAAACAGCAGAAGTGTTACTCAAATAAATGCAACATAAGTTAATTAACCAGAACACATTAGAAACTGAGTTTGGTTATTATTTATCACACAATTTGTGTGAAGTATACATTTTTTACTCATATTATAAATACCTTAAATGAAATATGTTGATTATCTTTTAATTTCCAGTAATTCCATTTTTGTTAAATACTTCATGTTATTACCAGATTTATATTACAATTCTGAATGTAATAAATATCAAAACTTTTAAAAATAATAATAATAATAATAATGATGATGATAATAATAATAATAATAATAATAATAAACTACTGGTATCATGATTATTATTCATTGATTAAAGAAAAGTAAATGCATTTGATTTTATTTCCTGTATTTTAAATTTGCATACAATATCAATGATTAAAAAATGAATAATTGTTATCCCAAAAGAGAACAAAATCAATCATTATTTATAAAATTTCATTCTTCTGAATCTTTTCTTTTGCTTCTTAATATCAAACATGTCATACCTGTCCCTGTAGTTACTCTAAGTGTTGTTGTTGCTACTGTTGTTATTATTATCTGCTACCAGAAAAAGAAAACAAATTGGCAATTCTTTTTATACTAAATTAAAACTTTAAAGAGAGAGTGAAAGACCCCTCCCATTTTGCCTGCATTCTATAAAGAATTATGCCACACAAATTTGGGTAAAAAAAAAATCAAATAATAAAATCACACATGATGAAATGCAGTTTTTGGCAACTGAGACCATCAGTATCAAGATAGTAACAACAATTATTTCCCTTGTTTATATAGTCGGGAGACTGGGTACTGCAGAAACATAACTACCGTGGCAGCCTCGTTTTCAAATAGGCTCCATTTTTTAATTTGAATGATCACAATTTTGCTTGTTGACTTGAGAAATTTCATTGCAAGTAATACGAATACATGTGCAGAAACTGATCATACAATCTCGGCGATAACTGTAGCTAACAAAAGTCATGGAGTTATCATGTTGGTGAGCAAAATCAAGATTTTATTGCATTTGTTGGTTTATATGACTGCAGTTCGATGGGGACTTCATACTGTATTGTTGCTGCATAGTTTTTCCCTTACGATTTAATGCATCAAATGAGATGGCGTTATAATCTTGTGCCTGATAATCATTGAGACAATCATTTTGCACATCTGTATTATTTACTGCTGCCAAACTGCAGTTATTGGTGCAATTTTATTTTTAGTTATCCACATTGGGGTTATTGCATTCCTGTTTTTCTTAGAGGACTTTTTTTCTTCTAACAGACAGCAGAATTTTGCAAATTTTGTGCACATTTACTCAAAGATAGGCATTTTCCCATACCTTTGAAGAGAAAATTGCGGTGTTATAGACTAAACAAGTGCACGATATGGTCATCATAAAACTCCATTGATGACACATGACCGACCATTTAAGGGGGAGCCTGTGATATTCTTTCAGCCAGGTTATTTGTTTTTCTTTTTCTTATACCTCGAGATAAAAAAATGTCAACTACCGTAATCACAGTAAGTCTTGGGACACCCTTAATTATTTTCAGAAGTAATTTTTTTATGACCTAAAAAAGTTGGGACACGAAGTTAAAGCAATTTTTTCATGTACTATAAGTACTGGGACACCTTAAACATTTTTTTTTTCTACTGATCAATAAGCGTATTTTATCGATCGTAACCTCATGTAAAATAAACAGGACTTCGTGGTTGTTAAGGGACTCTCATTATGAATTATTCCATGGAAATATTATAAATTATTAAAATTTGTTTGAAGAGTCAATAAATATATTGAATTTTTCTCTGTTTTCTTATTATTTCTATCAAATGAAAATATGTATAATTTAATCAAATGATGACAATAATTGAGCATTAGCTGTATGTTATACCCATTCAACAATAACTTCTCCCTATTGTGCTCTAGTTTACTATTGTCAGTTTATGCATTATTGCATTAAAATTGTTGAAAGTCACCTGTAATTACTGGGGAGTTTTTTTCCCTGAAAATGGAAATACCTAATTCATTACAATGTGATACCAGGATGAGAACAACGAAAATAGTGTTTATTTCATCTCTAGCATTTATTGTACGCATATTTACATCATGGCGTCACCACGTGTACATTGAAGATTTTACTTGTGAAGTACATACATTTGATTCAATTCATAGGCACCACTGCACTAAACTTAAATAATACCTTTAAAATACGATAAAGAAGTTTAAGAAATAATGCTTTTAAAATAAAAACTCCATGGTAGTTTGCTTTGATGTAAGTGACCTTAAATCAGTTCCTGTTTACTCAGCTATGGTAATCGTGCTAATATTATGCAGTAGAAGCTAATCACACATCAAAGTACCGGCATTGCCGCCGGACAAAATTCCTCTTTACCCAGCCAATTTCAGGGTTTTAACAATTAACTGGCCTGGATTGCTGTCGAAAAACAAAAGACAAAATCCGCCAATTATAAACAAAGGGGATGCCAAAACAACCAGCTTGCCAAAATCAAAAGTGGAATGAATAATGTGTGGAAATTATCATTTTGTGAAGCCGAAACACAAAACTAAAATGGATCAATGATGCTCTTAATATATCTATATTCAGAATTTTAACATATATTACAATCATTCTTTCATGAATATATGACAGTTATTTTAATTTATGCTGGTTATGTGCTTTATATAATTAAATGCGTGCCTTTTCATCTAGATTAAATCACTTTGTAGGATCGCTTTTACCACTGAAAAACAGTAACTGTTGAGCGCATGAATCCAAATAAATAAAACAGCAATGAACGTGTAGCTGAAATGTAATATCTGGAAGAATGCGATTTGGTAAAAATGATGAATAAAGCAAAATCGGCATCAAATATTTTTGGGAATAAACAAGGATATAAGTGACGCCAAGTACGATTTGCACTGTGTAAGTACTGTACACTCTAGTACAGGTCTTCTGTTAAATATAAGCACCCCGTGAATTATGAAGTCTTTATTTACCTTTATTTTAAATCATGTTGGAGAAATCGGAAAATATGCACATGCAAAATAATAACATAAAACAATCAAAGTAGTTTATAACAGTTTATTGACGAATGACATTGTAACTGAACGAGCTGGTCACTGCTGTGTGATGTATGGCGATCTTCCCAATTTTGTCTCTAGATTTTTTTGTGTCTACAAGTTTTGGGACAAAGAAAATTTTATATATTTTACAGACATATAAGTCTTGGGACATGAAAAAAATTATTATTTTTTCGTGTCCCAAGACTTACTGTGATTACAGTAGTATAATGGATATAATAGCTTCTTTCTTTTATAAATCAGAACAAGAATATTTGTTTCAAGCTACTTAAGGGCCAGAAATCCAGACCCCCCCCCCCACAATAAAATGATCAGTCCCTTAGTAACATTTTATATTTTATAGCTACCATTACCCAATAATTATAGGTTGCTCCAAATATTAACTGGTTTTCCCACTAAGGTGGATATCACATATCAAATTGTACAACTGCCATCATGCAATGAACTTTATCTAAGGCAAGTTCAGAATCAGAGGTCATATACATGTAGGTATTCTTCTAATTTTTATATTTTTCATTTCAGTTTTCAAAAAAATGGAAATGATTCTTTTTGAAAGGTGTTAAGGAATTAAATGAGTAATTTCATTGTTTTTTTTAAAAAAGATGTAAAGTACTGAATGTTTGACAGCTATGATGTTAGAACCCTTCCAAAACGGATGCTAAAACTAAAATTTAGGATCTCTTTAAAGGATGATCATGAGCAAAACTTAGACATGTTTCTAAGACTGCGAAGTGATTTTGGAATGTTCAGCTAAATTAAATGCTTAAGTTGTTTTGCCAAACATGTAATAGTCATATTTATGTCCATGTTACATAGTATATGTTGCTCTAATCTATTTCAGTGGACAGAATGGTACTTAAGCCATACAAGAAACAGGGGAAGATGCAGGATTTTTTATGAGCATTTGTTTAGAAGAGATGGTTCATCAAACCATCTGACAACATCTACCCCACCCCCTATCTGGATTCGCTACTGAAGTGTAGAAAAACCATAAGGAAAAAAATGTGAAGAATTTTCTTCATATTGGAGAAAACAGCTGTGACGGATTCCTTATACTGAAGAGCTCGTCTTTCTGTGGATTGGTCTGGATTTCTGGAATCTTTTCTTAGTAATTCATTGGATATGATCCAAATCACACCCACTAAGTCTCCTTTATTTGCTTAACAATTTTGCAAGGAAAGCAGCATATTGCATTTAAAAATAGACAGAATGTAAAAGCTAATGAAATATATTTTGTGTACAAAGTGAAATTGAACAGCATATCAGAACATCATGGTACTCTATTGAGAAGTTTCATTTCAACAAACTTTCAAATGTTATGATAGAAACTACTATTATACTGCACAACTGTGTGAAAGAATGTATAACTTGATAAATACCGTTTCAAATAATTATGAATTTGTATTCATTCCTTCCACTTTGTTTCCTTTGATTTATTCATATATTTTAAAGTCGCCAGTGAAATGGCATGATTAATAGCGAGAAACCATGAGCATTTGTAAATACGTTCTTTAGAAAGTGTGCATATGTAAAACAAAATGGGTTAAAGCTACAACCCCAGCAGCTGGAAAACGGTGGCACTGGACGAGCATGTAGTCTCTGCCATTATCTTCCATTGTCATACTTGGTCCATTATGAAAAGACAGACAGAACTTCTACAATTGCAACAACATCAGAATTCTCATCATTTGTATCAACCATCACAAAGTAACTCACAAGTCCAAAGCATACAATATCCCTATTTTGATACAAAACAGAAGAGTTGTCACACTTTGTGGTCCTTTCATACTCATGGCAATAAATTGGGTTTCCATTTAATTCAGGTTGGTTAAAACTTTTGAAGATGTTTACCAATATAATACAAAATTCTAGAATGAAATAAGTTTGTAGTAAATTTTGTCTTTTTAAAATTTATTTATTATTTATTTATTTATTGTTAAATGGGGGTTCATCAAAACAGAAACATTTTTTTTTAATTCCAGGAAGGCTGGACAGTATCATTCTTCAAATTATGCTTAATACTGATCCTTTAAAATAATGCCCATCACTTTCCCTAATAATATTCTGTTCCAGGCATCTTTTGGGAAGGAGGCGGAAACCCAAAATATTTTTCCAGGTGTCAAGCTAAAGCATTTTTCCAGGCATCGAGTTAAACTGTATTTCCAGGAGTCACTAATTTACATATTTAGCCTCAAATTCCACCTGACTTGCATCTTATTTTCACTTGGTTTACATCTCAGATCAGTTAGTCTTTATTAATTCTCAAACCTGGAATTTATTTCAAAATGTACATCTCAGTTACAGGCGAAAAATTTTGTACAGGAAGGTACCATGACCTCTTTAGTCTAAAAACCAAATGGACCAAATTGGCCAAAATGCTCCAAGTCAATAAATACAAGGTTCCACTGATTGATATGTCTCACCTGCTCTGCCACTGAATGATTAAATAAAAGTCACTAGAGCAAGAAAAGTGGGTCATATGACCAGATTAAACTTGATGGCTGTACAGTGTCAAAACTAAATGCAAAAACTTGATGCAATCACTAAAGTATAAAAACTAGGTTACTATGATCTATTTTTCTAGCAGCATCTAGTATTTGTCATGTTGAATGCACCAATAAATGTTTATGGTTGTGCATCAGTTTCAGGGAAATGGAACAAAATACAGAAACTTAACATTCGTACATATGGTAGTAGCAAGAAAAACAACAAGGAGAGGGCACACGCAGGCCTAGCTTATTGCCTGCCTGTCAAAAAAACTAAATAAATAAATAGACAACAACAACAACATGATTGTTGGACAAGTGATATTTTTGTCTTACCTATATTTCCCATATAAGACTCTAAAAGACTAAGAATTCCCAAGAGTTCATAAATCTCAGAGGCAAATTATAAAGGTTCCACTGTTCTTACTTTGCTGTTTCAGTTCCTGCAGCTTGGACTCGGTAGCTTTTATCTGTTTCTGAATGAATGATGTAGATTCCTCAAATTCTTTGACTTTTTCTTTGTGACTCTGAACCATCTCGTTGTTTCTTGCCAACCTCCTGTCAGGTCAAAATAAACAAGTTTAGATATTATGTTCTTAAAACAGTAAAAAAAAAAAAAAAAAATTTAAGCATTAAAATTTCACATTTGTAGCAACAAAACTTGATTTGGTTTGGTTTGTAGGGGTTACTGCATTTGTATGAGAAAATATGAATTAGTTCTTTCTGAGCGATACTGCACGTTAGGAGTGCAGCATCACTCAGATAAAACTTGTTTATATTTTCCCATATAAACATAGTAACTTATTTATTATATACTCATTATTATATCTAGAAGTCATTTGAAAAATGAACCCATTTCATTTTCCTATACAATGTCTGGAGAGATAGAGGAACTTATCTTTCATAACAGATGCCTCTTTATGAGGCCAGTGTGTGTCAACAACAGTAACACTCTTCATGACCCAACTTTCTGACGTCATCATTGACGCGCTCGCTAGGGAATTATTTAAAACTGCAATACTGAAAACAAAATTTATTTTTAGACATGTGTCATCCAGTATGAAGCAGTGCAGTATGGAGAAATACTGCGTAATAGAGAAAATAAATGAGTATATAATAAGGTGTTTTATGGCATAGCAACACAAGTTGGTTACTGAGTGCCAAAGTAATTGGAGTAAAGTGTCTTGCCCAAGGACACACCACAAAGGCTGAGACCAGGCTGATCCAGGTAGGATTCAAACCTGCAAACTTGAACCAATAAAGATATTTTTTACACCCAAGACTACGATTAAAGAAAGTATTTGAATAGTGAACATGAATTTACAAAGATAACTAGATCTGTCAGTCAGATAGTTGTTAGAAAATACCCCCCACACACACACACGATATTAGGTGTAAAAATTATTTTAAAAAATGGAGAGATAACTCTAAAAGTACTAATTTGACAAAACCAAATCTTTCCAGGCAGAAACTCATCATAATACATAGAGGATACGAGTGCTTTTTTAAGTAGATATAAGGAAATATTTCACGAGTGAAATGGAAACATTATATTGTCATGAGTGGCAAACTCATGACAATACAAAATGTTTCCACTTCACAAGTTAAATATTTCCTTACTATCTACTAAAAAAAACGTGATTTTCTTTTTATTATGTATTATTTAGAGCAAAAACCATCATTATGCATGGATTTTTGTTCCATTCTTTACCAATGTCATTAATGGCTGCAGTTCTTTTGTGTTTTGTAAAATAATGACCTTTTTATTTTCGACAGACTTCAGAGCATCACATCTTTAAACTAAAAATTTTAACAATTACGAGTTTACCTATAAGGATTTTGTTTTTTTTATTTTTTTATTTCTACATTCAAACATAAATTGTGTGGGCTTGGCAAGCTTGCAGTCTAGTTCAGTAACATACACTGCACCCAAATTTTGATTGTCACTTAATTTCGGTTTGCAATCAACATTCATCTATTCCTGATTTCTCTATCATTTTCATCTATTCCTGATTTCTTTATCATTTTCAAATAGGATTATGTTCGTGATGAGAGTTAAAATTGTTACTTAAACAATTTTATTACTATATTTATTCAAGCGTGTTTTCCCTAAAAACTTTTATCATTTGTTGTAGAGTGTAACAGGTATACGAGACTGTATTGATGTCACTGAATATCGAATAGAGACAGGTCATGTTATGTTCAGACACTGACAATTTGCAAGATTCATGTGGAAAACTATTTAAAAAAGTTAATACCTGAAGCCTACATGTACTTATTGTTGTTATGAGTTCATTTTTAGGCATTTTATCATAGCACCTCCTCATTCATTACAGAAATGTATACTCAGTCTTGACATATTTTAAGATCTGTTCATCCTGATGGAGAGAGAGGTTGTGCAGAAGAAGAAAAAAAATGAAATAGGCCTAAATATGGAAATACAA
Organism: Margaritifera margaritifera; assembly: GCA_029931535.1. Lineage (NCBI taxonomy): Eukaryota > Metazoa > Mollusca > Bivalvia > Unionida > Margaritiferidae > Margaritifera > Margaritifera margaritifera. Next base: position 1,087,175 of record JAQPZY010001646.1, read on the forward strand.
GTTTGAATAACATATATAAGGCAGGTATATTTCCTAAAAGGGAAAAGAAAGTAGTTACAAAAGTGATATTGCAACTGTGGCAATAAAAGTGGTATGGCCTCCATGTCAATATCAATTTTCTCCCACTGATACATTTCAAAATCTCATTATGAAACATATAATAGAAATACATATTAAGTTTCATGAAGATAACTCAAATGGTTCTGGAAATATTAAGTGGACAAGAGTGTGATGGACTGATGGACATAATTTGTAATAAATATATGAATAACTCTTACAATGCTGATCAGACAGACTCCATTTTTTAAAGCGCACAATGTTTAGTCATGATACAAAAGCAAATATGTTTCAGAAAATACAGTGTTTCACAAGTTAGTGTGAGTGTATTAGCAAGAAATTAAGTATTGGGATTAAAATGGAATCTAGCAGAAAAATGATAGAAATTATGCTTTTTTGTGCACATTTTTGATGGAATTATTATTATGGATACAAGGAAATCAACTGGTGAGTACAAGTACTCTAACTATTTATACTTCAGTTGCTAATTTCCTTATACATGTATATATATGTATCAATGAATGATTGTCAGCAAAAAAAGTAAATATATAAGATGTAATAACTATTGCAAGTATTTCTCATTTGATGTGCATTAAGTTGGTAACTGCATCACTGGCACCCCCTTCTTCCCTGACTTGTATAGCTAGGAAAATAAGAGGATATACATGCAATATTTCATTCAGTTAACTGACCTGGTTGGATACTGCATGATACATTGCACAGCATGTTGGCACTTTGTGGATTCCGACCATCGTGTTATAGCAGGATTTTACTGTAGATGGGTTTTACCTTCCTAAACTTTTTCTTTTTTGTAATTCCTTACCTTTACATTTTTAGAACTTAAATTTTAATTGACTCCATGCAACCAGTATTGTGCGGACATGCTGTTAATCCGTATACATACATATTTCCTAAAAAAAATGAAGCAATCTAGCATACATTACAGACCAAGACTTTAACGTTTTAGCCCTGATCAATCATTAACCATATTTTGTGACAGATGCCGAAGTAACTAGGATGTTCATCAAAGTGACTAATGTGTTAAGTTAAAGTTACTTTATGTTAAAGTAGTTCCCAAAATTGCACAGGAGTGACCTAAAAGGCCACATTATGATTAACAGAATGGGCTGAGGAAGTTACAAGTGTGCTGTTTACATAAACTAAAAAGCAGGGTGAACAGTATAACCCTGATCTGCATGCACATGATTAGATATCAGGTCTGGGTCTATCCTGTTCGCATAGTTGTGTGCATCTTAAAAATATCAACAATATGGTATATCTTACTTGCTTTCATGGGGAGACAATTATTACAGGATGAAAAGAATGATATTCAACAGCCCCGGGCTGCAATCTTTAATTCACATCTTATAGGAAGCATGGCTGCATTTATGACTACATATCAAGTTGAAGTCTTGTAGGAAAGGGAAGGGCAAGCTATTTCCATTACCTCAGCTCAGCCTCATGTTCAACAGCTTTAGTTTCCAACTGATACTGCAGGTTAGCACACTCCCTCACCAGAATCTGTATATCTGAATGAAAGAGAGGCAACACCACTTACTTCTTTCACTTTGTAACAAGTGAGACATAACACTGTAATGGTGGGAATAAAATAACGAGGAGCAATAGACAAGATACTGTATTTTGTAAATCACAAACTGTGAATTCGTCTAGTTTCATGGGTATCAATTTTGGGGTTTTGCCAAAAAATAACATTTTTGTCAGTACCGTATTTTCTGGCCTGTAAGTCAATGTGGAGTACAAGTCAAATTCGCTAATTTCATCAATTTTAAATTCTTCTTTAATATATAAGTCAATGTGAAGTATAAGACAAAGCCAGATCAACACATTGGTTTCGTCTTTTTCGCTATTAACTTCTGGTTTCATGAATATTAATGGTGTCACTATGCTATTCCAGATTTATTGGGAAAATTATTAAGATGGTCTGTAAATATATTATTTATAGGTATTATTTATTGGTACATTGTATGCAATGATATGAATCCCTGTTATCAAAAAGTTAAGCGCAACTTGTATTCTTAAAGCAACAGTAACCTCATTATCAAATTATATGTACAATAAAAAGTATAAAAAACTCGATCAAGACTTGTTTTTTTTGTGAATGCGTGTGTGTGTGTGAGAGATAAAGAGAGATGAAACAACGCTGTGTCAGTGTGTAAGAACATATGCATTCATAGCAGTTTTTACTTGTAGCTTTTGGAGAAAGAGAGAGAGAGGTTACAGGGTGACTATAATATGTATTGTTGAGTTACCTGATGATGTCATCTTACTCATGTACAGAGGAATTACTATATTCCATTATCAATTAATACCTCTGAATAAACAGTTCATTCTTGTTTTAATTACAATATCCATTGTCAGAAGAACCACATGGCTTTGCAGTGTTATTTACATGTTAATTAAATATGCCTACAGCTTTGGCCAGATCATTCCAGTTGACAACAGCAGTAGATGTGATCAAATTAGTGAGGCTACCAATAGCAAAATGAGGCTACCACATGGTATTGTAATTGATCCTGTAAAGCATGTTAATGTATGCAGTACTGTTTAATGACCTGTAATGCCAGGTGCTTGCTCATGCAAGTTTCTCAACCAGTGACATTTTTTGTTCTCACCAACAGAAGTGTCAGAGCTTTGAATTCATGAACAAAGATCAAACCAAAATGCAGCCTAACTACAGGAAGTGTAGTGTACATGCACTTACTGATAAAGGGTAATCTTATTTTGTGGGAATATAGAGGTCAGTGTACTTGCAAAGAAAACAGCACAGCATGCTAAATGGTCATCTTGGGATTTAAACTAAATGGAGTCTATATGGATATAAATATTGTGAATATTGAAATATAAATTATATATCTTTGAAAATGAAGGAGTATGGTATGTATTTTAAAAATTTCCATTGACTATTTTATTATTGTTTTCTCTCTTTGATGAAAGCTTCAGCTAAATGGGGTGAGTATGGTACATTAAGTAAAATAGCACTAAGAAGGACTGAAATCTCATTCTGTCTCTCGCTCCAGAGATGCCCATTGCCAAAAATGGAAATTAAGGGACAAGAGGGTACAAATTAGTGATTTTGTATAAAAATTAGGGACACTTACCGCACAGTACAGTTATAATACACAATTTACAACACACAACTCTTTCTATTCTTTTACTTCAATTGTCCTGCATACTGCTTCTGGCTGTTTTCAGTTTTGCCATAAGCTACTTTTCCAAGATCAATTCATGGCAAGCACAACTGTTAGCCAGCATGTTAATTCTTTTCACAAGCAAGGCTGATAAAGAATCTGACCCAAGGTTCGGCCTGAATTCAGTCTTGTTTTTTCTCACCAGGCTGAAAATTCTTTCAGAATCCGAATTGGAATGGGGGATACTCAGGATGGCCAAAGCTAGTCTTGCAAGGTGCTGATATTTGCCTGCTTCATCCAAATCTTTCATCTTCAATATTTTCCCCCAAGCATCATCATTCCTAGGCTCTGCATCAACAAACGATAATTATGCATCCGTCTGGAATTTGAAGAACTCGGTCTTCACTGAATCCAAATTTTCATCTTTCACCAAATTTGGAAATCTGCTGGTGAAATAATCAATACTTTCAACACTTGATTGCAGTCTTTCACTGATTTGCACAACTTCTGAATGGATCAAAATCTCACTACTTAGTGGGAACATTTTAATGACATAATTGCAGGCATTTCTGAAAAAATGCCTGACCTCAACATGAAATGTAGAAATTTGATCACCTGTAAGACTTCCATTTTCTTTTTCAACTGCCATGTGTTTTCTTGCCTCTTGTCCAATCACCAAGCCAGTACTCGACTCCCTTGTATTTGACTTCTTCATAAAGTCCACAGTCAGGAAACTGCTAGCCTTAACAACAGCATCAGGTCTTAGGAAACATGCATACAGATCTGCAAGAACCTCATGTACTCGCTTTCTGAGGACATGAATCGTTGGGGCATCCTTTTGATGAGCAAGATTTGCTTTTGTAAAGATTGGCAGTGTGTGAGCCAAAAACAGGCAATACAATTTGGACATGCTGCTACCAAAAAACTGATTTATACTCTCAAGTCTTTTTGTTACATCCTTTGCAACACCACTGGATGAATGGAATACTTCTCCACAGAAAAATAGTTTCAGTGGCTCCCACTGTTCCAGCAAGCACTTGATACTTTCTAGGAGGGACAACCATCTTGTGGGGCCATGCTTCAGAATCTTTCGAATTTTAGTGACATATTCTTCCTGAAATTTGATTAATTCTTGCTGACTTTTTGAGCTCTTGTCCAAATAAAAGTACATATCAACAAGAATCTCTTCTATGTCAATTGACAATTCTTTTGTGGCATTTTTTGCAGCAATGTGCAGTAAATGACAGGGACAGCCATACATGAATGTTCCAGGGTTTTTCTTGGAAATATATGCTGCTACTCACTTAATGCAGCCAGTCATAACAGCGGCATTGTCCGAGCTGAATGCTATGCAATTCTGCCATGGTATATTCCAGCGCTTGAATGCATCATCAAGAAGGTTAAAGATATTCTCCCCTGTGGAACTTTGTTGCAAGACACAATGCACAGAAGCTCTGTCGTCACTTGCCCGACATTTGGATTGAAATTCCTCACAACAAAAGGATATAGCTAGCTTGATCCAGCACCATTGCTTCCATCAGTTGCAACAGAAAAGGCGGACGTCTGCATTCTCTCCACTAGCTTCTCGACAGAATGATTGGCCATACACTTTATCATATCCATTGTCTTAGATCTGGCACATTAAAATTTCTGAGCAATCTTTGAATCAGGGAACATTTTCTTGAAAAGTTGTGTAGCATGGTCACTGATGGCTAATGGGAGATTGTGCTCTGCAACGAAGCATGACCAAAGTGCTTCAGCTGAAGTGACTTGGTCCCCTTCAGGTGTAGATTTGAAATAACTGCTCAGAGGGATTGATGTCTGCAGAATTTCTGCATAATCTGTATGTTTCTTTGATGAAATGTGTTTGTGAATGTCATCTCTCCCTCCATGCCCAACTGAGAAATCCACACCACAAATTGTGCAGTTAGCATGGCTTTCATCGATGAGAGAAGATTTGATGAAAGTCCAGGTTTTAGAATATTCTTCACTGAACTGTGTGCGTCTTTTCTTGCTCTGAGTAGTCTTACAACCATTGTCTGACATTTTAAAGTGAAATGAAACGTTCCAGGTGATGGCGCAAAACTGATCACATGACACAAATTACTGTAAAAGACTGGGTAGGACCGAAGTGAACTGTTATATCATGCTGGAAAATGATCTTATGTCGCAAAATACTAGTCTGGTTCCCGGCCTTATATGAAGCCACTGCTTATATCTGGATATGTATAATAAGTATAACAGAGGACCAGTCTAATAAATTACAGAAAATACTAGAACGGACCAAAATCAGTCTCAAATTATATTCCGGAAACTGACAATATGGCTTCAACTTACACCAATTAATTTTTAGGGGTTTTGTTTTTAGGAAAATTCATGATTTTTTCCCACGAAGGCGTGATTCGTGAACAGGCGTGGCAATTCGTGACATTCATGCCCAATTCGGGACAATGGGCATCTCTGCTCTCTCTCTCATATCGGGGCATATTTTATTTTGATCGCGAAGTGCAAGAAGAAATATGTGTGATGGCATACCCATGTCCATGTCAGGATTATTCATTTTCTAATGTGTCTATTCTAATACACACATATATAAGCAAATTTAAACAACATATATTACTAGTGCATGCTGCTTTAGCGCAATTATGTCTGATGTACATAAATTTAATACTGACAATCATGTAATATTTTGGAATCCTTCTCAATGTCAGGTCCGTTTTTTTTTTCGCACACAATCTCTTCCCCAAAATGATAATTATTGTTTACACATTATATTTTGTACTTTGAAAAAAATATTTATTTTTTCACATACAAAAAATTACATTAAATATGGTAAAGCAATTTCAATGACATAATCCATATATAAGTCGATCCGGAGTACAAGATGAAGTCCTGACTTCTAGGTAAAAAAGTATCGAGTTACAGGCCAGCAAATACGGTATATAAATGTGTGGATGGGGAAGAGGGTCATAATGTCTTCATAAATGGTTGGTTGGTTGCTTGCTTTTTAATGGTACTTTCAATATATTATTATCCTGCTAAGGAAATGTGAGCAAAGTGCATTTCCCAAGTTCACACAAAGGCAGCCAACTCTGTCTTCACAGATGGATCACTGATGGATATTGTGTTTTCAAATTAGTGGTTTAAACCACAAAAATTGATACTCTACAAAAAAGTCAATTCAACGTATATTTCTAGCAAGAATTGTCCCATTTTTACATTTACTAATGAAGAGTCTAAAAACACAAATTCAACTCTCATGGTTATTAAAGCAAGTAGATTTTTGAATACACATGCATGCATTCATGGGTAAATTTGAAGAATTTTATTTTGTGCAAAGTATGTTTGCAAAAATAAGTCATTGTGAAATGTAAGTGATTTACAGTATAAGGCTTGGATAGTACATTAATTACACATTTCCTTTGTTCATTTTTTTTATAGAAAAGAACAGATAGAACACACTTGTTTTATGCCTTTGTGGTCCCAAGTTCAAGTGCTGGTTCAAGATCATGAAAACAAATTATTGGCTGTTGATCCAAAGTGCATGGTTCCCATTGATTTTACCAGTGTCCTCCACCTTAAGCCCTGCAGGCTACCTTGTGCCATCAGATAGGTTGAAGAGCATGCTTAGTATAACTATAATATTGTTTGAATATGTACATCTAACAGTAAGTAAAATGAAGATTAATTGTAATTTATATGGTTTTAATATAATTTCATGGCCATAAAATTAAAAAAACAAAAAAAACAAAAAAAAAAACAATTAACATTAAAAGAACATTTTGTCATAAATTTGAAGCAAAACAAATATTAAAAAACCAAAAAGTTAAACATTCAGATTTTCCATCTGAATCTTGCTAAATTTAACAATGCAAATATTTTCCCTTCTGTGGTAAATTTTTTCTGCTTGCAATACATTCCATGCTTGCAACATGATTTCTAATTGGCCACTTTTTACAAAATCACATTGTCCTTGACACTTTTTGCACTTTAACTTAAATTCGTAGATTCTTTTGGCTGCATGGAATAAACACTGCTGATTTTAATTTTAAAGGCAAGGGAGACAACTACTTTGCTTGTCAACCAGTTCTCATCTTTTGACTTCATTCCCTTGTTCTTCATGATAAAGTAATTGCAACTTCCAAGTATTCACAACTTTATTGCAGACTTTCCTTCTGTAAAATGCAATGTGAAAATGATCTCTAATTTAATAAAAGTTAATGCAATTCTAGCAAGTCTTTTTCAATGAACCAAGACTAAAATACGACCTGCAAGGTGCTGTTTGCAGGTTTTCTCTATAGTCCTAGACTTCTCCTCTACAAGGTTGATTTTATTGTTTACTGTTGATAATTCTTGTGCTAGCTCTGCATTCTTCTCTGCCTCTGCAACAGAAAGGTTAGTTTATGTGAAATGGATTATGAAAACACAAGGCCCAAGTGGGATTGATATTATCAGCCTGACTCATGTTGCTGATGTTAGTTATGTACATATTACAAATTCTTTTCAGCATATAATTGTGTACAAATGGTCTTTTATTCTTGAAATATAGTTAACTGGAACTGTACTGTTGAGTCTAACAAATCCTATTTTAAAGAAATGAGTCTTTTGGATGTTACTGAACTGAATAAACTGCCACTATGAAAGTTCATTTATATGCATTTCAAGCAATTATACTATACACTGTACATTCAACCTTCTAATTACCAAAAGTTTACTTTCATTTTATAAACTCATGTAAACTCCAGTAATTGTTGAGCTAGTGTAAATCATTTATACAGTATCCCCTCACTATAAGACACATCAGTAAAATATGATTATTTTTTAAAAAAACTGGCTGCTATGTTAATGGATCCCCTTTCATTAATGAATATTAATAATATGTGAAATCCTGACCAAATTTGAACCCTGTAAAAATCCTAACACAGGAAAATATTGGGGACAATAATTTTAATTTCTTTATATTAATTTGAACTTCTGTTTTTTTGTAAAGAAGAATTTTAACATTTTCTAAACATATGTAATAAATAAAAAAAATTGTTTCTAGATTGAAACCAAAAATATTTTGTGACATTGTATCTGCTTTTCACATGTTCAGAACCTTATTTTTTCAGATTAAAAAATAAAATATGACTTAATAATGTCTTGTGTCCTTTTATTTCCCCATATATACAGTGTCAGAATCATGACCTTCGTGGCAAACACACACACCGCACAAAGATGAAAATGTATGAGATTACTCAATTGGAGCTTTTCAGAAATTAACTTGTGTACTTGCTTTCCAGATACAAAATTACCTATAACTTCACTTTTTGCACTATACATATTGTTTTGAGCAACAATCTTATGTGTCTCTAATCACACAAAAATGATCTGATAAGGGATGCAACTCTTACAAGTGTTTCCTTTGGTTCTTGTAACTTTCAAAACCATACTGACCCATGAATCCAGAATTCCAGATTGATGAAGAAAATGTTGCTGACAGTTGCAAACATTACAACATTTCAGCTTATGTGAGCCTAATTACAGATTTCACACAGAGAGAGTGTAAATATACCTTTGATTGATCTTAAAGGTCTTTGAAATATTTGAATATCAGCATGTGTGTGTGTGTGCAAGAGAGTGAGAGCGACACAGACAGAAAGAGATCATGAAAAGAATAAACAATAACCACACATCACCAGGTCTTTCTCCTTCCGGTAATTCTGCACTTTATTCTTCCTCCATGCAAAATAAAGTACTTTGCAACTAAGGAAATTTCTTTAGGGATATGGTTGACTATGATACCATCCTTGATGACGGATACAACATGTTTGTCGCTGAACTTCACACCATCAGGATCCGGCTCTTTAATGAGATATTCTTAAAACAAAAATAACATTTATTCAGTATGGTTGTTATGAACACAGATACTCTGCTGCTCCTCTGTGTTCATCTCTGATTTGTCTATCTCTGCTTGGTTGAATATGGTACTTCTAGTGTTTCTGTATTCTGTATACTCCACACTAAAGTCTTCTTTCATCAGATGGTCTTTCCAGTATTGATTTAATCTTCTTTCAAATATTTTCACTTTTGTGGCATTTACTACATTTTCTGGTAAACTGTTCCATATTTCTGCTACTCAGTTGGTGAAATAATGTTTCTGTAGGTCAAGACGGCAACATTCCATCTGAACTTTAAGTTTGTGTCTGTGAGTAGTTGTATTAGGGTTTAACTTAAACAGCTTGGATGATGCTTTCTGATCATAAATTCCCAACAAGATCTTAAAAGTTTCTATCATATCTCCACGTAGCCTGCGGTATTTTAGAGTTGGTAATTTCAGAATCTGTATTTGCTCTTCATAAGTTTTATCCTTTAGACAAGGTAACATTTTGGTAGCTCTTCTTTGCACAGTTTCTGTTGATTCAATGTCTTTTTTATTTTATATGGACTCCACACACTGTTGGCATATTCTAAGTGAGGTCTGACGAGGGCTTTGAATTTTACACAGAAAGATTTATGGTCTAGGGAGGTGAATGTTCACCGTATAATGCTGACTATCTGATTAGCTTTGTTGACCTGAATCTAAATATGTTTGTCAAATGCTAAATGCTTGTCAATGTTAACACCAATGTCCTTCCACATCTCTACCACTTCTAAATCGGTCACGCCTCCATCATACTTGTTCATTGTGTAATGATTGTCATCGCATACCTTTTGTTTCTTGCATATCTTGAGACATTTGCATTTCTCAGGATAGAAACATAGAAGCCACTTTGTGCTCCAGTCAAACAGATTGTCCAGATCATGTTGGATAATGTCTACATTATCTTGAGATTGGATGTCTCCATAAATTTTGGTGCCATCAGCGAATAAGAATACCTCAGAAGCTACACATGGAATTGACACTTGTCAATGTCAAACATTTCTTAAACACCATCTCCAATTTTCATGTGTGCGAATATTTGAAGATACTGATTTTTGTATTTGACATATTAATGATTTATTTTTAAAAACAATGTGCCAGGCAGTCAAGGATCTAGTTTATTTTACTGACATTATCTGCTGAGGTGGATTGTCTATTTCATGTATGTTCCCTGTGGAGGCAGTTTTGTTTTAAGTAGGTAACTGATATGCTCAGACTTTATTGTGTCTCACCTGGAGTAATTTGAGACACCAGCTAGCTCTATGAGGACTTGAGAAGCATGAATGTTTTGATAATTGCACTTAGTTCACTTGCTTTCTTTGTTTATGATCAATTGCTATAAACACACCTTTGGGGCATCTGGCAACATTGATGCTGCAATTTCAACACCTCTGCTATTAATGACCTTCTCTCTCTCTCTCTCCCTCTCTCTGTGAGTGTGTATGTATATACGTATGAAGAGAGAGAGATATACACAGAAGAAAACCACTTTTGTATTACATCTAGCAAAAGACCGAATGTTTTCAATGACTTTGAATATCAATGTTTCAAAGTCGTGTTCAACAAGAAACCTGTTTAATGTTTTAGTGTGACATGGTCGGAACTGTAACATGACAATCCATAAATCATGCGTGCTCCTGATGATATCATTAATTGACTGGTGTATCTTATTTCAAATATTCAATTAAAGAAACCTTCAATTTATGCTGCATGATAAATTCACGGTTTTCTTGGTTATGCATGACTTATATTTTGTTACAAACTGCAGGTAATGTAATTGCTATTCATAGTCTCTACAACACATGTGGGTTTACTCTGTCCCTATAGACTTTAATTTCAGCATCTATTTATTTATTGTTTATCTATTTATTTGTCTATTTATTTAATTGAGAAGGGGATATATACAAATATGCTGATTTTCTAGCCTCTCAGTGATTACGATGCAATCATTTCATTTATGGTAAATAAAAAAATTTGAATGCCAAAATTGTTCAGAATGGTTAATTTGTAAAAAAAAAAATAATAAAAAAAATAATTGTTTTTGTTCAAATATTTACAGGATTTACCATATGTATATACCTCAATCTAAGGTAACCTCACATATAAGGCATTCCACTTTTATGACTCTCATGAACAGCATTGTGAGGGAGTTCTGTATTATGTATTTTATGAGGACCTATTGTCATGAACATAATAAGGACCAATTAACTGATACATGAATGTGCCACTGACAGGCCTTAGACTAAACATGCTTTTCAAAGATTTCCTTACATTCTTAAGTGTGAGAGACAAGCTTGTGTTTGAGAATGACCTTGCAAACTGAAGGTTAGATAAATCCCACACCAAAAACATACCTGCCATAAAATGATGTGTCATGCTAAAAACACTATTTTTTACTGCCAAACCCCCTGACACGGTCATGTTTAAAAAAACTACATTTTCATTAATCTTCAAAAAAAAAACGACCACCTCAATATATGCCCGTAACATGTAGTATGTATAAATGGTAAACAGTCCTGCTTAGGGCTCATGTAAAACTATTCCTGGGGCAGTTTATACAGCTAACTGTTATTGAGCAAATTAAAATGTAAGATGATCAGGTATAAACAACCACCATTTCACATATTATTTAACTGGCTGACAACAGCTAGATAGATGTGTTAAGTCCTTTTGAAGACTGCTGTGGGGGACACCAGTAGGCTAATTTGCATAGGTCAAATTCACAAAGTGGACAAACCCAATTCATTTGAAGTTATAGGTAAATCAAAGAGATGCGTGTTGGAGAACAAAAGTTATTACACATCACTGCCTTAAAAAAGAATGTAAAAGCCATCTTTATTAAAGATGATTGGCAAGTTTGTGAACAGCGGGAATGTTTATTTGAAGTTGGATTTTACTCCATATATAAAATGCAAAGCATCATTATTTTATTAGTCAGAATAGCGTTTAAGTGTGATTCAATTTTGAAGGCAAAATGTCAAAATGCAGCTGTGATTCTGGAAACGATGAACCATCAGTGAAGCGAGCAAAGCCCAGCAATTCTAAATTTCAGAACTCATGCTTGACAGATTTTGACTTTGTGAAGCACTGCAGCAAGGGGGATCATTTCATTCTTCGCAAATACTGCAAAAACCATATCAACATTAGTCATTCTGGAGTGTATGACATCAGTCAACATAGCAGCACCACCTGTATGTAACATCGCGACAAGCCAGAACATATTCGACATGCTGAATTGAACAATCAGGTTAGTTCTCTTTATTATTATTCGTTATCCTAATCTTGTTAAAATACCAACTATTTATCAATCCATGCTTTTCAGGATGATTTTACCCATAAAACAGCTTGATTTAAAGACAATAATAAGCACACGCTCATGTTTACACAGTTGATTTGTGCTGATAAAGAGATGGCATTAACACCCGTACTTTCCAAGAGGCGTTTATTACTGCTGTATTACCTGCAAGGCCCCCATAAAGCTCACAAACATTATGTCCCCCCCCCATGAAATTGTTGGTCCCTAATATGATGTATGTTTTCTCTTTTTTTCTATAGAGAAAAGTATATCTCATGGTCAAACTGCATCAGATACAGTTCTGACAATGCTAGCATTATAGTTGGCAAGAACAACTCAGTTCCGACCAGGATTCGCTCAGAGAATCCAGCAGGGAAGTTTGAACAACACTATATCCAGTCTCCAATGAGTGCAAAGATAAACACAAATAACACATGCATTACCTTCAAACCCCCTACTGAACTATTAAGTGCAGCAAAGACTGCATCTAATTAAGACTATATTTCACCATCCAATGGATTTTAAAGACAGAAACTTGGTGTATTTTTTAAATATATTTAATGTTAGTCTGGTTGTGATTATGCGAGTGTTTGCACACATGTGTATCTGTGTGGTTATGGTATTTGACAATGCTAAGTCTACCAACTATTTTTTGTTTGTACAGGTATTGAATGCTTTAAAGAAAACATGTTATTTTCTTTATTCAGATTTGTATTTCCAAATTCCAGTCATTTTCTAAAGGCTTATATGATGTCACTTTTATCTGGTCATGCACCCTGATCCCCTTTGGGACTTTGAAACACACTTTTTGAGTCTCAACCCCCGCCCAACACTATCTGGGAATATGGCAGGTATGCAAAAATATAGGATTTACAGAATATACAATATACATAAATTGAAGATGTCCCTTTATTTTGCTAGAAATCATGCAGAAAGTGGTAGCCTGGTAACAGATTTTTCTTTTTACATTTTAATTTTACATTCTCCCTTCTAAATGCAAATTCAACTTAATGTAGCAATGGACTCCATTTCATTATGTAGTAGTAAAATTATACATATATCGTGTACTTTGTTACAAGGCATCCTCACCATAAGGTGTTATATTCTATGGCTCCCATGAGCAGCATTACAATAATGGAGTACTGTACAATGGTTTTATGGTTTTGTGGGGTTTAATGCCATTTTTCAGCACATGAGAGGCTATACATGGCAGCCAGAATATTTGGTGGAGGAAGAACCCGGGAAGAATCATCGACCCATGGGAAGCTACTGGCAAGCTTTCTCACATACCCATATTGGTCAAACCTACACTCGAACCCATATGGACAGAGGTGAGATGTGGGTGATCTGTAAAGGTGAGCACCTTAGACCACTTAGCCACCTGGAGCCTCGAGTACTGTACAAGAAAATAATGTGTAAATGATTTAACAAAGGCACCATAAGAAATTCTCATGCCTAATTATTTTCTAATTCATGACCAAATACAGTAGTTAATGAATTCCACCTTACCACTAAGCCTGATTCCTAAAATGACCTATACAATTTGAAGATCACATGTATCTCTGAATAAGTTAATCATATCCCCTGGTTTATCTAAATATTGTACGAATTTTGCAACATTATAAATGCATCTCCTAGTGCATGCAGGTAAGGATGACCAAGATCACATGGTTCCAATATTGTCTTCAAAAAGAATGATAAAAATTGGTTTATTGACCAAATATTAACTCTGTCTTAAAATATAACTTAAAGAAAAAAATTAATTTACTATGAGTTTCTTTTTCACAAGAAACTGGTCATGGCCTGAATGTTGATTGTACCCATGAGCTACATATATATTCCAAATCTGAAGAGGCTGAGATAAAATGGTACTGAAATGAATGGAAAGTTAAAAATTTAAACACTGACACTGACGTTAATCTAGGGTGTCGACAGACATATGGATGGACAAACAGACGGATGCCAAATTGATTGCGATGTCAAGTTTCCACCAAGGTGGGATTGACTATAATCACTTTTTTTAAAACACAAAATGATGACTATCATCTTAATAACATATTAAAGATTGACTACCATAAAATTCTCTACTCAGTTAATTCAGGCACAAAGTAGCAACATTTCATATTTAATTTTGATGGTCAATATTTGAAATCTTTGTAGAAAAACATGAAAAAGGAACCAAGAAATGACTTGCAATAAAGAAACAAACAAATAAAAAAACATGAATGGGTATGTGAATGAGCTTGAACAGCTCCAAAACAGCCATTTCTAAGTAATTTTAAGTAGAACAAAAACTTCAAAACAATGAATGGCAACATATAAACTTACCTGCTATTCCTCTATCCTTTTACAAAGTACACGAGTATATTTGATTCAGTATGATATCAAAGGGAAGGAATTTAAGCAAAAATAAGACCCATTACAGTGGTGACTGAAAATGGCTCTTTTTGGACCTGTTACTATTAGTAATGTACAAAGTTTTCTTGGAATGCAATTATAATTTACATGTAAGTTTTATTATTTTTTATACCAATTCTGACAAATTAATGCACAAAAAAAACAAAATGGCATTGAAAACTAGAGGCATAAGGGGGCTTGATATTCCTCGCCTGGTTTACGTAACAGTTGACAAATGCATTAAGTTGGCTTATGTAATACAGTCAAATCTGCCCTAACGATCACCTTTAAAAAGCAGTCACCTGGTATCAATGTCCAATCCTATTTCCTCCTGTGAAATTTCCTTAATAAAAGTCCAACATTAAACGGTCATCTGCTTTCCACAGTCAACAGCAAGATGTTTCCTAAGCAAATAGTAGTTTCTTATGGCTTAAAGCAGTCACATGAGCATATTGACCATGCAAATGTAGTGTTTGTTCCCAAGAAAGACATTGTTTAGGTAAAGACAGGTCATGTGAATTGGTGTGTAAACATGAATTATCTTGCTTATATTCACCATACTCAAGTTACTGTCAGTGTAGTTTAAATTGGCTAATCTCTCCACTGTTATTTTAATTTGAATAAAGCCTCAATATTGTTTAGAAATTCAATGTTGAGGAACTAGAGATAAGTCGTCATTCTTATAACCCCAACACTCTTTTGATGGTAGTGGTGTTGGTGGGGATGTGCTAATGACTGTACTAAATGTATTCATCAGAAAAGATTCATGCAGAACTCTTTTACCCTGAATTTGCTTTAGTTTTTCTAATTTGACCTACTGTAGCATCATTTATTTTCATGGGTCTCAATTTTCATGGTTTTGTAAAAAAAAAAAAAAAAAAAAAGACATTTTCATGGGTAATTAAATTTGTGGTTTTTCCTGTCAAAGTTTGCATTTTTGTAGGTATTTAATTTAGTGGATTAACCTCTACAAATACCCTAAACAAAGAATACAAAATCATGGCATTAACACAGTGGCTCAAGAGTGGTAAAATTCAACTTAGATTCCTGTTGGTTTGGATAATATCATCATTCCACATGTGAACCAAGCACGTGATCAGCTGCCCCTTGCTCAATGCAATTAGCAAGCAGTGTCAACAATGATGTGTTCTGAGCCCATCAAAGTGTGAAGATGCTAACTAAATTGAAAAACAATGGAATCAATCCTTTGTCTGAGCCTGCCTCATGTACGAATGAACTTCAACCACTAAACTTTACTTAAAACTTTATCAATCAAGTCGATTAATGCTGAATGGTTAATTGTGGCAATTTTTTTACAGTAGTTTCACTTGAATGAAGAATCAATCTGAATAAGTATTAAATCTAATTTTCATATACCCATATCATTTATTATTCTTTCTTTCATTTTCAGTAATACTAGTGTTTGATTACCTTATGCTTTTTCTTGTTTCTCTCTCTCTCTTCCTTACTTATGTCACAACATATCGATTTAAGGCAGCACATGGAAATTAGAGTTACTGGATACCATACAGATACGTGTGAAATGAAACAATATAAAATGCATTATAATTCTTTTTTTTAAAAAGGGTTAAAATAAAACAAACACATGTAAAAGCTAATTTCTGTTACCAGATTACAGAAATTAAGTTCATTTATCAAATATCTTTGTTGATTTGTAGGAATGAAACACAGTAAGAAAATGGGGGGGGGGGTTGCTTTTTTTTCGTATGTGGCTTATTTTTTGTTGGGTCTTTGAATCCGTGGTTCGGGGCAACAACAAAATCCACGAAAATTGGTATCCCAAGAAAATTAGTGACACTACAGTATGTAACAATTTATATCGGTGTTTATTGCATTTTTTTGCATAATAATAGTTTGGGGATCAAAATCATTGTAAACTATTTCTATGTATTGTTTAAAATGCAAAAAATCAAATTCAGCTTTCAAACACTGCTTATTTCTGTTGGATATGTGGATTGTAATCATTTTAAGTTTTAAAAAACAACAACAACATAAACCGCTTGAGTATTATCATATATTGAAAAGTCTGTCTAAATCCATATGTGCAAAATGCATTGTGGTCCCAGAAAATAGAACAGATCTTCATTAAATATTCATCCATGTTTGAGATGAAAATGTTAACATTCATTTAATCATTAGGTTACTCTTTTTAATCCATTTAATACATAATGGACCAACACTACAATCACTATTTCATATAAGATATTTTGTATGTTCAACTATGCCATATTTTGCAAGAACACAGAACCGAGGACAAAAACTAGTGCACATTTGATAGACAATACATGATGGGAACAGTGTTTCAATTTAAAAGGCATCACAAGTATTTGAACAAAGGCGAACTGTCAATCACTGATTTGACACTTTCCATATTTGGACTCTTTCTATACTATTTCTAAAACAGCTGAATCCAGAGTGGCAATATACATGCAGCTGATCTAGCTACCTCCCTACAATACACATAGGCCAAAGTGTACTACATGAAAAACAACCAGGGAAAGCTTGAAGAAATCTGAGTTTATGATTGATAAATTTATAAGACACATTTAAGAATGAATAATTTACATGGTGAATTCTTTGAATAGGAAATTATGCCAATAGTACGAAATAATAATAATAATAATAATAATAACAACAATGATAGTATTCAATGCATGATATTTGTTCAAGAACCAAGTCTGAATGGTGAACCTGCATTCAGAGGTCACCTGTACATAAAGACCAGTTTTGCTTTTCCCATGATGGCTGCTATTGACATGTTTGACTGTATTGTAAGAACACAATCTAAATAAACAATCTCCAAAACGTTATATCATGTTAAATTTAACTATTTTACTATAGTCCAATACAAATTATTTCCAAAGATAAAAACAGAATATGCATAGTTTCTTGCTCATAATCAAAGTCATCCAAGATCATTAAAAGTTAAGATTACACACAAAGGTTTAATCTGTGGTCACATGGCTACTACATGAACTGAAATAATAATTCACTGGATATTTCTTAAGGCCATGGGTTTCTTTACTTTTGGTAATTATATTTGGAAGTGTTTCAGGAGAAAAGCATATTGGGGTACTGTTTTTTAAAAGCTAAAAATATAAAATATAGATTTCAAATGAAGGGTGAATAATGACACTGAATATATGAAATGCCATAAAATATATGCACAATATATGTCTTAACATTTAAATGACAAATGTCTCAGGCACTTAAACTTGGCAATACTAGCAACTATCAAACTCTATTCACCAAATGTATCAAATTTGCTTCCAAATATTTAAGAATTTCAACATGACAAATGTTTATTAAATATTTCTTTGCAGATAAATTTGTTAACTTTTATACACGATTTTTACAAGAAAATAAGTTCTTATTTGAGCAAAATCAATATTACAAAAAAATATATAATTACTTCAAAAACAAATATCCATATTTTGTAAAGAAATTCTGATCCTTAATTACAACACTGCACATAGTTTCTGCTAGTCTGCAACTGTTTATTGTCTCTAACATGAATGTATTTAATCAAATGTTTCCTCAGTTACCATCTCTTTTATTGGGGTGCATCAGAGATGCCCAACAATACTCTGGTTTGCTTGGGCTATGGCTGCTTTAAGTTATTTTTCTTAATAGGCACTTCTGACCTCTAACATACACTTGTGCACTCTCAAGACATTATTATAAAAGTATCTCATGCTTGTAAAGCTTCACTAGTTTTTACATACTCATTTTATGGCCAATTATTTAATCTAACCAAGAGTGTTACTTGTTATATTCTATTTTATACTTCAGTTCTAAATGACAAATTATTTGTTTCAATCCAGTAAGTGTTTTATTTTGCGTTTTTTCGTAAATTGTTTTTATTGAAATGTATGCATTTTGTATTTTTTTTATATATCTGCTTCGGATTTTTGTTTGCAAGGGGAAGAACTCTGTGTAACCCCAAAAGCTGTAATTATCAAGTGAATATCATGGGTTACTTCCCTACTTTCCTTTAAAGAAATAAGAGTTTGTTAAAAGAGAAAAAGTGATTGCATAGCAAATGAACTGAAAACCATTTAAAACTGATGAATTTTATTAATATGAACATATCTTGCTCATAATAAAACGAAATTTGATATCTTGATGATATAAACCTATTTACTAAGTATGATAAAAATCTGATAAATAATAATTAAAGCACTGAAAAACTCAGCAAATCAGATACAAGATCAGTATGCTTTGATCTTGCTCATAATTGTACCCATTTAAGATCTTGATAATTTAAGTCTACCTACCAATTTTATTCAAAATCAAATCAGAAATACAATCTCAAGATGCAATATGCAAGATCACCCTGTTATTATTACAGCTGAAACGAATACAAAATTTTCCTATTAGAATATTAATTGTGAGTATTCTAACAGGATTCAAATATTTGTCCATGTTAATAACGATATCAAACTCATCCTCTTTTCTTTGTATACTTCAGTATTTATTGACAAACCCTACCCTACCCCTTCTCCCCCCCCCCCATTCCCACCAAGCTGCGGTCCTGATTATATTTTGTGAGGATTCAAGCTAAAAGTCAAGTTATTATAGGTATTATTTTCAATGTTTATCTTCAAACTCAGTATGGACATAAACATTCATTTAGTGGAGAAGATGGACAGGGAAGAAGGGCAGGAACTCAAATATCTGCTCAATTAAGTGTGGAGACTATCTCAAAAATTAATCAGGAAATGATTTGTTCACAATTCAAAATCGCACAAACATGTGGCCAATTTAATTGAATTAAATTTGGCTATGTTGATTGCATTTCTCTAAAATTTGTCATAAGAATATATGCAAGATATGTCTGATCGAACTGACCTTTTGTCCAACAATAAAATGCTGTAACTGAACATTGTGAGTTTCTGTCAAGCCAAAAAAAACACAACTATATTAAGACTTGATAAATAATTGTTTTAACTGAAGCACATACACGGGTATTGACCTCATCTTATACACAAGATATACATTGCAAAAGGGTGTAAAATGGCCCTCTGGTTTCTGTAAACAGAATAATGCAATCTCAACCAGGTCTAGGTATCTATGAACTAGTTCCCTCCCTCAGTAAAATTTGGGAGCAGAACATTCGGTTTCTTGGTAAAAGAGGAATTCATAACAAATAGTTAGGTCATAAGAAAGGCATACAAAAGAAAAAGTGAAATAATCCCTGCATAAATTATATGATGATAACAATGGCTTAACAGCAAAAACAGAGTAGCAAGTTTAATTATAACAGCAAACTTCGTCAACCCTACATCATAAATGGTTCTATTCCAAAGTCATGTCAACAGGCCCATGCAAATCTTAGTGATACAAAGCTGACGTTGCATTACTGACTTTTAAGAAAAGAAAGAAAAGGACAAGTGTTAGATTTTAATCATATTGGTAATTCCATAACTGTATATTGATTTCAAAACTTTAAAATAAGACCAAATGCGGCAGAAATAAATTGGAGTTAACTTTCTAAGGTAAGATGATCGTGGGTGGGTGTGATGATAGTTTGCAGAACTGACTAAAGCTGCTCTTGACAAGATGAATGTCTAACAACTGTTCACAATTTTTTCTGAGTTCTGGTTGATTGATATGTAAAGGTTTTGTTAACTTTGATATGACCCCTATCCTATACCATGTACTTTATCAACTTGTCATATCTTGTCAACCATATAATGATTAGAAATAGCGATATTGTGAGCAATGTGACTATTAAAAATTTTTGCACTATGATTTCTCAATGTTGAATTGCTTCCATTTCATCTTCTTTGTTTCTTTTACAAAATGCTGTCACTCTCACCACGTAAATAAATGAATATTCAAATACCAATTTTCTATTTGAATATTCACAAAACTGTATTCTGATTTGAATGTTCGGATATTCATTTAAGCTCTAGTTATTATGTGTGGGTCTCGCTCATTATCAAGCTTCTCCAAGATCATGATGATATAAGCAAATATTTTAAGTCTGATCAAAACTGGATAAAAAACATGGCCTCCAAAGTATTAACAGGCTCAGCCAATCAGATGCAAGATTGCCTCGTTAATATGCATCATGGATTTTGTTCATTACTGAACTCATCCAAGATTTGGATGATATGAGCCCATATTCCAAGTGTGATCAAAATCAGAGCAGTAATATGCCTTCCAGAATGTCAAGAAGCTCAGCTAACTGCATGAAAGATCACCTCATTAATATGGATTTATCCTGCTCATTATCAAACTTGTCTGAGATCTTGATAATATATGCATACATTCAAAGTTTTATGAAAATTTAATCAGAAATACAGCCTCCAGAATCATGACAAGTTCAGCCAATCAGATGCAAGATAACATCATTAATATGTATGGATCTCCATACATGCCAACACCTAGAGAAGTACAAGTGTAACCCAAGTGGAAAAAAGTGTAATCTGAGCATAAAAAGTGTAACCTATATATTACCTGCCATAATTACCATGAACTGTATGAAAAATGTACATTAGTTTTGCTTATAACCTAGATCTGCAGCTGGTTAAAATTCTTGTCACAAATGGGCAAAAACCATGTGGATTAGTACCAGAATACAAACACAAAACATATTGAAAATTATTTATATACAACACTCACTTTAACTACGGTAGTCTACATGTCTAACTTTCGCTGAATGATCATAAAATCAAGTCCACAAATTCTGCAATGAGCATGATGATGTGCTCAGTCTGAGTGCTGTATTACATCACTCTCATATTCTTTTTTTTAAATTTGCAAAACGCTAATGATTTGTCCTTTTTCTGATCCGACATGTTTTGAAGTTTAAAAAGATCCCTCTCCTCTAACATTTTTCAGTCATATAACATCCATGAGTCACATTGAGCCTTTGTGGCCTCACATCTTGAGTCACATCAATAATACCTGCTTCACTTAACATTTGGCACCATTTTTTTAAAGTATAGACTGGTCCCCTACCTGAATATATTTATCCAAATATAATGAATCGGTGAGATAAGTTTTTAAATTGAAGAAACCCATGTTTTCTTGAAAATGTGTCATATATAGCTGCTATAAATAGAAATGTAGGTCTACAATGGACTTCTTTTTTAGAATATTCTCAAATTTATATGATGTGTGGGATTAAAGAGACAATAATAAAAAATGACAAACACAAGTTTTTATTGCTTTATTTTTATTTTTTTAATGTACCAAAAAAGCGTAATCCAGATACAGGCAAGAGTAAGATGTTATTAGGTGAAAAAAGCATAATGATTACGTCAAAAGCCTAATGGTTGGCATGTATGGATCTCACCCATTATCAAACTCATCCAAGATCTTCATGATATAAGCGGTATCAGGACATCTCCCCCCTGGACATTTCCCCCCCGGACTTTTCCCCCCCGGACATCTCCCCCCTGGACTTTTCCCCCCCATCAAATAGGACTTTTCCCCCCCAGTCATTTCCCCCCCCCATTATCTTTATACTACTTTATTTATATATAGTAACATTTAGCTTTGATGTATACTCGCACCTCGCATCACCGTTAGTGCATAGGTATGACTGTTGTCACCTGAAATAAATGCATTATCAAATGTAAAATATCTACTTTCCTGACCTCTCTCTCTCTCTCTCTCTCTCTCTCTCTCTCTCTCTCTCTCATACAATCATGCTTTTACTCACTGTAGAACAGGAGGTTTCTTTGAAGTATGAAGAGGCTTCAGTCTAACCTTTATTTATTGTGCATATTTGGTATATTTAAGATAAACAACCGAAGGATTAGCCATCGTTCAATTAATTGTAGTTGTTTCAGTTCAGTACTCAGGCCAGATGTCAACATAAGCGGATTATGATATAACAATGCACTGTAAAGATGGGTTTGTCAATAACATATAAATTCCAGTGCATTGTGTTGCCAAGTTTGTGGCTTCCTTTCGTGGTTCCTTCGAATTTCTCCACTCCAGATCCATGATTGTATGTACAAATTAAAAAGCCAAAAAGGCTGTCACCAAAACAATTGCCAGATGAGCGAAGCCCAGGACAATCCCTGATACTCGCTTTATTTATTCATTGTATCGTTGAGCTTTGATGTATACTCAATCAGTTTTAATGTTTACTTGTTCTGTATCTATATAAACTCCAAACAATTTAAACCAATACATTTTTTGAAAAACCCATGAGATGGAGTTGGAAACTGTTGCGAGTATTCGAGGAAAAAATAAAGTTGTGTTAAATGGTTTTGTTTATGTTAAACAAAAAAGCTTAGCAAACAATGTTATAAGTTATGAGTGTGAGCATCGTCGAGGTGCAGGAAAAAATACAAGTGAATGTAGGGCAAAAGTTAAATTAAATGAAGATCTGTCAGTAGTTAGTTACCTGCATGAGCACACTCATACTGCTGATTCGGTTCATTGTGAGGTTTTGACGGTCCGGGCAAGTATCAAACGAAAAGCAGAGGAAACTGAAGAAACACCGCAACAAATTCTGGGTCAAGAATTGCAGCAACTAAGCCAGCAAGCTGCTGTTCAGATGGTGCCAATTCGACATCTACGGAGAAACATCAGAAGAGTTAAACAGAAGAAGAATGCAGTTCACCCTCTTCCAGTCGACCGCACATTTGAAATTCCAGAAGAATACAAGAGTTTGGCTGATGGAGAAAATTTTCTACTCTACGACAGCGGATGTGATGACCCCAACCGAATCTTGATTTTTGGAACAGAATGCACACTAAATTTGATTAAAGATTCACAGCATTGGTTCATGGATGGAACTTTCAAGGTGGTACCTGAACTGTTTTTTCAATTATATACAGTACAAGCTCTTGTAACTGGATCAATTGTTCCGTGCTTGTATGTTCTCCTACCAAACAAAACACAGGTTACTTACTGTCGTTTATTTGAAGAAATCAAAGTGCTGCAGCCTCAAGTTCATCCAACAACAATTACGACGGATTTCGAAAAGGCTGCAATTAATGCAGCCACCGAGTGTTTTGCAAACGTTGAAATACATGGCTGCTTCTTCCATCTTGCACAAAATATATTCAGAAAAGTTCAATCTGTTGGACTGCAGGATCGATACCAGAATGATGAAGATTTTGCCTTGTCAATTCGGATGATTGCTGCGTTAGCATTCGTTCCAAGTGAAAAGGTCATCGAATCGTTCGAAACACTTCAGGAATCGTTGTCAGAGGAGTTTGCCACTGTCATGGATTATTTTGAGGACAACTACATTGGTCGTCTCCGTCGTAATCGCCGTGCAGTAGCGGTGTTCAATAAAAGCATTTGGAGTGTGCATTCACGTGTTGCCAACAGTTTGCCCAGAACAAACAATGCTGTGGAAGGTTGGCATAGAAAGATGCAGTCCGCAGTTTCCTGTCATCATCCAAATATCTGGAGCTTCCTTCGGATTCTTAAACGTGAACAGAGCTTAAATAATGTCAACCTAAATCAGATCTTCGGTGGACATTTGCCTGAACAACCAAAGAAGAAGTACAAAGACATTTTCTTTGAGAATTGCAAACATAGTCGCCGACTTCGACAATCGTGACATCATAGAATACTTAAAAGCAATTGCTTACAACATTAACTTTTAAACAATACATTTTTTTAATATGTGAAAATGTTAACTTTCTTTAACACTTACTACTTACTGCGTGTGCAGTGCTGTGCTGTGCTGTGCGTGTGTGTGTATTTTCGAGGTGAAGAGATATCTTGAGATATCTGCTTTGTTGATATCAGTTCACTATTTTGAATGAATGAAATGTCAGTTCACTATTTTGAGTGAGTAAACTATCAATTCGCTATTTTGAGTGAAAACATCATTTGTTTTGCTATTGTGAAAATCGTATTTTCATTTTGTGATATACCATGAATCGTTCGTTTTTTTTTGTCCTGGTACCGTATATGACAATGTGTTTGCATTTGTATTTGTTGCATTAGTAGGATCGTGCTAATTATGTTAATTCGTCCAATATTTGGACCCATACACGCACGTATCAGTCATACTTATTTCCTTATTTTCATATATCATTAAATATTGTATTTGCATTACCATCAATAGTGTTTTGTTGTTAATCCGGAAATCCCAAACTCGGTTTTCTTGTTACAAATCTTGTTATCTTTATTTCAAATAACCTTTTTCTTTTAACATAACTTTATATAAGTTTTTATAATTAAATATTAAATGAATTAAGTTTTAAGATAATGGGGGGGAAATGACTGGGGGGGAAAAGTCCTATTTGATGGGGGGGAAAAGTCCAGGGGGGAAATGTCCGGGGGGGGGGGGGATATATGTCGGGGGGGAAATGTCCGGGGGGGGGGGGAGATGTCCTAGACTCGATATAAGCATATAATCCATGTTTTATCAAAATCAGATCAGAAATATTTCCTCCATAGTAGTAACAAGGTAAGCCTATCAGATGCAAGATCACCTTAATAATACGCATGGAAATCACTCATTATCAAACTTGTCCAATATTTATTATTTAAATAAATGAAAAAAGGTAAAAAAACAAAACAACTGTCACATATTGTTATGATGATCTGAGAAAATCTACAGGATAAATTACTATGAGCAACCATTCAAGTGAGACTGCATCTAAGTTTACAACCATGTCAGTACCCTCAGAGGAAAAGGGATGAATCTAGTTTCCAATATCGGAAAAAAAGAGAAATTATTTGCCTTCAAGGATGATTATCCAAAATACAGACAGGATAAACTTGCCAGACATTATTTGTTATTTCCCTATCCATGCATGTATTATCAAGTGCATCAAAGTACATTGTGACAATTCCAATATTAATGTATTTTGCTAAATGATGGGGAAAATGCCATTGGTATATACATTACTATAGAAATTAAATATGTTACTACAATCTGTTTTCATTTTCATTTCATAATATTCTTTGTCAACATGGAAAGTCACCATGAATATTTGTTAGTAAACTGTAGAATATTTGAAAAAAGCAGCTATAACAAGCATACCAGCTTTCCTCTTTCTCTTTTTTCTCTCTTTATTGACGTGAACAGTCCACCAAGAAATATAACTCACTTTGAAAAAAGTTCACTCCATTTTACTGTAACTTTGGGCTAGGAATCCTTTATGTTTCTAGACAAAATTGAATAAATAATGAGAAGAATATTTTTCAATTTAAGAAAATCATTTCTTTCTCAACTTTCATAAAAGTATAATTTGAACATTTTCTCCTAATTTCAGTATCTACTATTGTATCTTAAATTATCTTAGTATGGTCATCCTATCTGCAAGACAGGAATAAAGCTCTCACACCTTTTTATGTACATGTACCTGTAGTTCCTTAAGAGATATCTGCATGTTCTGTATCTCAAAGCTTTGTCCACGATGCATCTGAAACACCTCATGAACGACATCAGGTAATGCTGTCACTGCATCATCAATCATCTTTTTCTCAAAGTCATCCTCCTTTTTCAGGTCTATTGAATATTAAGAGACAAATGCAATTAAAATGAGGGAAAGTTAGGCTTATACTGTGATAGTGCCTTTATATATACTTTTTGTCGAGTCCATTTTAAAGGGAAGCAATAAATAATCATCATTTTTCTGGTGTTGGCATCAGAGTCAACAGTTTAAGGTTTTGGCTGAAGTTTTTCATTTGCTTGTATTTCCTAATCCCCTTAATTGATCTTCTGCATACTTGGAATGAATAATTAAGCTAAGACAAATCATTCCTGTGACACAACTGCTCACCCCTTTTACTCTGGTGTCAAGATAAGTCATATATATTTTGCGTTAAGGTTCTGGCTAACATATCTTCATTTGCTTATATTTCCTAAACCCCTTGATAGATTCCCATCATACTTGGCATGAATCATTGTGAAGCCGAGACAATTCATTCTGCGACATGCTTGCTCACCCCTATGACGCTGGAGTCAAAGTCACAGTTATAGAAAATGTGTTGCGGTTTTGGTTCAAGTTTTTTCATTTGCTTATATTTCCTCAACCCCATGATGGATTTTCTTCATACTTGGAATGAATAATACAAAACTAAGGCAATTCATTCTGTGATGCATACATGTTCCCCTTTGATCTTGGGGTCAAGGTGACAGTCACAGAAAATTTGTGTTAAGATTTTTGCTAAAGTTTTTTTTATTTGATTATATTTCCTAAACCCCTTGATGATCCCTTCATGCTTGGGATGAACCACTATAAAGCCAAGACGATTCATCCTGTGACATGCTTGTTCAACCTTTGATCTTGGGGTTAAGGTAATATATTTT
Organism: Margaritifera margaritifera; assembly: GCA_029931535.1. Classification (NCBI taxonomy): domain Eukaryota; kingdom Metazoa; phylum Mollusca; class Bivalvia; order Unionida; family Margaritiferidae; genus Margaritifera; species Margaritifera margaritifera. Next base: position 1,114,243 of record JAQPZY010001646.1, read on the forward strand.
ACAGCAAGGTTTTGATCATACTCTTGACATGCTGGCCCTGGCCTTCTTGTTTACACATACATAGGGCCAATTTACTGGAAAATGCCTCACTATGAATTCTAATGATGTCACTTGGAGAATTACTGAAATAATTCACCAGTCGATTTGATATTGGTCATGTGATGGCTGTCATAGCTCAACATAGATTTACAAGAACTAGTTCAAATGTGGAACAGGAGCTGCAGTGGCTCAGTGGTTAGCATGCTGGACTTGCAACTGAAAGGGTGCCTGTTCTAATCCTACTATCAAATCAGCCCAGGTCAGCTATGTGGTCTGTCCTTGCGCAAGGCATTTTACTCCAACCGTCTTGGTACTAAATAACCTACTCAAGTTGCTGTGCTGTAAAACACCAAACCAAATTAAACTATACCAAAACCAATCAAATGAGGGAGAGGTTTATTTACGCATGCTGTCTTCAATGGTATCAAAATCTTATTGTACAATGTCAAAAAGCACATGATTTTCTTGTCATGGTTCATTCATACTTTGCAACTATTTTATGGTTAAGCCCAGTGTATTCATTCACTTAATGTGGAAACAATCTACCAGAACTATTTCATTTTCTCAAATATGAAACAGAGAATTGCTAATGACTATTTCTCATCAGATTTGTAATAGAAAAAATATGTTAGGATAGAGATTAAGTTTAATTATGTTTTAATATTCAGATTCACTCATGTCTAAGACCATGGAATTCAGGAATTATTAAACATAATTGCTATGCTAACATGTTTTATCCTCCATATAATTTCTGTCATACATGCGGTGAAACCTGTCAAATAAGGACCTATCAATACTGTCATTTACAAGCAGGTGTTCTTTATATGGAGGAGTCCACTAAGGCAGACCCTGTAGTCTTGAAACTGTCGAACACAGAAACTGAACTCCAAAATTAAAATTCATACTCAGAGTTGCTCAATCTCACTGAAATTAGGCTTGTATATAAAAATGAAAACAATTAGATTATCCCAACAATTTCATGATTCTATCTTCTCTTGGAAGAGTTATACGAGTTCCAATTTTGTGCTCAGTTTCCTGACTGTGAGTCTGGCTTTTACTGTATATTAATGATTTAAGTGGTTGTTTAAAACAAGAAAACCATCCATGGAAGTATGGTTGGAATGTAAACTATGAAATATAGGTCAGTGACATAGCTTTCACTGATGGCTGCAGTACTCCTCATTAAACATATACTTTACTAAGCCATGTGACTCTACAAGAGAGAAAATAACCTCAATACAAATCCTAACCTCAGTGTTGACACCAGACTGATGGATAGATGGATGGAGAGACTTCCAGACTGTGATCATCAATCCATAATCCATAATTGCTTTGAAACCTGACCAAAAAGTAAATAATGTCTGATAACCCTTGTCCATGCATACATAGTGTAATTTAACTTTACCTACAGCTTTAAAGATATAATCAATGTACATTTAAGCAATATGACATTCCATCAAATCATTTCATATTTTTGATATTATACTTATTCCCCATCAGCTGTTATGTTTTATTTATAATTTTCTTCTCAAATATGTATGAATTGGTACTGAGATGGAGGAAAGGAATTAAATACCATATTTACCATAATTTATATATTGTGACACTAAAATTGGAACACCCTAAATTATTTTTAAAAATAATTTTTTAATGCACTGTACGTTTTGGGACATTTCAGTTCAGTTGTTTTTATAAGTTTTTTCAATAGGCTTTGTTTGTTCTGCTAGTGTGAATTATCTCTATTATGACTCCTAAGCCCTGATCAGGTCAAATGAACACTAAAAGGTCTTTGCTTAAAGGTCTGAGTAAAAACATCTAAGACTTCCTTAAAGATCAGCTAAACATAAATCTGATGTGCTGACAACTATTCTATAATAAACACTTATAAACATACTGCTAATAGCTCTACCCAACTGTTTTAGTCCAAATGTGGTTGTATTTCATCATTTTGAGAGGGAAAACAAGCCAGAGAAATGATCATTGCATTGCTTGAGCACTGTATTAGACAAGACTGCTTACATCAATGAAAATGGCAATTTGACAGTTACAAAGGCATTGACTACTGTGACCAGCAGGATCCACACTAGGGGAAGAGTCAGGCAAAACAGTTGCCCAAGTCCTTTTGCCTAAATACTCAAATAAAGTGAAGTTGACTTCACCTATCACCAAGTTAACACCTCGACCCCCACCCCCCTTCAAACCTATGAATGCTTTTGAATTTGAGTACAATATCAACTTTTGTATCTTTTTCTGTTCAAAAAGCAATGTAAAACAGCCTAGCCATAGTATAATTTGCTTTTTGCACAACTGAGATGGTATGTCAATTTAAATGACTAATTTGTCTGCAATTAAGTTTCGTTTTACAAGATTCACACTGAAAATTCATATATGAAGCTTCTAGGAGTAAATGAAATTTAATGCATTTTTTTTATACCAATAAATAACAATTTATTACTATGGAGGTTAGTGACTGATTGCTAGTAAAAGTAAACAAATATTTCATACTTCATCCCATAAAAGTAGGAAGAAAGGGCTTGCACTTTATATATGTTGCTCGTTTTATTTTATAGTAACATATTCTCAATGTTAACATCTTTTGCAATAACAAAGCCATACAACAATTAAGAAATATTTTTTAAAATTTCATAAAGTTTAATGAATATTTTTGTTTTCACAATATCTGACTCAAGCATTTGGCAAAATGGCTGCATTAAGTGACTCTTGTAAACATTATAAATTATGACCACTCTATACTCACTTCTCTCTATTTTCCCACTACTTTGCCTTTTTTTGAAGTGGAAAAAAGATACAATGTAAATAAATTTGAGTCAACTGTTGACCCTGGACCTGTAGAATAGTTGCTGTTATAAATATTAAGATCAAGCACTATACAACTTCTTAACTCATAAACTGACCTTAATAACAATCACTTTTTAGTAGACATCTTTCAGGCATGGTAGTGGCAACTTTCTACTGTGATATTTCCATTGATGAGAGAAAGACTCATACTTCCTGCAGATCTTTACTTGTTTCCTTGTTTTTAGATTTATTTGCACAAAAGCAAAGAGAAGAAACAAGCCAAAGAAAGAATAAAAATATGACATTCTGAGCAAAGATTGTACATGTAGAATTATATCAGTTTCAGGTGCAGCATTACTTGGTTGGGGTGTAATTAATTATCATTTTCAAAAGTTTTGGGACAAGAAAAAATATAATTATTTTTCCTGTCCCAAGATGTAAGGTAATTAAGGTATCTTTGTTTTTTGTTTGTCACACTATTATTGATAGTCATTTGACAATATCATAAAAGATGGCATTAGCTGTTAACTTGTAACAGGTAACAGAAAAGGAAAAAGCTGAAAATCAAGTCTTGAGGACCTTCTGTATGCATACAATCTGATTAAAAGGTCTGGATTAACTACTGTATATACTCATGTACAAGTTGCATCCAAATGCAAACTGCATAGACCCAGATCTGCTGGCACTTTATATGATGGCAGATAAGTGTCTATGTTGTTTGCAGTTAGACCCGACTTAGATGCAAGTATACATGGAAAGCTGGACATCCACCTGAGGTGATATGGTCTTTCAATCCTCTACCACCAGAAGCTAATGGCAGTGATCAAAAATACCTATAACGTTGGATCTTTTACCTTTTTCTAAGTAAGTTGCAGATTTCACTGGAAGTGTGACATCTTTCATTTGTGGTAAATGCCTCAAAAGTGCTAATGGAGCTTGAAACTGGGGGTGGGGCCATGTGAGTGGAAGTGACGGCAAGGTGGGTTTGATACTTCTTGAGCTCCCTGGAATGTAAGGTCTTCTACCTAATACTTCTGGATTTATTGACATCCTTCCATCCCCTGCTGCTGGAGTAACCAATGCACTGACCATTCCTGCAGGGCTTAAAGTAACCATTCTTCTGATTTTGGGTGGGCTAGAAAAGAAATAAATTAGGAAAAAACCCACTATTTATTCAGAGCTCGAGGTTAAATTTGTAAATATTAAGTCCATAACCACATTTCTCAAAAATTAATGGCCCTGTGAACCTTTTTTTCAAAACTAAGAGCCTTAAAAACCAGATTATAATTGATGGCCCATGGAGCTATCCAAGCTGATAGCTCGTGATTATGAAAAACTAAATGGAAGCCATCCCAAAAAATCTGCACTTTTTAATTATTTTTTTTTACAAAAATTTAAACTTCATTTTTTGTATAACCCGCACCTCCACCTCACCACCCCAGTGGTTCCATTCAGGATTCAAAACCTTTGCTGTCATGAGTGACTCATCCTCATAAATTGCAATAAATAAATAAATAAAATGCAAATAAAATAAAAATTTAAATCTAAACATCATACCAAATATGGTAGTAGTTTCTCAAATGGTGTAGAGAAGTTCAAGGTACAAAGAAGAGCCCATATTACCTATTAAATGTGGCTCTTGACCCCAAACTCCTCCCAGCTCCAGAAGATGCAGCATGGATCTGACACCTTCCTTGTCATCTACTTATCCTTGCAAAACATGATACCCAGTATAAACAGCCTCTCTCCCATTCGGTGTAGATGGAGTTCAGAAGAACTGACCAACCAATGCACAGATGGATAGACATACAGACACATGGACAGTTTTTATACCTGCACTTTTGCCAATGTATTGTGAAAGATCATGTTGATCTATCACAATATATTTGCAAAAGTAGATATAAAAACTGTCACTGCAAAGTGCAAATGAGGGAAGGTCTGAATCACAATGAGAGAGAGAGAGAGAGAAAAGATTGGTGGCATGTATTATGTATTGACTTTGCACTGGTCGTGTGCTGTCATTCACACATTCAGTGTCTTTCCTTGCACTTCCAATATTTTTTAAAAGGCCTCAAATCAGTCAGCTCTAAATACACTTTGATAATATATTTCATAACTTCTTATTTGTCTCAAGATCTGTGTATAGATGTGAAACCATATTACTGAGACTGGTGGAGAAATGGAGGCCAGGCATCCTGAACAAATTAATGGGACCAATGTGGGAGCGAACATTGGCCCTGTCCAAAGCCTTCAACAACCTTAAGCTAACCTCACAGTCTTTTAATTGAAAAGATGAAAAGCTTAAAACATATACTAAAACTTAAACTATTAGCAAACTACCTGTCTTACCAAATGCATCATGTCAAATTGGAATCTACACATAGTAACTGAATGGGACAAAATATCTGAACGGGGTCCACAAGGCATAATACTGGAACCTGCATTATTTAATATTTTTATAATGACATATACTATATTTTAATAAACAAATAACAATGTATAAACATACTACTCTCACACACTTAATTTATTAAAGATCCAAATATTCTCAAGTATGTTCAACAAAATGAGAGTATGATACTTTTTGACTGGTTCACAGCCACTGATAGACAATCCTCTGAACTGAAAACAGCTCATTTCACAATAGAAGATCCTGAAATACACTGTGAGGACTGCATGGAACAGATAATTATTTACTCTCAACTTTATTTTACAAACCACATACAATCTAAGCTTCATCAGAAACAGCTAGACAATTTAATGTCTTATCTTGCCTGCTGTCAGTCCTTTAATAATTTAATGATTTATAAAATGCTTTATTAGGTAAAATTTCAATTATTATCCCCTTATTTGGCATGTCAGTAGCAAACAAAATTCTGACAAAATGGAGTACAAATTACAGTATATGACACTAAAACTAGTAATGATGACTTTAATAGCTCATAATTCTCTATTATGAAAAGCAGTTCTTCCTACATTACATATTCTTAGATTAATAATACATGGTAACTGAATATATACATGTATCTCAAAAGGTACTCCACAAGAAAAAACCCTAAGTACTTAAATAATCTGGTCACATTTCAAGAATGCAACTATAATTTAAATCACCAAAATGCTGCTATAGTTCAAAGTTTTCTTTTAAATTCAACCCCGCTCCCGCCCCCCCCCCCCACTCCTCTCCCCTTCCGAGTCTGAACAGTATGCCCAATGACCTGAGAACAATGACTGATTTCAAGAAGTTCAGCAGATTGATTTAGATCTTTTCAGGGTCTCAGTGCAAATGTATTTTGTGCTTTGCAGTTTAGTTGCTAATGTCAACTTTGATGATTTCTTTCCTATGATTTTAATCCTTGCAGCTGCCTTACACTCTATATGCATGTTATTTATTTCTCATACTTTTTTCAGTTCATTTCTTGACATCTTAATTGGTAATTTGACATTGTACATGCAGTTTAATTTAACTGCTTTGTCACTTTTAACTAAACTGCTTTATATGCTTCCTGTAGATTTTAATTATATGCTTCCTGCATCACGTGTTTACATGTAAACGTTTATTTTTAAAAGTTATATATATATATATATATATATATATATATATATATATATATATATATATATATATATATATATATCATAGTTTTGTCTTATGTTGCTTGTGTGATTACTAATATTTTACTATGTGACTGTTCTGTATTTTCAGTATGTTTTACATGGATAATGTCTGTTTTTATAATGTCACAATTGTTTTAGGCCTATGTTGTATCATAAAATAGCTCATGATCATGTTACATGTAAGTTGGCGGTCACAATGCTGGATATACCAGTATTGTTGACAAAACTGGATATTAAAACTCTTCCAGTATTGTCACTAGTACTGTGAAATTTACATACTTCATGGTATACCAATTTTCATGTATATCGCAGTTACTATAAACCATGAATAATGATCAATATTTTTTTCTACTGAGCACAGTAAAGACTATATATTTATTTTTTAAATCAATAAATATATATTTTCAAATGCAAATTATACAGTGGAACCTCTCAAGACCAAAATCCCATGGCACCAAGTAAAACTTTTGATCTTGAGGGGTTTTTGGTTTACTGAGCTTTTCAAATTTCAACTAAAATGAGATGCAACCAGTTATGACCAACATTATTTATAACATAATGTGTATATTGATTAGTGCCAACTTTATGTTTATTTAGTATAATGATCTTATTACCATTGTTATTTATAGTGTAAGTGTTTACACTAATTTTGTTTCAACACATACATTTGCACTTTTATGTAAATTTGTATTTGATAAAATGTTACTAGCCAATAAATAAGTGAGAACATTGTTGCAAAAATGTTCTTGTGTGTTTATTTGTAGACAAAATTTCAAGGTGAGGGTGCAATCCATGTTTTGAGTTCTAAATCCAGTTGACTGAAGATCATTTAGGTGCATATTACCGGACATACAGTAGATGATCAGCAGATAAACACAGCAACTGGCACAATATTACAAACAAATAACTTTGAAAGCCATCACTTCTGGGAGGTGTAATTGCTACTGAAATTAAGCCTATTGTTTACACTGTCATCTGTACCAGTGCGAGCGCCAGTATTTGTTTTACTTCATGCATGGTCCTACGCTATTTCCTGACCATTGGCTGACCTCATAACTGGAATCTAGCAGCTACCTGGCCTCGTTTTAATTGAGTATGGTTCAGTTTTATGAGGTTCATTTCAATGTAAAAATGAAATTATGTGAACAATTTTTTTTCTTCAGTTTTCAGAGTCTAGGGTTTTTGGGTTTACTCGATAATTTATTATTGAAATTAAAGAAGGAACAATTTGGGACAAGAAAAATGTTTGGTTACATGAGGATTTTGGTTTAGTGAGGTTACAGTCTTGAGACGTTTCACTGTATTTACACTTTATTTCTCTCTCAATTCTCCCTCAAACTTTCTCACTTCTGTTTTTAACTGGAGGGAGAAGCCTCTTCCATTTTTCTAAAACTAGTTTTTCAGTCCTGTACTGACCAACAAATCTTGCTGAAAAAGACAGTTTCTCGAAGAAGAAAGTATTGTTTATGAGAAAAAGACATTCTAGGCCAAAAGGACTGATGCTCTACTGGCCCAAAAAAATTTCCAGGAATTTAAGATCAGACCATTTCATCCTTTTTACTGCTGAATGTTGAAACCCTAACCCTCTCTGATATTCTTCAGCAATAACAAGATTTTCAAATTAGCTCCTGTGGTGGATATACTGAGTGTCAGATTAGTGCCATTTTCATTTAGGACCAACAAAACATCATTCAGGACCAAAAAACATCATAAGAAGTCTCCTAGTGGAGACCCCATATTGATACGGCTTTCTGTTTTGGAGAGGTAATGATAACAAGATTTTCAAGATGGCTGCCATGGTGGCCATACTGGATATGATTGGCACCATTTGCATTTGAGACCAACTATACATCATACGAAATCTTTTGGTGAAAGCACAATACTGATATGACCAGCCATTGAGAAGTAGCAATAACAACATTTTCAAGATGGCCATTGTGGTAGCCATATTGGAAGTCAGATCAGCACCATTTTCATTTTCAACCAAATAAACATCATAAGAAGTCATTTAGTAAAAATCCCATGTTGATATGACCATCCATTCAGGAGGAACAGCAATTACAATTTTCATAAGAAGTCTTTCAGTGAAAACCCCATACTGATATGATCGTTCATTCAGGAGTAGTGATAACAAGATTTTCAAGACAGCCACTTTGGTGGTCATACTGGATGTGTAAGTGGCACAATTTTCATTCAGGCAAAACTAGATATAAGAAGTCTTCTGGTGAAAGTCCCATAGCAATATTACTTTTCGTTCAGGATGAGTATAAAAAAGAAGTTATTTTAGATGGCCACTGTGGTAGCCATATTGGACATCAGATCAGCACCATTTTCATTTAGGAACAACTTGACATCATAAGAAGTCTTAAAGTGAAAACCCCATGTTGATATGGCCATCCATTCAGAAGGAGTAACAATAACAAGATTTTTAAGATGACCACTGTGGTGGCCATCCTGTACATCAGATCAGCACCATTTTCATTTGGGACCAACTAGACATCATTATAAGTCTTCTGGTCAAAACCTTTTATCAATATGAATATTAATTCAGAAAGAGTAGTGATAAGAAGATTTTCTAGATGGTTGATGTGGCAGCCATACAGGACATCAGATCAGCACCATTTTCGTTCAGGACCAACTAGACATCATACAAAAGTATTTTAATGAAAACCCCATGCTGATATGACCTTCCATTAAAGAGGATTAGCAACAGCAAGATTTTCAAGATGGCCACTATGGTGGCCATATTGGATATCAGATAGGCACAATTTCATTTGAGACCAACTAGACATCATAAGAGCTCTTCTGATGAAAATCTCATGTCAATATGACTTTCCATTGAGAAGGAGTAGATATAACAAGATTTACAAAATAGCTGTTGTGACAGCTTTATTGTATGTCAGATCAGCACCATGTTCATTTAGGATCAACTAGATATAATAAGGAGTCTTTGACTGAAAACCCCATGTTGATATGACTTTTCTTTCGGTTGAAGTAGCGATAACAAAATTTTCAAGATGGCCACTGTGGTAGCCATATTGGATGTCTAAGTGGCATGTGTGTGTAAAGTTCATGGCCACTGTGGTAGCCATATTGGATGTCTAAGTGGCATGTGTGTGTAAAGTTTCATGGCAATCCTCCAAGTAGTTTAGGAGGAGTTGCAATATCAAACTTGTGTTAACAGATGAATGAACAAGTTACCATCCCATAAGAGCTAAAAATCACTATGTTAAATGACATGAATGGCTATTGATAAGCAACAGTTTTAATGTCTAATATTGTCAACAATACTTGTATATCCAATATCACCAAAACCAATTATACATCATTCATAGCTAGAATTCTCGATTCTGCCATCACAACATGCACCATTTTTCACTATTTCTTTCAATGAAGAAGAGTACCATGAATGGTACATTACATGTCCAGCCTGTGTTTAATAGTTCTCTAAGTAGACGCTAGTAGGGCATGGTCGACTCTGTAGATTCTTGACCAATAGGCCTCAATGACCTGGACCTTTGGTCCAGGTATGTAGTCTTCAAGTGAAGTTACTATACATGAACCCTTATTTTTACCATGACCATGACCTCTGATCTACAGATCTCGAATCTATAGGTTTCTTTTTTACCCTATATGAAAGCCATCCACAAAGTTTGGTCAAGGAACTTATTCTGGAACAAAAGTTATTCTGCAAAACCCATTTTTCTTTGAGCCACAATGGCTCTGACCTTTGATTTTTTGACCCCAAAATCAATAGGCCTCTTCTATACCTTAAGTGAAAGCCCTCCACAAGCTCTGGTCAAAGTATCTGCAACTAAAGCCATTTTGCAAAAGCCATTCAGTCACAGTGACCCCATGAATTTTGAGCGTCTAATTCCAAAATCAATATACCTGGCACTTCTTTCTTACCAAACATGTAAATCATCCACAAAGTTTGGTCCAACTAATGTTATTGCACAGAAACCAGTTTTCTTCTTTCAGTCACAGTGATCTTGATCTTCAACCCAAAACTCAATAGGCTTCTTCCTAAGTGCAAGCCATCCTCAAAGTTTGGTAACCGTACATAGTAGGGAACTCAATTCATTGTACAGAATATTAAATTGGTAACAGACAGATGGACAACATAAAAACATGATATGCTCTACTTTATGGTGGGTGTATAAAAATGGCTCATTAGGAAAGTGATAGATTCTGCCTTTTTGATATTATGCTCCCTGAACTTTGCACCAATCTGGGACTAGAATAGCATTTGTACTGTAAGCTACATATATTTAACACAGCACTGACACCATGTACTAAAAATAGTAGGCCATATGCTTTCAGACAAGGAGAGACAGAATAACAAACATTTTAATAATATTCAGGGTAAAAACTGAAAGTTTGAAAACAATGCTTCCATAAAATAAGTGATCTAATTGCCTACCTAAAGTTGCCAAGTTGTGAGAACTTGTGGCAAACCCCCAAGTAGTTTTGAAATAATGACAGATCTTTAAACAACAACATACCAACATTTACATTGATACATACATACATCCATTATATAAAGTTACGGTAGAAACTCAATTAGTTAAAATAGGACCAACATTTTACTCCTTAATCATTTAAAAAACACCAAACAAAACAAAAATATATATTGAAACTTTTTAAATGCAGGAGTTACTGAAAAGAAAAGTAAGCATGGCCACAAGACTTTATAAATACATACTTTGGATTCTTTTTTTCTTCTTAATTGTCATTATTTTAATGATAATCTTCATAATCATAAATACATTACTTTTTAAGATTTATTGAAATTTTTTACAAACTATATAAACTGAGTGATGAAAAATTTATAAAGATGATAGTGTTGATAATGATGATGATGATGTTAATAATATTAATATTTATCATTATTTTTTTTACAAAAATGTTCTACTTACGTTTCTATTATTGTTATTATTATTATTATCATTATTTAAACAAAAGATGTATAACACCTTTGATTAAACATACACAAAATGTACTTAGTTTTCTGGTTTTTTACTTTCATGACAAAAATAAAATTTTCTAAATGAATCGAGTGATGAAAAAGATGTGACCTTATTTTCATGCGTTTTGAATTGTCATTTTTGAGTTTTCATAAACTATGATTATGAACCATATTTTATATTGCTGATGCTATGACAATAGACAATATTTAACTAATGACTTTGTTGGAATAGCAGTGAATTAATTACTTTATGAAGTACAAAAAATAAAATGGGTATTATATAAATTTCATGGGGTAAAATAAATTTATTCCCAAACTATGTTTCCATTTATATTTAAGCTACCATATATACTCACTTATAAGTCGAGTCCAATTGCAAAACTGCACAGACCCAGATCTGCCATCATACAGTGCCTCAGCAGATCTGGGTCTATGCAATTTATTAGGAGCAATCAGTAGAACAAACAACATAGACCCTGATCTGCTGGCACATTAAGTGATGTCAGATCAGGGTCTATGTTGTTTGCAATTGGACTACACTTATAAGAGTATATATGGTATTTTTTTAAACAAACGGTCTGTGTTTGTAACTTTATTTCTTGAGCTCAAAATGAAATCAAAATATACTTTCTTTAATCCTACACTGTCATTATTTTATTACCAGAACCTCTGCCCCCCCCCCCCCCAAAAAAAAAAAATTAGCAAAGGGTCTTAATTAGTACAAATGCTATTACACATGGGTTGGTATCTAAGTCCTTTATATATGTCTCACTCCATACTGATATGAAAATGAGGTTCCTGTTGCTGCTTTAGCACTTGAGAGCAAAGGACTATCAAAGGAACAGCTGTGCACTTACTCGCTGCAGCTGTCTGCCTGGCTCTATTATGAAAGAGGTTTCCGAAGGTGCAATTTAGTTTTGTGACAGGGGGAATTTTTTTTCTTTCTCATTCTTATTCCAAAATAAAATTTTAACAGTCACTTTAAATTGCATCAATAAAACATCAAATCTCTTTGGTACATCTTTATATATTTTTAATTATTTGTGTTTGAAAATAAATCTACAATATGAAATCAAATGAAATCAAAGTTATTCTCAAATTTGAGTTGTTTCTTCTTTTTAAAATGGGAAAAAATGGATAAAGTGAAAAAGTATTCAAATAAAAGTAACATTAACACATTTTTATTGCCTGCAGAATAAATCAGCCTAAGAAGTCTTTTAGTGAAAACCCCATCCTGATATGGCCATCCATTCAGGATGAGTAGTGATAACATGATTTTCAAGATGGCCACTGTTGCGACCATACTGGACACGAGATCAGCACTATTTTCATTTAGGACCATGTAGACATAATAAGAAGTCTTTTAGTGAAAACCTGATATTAATATGACCATTCATGTAGGAGGAGTAGCGATAGCAAGATTTGCTAGATGGCCACTGTGGCGGCCATATTAGATGTCAAATTGGCACCATTTTCATTTCGACATCATAAGAAGTCTTTTAAAGGAGCACTACTGCATAATATGAAAAAATAATAAATTCCAGAAAACTCTTGGGAATTGTAGTCCTTGTAAAAACACAATTTTCTGACCATAAAGTACTGTCAAACATTTGGATTTACATAGATAATTGAAGTCAAACTTTCATAAAAACTTTCCATAGACATGACTGACGAAGATTCACATCCCAGAAGAAGAAATGTCTTGTGGAAAAACTGCCTGTACAAATGGGATTAGTTTCATCTAAGAGATGGAGAAAGAAGAAACTGCACACAGTACAACAGATACAATGCAGCTAGATGCTTCCAGCCTATGGAAAATTTACATGAAGAAAGTTGATACATGAGAAAGAGGGGCATCTCAAAACAGTTAATTACAAACGCTGGATTATTAATGATTTATTCTTGTTGATAGCATGATATCCAATCGATGCTTGCAGCAAATTTAAATCACAATGATAGTTTTACATAAATTAGTGATGGAGGAATGGATACATGTATGCATTCGATATAATGAATAAAGCTATCGTTACTGGAAATTAACGTGGAGAGTGAATGATAACATATATACTCATCCTTTTGACCTTTAATTGAGTGCGTGACTGCAGTGCATGATATCTACATAACCAGAAACTGTTTCTAATGTCATTATTATTGTTTAATTCAGGAAACTGTTACTGTTAACTCCAGTTCAGTTACTTTACTCAACATTTCTTCATTGCGCATTGCATGTACTGCAGATGTATTCAGCAGGGCATCATACTTCATCAGTTTGTTTATGTTTATATTCCTCTTTCATTTTTTTTTTCAGGTATCACATCACATAAAGAACCTTTAAAACCATTGTTTAACAGAACTATTCAAGTGAACATAGCAGAGGTCTGGCAGTGACTCTCATATATTCAAGTCCAAAACCTCTTTGTCCACCTAGACTCACTGTCATTGTGAAGTCAGCTTACATTGAGAGACAATTTACTGTTATGGTAAAGGATCCTATGTATATTTTACCTTGATTAGATCTGTACTTTACCTACAATGCATCTCTGAACCTAGTTTAACCTGCAAATTACTATGATTTTTTAAAATTTTCACTTTTATTTCAATGTTAGCCTAGTAAGCCACACTTAATTCTTTTAAAGTAGGTTTCATTAACCCCAATAAAATTCACTTAATTTCTTGTAAAATAGTCAAGATTTGCAATCTGTTCAAAATATTTCCTTTTATACTTTAATATCAATAAGCCGGCAGTATATGGCATTTACTTTGTCCATCTATGTGTCTGGGTCCATCTGTCCATGGTGAAACTCCTATACAGGTTCACTTATTAACATTAAACTTTCACTATGGGTGAACTTGGGGTTAGTATGTGTTTGCCATATAGATAAACAGATGGAGGGCTCATCCTTTTATTATTTTATTTTATATTATATGAGAGAGAGAGAGAGAGAGAGAGAGAGAGAGAGAGAGAGAGAGAGAGATGTGATAACGTAAACTTTCAATTGGTAACACTCCGAGATGATCCCTACGATCATATTACACAAGAAATTACTTGCTTTATCCACTGCTCTACAACTGCGTATAAAAACTGCTTTACTTCAAGGAGAATACATTACTATGTATTAAAACTCTTTCATCCCATCAGTGACAGCAGTAGATTACCATTTTGATCTGTCACGTGACCATATTACGCATCAAGCTCTATTTTTAGACGAGGAAAGCCCTATGTACGTTAAAGTTGTAGCATCTTTAAACGCGATTTTCAGCCTTTTTAGACCGAACACAAGCTTAATTTCAAAATTTTTCAATATTTTGAATCTAACAAAAAAAATGAAAGCAAAGTAAAAAAATTTAAAATGTATGTGTTAATGCTCCTTTAAGTGAAAACCCCACGTTTACATGACCATCCATTCAAAATTTTCAAGATGGCTGCCATGGCTGTCATATTGGACATCAGATTGGCACCATTTTCATTTAGGACTAACTAGACATCATAAGAAGTCTTTAAGTGAAAACCCCATGTTTATATGACCAATCATTCAGGAAGAGTAGCCATAACAAGATTTTCAAGATGTGGCACCCATATTGGATGTCCAAGTGGCACCATTTTCATTTAGGACCAACTAGACCTTTTTATGAATGTGTGTGTAAAGTTTCAAGTCAATCCTCCAATTAGTTTATGAGGAGTAGTGATAACAAACTTGTGCTAATGAACGGTTGGATGACGGATGACAGACATCAGACCATTCCATAAGCTCTTCTGGTTTATGACCAGTAGAGCTAAAAATTACCTTGTAGGTTGCAAGCCAACTGAGCCCTTTGCAATTCTATAAATATATATGTATATTTTGGCGAGATAAAGACGTCAGCACATGCTGTATTTAGTTCCCACAACCTAGTGATGTTTCTAATTTTGTCTCTAGTGGACCACCATCATCACAAGCCATGGGTGGCAATCTGTTACACTCCTTTATCACCTGTGGATGCCTGTGCCTAGATTTCATCATTTCTCATGAATCTGCTTAAACCTGCTTAACCAATCACTGAGTGCGAGTACAATTTTCTTTCCATTGTGACCAAACTTGACCTTTCATATTGTTTAAATGAGCCAATCAAAGTTCCTCTTCCAAGCACAGTCACTTGTAGATCGATAAAACGGGGACTTCATTGATGTGTAGGAGATTGTTATTTTACGTTGCTGACATATTTTTATTTATGTCCACTTAAACATCAGGAAACAGCATTGCATTCTTTCAATGCAAGTGTTCATTTACATTTTAAATACAATGGCAAGTGTACTGTAAATATACCTAGGATTGTATCCCTAGAGTCTAACACTCAGACTAGTAATTAACAAAAATAAAGTCAAGTTCTTAACAACAAAAAAATTGAATATAGTGGCCGCATTGGAATAAACCCAGTGTCAATCATCTCCTTCCCTAAATCCCAGGTCAGAAAAAAGCTGGGGAAAAAAGGAGAGAGAATGCAGAGGGGGTCACAGGTTAGACTTATCATAATGCTTAATTTTTTAAAACCATACCTGCTTGAGTTTTGGGAAGGGAAGTACTATTAACAGTTCAAACACATTTGATGTTTTTCATGTTGCAACTTCTGCAGTGTGGTACATTGCTGCTGTCACTTCTTTAACTGCCAGGTCTGTGATACACTGTAATACTATCGATTTCGTGCCAAAATCAGAAATATCCCCAATATGGAGATAAGTCTCAAGCAACATGTTTCTATTTGTTGGAAATGATGTTGACAATAATGCAAAATCCTTGAATTTGACATGTTTCAAATCATATTTTGGTCCCTTGGGTTGAAACTGGCAAAGCACATCAATTATCCTTTCTCCACTTACACTGTAAAATTGTGCACAGTTTAATGACACCATCAAAGTGTTCATACTCTTCTATCTTCAGTGCAATAATTGATGTGACCATATGGCACTGGAAATCAAGATTTAACATGGAAAGCAATCCATGGCACACAAGGATGCAACACTGCCATTTTTTTTTAAAGCCTAGTCACAATCGGCAATAGATGAAGCTTTTTGTGTTACACAGAATAAGTGTCTGTGAGTCATTGATTATTACTACAATAGAAATAGGATGAAATGGTACCAGAATGAGATGAAAGGACAGAAAATACCCACAACATAGGGCATTATTAATTCCTTCATTATTTTTTTTTCTTTTCCGGAGGATAGGGTGGAGACCAGCACAATTTTTTGGGGGTCAGCAGATAAAAGTAGGGTTGGTCAAGAAACTGAAAAAAACACATGGGGGGGGGGGTTATTGGCCTTATCAGTTGTGAACTGAAACAAAGATACATACCATAAAAAAAACTCCATTTCACTAATTCTTTTTTTTTCCAAAACAGTAAGTCCTCATAAAAATCGGTGCAAACAGGACAAATCAACTTCCAGTCTTAAGAGACATCCAGCCAGCTATTCAACATATGATAGCAAGGTGACTCACTCTAGATGACTGCGTTTGTTTAGAATTGTGTACTGTGTTATAAGGTTTCCTATAGAGCTGTCATTACTGATGTTCAGAGGTGGCTCTTTGTTGTCATAACTTATGCACATTTATAAGAAAAACACTTTTATCATATATTTATAGTTAAATAAGCATCCTCTACATTCTTTCTTATTTATATCAAAGTTAAACTTTGTTTATATCTTATGGTAAATAAGCAATTTTACTTTAACAATACTTTTTTCCCGCCATATTATTTAAATCAATATGGAGATTCTACTTATTTTGAGCTATTTAATTTTCTTAATTTGTACACAGTGCTAAGAATGATAATAAGTTGAAAAAAACAATTTCTCCTGTAACTTCATGTTTTTGTCCCCGATTATTTGCACTTCTAGGGAAATGAATTATGAAGAATGCAAGACAATTCTGAAGTTCCAAAATGGTATATTCAAGAGACTGATGTTCAGCATACCCACATGGTCAATTAACTTTTAAAAAATAGTATATCTAATATTTGCTGCTCATAATTTTCTTATAATACCATCATGATTTTCCACAATTTTATTATTTTAGCTCTTGAGAAGAAATTTCTCCAAAAAACAAAATTATACTATATCCTATTACCGTAGCATTTGAGCATTTCAGAAAATTTCATGCAGTTACGAAACTTTCCAATGTTTATGTGAGATTTTTGATAATGTTGGTAGACTTCCTATTGGGTATGCTTTCTAAGTAGTAACTGGGTAATAGGATGTACTGACCTATTATCAAAACAAGATAAGCATAAGGAATGCTAAATCCTGTTTCTTTGTGTGATTTTTTCTTATAAATGTGCGTTTTCTATGTACTAATTATTCTGCAATATATTTTTTCCAGAATCAAATGTATCATCCAACAGCAAGTTGTCGTGTACCTCCTTCAATCATGCGCCATGATTCTCACGATATAACGTGCTTGTTTCGAGATAATGACATCATCAGCTGTGTCACCAGCATTCTTAAAGAGTGACCGAAATGAATTAAATAATAAAATCAGAAAAAATGAGATTTAAAATGGTAATTTCATGTAATTTTAAAAAATCATAATGAAAATCTATGTTTCACTAATGCAATTTTTATGTCCGACATTTTGGCCTTGAATTTTCTATTATATGCTAAAGATAGTGCCGCCGATCACATGTTGGCTTTGTTTACATATTTTGAACAGGATAACCCACTTTTGGAATTTCTACAACTGGATAGCCAATGTAAATATTTGGTTTTATTCATGTGGAGTTCTTATACAATGTAAGAAAAATTTACACTTGAAATATATATTCACTACGGACTATTTCGTTTCAGTTTTATTTCATAATAAACATATATTTTACATCAAAAAACATTGAATCTATTATAATAAAATGTGTATCCATTCACCAGTGTCTATTTTAAAATTTCTCTCTCGGAAAAACGGTAATTATGAACTAATGTACATGAATGTCAACATTTTTTTTCACGCTGTATAAATGAAGTAGATATAGTTGAACACTTTTATGGTTTATTTGAATAGATTATCATAATAGTATAACGAACGCGTTAAAATTCACGTTAAGTGAACGAAAGGTGGTTGCTCGAGGCTACAACAGTGTAAAAGGCAAAATTAGTCATTTGAAGCGCGACCCAATACAGCCTTCGACCTCACCTCACATTTTTTTGTCAAAATTCTATTCCAAACTATAAAGATGCATTATCTTATCTCTTTAGACAGAACAGTAACCTGCATAACTGAGAGTTTTCCATTTTCAAACTACCGTCTGCTTGAACTTTCAGCCAGAAATGTCAAACGGTGCTAAATCAGTGTCAGAACAAAAGCTTAACTTTAGCAGAAATATCCTACGGATGGAAATCACGACCAACCGAAACTTCTCAACAGCAACGGAAGAAAAAAATTTTTATTCTTAAAAACTGTATTTGCTTTTGCCTAAATATAATGACTTGTGGCAGGCTTCTACTAAGCTTTCATTTTTATTTTATTATTTAAATTAAATAAAACAGACTGCCTAAATTAACTGACTTTGAAATTAGAGACTATTTTATCTTGTAAAATTCAAAACAAAGAAAGGTAAAGAGCAGAGGAAATTCATATAAAAAGAGCTACTTAAAATCTCTCTACACAAACTGGAAAATAAACTGGGGGATCTAATTTAGCGTAGAGAGATTTGTATTCATCTGTCTCAGTGCTCAATAATAACACAATTAACAGATTCCATACAATACACAGATCATCAAATCATCAAAGAACAAAATACACTGTAAATCGTAGAGAATATACAGAAAGATCGGTCAAATATATGTACATTAATATATGAAACCTAGTCAATACAATTACCAGAGTTATGCAAACAATAAAATGATCCACAATAGTTCAATCGGTCCAGGTGTCATAGGTCATAGGTTTCACTTGTTCAGACACACTTTTTGTGGCTGATGTTTCACGAGAGAGAGAGAGAGAGAGAGAGAGAGAGGGGGGGGGGGGGGGGGTAGGTGTTAGTCTGTAGGGGATAGGGGTAGTAAATGAAGTTTAAACTGAAAATAAATCTTTTACAATGTGTAATTTTTAAGATGATAGTAAGATCAGTCAAAGAAGACAGCTTCCTGAACTTTATCGCATTAAGCTGACTTAGAGCAATGTGGAATTCTATTTTGCTGTCTGAGCAGCAGGGTCACCCACAGACTAGGTACAAAATCCTTAGTTGTATTCCTCGGATAAGAAAAGAAAAGTCTGCATTGAAAGGAAATCAGTAAGGAAATCGGTAAAAAAAATAACACAAATATGAAATAACTGTCATTTCTTGGTATTTTCTGCAATTAATTCCTCAGTTGGCAATATTTTCAATTACTGGGGATATTTTAAAATAAAATGACCCTTAAATGCAGAAATTCGAAATAAATGGAAAGTTTAAAAATGTAATTTCGAGCATGAAAAAATACAGTTGTGGTTTATCCATCCTTAAATCCACGATCATGGCGAAAAAGTTATAAAAAAAAAGTAGAACCCAAAAAATGCACTATTATGGCGAGAACTCCATAAAATGCGAAGAAAAAAATCGCACATATGGTAAGCATGAAATAAAAAAAAGAAGAATTCAGTTTGAGTAAAATTCATCATCATTTTCGATTGAATTTTCGCATGTTGCGTTCATTACAGAAATGACATAATTTCACAGTCGTTTTGTGATTTATGACATATATGCCTGGCCGAAATCTTTTCAATGATTGCTGAATACTAGTCAGAATTAAACAATATAAAATCAGACTGACAACATGTACGGATTTATTCTCGCATTTTGCGGATTTTTCGGCGTAGTTGCGCATATGCGGACGGATAATTCCAAAGTGCGGATTTGTTCATGATCGAAATTTAAATTGTAAAACTTACAATTTCTTTTGAATTCCTACATTTACTGCTTGATTTTTCTGTTCAAAATGTCTCTGGTATTTGACAGCAAAATGCAATCTGAAGGAATGAATGACAACAAATTACAAATAAAATGATATATCGATTCACTGTGATTCTTCTACTGATTTCCTTCAAAATGAATAAAAGTAAGGATATCTTTTGGTGCAAAATCTGTGTGATAACCCTGCAAAATTAATGTTTTGCTGGCAAAGTATATTTTGCTTTTAATAAGTAACCGTCAGAATAAAAACTGGTCTTTAAGTCTCCTTTTTGCAGTGTGCGAGAAGACTAGATGATGCAAAACTGACAGGTTCATCCAAATGAGGGTGGGCTTGAGGGTATAAACCAACAAACGAACAAACAAAAATCCAATCGTAAATCTGATTCCGCTCTTTTAGCACTCGTCCTTTTAAGACTCAAATTCTGCCTCATCGTGTCTCAAGGATATTAGTTTATCTGTTGTCAGTGAGGTATATTATGGTACGCATCTTTTCCTCTCCTTCTATGTTTATATGTTTCTATACATTTAAGGAAAAAATAGAACGATGGTCTTTCAACAACGATTGTTGCGAGTATATCTGCGCAATGAAATTTATGTAGGTACAAAATAATATATTATTATAGCTTGTAATGACAAATACCACTTTGAATATTTCATGCCAAAATCGTATCTGTATTATTCAACTTGCCAATTCATTCTTGTTCACGATGTCTTTGACAATTCATTTTATTTGCTTAACTTGCAGAGGGCCGTAGGCCCTTTTTGCGGAATAAAAGTTCTGTCTTAATCATATAACAGCAGGTACATAGAGAAATTACCAACACTTTAATAAATCGCTAATGGTTCAATTGTCAATGTTAATTTATTTTATGCAACAGATTAAATAAAGAGCATGCAAATTGCTATTAAGTCTCTCTCTTTGAATAACGATACATGTCCCTTTTCGACACACACTATATAATTCAGACCGTTAACCATATAATTACCACCCCCCACTCACTCCCCCCCCCCCCAACACACACACTTTTTTCTGTGTTACAAATACATTACATTCATACATTATTTAATGATAGTGATGTCATCAAGGTCATTGAAAGTTTGAAAATTTTGGAAAGATATATTCATGGCCAAAAGTGTGAGAATAGATATATTTCGAAAATGCAAATTATATTTTTTAAAAATGACTTCAGAAAGAAGAAGATTAGAAAAGAATGCACAATGTATATAACAAAGGCAGCTCTTTTCCAATCTATGACCACTAAGACCAATACCACCCGGCTACCTTCTTTCCACCCAACTCCACCCCATTATATACGCCCAAGCCCTAGGAATTAGTAATACAATTAAATCTGGTAGAATAATGTGCGTGTTCAGACCCATGGTGATATGCGGAATGAATATGTGCATGCTCCTTTAATTATGTTCGTTAAATCTTTAAACGGTTATTTCATTGAAGTCTCTATATTTAGGAATTGTTTCTTACAAGCAACGCTCAAAAACCCTTTGTACTTCACACAGCGGCCAACACGCAGATCTATGCAGTTTCCATGTTCTTATTCGAGACTATCAACCACTCCCCCTCCCCAAACTCACAAGGAGGCCCTCCCCAGTAGTCATGGAATGACCTAGGAGATCGACAGAGGACCCACAAACAATATTAATTTTTTTTATCTGTATGGTTTGGTTTTGTGGACTTAACGCCATTTTTAAGCACATGATACACGGAGGACAGTATATTTGGTGGAGGAAGAACACGGGAAAACCCCGAGAAGAACCAACGACTCACGTGAAGCTACTGGCAAGCTTTCTCACGTACCCACGTTGACCGAGCCATGACTCGAACCCACGAGGACAGAGGTGAGATGTCAGTGATCTGTAAAGGCTAGTACCTTAGACCACTTGGCCACCCGGGGCCCCCTTTTGATTTGTAACAGCGGAAACATTATTGGTGAGGGCACCATCTGCAACATATATTTAGGAGATTAATACAGATTAAACACACACACACACACACACACACACACACACACACACACAGAGGACTCGCCTTAAAGCAAATGGATAATCGATCTTATAAACCAGAAGACCATATACAAGGGTAAAATCCTAAATTATAAATTTTAGGGACAACCTGTACTAAAGGTCATACGAGAAAAACGTCTTTGGACCTTAAGACAAGTTTTCGTCTCTATTACAGCTATCTGTTTAAAATGTGTTTATTTATTTTTTCCTGAAAATTCTTTGAAAGTATCAATAGCAGCGGTGTATACATATTATATTTAGGAACCGAGGAGAACAGCAAAACATGTTTCTGGTCATTTTGTTTCCACTTATCTTGAAGAATCCGCAAAAATAATTAATTTGACGAAAATCAGCAAAGACAATGAAAACACCTCAATTTAAAAAAACAAATTTTGTTTGAAAACAAGACAAAACAAAATAAAAATTCAATGGTTCTCCGGAACGCCGTGTCAAGCATATGAACGGTGTTAAGCAGGTGAGACAGATCAGTTGCAAGCTTTAGGAATACAGAATTACTGTCCCAAAATTTCGGCTATTTACAAACATTGATGCAGAACTTCTATATGACTTTCAACAACTTTTAACCAAAATTCTTAACATTGTTGACAACGCCACCGCCATCGCTACGAGGAAAGTGATCACGTCTCACCATTTACTGACTCGACTAAAACAATCCGCACATTTGGTCAGCCTGATACATCTAAAAACGCATCATATTTCAAGAGTATGCCTCAAGGGACTAAAACAATCCGCACATTTGGTCAACCTGATACGCCTAAAAACTCGTTATATTTCAGGAGTATGCCTCAAGCGACTAAAACAATCCACACATTTGGTCAACCTGATACGCCTAAAAACTCGTTATATTTCAGGAGTATGCCTCAAGCGACTAAAACAATCCACACATTTGGTCAACCTGATACGCCTAAAAACTCGTTATATTTCAGGAGTATGGCTCAAGCGACTAAAACAATCCACACATTTGGTCAACCTGATACGCCTAAAAACTCGTTATATTTCAAGAGTATGATGCCTTAAGCAATGTAGAATGAGTTCTCCAACAAATTACCAAATCGCGAAGTTAGGTAAACACATACACTCCTAAACTTTTCTGTCAGAATTATGTCTAAAGGGAGATGATTTACTGTAGCAACTGTTTTCCCCATACGGAGCCTAAAAATACCCAGACACTTTGTAGATAACCGCAGTGACCTAACTGATGCTATTTTTATCCTCCTAGTAAAGTGTTGGAAGGAGTGTTCACGATGATACACTCCAGGGACAGTGTACATAAAAAAATGTTTAATTGAGAGTTAGAAAACTACTCATAGTTAAAGCGTGCATCGGCATTAATCGTTAGGAATCGTAAAACTAGTCGCTACTCCAAAGTGTGCAACCTCCTCGTTTGATTCATATGAAACAAAATAAGTGATAGAGAAAAAAAAGGGGGAAAAAAAGGGAGCAGTAACCAATTACGAGAACAAAAAGTGTATTCTATCAAATTGTTTGATTTATGTGAAAACATAAACAAAAGTCATCATTAAATTTAATTATCAAATGAAAGGGGACCGTCCAATAAACGACGCCATTAGATAAAAAACACACATATTCCAAAATATATCTTAAACAAGTGAAATACTATTAAAATTTATATTTATATATGACATAGCTTGATATTTTCCCCCTATAACACCTGGAGGACATTTAACACTTGTTGCTACCAGATTTCTTATATTGATTCAAAATCCACCATAGTCCAAATTCCTGCCAAGACTGTATGATGCTTTTTCTATTTGTTCAGTTGCGTAACATACTGGCGTGGACTTAGAAGATCAAAATCCGAAAATGTAAAACGTTGGGTCGCATCGCCAGATCAAAAACACATTCCCAATTTGCCCGCGAATGGCCAAGAACTTGACACAAGCAAAATGGATGAATATGAAGAAACTTACAAAAAAAACAAAAAAAAAAATGTCATGGCAACTTTTTCTTAAATTCTATATTTGTGCCGTGGACTGTTGCCAAATATGTGAATTGCACATGCCGATTTAGAGTTGTCATCTCTCTCTCTCTCTCTCTCTCTCTCTCTCTCTCTCTCTCTCTCTCTCTCTCTCTCTCTCTCACACACACACACACACACACACAGAAGCGCCTTTTCGTGCAATTCATAAATAAATCGTTTTGTTAGGTGATTGATAATGTAAGATCATAAAAGACGGCTTGGTTCAAAATTTTGCCGTAATATTTGGTAAAGTATTTGCCTTCGAGTTCAAATTAAAGTTCAGGCAAATGTTTGAACTCAGCCAACAGTGTATCATCACTTTTTTTGTGTATGCTTGAATGTAATCACAGACATACTTTTTGTGTCCTGTGCAAACTCAAATGATAAATATTTAATCTTAAATGGATTATCTGTATGATTGTGTCAGGGGGACAATCATGGGATGTTGGATCGGATAGCTTCAGCGGTAGAGCGCCATGATAGCATTTGGGAGATCCTGGTTTGCGCCTTAATCATGAGATGCACATCCCCCCCCCCCCCCTATGATAATTGGTGGCAGGAGCGAGATAAACAATTTTAAAGCCTTTCAGGTGTGATAGGCTTTCACTCCGAGTTGTGAAAGTCTCAATGCGGCTGATGGAGACACGAGCTTGCCTGCTAAAGACAGGGAAAAATGTCACGGGCACCTGCATGAGACGTCGGTTTAGGTAGTAGAGTGTCTGGCTAGCACCTGAATCATCTGGGTTCGAGACCCGGTACGCGTGTGCAAAATTTTCCCTGTTACAATTGTATTACCCCTAGCGTTGTATTCTAGCCTTTTTTTAATTGTGATTCGCGGTGTTAAGCTCTACTTATGTTTATGCAAACTTAACTGAAGTCTACACTTAATTTCAGTTTAAGGCGTATAACTTGCCTGAGTGTTGTTACGTGTATACATACATATATATCTACTGGGACAGCTTACAACAACGAGGGAGTAAACTCCCTTTGTGATGGAATGTTTGTAACGGGCTGAAGTTTGAGATTAGTGAAAATGGGTCATATCTTGTGTTTTATATTTTTGAAGACTTTGTCTATATATCTTCTAACTAGCATGGTCATCCTTATCGTGCAAGGTAGGTCGTTACGCTTAGACTATATATAGTACAGGGCATGTAGATATTGACATTCTTTTCCAGATGAGTTTCGATTACAGTGTTTAGGGTTTAACTACGACGAACCTTTTCACCTGTTTCATTTTTAACAAATTTGCTGCATAAATAGTGCTATAGTTGTAGTAAACGATTTCTGTTATTGAATAGAACAGAGAACGCCCAGAACTTAAATGAATACATGGCCAACCAACTATATAGCCTTATGGTGTTAGAGTACGGCAGCGTAGCGCCATGTACTTCAGGTAATCAGTCGAAACAGTTGCTAATCGTCATGGTGGTTTTTAAACATTTTTTTAAAATTAGATTCTGACTTAATGGGCGGCGAGAATTCGCTGTTGTACCGTACGAAGGCAATACAAATTCATGTAATACGTATGGGTATTTCTACTTTCACTTTCATTTTTTTTTGCATTTCTACCAAACTTTTTTCAAACCTCTAAACTATGAATGCTCTCGTGTGTGTGTGTGTGTGTGTGTGTGTGTGTGTGTGTGTGTGTGAAAGAGCGGGATGATCATAAACTGATATCTGGGGATTTCTCATATGCCACCTGCCTGAGAAATATTACATGAATAACATTGTGTTGTGTTCACAGGGGCTCCTATTGTTGCTTAAAATTTACTTATGAGTTATACATGTACAATATAAAACTAAAATAGGTCTTAAATAGATCGCGCGAGAAAGGAGAGAAATATCCTCCTTTGTAGTTTTATATAGTACATGTATGACTGATAGGTACATTTTAAGCAACAATGCGAGCCCCTGTGGTTGTGTTCTGCTCCATTCTGTTCTGTCAAATAGCATTATTTCTGTACCAGTTTTATGTCCGAACTTGCGCCGCAATGGCATCTAAGGCAACGTCAAACATTGTAGAGGGCATTTAGAGTTTGGTCTGGACTTGAAACGTCCATAAATGTAAATTAAACTTGAATTTATTCAGTGTAAATGAGGATTTGTAATGCGCATATTGTACTTTCGTTGGTGCAACTTTCGTTCAGCTTGATTCCATTATAATCAAGTTCAGTGTCCTGAGCAGCTTCATAGCTTTTATGCTACACTTGTATCTTACGAAAGGCCGAGAAGTGATTACAACGTTCTGTATGTATTTTACATGCACACTATTCAATATTCAGTATAATCCGGGTCTTGAGTAGCTAAGTAGGTTTTATACTGCACTTGGATCTCATGATCCAGAACAAAAACAAAAAAACAAAACAAACAAAAAAACAACAAAAAGACAACAACAAATAGCTGATGTTGTTGAAGTCCTTTTGAATCTAGTGGAAGTTGTGTGGAAGTTGCAGTTCATCGAAGACAGAAGATACACTAATACTACTTTCAGCTTCATTATATTCTTTATCTTCAGTTACATAATGACCAAAGTCGAAGACAAGAGAACACCGCATATTGTGCATCTTTTTCAACATTTATCTTCTTTTTTTCTGTCGCTTTTGGTCCCATAATAACCGTTTGATTTTCACACTCCAAAATGTTTTTGCCACATTCCGACAGTTTTCGATATACAGTACCTAAATTTCGCTTCGTTTGATAGTGAAATCTCGTTGATGAATTGTTCAATATTAGCTCGAGATTTTTAAAAATTTATTCATTGTGGGGTTTCTACGAAGTGTTAATTGGTGATGGTCTTCATGCCCTATGCGCAGCAATGGTAGTCTGCGTATCTGGCCTTTGTCCTTTTAAATATCACATATTGCATTTCGCATTATTTTAGACAAAATATGCTTCCTTGATACAGCTGCACCATTCTGCATTAATGAGAGAGACACATAACTTAAGGCAAACTCGATCTTTCAAGCGTTAAAAATTTTCGCGAGATATTCGTATGTATTGGATTATTTTCAGAAAAGAAGACATTGAAACTTCGTTTTTATAGTGTTCGTTTCGGTTGTTTGTTCCGTTTCATACTGTGTCTTGGTCCGTGATTTCATGTGTCCAGTGACTAGGAACGCTGTGCTGATAACTAAAACGTTTTCATAAAATCTAGGGAATGTAAAACCTTGCAATGCGTATGTTTTCTTCAAGAATAGTCGCATAATATGCAAAATAATTTGTATTAATTGAATTCATGTTTAATTAACATTTATGAACGTCAAAATTCAAGATCAAGCCAAAAAAATACCCATCTACAGTGTTTGACGTAATATTAGATGAGTAGAGACTTTTTCCGACAATGCTCAGATATAAAACCAATATGGAAATATGCAATAGTGGTTGTATGACCAAAACATTAAGAATTAATCACGCATCGTTCTTGCCTCTGTCGTTATCTTGCTCCGTGTTTCTTGTGGGGCTCCGTTTTAATGCGGTCTGATTCCCAATGTGTAATTAGGGATCTAGGACATATTACACAGAGGCGAGTGTCTGACTCCAATAGAACCTTGGAGTCAAGATTAGAAACTTTGCACATCTGCTTTGACATAAACATGTTTACATAAATATTAGCACAGCAGGGTCATAGTGATTTTGTTATATCTGTATTTAGCTTTCTTACTCGTACATTAACAGGTATATGAAATTAAACTTACTGTGGTACATGACTGTGAACTTTTCGGGAAGTCTGCACAGCACATCCCAATGGAGTACCGGGGGAAGTGAGGGGGGGGGGGGGGCGGCGAGGCCGGTGAACAGACGATGTAAATATTAAATTTTGGAATCGAAAGAGCCGAAACCTTTCAGAATTAATTTATTTTTAAACCTGTGGTAGAGTTATAAGTCTGACGATGTTGCGTGTATTTACAAAGATGATTCGGTCGATTTCAGTTTACTTTTTGTCTTTTGCAATGCACAGATGTATTTATTGCCTTCACGACTACAGTTGGCACCCAAATCCAGTATATTTAATGAGTTTCCCTACATCCTTATCGCAGTCAAATATAACACTCAATAAAATCATGCATTTCTCTCTTTCTTGTTTTGTTCAGGTTCCGATCTCTACCTCTCTCCCTCCCCTCAGGGAGGGGAATTAATACTACAGGTTGGCGGCAGTTTAACTCTAGAATGTTCGTACAGCAGTTCTGATATAATTACGAAGGATCTGGTTTTCACAAGGTACGCGATCCCATCTGTATTATGTACTGCACATGACTCTTTTCTTACGTGCGTTTTTTTTATGTCTCTCTATCTTTCTCCTTGTTATTAATACTACCATATGCATGTATGTATGTGTGCGTGTGTGTATGAATGTAGGTATATAAGTACGTACCTATTTTCAAATCAAAATAACGAAAGGTGTTAGTGGAAATCTACAAGAAGATTAATTTGAAAGAAATATTAACGAGAGTTAATTAAAGGATGGGGAAATACTAAGTATACAGACAGACATAAAATATGTATTGATATTTTGCTGAGCATGAATATGAGCACTGATCCCTGCATACAGTTTGTTCACATATAAAAAATGATTAAAAGAAAGTGTGGACATTTTCAGGAGATTTAATTGCCAAAAAGTCAGTGTCTGATAACAATATTTGTTAACATGGCAGCATTCAGGATTGGCACTGGATTATACCAAGAGTATTTTATTAGACAAGTTTGGTTCTAACCCAGTGCAAATATATAATGCATACTTAAATACTCTACAACTGAAGGTCGTGCGAAGCGGACTCCCTCTTTTGACGTCACAGGCTCTCGGGTTCAGAGTGGTTACGGAGAATATGCATACAGAGCGGGCCTGTTATTCTCACGCGATTTTCAGGAAAATAAGCAGGGTCTTTACGATCGGTCATGATATTATAGCTTTAAATATCTGAAATACAATAGCCAGGGTAAAATTGTAAAACCCTCGATAGAAACTCTTTAAAGTTTGTCGGAGCTTTTTCAGTATTTTCTAACTCAAAGTAATTCATTTGGGTATATTGTCATAAGAAAATGGCACATTTGTGCCTTTTTTATTTAAAAAAAAAAAGAAAAAGAAAATACCTATGCTAACAGATATGCGGAGCTATTTATAAGTAATTTTAAATTAAATTCAAACGTTGTTGCTATGTTTATTTTATTAACACAGGGATGGCGTGCAGTTGGATTCTGAATTTAAAGTGTCGTATAGCGGAAGGGTAGATGGACTAGGCAAGAATTTGACGGTATACAAGAACAATGTCACGTGTTCCGATGGCGGGACGTATCATTGTGTGATAGACACAATGTCAAAGAAAATCAACGTTACTGTAGTCAAAGGTATTTCATTTCTTTAACTACTTTTCTTTTATGATGATACTAACACATTATGATAGATTGTTGTACGTCTGATATGTTGTTTTAATGCAGAATGAGTGCGGTCCATCTGATTGCTGCAGTATATTTTCGACCGAATGTATTATCCCTATAGCAGTCGGTTAACTGAAAAACCCGAGGGTATTCCGATTGTGCGAATCGCTCACCTCCGACAACCTGAGATCGGAAACCTGAAAGCGATCAGGAACCTGGCAATGGCAAATACGACGGCGACAAACAAGGTCTATGTGTTAATCATGTTTTACTTCTATTCATTTCTTTTGTCACATTTTTTTTAATTTTCTTTTTTTTATACTGATCAAACTGAGAATGTAGACTGTACACACAGATTTTCAGGCAGATATTACGAGGCAAAATTAAACAATGATATGTTTAAATTGCTCTTCACGTATTTTCACCACGGCTTTTACATTTAAAACTTAAACTTTTAATTATTGATAATATCTGCGCAAAATCTGACGCTATAAAAAAAATCTCCTGCAAATGTGTAAAACTGCGGGCGATGAATCGGTGTGGAAAGGGTTCAAATTATGATCAAAATGTTCATGCGATCATCATCTTGCAATCGGAAACGTCTAAAAATGCGGCCGGGAACTCAAGTAAAATTATATTTCTCTGCATAATATTTTGAGAAAGAGACAACAAGATTTAGACACGAAAGTCCATTTGCTGTATGTCTATAACGGTTGAAGCAGAGACATTTTAGTTGATTGAAAGATGGTCTTACTGCTGCTTTAAAAAAAAAAATAATAATGCAGTTGTAATCATACCATGGAAATAAATGTACGTTCCTGATTCAGTCGTTCCCCTATTTCCTTGTACAAATTTCTCGTGGTCATCATTGTGACAATTTTCTTTTTATGGCCATCATTAAACAAATTCTTAAATTTATACAGTGTTTTCTTGAAGTGTCACTTCTGAATTCAATTTTTGCTTGGCAACTTGCCAAATTGCAGGTAATGAATCTGTGTATAAATGGTTGAAATTTTCAATCGAAATTTTCATGTAAATCACCTTTTTGCAATCGGGAAAACAGGCAACTGCGGTGGTGGAACCCCAGGGAATAATTTAATTATTGTGGTCGGAAACACTAGAGACAGGAATTGCTTTCCTGCATGAGATCACATTTTGTTAGAGTATCACTGGCAGCTTATACAATATTATGAGTGGGACTACTATCACCCACTTGGCTGATGTTATTACACTTTACTGTTTAGTGCTGCAGTCTTTATTATTTAGTCATGTTTCACAGTGTCAAACACATGTATAGGGAAACTGTAAGGCTTGTGAATATTAGCTGATCTACAGGTTCTAACTTAATTTTTTATCAATTTAATTTTTTTTTTTTTTTTAGTGATTGACAAAAATAATCTCGTAATGAAGCTCAACCAACCAGATATCAGAATACCCCATCAGTATGCGTAGATATCGCTTATAATTGAACTTACATGAGATCTTTATGATATAAGCCTAAACAAGTTGTAAAGACGTATTGAAATTCGTTCCAAAAAAAGTTTTGTTTTAGAAGGCTGAGTTACGAAACCGACTAAAGGTAGAAAAAGTAGGTACGCTATGTTATACATGAGCTTTGACCGGTCAAGCAGGTGAAGCTTTCTTACCAATATGTTTCAAGACATGTGTGAAAACATAACACCTATAAAACCAAAACAGTCGATCAGATTAGGAAAAGGAGCAACTCTCCTCGATGACAGCCATATGTTTTGGACTGACCCTTGGTTACGTTTGTCCCTATTTATAGTGGGGTTTCGACCTTTAACAAACTTAGTCGATCAGATGTCTGTTCACCTCATTAATAAGCGAAGATGTCGCTCATAATCAGTCTCATCTGAGGTCTTGATGATATAAACCTATATCAAATTTTATCAACAACTATTCAGGGAAAAGGGCCTCTGAGGTGTTAACAAGGTTAGCCAGTTAAATGCCACGGCATCTCGTGGATATTTGTAGACGCACGATGGACCACACACCCAGGGACCTACCATAAGCTCACTTAACCTTCGTCCGGTGAGCTAAAACAAGGCTTATTTAGATCCCTTCACAATCAAATTTGCAATAATGGTTGTGGAAAACAATATATGTTCTTCAGTTCAAGTTAAAGTTGCTGCTTTTTAAACAAAGAACCAACGATTAAATTCTTTCGAAGTAATATATTGCGTTGAAGTGTGTGGATCGTCGCAAGCCAGGGACGAAAATCCGTTTCAAATTTTGACGATTAAATGTTACAAGCCAAGCTGATGCTACCTTTTATTCGACTGGTATGTGTGTCTGACTGCGATGTTCCTTTTATTCGACTGGTATGTGTGTCTGACTGCAATATTCCTTTTTTTCGACTGGTATGTGTGCCTGACTGCGATGATCCTTTTATTCGACTGGTATGTGTGTCTGACTGTGATGTTCCTTTTATTCGACTGGTATGTGTGTCTGACTGCGATGTTCCTTTTATTCGACTGGTATGTGTGTCTGACTGCGATATTCCTTTTTTTCGACTGGCATGTGTGCCTGACTGCGATGTTCCTTTTATTCAACTGGTATGTGTGTCTGACTGCGATGTTCCTTTTATTCGACTGGTATGTGTGTCTGACTGCGATGTTCCTTTTATTCGACTGGTATGTGTGTCTAACGGCGATGTTCCTTTTATTCAACTGGTATGTGTGTCTGACTGCGATGTACCTTTTATTCGACTGGTATGTGTGTCTGACTGCGATGTTCCTTTTATTCGACTGGTATGTTGGTACGTGTGCCTGACTGCGATGCTCCTTTTTATTCGACTGGTATGTGTGCCTGACTGCGATGTTCCTTTTTATTTATATTTTTTGGCGTTTTTTTTTTTTTCTTTGTTCTTTGACTTCCTGTCATGTTGGGCTGCCGTCAGATGACGTTGTCTTTGATTGCCTGTTTATTTATTTATTTGCCAATTAGGAGCAATCATATGTACACTATAGTATAACCTAATGAGCAATTATTTGTGTACTCTATTTACTCTTATCATACATTGACAATGTACTCAATAGGCAGTAATTTAATTAATATTCAGACTAGAAAATAGTGTATATTTAATGTATTTAAATGTCTAATGTAATTTAATCTATATATCAGGAGAGCAATCATATGATAAAAAATACATATCTCATTGGCTTTTATGAGATCGCGTTTTTGAGCTTCGAGAACGTGCATTCATGTCATAGGGAATATGTGACCATGTGATTCAAAGGACTTCTCAGACTGGTTCTCTCGAGAGCACGTATCTGAGCTTCGAATATGCGCATTCGAGCTTCGAGAATGCGAATGTTTTCACGTTACGACTCTCTTGGCAAGCCAGGTAGTTTGATTACGCGACGTGGACGTTTTAATGTCGCATAATGGAGAACTCGAGTGCACGTAATGGAGAGGTCAATTTCGCGTATGACAGAAATCATGTGATTGAAAAGTATGTTCTGGTTGGCTCGTTGAGCCTGCTATGATAGTCATACAAATTCATCAGAAAAAAAAGAAGAAAAAAAATCTTGTGTCTTTGTGCGTTATGATTATTTATTACTTTTTGCGGACAGAGAAACACTGAAAAATTAAAGATGTCCATTTTTATTCAAACACTAAAACAGATTTCAATCGGCAATCACACAAATTATTAATTAATTTTAGTCGCTATAAATTGTTACCACACACACAGATGTGAAGGTGATACGTTTGGAAAGATTCCGAATAAAGAAGTGAGAAGTGTACCGATTTAAGAATTCATTTAATATTGGCCATAAAAGGACAATTATCGAAATGAATGGCATAAATAGCAGGCCGTCAGAAATTCACACGTAGAACTTGGAGAATGACTGAAATTGAAACATACATTTCTTCGCAAAGTTAGATTACAAGTGCAATGTGAATCAACATAATCGCAGTAAAACCATCATTCAGTCAACTAAAATGTATATACTTTACACGCAATAGATATAGGGTAAAAAGACTTCCGTAACAAAAGTAAAGACGATTTTTTTTTTCTCACAAAAATAATTACGTAGAACAAGATAAATTTACTTGAGTTCCCGATCGCTTTTCCCCCGAGTTCCCGATAGCCTTTCCCCCCGAGTTCCCGATCGCTTTCACCGGCGTTCCCGATAGCTTTTCCCTTGAGTTCCCGATCGCTTTCACCGGCGTTCCCGGTCACAAAAGGGTGATAACATAAATATTTTGATCGAAAATTTGAACCCTTTGTACACCAATTAATTTGCCTGTATTTTCGCACATTTGCCTGAGAGAGACGTACTTTTAAATTATAACGTCAGATTTTGCGCAGACGTTATCAATAATAAGAAAATAAAGATTTAAATGCAAAATCTGGTGGTGCAAATATGTAAATAGCAATTTTAACCTTGTACTATTTAAATTTGCTTCAGAATATTTGCATGAAATTTTGCGTGTATAGTCTACATTCTCTGTAATTGATTAGACTCAACACTATTGTGACAGAAAAAAACATAAATGGAAGTAAAACACAAGGAACACTTGAACCTTGTTTTGTCGCCATCGTGTTTACCCTTGCGCTGTTCCCGATTGCGGGTTGTCCGGGGAGAGATGATAATGATGATGATGATGATGACGTTGAAGACGACGACTACGACGACGATGATGAAGCAAAGGAGGACAGTGATGATGACAATTCTCGTAGTAGTAGTAATGGTGGTAGTATTGACTGCATCATCATTATCATCATCAGCATTATCATCACCATCATCATCATTTTGGACCCTAACCACAAGGGCGAGGGGACAGATAACTATCGACCAATCATTCGTCTGTCTCTCCGTCCGTGCACAAGCTTGCAAGCAATGCAGCATCCTTATTTTTTCTATTTGATTGCAACCAAACTGACAGTTCATCCAAACAAGGTCTCCGATGAGTTATAGTTTTAGTTAAAGATTTTTCCACTGCTTATATTTCCTGCATTCTACTTTGATTCTGTTGATACATTGGAGTAGTGAAAATATTGAGCACTCTAGACCAATTAGTAAATTACTTCATTAGCACTGTTAATTACAACTATAATAGGGGTTTCGCCCCATCCTTGTCTTGAATAAATGTAAATTTAGTGACAAACTACAAAACTATCAACTCCGAGGCAAGCTTTAATACTCTATAGATTACTTGACAAGTCAGACTTGAAGACATTAGTTAACAAATTAAAAAGATTAATTTAAACATATTTTATTTCATAAATTTGTATTTGGAGATTACAAGATGTACAATATAGAAGATGAAGGATTAGAACGAAAGCCTCTGGCTTATAATGTTCTTCTCCTTTGATGATACCAATTTTTTAAAGTATATATGTACATATGTTGGACGATATTGAGTTTTAATGACGAAAAATTTAAAGTACTGAATAGTCAAGTGAAGAGTGTCTAACTTAGACAATAACATTTAGCCAGGGTGTATAAGCACGAAGATGAACAACGAGGAAGTAGATGAAAGACGAGGATAAAGAAAAGAAAGTTAAAAGGGGAAACTATCAATTAAACTGTGTAGAACATTGTGTAGAAATCTGATAAAAGAAGGGGAGGAAGAAAAAAAAAGGAAGACAACAAGCGAGATAAAAAGTGAATAGTACTTCTTTTGAGCGAATCGTTGCAGAAGCGATGGGGAATCATTTGGAAAAAAGGGAAATTTTTTTGTTTACAGCTGTTCATGACCGTGGAAGTGTATGCGTGTTAGTAGTACATGCTCTTCAGTAAATCTTTTTGACTTTTCAATAAATTATGAACGGCACCGAAAATACGAATGTTTACTTCATATGGAAGAATGTTACTTTCACAAAAAGTAATTAAATACGTGTCAGAAACTTTGCCAACAGTATTGAGAAGCGATATTGGTCAGTAATTAGATACAATGAAAGGGTCGCCTTTCTTGAAACTTGGACAAACGTTTGCTTTTTTCCAAGAGCCTGGAAAGGTGGCTTCTCAAAGAGATTGGTTAAAAAGTGAACAAAGTGGACGTGAGAGTTCATTAGCCAGCTAACGCAGAATACAGTTATTTAGACCATCAGGACCAGGAGAAAGGTTTTTGAGAACATTTTGTATTTCATCTGGCGTTATTTCTATAGAACTAAAGCTTACATTCGTATATAAAGGTATATCTAGAAGGTTAAAATTTGTTTCATCTAGTACAGTTTTCTCTATAACATTTTTAAAAAATAATTCGGCTTTGTCATCTTCTTTGGCGATAATCAAATCGTTGTGTTGAAGATATGGAATACAATGTGTACGCTGATGGATGATGAATACTTTAAGGGATGACCACCAATATTTGGATGATGTAGTGGATGATTTCAGCTTTTGTTCTAATTTGTCAGTATATATACTAGTAGCTGTTTGGCTTCTAGAATCAGAGAGATTGTTTTGTTCAGCAGGGAACGAAATTTAGTCCAGTGCGGGTCGGTTAGATTGCTTAGTCTTTCGATAGGCTCCCTTACGTTTGCATATTGACCTTTTGATTGCCGTTGTGATTTACGGAGGTTCTGATGGTTAAACTTTAATAGTTCTGTTTGGAATACATTGACCAGATATCAAGACCATGTAGTCAGTGATATTATGTTTTTGTAAAAAGATTACTAGACCAGTCAGATTTTAGTGTATTATTTCACAAATTAAAATATTACTAGGCCAGTAAAACTACTAAGACAAATTAGCGCAGCGTAACGTTGAAATCGGCGGAGCAAACACGTACTCGGATATCGTCAGCTAGTATGCAGGTAAGCAAATATATCGCGTACAGGTAAAACTTAAGTATTTTGTTTTTCAGCGTTAGAAACTGAGACCACTTGGTCCAGGCATCGTATAGGATTGCAGATCAAAAAGTCTGTGGTTGGAAACTTGGCAGAGATGAAAATTCTTTTTCCATATAAAAGAGCTTGAAATTTGTGTAAAGGAAAAAGTGAACGCCGTTCAAGATTTTCACTGAACTACACCTAAAATATTGACATATTTCCAAATTCATTGGACTGTTGAGATGTGTGCCAATAAAACGCTGACTTATTTCCGGATTAACTCAACCTTAAAACGATGTGTACACATAAAACAGTAACGTTAAATGCTTAAACACACGCATGGAATATAGTTGAATATATTTTGAAATATTTCCAATTAAATAAATCAAAATCAACACTTCGATACTTGATGCGCCATGCCAAAACAAACAAGAAAACATTTACAATTCCCTTTAATACGTTTTAACTAGAAAAGAATTTACTGGGGTGCATAAACACAATTTAAGCAGTCATAGCAAAAAAGACTTAGAGGTTAATTTCTTAAATCCTTAAATGAGTACAGATTTTGCAGAGGCAACAATCAAGATTTGTATGAATTTTTAAATGACATTTAACTATATTTGAAAAAGACCATAATGCGAAAAATTCAACAATTTTTTCGTATGAAATCTCAATTACACTTAAAGATCAGGCTTGTGTTATTCTTGTCCATCTCTATGCCCTTCCATCCAGTTAAGATTTGCATTTCGGTTAGCTTTTCGGGCATTTGTGTTCGATGAACACGTTTATAGTCTTTTTTACCTAATATACTTGACATTTTAAAAATATTTCATGGTAGTTCTCATGAAACATTCCGAAATTCTCATAAAGTAGCAAAGACTTACTTGCTGATTTTTCTGATTTTTATTTTAGGAGCCTCGATGGCTCATTGGTTAGTGTACTGGACTTGCGACCAGAAGAGTACAGGTTCGAATTCTGGCCAGACCAGGCCGGGTCAACCGCTGTGGTGTGTTTCTGGGCTAGACATTTTATTTAAATCATCTTGGCATTATATAAAATTTCACGTGTTTATGTGCTGTTAAACACTAATTAAACACTTTCTTTCTGTTTAAATCGTAGCACTTGTGCCTATAGTTGTTATAAATTATTGACTTCACAAATATCAGTGTTTTTGGATTGTCAATGCCTTGACATCTCAAATTAGAATCAGACAGCTGATTGTATCTTTATGTGTGGGTAGGAAAAGAACTTGCATGTGGAAGATAAGGATGTGGACATCGAATGAAGAAAATTATGATGCTTCAGCAGTAGGGAGGATTCTTTTCTCATAGTGTAAAGGAAAGAGAGAGGGAAACTCAGTGTAGTTCTTGTTATTATAAATGATCGTGTAAAACTTTAAGTGGAAATGGAAATTTTTGTACTCCTGTAAAGTATTTTTCTGAACATAAAAAAAATACTAAACGTGTCGTGAATGTGAGGCTATCATATTTACTCATTCTCGGTGATTTTACTTGCAACAATTCAATATCAAAACTTAGATGACATCATTTTATATTTTTTCAGTCACCACCAGGGATTATATAGTATCCGACATGAGTAAAAGTGCCACTCTTGGGTGTCAACCTGAGATATGTAGTCCAAGTAATGCCATAAGCAGTTCTGATGCATATCAATTTCGTGTCACGTGGATGTTCAAAGGCCATGAGGTCACATATGATAAAGTATATCCAGAATCTGGTGAACTGGTAATCTCATCTCCAGGTAAAATATAACATTTTATTTAACTTATTAAGTTTCTTGCACTTTATTGATTTCAATCAAATAAATTTTATTTTGGCTTAGTACAAATAAGTCGATAGTGACTAGTTTCATTTTATTAGTATTCATGCACAAAACTGCACACAGTTACATGTGTAAATATATATATATATGTTTATAAAAACGAATACAACTCTTATGGTGAACAACAGTTCTTTGAAGTGCACTATATCCAACAAGTGATTGCTTTTCAGGGATTGATTAAGATGAATGTGAAAAACTGAAAACGAACAGTGCAAAACTTACAAAACTGAGACAAAACCAGACAAACAATAAGGAAACAATAAACTCAAAAGAATGCATTGAATTCAAATGTTTACATGACTACATCTAATGGACATCTAAAATGTTCACACAATACTTCCATTAGACATAGTCATTTTTGTTTGTCTTGTTCCGTAATGACTTTTTGACAAAGGCTCAGGGAGAGTTTAAAGTCCTTAGGCTGGTTAAAAACTAGTTTTGCACTGTTTGTTCTCAGTTTGTTGCATCTATCTATCTATCTATCTATCTATCTATCTATCTATCTATCTATCTATCTATCTATCTATCTATCTATCTATCTATCTAACTATCTATCTATCTATCTATCTATCTATCTATCTATATATCTATCTATCTATCTATCTATCTATCTATCTATCTATCTGTTTATCTATCTATCTATCATAGAAAAAAATCCACTCTGACAGCTTTGACAGAAAAATAAATGATGATCAATTATACATGTAGAAGCTACTTTACATACCAAATTTTGGAAACGCTATTCTAAGTTATTAAAGCTAAAGATGAAGAGTAAGCTGAAGTGGTGGAGGGGATAGGTTGGGGAAATGGGAATCTGTTCATTTAAGGTGGAAGTATATTCCTAAATATACATCCAGTTCACGACATCAATTAACTGAACAAAAGTGTTTTTTCCCATTAAAGCTGTTGACAAAAAACAGTCATAAAGGTAACTAATGAATAAATGGAATAGTTACCTCTGTTGAAGACATTTTAAGGTTAAGCAAGTCATTTTATGACATACTGTACAATTTGTAAAGTCTTCTGTAGCTTTCCGACAAATATGTCATTAGTACAAAAAAGTCACTTTGCAATCAGATTGAGGCAATTTGTAAATTTGTTTGCTCAGAGTATTCAGTTTAGCTCTACTCATCATAGACTAGAAGAGCTTATGGGATGGTCCAAAGTTTGTCTTCCGTCGTCAGTCGTCTGTCTGTTAGCACCAGTTTGTTAACAATACTCCTCCTAAACTACTTGGAGGATTGCCTTGAAACTTTACAGACAGATTCATTCCATTGGTCTACTTGGTCCTAAATGAAAATGGTGTTACTCAAACATTCAATATAGCCGCTGCAGTGGTCATCTTGAACATCTTGTTATCGCTACTCCTCCTGAATGGATGATCATATCAACATGGGGTTTTCACTAAAAGACTTCTTATCATGTCTAGTTGGTCCTAAATGAAAATGGTGCTACTTGAACATTCAATACAGCCGTTGCAGTGGTCTTCTTGAAAATCTTGTTATCGCTACTCCTCCTGAATGGATGATCATATCAACATGGCATTTTCACTAAAAGACTTCTTATGATGTCTAGTTGGTCCTAAATGAAAATGGTGCAGATCTGACATCCAATATTACCGCCATGGCAGCCATCTTGAAAATCTTCTCATCACTACTTCACCTGAATGGATGGTCATATTAACATGGGGTTTTCACTAAAAGACTTCTTATGATGTCTAGTTGTTTGTAAATAAAAATGGTCACCATATGACATCCAATATAGCTGCCATGGCAGCCATCTTGACAATTTTCTTATTGCTACTTCTCCTGAATAGGTGGTCATATCAACATCGGATTTTCACTAGATGATTTCTAATGATGTCTAGCTGGTCCTAAGTAAAAATGATGCCGATCTGACATCCAATATGGCCACCATGGTAGCCATCTTAAAAATCTTGTTATCACAACTCTGCTTGAACAGAAAGTCTTATTGACGTGGAGTTTTCACCAGAAGACTTCCTATGATGTCCAGTTGGTCTTAAATGAAAATGGTGCTGATCTGATGTCCAATATGGCTGCCACAGCAGCCATATTGAAAATTTTATTATTGCTACTCCTCTTGAATGAAAAGTCATATCTTGAAAATATTGTTATCTCTACTCCTCTCCAAATGGATGGCTATATCAAGATGGGATTTTTACGAATAGACTTCTTACGATACCTAGTTGGTCCTAAATGAAAATGGTGCCAGTCGTACATCCAATATGACTGCTATGATGACTGTCTTAAAAAATCTTGTTGTCACTACTCCCCCTGAATATGATCAGTATGACATGGAGTCTTCACCAAAAGACTTCTAATGATGTCTACTTTTTCCTAAATGAAAATGGTGCCAAGCTGACATCCAATATGTGTACCACAGCAGCTACAGTAATTTGAAAATCTTGTTATTGCTGAAGAATATTAGAGATGGTTTCAACACTTGACAGTGAAAAGGAAGAATTAATCTTATCTTGAATTCCTGGAATTTTTTTTCCCCAGTAGAGCTTCAGTCCCTTCAAGGACTCTGGTTAACTTATAGTTTACTTGCTGAAATTACCAAATTAAAGTTGCCTGCATCATGATACCTCCATTACCTTCAGTATACATTTATTCAAGTTTTGAATTTAAAAAGAAATGCTGGAGTTTTTTTTAAGCCCAATGACCTATGAATTTTCTTTAGTTTACTAATGCTTATATCATTTTAAATATCTCTGTGATGTATTTTTGTAAAATCTGGATGAAAGAAATAGATAGTATACCGGTATTGTAAAAGCATCTCATCCACAGCAAAACTGAATTGCATCCTGTCAAAATCTCAGATTAATGATGTCCATGATGACAAAACTAGTTCAGTGACCCAACACTTTTCTTCACTATATCCTACATATTACGGATCAATCTCTGACTTATTTCAATATTAACAATATATATATATTGTTACTACTAGGGGTAATGTATCAAAAGAAAAGACTCAAACAAGCTTTCAAGATTTAAAACGCAAATATTTAATTTCCTAAAATATAATAATATTTCAACAAACAATCAAAGTGAAAGAATTAAAAATAACTTACAGTATAGAATATCCTTAAAAGTCCTAAATTGTTCTAATGTTCACTAATTCATAAGTTAATCCAAATTATTCAGAATGAAGCCACCAAAGTGTTGGCATGCCAACAAGAATCAGTAATATCCAAGTGTTAATAATTCCAAGTAATCCTTGTGAATATAGAATATCACACAAGTTCTAGAGATGTTTCCGTTAATTCCTGCGGAGCTGAATAATTCTTTAATATCAGTTGTTAATCCCAAAAATGTACTGTCTGGAAAATATTTCTGAAGTAGCAGTACTAAATCCAAAATGTACTGTATAATAATATCTCTGAAGCAGAATATCACATACAAAGAACCAATTTCGTTAAAGACCTCTCAAGCTGACGAAACTATGTAGAATGACGAACGCTGTGATTACATCTTATTTTATAGTTTCTGTACTGCGTCATTGAAACAAACAAAATTCTTATTCCGTCTCAAATCAACACCTTAATATTATAATCTTACTATCTAACTTATGGTCAACAAAATGAATCATTCCTGAATTGCGAAATCCAGGTCAGGTCAAGTGCAAACCCCACGTGTTGGATCACGTGACATGACTAATGCTTCAAACAATAATATTGATTTTCCCAGGACCAATGTACTGGGTCACATTGAAATTACAGTATATGTGTACTTTGCAAAACGACATCTATTAGACTATTATACAGAGGTCATAAACTAATAAAACTATACCATTATTTAAAAGAAATGATACATATATATTTTGAACAGTGTTCTACCTTAAATATGGCGCACATACCTTACCTTTAGTTTAATTAAAAATGATCATGGGTTACATTTATTTTAAATTTTCTAGGATAAAATCTTAATTTTTCTTGCTTTTTTGTCGACCATACGGCATTGTTAGTATTTCAAAACTGAGATTAGTCCTGAAAATAATTTTTCAGAGTTACTTTAAATTAACTGGCTACATTTTGAATTATTACTTGTAGGTTTACAACTGGTGATATATGAAGGACTCGAATATTCGAGGAATAAATTTGAACTCAAATAATCAAGATGGCGGTTGCTGATGGCACACATCCAGTTGGTTTGGTTAAAGAAAACATTCTCTGAAATTAAGAAAATAGGTGTGGACAAATTTAATACATTTTCAGTTTTGATTTACTTTGATCTACCTTGATTAAAGGCCGGGCTTCGGCAAAGTGCTTCTTTGACCTGTCACTGTGTTCTCATATCTGGTATGTTGCCATGGTTATGCTTGCCAGGATGTTTGACCTGTCACTGTGTTCTCATATCTGGTATGTTGCCAGGGTTGTGCTTGCCAGGATGTTTGACCTGTCACTGTGTTCTCATATCTGGTATGTTGCCATAGTTATGCTTGCTAGGATGTTTGACCTGTCACTGTGTTCTCATATCTGGTATATTGCCATGGTTATGCTTGCCAGGATGTTTGACCTGTCACTGTGTTCTCATATCTGGTATATTGCCATGGTTATGCTTGCCAGGATGTTTGACCTGTCACTGTGTTCTCATATCTGGTATGTTGCCAGGGTTGTGCTTGCCATGATGTTTGACCTGTCACTGTGTTCTCATATCTGGTATATTGCCATGGTTATGCTTGCCAGGATGTTTGACCTGTCACTGTGTTCTCATATCTGGTATGTTGACATGGTTATGCTTGCCAAGATGCATTGAATTTTCAGGGATGACTGGGCCAGTGTATCTTTAGTCTGCCATTCAATGTTTTGGATGATACAGTAATGTCTGA
The DNA here is from genome assembly GCA_029931535.1 of Margaritifera margaritifera. NCBI lineage: Eukaryota > Metazoa > Mollusca > Bivalvia > Unionida > Margaritiferidae > Margaritifera > Margaritifera margaritifera. The sequence goes on from JAQPZY010001646.1 coordinate 1,157,476, forward strand.
CAAGCTGAACTGCAATGACTCTCCATCGCAAATCCCCACACTTTTTATTACATGTTCTTAACCCCTACCAAGGTCCATCTCATTTTGTTCACGCTAGTCGTTTCTGTTCTTTGCTCCTTTTGATTGAACACATAGTAGGTGATGTTTCTTCTTTATGACCAAGACAGACACTTGACATTTGTCAACATTGAGGGACAGTTGACATATTTCGGTCCACACCACTAAATTGTCAATATCTTTCAGAAAACTCATGGTATCATTGACATCATTATCTCCAAGCTTTTTTAAAATGGTCTTGAATATTGTGATTGGCTTCATCTGTCCATAACTCCTCCTAAACTACATGTACTCGGTACAAAGGTTGTCCATGGATTATATTGGTGGCAGTACTCATCATTGTTGATCTTAACACTTCAGAGATGATGTACTGTATCTGGATCCTTGTTTCCTTTAGAGTCAGCATGAATTTTACTCAGAATGCAAAATGTCCTTTTTAGTGTCTGTATTGGAATGTGGCAATGTCAGTACAACTCTACTGAGTCCACCAAGAAGTTTAACTTTTTTCCTGCCTGTGGGTAGATTCAGATTGATTACTGCCTGCCAGAACTGCTCAATATTGGTACTGTCTGGGTCTAATGTTGTTTTAATGTCAGTAAGATTTCATTACATTATACCATCACACCCTTTGTGACTTTAAGCCTAATTTGCAGATACCTTTGTTGTCATCATTACCGTCACTAACACCACTCTTAATAATGACAATCAAATCCGGAAAATGATTATCACTTAGTATCATTATAGATGAAAACAAAGACCCCATTCATCCCAGGCATTACAGATTACAATGGCAATTAGTAACATGTACTTTAGTCTGGTTTACATTCATGTTTACAAAGAATTAAATGAAGGTCAGTGGTGTTTATATCAGTTTTTGTGATGTGGTTGTTCATAGTAGTGTCAAATACATATTTTGCCTAAAAATCATGGTCGCTGGTTGCGTTCTGCAGATGGTTACTAACGACAGTGAGTTTATATAATAAATTAGTATTTTATTATTATTATTATTTTATTATTATTATTATTATTATTATTATTATTAATTATTATTATTATACAATTAAGATTATGATTTCTTATAAACACTGGAACCAAAATGTGAAAAAATGGAAAAAATAAAATTGTTCACTAATAATTTTGTGTAAGCGGGAGATTTCAGTGAGTGGCAGGAGGGATGGGAGACACTCCTAAACTCGGGAGAAAAACTGTCCCATGCAGGAGGTTGTCTCTGAGACAAAACTTGATCAGTATTCAAGTAAGCTCATATAGAGCTTTATGTACTATACAAAATTGGAAGATGACAGTATCGTGTTCACTTGTATGGTTCCGCTCTACATTTATTAAGCGGGACAGGTATAAGGTGAAGTTACTGTATGCATACATGTGATTCTACCAGCGGTAGGCCAAAAATACCATTTTAAAGGCCGTCTACCGCACATACCGTTTAGTAGTTGAAATCTACCGCTTTTGAAAATTTAAAGGAAAAATTTTTGTTAATAAAAAAACCCTGGTATTTTTACGCGTTCTATCAACACATTAGATAAACCAGCCAGAACCAGTCTACTGGGAACAGGAAATGTTCCACCTGTGCTACGACCAGTGCGATTATGCGGGGTTGAGTAGTCGGATTACAATTGTTAAAGAACAGCTAGCATGTGTACACAACAAACGGCTAATTGATTACCTTATTGTTGTAATTTGGAGAGTTTAAGACCAAATGCAGGATGTTGTTTGAGGTGTTATAAGTAATAAAAGGATCAAAGGTAATCCATGATGACCGTGAGTCTTTGATTAAAACTCGTCTGACCTGTCGTGGAAGGAAGATAAAATGGAGAGACCGACCAAAAATGATCTCGGCAGAAACACTTGAGTAAGTATTTTGATTTGTTGTCTTTTAATTGTTCTTGTATTGTTCACGATGGTTTAAGATGAATATTTAAGGGCAGCTTGAATATATTTTTTTTCAATTAATGTCTAAATGCTGAAATGTCCGCTTTTTCCCAGTGCTAAGAAGCCACCAGCTAAGAAATACTACAATAAGTTTAACAACCATTGGATACCAGAATTTAAGTGTGTGCAGGCGAGTAGCAAAGGTCCTGAGTTTGCATTGTGTGTTTCATGGAAAGTGGATTTTAAGATAGTATATGTAGGAAGAAATGATAAAAATGTATTACTTAATATTTAATTTTAAAGTTGGGATAAATTATTAAAATCATGTGTTTTTTAACTGTTTATTTCAAGTCCAAATCTAATTTGTTTAAAATTAATTACTGTGGTGAAACTTGCCAACAGATTTTTGGACCTAAGCCTAGAAGAGAAACAAGCCCTTGAGGATGAGGCTCAGGAATACATATTAAGTCCAAGCCAGGAACTTCCTCCTCTGGGTGAAATGAGCTTGGAGCAATATTGGAGATCAGTCAGCAGCCTCAGAAACCCAGCAACAGAAAAACTTAAGTTAGAACTTCTTTCCAGACTGAGTGTAGTTGTCCTATCATTGCCACATTCCAATGCTGACACAGAGAGGACATTCTCCATTCTTTGGAAAATCCAAAGTGATTCAAGGGGAAATCTGGACCAGAAAACTATTGAGAGCCTGCTAAGTGTGAAGGTTGACAATCACAGTGAATGTCACCAGTGGTTACCAGACAGTGATCTTGTGAAGGAAACTAAAAATGACTGTGGATTTTATACAAAATCTTTGCAGTGAACTGTGAGATGTACAACTCTTCCTTTTTCATTTAATTGACAGTATACTGGCTCATATTAACTAACTATTATTGTAACATTTTCCATCTAATTCTGAATCTGAATCATGTTCAAAATTTGTGTTTTATTATAATATGAAGAGAATACATATTATGTGACAAAATGAACTTGTTTTGTTTTCAATCCCCTTAAAACACGTACAATTTATGCCGATAAAAAATATACCTTTTTAGAAGCCAATCTACTGATCAAAATTTGTAAATCTACTGGTTTGAAATCCTGGTTCTGTCACAGGTATGAACATGTAAAATTTATGCCGATAAAAGATCTACCTTTTTAGAAGCCAATCTACTGATCAAAATTTGTAAATCTACTGGTTTGAAATCCTGGTTCTGTCACATGTATGTGTATGTGCATTTGCAACATGCACAGTGGAGAGAATGTTGGCATACCTCCATGCTACTTTCATGTACTCATTGTGACTAAAATTTCTTTATATGTGGTATTATGGAAACAATGCACTGCCTAAAGCAGACAGCTAATCAGAATGTGCTCCAGAAATTAACCTGAACTAGTCCAAAGTACACTTACTTTAGCAGTTATTAAAATGAATTTTGCCAGAGTAGACAAAACTAACTTCTAAAATAGCAATAAATGAATCATAAAATATAAAAGAAACTAAAAAAAAGAGTTATCCGCTAGTTTTTATCCAATTTACTTCTGAAGTGAAAATAAGCAAGCGGAGCCAGCAGTCTTTTGAGAGGTGTATACTCTATAACCCAAATTACACCCATCAATTATACACCAAAATAAAAGGATTTAAATTTTATTTTAACAATACCTAAGATATACAGGGTCTTTTTTTTCAAATAGCCAAGATAACCAGCGAGTAAAACCTGGTAAATTCTTTTTCTTTAAAATTCAAACTCCATGTGTGAAGTACAAAACTGTGGAGTGGATCCTATACAATATTACAAAAGAATTAAAGAAATGAAACATTGGTGGCACTATTAGCCGGTATTGCCTCTTTCATTTCACAGCATTCTCTTTTTAGAAAACAATAATGGACTGATGATAAAAAAAAATGAAATAAATGACTCCACAGGAGGAAACAAAAAAAAAACAAACCAAAACAAAACAAAACAAAACAAAAATAAATAAATAGATAAAAATAAACCTAACAAAAACACAAAACAAATCTGACACATTTTTGATACTAGTTACTACATATGTAACCAGATGAAAATCTGATGGTCACAGTATTGTATATAGTCATAATTTGCTCTCTCTCTCTCTCTCTCTCTCTCTCTCTCTCTCTCTCTCTCTCTCTCTCTCTCTCTCTCTCTCTCTCTCTCTCTCTCCATGATAACACATTGTTATGTTTAATATTTGTCAAACAAGATTTGAAGAAAAAAAAAAAAGATGAACTTGTGTCTTCATTTGTAATTCTTGTAAGTCCTGAAAGTCTCTGAATCAGTCTGTACTGATTGTTCTGTAAGTCTCTAATAAATCTGTTACCTGGCCAAGGGACCTCATATAAATGACACATTAACTATTCTTGTTTGGTTTGTATTATCCAGGTTTGAATATTTTTTTACACTAATTTGAATGAAAATAATAATATAAAAACAAAAACAATCTTTGTATTTTAGAATCACTTCTTATATTTTCACTAAGTTGTAAGTTAAACTATACCTTAACCTTGTAATAGCATGTACAAACTTAAACTCATTTCTGACTATGTATCTATCTATCTATCTATCTTCATATATAGATAGGTAGGTAGGTAGGAAGGTAGGTAGGTAGGTAGGTAGGTAGGTAGGTAGGTAGATAGATAGATAGATAGATAGATAGATAGATAGATAGATAGATAGATAGATAGATAGATAGATAGATAGATAGATAGATAGATAGATAGGTAGGTAGATAGATAGATAGATAGATAGATAGATAGATAGATAGATAGATAGGTTGGTAGGTAGGTAGGTAGGTAGGTAGGTAGGTAGGTAGGTAGGTAGATAGATAGATAGATAGATAGATAGATAGGTGAGTGGTGGTGGATGGATAGATAGATTCGATAAGATAGGCAGGTAGATGGATGGTAATAGTGTGAAGTATTGTTTGGTAATATTGTTTTTTTTTTATTTTTAAGAAGCTGACAGCTATGGCATATACACCTGTAAGTTTGACATACAACGAGGAGAAAGTCAGCTGCCTAAGACATTGCACTCAACAAAAGTATATTTAAAAGGTGAAATTATATATATAATATATATATATATATATATATATATATATATATATATATATATATATATATATATATATATATATATATTTATATATGATGGCAGTGTCTCTGTATTCTATATCTGTTTATTAATCAGCACATCACATAGCTTGGGAAAGTTGCTCTTTTACTTTAAAGAAGTTAAATAGGTTTTCGATATCCTTGTGTGTTTTGCGTGCGATTATGTGTCTTTGTGTCTCTGTGTGTGTGTGTGTGTGTGTGTTTTGATGTAGATTCGACAAAACACAAGAAGATATAAAAATAATTCATACTGGTTAAACTTCAAAGATACAAACCTAATTTTTTTCCAATATATATAAGTTTATATTTTGTTTTAAAAGGAAACTATCTCTGACACTTATTACATTTGCATTTACATGTTGACTCTTTCTTGTCATGATTTAGGCCCACCATGGCTGAGAAAAGTGGACAGTGAAAAGAGTGTATGTTTGAGTGACCATGTGACTTTAATTTGTGAAGCCGCTGGATTCCCGCCACCGATTTTAGAATGGCGTAAGAATAGTTCAGATGCGGAAACAAACAGCTCAAGGATATATGTGTTGTCAGGTGGACTTTATATTCAATCTTTCACTGCACATGACATAGGAGAGTACACATGTATTGCCAAAAGTGAAGAATTTTCTCAAACAGATCGGGCAAATATACCTGTATATTTAAAAGGTGAGTATCACCTGAACGCAATCAGTCTGATGATTAATATAATCTAACAATTATCAGGCATATAAAAACTAGGGACATATTTATACATTATATGTGCAGAGACATGAGTTATGTCCCTTTATAATAAGTCAGCAGTCGCTAATGAAAAATGGGATATGTGATTTTTGGGGTTTAATGCAATTTTTAGCACATGATAGGCCATATATGGCAGCCAGTATATTTGGTGGAGAAAGAGCCCAGTAAGACCCAGGGAAGAACCGCTAACCTACAGGAAGCTACTGGCAAGCTTTCTCACATACCCACGTAGGTTGAGCCAAAACTCGAAACCACACGGTAACTTTGTGAAATACTGTGCCTGGGAAGAATAGCTGTCATACTTGGATTGTAGAATCGGGAAGCACTGCCCTTTCATGTTCATGCACCCTTTCAATCTCTAACCCTCAGGTAAGATAAGGGTCATCTTAAAATGAAAACATATCTTTATCAGGCATGGGAGCAGACAGAACATATAATTCCTTGCAGTTTCTTGTTTAAGCATGTAATTGTTCATCGACAGAATCTTTCTCCCTGACTGACCCCTACCATTGGAATTTCTTAAAGGACAAAATTATCTGTAAAGGCCTTAGAAATGTCCATTTATTGTTCCACACCTTTTAGAAGAAAATCAGGGGACATAGTATCTGCACTTCTGTCCGTCCATCCAGATGTCCATCCGTCCATCATTCACACTTTAGCTTCCATTCTATGACATTAAAGCCATCTGAGAGTAAGGGATGAAAGTTGGTATACTTATACATAATCACTAAAAGGTGTGTTACATACCACATTGGAGAGGGGGGGGTTCTTATCTTTAAGGTCAAGGTCACAGCTAAATATATTTTACATTTCCATCACACTTTCCCATCTGCTCTCTAACTTTAAAGCCATTTGAGATTAAGTCATGAAACTTTGTATGCATGTACATAATCACTGCAAAGTGTGTTGTGTACCACATTGGGGGTCCTATCTTCAAGGTCAAGGTCACAGCTCGGTATTTGATGTTTTCCATCGCAGTTTCTTTTCCACTCTATAACTTAAGAGCTGTTTGAGATTATGCAAAGCAACTTGCTATACATATATGTCACAATTATCAGGTATGTTGTGTACCACATTAGGGTTCTTATCTTCAAGGTCAATGTCATGATGTTATATGTTGAATTTTTCTATTACACTTTGCTTTCCACTATTTAATTTTAGAGCCATTTGAGATGAAGGTATGAAACTTGGCATAGCTATATATCATCACTTAAAGGTGTGTCATGTACCACATTGGGGGTCCTATCTCAGGGTCAAGGTCACAGGGTAATAGTTTAGATTTCAGTCACATTTACCCTTCTGCTTTCTAACTTAAATGCTGTTTAAAGATAAATCAATGAAGCTTTTTATAATTATATATTGTCAGTAGAAGATGTACAGATTTGCATGTTTTAGGGCTTATCCTCAAGGTCAAGGCCACAGCAAATTATTTTAGGTGTCTTTTGTTTCTACATTATATATTAAAAGCTGTTTGAGGTGCAGGGATGAACCATAGTACACTTAATGTTTCTCAGTTTGATGGCATCTCAATTATTACAGTCAAGTTTTCATCTCCAAGGTAAAGGCCACGGCTAAATTTTTATACTCCTATTTTGTACCTTTCATCTAATGCTTCTTAATATTTGGCAATGAAACTTTATTAGTTTTGATGTTTGCCCAGTAACTTTCTGGCTCTGTTTTAAAGGTTATACCATATATACTCGCGTATAATCTGATACCAACTGCAAACTGCGTAGACCCAGATCTGCCATCGCATAATCCGACGGCAGATCTTGGTCTATACAGTTTGTAAGGATTAATCAGTAGAACAAACAACATAGACTCTGATCTGCCGGCGCATAATGCGCCGGCAGATCAGGGTCTATGTTTTTTGCATTTGGACCTGGCTTATACCCGAGTATATACGGTAATCAGATTTCATGATTGTGAACTTGTATGACTTCACCATGGTAGGTAGGGGACAAAATTGCACTCAACTTGTTTGTATATGTTATGAAAATGTTTTTCTCACATAATATGGTTGATTTTATGATATCAAAATTTGAACATCTGCCAATTTGACTAATATATTTGTTTTATAAAGATTCATATTATAACATTTATATATGTGACTTTTATCAAGAGGCCAACCAATTTAGAGTGCTTATGGAAACATAGATCTCCTTTATGCAACCCCACGACTGGAAATAAAAGTAGGGGGGATATCGCAATGATGATAACCACATGTGCATCCATCAGCATATACAAGAAAAAGTTTTGTACCTACTCGTGTTCTTGTCAACCATTAATATTCAAACTTTGTAGATACGCTACTGTGTGATAGTAATCTCACCATTATATGTCATGAGTGTGTGGAATACTTCTGGATTTTTGGCAGTGACCGTATGTGTCAGCCAGATACAATGATCGTTTGAATTGTTTTAAGAAATCAAAGCCACTCAGACAAGAAAACTATTTGAGATAAATAAGCAACTTCTTCAGTGTCGTTGGTGTGTTATAAAAGTTGGGTGGGGGTTGGGAGGTTGGAGTCAGTTATGACATCACAGTCACCCAAGAGCATTTTGAGTTGCCTTTAATTCATCGGAAACTGTAAAGTAATTCTATGTAAAGTAATTTTGTGTAAAGTAATTCTGTGTAAGGTAATTCTATGCAAAGTAATTCTATGTAAAGTAATTTTGTGTAAAGTAATTCTGTGTAAAGTAATTTTGTGTAAAGTATTTCTGTGTAAAGTAATTCTGTGTAAAATAATTTTGTGTAAAGTAATTCTGTGTAAAGTAATGACATTTAGTGTTACGTTTCTCTTTGATTTCAGCACATGTAATACTCTATTTACAACTTTGATTAAATACCTCAAATCTTGCATTTACTAGTTCAATATCGCTCATGAACAAATATTTACAGCAGTAGCTAAAATAAAAAGGATGATTATTCATAGCTCAGTGTACGTACACATGTATCAGCTCAGTGCATTGGAAAGGCGAATTGCTGATCATATTTTCCAGAAATATTAAAAATGATTGTATACTGCTAAAATTTTACATGTCAAATTAATATTAGATAAAACCTCAAGTTAAGGGTGTTTTTTTTGTGTGTGCGACAACGAGTTCATGCTAATCTCGCTATCAGTACTTAGGTCTTTCATGCATACGTAAAATGGTCATGTGACCAGTTATTCAGAACAAAGTCTGGGTGGCGGGTATATAGAGACTTAGTGTGGACAGGGAAGATATTTACTAAAATTCGGCAAAACTAATAATATTTTCAATTCTCTGATGGGTTGAAATAAACTAAAACATCCTTATTTGGTAATTTGATGAAAGATATAGGAAATTTTGTTGCATTTTTTAAATTGTGAGCTTTATATTTCACTTCTTCCATATCTTTTGCCACTCGGTGCGATAACGTAGTGACATTATATACAAAGGTCATAAAAGCCCTAATCGCAAATTTCTATTAAAATCCAGGAAATTGCTCCACAAACTAAGCATGTGCATTTTTTTTTACAGGATTTTAGATTCTAGGAGTAAGTATATTCTATCAACAAGTTCACTGGGGACAATATGTGTCTCACATATATCAGTTCTCATCACATGTCAAACATCTATCTCACATGTATCAGTTCTCATCATGTGAACTCCTTGATATAAACCAACTAAGTTGATAATGAAAAAATAAAATCTTTAACTTCCATCTTGTAAACTAGGTGTGATATTTTACAAATGCTCATTTGCGAAAGAAATTGTTTTATTAGCTCTACTGGTCATAGACCGGAAAAGCTTATAGGATGGTTTGTTGTCCGTCATCCATCTGCCGTTAGAACAAGTTTGTTATTGCTGCTCCTCAAGAATGGAAAGTCATAACTTGAAAATATTGTTATCTACTCCTTTTCAAATGGATGGCTATATCAACATGGGGTTTTCACCAATAGACTTATTATGATACGTACTTGTTCCTAAATGGTAATGGTGCCAGTCGAACATCGAATATGTTTGCCATGATGACTTTCTTAAAGTTCTTGTTGTCACTACTCCCCCTAAATGGATGATCATTATGACAGGGGTTTTTCACCAAAACCTAAATGAGAATGGTGCCAGTCATACATCCAATATGGCTGCCATGACGACTGTCTTATAAATCTTGTTGTCACTACTCTCCCTGAATGGATGATCATTATGACATGGAGTTTTCACCAAAAGACTTCTAATGAAGTCTACTTTGTCCTAAATGTAAATGGTGCCAAGCTGACATCCAATGTGTAGCACAGCAGCTAATTTGAAAATCTTTTTATCGCTGAAGAATATCAGAGATGGTTTCAACACTCAACAGTTAAAAGGAAGAAATGGTCTTATCTTGAATTCCTGGAAATTATTTTCACCTAGTAGAGCATCAGTCCCTTCGAGGGACTCTTGTTTATATATATATATATTAGTTGAGGTCATTCGGTACTCAAATGCACATGAAGCAGCTCAGCACAAACATCCTCTCTGTCTTTCTCTATGTGCCTCACTTTCTTGCTTGTATGAAAAGATGTTCAACACTCTGCATGATATGCGTTGTGAATACAACAGTCCTGATTCTTATTCTGCATGTGCAGTGTAAATAGTCTTGGTCTAAATGGTATTTATCTGCAAGCATTATCATAGTCAGTACATAAAATATTACGTCAAGAGTTGCAAAGGATTTGGCAATTAGCTTATTTTAAACTTTCTTGTCATAGTCAGTACATAAAATATTACGTCAAGATTTACAAAGGATTTGGCAATTAGATTATTTTTAACTTTCTTGTCATAGTCAGTACATAAAATATTATGTCAAGAATTGCAAAGGATTTGGCAATCAGCTTACGCTTATTTTAAGCTTTCTTGTCATTAACAATAACCTATACATATATAATCTGACCAATGTGAGGAAGGAAAGAAAATATTCAAATAATTGCAATAATTGATACAAGCTAATTAAATATTCAAAGATAATTGCACATATCATGTAATATTAGGTAGTAACTAAGACCAAAATATGATATTATATATTGTTCCTGGTAGTAATTAATGAGAACTGATAGCAGAAACATGTTGCTACATACCAATATACAAAATGTGAAAATAATTTTGTTGACAGGAGGGAGTGACTTTAAGTGACTTTAAACTTGAAACTGTGTAGTAAGCATACTAAGCTAATGTCAGCATGTGCAAAATTGGAGTGTACAGAAAGAATCAAAATTACAGATAGTGGTTAACAGCTTTTAGATAGTGGTTCACTGTTAGAAAACCATGGTTAACCCACACAATACTGGTTAACCTCTATTTAAAAGTGGTTCAGCTATAAAGAAAACACCGGTTCACTGCTGTTATATACCGGTTAGGCACTATTTAAAAGCAGTTCACTTCTATCAAAATAGCTGTTAACCGGTTATTTGAAGTGACCCTCAAAACAGTGATTCATCGCTGTCTAAAGTGTATGTCAACATGGTCATGTAGGTGCATTTACTCATTTTAAATTAAATATTAATTATTGTTCTAAATTTTAATACTAATATAGTTCAACCAAAGTCTATTCAATCCTAATTCTTGAATGCTTTGCACCATAACTGTCATCATGAAACTTCAAGATGAAAATTATTGATTGTTATGGACTTTTGCAGTGGTGGCCATGTACTAATTGGGTCAGGAAAAGAGGACATCGGGTCTAATCACAACAAATAATGGGATAGTACGATTTCTTTTTTCAACACATGCAGCTTTCATTGTGACATCACACTGTGTGACATACAATCCGGTTTGTACTGTGTCATACCTTTAGGTTGACCTCATCCAAAAATGTCCACGTAGTTTAACATTGATTTTGACATTTATACATCTCGGGGCATGTAAATACATGTAATGACTTTCCAAGGAATATATATGTATGAGGATCAAAATAAAGTGAATAATCACCATTTAAGAGTATGTGTAATCAAATTCTAAAAAATTACACCCATTACTGAAATAGTCAGTACTGAACACCTACATGACCTGTATGACTTGTACTATAAAAGTAGTGAATCACTGTGTTGCAACCATTTAGAAGGCATATCACAAGCAGAGTTTTCAAGTATTAAGTGCAGCATTACCATGTGTATATTTTCTTGTTTTTCTTAATTGAAACAAATACAGATGTTAAATTGTGCACTCTGCAATTGAAAAATAATCATTTTATGAGTAAGGACAAATAAATGATGAAGAATTAATGCCACGGAAACCTTTTAACAATTATGCCATATGACACAGAAAATAAATGCGTGTTTTTACTCTCAGTAAATTTCATGACAGAACACAACTTAAGCGGACATATGAAAATGACATATAGGATGGCGTGGCAGGTTTATCCTTGGAAAATTTAGTTTACTTGGTGCTTATATTAGTCACTTTATATCAAACCAACTATGAGAGTGGGAGAAAGAGGGGGAGGGGAGTTGATATTTTAATTTCAGAATATTACATTTTTCTCTCTTTCTTTTCCACGGAAGGCCCTGTACTTTATATATACAGATTAGTGGCAAAAGATAGAAATTTGCCTAGTCTAAGATAAGCCTGAAATGTAGAGTAAATCCAGTGCATAAAGAAATTGTTTTTTAAAGTAGTCTGCTTTGTGACTTCAATGCTTACTGCGCAGCTCAAAATTACGTGATCATTACATTATGACGAAATCCACATTACATTTTCTTTTATCTAGTTGTATCTTTCTGTTGCAGAGAACCGATGTAATGTCAATAATTGTGTCATACTGCGAAAAAAAAATCACTCACCAAGATACAGTTTTTGTTTTGTATTTGATAAGAGGAGGCTATGATTATCAAACCTGTGCAAATTTGATGAATTTTTAAATATTCATTCAGCTGTATTTTGTTAAGCAATTAGCAACATGCTACTTTTTCCCACACATTTAAGACTATGTAATGACCCTTACTTGGGGATAGATATTCAACTAAGAGTAGTGCAATAAATTGCACACCAGCCTATAAATGTTTAAGTGATTTTAAATTGCTTGGACCCTTAGCTATATATTACACATTATCAGCAAGAGATATTGCCATATAATGAACAGTTCAAGTGTTATGGTTCATTAACAGTGGCGATTAAATAAACATATGTGCCCTATGGCAAGACCTTAAAGGAAAGTGAGCTGCTTGTGACAAATCAGTATTTATTAAATGTAAAATGTATAGAAAATTCGGTATTTACCAAAGTTTTGGTTTTCAGCACTTTTGTGAAATGATACTTTTCTCAATTTCATTTCCGGAATCGATGACTTTCTTGATGCACAGAAAATCACCATATTTGCAAGTTCTTCACCCATGAAAGCAGTAAATTCCCATCCTTGCGACTTTCATATCTAAATCGGAACGTCCTCAGCCTTTTCCATCGCATGCTAAAAAAAATTTTTTGACTCACATCGGATAAAGATGAGGATGTTCTGCATGGTCGATATCTGTGATGTTGTTTAGTCTTAAAATTGTCTCAAAGTTTTGATTGTTGTTAGAAAGTTTTTATTTAATTTTGGATATAATATGATTTCAAAATGATAAAGTACATGCCTTACCAGTATCATGGAGTATCTTTATAACATTTTGAGTTTACATAGAGAATCATTTATTTATATCTTTCCATAGTGCAAAGCAGTAGGTTGCTCAAATCTGACAGACTCGTAAACTGGTTCCTCATGTATCTTCATATTCAGAATGTATCTTTATTATTTACAATATAGTTTAGAATTCTTGTTCTGTGTAATTTTCTTTAACAGTTATATTTATGGCAATAGCGAATCGGTAGACCAGTGCGACTTAATGTGGCGTCTTTTGTAGCCTATTGATGCAAATGTATGAAAGTACTCAACCATATCTTTAAAACTGCTTAGTGGATTTGATTATATATATATATATATATATATAGATTTGAAATAAAGAAACAACACAAACGCTGATAAATTTGTGCGACTAGTTTCGCATTTACTATGTGCTTCTTCAGGCACAAAATGTTTTCGAAAGATATGGATGACGTCAATATATTTATAAACAATTAGGTCATTGACATGACGTCATAAATGATATGCTTTATCATAAAAATATCATACACACATACATACACATATATACACAAATACACACATATATAAACAAATACATATATATATATATATATATATATATATATATATATATATACACACACACACACACACACACACACACACACATACACATATATACATATACACATGTATACAACATATCAATTCCTCCACTAAAAAGGTATACAATTTTATATAATGCCTTAGTATTAATGCCATTGGGATACAAATTATCTAACCATTTATTAAGGAACTTTCTTTAATCAGTCTGTTAATTTCTCCATGCACAATATCGATTGGCATGAAAGAAAAATCATGTAAATAGTGATTATTTGTATTAAAATGTATTGAAGCATTAGAGGAGAACTGAGGATCCATACAATTTTTTATATGAAAGCGGTGATTATTCATTCTCTTAGAAACTTGTTGAAGTGTTTGTCCAACATATTGCATGTTACATTTTTTACAGGTTATCAAATAAATTACATCAGTTGATATACAGTCAGTGTTATAACGTAGAGAAAACAATTCTTTAGTATTGGAGCTACTAAAATAGGTACTTTCTCTAATATTTGCACATTGAGAGCACCGACATCTGTTGCATTTAGATGATGAAAAACAACTTTTTAAATTTTCTGTCGGTTTAGTTCTGATCAAAAGATCTTGTAAATTCTGAGGTCTTCTATAAGCAATAATTGGCTTGCTCTTGTAAAGTGTTTTGATGCTGTTTTTATTTGATAAGTTGAGAAGACTCCAATATTTATTAATTGTAAGGCCTATATTTGTATTATGAAAGGAATTATATTTTTATCTTTCGTTCTTTTGTGTGTGTGTGTGTGTGTGTATATATATATATATATATATATATATATATATATATATATATATATATATATATATATATATATGTGTGTGTATATATGTATGTATGTGTGTATATGTGTGTGTATTTGTGTATATATGTGTATGTATGTGTGTATGTATGCATGTATATATATATGTATATATGTATTAGTTATAGAAATATGTAGTTGTATGTATGACTTTTTGTCTCTACACTATAATTTCACTATCAGTTTTCATTAGAGACTCATGTATCTTTCTGATCCCGTTATACATATCAAATCAAATGGCAAAGTACCTGGAGCAGATGCTTTATGCACAACACAAATACAGATGTATACGAGGAAAGGTTTAATATATGCATTGTAAGAACTTAAAGGTTACATGAGTATATGCATTCTCTCTCTCGATTCAACAATTCAACTACATCAAAAATGTATAACTACAATAACATAAATACTTAAACAAATAAAATATTTGGCTCTCTCTGTGGGGGCTACTCATGGGCTAGAATCTGAATGAAACACTATACGAGACTATGATGATTCCCAATTGGTGCTAGGCTGATCCCAGCATTAGAGTGTATTCTGGGCTGATCCCAGCATAAGTAGACTGTGCTAGGCTGATCCCAGCTCAAGTAACATCTGTGCTAGGCTGATCCCAGCATTTTAGTGTATTCTAGGCTGATCCCAGATTAAGTGGGCTATGTGCTTAGTGATTCAGGTGTATTCTGGGCTGATCCCAGCTCCGGTAGAATCTGTACTAGGCTGATCCCAGCATTTAGTGTATTCTGGGCTGATCCCAGCATAAGTAGACTGCTAGGCTGATCCCAGCTTGAGTAACATTTGTGCTAGGCTGATCCCAGCATTCGAGTGTATTCTGGGCTGATCCCAGATTAAGTAGGCTATGTGCTAGGCTGATCCCAGCATAGTAGTATATTGCTAGGCTGATCCCAGCATTCGAGTGTATTCTGGGCTGATCCCAGATTAAGTAGGCTAGGTGCTAGGCTGATCCCAGCATAGTGTATTCTGGGCTGATCCCATCTTAAGTAAATCTAAGCTAGGCCGATCCCCGCATAGGAGTGTATTCTGGGTTGATCCCAGATTAGTGGAATAGAGCTAGGCTGATCCCAGCATGAAGCAAGTATTCTTATTTTTTTTTTGTCTATTTAAACCTGTATGAGAAATGTATTAAACAGGCATGGCCTTTATGTTTTTAGTATAGCAGATGAGTGGCCGATTGGGGGAAAATACGCCCTAGCCCATGGCAGCCCCATGAGAAAATAATGAAGCAAAAGTAACGAAAATACAAGGGGCACACCCCACCCTGTAGGCACCAATGGGAGGTGTCAGGGGTGGTGGCGGGCCAGCATAAATCTATAAGACTAGTTGGATGCCGAGACCGCGTGCTCAATGTCTGTACCTTGGAACGTCCAGAGAAGTGACCGATCCATGGTACTCTATATGATCATGTGATGCTACATCCAGACCATCTAGTTTGGTTGGCCATTTGAATTCAGCTGCCAATGCTAACCAATAGAAAGGGTTCTGATCATGCACACCATATGTGATCCTCCAACAAACCCCATGTAGACAGCACGTGTAAGGGGCTAATAATAGCTTCTTGCACAAGTCCCAGTCTGCCTACCAATTTCCAGGTACATGTACAAACCCGCCTATACAAGTGTTAGCTTACGACTAAGCAATATAATCCTACATCACATCAGCCAAAAGCCGGAGGTTTACAAATGGCACAAACACTGACTGAACTCTTCCAGTCAATGTGGACTCAGGGAACTATACCCCAGGAGTACAATATATATAGCCATCGTCCACCTGAACAGGCGGAAAGGCAACAGACAATCTTGCAACAACCATCAGGGCATCTCCTTGCTGTCAATATCCGGCACAATCCTCGCCAGAATTCTGCTGAATTGCCTTGTGCATCACATTGATCAAGGTGTCCTCCCTGAGAGTCAGTGTGGCTTCAAGAAAGGACGAGGGACCACAGACATGGTGTTTGCAGCTCGTCAACTCCAGGAGAAATGCCAGGAACAAAACTCCAACCTATACACAACATGATATTCTCTGCTATGCTTACTGATGCCTTCCATGACTATGACACTGGGATCGACAACAGATACTGGACTGACGGCAAGCTCTTCAATCTGAGGAGACTACAGGTGACGACGAAATTACAGGATGTGACTGTTTGTGATCTCCTATTTGCTAATGACTGTTCCCTGAATGCCAAATCTGAGTCTGACATGCAACAGAGTATGGACCTTTTCTCTTCAGCTTGTGACAATTTCGGTTTCACAATCAGTATCGAGAAGACAGAGGTGATACACCATCCTGCACCAGGAGAGTCTTATGTAGAGCCCACCATCACAGTAAATGGCCAAACTCTCGTGGCAGTGGACAAGTTCACCTATCTCAGCAGCACACTGTCACGTGCAATCCCCATCGATGGTGAAACAAATGCCAGAATTGATAAAGTGAGTTCGGCCTATGGCAGACTACGTGCAATTGAGTGGGAGAGCAGAGGCATCAGTCTACAAACAAAACTTAAGGTCTACAAAGCCATTGTATTGCAGACCCTGCTGTATGCTTGTGAAATCTGGATGGTGTACAGATGCCATGCCAAGAAGATGAACCATTTTCACAAGCATCCACACTCAGCTGATGAAATCACAGTTGAGATGGGCTAGCCACATCACCAGGATGTCAGAAGAGCGATTACCAAAGAAGGTCTTCTACGACGAGTTTAATAAGGGAAAGCAGTCTCAAAGTGGTCAGAAGCAATGCTTCAAAGATTCCCTCAAGTCATTCTTGAAACACTTCAACATTGACCTTGAGTCTTGGGAAGATCTCGCACAGGATTGCTCCACCTGGCACAGAATCATCCATACTGAAGCTACTGACTTTGAACTGCAGAGAATTTCAGAGGCAGTGCAGAAGCGCGAGCAGCGTAAATTTCAGAATTTCAGCACATCCTCTATAGATCAAGCAAACCCAAGCAGCATCTCCTGTCAAGTATGCCACAGACAGTTCAGAGCACAAATTGGCCTGATCAGCCACTCACATACTCACAGTAACCAAACCAGTTAGTGATGTCACGGTCCTCTTCGAATTCAATGGACGAACAACAACAAATGAAAATGGTGCCAAGCTGACATTCAATATGTGCACCACTGCAACTAATTTGAAAATCTTGTTATCGC
Source organism: Margaritifera margaritifera (assembly GCA_029931535.1). Lineage (NCBI taxonomy): Eukaryota > Metazoa > Mollusca > Bivalvia > Unionida > Margaritiferidae > Margaritifera > Margaritifera margaritifera. The sequence continues at coordinate 1,175,457 of JAQPZY010001646.1, forward strand.
TGAAATATATCAGAGTTGGTTTCATCTGTTATAATATTGAGTTTTTGTGTTTCATTAGGAAACAGTTATAGGTTAAGGGAGATAACTCAATTTAAAGGTTGTGATTAAGCCATGCTGAGTTGTTTCCAATCCTAATTATGTGTCTGGTATGGAGTGACCTCTCTTAGGAGAACTCTTTAGATGGCGCTATACAGTTTCGAACTTTGCATAGGGTTCGATTTTTTAAGAAAAAGAAATTGCCAGGTTTTCCTCACTTTTTATCCAGGCTATTCAAAAAGACCTTGTGTATCTTAGGTATTATTAAAAGAACTTTTAATTCCATTGATTTTGGTGTATAATTGATGGGTGTAAATTGGGTTATAGATTATACAGCTTGGCCTTACTTCAGATGTGCACCTGTTAAAAAAAACTGCTAGCTCCGCTTGGTCATTTTCACTTCCTGGACTTCAAAGGTAAATTGTTAAAAAACGAGCTGACAACTTTTTTGACTTTATATATTTTGTAATTCATTCATTGCACTTTAAGAAGCTGGTATTGCATACTCTGGCAAAATTAATTTTCCCTATTTTAATAACTGCTCAAAATAGTGTACTTTGGACTAGTTCAGGCTGAAGTTTCAAGCACATGGGAGCAGGTATTTTTGTCAGCTGGGTGTTTAGATCATTTACAATTTCCACAAGTACAATATGTATAGAAATTTCAATCACAGTACATGAAAGTAGCACAGAGGTATGCCAACATTCTCTCCATTGTGCTTGTTGCAAATGGAAACAACTTCACCTTACACCTGTGACTCTGTCAGAAGTACGTAATATCTGTAGAGCGCCACCTAAGTAATATGCCAAAAACAAGAATGTAGAAGATAGAAGGAACAAGAATAATTATTTACATTTTTTTTTTATATATTTAGACCAATTTTAAACATTGGCAACAACCCCGCCAGTAAGCCAATTCCATGAATAGTGGAGAATCCAAAGTTCATCTTTAATGGACAGTTATTTTCTGACATTTTTGTGATGAAAACAAATATTTGTAGCAAGACCACATGCTCGCATGTGATCTCGCACGTAGAAGAAAATGAACAATTGTAGTGGAAATGGATCCAAATTCAACAAATCCATTTTTAAATCCTGTTGGAGAGAGCAACGATGGTAATTTGAGGTTGGGTTTTTTTTTTACTATGAGGACTGCTACCATCAGCAAGTACATAAGGTTACCATGCAGGTATGACTGGAACAGAAACTGCAGTTGTAGAAAGAACTGTTCAGAAATTTTCAGGTTTTATGCAATGAAGATGATGCAAAATTTTTAAATGAATTTGAGTTTCATCTCCTACTTGCAAACATCGAATCCCAGTTCAACAAAGCTGTGGATGCTTTTCACTTGAACTTACAAGGACCAGCCCTTGCAGGGTTTGATTCCCTGCCTGCTTCTTCCAAACTGCTCAGGACTGCTGTCTGTCACTTGTTTGTTGACAAATAAGGAATGGAAAGCCCAAATTTAATAGCAGAAAAAGCTACTTTTGACAGCATCAGGATTCTATGTCTTCAGATGGCAAGGTCACCTGATGATAGAAGATCAGGAACGCCTGATGACAGGGCAAGATCTTGATCACCAAGTCAAAGGTCAAGATCACTTGCTGCCGATTCCAGGAGTCCTGAGCATGAAATTTCTCCCATCAATGGAGAGGAAGATGATTATTCATAGACTTTAAGTTCAAGATTTTTATTTTTTTATTTTTGCATTACTCTGATTGATTCATTTTCAACTTCAGGTTAAGATGTTAAATTTGTCTTCATTTATCACTTGTCAGAATCTCCTACAAGTTCAGTTTTTGCATATTGCATTAATAAACATAGATTTATACCTATACATACTTGATTTTGTTATTCGTAATGATACATTGTGTCAAAAACACGGAGCATTGATGTTTTCAAATGTCATGGTATATTTGATTGCAATCATCAAAACATGGGATTTTTGCTCAGCAGCACGTTGTACACATGCATAGTTGTATTAAAAAAAGTTCTTGCAGTTTGCTTTTGTTCAGTGATATTTTCACTGTGATAACGATATAACTTTGATCTAGATTTCTTGTATACCTTTGATCGAGATTTGTTCATCAATGACAGATCAACATGTCTCCAGTATTCTAATGAATAATGTGTGATGGTACTTTATGGGACAGTGTTAAGTGATAGTATATCATGGATATTCAAATTTGTATATGATCGCCAGATTATTTCATGCACATTGTAATTCTTTGAATATTTGGAATGAGTAAAGTATTTTGAGTTATATGTGTTAACTGTTTATATCATGTGTTAAAAAGGAATGCTATGAATATTCCATTTATTCATTGATCAGCTTTTTGTATTTATATGGAACAGAACCTGTAATTATGGTATAAGGATACTCAGCGATATTCAAGATATGGTTTTGATTTAGCCAAACTTGTATTATTCGCATCATTGTACTTATTTACCATGGTTTGGTTTGCAAATATTTAGTAATTGTTTTTTAGTTGTACTTTGTCAAGTTAGACACAGCTATTGCCTTTTCTTTCACACAAACAAAATGTCAGTGAAATAGGGATTAAGGATCGTCTTCTTAATGATGTAAAGATAGCCATATTATGTACACTAGTATCTGCTAGAGTTTGCATTATTCATTGTAATCTCTTTAAAACAAAAAAGTTTAGTTTATGTATTCTCTTCATATAAAAGCAATGATATTATTTTATGATATATGTAGTACTATTTCAATGGAAAATTCAGAATTCACATTTCTTGATGTCATTGCTGTTACTTGTATCTTTTCCCACTTACGATGATTGTATTTCGATAGATATTATAATTAGTATGTAAGTTGAACATGTATGTTTCTTTTTATCTCCTGGCCAGAAATAAATAATTATGTTAGTGCATGTATGTTAACATTTGGTAGCAGTCAAGGATTTTCATTCTAATGTAAATTTCCCCAATGTACTTCTATCACATAATTGTCATTAATTGATTTGCAAACATAATATCTGCAATTTTCTGATTTATTTATAGTTGTAAGCTAGACGATTTCTTTCTTTTGTAAACTTTTCTCATAAGACACAGGTAAAATTGTATTAACAATTTAAATTTTGGGGCCAGATGTTATAATATTGAGTCTTATAAAGGGTTATAGGTAAAGGGAGATAACTCAATTTCATGGTTGAGATTCTACCATACTGAGTTCTTTTCCTTACTAATGATGTGGTTTGTTTGGAGTAACTCTCTTGGGAGAACTCTTTAGTAGGAAAAATGTCAACAACAAGAATATGAGAAGAAAATAGAAGAAGTAGCACATACTTGATTTTTTTTTTTTCTTCTTTATTTAAACCAATTTTGAACATTGGCAACAACCCTGTCAGTAATCCAATTTCCTACACAACACTCGACAGTTAAAAGGAAGAAATGGTCTTATCTTGAATTCCTGGAAATTCTTTTCACCCAGTAGAGCACATCTCTTCAAGGGATTGTTGTACTTTCTTCCTTGCTTTCAGTCTTTCATTGTCTTTTTATTTATTAATTTGTTTATTATTTATTCACATGTTTGCCCACTTCTGCCATTCTGCAATACTGAATAATTTTCAGTCTGATTTCAGTGTTTTCAGTATCCTTTACTACAATGCATGTAACGAGTTGTCTGATTGGCTGGAGTTTTGGCCCTGTCCAAGATACCAATTTACCGCTATTTACAAGCAGTGAACCACTTTTAGATAGTGGCTAACCGATATTTTGTCAAAAATATGTGTTAACAGCTAACTTTTAGTAGTGAACTACTATTTAAAAGTTAACTTCTTCAAAGTGGTGAAGAGTAATCTGTCAGTTAGGACTCAAATGAGTAATCTGTCAGTTAGGACTCAAATGAGTAATCTGTCAGTTAGGACTCAAATGAGTAATCTGTCAGTTAGGACTCAAATGAGTAATCTGTCAGTTAGGACTCAAATGAGTAATTCTAGTCACAGCTAACAGCAATGAACCGCTAAACAATATGGGCTCAAATATTATTAAATAGCAGTGAAATGGTGTCTGTAACATTTTATTCTTTTCGTATTCCATACACAATTATTATCTAGTCAGCTACGCAAGTTTACATTCTATCAAGATCTAATCTTATAAATCTGTCTATCTACCTATCTTGGATGCTGTGGTAGCTTAGTTGTTAGAGTGTCAGACCCGTAATCAAACGGTCACTGGTTCGATACTTCAGGCCAGCCCAGATCAGCTGTCTCTGTTTGTCTTTGGGAATGGCATAATATAGCCAATAATGTGTTGAAAGTGCCACTGAAATCCAACCAACCTGCTATCTGTGTCCATTTGTCTGTATGTCCACCTGTTTGTCTCCTGTTTGTCAATCTGTACATATTTTTTTGTATTGTTTCTATTCTAGATGCATCAGACTGTGGGGGTGATTCAAAGAACCTTCCAGTTGTCGAGATCGCCGTAGGTGTAGGTTGTGGTGTCGCACTTGTTATATTTATAGTTATAGCGATAATTTGGATAAAGAAGCGTCGAGGTACAAGACAGGAAAATGTTGATGCTGAAGGATATGCCTCTATAAATTTCAAGACAAAGAAACATAAGAAAAAAAAAAAGTATGCAGATGAGGCCCTCTATGATGTTGTGGATGTTACTAGTAAAAAGTTTGAGAAAGATATGGATGATGGCATCAGTTGAACATTTGCTGGTTCATAATAGAATTTTAAAATAGACTTTTAATCTTTTTGCCCTTAAAATAATATGAATTAAGTCATCTGTTGAGTATATGAGTTAGAGTTATATAAAATACTGTTTCTGTCTATATTTAAATTATGCATTTATATATTTGCTTCAAGCATTTCTCAAAGAAATTTGTATTTTATTGGAAAAGATATATATATATATATATATATATATATATATATATATATATATATATATATATATATATATATATATATATATATATATATATATATATATATATATATATATCCACTTGCCTTTGTGGGTACCTCAATACAAAGGACACCTGCAGCTTTTATTAACATATTTTCTTACATTTGTTTCATCTGTATAAGGGACAGCAGTCCACAAAGGATGAAATAAATGTTGTCATCCCATGCATGAGATTTATAGACAGGTTTCACTATATACCATATATGTGTGTGTGTGTGAGAGAGAGAGAGAGAGAGAGCATAATATCTGATTCATTGAACAGAAAGAGTTAGAAAATTTTGTTTAATGGTTGCATGTCAATGTTTTTCAGCAGCTTTCACTTCTATCTACATCTGACTAAAGAAACACACAATATTATTAAAAATTGGATAAAAATGATTCAGTCCTTTTAAATATGTTAAATTTTCAAACTAAACTTATGTATTTCAGTGCCATGATTATCGTATCTGTCTCTTCTGATGAAATTATTACGTGTACCTGATGGTGTCGATTCATAGCAAGGTATCATAAATGATGAAAACTTTGATTCATTTTTGTGGTGGAAAGTGTAACACTTTAAAGATATATATGTATGTATGTATGTATGGTTAAATGGATGATTGGATGGATAGATGGATGAATGGAGGGGAGTAGATAGGTACGTGCATATGTATGTATGTATGTATGTATGTATGTATGTATGTATGTATGTATCTATGTATGTATGTATCTATGTATGTATGTATCTATGTATGTATGTATGTATGTATGTATGTATGTATGTATGTATGTTTGGATAATAGAAGTAAGCGAGAGATTGTTCTTATTTCCTCCATGAATTATACATGTTTTCGAACAGTTATAGAATGTTTGTCCTTTATGAAGAACTTTTGTTGATGTGTTTTAAACAGAATAAAGCCAAGTTACAATTAGATACTGTAAATTGGTTCCAAAAGAATATAAAAGCAATACATGTGACAGATTAAAATAAAATTAATTTAGCTTTAAATGATGCATTAAATTTCAGTTTGTAAAATAAAAATTCTTCTGGTAGCCCAAAACTACTGTGGAAAGTAGAAACTTATCTGCACAGAACAACATTGTACCAAAACTAAATTCTTCCTTCCACAATTCCAATGTGCAGTCCTTTACCACTGGATATAATACATTATTCATCAATTGTAAATGTTGTGATATTGCATTTGAACATGGGGAAACTGTTAAGTAAACTTTCAGACATTTCATTGTTTGACTTTATAGGTAAAAGATGTATTCTTTTAAATAAAACATATTTTAAAAACATAAATATTTATATATACTGAATATTCATTGTCAGTTTATGCAACTTATTATTATTCCTATGTGTCAAGATGTGGCTTTTTAAGCAAAATTGGTTCTATAGAACATTTAATTCATGCAGTGTCACTCTTACATATGCTATCCTGATGATGTTTTGCATATTTGGCAGGTCACCTCTGCACACCAAACAAAATCCTTCATCATGCATCAAACGTTCAATGACATGTTAAAATGAAACATCAGCTCAATATTGTGTGAAAATAACCATGTCTTTTTACTGCTGTGCATCTTTGGTAAAAATAATTAAACCTATCTAGCTATATCTCCCTCACACAAGGTACCTATTAATCTATACATCTAACTACCAATCTTTCTGTCTGTTTGTTTGTCTGTCTGTCTGTCTGTCTGTTGTCTATCTATATTTCTATCTATGTATCTAGGTATGTATCTTATATATCTATCTATCGAACACAGGGAAACATTTTGAATTTTCTCATATGAAACTTTGGAAAGTCATCTCAAAATATTAATCCAAGCGTATTTTACGGACAACATACATCATTTAATCTTGCTTAACAGGTATTTGACATTTTGTTGGTGAGAAAGGTGCATTTTTAGCTTGTATACAGTAAAATACATTTACAATGAACCTCATGGGTTCCCAAATTTTACTTCCTTGTATTCATAATAATGCCAGGCGGTTGTCATTTGTGCTATTGAAATCTAAATAATTATGGACATGTAAGTAAGTAGTGACCTGATCACTGTATCCTACCATCTGTAGAAAGTTCTCCACTTTCTAAATGGAAACTCCAAAGTGTTCACAGATGCTGTATGTTGTTTGTAAATTATACCTCCATTCATAATGGTGTATATATATACATATATATATATATATATATATATATATATATATAGATATAACATATTAAAATATCTTTATATGTATCTCACTTTTTATAGCAAAATGTTCAAATCACAATTTTTATAAACCATGGATTTCTGTATCTTGTTTATGTAAGATATGTCCTTAAAAATGTGTAAAACAGGTGGATTATTTTCTGTATGTAATTTATATATGTATTTTTTCTAATAATAAAAGTAGCTAAATTCAGATATCTTTCTTTTTTTTGTTTATCTGTTCCATTATGATGTCTGCTCTTTAGAATTTAAATCTATGTGTGGATAATGATTCCTAAGAACAGAAAAGAAACTTGAGTCCAAAGTTTAGGTCACCGGCCCATAATACAATTGCAAATAATGTATATAGAGCAAAGATAAACAGAGGTGCAGTTATAAAGAACTATTTTCTGTATAAAAACAACCAAGAATCATGTATCCAAGAACAATAAAAGATTTGCATTTCTTAAATGACTTAAAATGTATTTTGCAAGTTGTGTTATTGTGTAAACACTTTCAGACGTTAAGTGGGATTTGTATTTTTCTCATGTACGTGAATTTGTAGTACTTTTTAAGTTTTAATGAATATATTGTGATCCTAATATCCTTGTAGTTATAACATTAAAAATAATGTGATATTTGTCGTCTACTTACGATGGACAGAATGTATGTTCATTTAGTCAATAATAGTTATGGGGGTCAGTTTAGGGGGAATAGGATTTTAAAATTACAGCTGTATATCACTATGGGCAGAATAGGAATTTTATATTAGGATGTCACCATGGAGGGAATGGGAGTTTAATATTAGGATGTCACTATGGAGGGAATGGGAATTTAATATTAGGATGTCACTATGGGCAATGGGAATTTAATATTAGGGTGTCACTATGGGCAATGGGAATTTAATATTAGGGTGTCACTATGAAGGGAATGGGAATTTAATATTAGGATGTCACTATGGAGGGAATGGGAATTTAATATTAGGATGTCACTATGGGCAATGGGAATTTAATATTAGGGTGTCACTATGGAGGGAATGTGAGTTTAATATTAAGATGTCACTATGGAGGGAATGGGAGTTTAACATTAGGATGTCACTATTGAGGGAATGGGAGTTTATTATTAGGATGTCACTATGGGGAATAGGAATTTTATATTAGGATGTCACTATTGGGAATAGGAATTTAATATTAGGATGTCACTATGGGGAATAGGAATTTAATATTAGGATGTCACTATGGGAGCAATGGGAATTTAATATTAATATGTCACTATGAGGGGAATACAAATTTAATATTAGGATGTCGCTATGGGGGGAATAGGAATTTTATATTAATATGTCACTTAAAGAGAATAAGAATTTAATATTAGTGTATCACTACGGGGGAATAGGAATTTAATATTAGAATGTCACTATGGGGGAATGTGACTGCGGGGGAGAATGGGAATTTAGCATTAGTATGTCACTTTAGTGGGGAGATGGGAATTTAATATTAGGATGTCACTATGGGAAATAGGAATTTAATCTTAGGATGTCACTATGGGGGAATGGGAATTTAGAATTAGGATGTCACTATGGGGGGGGGGGAATAAAAAATGAATATTAGGATGTCGCTATGGGGGAATGGGAATTTAATATTAGTATGTCACTATGGGGGGAGATAGAAATTTAATATTAGGATGTCACTATGGGGGGATAGGAATTTAACATTAATTGACTAAAACAAACACAAAAAGAAAAAAAATTAAAATACCATCAATGAGGTGTGCAAACATGATGAAATTAAGCTGGTATTTTTGTAGAGGATATATTATTATAAGAGGAAATAATCAAAATGAAATTACACGTGAATGTGGTAAGACTATAACTAAAAGTTAATTGCTTGCTCAGAAAATGTAAGTTTCATAATATTACTTAACTGAAAACAATATTTTATGATAAACAAAAACATTAAATCATGCACCAATTACACGATCTGAAAGAAGAAAATTAGTTCAACCTTTAATACGTCTCTTAACTGATAAAAAATTAAGAGATAAATTAAACAAAAATGGAAAAAAAAGAATAATCAGAACAAGCTTCAGGATTCATTTAACAGAAGAATAAATGAGTATATATTTTATGGTGAAAACAATCAGGATTTGTATAAATCTTTTTAATGAACTATACTTAAAACGATAATAAGACAATAAGTAGAAACATGGCTTGTTAAAAGTTCAGTTAAATTTGTCTTTAACAAATTAAACAACTAATACCATCAGAAACAGGAAACAAGGTACCACTCATTAAAACCGGATATCATAGAACAAAAGCATTATATATCATAAACATAAATGAAACACAAAAGATAATTTATATACTATTAGAAAGTCTGCATATTAAATATGGACAGGAAATAAGTGTAGATACAAAGTTGTCTTCATGAAAATAGATTCATTAACATTAAACGTAGATAAATACCAAAGTATCGGAGGATGATCCAATATAGAATTACCAGAATGGGCAAAGGCAAAAAAAGCCAGCTGTCTCAATGTTCAAAATAATGAAAATAAATACTTTTTGATATGCAACGGAAACAGTTTTATCCTCTCAAAGAGATCACAAATACAGACCATAAAAAATATAACCTTTATAAGTAAAAACATTTGTATCAGAAATACACAGTGCAGATAAAATATATTAATATATTTGAAAATGAGTACATATATCTGTAAATGTTTATGAAATACTAGATGATCAAAAGGAGCAAAGTGGTGAGAGAAACTACACAACACGAGTTAGAATTACAACAAGAAAAAGAGACTCCCATGTTGACATGCTGATTTTATCTTGTGGAGAAAAATGCCAATACTGTGGAATTTATCATTTGCTAAGGTTGATCTCATCCCCGGTAAACACAAAGAAAAAAAATGTAATAACTTGAAATAAGAGCATGTGTAATAAGGTATATTATTCAATTGGCATAATGCCTGATTAAGACTCTGTTGTAAAATTTAGAATCAACAATCATAGTTAAAAGTTTCTTTTGTGATTTATTTTGATTTCGAAAGTATTATCCAAACAATTAAAGGTTGTACTAAAAGCAGTTATCATTTGTGGACTATAAAAACAGAAAAACATATTCCATCAAGATTTTGCATATATATTAAAGCAGTACAAAATGACTATGAATCTATATTTTACAGTGGAGAAGATTGTATTTAAAGGTTGTATTTATGAAAAACAGCAGTATTAGCACATAAACAAACTAGACCAAATAATGGTGATGAAATAATTGTTACGAAGGAAGCTAAAATGCATGTTAATTCTACAAACATGTTATATTTGTTAAAATGAAATCGTATATATCGAAACCAAAATAAAAGATTATGATGATTTAAATTGTCATTATGAATGTAATTTAAATTATCTGCATCCAAAATAATGCCACTTTTTATTCACAATTTATCAGGTTTTGATTTGCATCTAATTATTAAATCATTGATTGAAACTGATTCTGATAAAGAAGTACAATTAATAGCAAGCAATGATGTAAAATATCTTTCATTTAGTAAAGACTGTTTTGTTGATATCTTTCAATAAAACAGAAAATATATATTTTTAATCGAAAGAAGAATTACGTTTGAAGATAATTATGTCTTATGGTGATTCATTAAATGAACTTGCCGAACATTTAACTATTTTGACACAATAAAATATTTCAATGAAATGGAAACATAATTTATAAGGAAGGACATATGCCCATATGAACGATGTATAATAGTTTACAAGATACCAAATTACCATCAATAGAAAGATTTTATTCAAGTCTTAGAGGTGAAGGGGTCAAAAAATGAGGATGTAATGGAACATCTTAAATTAAAATCTCTTGGTGATCTTTACCACGATTACGTTGAAAATATACTTTAACGTTGTGTGATAATTTTGTAAATCTTTGCATGCAGAATTATAACCTAGATCCAGTTCATTACTATAGTGCATCTGGATTGGTTTATTATGGTTGTTTACAGTTCATTACTATAGTGCATCTGGATTGGTTCATTATGGTTGTTTACAGTTCATTACTATAGTGCATCTGGATTGGTTCATTATGGTTGTTTACAGTTCATTACTATAGTGCATCTTGATTGGTTCATTATGGTTGTTTACAGTTCATTACTATAGTGCATCTGGATTGGTTCATTATGGTTGTTTACAGTTCATTACTATAGTGCATCTGGATTGGTTCATTATGGTTGTTTACAGTTCATTACTATAGTGCATCTGGATTGGTTCATTATGGTTGTTTACAGTTCATTACTATAGTGCATCTGGATTAGTTCATTATGGTTGTTTACAGTTCATTACTATAGTGCATCTGGATTGGTTCATTATGGTTGTTTACAGTTATCGGGAGTAGATTTAGAGTTATTGACTGATTATGATATTTTTTTATGATTGAGTCAGGTATAAGAGGAGGAATTTTAGTATGATACCAAATAGAAATGATAAATCCAATCCTGAGTATGATGTTGATGATGAGGGTAATGTAAATTATGGAGAACACGATAGGTCAGTGTCACTCATCATGTACAAATACTAATTACATGTATGAATAGTCCATGTGGCAATTTATGCCTGTCAAAATATTTAGCTGGACAACCCAAACACAAATCAAAACAAAAGACAAGTTAATGAATTGAAATCTGGCAATAAAACAGGTGGAATTTTAGAAGTGGATTTAGAAGTTCACCGCATTTACATAATTAATTGAGTCATTACTCATTAGCACCAGAAAAAAATAGTACCAAGTATAGAAGATATATCACCATCATTTAAGCCCATTTAATAAAGGAGAATAAAAGGAACATAACCAACATTAACTAAGTTATTATGTACATTGAAAAACAAAGAAAAATATATCCTTCCTTATCGAAATTTAAAAGTTATCCTTCAGTTCCGATTAAAGTCGAAGCAGATACATATGGTTGTATTTTATTTGATTAAGAACATTGGATAGAAGCATACATAAAATGAAACACAAATTAAAGACAAAAAGTAATGAATGATTTTGTAAGAATTGTATTTTAAACTAATGAAAAACTCTGCATTTGGAAAACAGTTGGAAAATTTATGTAATATGGCAACTGCAAAACTATGCTCAGATGAAAAAATAAAATATAAAAAAGACTTATCTTTTGCAAGGAGAAAAATGAAAAATAATAGACGAGCATTTGGTTTTAGCAAGTAAGAAGAATAAAAACAATCGAGTTAATGAAACCTGTTTACAGAGGATTTGCAGTGTTAGAATTATAAAAAGTTTTGATGTATAGATTTTACTTTAACAAGCTAACAAACAAATATGGTAATCATTCATTTTCATGATAGGTACATAATCGATATGCATTCATATTGAAACGGATACATTTTAGGAAGACCTGAAAGAGAGCATTTAGTTTTATGACTCAGGCGATTAGAAGAAAGATGATATTTATAACCTACCGCTAGTAGACAAAAGAAAGATACTGGATTATTCAGATGAAATTAATGGCACAACTATTCAAGAATTTTTTGGTCTCAGAATTAAACTCTATTCCTTTAGAAATGGCAAAGTTGAGAAAAGGTACGTAAGGGTATTAAGCAATTTGTCATAAAAAAAACAACTAAAGTTTTATATGTACAAGGATTGTTTGTTTAAGCATAGTATAAATTAGCAGAAAATGAATTTAATGAGATCATACCAGCATCAGGTATATAATGTTGCTGTAAGTTAGGTTGCTATTTATATGTATGACAACAAGAGATATTTTAAATCACTCAAGTAAAACCTTTACTATATGGTTGCTCTTCAACCTTGCAATAAAATGCGTCTTCTAACTTCAATGAAAGTTTATTTTGTTGTTTCAACTTTCAACCATACCTTCTCTCATAACTGTTGGTACTAGATTGTCTACCTCGCACACATTTTTCGTTAACTTCTTTTCTTTAGAGAAAAGGACCACCAAAAACCTAGCATTCTCACGTAGGGCCTTAACAACAGAATGGTATTTCTGTAATAGCACTCCTACAAATATACAGTAATGTCTGCTGCTGAATGCTAACTTGATTAGATTGGTTGTCTTTTTGCTTTGCATCATCTAAGTTAGCACAATCGTCACTCAGGAACAAAGTATTACTATCCTGGTAAGTACTGATAAGTAATTCTAACTATTTGCTTTTTCACCAGGATCTATAACAATTACTTCCTCATATTGGAATAACAATGTCCTCTTTTTAGTCTTCTTGTGCAAAAATGTTGGACAGAAATGAAAATGACAAAATAGTCAATAAGGATTTGTATTCGGTTTCTATCAAATCTAGTACAAACTCCCCCCCCCCCACAGACACCCACACAATTTGTAACACCACACACAATCATGTTGTGAAGTTCTTTTAAATACACCACTATATGTTTCAAAAGAAGGGATAGTATATGCTTTGATCACTGTGTCTGATTTTAACAAATGTGCAAAATAATATAAATATCTCTATGACCAACATTCTTGTTATTTATTTTATTACCTTTTAATTTAGTATCTCATAAGTAATTTGTAGTCTCTAACATTGTGGTTTTGTTTTAGCATGTTAGCAATGCAATCAAAATTAATATGAACATGTACTATGCTATTTCTTTTTTATCATTCCACCTAAAGCATCTTCATTATTTCTTTAAGACATTTCTTTGTTTGTAGTCGTCTGATTACATTTTCCAATTGTTTTTTTTTAATTCACTTGTGATATTTTGTGTTTCAATTTTCTTCTTCCTTCAAGATTTGTAATGTTTTCTACCTCACATATCAAACGCGTTTTTAAACCTTCTTGTTTAACTGCATTGCCCATGTTACATCTATCAAACTCATTGAAAATACTACAATTTAAATTATTTCACTCCCCAATGTTTTCTATTTAATTAAAACAATAGAGATTTATGTTTCTTTTTTAGAATATTTGTTTGTGTATCTGACAAAAGTAAATTCCTGGCTGAAAAATAGCTAATTTGTTAGTCGTACCAGGCAATCTATCATCACGTGTGCTTCTCAAATCATCATAAACAATTGTAGTCAGGTAATCAGTTTCTCTGATTTTCTTTCACAGTATCAATACTCCTTTCAAACTCATTCATGGGAATCAAGTATGGCATTTGTTCAAATTGTATTTGTTGCCACATCAATAACTCTCTCTTTAGCGATGCAGTGGCACAAGAAAGAATTTCCATGTCTGCTTTTACCATTAACATATTAAGCCATATAATCTGAAGTAATTGTGTCATATTGAGGACAAATATTTTTCAATTCATATGCAGGGTTAACACTTTCTATAACTTCAGAGGCTTTCGCCAAGATAATAGTAAATCTAAAACCCCGAGGAAGAACAAAAGGTTATAGTGGAGCACGATCTGCAATATCTGGAAGTTAAGCGTCCTTCTAAATTTCAGTGGTTTGTGCATTGCCAGCCTCTGATCTCAACTTTCTAAATTTTTCACTCATGATAGCTTGTTCAATTCTGTTTTATCTAATAGACGTTGGAAACTTATACATCTTGTTATGTCATGAACATTTTACAGTCATTTATTTTGAAAATATCATCATCAGCACAATAAATCGTTATGTCTTTAACCAGCATTCTACCTAAATTATTAGCCACTGTGATGTTAGCATCTCCTTTCAACTTTGCATCAAACGATCTAAAAAATAAACTGTCAGTTACAATTATAACATCAGGTGCTAACCTAGGTATTACCAATTGCAGCGTTCCTTTATGTTTAAAACTACTGAGAGTATGTGTACCACAATGATGTGATGGATTAAGATGTTTTATACCCAGTTGTGTTTCTATTCCTTTTGTAAACTTTTGTATTTACTATATGTTGTTATTGTTGCTATTTTATTCTAACACTGCAACAAGTTTTAGCGCTTTAAAACAAACTTGTAAAGAAAATAAACACTAATACTAATTACACCATCAATAAACACATACTCATATTTCATCTGCTTATCAGCAGGCTGGTAAAAATCAAGAAGTTTCTATTGCATTTTTCTGCATTAACAATAGTATGATCATTAGCATGAGTAGAAGAATACAGAGCAAAAGCTTCATTCAAATTATTTAAGAACTGAGTAATCATAACTTGTTCTCTTAATCTTTCATTTAGGTAGTCTAATATCTTTCCTCTTTTCTCATTGTATTATGCAGCTATTTTTTTTTTTTCTTCAATTCTTCCGTTATATTCTGTCTAATTATCCACCAGGGTCAAATAATTTAAAAAGAAAGTTGTTTCGTTAGCTATTGTTCTTCCACTTATTACTGGTGCTGCAGCCATTCTATTTAGTTGTAACACATTTTTATACTGCTGACATGTTTTATTCAAATGGTAATAATGGATTAACTATTACTTTTGGTTTCAATCTAATTATCAAAACACTGTTTTCTTCAAGATAGTATTACCTGATTCTTTTACAACGTAAATATCAGGATAATTTCCATTTTTTTGTCTAATGAGTCAGCAACACATTCTTTGTTTAGGTCTAATCTGATGTAAAATCTTGATATAATATTCTGTAACATACGTTATGTAAATTATAGATAAGTCTGATTGTTTTTATTTTAATTACATATTGACGTAAAGTATCTACTGATTGATTCTTGTAATCAGCAAAACATAATGGTGTATAGTTAAATCCATATATTGCAACCAAGTTGTGAGGTGTAATTTCAAAATTAAAAAAACCCCAACAACCCGTATTCTTCTGAAATGATAACAGAATCATCGTCATGAAAATATTGTTACGTCTAGGGGTTAGAAATAGTAACAAAAGAAAGAACGACTCAAACAAGCTTTAACAATTTATAAAATATAAATTTAATTTCCTAAAATATTAAATATTTCAAACAAGCAAATAACTAAGAGAACTTAAAATTCTAATAATACGACTTAGAAAGAGTTCTGTCAACAACCCTCTTTAACCAATCAGAAACTAGGTCACGCATGTTACTGCTTGAAGTGTTTTTGCACTACAATTAGAATACCTTATTTCAAGTCAAAAAGATGTTGACATAGGATTCAAGGTCATAAATCTGCGCGTGCTACCACATGATTCACCATTGTGGGTTAAGCTGATCGACATAATTATTGCTTTTCCCTGGACTTAGCATGACTCATGTAAACATGTTGATTTGTACTTTACAAATATCATATGCTACTGAACTAAGGAATTATAATACAATGATTATAAATCCAAATGAAAACTATTATAATTTAAAGATAATTCATAATCCCGTAACAATACACTTCCTTTAAAGGTATGTTTCCAGTTTTGCAACATGTAAATTAATGCCATTTGAATTTTTTTTATTTGAGGCAATATTGAAATCATATAGAATTATGCATCCAGGCATACGTCTAGTTTTCTCTTCAGGCTCTTTTTGTATATATCGATTTTCTCTTTCAATGTTCTAATTCTATCGACATCGCAATATTATTAACACCCATTTCCATTTTATTTCTGTTTTAACTGTATTAGTTCAACTTAATGCGAACCTCATTTAATCAACTTCAGATTTGAATTCATCTATGTCACCTGTAAAATAATTTAAATTTTTTCTTAATCGTTTTATACTTTAGTTTATTTTGTCAATATATCGTGTACAGATCGACATTATTAACCACCTTTAGATTAACATATTATTTCATATCTGCTTTTGACTGTTCTGTTCCAGCAGTAACAGAATTTGGATTTTTTCATTTAAAGTCCTGAGTCGTTTTCACAGACCTTATTGTGCTTTAATTATTTTTGTTTTGTTGCTCATGTTTTCTTCTATTGTTTGTTATCACGGTTAAATCATTCTTCTTTTGCAACTGTGACAAAGTATTGGTGTTATTTCTTGGTGTTCAAATTAGCAGTACCGGTGTTAAATGATTCATTGGTGTTTTAGTCTCTTCATCGATTTCTTTGATCTAATTATCTAAGTAATTTTTTAGCTGTTCGAGCTGGGAATTGTAAAGTGTCATAGTCTTCCAGAGATTTATTTATTTGTTTCATGTCACTCTCTCATGCATATGTCGTTAAGTTTATCCTTTGTTCAATAGGTTGCAAATATTGTTGAATGTTTTGTATTCCTCATCGTTATTCACTGTCAATTTGTATTGATTTTATAGCTTTAAATAAAGCAATAAATCTCTGGATAAACAAGTCATCTCGATTTTAATTCTTCTTCCTGTTATCGTGAATCTATCTAGATTTTAAATTTTCTTCCTGTTATCGTGAATCTATTTTTGTAAATCCCGAATTTTAGTTTTTTCATTAGCAGTCTGTTTAATAGAATGTGTTTTGGTGTCTGCACGTTCTCTCTCCATATCGTAATGTCTTGTAAATTATTAGTGATCAGTAGCGTCATCATTTGATTGTTCTGGATCAATAGCCAGTAGTACAGTGGTGTTTAGATTTAAATCATTGTTTATTGTTTAACCTATACATGTTTTCATCTGCTTTTTCTTCTACCGATTTAAAATCTATATCCCTAGGATCTCTTAATGATATTTCACTCACTGAGGTAAAGCAATATACACGTGAAAATATGTTACAGTCATATCGTGAAAGTCTATCATTTTTTCATTTTCATTTTTGATGCTGATATTTAATCTGATTTTGGTACTTCTATTTAATATTCCAGTTAGAAAAAGGCATAGTACAAATATTTTTAAAAAATTAACAAATCTATCACACAGAAAAGATTATTTCACATACAAACCAATGTGATTTGTCAGTGTTGACTCTGTTCATAGATATAGAGTGACATGAACTTTTGGTAAATAAACCTAACAGTGCAGTGTGGGTGGCAACATCTGGTTGAGGAATATCTTATTGACATTTGACATTGAGAGTACACCAAAGTTAGTTAACGTTATTTTCAAATATCATGTCAACTTTCAAGTACGAAAAATATCATCCGAATGTTCTGTACCTTTATCTCATGAACACGTTTTGAATTCAGACAATAATAACATAAGATCTAAAACAATTTAACATAAATTCTAATAAAGTTAACATTGCTTCTTATCTTGATTGAAGATATATGAACGGAAAAAATCAAACAGCTACTATTATTAATAGTTATCAGTGGGGGGAAATGTATGAATGTAACTAATAAAGAAAAAAAGTATTTAATTGCTTAACAAGTCCATGATTGGGGATTAGTAAAATTAAAGAAAATTGCAAATTTTATAATAATAATGCTGAGCCATATAAACCTATTCGTTGAACTTGCTTATTTTTGCATGA
Organism: Margaritifera margaritifera; assembly: GCA_029931535.1. Lineage (NCBI taxonomy): Eukaryota > Metazoa > Mollusca > Bivalvia > Unionida > Margaritiferidae > Margaritifera > Margaritifera margaritifera. The sequence goes on from JAQPZY010001646.1 coordinate 1,193,906, forward strand.
TCACAGCGGATGAACAGATGAAGGTATTGCAAGGGTAATTTCAACACCTTAGATCATATGTAATTTGTATATTAGTGGCTCAATTTCAAAACAAGATCGATGACACAATCTGTTTCAACGTTTTAATATTCATCAAAGAAGTTGTTTGAGAAATTAATATTAGGAGATTAAAACATTGCAACAAAGATTTTAGCAATATATTTCAGATTCAAAAGTTTAGACCTGACAATACAATTGGTGGTATTGGTATATTGTATTGCCTACTGATATGATTATGAAAATAGGAGCATTCTTGAATACAGCAATAACTTTTAAAATCGTCCTATCAATTTAAACAAGGATTGAAACCGTGCTATAAATGCCGACGTTATACAAAATATCATTCCAGCAGCTGGCAAACAGTCTGTAACAAGAAATAGCAAGTGAAATCAAGGACGAAACCATTGGTGAGAACTATGTAGATAAGAAGTACAAAAATGGTAACAGTCTTGTCTTGCAAATGCAATTGATGTTGAAGATAAAGAGCATGAAACAAACAATCATTTTAATTGATACTAATGGCTACAGAAGATGGCTTGTTCAAGAAGAATGTTTTTGTCTACATCGCTTACGTTATGATTGAGTCTCTACGATCTTTGTTTCTTCCAGAAGGTCTTGTGCACTTAACGCTGTTCATGTACTGTACATAAATATTAGTGCAGATAACGAACCATGGGAAATAAAAAAAATCTTGTGATTTTTCAAATTTTGCTTGTAAAGATGAAGAGGATGAAACCACGGCGTTGTTGTCGCCATATTTTGATTACACTTATGCACCGTACATGATGTAATGATGTAAAGATAGTTGAAGCACGATGTAGAGATCGTAACAAGTTATTCGTGTTATTTTAATGTAGGAGAAAGTGTACCACAAAGATAATACTAACTAATGCCATCACATGGCATGTGAATTGGGTATATTGTGAAATTTCAGAAATAAAGTTGAGCTAAAATATTGATTGATAACACAGATTTCGTATTACGAATACGATCTTTTGGTTGTGTTGTTTATCTGTATTCATTTAATCTGTGTCAGTATTATCAATTGTTGAGGCAATGCAATGCAATTTAGAAAATAGGTGAAATAAATCTCAGAAAGCACTGCAGTGGATCGAGTATTTCTTCAGAGTGCAGTGACACTGACCATTCACCTTCCAGCTTGAAATGTAGTAGATATCATGCAGCTTCCAGTAAACATACGTTATATATTTTGATGAAGGTTTAAAGTATGGTGTGAAGCAATGCAAGAAGCAAGTAGACTTCTTTAGATCAAAATGACTGTGGACTGTCAAGTCTCTTGTACCTCGTAGGCAACCTACTAATACATTTTAGTGAACATATAGGCAGTTAGAGTCAATAAATCACTTGGACACTGTTTCCTTCATCTTGGTTCATAATGACCCTAACCTTTCAACTTTGGACCTTGAAATTGAGAAACTTCTTTGTACTTTCATAGGCATCATATCTGTTCGGGCAGATATATCAGTTAAACTCTAGGTACAAAACAGAAACATGTAAGCTCTTTGATCTCAAAATCGACAGGCTTCTTTGTCTCATGTGAAATTTTTATGAAGGTACTCGAAGTAGAACTTGTAACTTATTGTGTTGACGCTAAAAGCTTCCACATGGAATGAAGACAAAGCCACAGCATCATTTTGTCCCATCATGGCAGGTGAATGAAAACTGAAATAGATGTTTCATGATTACATTTTTTATGCTATTTTGTTGAAAATTGAAATGTTTTGAACTGTGTGAATTGTTTACATCAGCAAAAGTGATACTGAAATTGAGTTAATTTCATTGTTTTGTTTTTTAATTCCGCACAGGCTTAGTTTTAAAATGTTGCCAACTTTCGTCTCTAAACATACATGGAAGGCAAACATATGACAACTAGCCCTGGACTATTATTCGAAGAATTGATATAAGATATGACAATAATAATCCATTGGCAGAATGATAAAGAAATTAATAAAGATTTAAGGCAGTATTTGAGCCAAGCAAGCTTTTCTTGTTGAAATAATTTTACCATATCTTGCTTATGCATTTTTTTAAAACTGGTCCATTATAATAAAAACAATTTCACCAAGCACATTTAACCACTTACGTGCAAGGTGGCCTATATCACGGGGGAACGATTATATGTAACATAATATTATTATCATTAACTTAATATATGAAATAATTACCATCGGACTAACAAATGACTGGCAAAAATAAAAACCCCAGTCCTGTTGTGGATGTGAATGACTCTCTCCTGTCCATTTTACCACATTTTAGACTTACCAATCGTTTTATTTCAGCAGCATAACATTACTCAGGCTCCATTAAGACTCTGTACAGTCTCTGCCATTTTTCCTTTATTTTTTCATCATAAGTATACGTTTCGCCACCTTTACAGTCAGTAAGGCTAATTTCTCATTTTTCCACTTCGTAATGGAGAATCCAACGCGTGTGTTTGCTTTTTTTTTTACTTTGCTTCACATTATCTCTATATCTCCATGTCATCCCATCTATAATCTCATAACTTGACCAAAATAATGTTCTCTAATAAATATCCCCAATAAAAGTAGATATTGTGTAAGAAATGAACTTCATATTTTACAATGTTCATGAAGTCATCAAGTTTAAAACTCTATTACATGCCGCACGAACAGCCATAACTTTATATCCCGAGTAATACGAGAATGCTAAAGCAGTCTGACTGAGGTACAAGCAACAAAATGTCGTTTGCTAGGATTTTACACGCAAATAAAGGTTACAGTGTACAGTGTAAACAAGGCAGAGAGCTTCTAAAGGTAATTCAACCAGATTCCAATTGGTTTCGGCTCCTCGCTTGACTATCAGCTTATTAGCCGATGAGATATTTCACTCATGCCACTTGTAAGAGTGATTGCTTTCGGGCTGCGGTAATGGTGTTATTTGACAAAAATAAATATTCGTTGTCGGGTTTACACCATTTAGCACTACTGTGAGACTGTTTTAGATTCAAAAACGTGCATTCTCTATCTTTAATTACAGAGTTGTTCTTTTGTACAATTACCCATACCTTAGTTGCTTTCTTTTTAACATCCGCAAGATCGCCTCCGACATCAATCATAAACAATGTATTTGTTCCTTGGTAGATATCGACTGGTGACTAACCTGTTGTCTAATTTATCCTCAATATCTATCAGGATCACGTTCATATCTTTGAATAACCAATTTCTATCGTAAGTCTTGTTCTACAAAAAAAAATAATAAATAAATAAATTTTTTTTACAGATGATGACTATATAATCGAAAAGGTTTATGTATTCAATCTCCAACAGATTTGGTGCAGACATTGCTTTACCACAATTAGTCGCTTTACAAATTATCATGTTATGAGGTTCACGCCGTTCTTTCAAATACATTTATCATGTCTAAACTATAATAAAATTTAAGCTGATTGCTTGGTTTGTTAACGTGAGCATCAAACACAAATTAAGTATGCACTTTGTGAACATGTATGTATATATTTTTTCTGTTGATCTGCAGGTGGATACCTTGTTTAACGTTAGCTAATGCAAGACCACTCTCGTGCAATCTATTATCATATGTACTTCTCAAAGCAGACAACGGTTATCAGTGGACAAATTTTAACTCTTATCTGACTGATTTCTGTATGCTTTTGTTGTTCAACAAATAGATACCTTGTGGCTTCTAGGAGCTATTGTCTCAATTGGAGACCTGGAAATAAGCCATGTTTGGCAGGTCTTTTAGAGTCACAGAGATGTTGTTTTTTTTTCTATTCCTGAGTTGTAAAACTTTTCTGGCTTACCTTCTCAATTCATTTGTACAGTACCAAAACACCTTTCAAACTCATTCCAGTAGAAAGAAGTGCAATATTCGTTAAAGTTGTATAAACTGTAAAAAGCAGATAATACTATCTCTAGTGATGTAGTGATAAAAGAAAGCAATTCAATTTCTGTATTTGCCATTAACTAATTAATTCCGAAGTAATCGTATTGTACTGTAAACAAATGTGTTCCAATTCATAATCCCGATTTCCTCCTTCTATCATTTCAGATACTTTAGCAAGTGTTATGGTAAATATGAAATTGTGCGGAAAAGCGCAAGGATACTGTGGATAATCATCTGTTAGAATCTGAAAGTCTATTGGTATTCTTAACGTCTTTACAAACATAGTAAACTGTATGGCTTCAGTACGTACCAGTATTTGTGCTTTTCCGCTCTTGATCGAAACTTTCTCAATTTGTCATTCATAATGCTTTGATTAATTTTATTTATCATAATCGAAACAGGTAACCACAAACCTTTGCATGTTTTACGTGATGAAATTATTATAGTCATTCAACTTGAAACGACAATCGCTTCTGAATAATACGGTCATGTCTTTAACGGGCATTCTACCCAAATTGTTTACAATTGCATTGTTAGCATCTCCTATCACCTTAATATCAAATGAGACGAAAAGCTACCTTGTACAATCTTTGCTTATGGACTTAACTTTGGAACTACTATCTGCAGAGTTTGCTACGGTTTAATGTTGACTGGTGTGTATGTGATGCAGAGATGTGTTTGGGTTGAGGTATTAAACTCCTTGCGGTATCTTTTCTTGCTTGTGAGAAGTTGTGTATTTCTGAAAAAGTAAACCTTGCCTTCGGCACTTTTAAAGAGCTACATATACACTAACATCATAAGTGCAATTAATATGTACTCGCACATTGCTTGATTATTTAGAAAATTGGTAGAAATCATTCAGTTTGGACTGTCGTGGTTTTTTTAGTTTTACAATAAGAGTATATGCATCAAGAGCAAAAGCATTCCAGGTTGTTTAAAGCTTGAGTTACCGAAACCTTGTTCTCTCAGTCTTTGATTCCATTAATCCAACGTCTTCACCCCCCCCCCTCTCTCTCTCTCTCTCTCTCTCTCTCTCTCTCTCTCTCTCTATATATATATATATATATATATATATATATATATATATATATATATCTGTGTATATATATATATATATATATATATATATATATATATATATATATATATATTGTTATATTGAACTCTGCAGTTTTTCTATGTCAATCTTTAAGTGTATTGTCATGTCTAATTATTTCTTCATCACTTTCTTTTAAAATCAAATAACTTGAACAGATAGTTGCTTCCTGTATGTACTGGAATAATTGCTCCTAATTCTGACGTTTATTTTGCTGGAAACAACACAGTAAATGCTATGGTTATCCATATACAATAGTTATTTTACTTTGTTGTGGGCACGATTATGCTATTTAAAGGTCACACGTGGAGGTTCTGTTTAAACTAATTTTTAATCGTCCATACCTAAAAACCCATATTTGATGATATTATAGATTTTCATTGTATCGTTTACGAATAATTGCGTCTAAAAGTATCACCCCAAAACAAATTGGCACAGATATTATCTGCGCCTGACATGTATGCTGAAATGACGTATAACAAATGTTGATACTGCTGCCAGCTTTTACTTTACATCGCGACTGATACGGTCCTTCTTTCTGGTTTGATCCAATTATTAAGACATGGTTCTCCTCCAGATAGCATTAACATGTTCTTTTACACTCTAAAGATTAGACCCATATTATCTCTTAGCATCTAATGAGTAGCAGGTCGGTCGATTACCTCTAATCCAATGTAAAAAAAATACCCCCAAAATCTTGTCTTTGCAGGTTCAATATGCAAGTTGACACAAATTTTGTATAGGCCTGAAGTTTTCTTTTCGAATGGCATATTAATCGACTAAACATATTCTCTCTAACTTGTATTCAACAAAACGGGATAAAGTAAAAGTAGATTTATAACTATTAACTAATTTCTAGGGTTTAGTGTCAAACTTTAAAAGGTCTAACAAACAAGTTTCGTGCATAACCAATACCAGTCCTGCGAGATTTATGTTTCTCTTCAACAGTTTGAACTAGATCGGTTAATTTCACACTTAACATTACTACCACCAGGATACTAATGACTTGATACAATGCAAAATTCGTAACGCAATATACATCCTGATATTGGTCTGATTTGTTCTTCAAGTTCTATAATGTATTTATAATGTATTTATCGATTGTCCTTAAGCGTTCTAATTTTTTTCAAGCAACGCAATATTTACACCCATTTCCGTGATCAATTCAGTTTTTAATGTATTTATTTTTTTATTATTTCAGTTTTATCTGTATGAATTCTACCAGTTAATATGAGACTATGGTTTTTAGTTATTTAAGTTTTGTGTGCATGTCTCTGTTGTACATATTTGTACTGAAACATTTAAATCTTTCTTTATTCATTACATCCTTTTGTCTGATTCATTAATGTTACCTTGTACCACACCGATGTTATTAACAACTTCTCGATCAACATACTCTTTTATACATGTGTTGGATTATTTAACCTCAGCATATAACTTGTAAAATTCAGTAAATGTAACATCTTTTATCATTTTGGATCTTAATGGTCAAATCATTAATACATAAACCATAAGTTTTCTTCGTAACTTTTATCGCACTTTCAAAAACATTGATTATGTTTTTAACGTTCTCTATCTTTTTATTATTTACATTACATGAAAAACATATGTTACAGGTTTAACGACAATGATACATTGTGTTGATAATGTTTTATGTTTCAGTCGACTTTTGTCTGTAGGTAAAATATATGCTATCCAGAAAGTTAAAGCATTTAAGAGTATAAGTTTCTTTCTCACTTTACGTCTACAGTGTTAAGCGTTCTATCAAATAAAGTTCATGTGCTATTAGGTAATCGATTGTGAACTATGTGAAAACGGAATAATTGGTTTTGCAAAATCTCTAATCTTCGTGGTTGATGGTAGACCTATTGACATCTGAAACAACTTGTTGAAAAGCATGCTGTAAGAAACTGTTAGAGCAAAGTTTAGAGATGTATGTTAAGCAGAGTTAATTTGTTTTTCTTTTGCTTTACAATTTTCTGTAGGTAAATGCTTTGCTACTGATTGGCTGGAAAACGTTAATGCATATTTGGGATTAGGTTGGACAAAATCAAGGCTAAGCCATTGTAAGATACATACATAGTTTTATCATGTTTAACTTTGTACAGGTCTTTTTTATATTTTTTTTTTAGTTGTGTTGATTTTATCCATCTCTAACATTATATTTGGTACAGATTGGCCATTTCATCAGGTTTAGGAACAAAAACAATTTTTCTTTTATACCAAATGAACGAGATACCTAAAACAGTCACACAATATATCTTACTGTTTGAGTCATGTGAATTTGTATCTTTCTTTCACTTAGTGTGCTTGCAACATCTTATGATATTTTAGAGTTCTTTTGTTCTTTCTTCCAACGTTCAGCTTTAAATCTTTTGAATTTTTGTGGATGTTTTTCACGCTGTCTGCACAGGTTCAACTTTACGTTGTAGTTTTTGCGTTTGCGATATTTATAATGTTAGATGAATGTAAATTTGAAAGAAAATTTGTAAGCTGACCCACATGTTTACCTTAGGTAATGAATAATAGTTTCAATATTAATTTCCTAAATAAACGAAATGGATTTCAAGACATGTCCGAAAAGCGAAAAAGAAAAACACATAGCATATTGTTATAAAACAAGCAGCCATTGCACATCTTGCCGTAATGAGTACAGTATAACACAGAAAAGGAACGGAGAAAAGAAAATAGGGACTACAGCAAAAGTACATGAGAAGTTGGGGAGAGGAAAACACGAAGCATTACAGCGCATATTTTATGCAAAGATACACAATGACGAAAAATTTAGTTTATATCACACGATAAGAAGTAGAATTTTACAAGAAGCGAAAACAAAACATTAAATTAGATACCACACTGAAAATGTCAGGTGTTCCATCTTTTGACATCTACAGTAGATATTTACAGTTCACAAAGCCTGAATATCCCAGTGGTGATGAACTTCATATTGATCATTTCATCCCATGTCCATCATTCTATTGGTCTGGTCCAGAGGAAAAAATAAAATGTTTTCACTGGTCAAACACTAGATATATGATAGCCAGCGAATACATATAAAAATTGTAATATATCTTTGAGATAAGAGATTAAACAACACAAAAGGTTTAATCATTCAATATGGCTAAATTTTGAATAGTGCTGCTTATTCTGTTTGCCCTGTAAGACTTCCTCACACGATAAACAGCTACTCATATAATGACAATTATTGCAACAACTGCTGTTGAAGGCACAAATACATCAATAACAAACCAATCCATGCACATTATTTATCAAGAATTTCTTTCAGTGGTTTCAGATTCCTTACCTTCTGCTGTCTTTTTGAAATCGATATGTTTTGAAACTTATAAAATTAGCATTCAATGCAGACTAAGGTATTCACAATTTAACAAGAAAAATCCAGTGAAATATCTGATACAATTTTAAGTAATGTAATCATCTTACAGTTAATTATCGAAAACTGCTAATCAGTGGTGATTCAGTAAAAATCACAACATCTTGGGATTATCTGGATATTTGTACCAGCTCTAGCATTAATAACTATTTTATATGTCGTTCTGATTTGTTTCCCATCCGCTAGTATTTTTGTTTCAACTTTTTCCGTCAATTGTACCAGTTATCTCGTTGAAAGTTCCATTGAATAAACTATGTTCAATTCCTATTTGTACTCTTAAGTTTTGGTATAAATTGAGCTATTACGATTTTTGTCTTCGATAAATACTAATTCATTTTCCAGTTGTTTCTTGGTCCATTTATCAACAATAAAAATCATGCTTTGCACTCTTCAGCATTTAAATAAGTAACCAAAGTAGGTAGAAGGTGGTGAAGGTTTTGAAATGAAAGAACCTTTATATGAAGATGATGATGTACTTGATGCATAAAATGTACAAGTCGATGCTACTGTCAATCTTGCCAGTAGTTTTGCAGAGCAGAGGAAAGTCCGACGTTTTAATATTGTCACACCAAATGGAGGTTATAAACATTCAAGCCAATTGATCAACTTGTACAAGGAGGGCATAAAGGACCGCTTTGATATGAATGAATTACAATACAATTTGGAGAAAAACAACATTAAAATACAAAACAAAACACTCTGTAGTATAAAACCAGATAGTAAGACATCCTGTATTTCAAGAAAAGGCGAAACCAAAGTACTATTAGCATCCAGAAGTAAAGCAGGTCATACTGAGAAGGAGTTTTGGTTACAATAATTGGATGAAACAAGGTTACAAATGGGTGTTACCTATTGAGGAGAGTGGATATAAATATCCGTTAGACAAACAATAAAAGTATTCGAGAAAATAGAGGTGTGAACAATGATGTATTCTATGAACTGACAAGAGAAGCAGAGACTTTAATAGGTGATTATCGGGGAAGAATTCAAAGTGGAGAACTTCCACCTTTACCTTAAAAAAATATTCACTTCACAAGAGGAAACAGAATCAGGGGTTATATAAATGCTGTAGAAGTTGTCTTATCGAAAATAGAATCTATAAAATATAATGTTGAAATGTATGATGAACTGACCGAAGAGTTAAAACGAGATAATTAGAGAAAAAGACGCAACAAAAATGATGTAATCCTAGAATAGTTTAAAAGTGTTGAAAGTAAGAATGCGCAAATAGCTGGAGGTCTAATACAGTTGGGGTGTTTTCAGAGAAAACACTATAAAATCAATTTAAATGTTAGAGAAAAATTGCTGTTATGTGAACGATTGAAACAACAGTTTATAGAAAACGGTGTAACTATTGCTGTTATAGCCACTGCAATAAGTATGACAGTATAAAATGTTGCTCTGTCTATAGCAAATTTTGCAAAAGGTTTAGCAGGAGATGGTGGAGTAGATGATACTCCTCCAGAAGGCAAGGATGATTCGTTCGTTTACAAAACTAAAACGGGCTTAATAAAATATTGGCAATTATTTGTTTGAGTTTTCGCTATTCAGTATAAGCGTATTTTGAGAAGAGATATATCACTATCAAAATATATTTATATCCATAGTTGTCTTTTCATATGCTTGCATGTCAAGAATGTCTGCCTGCCAATGCTCATCCACGTGACTGACAAACTCGTTTCTAAGGAAATCTTTCTCTCTCTTGCTTATGTAATGTGTAAGCAGATTAATTTGATGTATTTTATTTTCTTGTTTTAATTTGCTCCCATAGCAGAATGATATTTGTGCAAGCATCTGGAATCAGGATCGTAGTAAAGATGTTTTAAGTCATGTTCTTTGTCTGTCCTTTAAGACCATATAAAAACATCCAGCGAATACCTTATGCTTGATGATTTGTCTTTATGTGTTATCAGCAAGCGAACACGGCATCCATCTAGAACAGGAACTTTTATTTTCAACAATTTGCTACGTTTCTCCAATCTTTTCAAACATATGAAAGATTTCAGATGTGTGTCAGGTTTTTCCATTCCTATAGTTGATTCTAAAACAGCTTCTTTATATAGTGAATCACCATGTTTCGTTTTAAATTCCACTTTGTTCTCTAAAAATAATATCTCTGATTTTACTGAATCATTGTAGATTGGCCTTGTAAAGTTTACCAGAGTTTTAAGCTGAACTATAAATTTTTCCAAATACAAATCAATTAATTTACTGGTATATAAAACTAATTTCGTTACTCATACTGTGCTGTTTTAACCATCTTGTTATCAGAGTTCATGCGACTTATCTCTATGTTTTCTTCATTGAAAATAATATGTAAGTTTGCATCATTTGTGAAACATTGGAGCATATTCTTTTGATGTTTGACATAAGCAAATTTACTCTTTTATTTCTTGACTGTTATTCTTAAACACAACAAGCTTTGACTCCACTTATATTTCTTCCAAACTTTCAAACAAATATATGACTGGTCTCGTAACTTTTCATTTGAATTTTAGTGTTCTTGAATCTCTCAAGATGAACATTTTAGTGTTCTCGTATCCCCTACAGTAGAAGTAAAAACCAAAAATATTACTCGTTAGATCTATCAATTCATCTACCGAATTTTTTTATTTTAGAGTTCTCGTATTCCTACAAGAGATGTACAGACACTAAAATATTACTCGCCATTAATCCCAGTTTACTTACTACTACTCCTCCTATCTTATAAATGGCAAAACATATGCTAAATGAGTTGCTTTTCTAACGGTCTCCCCTAGGGCCTAATTTTCACATATGCCGTTATAATAAGAAGATTATATATATATATATATATATATATATATATATATATATATATATATATATAATGGATTTCAAGCTATGAACGCTAAATCACCGTCTGGAGAGGGAAGGGGTGCATTTAAAAGAAGAAGAAGAAGAAGAAAAAAAGGAACAGATTAAAACACTATAGTATTTCAAATTAGATAATATGAGGTGCCGGTGGTATGTTAGCGATGAGAGCCGTCGAAGTCATTTTTGCCATGAAAGAGTAAACAGAGCATGTTAATACCTACAATAATGTGAAGTGTCACAATCTTCCTGCCAAAGTTGCTAACTACTTGCTTTGATTCACTAACCATCTGAATATTAACTCTATTTACACTGCACATGCAGAATCAGACTCAGATTCAATTTGGATATCAACTCTATTAACACTGCACATACAGAATCAGACTCAGATTCAATTTGAATATCAACTCTATTGACACTGCACATACAGAATCAAACTCAGATTCAATTTGGATATCAACTCTATTGACACTGCACATACAGAATCAGACTCAGATTCAATTTGGATATCAACTCTATTGACACTGCACATACAGAATCAGACTCAGATTCAATTTGAATATCAACTCTATTGACACTGCACATGCAGAATCAGACTCAGATTCAATTTGGATATCAACTCTATTGACACTGCACATATAGAATCAAACTCAGATTCAATTTGAATATCAACTCTATTGACACTGCACATACAGAATCAGACTCAGATTCAATTTGAATATCAACTCTATTTACACTGCACATACAGAATCAGACTCATATTCAATTTGGATATCAACTCTATTGACACTGCACATACAGAATCAGACTCAGATTCAATTTGAATATCAACTCTATTGACACTGCACTTATAGAATCAGACTCAGATTCAATTTGGATATCAACTCTATTGACACTGCACTTATAGAATCAGACTCAGATTCAATTTGAATATCAACTCTATTGACACTGCACATACAGAATCAGACTCAGATTCAATTTGGATATCAACTCTATTGACACTGCACATATAGAATCAAACTCAGATTCAATTTGAATATCAACTCTATTGACACTGCACATACAGAATCAAACTCAGATTCAATTTGAATATCAACTCTATTGACACTGCACTTATAGAATCAGACTCAGATTCAATTTGGATATCAACTCTATTGACACTGCACATACAGAATCAAACTCAGATTCAATTTGGATATCAACTCTATTGACACTGCACTTATAGAATCAAACTCAGATTCAATTTGGATATCAACTCTATTGACACTGCACATACAGAATCAGACTCAGATTCAATTTGGATATCAACTCTATTGACACTGATCTTAGAGAATCAGACTCAGATTCAATTTGGATATCAACTCTATTGACACTGATCTTAGAGAATCAGACTCAGATTCAATTTGGATATCAACTCTATTGACACTGCACATACAGAATCAGACTCAGATTCAATTTGGATATCAACTCTATTGACACTGATCTTAGAGAATCAGACTCAGATTCAATTTGGATATCAACTCTATTGACACTGATCTTAGAGAATCAGACTCAGATTCAATTTGGATATCAACTCTATTGACACTGTACATACAGAATCAAACTCAGATTCAATTTGGATATCAACTCTATTGACACTGCACTTATAGAATCAGACTCAGATTCAATTTGGATATCAACTCTATTGACACTGCACTTATAGAATCAGACTCAGATTCAATTTGGATATCAACTCTATTGACACTGTACATATAGAATCAGACTCAGATTCAATTTGGATATCAACTCTATTGACACTGCACTTATAGAATCAGACTCAGATTCAATTTGGATATCAACTCTATTGACACTGCACTTATAGAATCAGACTCAGATTCAATTTGGATATCAACTCTATTGACACTGCACTTATAGAATCAGACTCAGATTCAATTTGGATATCGACTCTATTGACACTGCACTTATAGAATCAGACTCAGATTCAATTTGGATATCAACTCTATTGACACTGCACTTACAGAATCAGACTCAGATATAATTTTTATATCAACTCTATTGACACTGTACATACAGAATCAAACTCAGATTCAATTTGAATATCAACTCTATTGACACTGCACATACAGAATCAGACTCAGATATAATTTTTATATCAACTCTATTGACACTGCACATACAGAATCAGACTCAGATTCAATTTTTATATCAACTCTATTGACACTGCACTTATAGAATCAGACTCAGATTCAATTTGAATATCAACTCTATTGACACTGCACATACAGAATCAGACTCAGATTCAATTTGGATATCAACTCTATTGACACTGCACTTATAGAATCAAACTCAGATTCAATTTGGATATCAACTCTATTGACACTGCACTTATAGAATCAGACTCAGATTCAATTTGAATATCAACTCTATTGACACTGCACTTATAGAATCAGACTCAGATTCAATTTGAATATCAACTCTATTGACACTGCACTTATAGAATCAGACTCAGATTCAATTTGGATATCAACTCTATTGACACTGCACTTATAGAATCAAACTCAGATTCAATTTGGATATCAACTCTATTGACACTGTACATACAGAATCAAACTCAGATTCAATTTGGATATCAACTCTATTGACACTGCACTTATAGAATCAGACTCAGATTCAATTTGGATATCAACTCTATTGACACTGCACTTATAGAATCAAACTCAGATTCAATTTGGATATCAACTCTATTGACACTGCACTTATAGAATCAGACTCAGATTCAATTTGGATATCAACTCTATTGACACTGCACTTATAGAATCAGACTCAGATTCAATTTGGATATCAACTCTATTGACACTGCACTTATAGAATCAGACTCAGATTCAATTTGGATATCAACTCTATTGACACTGATCTTATAGAATCAGACTCAGATTCAATTTGGATATCAACTCTATTGACACTGCACTTATAGAATCAGACTCAGATTCAATTTGAATATCAACTCTATTGACACTGCACATACAGAATCAAACTCAGATTCAGAACTACTGCATTCACACTCCATATCATGCAGAGTGTTCGTAAACATATTTTGCATACGAGAGAGAGAGAGAGAGAGAGAGAGAGAGAGAGAGAGAGAGAGAGAGAGAGAGAGAGAGAGAGAGAGAAGGGATGTTATTGGGGAGAGAAGGGATGTTTGTGCTGAGCTGCTGCATGCGCAATTGGAGAATATATATATATATATATATATATATATATATATATATATATATATATATATATATATATATATATATATATATATATATATATATATATGCTATAATCTATTATTTCTTCTTCTGAATTGTTTGCACTTGTTTGCAATTCATTTCATGTCAGTATTTATATGGCTTATTCCTGCTGCCCAGTCCTTTTGGCAAAACATTTTACTGGTATGTTAATCTATTCTAACATTTTACCTTAGAACAAGTTTGTCTTTGCCAACAAAATTATGTTGTTATTGTTATTTTTATTAATTGATACATAAGTAAAACAGTTTCTTTAGCAAATTAACAACTATAAAATTTTATACTAATATAAAAGGTAGAAATTGAAGATTTTAATTTTTCATTATCAACTTTGCTGGTTTATATCAAGGAATGTTGACACATGATGAATATTGTCATCTGTCAGATGAATATTTTCATCATCGTCATTAATAAAAAAGTAAAATAAATAAATTAATTAATTAAACAGATATGGGAGGTCTCTTATACCCAGTGAACTTGTTGATTGAGTATATTTACTACTAGAATCTACATAACCTATAATAACAATTCACAGTCTTACTTTGTAGAAGCATTTTATCTTTTCCCAGTTTGATTGTCAGTCAGTCTCAAAGTAATGGGGACGGAGGGAAAGGTTGAATTCATATATCTAAGTAAGAACATCTGAATAGACACGTTTAGGTTCACAAAGTATTATATCATATTAAATCAATTTGGATCCAAGGAAAGCTGTGAAAATATAGGTGGACCTTACAAACTTGTATGCTTAACTGTGTTAGCACAATACACTCTTTGAATTTTGACCAGATTTATTTCTTGCACAAATATTCTGGCTTCGTTTCCGAAAACAATTTCACGTCTCAGCTTAACATCGCGCAAGAGGATCATTTATCATCCTAACTGACCAAGTCCCTTCCTCCACCTTAAGAGGCGCCACAGAGAAATCTCTCTCTCTCTCTCTCTCTCTCTCTCTCTCTCTCTCTCTCTCTCTCTCTCTCTCTCTCTCTCTCTCTATATATATATATATATATATATATATATATATATATATATATATATATATATGCATATATATACATACATACATACATACATACATACATACATACATACATACATACATACATACATGCATGCATGCATGCATGCATACATACATACATACATAGATACATACATAGATACATACATAGCATGCATGCATGCATGCATACATGCATACATACATACATACATACATACATACATACATACATACATACATACATACATACATACATACATACATACATACATACATACATACATACATACATACATCCAGAGCGGCTTTGGACCGACACCCCCCTCTTTTTCCAGTGAAATTAGTACAATTTTCAGCACACTACAGAGAAAATTGGCATAAAGAAGCCACAAAGAACCATCCCGTTCAGAAAATCAAATCATCTTTTAAGAAACTCCCTCTCTCTCCGTTCACCACCTCACCAAGAAGTGGGCATTCAGGCGGTTAACCAGTGATATATGTAAATTGCGCTGGCATCGTCTCCGATTACAATTTAAAATCTTATTTTATAATTGCCCGAAAGGATCAGTTATCATCCTCATTGTCAAAGTCCCTTTTCTCCACCTCAAAGGGCGCCACAGAGAAACCCGAACCGCTGACTTCATTGTGTAGACAAGACATTCACTGTGAATCAGTAGTGCATGTAATCGTCTTATTGTTGTCCGGAAAATAAGCTGTTGTAGTTTCTCTCTCTGTCTCTCTCTGTCTCTCTCTGTCTCTCTCTCTCTGTCTCTCTCTCTCTCAGTCCTCAGACACACCTATTAAAGCTGTTGATGCAGGCTGTGTTTGTATGTTCACATATGCATACACATAGTAAGTTTATCGTTATTAGTGACATACACTATGTACTTTTATCAAATACATATTTTTCCATTTTAAATATTTAATATGTAACAAACAATTCATGCCTCAATTTCAGACACATTGATTCAGATGAAATTTAATCCATAATCAAGTACAAAAACCATTAATTATTATATCCATTGCATATCATTTGGGTCTACAAAATCAGAATATATTATTGCCATGAATATTCAATAGTTCACATGTATATGTTTTGCCATTTATATTTTTTTCAAATCAGAATTTCACTTTCCAACCTAAAACATTATTTTCAGATTAATATCAGTCGTTGTATGGCTTCTCAGATTAATATCAGTCGTTGTATGGCATCTCAGATTAATATCAGTCGTTGTACGGCTTCTCAGTTCTCCTGTTACAATGCCCTGTTATTTATTAAAAAAGGAACATTCCTAAAGACCAGGCTCATTTTCTTTAAATAAATTTTTTACAGTCTGAGGTACATGGATGCCATAAGTGACAAGACGTTCCACTAAGTCAAATGCTCAAGTAGATAATTAGACTTATTCCTGTCAAAACATAGGTCTTATTGGTATTTGGTGTGAGGAAACTCACACAAGTGATGTCATGTTGTTGGAAGAAAATTTTGTTTCACGGACATAGTGGAGATGCCTGTGGAATCAGAAATCTCCTTTCCCAACATAAACATTAACAAGGACTCGCAAGCTTGTATTATTATTTTTTTTTCCCCGTAAATAACAAATATTGGTCCAAAATATTCAATCTAGTTATGCCTTCAAATAAAGAATTCTGTTAGATTATAATATCCTTTAATTTTTCTTCACTTGTAAATTGTCTTTAAGATTTCTGTCCTCCTCCCCCGCATAAATATTAACACCATTTTTCTATTATTCTAATTATAAACATAAAAACTGACATATAAATAAAATAAACAATCATTGAATGAATGCGTAATGAATTATTTCCATAACACAATTTTTTCCTACACTTGTAGGCTTTATGAGCGACTCATTTCGTCCGTAAATATCTTCAGCTTAACGCAAATTCATTAATATCCGATTTCCTCAGTTAGGCCTGAGGCTTGAAGTAAACGTTTTTGAAAGGGAAACATTTTTTAACACAGAGTAGTAGGTTTACACATTTCCAGAAATTATGTTCTCTAACTTATCTGTATGTCCGTAATTATTGTAAAGTTAATTTTCAATGCAGTTTCGCGTTCAGTATAAAGCAATATCATCGTCACTACAAACTATTTAACTTACCTTTCTACTAATTCTGTCTTCCTTCCTGAAACGTTTGCATTTCTCTTTTTTAGTTTAGTTTTCAACTCCTCCAGTTTTAGCGAACCGAAGTTTACCATCCTGCATATTAACTCATAATTTTTCTAAAATATCCAGTACTGTCACGAATAGTGCAGACGTTCTATAGAAATGACGTAGGACCAAGTGTGCCTGTGCTGCCGCCTTGCTGATGAAATCACAGTTGAAATGGGCAGGCCACGTCACCAGAATGTCAAAAGAGCGAATATCAAAGAAGATCTACGGCGAACCGAAGGAGGAAAAGCGATCTCAGGGTGGTCAGAAGAAACACTTCAAAGATTCCCTCAAGTCATCCTTGAGACACTTCAACATTGACCCTGAGTCTTGGGAAGATCTCAAACAGGATCGCTCCACCTGGCGGAGTCTCATCCACACTGGAGCTACAGACTTTGAACGGAGGAGAACTGCAGTACAGAAGCGTGAGGAGCGTAAATCTCAGAACTGCAGCACGTCATCTATTGATCAAGCAAACCCAAGCGGCATCTCCTGTCCAGTGTGCCACAGACAGTTCAGAGCACACATTGTCCTGATCAGCCGATCACATCCTCACAGAAACCAAACCAGTTAGTGATGTCATCGTCATCTTCGAATTTAAAGGACGAACAACATCAAGGGAAGTAATTTACCTCGATCTCTTATTGCAAACAGTTGCTGTGCTGTATCATCCTTTATTTATTTGTATCATCGCTTATCATTGTATATTCTCAAGAGCAACATCCTCGACTATTATATATATATATATATATATATATATATATATATATATATATATATATATATATATATATATATATATATATATATATATATAAACAGATTGAAGTAGCATTTCTTACGAGATCCGGCGCGATAATGTCAAATGTGTACCATTTATGTTCTGCTGTGTTTTGCGTATATTTACATGGAAAATATCAGTAGTAACATAATTCTCTTTCCTAATGAAAGGCAAAAAACACATGCATAATAAAACTGAAGAAAACAAATATATAAGCATGATGCGTCATTTTAACCTGATACTCTTACGTGAGAGGTGGCTATACTTACCACTAGACCAAGCAAATGACAAATTTTTGGACCATAATGTTATCGATGTCTATCGAGCACAGTGAAAAAGTATTTGTCGAATTATCAAAATTATTTCTATTGGAAAAACCACTAATTCACGGGCTAGCATAAAATAAAAATTAATTTTGTTTTATTTGAGTTTTATTTTATTTTTAATTAACTTTTTATTCTGATTGCATTCACTTTTTTATATCTTTTTTGCAATGTTAACCTCTGGAAAAGATATGAAACCCATGGATTCACAAATACTTCAAAGGCGTCAGCAGGAGAACATAACAGAACCTTTATTTTGGTATTGAAAATTTCAGGCCACTCTCAAGCAGCATATGAGAACGTAATGCTTTGAATATATAGATTGTTGTAACGTATTATACATATGCACACAGCACATCATGCATACCCATACCTACACCTATATATATATATATATATATATATATATATATATATATATATATATATATATGCATGTTCGCATCCAATCATTGATGCAATTTATCTGTTGCTGATGCCAATTAGTTTATGGTTGCTAGTTCTAAATTAAACATTTTATTTCTAAAGCTATCAAGTATTTCTCAAAGTTTAAGTCTCGTTTGAATAATTGCTAAGTTATACATTTCGATGTAGCTTCTAATCTTGCACTTTATTCCTGTATAAATAAATCATTTAAAGATCATTCAACACTTGCTTGTAGAGCCTTAGGGTTACGTATTGATGCTTGATAGCACAGATCAATTCTTCCAACTGAAATTTTAAAAATTTCTAATATATTCAAACCATTTATAAATAAAACCGGAGTGTTGATCACTCAATATGATATTTTACTGGGTTTTTTTGGAAAGTCTTGAGTCTTTTTACATTAATTATTAAGATCGAAAACCCAATCATGCGACATTTAATATAAATGGCAATTGGTTTCCTACCAAGCTCTGAATACAAAAAAATAACTGGTGTGCTCTTTCTGAGTTTTTTTAATTTTTTTATTATAAATCTTACTAATTCAAGATGAACATTTTCAATAAGTTGGGTATTTTTAAATCCCCAAACTTCACATCGTACAGCAAAATAGTGTAATCAAACAGTTATAACTGTAAATTGATTGGACTGTGCAGAATGTTTATTCGTCTATAGAGGTTGTACAAGGCAGTTTGTTTTTGCTTGTTCAACATTGTGCTTTTAAACTTTTCAAAATGCACCGATTTTTGGAGAAAATTAAACTTAGGTATTTAAATTTCTCACAAGTAGAAATGGTATTGCCGCCCAGTTTAAATTCGAGCTGTGTAGAGTTACGTGATCCAAAAACCATACTCTTTGTTTTGGTTAAATTGACATTAAGTTTCCAAATTTTTGTTTACTCAAAGAAAACATTTAGGTTTTCTTGGAAAGAGTCTGCATCACTTCCGAATATTACGATGTTATCTGTATATAGTAAATCAAGTTTCAGGCACATTTTGGTGTCATAATCTTATGTTGCTAGTGTAACTCTTGTGCAATCATTTTCTTTTGGCAAGAGTTTTTCACTTCGCCTAACCCCACAAAGACTTTGACAAAATCCAGACTGTTGTCCAACAAACATCACACAAGATGATATTTTGATATAAATTCACAACAATTCTAAAACTCTTGCCATTTATAATGTTTTGCAATAACTTTCCCCAAAATTCCGCCCGCCAAACTGAATCAAAAGCTTTGTAAACAAAAATCAACAAAGGAGGAAATTAATTTTTCCTTTTGTGGTTCAAAATTTCTGATAAAACATGTAAAGAAAATATGTGATCTATTGTTGAGTACCAGCACGAAATCCAGTTTGGTTTTCTGCTAATATGTTGTGATGGTTGAGAAAACTTTTGATCCGTTTTTTCAATATAGCGGTAAACAACTTACTAAAACAGCTAAGGATAGTAATCGGCCGATAATTTTCGGATTTGGTGGGAACTCTTCTTTGATTATAAATAGGTTTTATGATACCTTCAAGCCATAATTCTGGGATAAGACCTGTCTCAAGTATTAAATTGAGAAAAAAGAAGATATAAGTAGACATTAGTAAATTTAATATGTTTTTTTAATAGTAATTTAGTATAATGCGAATGGAAGGAGTTTTGTTATTTTTCATTGTTTTAATACAGTTAATGATTTCCTCCTCTGTTATCGGTGAATTCAATATGTTATCATCGTCGCCCCAATTCATATCCCGATTTTTGGGATTACTGGAATTGGCTTCATCAATGGTCTCATTATAATCCTTAAAATAGTCATATAGCGTACCTAGTCTAATGCTTGAATTATCGTGCTTATTTTCAATACTATTAATAAGTATCCAGAAATCTCCCAGGTTTTTACTTTTTAATTGTCCGAGCTTTACCTGTATGCGGTCATTAAACTTATTTACATGGAACTTCATGGTTTCCATATAATATATACTTGCACTTTGAACATTATTTTTATTAATTGGAGAGGGGTTTCTATTATACTTTTTTCTGGTTAAGCGGTATTCTTTCCGTGCATTGTGATACCGTCTTCCAAGCCCAGGTTTGTTTTTGATTATATTGTCTTCATTTATAATGCCACGTTTAGAATATAGAAAACTTCTATCAGCTGAATCAAAAAATAATTTCGACACTGCTGATCAGATATCAGTGATAGTTTCCTTGTCTTTCTCAGTTTTATTTTCTTGTGCTCTGTATGCTTTTTACATAAAGTGTTTACACTGTCTGTCACCATATTTTTTTTTTTATAAAATCGCATTTTCGCTTTTCGTTCCACCTTCTATTCTTCATTCAAAGATATTATATTATTATGCAAGTTATTCGGATTGTATATGGTACGTACGAATATTAGTGTACTTGGAAGAAGTGAATGATCATCTGAGTAGAGTGAGTGAAGTTCTTTCGCGCTAAAATTGTCAACATACGTAAGAGCTTTGACTGATACTAAGTTAGAGTCAAAGACCGAAATTTTATCAAAAGTAGACGATCCTAAACGTTTATCATCTCCGCATCTACCGCTCAAGATAGGACGATTATTATTTATACAAATTTCAAGTAACTTAGAAAATAGATAAGTTTTGCGCATTTCTGAGTATGCAATAAGAAACATAACCTGCAGCATATCATTTCCCTAGAACGGGATAGCTTTTTAATCTCAACATGTCACTGCGGCGCCTTCATTTAATTCATTCTGGGAGTTGATTTTACATGAACAACACTAAATACATGTACAAATTCGGGTGGAGTGCTACAAAGGATTAAGAAAGCCGGAAGGCGTGAGACGTACAATATTTTGAATGGAATTTACGGTATTAAAGCTTATCTTTGGTTATTCTAAAGCAAGGTCCATTTTTATTACAGCTTTGGTTACTTTAAATCCAGAGTCGACATAGTGTAATGTGCCCTTTCACTAACATTGCCATGTGACTTGTCATTCGGATCTAACCCTGGGTTGCAGGATTACATAGGCTATGTGGGCAAGAGTTATCATTGCTTAACTTTATAAAAACTAATGAAAACTTTCCAATTCTCTAATGGATTAAAATATTCCTAAAACATTCTTATTTGACAACATGATAAAACAGATGTGAAATTTTGCTCAGTGCTTTATTTATTCGTCTTAATTATCACTGCCCTTCACAGTTCCCATATCTTTTTCCGTCCACTGCGATAGCGGTGTGATATCATCTAACAATCTTGGTTCATCAAAATATCCATGAACACTGTTATAATTATCACTGAAGGTTCATTCCTCACAAATAATAGTGCATTACCTTGTTCACTATTGTGCACTGCCTTGTTCACTGCAGTGCACTAGCTTGTTCAGCATAGTACAATATGGTGTTCACTACGTGGTGTAAAATTAGTTCACTCCTAGTGCACACAGGTGTAAGGTTTCGTTTAGGCTCAACTTTCGAAGTATTTATAGAATTAAAGTTGAAGACATTGCTGAGTGTGATTTGTTCTTTACTAATAATTTCTCGATGGCCTTGAATATGTTTTCGCCCTCCAGCAAAACCTCTCAAGTTCTCGCCGGATTTACCGTCAGTTGAAGAAACTTGGGCATGCGCACAAAGAACGTGAAAAGGGTCTATTGAAATCAGACTCCTCCTTAAGGTAATAAATATGAGATTAATAATTATGGATCTATTCGTGTACTGAGAAGTACCTACAATTTATTGAAAAGAGACCTAATCGGGCGGGACGTCCCCATATACCAGTACTGAGGATAGGGTCAATCTAGGGGATAATTTGACAGAGGTATTTGTAACCATTTTAACATTTATGAATTTATTTATTTAAAAAAAAAATAGAAACAAATTCGTTAACTCAAAATGAATCTGATTAAAATAAATTTTCAACATGTAACTGAGTCACTGAGTCATGGGATGAATATCAATCGATCTTATCTTTCTACGCCACAAATTTCCTTTGTATAATGAAGTAACATGGAGGATAATATATTTGTGTGGGTTTTTTTAACTTTCTGAGTTTAATTTCAAGCAAACCAAACGATATATAGTTATTCAGACTTACGGTTTAGTGGTTGTTTTATTTATGATTCGAACGTCATACAATGTAAATATAGACACAAAAAATTTATTTAAACTATCAAGAATAGACCAAGCTCCCTAGAACAAACATACAAACAAACATGCAGCAGACAGCTATATGCCGATGAAAATGGATGATTTCCAGTATCTTAGAAGTACATGACTTCGAGTATTTTGTCTGACCTCCAAGCGTGGTCATGCATATCGCTCAAGGAAGGTAGACCTTTGTTTTAACACAGATACAGGACATAAGTTTCGGCGGTTCGAACTGGGAACTTTTGATTATGTCAGGTCACAACAAAAATTATGTTATCCCATCGCATTGGAATAATTTTGCTGAAAAATCCCAGTAAGCAGGTATAGGGCGAGCGAAACGGATATTTACTTGAAAGATTAAGCCGAAACAACATACGATTGTAATTGGAGAATGAATTCATGCCCAACCAATCGTATCATAATCTACTGAAACATGATTAGGGTTGTTTCAACCCACATAAGGTACTCAGTCAGAATCAGTAAAATCATGTCAAACCGGCACAGACCGGAATTTTGTGACATATATTTCATAATATATGTATATATATTTACACTTATATAGAGAGAGAGACAGTATTTGTAAATACCCGATCTATATACAAAAAACTGAAATAGATAATAGAGTGAACTTCTTCTAGTTAACTGTAGCTTCTTCATATAGACTGATCAGTGAAATGGAAAGTTTTTCCTCATTTACAGCGTATGGGATTCTGGTTACCTGTTTTACAATCAATTTCGTTATCCATATCAGTTATGGTAAGTCTCTCTCTCTCTCTCTCTCTCTCTCTCTCTCTCTCTCTCTCTCTCTCTCTCATGCATCCCTTTGGAATGAGTTTTATGTACTTCTACTTTTGATTCAGATTTTATTATTAACCTTATTTTCTTTGTTTAAACTTATTGACGCAAGAGGTTTGTGATGCTGACACCGTGACAAGGTTATTATTTTCTTGCTGTTGTGGCTAGAATCTGATATTGCTTATACGCACGTGTCCGACAATGTTAAGAAAAATATTTAAAAAAGGTTTGAAAAGATAAAATCATATAATGACACAGGATTACGGTCAAGGTTCCACCGTTGGTGCAATTTCAAAACTAACTTCAGCTCGTTAAAGGTTAGTCCAGAATTTTTCTAATTTTCTTTTATAAGCTGTTGACCAGCAGATTTTGTGCTCAGTACCAATCACGCTCAAACGATCTTTACTACAGTTTGTACTGAAATGTTTAGACAGATGCTTTATTTGTCTTTCTGTCGTATGTCCGAAATTTTTTCCTCCATCCTAATTTCTTTCGGTTTCACCTACATACTGCTTTTTACAGTTCAGGCAATACATATATCAAATTTTGTGTATCAGGTGAAATATGTTGTTTAATTGTAACACTTCTACCTGTTTTCAAGATTTGTGCTATGTCTCAATTAATTAGAAAATGACACAGCTTACAACCACTAAGTTCATACATAAAACAACCAAATTGGCTGATAGGCTTTAGTTTGGATCTCACTAAAAATATTCCCTGTCTTCTTATTGTGTCTATAAGCTGTAACCAAAGTGCTTGTTTTAAAGCTTCCGAAAACACATATTGCAATTCACAAAAATTTTGTCTGGCATACTTTGATGCAGAGACTTGACCATCTATTGAAATAGACAACATATAGATAGATTGATGGACGGATGAACGGATATCGTGGGCACAAGATTAATTTGGGTTTTAAAACTGCATAATCTATTCATTTATGCGGTCAAACTTGACTGTTATAGCGGCCCACTCAACAACACTACGGCCCGCCTTTGGCAATTAAGATAAGCGTTGTTTTGTAAGGATAGAAGGCAAGCCGAACAAAATAGCAGATTTTTCCATTAATAGAAGTGTTTCACGATCGCAGATAGTGAAGGTAACGCTGGTTATCGCGTTATCTCGTTAATCGAAAACGAGGCTTAGTGTGTATACTTCGTGTCAGTGTACAGAAGAAAATGGTGGACAATAATACCATACGATCCTCTTTAGACACGAACTGTTATCAGATGAGAGGAAACTTTCAGAAAACAAATAAATAAAAAGAAAAGAAAAAGAAAAAAAAAAGAAAGAAAAAAAATCACATAAACGGGCATAGTATAAATACATTATAGTGGGCACGTATAATACTTCTAATTCCATTCCTAAATTGAATAACTCGAGCGTGTGTGACACGCATTATAGAAACAAACCCGCTAAGATAGTTCTATTTCATACCAACAAATTATGTACAGTGGTGGCGCGAAAGGGGTTGGGAGGGGGCGCCGGCGAGGGGGCCGTAGGGTTTATGTGCTTAGATTGGGCGGGGGTGGGTGGGTGGAGGTTGGCAACTGACATAAATACTGTTCTCTGTGGCAAGGCAGGGGCGCCACTAAAGAACATTTTCCTACGGCGCCTCGATAGGGGCACAATTAAAGAACATTGCCCCCGGCCCATCATGCCCTTGCGCCGCCTCTGATTATGTATAATGACCTTTAAAGGTCGATATTTATATTAGATAATGGCCGTAAATTATTTACTCAATGTAACTTTCATCAGCTTTTGACAAATTAGGGACACGCTGGAATTAGAAGTCTGGTCCCAGAGGACAAGGGAATACGCTCGAGGAAAAATAAATATAGGATAAAAAAGAGCTGTGGAAATTAAATTTGTTCTGAAAAGAAATGCGATTGCCTCAAGTAAACATGATTAGAGCGGCCATAATGTGGGATGCGACTGGCAAAATTTTGTGTAAACCCGAGTGTGGACGCACCCTCCCCATTGATTGAAATACTAATTATATGCAGAATTATAAATGAAATAATATGTACGGTGTTTACACAAGCCGCATATCCTTAATTTGAAAACAATCTTACTTGGAATAATAAATTAATTAATTCAATGCGACACCATGGCTTGCTGGTAATGGCGGTGGGGGAAAGCATAACGCTTGGTATGTAGAACAAGTGTTAGTAATCAGCACATTTATAACAATGTGAAAATAACAATTTGACTCAGTGGACTAAATTGATGATTGGACGATCAAGTTTAATATGTTAAAATATATGAGAACAAAACATAATGTGTCATTGTTTTGTTTGCATCACAATGCTGTCAAACAGTGAATTCACGTGTTTAGCCTCGTTCTCGATGTGCTCTAAGGCACAGGAAGCTTACCAAGATTGTGAAAAAGGGCAGATATGAGGGGGAATTGGGTACTTTTTTTCTCTCGAATTGGGCAGTTTATTTAGACATAAAAGACACACATTAGAATTCGCTGGTTTACTAGCGATATCCATTTTCATCCGTATTTTTTCCCAACAAGAGAATTCATCGTCTGCAAAAGATTTAAAAGATCTAAAAAAAAAGACCTTTACGAAAAGAATTAACAAAAAAGGTATAAAAGAATCTATATCTCGCCCTCGTTGAGCAGCTGCTTGCCCCTTAGAGACCGATTGTATCGGCAGTGGGGGCTGGTATTTAAAAAAAAAAATGTATTGTCCTCCATTACAGTCAATCAAAGGGGAGAGTGCGTCCACACTCGGGTCTGCAAAAAATATTTCCAGTGATATCCAAAATGATGATCACTCTGTATTACACATGTTTACCTCAAGAAATCACTTTCCTTTTGCAATTTAATAGCCTTGGATTTTTTCATCGGTATTTTTCACAACAGGATAATTCTTCGTCTGCAAAAGATTTTAAAGATCTAAAAAAAAAAGACCTTTACGAAAAGAATTAACAAAAAAGGTATAAAAGAATCTTTATCTCGCCCTCGTTGAGTAGCTGCTTGCCCCTTAGAGACCGATTGTATCGGCGGTGGGGGTTGGTATTTTTAAAAAAAAAAATGTATTGTCCTCCATTACAGACAATCAAAGGAGAGGGTGCGTCCACACTCGGGCCTGCACAAAATATTTCCAGTGATATCCAAAATGATGATCACTCTGTATTACACATGTTTACCTCAAGAAATCACTTTCCTTTTGCAATTTAATAGCCTTGGATTTTTTTCATCGGTATTTTTCACAACAGGATAATTCTTCGTCTGTAAAAGATTTTAAGTATCTAAGAAAAAGTCCATTTCGATAATAATAAAAAAATAACAGAAAGGATATAAAGAATCTCTATTTCGTCCTTGTTGAGTGTGGAGGGGGAGGGTGAGGGCGGTATTTGTTTGAAAAATGTCTTGTCCTCCATTAGCTGAAATAATTATTTTCTTTCCTTTCTGCCCACATGTTCCACATCATTATTTGAAATTTTTCTTCCTTAAATAAATAGAATAAAAACAAATTCTTCAGTGAAGGAAAATCCAAGTTTACAACCACCTCTGCGCCCCCCCCCCCCCCCAAACCAAGTGGTCCACTGCGCGCCTTAGAATTAGGTTTTGATGACTTTTTTATTTTGTTTTCTAGTGTAGTCCCATTGCGTAGGAAGGTATTGATGACCACTGCTTAGGATTTAACTGTACATTCACAAGTTCTTTAAAGGTAAAATCTTGTTGACTGTGTATTTCTAGAAGTCTCTTTAGATCTAAGGTGGATGTATTTCAACTGATGCTTCTCAAGCATTGTTTGTAGACTCAATGTGACCTTCATTCAGTCACCCACAAAGATCACTGACTTAGAAATGCAATCCACACACAGATCCAGCTTTTCAACAATAGCAAGTCGAGGTCACTGGTAGGATGTACTTTCCGCATTCAGAGTTGTATATAATCCACTCTTGAGTCGACGGGAAAAGTCCCCCCCCCCCCCAGATCATGTAACACTCGTCTTTTGTTGCTTTTATTTCTCTTCTCAAATTACTTACATCTGAGTAAAAAAAATTACAGTATGTGGTCATGTTTAAGTTTCCAGTTCCACAAATCCATAGACTTCTAAGGTAAATAAAATTTCCGAAGAACACAATGACGTGGAAAATATCGTGGTTACCATTCATTGGAGTGTGGATTCTGCATGCGGGCCAAGACATTTTTGTTTAAAATGTTTGTAATATTACAATATGAAACAAAACTCCTGTTTTTGATCTCGATTATTTTTTTATAGAGAAATTAATGTACTCTAAGAATCATAATTACGTCTTGATTATCAAATTTCCCATTTGAGAAGGGGATAAAAAGCATGAATCTTTAAATGCTAATATTGAAAAGTCATTGTCATTGGCCTCCATGGTAACAAGTCATTCATAAGTAATTAACTGTATTTGAAATCCGACGATGACTACGTATCTGTACATTCTTCTGATAAGTGTGGGGAGACTTAAAGTCGTGCAAGTGGTGTAAATTCTTGCATATCATTAACCTAAATCTGTAAATGATCTCGATCTCTACAGCGTTATCAAACATGCAGAAAAGCATCCCTCGAACACGAAGGTAGCGCCATCCACTCTTTTGCTGCCTGTGGTACTCACCCAGAAAAACACTCACACGTGCAGTTGCAAGACTATCCTGCAAAGAGTGCACGAACCGACTTTAAAACAAAACTCAACGGGAGTTATTGAAACGTAAAATAAAGGTCACACTGATCTGCTTTTTTTTTATAGGAAAGTTGCTGCACTTACCAAGGGGCCAAATTTAATAATTTCTGGTGTTTTTAAAATCCGGTCACTTCTATTTAGGCATTATGGGATTGGTGACTACGTGCAAGATTTACTCCCCTCCGAAACTGAAGAGCTTGACAACGTGAAAAACTACGTATCTCCAATGAGCATGGGGAATTTTTCATTTTATAAAACACATGTTATCACATTTTGTAAGAAGAATTTGACTTAGTTTAAATTTTTTTATGACGAATTTGACTTAGTTTAAATTAAAATCAAGACATATATTAGATGGACATTAGCAAGTCATGAAAATAAAGAAAGTAAAGGGGCTAAGTGTTTGGAACTATTTTGTTACTCTTAACATATATACGTGTCTGCTGTGCTGGTCAGCGTAGGGATAATATCCAAAATTGAATAGTAAATAGCCAGATAGCAGAGGCGCTTACTTTGCGGCGATGGTACAGAGTGACCAAGGGGCAGTTATACTTAAAGCTGTATTACTCGACATAAAAATCTTACCTGAATGCAAAATTTTGTCAAGATGTAACGGACGGACGGAAGGAAGAATGGAATGACGGAGGGACAAGGGTTACACTATGTGTCTCTTGCACATTAGTGGTTGGGCATAGAAACCATACTCTATAGATTTCTATGGTATTTTTAAAATTGGAAACTTACTCATGGTTACATATTGTACGCTCACCTAAGTGTACTCTTCCACGGGTCCCTTTAATATATTGTCTAGTATCCTACCCAGACATTTATTTCAGTTGTATCTCCTATACAGTGGAAAGAGGTCAAGTTACCAGACTAGTTATATACTGCATGGATGAGACCAGCTGTGCCGTTCTCACCACGGAGATACAGCTGTTAATAATTGCTGAGAAATATGCGCATTTTAATCCATATAACCAGGCCAATAAATGCTTTGACACTAGGACTAGATTATAATTTTTTTTAAAAATCAGATAAAGAATGAATATGCCATTACCAATTAAGTGCAATGTTGATTTTCTGGCTAAGGTAATCAGCATCGGGAAGTACGATGACGAGAGGATAAAAATGGTGTAATTAGGGCTATGTTCACAAGCGTGAGATTTTTGTCACGAAATGAAAATAAAGATACAGAACGCATTGTACCCAAACTGTTCGTGAGCCCCAAGAATTTAATTCATGCTAAAAATGAAAAAGACATCTGCTATAACTTCACTACTGACGAGGCATCAAAATTTCTTCTTCTTTTTCTTTTTCTTCTTCTTCTTAGTAATATCAGTAGTAGTAGTAGTAGCAGTAGTATTGCAGCGAGCAAATTGGCTCGATCTTTGTGAAGGGTAAAAAAGAACATCATAAGTATATTTTCCTGGACATCAAAATTTTTATTTCCAACAGAATCTTCCAGCCATGTACATTGCGTGGCGCCTTAGACCGATCCTTCATTAAAACTTGGCCAAATCGTATTTTTTGTGTGAAAAGATTCCCAGACACAAAGCAAGTAATATTTCCATTTATTGTGATTAAAAACGGAACGGATTACACAAGTTTTGTCTGTAAATTATAGTTCTGAGGAAAGCGGTGTCTCGCCTACGAACATTGGTGTGGTATACCAAAACTTTAACACAAAACTTTAAAACGGAGACTTAACGTTCACGCAGCCGTCGCCGCAAAAAGTAACTCTCATGCATCCCCATGCAATTTCTAACGTAGGTGATGCAATACACGGTCCTACAGTCATTAAATAGTGGTTATACGCCGAAAATTAGAAGAGCATACATATGAACATCTGTTGTAGCATTAAAATGTATTTAATTTAGAAAGAAATTTTTGATATCGTAATGAGTATCTGAAATTTTTTTAAAAATATAAAAATTGTACATAATAAAAACTGAATATTAACACCCTACAATAAGATAGGAATAAGCATCTAAATATTTAAAAATAGAGAAATTGTTTTTAATATTTGAAGAATGAAACAATCTACCAAGAAAATTGGCAATACGACAGTACATCTTCATCAGTCCCGAACTATGGACAAGATTGATGATATATTGAAGACTGCTGTGTCAATAGCCGTTTCACGTTTAGATGTATGCAATGTATGTATCTCCCCCCACCAACCCACTGTTCCCATATTGCCTAAGTGTTAGATAGATAAGTAGTAGATATAAGTAGTATATAAAAAGGTGTTGTCGGGACAGTTTTTTTCATGGGAGGAAAGTATATTCTTTTTAGCATGGAACCTTTTTATTTTATTTTTCATAAGGGGGGTCCTTTCATTTTTTTCCAAAATGACTGAAACAATATTTTTCTAATTTGTTAAAAGTTTGTTTTGAACTATTTTTAAAAATTTATAATATACAAGAAAATGTATTATATATATATATATATATATATATATATATATATATATATATATATATATATATATATATATGTAGGTTTAAAAATTATTTATACATATATTATATTGGACTCCACAAAATATTCTATAGATGATTTAATTAAAATGTTAGAAGAAACTAAAAAACAAAATAAAAAATTAGAAAAAAGTAATAAGGTTAAGAAACAAATGTTAAAACACGTACTGTTAGTGTATGTATGTATGTATGTGTGTATATATATATATATATATATATATATATATATATATATATATATATATATATATATATATATTGTGATTTGATTTCAAATTCACTTGTTGATGGTAATTATGGTGATGTCATTTGTTCAATTCCAACTAGTGCACTTGCAAGAGTTTATCCTTTTGAACATGAACTATTTCATTAAATTTTTTGTGATGTTAACAAAACAATACTAAATAGCAAAAAAACGTACATTACTGAAGGTAGGATAATTGATTTTGAATGGTATACACACAAGTTTCGTACTGATACTAAGAGATAGATAATTTATGTAATATATTATATATTATGAATAGTGAATACAAAAAACAACACGATCCTTCAACAGGAATGTATATTTACGTTAACGCATTAACTGGAGAAAGAAATGTAGTTTATGGTGGTAATATTAGTTCTTTTTGAAAAGGCTCAAATATTTGTAAAGAACCATTAACATCCAAATGGCTTTGAAAAATTTAAAGTTGCAGGTATTGAATCCCAAGATGATACTGTTAGCAAACTCAAACAAAGAACACATATATTAAAAATTAAACCATTAGACCAAGTAGTGGTATAATGAGTGGTATTAAACCTGCACTTAAAATTAAACCATTAGACCTTGTAGTGGTATAATGAGTGGTATTAAACCTGTACTTAGTGCTATTAAAGGTACAGTTATAAATACAGTTAAATCCCTAAATTTCCAAAAGTTTGCAAGTCAGGCCGCACAAGAGGCTGGTAAAGCAGCTTCAGCGATGGCAGGACAAAAGGTAGCACAATTGGCCTTTGATAAATTAGATGCACCTACAAATTATCCGCCAGCACCAATACAATATCCTGCCCATGATAATTATCCTGATGGTAGATTAATGATTAATGAATTTTAACAAAATAGTCACAAACAAGTAAGTACAACTTAGAAATACAACTATATAAACCAGTGTTTAAGGAAACAAACAAATACCAGACCAAAATATTATGATGCAGATGAAGAGGAAGAAGATGAACTAACACTTGCACGAATGGAAAAGAAAATGGGTTTTGGAAGAAGAAAAATAATAGAGGAAGTGGATTAATGATATATTAAAATAATTATCTTATATATGTAATCTAAAATGGGCAATAATTTAATATTACGAGTTGAATAATTTCCAACTGGAAATTATTCAACAAGTTTACATAAATTCAATAGTAAATCATTACCGATTTGAGATTCTGTTTAGTATATATATATATATATATATATATATATATATATATATATATATATATATATATATATATATATATATATATATATATATATATAAATAGAAAGAAGAACAAATGAGTTCAGGCTTCTTACTTAATTCTGCCTCAGACGCTTCTCCTTTCAATTCTTCCGTGTGAAAAAATAGTCCCATACGCGAGGTGTATGAATACACACCAATTCAACTAAGTAAGACATGTGTAACACTTGGTTCTAACGTTGAACACAAAAAAGACATGTCATGAAATTAAGTTAAATGACCTTGCTAGTTATTTTGATTGGTATAATGCTTTTTTATAAAGTTGAATATTATGTTTCAAGAACTGATGATGAGGAGGAGGTTGCGACAGCTGAATTTATTGCACCAATTAATGATGCATCTAGTATAAATGAACAACTAATGGTAAAACAAAATGGTCATATAGTATAAAATTTAAATAATGATACAGAGTTTCACATTTAAAAAGCCTTATTGAAAAATGAACAGATTATGCAGAAAAAACTGGAACAGATCAAATGATTTTCCTGGACGCAAAACGAACATTAACAGCAATTACACTTATGTATCAAAATCCTACACATGCTTCAGGTCAACAAGTTACTGCAGATACTTACAAATTCAACATTGCAGCATACAGTGATGGATTTTCAATTAGACATATAAATATAATTGGTAAAAGAAATGTTCATTTTATAATACAATTACAGAATTACAGTTTTTTTTAAAGTTTATTCACACAAACGCTTCCACCAAGTCAGCTTGGAATTAACATATAAGTTACAAGTGATAAAACATATATTAAAAACAATATCAATAATAGCAGAAAATTACAGAGACATAGTTACTAAATTTGTATTATGGGCACCAAGGCTTATATTTAATGGAAGAGGAGCACAATACATAATTTATACACAGCTCATTCCAATAAGATGGAGTTATTTAAGAGAAATGTTGCAAAGAAATCAAGTAAGTATGCAAACACCACGTAGCTTTCGAATAAACACTGGTGTAAAAAAATCCATAACATGTGTTTATATATCTTCAGAGAAATGGAAAAATTGAAAATCGAGCTGAAAATGTACATACTTATGACACATTGGATGATATTAACGCTGGCAATAATACAGTAGCATGATTATCCAATGCAAGACTTGAAGTTGGAGCTGATAGTATCCAGAAAAAGAATATATAATTGACTCAATAGCAAGAATATACAGAGATCTATTAAATTATAAGCATAAATCAAGTAATGAAAATACTCGATCACAATTAACAAGACTTGAATTTGAAGCAATATATGGAATGATTTATTTAAATCTTAAAAACAAACCAGCTGATATTGCAAATGATCCAAAAGAACTTACATTACATTACAGATTAGATAAGTTACCAACTGAATTGTATAATGTACATGCAAATGTATTATACGAGGAGGATGTTGTAATTGGTGTTCAGGATGTGAATTGATTATTGTATAAAATAAATTATGTAATATATAAATATAATAATGTCTAAATATCTTATTTATAATTTAAATTTAAGCGAAAGCCAAAGACAAGAAATTGAAAGTTTTTATCATAATCATGACCAAGAAACAATTAAATTATCCAGTACGGATTTATCTGGTTCAGTTCCATTGCATTTAACACAATTACAAATAAATAGAATAGAAAAGCAAACAAAATGGGACAGGGTTCATTTTAAAACTAAGCAAAACGCAAATGGTGGGTTTGCATGGGGAAGTCTTGTCTCATCAGTTGGAAAAGCGAAAGGTGTAGATGGTTATGTTCTTGCATCACTTGCACAAGGTACCCTGATAAATATAGGGGCAAATGTAGCATAAAATACTTGGTAATGGTGCGTATCACATATTCCATGATAAATAAAAAAGAAACATCTTATACATAAATCTGAATCTGTTCATCATTTAACACCACACCAAAGATTAAAACTTACCCAAATCAGGAGGCTGTGCATGTCAATTACAAGTAGAAACAAAAAAAAATAAAAAATTAAAGGTGGTTTCTTACCAAAGTTTCTTGGAAGTTTAGTAATTTAATACCAACTATTTTATTTTGGCGCGATATAAGAATTAAAATAAAACAATGTGAACAAATGTCACAGCTTAACAGAAATCTACCTGTAACTGTTGGTGCATGAACAGAACTTATTGAGTAGAATAATGATTACACAAATGTTAAACCAAAGAACTTGGTTGTTGTGGTCACACACACACACACACACACACACACACACACACACACACACACACCCACACACACACCCACACACACAACAAACAGTAGTTGTTTATTATGTGAACATGCTACATTACTCGTTGCAGACATGATTGTAAATAAAATAAATAAACCTAGTGAAGATAGCATACAAATAACAGGATGTACACTTTTTAAAAAAAAATTGATTCTATGTTACGTAAATTTTATGTTTAAAAAATATAAAAGTGGCAGAGGTGAAAAAAAAACATGGTGAACTAATGTCACAGTTCAACAGAGATTTAGCATTAGCTGCAGGTACACAAAATAAGATGACTGAATATCTTAAATGATTACACATATGTACCAAATGAACTTGGCGGTGCTAAAACAAAAAAAAAAAAATAAAAATAAAAAAAATAAAAAAATAAAAAAATAAAAAAATGCTGACAAATGTTTGAAAAGTATAAGGAACATAGCAGACATATTTTTTTCCCAAAGATAGCATATTATACTAATTTATATGACAAATACTATGGTGGACATGGTATGCCCCCTAAAAAAAAATAATAAAAAAAAATAAATTGGTGAACTAATATCACATTTTAAAAGAGATTTAGCTTTATCTGCAGGTACACCAAAGAAAATTATTTACTATCAAATTAACTTGCCGGTGCTAAAAGAAAACAAACTGCTGAAAGCATTTTAAAAAGTCTAATAAGCACTGCAGGTGTATTTTTTCCAAAGATAGCATATCAGAATTTATGTAATAAAGAATATGGTTGACATGGTATCAACGGTGGATTATGCCGGTATAACACCTCAGCGTTTACAAAATTTGTTTGGTGGGAATGGTAAACACAGTAAAAAGCATATAGTAGATTTTATTAATAAACATGGTCATGAAACACAAGGCAGCGGAATTACCGACACTGTGGTAGATTTTATGATGAATCAATTATTAGGATTTCCAGTATATAATGGTCATGGTTCACAAATATGTGCAAAACCAAGAAATGACTACTTTGTGTATGGAAAGGTAAAAAACAACGAAAAAAAAAAAAAAAAAAAAAAAAAAAAGAAATAATAATTAAAAAAAATAAAAAATTTGTAGAAAAAGTTAAGGGTATATCAAATTTCAAAATAATTGTTCTGGCCAAAATTTTGTTTTACAAAAAAACAAATTTAACGGCGCATGCTGTAAAGATGAGTTAACAGAAAAAATGTTAATAGTTAATGTGTAATAATTAGTTTGGATTCATCAGTTAGAGTCTGGACACACTGAACATGCTTCAGCAAAAATAATGATAAAATAATTATTCACTTTTTTTATACATTTTGTAAATCTTTTTGTGGTATCAGTACTTTAGTTACTTTGACAGAAAATGTATGATCTTTTTTTTTTGTTCAATATAATAGGGGCTTACTTTATCTAATAATGTACATCTTCCTCTAGGTCACATATAAACTTCATGTGGTCTTTTTTATCACACATATAAACTTCATGTGGTCTTTTTTATCACACATATAAACTTCATGATGTCTTTTTTATCACATATATTATATGTTTATATATTTGTAATGGCATAAATGCTACAAATATTTAGGCCTCCATTTGGCTCTTCCAAAATTATGTAAAATATATTATATTTAAAAAATTACAAAAGTAAAATTAATTTATAATCTATACCAACCCTTATATATACATTAGATTTTTTAAAAATAAATCTCTTTCAAAATTTAAATACTGAAGTTCAACATCAAGTTTAACCTTTTTCTTGTTAAATATTTTTAAAAAATATTATAAATACTTATTATGATTTCAAAATAAAATATTTTTCTTGCATTTATATTATTTACTTTTTTCCCCCCAATTACAAGGGTTTTCTTTGCACCCATAATTCCTTAACTAATTTTCTATCAACTCTTTCACGAAAATGTTCTGGCTTCATGTTTTCCAGGTCATGTAACATTATATCATCACATATTTATTTTCCTTTTTTACCATATGGATTTTTCGTGTAGTATAGATCATGGTGCAATATTATCCGCTTGTTTTGGGGTTTTTTTTCTCTTCATATGTCGTACCTTACTACTCAGAACTTGGATCTGTTACCACATGTTCATGTAATGGATTATATGGACCTGTGTATTTATGACCAGGTAATGTCCTTCCGCCTTCAGGTTTTTGATAATTTTCCAGTTAGTCCATGTATATAAATTCCAGTTCCATACTGTGGACCAATACGTTCATTATATATTTCATATATTATTTTAGTACACATTTATATTATAGCGATAAGAAGTGGACGAAGTAATGGAATATCTTTTAAAAATGTGTCTTGTATTGAACTATTTTCTTATCACCCGAATAAATACTAGTCATTAATCCTCTTCCATTCCATTCTTTACAGCTCGTATTCCTCTTCCTCTAGTTTCTCTTTTTCTAACACCGCTTCCAGCCATTTTAGATTTTAATCTGCCACAATCTGTACAGGTAGACTTTTCTACGACTCCGTTATTTGTTGTGCGTTGTTACGCTGGATTTGGTGATCCTGTATGTGATTTGCATTTTAGACAATAACTAACCATTTTATATATATATATATATATATATATATATATATATATATATATATATATATATATATATATATATATATATATATAATGAAAATATTTGTTACAACTTCCTCATTTTTTATAATAGCTGGACCAAATACCTCATACGGTATTTTATATGTTTCATTTTATATGTATCATTTGTATCCTGAAGATTTTTAAGAACAAATAATGCAAAATATCCACATGTACTGCTTTTAACATCCTGATATTACAAATTATTATAATATATTTTATTTTTACCAAAGTAATTTCTTCATTTCCAAGTTCTTCAGGCATTTTCATGCCATAAGAGTCAAAATATAAAATATGTACAAAAATAAAAAATATGATTAACCTAGAGAAATAAACAAAATTTAAAAAAAAGTATGAGCTTGCAGCAATATATAATAATGAAAGGACACACATACAGGTGATATACAAGATCAGAATTTTTAACATGTATTCCTATGATATACATAATTTTACAAAATAAAATATTATAAGTAATCTTGATTAAAATTTTAAAAAAGAGCTAAAAGCTATTTTTAAAAAAATAAAAATACCTAGAAAGCCCCCCCCCCCGCCCCCCTCCCCCGAAAAACGTAAAATGGCGATTTGAAAAAGTTGCATAAGGTTCCATGCTAAAAAACATATACGCCCCCCCCCCTCCCCCCGCAAAAAAATGTCCTGGTAACCCCCTTTTATATACTACTAAGATAGACACTATTATTATTTACTGACCTCTTTCGTCAGTAAATAGGTCTTGTTGCCCTCTCGTTTCACACGATTACAAAACAATTGTAGTATTATTGACCAGTCAAAGGTGACAAGCGAACTATTAAATTTGAAAGATATTCAAAGCAATCGAGAGAGAGAGAGAGTATTAGAGTTAAAAATTAAATTATTTATATCTTTATTTTTAGGTTCTCTACTGTCTATTTCTCCTTCCACTCCTGACGGGAAGCTGATGGTATTAGAAGGCAGCAATTTAATCTTAAATTGTACCTTCAACAGTAGTTCATTACCCAAGGAAGACGTGATTTTTAAAAGGTAAGCTATCTTGGTTGACAAAATGCGCATACAATTCATGTAGGTAGGTATGTATTTAGAAATGCCCAACCTATTGCTAGTGAGACTTTTCTATCTAATTCTTGAATGAAATTCAGGAAGCGGCTGAGTGTGATTAACACCTCTATTGGCAACTTTTTAAAAAACGCAAGACTAAAAAATGCAGATCAGGTGTTGTCATATGCCATGGTGGACGAACCTTTTCTGACCCATGCCCAGTAGCTGATTCATTTGCATATTACTTCACGGACTAGTCCTCATTGTCATTCATTCATAAACTAATTTGCTTTAAAAAGGGTAAAACAACCAAGAGTAAAGTTAAAGGCTAATGAAATTATTCAACATTTTAAAATACTCTAAAATTTGCTAATTAGATGTATGTATCTAGTTGATGATCTAATTATTAAGATTAACCTATCTACTTAGAGCCTACGTGGCCCCTATGATCACACGCGGATTATTGTGCCACAGTCACAATGCGACCACTCTATACATAACCTATTTTTCGCATAATTTTTCCTCAAAATCTTACGAAGTCCTTAAAGCGAAGTGATTCTCGCCCAGTAGGCAATGGTCTTTGTTGATTTCCTTTTGAATCAACGGATGACGCTGGCTTTGGTGTAACCTGAGTACTGTAGAATGCGCTTCGAGTTTCGTTCTTGCTTTTGCTGCGGTTTGTTCATTACTTCTTCCTCTTCCTCCCTACCCCCCCCCCCCCCCATGGAAATAAAGTTCCACAAACAGAGGCTGTGCATTCTTAAAATGCGACGAACTCCAGGTGACATTGAAGTCTCCAGATGATCCAATGATCATACTGCCTGGCTATCAGTGATTACATGTGGTATCGGGTTGAATTCAGGAGTCATCTTGTCTTGTTTTGAGTCATGCTTTACTAAAACTGTATCTCCAACTTTGATGCAACAGTAACGAGATTGATTCTTTTCCTCTGCATATTTCTTTATTTTGTCCTTATGACTTTTGTCGTTGATCCTTGTTTTATCATCAATTTCAGTTTTAAATTCAATATCAGATGTCTCCAGACGTTTAGTGTGCGGTTCACGACCAAACATTAGTCGAAATGGAGTAAATCCAGTATATGGGTGTGGCATCAACGAAATTATGCAGTTATTGTTTCCAACTCTAGACTTCAATATGTGCTGCACGCACTGTTTTCATGAGCGGTTTATGGAAAGATTTCACCTGAGCGTTGGCTCGTGGCCATCTTTGTGCAATTCGTCAATGAGTGAAACCACTATATTCAACAAATTTCGCAAAGTTATTAGTTCAATGGACTCTTATTATCTATTTGAATAGTCCCCGGGTATCCAAACGTTGATACTACCTAATCAATAAATGGCATTGTTGCATTTACAGATACGGACTTCAAACTTTTCACAAGTGGGTATCTCGAGTATTCATTTTGGATTATCCAAAGGTAGTCCCCAGTTGGAAGTGGTCCGCACAAGTCTATACTTAAACACACCCATGGATAAGACAGCATCTTTGACAAGTTTAACGGTTCGTTTACAGTTTTCAATCTTTACATTAAGCACAGGAAACCAAACTTTCCATCGCAGAAAGGCTTTTGTTCAAGCGATTCCTTGATGACCTTCATGGGCAAGAGTTATTGCTTTGTCACGCAGCTCCATTGGTAACACAAGTCTACATCAGCGCAACAGTACATTGTCGGGATGAAACGTTAGTTCTTCCAATACACTGCCAATTTCCCGAAGTTCGTCAAAACTAACATCCAGATCTTGCATGGATTTCATTAAAAACCATCAACCCCTTACGTACAAATTCGATAGCTTTGAGAAGCGTTTTGACGCCAGAACTTGAAGTTTTGACGTCTTCCCTTCATGGCTTTTTGGACTGAAGTTTCGGCAACGAAATTTACGTGCTCCTAGGCAATCTTTTGTTTACGCGAAGTCATTATGTTATTACTATAAACTGGATGTCATAACATGTAGTCATCAATATTTTCGCTACCGGGGCGATATCTGATTGATAATTTATAGGGTTACAATCTCAGACATCTTTCAGTGAGTAAACTGAAAACTTTTTCTTCTGTCAAATCGTTTGTCAAGGGTTATGGTCTCGTAATAACAGTGAAGTGTTCTGCATCTCTCACTTACATGTCGAAATGGTCACACGCCCATTCAACTTCTATGGATGTAGATTCTGTTTGACTGTAACGGGCACCAGTGTCTGTAAGTACTCGGCTGGCGTAGGCTAAATCGTTTCCTTATTGCACGAGTATAGCACCTAAACCGACATAACTGGCGTCTACAATAATGTTTGCACTTTGTCGGCGATCATTATACGCCATAACAGCACTGTCAATGAGCTTTCTCCTGCAAAGTTGACCAATGCATCTAGGTTCGTTTTTCGTGAAATGACATAAGGTTTCTCATAAAGTAGCGCAGTCTGGGATAAAACGGTCGCTGTAACTCATCATGCCAAAGAAACTCCTTACTTCCGATGCATTCTTGGAGGTATTGTTTTTCCATTTGCCATTATCTTCTTTGAATATGGTGAGATTCCTTTAGCGCTAGAGACAATAATGGATAATTCAGTTTTGTCTCTATTAAATGCACAATTTTCTTTGTTGAGATTCAGGACCTTATTAGGTAGCCTTTGAAAGTTGCTTCCAGCACAACTCTTGTTCTTTATGAGACTTGTCGGAAACAAGTATATTGTCGGCTTGTCGCTGATATTCTTGGCGCCTTGAGTGCATTGAATGCCATTGAGAATTGTCACTTTAAACATCTCTGATGCAATTGACATGCTAAAATTCATCCGCTTGCATCAGAAAATCTCTTTGTCGTGATATATATATATATATATATATATATATATATATATATATATATATATATATATATATATATATATATATATATATATATATATATATGCAGTAATGTCAGGCTAAAGGCCGCCATTCACTCTTGTTGGTATAAACTCCACCGCAGTTCCGATATTTGAT
Source organism: Margaritifera margaritifera (assembly GCA_029931535.1). Lineage (NCBI taxonomy): Eukaryota > Metazoa > Mollusca > Bivalvia > Unionida > Margaritiferidae > Margaritifera > Margaritifera margaritifera. Next base: position 1,235,543 of record JAQPZY010001646.1, read on the forward strand.
GTTCTCATCTTGACGTGGATGAGTGGATTTTTTCATGGTGCTTATTTTGTTCATTAACCTGTTTGCCCCTCTTGGGTTTGGCCCTTTTTTTAGTGCCTTTAAATTTTCTTTGGGCATTCACAGCCTCCCTCTTTATGACTGATGCCTGTGAGTCGGCTAGCTCCAGGTTTCTGCCTAGATCTAAGATGTCGGTCAAGGACTTGTCAAAATCACGCAAAGTCTCCTACGGAGTTGACCTACAGTATTGTATTACTTGCTACAAGACTTCATCATCTACAACCACGAAATTGTAGTTTATAGCTAGTTGTCTCATTTCCATTGTAAATTCATTCAGTGTTTGTCCATCTTTTTGTTTACGCGTTTGAAAGTAAGGATCCCAATTTGCATTTTTTTTCTCATAGTAATTCTGTAATATGTCTTTCGTTTCCTTGTACGTTTCCACGCGTTTTTCATTCTCTGCTTTTCATATGTCATGCAGAAAAGCAATACAGTCTCCATCTACTTTACACAACCACTCTTGTATTTTTGAACATGGCGGTTGCATTCAGTCTTATGGGCACAGAGGTATTCCGATTAGCCTAGCAACTACTTTAGCAACATAAGGTAGACCTAGATTTAAGTAACAAGATACTATAGAGTCCGTAACGCCTGTAGAAAAACACTACTTTTACTTTGGGCCATGTTAATGTTGGAATTCAAACGCCAAATAACAGCTGTCAGTCTATACAAGAAAATTGTGATCCCAAAACTGCTTTCTGTTGAGAAATGTGTAAGGAGCTTCCAATGAGAGACCTCTGTGAACGCAACAAACTCAAGCATTTGATTCCAAAGTAAATTCGGGGATTCCAAGAACCGACTTGCTCGGATACGTGCGAGTCTATGCTAGGGCTGATAAGAATAGCAATTGACATTGATCGACGTAAACCCTCTTTCTAGGGAAACTTTGTAGCCTTCCAAATCATGTTATATTTAGATAGATATTTCTCATACTTTATGCTTCTTGCTGACACATATTCACTACAAACTTGCTTTATTCCCGATATTTGGTGTACACTTCAAAAGTTTTCCGTAACTGACTTTCTCATAAATTTCATGAACCAGACATGCGTTTCAAGCAAACTTCAGTAGAAGAGAATAGTTAACACAGCTATTCATGAAGATGAAGAAATTGCTTGGCAAGAAGGAATAAATAAATTAATAAAACACGATTATGATTTCTTCGATTCCCACTTCTTCATACGGAATTTAATCCCCCTATTCTTTATTCTACTGCAATGAACAATTATGAGCGCAAATTAAGTCCATAGCGTCTTTTGGGGGTGTTAAAACCAAATCGCCGTGCACCAAAAGAGACAAAACTCTCAGAACAGTTGCAATCCAATTATGGTTGCAACGCTAAATTGTGCTGACGGTAACGGTTATTTTTGTCGTTGCAACGATATATTGTACCGTTGCAAATGTTGTTTTAATACTGGTGTCGTTCCAACGATATTTATATTTGTTGCAACGATATGCATATACTGTTGCAAGGATATTTAAATACCGATGTGGCGGTTTGTATTGCTTGTGCAACGATAAACGGTAACTTTAGCGTTACGACGAGAAAAATTACAGTTATAACTGTATCATTTCCTTTGCCGCGGGAACATATAATTTTAGCTTTGCGACGATAAGAAAATCACCTCTACAACAGTGATATTACCATTGCAACCATAAAATATACCGTTGCAGCGATAAAACATACCGTTGCAACAACAAAAAACTGTCACAAAGGTATTTTAAAATCTTTGCAGCAGTATTTTGAATATTGTTGCAATGGTATCTGAATATCGTTGAAACGATTATAAATACCGTTGCAACGACACGAGTGATAAAATATCGTTGCAAAGGCAAAACGTACGGTTGCACCGAGAACATACAGCGTTACAACGATACTTTGCATATGGCCAAGGTAGTTTTGATCATTTTGGCATATCAAAGATGTTCAGTGTGGCCTAGCCCTTCACATTGAGCACACCCCAAGTAGTGATGGATTCCAGCTGCTAAACTACGCGGGCTTTTCCTTGTCATTCCTCTGGATGAAACGTAACTTCACCGATCTCGCATTAGTTCATGCTAGTTTATGGTTATGATACATATTGTCATTCACCTTAATTGTAAAACTACAGTCAAAAGTGTATATAACAGCCACCTAATGGAAACGGCCAAACTGGTCCCTTAGCACAGGTATACTAGTTGAATGGAAGTTCAACAATCAAACTTGTTTTTGAAACAAATATCTTACAGCAAACACTATTTTTGTTTATTATTATTATTATTATTGTTGCTGTTGTTGTTGTTGTTGTTGTTGTTGTTGTAGTTGTTGTTAATATGACTTTACTCAATTTACTATAAAATAAAAATCTTCAAAATTTTCAGAGCATTTTAAAAAATTGTTTTACGGTGAAAATTTTTCCGTTAATTGACATACTTTATTATTCGAAGAATTCACCGTATACCTTTATAATTCAGAGATTCTGGTGGAAGAGGGTTTCATTCATTAATTTATTCATGCTTTCTTTGTCCGTTTTTCATGTATTTCCCTTCGTATGATATATACGGTAAGGAGGCAGCTCGCTCAGTTGCTTGTATAATGAATATGGAGTATACTGTCTCAAAAGTAACAGACCTAGGCCTAATAAAGAATGTGTCAATCCAATAACTGATAGGTCACCTTTTTTCAAAGACTTGTGATTCCTTTTAAGTTGAAACAATGTTTCCATCATGTATTTACTATCAAATGTGCACGTGTTTTCGTCCCCAAACTATTATTATGCAGTAAAACTTGTTAAATATATCCAATTTGATGAACTAAACACATTTAAGATAAAATTAGTTATCCATTATTCTTTTCTGATGAATACATTTAGTAAAGTCATCAGTGTACCCCCACCCCACCCCTCGATAAAGGTGTGTGTGTGTGTGGGGGGGGGGGGAGCTCTAAGAATGATGATTTTTCTGGAGTATTTATTTCAGCAATGAATTTTCTAAGCAATAATGTCCCCTTTTTTCATATAAGCAAGATAAGACATGTTTACACACCAATTCAGATAAACAATGCCTTTCTTTGGGAAAACAAACAATCATTTGTACGGTCGATTCCACGAGTGATCGATCAAAGCAGGAATAAACTGTTGTTTGGTTAGTACCGCGGAAATTAGTAGTGGAAATTATGTGTGAGGAAATGGGAATGTCCATTGCTCGATGTTCCGAAGGTTCATTTGTCCGAAGGTTCATAAGTCCGAACTATTTTTGTACAATAGCTCTATTTTCCGAACATTTTAGCCCAAAGTTCCATTGTTCTGAAGGTTCGCAAGTTCGAAGAATATAGGGGTCAACAGTCCGAAGGTTAATTGATCCGAGGGTTCATAATTTCGAAGGAAAAGGTTCAAAGGTTCACAAGTTCGAAGGTTTGTTAGTCCGAAGGTTTTTGACAACAAGGGATCTATTCGTCCGAAGAGTCATTAGTCCGAAAATATTTGATAAAAGGTTTCACAAGTCAGAAAGTTCTTTGGTCCGAAGTTATTTAAAAATGGGTTCATTGGTTTGAACATTCAATATTTCGAATATATTTTTTATTGGTCCGGACTAACACACCTTCGGACCACTGAACCTTTGGACTATTGAACCCTTCTTTCGGACCAATGAACCTACGGACTAACGCACCTTCGGACCACTGAACGTTTAGAACATTGAACCCTTCTTTCGGACCAATTACTCTTCGAAACATTGACAGCTTCTTTCGGACCAATATACCTTCAAATTAACGCACCTTCGGACCACTGAACCATAGAGTCATTGAATCCCTCTTTCGGACTGATGACCCTTCGAATCAATGAACCTTCAAAACAGTGAACCTTTCTTTCGTACCATAGAACCTTCAAACCAATGAACCTCTCCGGACTATCGAAATATAACCGTTGAGACCAGGCGACCTTTACATAAAGTGACCATTAGGGGAGATTTAACTGAAATCTCGTAATTGCATCACAGACAAAAATGTCGTGCGTGGGAATTGTGCTAATGTAATATTTGGTACTTGGAGTTATGGGCCGCTTTCATGAGAAAAAAAACAAGACTTTAGGCCTGTGATGACAGGGAAATAGTATATATGAACTTAATCACGCGCATGTATATAATTGATGTTTCTGCAGATGTTCATGAATTAATATATTTTGTTCATCTGTGCGTTTGGAGATATCTTCTTCGTATTATCATTCTCTAATTGACTTATACGATTATATATTCCACTATTAAAGATTTCGTTTTACTGTATACAGTGTTTACATGTGATTTTTATGATCTTTTCTTTTGTTTGTCATGTATGTATATGAAGCTCTCCTTATAAAGGAAATAAAGAATGAATGAATGGTCTTAAATGGAGTGGGCTTAGCTAACTTAAGCAAAACTTGACAATATTACTTTCTATAGGGAAAGAGTTGGCGTTTTGAGGTGGGGTTACAGCTTCCTCGTCGCATCCCTACCCTATCCCGTACAAAATCTGCCACTCTTACGTATATTCGGAAAAAAAGCTATCGGAATAGACTTTTGTACTTAAATGTGTCGATCGGAACATCGCTCGGCCATTTCTGTCAAGTCGATAAATAACCTCGGAAGTGGTTGTCTGAATACACATCAATTGGATGGGTTTGGTTGTTAGCCCCTGGCGGAGTGCTCCACATATGTTGCGACAGAAAAGGCCGACAATGTTCCATTTGTAACTTTGTCTCCTTCATACGCCATACTGTGCCATGTGAACATTCTGGACTGGACGGAAAAGGCTGAGGATGCTCCGATTGTTAAATGGGTTATATTGCAGGTGGCAAAGCGTTTTTTTGTTGTTGTTTTTTTTCATCACCGCATCTTTCATTGTTTTCTGCTATTTCATGCTTATTTTTCACAATTGCTTATCAGTGTCTCTATTTTCGTCACTTTACATGTCTTCATTTAATTTTTGAAAATTATTTTAGATTATCATCACCTTGATAGAGGTAAGAAATTGTAGTGCATTGTCTCAGAAGTTTATTTTTTCTACATTCTGTTTTTCTTTCTCTTCATTTGATATGCAACAGCCGGGTTGGTTCAGTGGTTAGAGGGCTGGACTCGCAACCGAAAGGGTGCGAGTTTGAATCCTACCATCAGATCACCCTGGTCCTGGCAAAGGCACGTTTCTTCATTTACGTCGGTACTAAAAAACCTACTTGTGTTGCTGTGACGTAAAAAACTGAAAATAAACAAAATAATTTGATATGTAGAATAGTTTTTGTTCTTGCAAATCTAAACATCTGAAGATTTCTGGATCTGTGTCATGTGTCTGTTTTGTCCCTGTAATTGTCCCCACATTTTGTCCCCTAACGAAGAGCTTGTCTAGCCTCGAAATGTTTCGAAACCCACTAATTGCCCGCGCTATTACCAACTTTTGTGTTATTATATAGATAGTTACACACACACACAATGTGGTTCTCGGTACGATAAATACGTAACTGTATTACGTGCGGCTGAGCTAAAGTTTTATTTGATAATGAGACCACTTTAAATGGCTTAATTTGAAATAATTTGGAAGGTGGAGTCCATGAAACGTACTCTAACATTATCCAGGTTTTGGAAGAAAGAGTACAGCCCCTTCGCCATTTATCCGATACAGTGCAAATGTTCTTTCACCTCGGCAAGGTCAGCGGCACTAAACACAGACAGTCACACAGAAGATATATCTAAACACATTTCATTATTGAAAAGTAAATACTCATAATCGTAACATCACCCTTGTATTAATGATTAAAACGAACACATTTAGACACTGAGAGAGAGAGAGAGAGAGAGAGAGAGAGAGAGAGAGAGAGAGAGAGAGAGAGAGAGAGAGAGAGAGAGAAAGGGGAAAGATGGAGAGAGACAGATGTATTAAATAATCAAAGTCAATGGCGAGAAAATACGACGAAATTGGGATCTTTTCATACAATTAGGTTTATCTTTTAACCTTTTAGCGGTCGTTTGAAAATCTCATTCTGCAATTCGAAAAGAGTTAAGAAAAATTATCGTAACACGCGGTCTAGTCTTATAAAAGGAATACGTGACACTGCATTTACACTGAATACTCCGTTAAAAAAAATTATATAATATCTAGCGACAGATAGCGAAATTAGTAAGAAAGCTTTTGTACGTAAGTGCATCAATAAGAATAAAATAACCGTAAAAATCCATGAAAAATAAAAATCTCACAAAATTAACTTCAATTATCACCAGTACAATTATCAAAACAAACACCATTACATCAAAAACGAATCCTTATATCCAACAGCAACTATTACCTGCGTGTCTGTTCCGTCATTCACTTGTGAGTACATGTGCGTGTTCCGTCGTTCCTTTCATTTTTTGTATATATATCTTCCATCGGTCTTTTCATTGTATCCGAATGTATTTCTTCCCACTTTCCATTGTTCCCACAACTTTTGTTATTTTCCTTGCTTTAGTTGTATCCAATATGACCACTATAATCCTAAAATTTCGTGTCGAAATCTCCGTTGAAGTTTCTTGTTGTTTGTTGAAAAAAGTCAAGTTTCGACATCTTGTGATGCATCAAAAAACGTACGTAACATGAATATTTATTCCCGGTAAATGGATGAATGACAATGACTCATGCATATGAGAGAAGCAGCCCATAATGCGTGCCTTAAGGTCAGCTGATCTGTATAGTGGATCGCATTATGATATTTGTTGACATAAACTAAAGGAATTGGGCGGAGCTTGAAAATGTCGCTGACCCATAATGCAAGCCATATTGAGAACACGCAAACATATTAATCCAATTTAACCCAACTCGTCGAGTTAAACTGGATAATGCTTGTGCCTTGTTCTCTATATATAACTTACACAGATCAACCCATCTTTGATTTTCGTTATAAAATTATTCTAATCTGACAACAACACAAAATAGACATGTAGTTTACTTATTTTTAAACCGTTTTTCAATTATTTCTGCTTTTTTTCCATTATTAAATTTTAATTTGTAGATTCCCCCTGTCATTTAAACGTGTAATAGTCCATGCTTTTCTTATGCTTTTCTGTGTTTAATGTTTCGAAGTACCTTGTTTCTTCTCCCGACAAAGAACTTGATTAGCGTTAAACGTCAGAAACTGTTTTGTAATTGCGCCGTGACCAATTATATATATATATATATATATATATATATATATATATATATATATATATATATATATATATATATATATATATATATATATATACACAATCTATTCAGTGGAATCTGTTAACGCTTGCAGGGCAACAAGGAAACCATTTGCGTTTTGTAATTTTAATTTAATTTAAAGAGTGATGTTAAGTTAATACTGTATGAGTATGAATAGAATACTGACGATTATGTAAATTCATTTCATTGTAGAGATGGACTCCATTTGAATTATGAACCGGGCTATGTGGCAAGCTACAGCAGTTTCAGGGAGGACGGACAAGTCATCACACATTTGACCGTAATGAAGCCCAGTGTTACGTGCTCAGATGGTGGGTACTATGAATGTGCCCTGGAATCAAGAAAAATTGCTGCTTCGGTTCAAGTTACCGTAGTTAAAGGTACGTACGTACGTACGTACGTATGTATGTATGTATGTATGTATGTATGTATGTATGTATGTATGTATGTATGTATGTATGTATGTATGTATGTATGTATGTATGTATGTATGTATGTATGTATGTATGTATGTATGTATGTATGTATGTATGTATGTATGTATGTATGTATGTATGTATGTATGTATGTATGTATATCGTCCACTGATATACAGGATTGCCGAGCTCCGTTTCTCTACATTCATCACCTCTGGTTACACTGGCTTGCATGTATGTTTGTATGCATTTACGTATGTAGGTAGGTACATATGTGTGTATGCATGCATGTATGTACGTATGTACGTATGTATGTATGTATGTATGTATGTATGTATGTATGTATGTATGTATGTATGTATGTATGTATGTATGTATGTATGTATGTATGTATGTATGTATGTATGTATGTATGTATGTATGTATGTATGTATGTATGTATGTATGTATGTATGTATGTTACTTATTGATCTACTGGACAGACGAACCCCGTTTCGCTACATTCATTACCTCTGCTTACACTGGCTTATAAAGCCTCATTTTACACTGATATATTAACAAAATGACAACTAGCCATGAAATCTTGGACACGACATTTTATCGTACTTGCCTCGGAGCGATATAACCTTCAAAAGTGGTTATGTGCCGTAAAACACGCACGCACACACACACACACACGTACACACACACACACCTCACAAGCTAGTAAAAAGGTCTTCGTTCCATTTAAAAAGGATTTCTAAACAGCACTTAGAGGCCGAAGATAACTAATTATGCTTCAGTAATTAGGATGCGATTATAATTAGTTGCGATTTAAGTGAAAATCTCGTATAAATTACCTATTTACTTCACGCTAAATTTCTTGACAAGAGTTATTTTTTCCGTGTCATTTCTTGTTATTTGCTTTTTCTTCTCGTTCATCATCATCATCATCATCATCATCATCATCATCATCATCACCACTATCATCGTCATCTGCGATCTCATTGCATGGAGGTATATACACTCATTTTGTTGGCTACCCTTTTCAGACTGACAAAATGCCCATGATTAATAACATCTTTTCATTATTTATAGTCCTCTCTCGGGATGCTTGGATCTCTGACAAGAGTAAAAATGTCTCACTTGGGTGTCTTCCTCACCTATGCGGCTTAAAGAATACAACAAATGGCTTTAATGGACGTCACTTTCACATCACGTGGTCAACTAATGGCACAGAGGTTAAATCGGGTGTTAAATATCATATTTATTCGGAGATGAATAAAATTACGATCAGTGAAGCAGGTAAAACATTAATACATTAAATTTACTTCTTTGCTTTGGCGAGGAGAGTCTCGTTCAAGCAGACTCTCGCACTACCACTAAAGATCAAATAGCGATCGAGTCTCTCTCGTTCGGAATAGAGCTCTCTGAGTCACGTGAGAGTTTGACTTTGGCTGAACGAGATTTAATTACGATACCGGATGGTAAAAATGTCCACAAAATCTATTTTAACGTCAAAACGTAGTAATGCATACATTACTCGACAAAACATGATCTGTACAGTTATAATTTTTTAAAGGAAGGAAAGGTTGCAGCAAAGGAAGATACTAGTATATGCTATACAGCTTAAAATGGAAGTAACTAAAATTATAAAGTTCACGCTTTAGCATTCTTCATAGCGTTGAAATAGGATTGAATAATTTCTTCAATAATGAAATATTACTGAACTGAACTGAATCGTATGTTATATATAAGTAGCAAGTTATAAAGCTGTTGACATATATTGATAGCTTGCACTTAGCCTTTGAGACATAGTTCTATAAGATAGTCTCTGGTAATGCTAATTCTTTGTGACACAAAACCAGATAAGTTCCAATATGAAATCTATTTCTTTAAATAAACATGCTATTACTTAATGCTAGGTTAGTTTTTATTTCTCTTTGTAGAAGCTGCTGACTTAGGCGAGTTCATATGCAACATCAGCCTAAAAGAAGGAGAGAAGAAACTGTGGGAGACATCAAAAATAGTCTATTTGAGAGGTAATCTATGTGTCTACTTATTTACCTACCTACTTACATATCCATCTATGTACTTATATATATATATATATATATATATATATATATATATATATATATATATATATATATATATATATATATATATATATATTCTTTATTGCATATTAGCCTATTGGCCTTTTGCAAAATATAAATATACAATATTAATTAATATCAAAGTGAAGTAATGGCAGACAGCATATTTAACAACACACACTATAAATCAGTATCTTCAAATCACACAGTGCAATTAAAAATACAACAGTATGAATCATCATCAAAACGTTTGGAGGTATGCGTGAAAATATGAATCATTATGATTTTTGAATATGTGTTAATTACTACAAACGAGCTAATTAACAATCTGGAGATTAAAACACAAAAAAAAGAAGAAAAATAAAAAAGAAGAAAAAAAAATAAAAAATAAAATAAAAAAAAAGACAGAAAGAAAGAAGCAACAAATTTGTAGCAACAGAAGCAGTTAAAGCAACAAATGTAAATTTATATAATTATCATCTTTTATAGTAGTTAATTGAAGCTGGTTGAGAAAGTGTACTTTTTATTAAATGTTCGATAAGTTCATTGAAAGATTATGGTGCATACTTAAATAGTTCACTGTGAAGTTTAAAAGACCTAAAAATAAAATTGCTTAAATTTATCATAATCTTCTGATTATTACTTGAAAGTAGATCTATAAATTTGACCATATTTAGATGCCTCCAATAATATTTAGGTATAGACTTGTGTCTATATTCAATGTAACACTGACATTCAAATACAAAATGAAATTCATCCTCTATCCATGGCAATAATTACATAGATATTGCTATGGTCATTACTCGCATTACATAAACAATGAAATATCCCGGATATAATTTGCGGTTACACCATTTTACATTAAGAAACAGATGGGGCTATAGCTCCTCTTATTGTTGATCAATACCAACTAGTTTCAACGTCATCAGTCAAGTTGAAGCCAACTTGCCGAAAACATCAAACATTTTCAAGCTTTAATTGCATTAAAAATAGTCATGTAAACTTGTGTAATTTTACCGCTTTTTTGTGTTTATTGTTTGTCTTGTCTCTGTTTTATATTTGTCTTTGACAAAGACTCAATGAGTGTCGAAAGCGCATAGGCTAGTTAAAACTAATTTTGCACTGTTCGTTGTCAGTTTGTTGCATATATATATATATATATATATATATATATATATATATATGTGTGTGTGTGTGTGTGTGTGTGTGTGTGTGTGTGTGTGTGTGTGCGCGCCAGTTTGTAAGAAACTTGAATTCAAATTTGATCTTATTCCAGGACCACCACGGTTGAATAAATGGGATAACGACAAGAGTGTCTGTTTGAATGAAAACGTAACCTTGAAATGCGAGGCTAGTGGATACCCATTGCCACATTTGGAATGGCGCAAAAATGGGAAAGATTTGCAAGCGAATGGCGAAAAAATAGCCTTCGTGCCAGAAGGGCTCCAAATCAACTCTTTCACCCCAGAGGATGCAGGGGAGTACGACTGTATTGCCACAAGTGACTTTTCTATCGAAACAGATGAAGCTTATATCTATGTAAACTTAAAAGGTAAGTGCAATATTTCCCGGAGTACATTACGCACCTCTCCGTTTTACTCTGTCAATGTAACAGTTTTTGCAACAATATTGCAAAGTGCTAACTTAAAGATTTACACTTTCAATTACCGTTCTTTCTAATTTATTTTATATTTTTGTTAAATTTAGTCTTTCTGATTTGCATGTTCACTTTAATATTCAATAAAAGTTTTAGTAAATACATCCATAGAATTTTTGTGCACTAATATATTACATTTTCAGATTAAGGTAATTTTTAGGAATGCAGATTTTTATATTTCTCAGAACACGATAAAATGAAATATAAAAAGAAATACACATATACATGTATATTCAAGTGTGTATATTTACCTACATACTAAGATAAATATAGATCTATTTCTATTTTTCTTTCTTTTTAAGATGAGGCAGACTGTAAAGAACACTTTTCGGAGCACCCCAAAGTGTCCGTAATTGTTGGAACCGTCGTTGGAATAATAGTAATGAACCTGGTATTTTATGGCGTAATTGTTTTCTTGGTTGTTCGTCATAAGAGACGAGCAGATAAGAGACGATCAGGAAATTTGAATATCGAGTACACAGCTGTTAAAGTATAGAAAGAAAAAAAACTGGATATGTAAGTCTACACAGAGAATATGAAACAGTGGACACATGTCATGTATACGTTTAAGCTGGAAATACAGAAACTTTGTTTAGGATGGCATCTTTAAAAATGTCATTGGTATATGGAAGTTGTTGTACTATTTGATCCGTGTCTCCAATATTCATACATACTTTTGTTTTCAAAGACTTATAAATGTTAAACTGTAACAATCAGAAGAGGAAAACATCCATCTAATCAAAGAATAATTATTTTTCTGAGAACAATCACTTGATAGAAGCATGTGATATCCAAAGAATTTCACATCAAAAATGTTTCGTACTTTTCAATGTATCTTGGATGACCAGCTTGGTCGTACTTTGCACGAGCAGCCACAGTTAAAGGTAAAACTGTTGGCTTAGGGAAGCCTCATTGTTTTCGTGCTCCTTAGTCTTCTCCCTTTTACATTTATGCTGCCATTTTCAGCCGTACAATAGGTATTCTTGATGTTTCTTCATATAGGGTGTTTTTGTCCATCTATGTAAAATAGTATCATATTATGTTGGAAAGAATAGTATAGTATAATATTCAAAGTGATACATGACTTTTAAAATCCCTTGATAACTGTTAAAGGACATGAGGAATTATATTGTGTGATCCAAATATTTGAAAAGGCTACTCTGTGTGTGTGTGTGTGTGTGTGTGTGTGTGTGTGTGTGTGTGTGTGTGTCGTTAACGGTGCTGTTACAAAATATTTTCTCAACGTTTCGAGCTAATCAATCTCTTCATCAGGGGAAAAAACAACTTACAAAAAAACAAAAACCACGTAACCAAAAGCTGAGACAAAATCTGAACTAGTTTCAAGTTTGAATAATAGGGAAATATACAGGAAAAGAGTTCAATAATACAAAAATCAAATGAAAAACAATATCAAAATTCGCAAACTACATGGCTGTCTTGTTTTGTTTGGGGTCAGAATAGAAAATTTTATAAAAAACAAAACAATGAAAGGTACGGTAATCCACGTAAATGTTAAAACAAATGATGGAAACCATGAGTAGCGAAAATCAACGTCATCTAAGATCAGAAACTATATCATGTATTAAAAATCACAGCCAAGAGAAGTTATGCGTGGATGGATATATATATATATATATATATATATATATATATATATATATATATATATATATATATATAATAAATACCAAGGTATCACCTCTTCAGTGGAACTTTTTATAATGGTCGCTCAAGGGACAATTCTTTTGTCTTTTTTGGACAGGTGTCCTTCATATAGAGGTGAAAAATGTATGTAACCATAGGGTTTATAAATACCGTCCTTGCTTGTATATATGTTTGATCCAACTGCAAACTGCATCGACCTAGATCTACCGTCGCATAATGCGCAGGCAGATCTGGGTCTATGCACAGTTTGTAAAGATTAATCATTAGAACAAACACCATATACCCTGATTTCCATTGCATTATGCAACGGCAGATTAGGGTCTGTGTTGTGTGAAGTTGGACCCGACTTATACACGACTAAAGACGGTATGGTCTTTGTGAGCATATTTCTTTTATATGGAAGTGTCCGCTAAGGTAATTTTCAATGTACGTTGTAATTTATAGCCTTTAAGCCACTGTTTATCGTCAGTACCAATAATTTCCAACTTTCCATCTTGACGTGTTTTAACATTCTCAACATTATATATAATCAGCCGGGTGCAATCTAGCTTGACGCGCCAAGTTTAAACCTTAGCCGGAACACCCAAGAAGGAATTTAAAATCCCAAAGCTTTACCTTCGAGTTCAAAATTCTCCCGGGTGTTTCTGCAATGTTTGAACTAAGAAAACTATGTAAGGTATCTATATTATGCAGATGTAGATATGTGTTCATATTTTGCTTTTCCATTTTTCTTCTTTTCTTCAGCATTTTCAACCCTTGACATATATACTTAAATCAGTTCAGACGAAGTAAGCAAGAAAAGGTAATTATTTTGGGGATTTTATTGGGTCTGTAATATCATCATAGGTAGAATAGGTTTGAAGGTGTGTACGATAATCGTGCAATCGTTTGATAATCGTGAAGTTGTGTACGATAATCGTGCAATCGTTTGATAGTGACATTTGGACGGCAAGTGCACGTGCTATACATTTTGCTTTGCCAAATCTCGAGTTAGAATAGATTGTGTGTTTACTGTGGTATGTGCCACCTTGAGTTTTTTGTTGGTTTCTGTTTATCGTCATTCGCTTGCGTGAAGAACAACGTACAGAAATATATGTCTATTTCCTTTGGATGCTAACCGTCTTCTTGATTGTTACGGGTCATCCGTAATTCCCCCTTTTCATAAACCTCATGTACATTTTTTGGCACAGTATTTTTCTGTATTATTCATTACGATAGCAACAAAATCATACTATGCCATTATATGTTCCGGATTGCAAACATAGGCTGGTTTATTGTAATTGTTTCGATTTTCCACCAAAACCGAAATAATCATTGAAATCAATTTCTGGATACATAATTGAAACCAATTGATACTAATTTTGTAAATTATCGTTTTATCAACCATAATTTGGCAGAGAATGCATGTTATGATCACCGAGTAAAGACCTCAAACTAACTGAAGTGTGCTTATTGCCCAACCCTCGATGTATTGATACCTATCATAGCCTATATTGTATATTGATGGATTTGATGATGATTACCTATATATATTTGTGTAACCAACATTTTGTTTGTTAATGTTTGCAGTATTGTAAGATGTCGTTTATTAAGGATGTTTTGCGTATAGTGCATGCATGCATTGATTGCAGATCATGAACTAACCCTATCATTTCTAATGCAGGTGGAACATTCGTTGATATCGGCTTGATCCTGACGTACATTCGTTTGATTTACCGTCTTAAGCATTAGAGACCGACCATTTGATTATTGGGGGTTGTCGGCTTAAAAAATCCGGCTCTCAAATAGCTTGAAAAAATATTCTTGCTCTGATTTATAGCAACAACAACAACAACAAAATATTATATCCATTAAATTAGTCAAAATTTTTTTTTTATCTTGAGGTAAATTTTTTAAAAATATCCCGGCTCGAAAGAAAATTCCAGACCCCACCCCCACCCCACCCCGAAAATTAAATTGTCGGTTCCTTAGGTCTTTTGGCTACTTAACCGCAATATGCGACAGTGGGTATATCAACGCATAGCCTGCGTATTATAACAAATAAAAGAGAACCATAATTTCTGTCGGATAGACTTCCTGGTAAGAAAAAACAACAAAAAAAAAAAAAAAAAAAACCAACAACAATGTGTCATTGACTCAAGCGTGCACTGTACAGCATTGGTCTACTTCTATTTCTTACTTCCCCTAATCGATGAATCTGCATATATATTATGAATGTAACATATGTACATGCTTTGCATTTGGTCAGAAAGATCATTTTCCTTCAGGATATTGAGGTAGACACGATAATGGAAGCCATTGTCTTGATTTATATATTCAACATAACAAACACTATTTTCAACCGAACTCTTCGAAAGCTAATATATTTTTAAACTTGACATTTTATGTCCCATTTCATATCAACACTCAGTCTAACTAACCACCATCAGTTATATAGCATTTAGTAGTTTTCCCCACCCTAGTCAATCACCCCAAACAACATCTCATACAAATGACAATAGTATTTGAAGTTCTGCTCGCATTACAGCCGGTCGAACTTTGTCGATGGCTCATTGTTCACCGTCCGTCCGTTTATCTTGATTGTGTGTGTCTGTCTTTCCGTCCGTCCGGTGTCTGAATCATCCAATATTAGTAAACGGCTCATGAATGTCATAATTCGAACATATAAGTATGACTTTAGTATTAAACTTGTTTTGTTTATATGTCGCTAATTTCTAGACTAAGTTGGACCTTAATTGAGCTTAAGTTCAAAGGTTATGACAGACTTTTTTGTTGCCTTAATAATTGCGTAGTAAATACCGGAAGTCAGAGAAGATTCATGAGTTCTGACCAGTTTTGGGAGTACTTCAACAATATTTGCCCCCGTCTCAAATCATATACACTATATTGGCCATTATGAAACAGTAAATTTTGAAAATTCGAAGTGATGAGGGATCTATTGTTTGTTCAAGTATTCGGCTGTTTCGAAGTTTTGAGGTATTACACCGGGACTCAGCGGGCCATTGGAGTTATGTCGTGTATTCGATTGATTGATGTTCGAGTTATCGAAGTTTTACTGCACATGCCTTAGTTAGCGTATAACACGTACCCAACGGCGGACAAGGCAGACCCAGATTACTCGCTGCATATCTGGGTCTGCGGTATTCGCTCTAGTTGTATAACACACAGCATCGATCCTAAAATGCCAGCACCTGGTAGGGGATGGGGTGATATATAGTCATTTTTTGGAGTGGACAGTCATTAGATTTCATTTCATAATGCCTGTCGATGTGTAGGTTTATATTCAACTGATTGCAAGCAACTATTCCTTTTTTCGTAAGAGTTGTTAGGCTTAATTCAAGTGTTGTCCATTATCAAGATGAAGGAAAAACTTTCAAAACTGTTATTTTTGTTGTTTCTATACTACAGATATTAACCAGATTTACACTGTTTCATTTTTTAAAAATAAAATTTTAATTAAATTATGACAATGAAATCTCTTTTTTTTTCTTAAGTTCCTAAAAATAATTTCATATTCATTCATCTTGTTATTTTCACTCTATATTTGTAATAATAATAATAATAATAATAATAATAATAATAATAATAATAGTTATTATTATTATTCTTGTTGTCGTTGTTATTATTATTATTATTATTATTATTATTATTATCATCATCATCATCATCATCATTATTCACAGTGTCATCTATATTTATGCTTGATTTGTCCGTTAAGAAAGTTCGCAATATGCCTTGTAGGCAAAGCATCAACAACGCATGTGTGACTTCAAAATACATATTACTGGACAAAATACAGATGTTTACTCTCGATGACACTTTAGAACAAGTTGATTGATTTACATTTTTGTGAATATTGTCCATCCTAAGATTGCAATTATTGAGCCAGTGGCATAATTTCTTTTGAAAGGAATAAAAATTTTAGGTTTTGTTTATCACATGACGAAAACTATTTGGTTTATTTAATCAAACTGCACAAAAGTACAGTGAAATGTCTTTCAAGTAGGTACATTCGGATGTCTCTGATACTACGCCTTTTCCAAAATATGACGTCTTGAGGTGATACTTACAAGTGATTAATATTTGAAAATAAGGGTTTTTTAACCGATATAAAAAGTAGTCATGTTATAATATATGTATATGCCCTCGAAACGGCAGTAAATAGGATTCCACGTGTTCGTGCGTACACGCATTCGTCCGCCATAGAATCTTGTGAAAGCAACTAGTTTCACCAGTTTTTGCATAGTCTGCTGTACTACTTGGTATTCGTTATCATCTGAAAATGCATTTATTGTCCAATGACCGTGTTCCTGTTAATTTACACAGACTTGCATCTTGATGCAGTGAAATACAGAATCACATTAGCGCAACTACTTAAGTTTCAGATTTTGAGGGATTGCTCAGAAACTTTATACATGATAGAATCATCATCTGATGATGCGCATTTACCAGTCGCCTTGTTCCAGCAATTTTCGTAAGAGTTATTGCCCCTGCTCGACTTAATGTTGTATGCAATATATGACACAATCTTGTTACCGTAGCTAGTTTTACAGAATTACGATGGATAGGTGAGAAACTTGGTATACATATAACGGCAGTTATTTGCCACCATATATGATACAATCTTCTTACTGAAATTAATCTCGCAGTTTATCATGCATTTCCATCATATTTGCCAAAATCTGGTTACTGCAATCAATCTCGCAGTTTATCACGGATTTCCATTATATTCGGTAAATTCTTGTCACTGCAGTTAATCTCGAAGTTTATGATGGATTTCATGACCATAAAAAGGTCAAGCGATCACTGTGCTTCCGCGAGTTTTGTTTTTAAGACTAATTGCCATTTCCGACTTGCAGCTGGAGGCAATTAGTCCTACAGTTGTCTCGATGGCGAAAATATTATACTTTTGTCCTACCATGGACGCTGGGGTGGGATACGTGAGTGGCAGGAGTATATTTACGTGAGCATTGTGTTCAACGTTCATTCAGATCTTATTATATAATACTATGCTTGTATGTTACCGAATGGTTGTTTTCCTATTGGCCTTGTTATATGTCAAAGGAAAGTTGTATTGATCTGAGTCATTAGCTATGACGGATAAAGGGAAAAGCTCCTGCATAATAATAGTAAACGGAAGCTATCTGTACAACCAAATGTGTGCCAATATGACTGAACAATGATCTTCATGAAGATCAACAAAAAATACCAATGTAAAGGCATTCTCACAATTGCAGGGAATGTGTGGAAACGATTAATTAACGTAATTGTTGGTAAAAAGAATACATCTATTCAACATACAGTAACATTTTTCTTGGTATATATTATCTCATTTAGCGTCGTGGACTCTCTTAATATTTTGACTCCTTAATTTGGTATCATAAGATAGCATTGATTGATATGAAAATGAACTATTTCAAAATCCTGTATATCTATTTGGTACATCTACATGACTCTACTAATTTAGAGCTGTCATCTGCCCTAGTATATTGTTATTTACAAAAAGGTCATAAAGAAAGTGATTGGCATTTATAGGTAAATGTTTCGTAAAGTAATCAGATTTTGTTTATTCTTTCTCTTAAATGGACCATTCCATTTTTCTGCGGTGAATGACTCGGTCTTCTCCGCAAGGTACGCTACAAATATAAAATTAAATTCAAGTCTCTATACTTAATTATTCAACATAATTGTGTTGAATTATTTAACGAGAAACTCTTAAACTATATATTAAAACATTGCTTAAGCAAACAATACAGTCATTACTTCAAAAAATAAGGTCTAAAACTTGAAGATTTCATCAAGGATAAAGTCGAGCTTTTACCTCAATCGGATGAGAGATCACATGAAAATATTTTATTGTAGAAGCTGTTGTATTTTACGTGTCCCTTGAACCCATATCGTTCTTGCAATTTCATCAAGCACGTACATAAACCAGTATAAAATGCTAAACCTCTGTGTAACACATAGAGCCACGTTAACAGTACATATTTTTGGCATAGTGAGGTGCGCATACCAATAAGTCGATTTGGATAAGTGGTTGGTCTTGAAGGAATATCTCTCAATCCAGCAGTTGAAAATTCGAACCAGCACGACGGTGGTATGATTTGTCTCATGCCCTACTGAAAAAATTGACTTTCAAGATCAACAACAACAAAAACAACAACACGACGACGTGAAAGTCTTGGTTGTCACAGATGCTTGTTGTCTCAGGTAACAAAAAACAAAAAATCAAAATAAGATACAAGCTTGATCAACCCTTATCACAAGCAATTCTCTTTTATAACCGCAAAGCATATAAAAGTTCGTTTTCAGAGTTGAGGACTACACTAAACTACACTACACCACATGCCATTACACCAAACTACGCAACACTACACCGCACAACACTAGAATTACACTACACCACGTTACACAACACTGCACTGCACTACAACTAATATAAATTTAGTGTTAACTCGGAACTGAAATGACTGACACCATCTGGTTCATCAGCAAACATAGCGTACACGCTAGCTATTAGCTAAGCAAAACATAACAGAAACATGGCCCCTCCGTGATAAAACTTTACTCAACATTTCGAGTAACAAATGTTATTCCAGACTTGGAAATATTACTCCAAATTGACAAATGCAGGCTTTTGATTGGTCCGGATAAAGTACTTTCACTTCTTCTGAGGAATTATTCTTGGACTTTGTGGTTGCTCCGACCTCACATTTAAAGACCCAAAAGACAATGAGACACGTGAGCTGCGGAAATCCACACACACACATACAAACACACGCACACCTTCACTCGCCGTCGTGTTATTATTGATACAGTCCTAGCGATAAGAAATGAAGATGTTTGTTAATTTAACTTGATTACTGTACGAAAATATAACCCTTTACTGTGCTTGTTTTATTTTAACCCTTTTTGAGGAAAAAATAAATTAATTATAAACATTATCTATAGAGTATCCGGTAACTGCTGGTTCTACTGATTACATAAATCGATATGTGTTGTGAGAACAGTAAAGATAGAGAGAAGAAACAAAGAGTAGGTACTACAATAATTGCAAATGAAAGAGCGAATAAGGAAATGATGTACAAAATTATATTTAAAATGCTCATTTACATCGTTACTTTATTCTCTGTAATTTAGCCACAGTCGTGATCCATCTAAATGAATAATCTAAATAAAGGATACAGGTAGCATACTTTCCTGTTCAAATTTAAATCCCCCTGCAAGCATGTCTCGTTTGAACCCCACAAAACCAATCAGTAAACATCAGTACTAAAAGCTCACACTTTATTGAATAATGGGACAAAACCATTCAGTAAACATCAAAACATTATGTAGGTCAAGTCTACTGGCACACACAAACATTTTGTAGGTAAATAATCCCAAAATTGCAGAATTACACAAGTCCAGCTTTCTCAAAACCACGGATAATTAGGTCCGATCTTTTGGATATGTTTTTACTAGCCGCGATTATTTACTTAGCAAGAATCGGCTTTAGTACTAAAGTTGTAATGTCAATTGATAAAGTGCATTGCTCTTCACCAGCGACGTCTTCATCTTCTTCTCGTGGTCTCAATGATCTATTTCACATACCAGTCATGGAAGTGTGATTTCAGTTCTTCTTTGCAGTGTTTGTTTACTGCCAAGTCTAATAGTTGGAGTTTGTAAGCGAGGCAGGAATGAACAACGGAGTCATTTCATTGTCTTTCAGTTATCATCTTTGCACTTTGATGGCTTTGCACACATAAAAGATTGCCACAGTCTGCTGATAGCATTGAGCAAATGGCCTGTTAGTCACGTATTTGGTTCACATATGAAACAATGACATTATCCACATAACTTGAATTTTACCAATCTTAAGCCACTGTGCTAATGTCATGATCATCTGAAACTACTGATGATGCAACTTTATGGACAGTGGTTTAAGTAAAAGATCGTATATATGTGTTTCAAAAACAGCTTGGCTTGGTGTTGTTAGCTGCATCGGTTGAGCACTGGGATACAATATAAGGGATTGAACTTGGCAGGTGTTTGGTTTGTGCTTATACTGGCGGTAGTTTTGGTGCAACCATTGAAGCGACAACTCTTTGATGTCGGTATGGTTTTATTCTTTTGTACTCTTTAAGTTTGGTATTTGCAGAGGTTAATCCACGAAATTGAATGTCTATAAATATGCAAACTTTGACAGAGACAAATCCACGAATTTAAGTGCCCTGGAAAATATGTTTCTCTCTTTTTTTTCTTTTTCTTTTACAAAACCATGAACATTTATAACTGCGAAAATAAATGAAACCACATTATTTTCAAGTTAGATTTAGAGTCGAGTAAAGTTTTATGATGGAGGGGACAGGATTTACGTTCTAAAACCTTTCAAGTAAAATACTCAGACTATTTCTCAACGTTTCATCATTAAAAATTAAAGTTCCACTGATATGAAGGCATTTTAGATCATTGTCTTGAAAATTGCATAATACGAATGTCAGGTAGGAGTTTTCGGTGTTTCTTCTGACCGTTGCATTACCTAGTCGTCACCGTAAATGTTTTAGCTCTTATTCATGTAAAACTTCAGTTACACTTGAGCATTATAATATTTTTCGTTGATGCTGCGTTGATGGTGAGAAAAAACAAGTTGCAAGAAAAGCATGCAAAAAATAAATAAATAAATAAATAAATAAATAAATATAGTAGTGTTACGTTTCAAATTGCTTTTTCAGATTTTAATCCCCAGGCTGCGGATATGGACAACAGAGTTTAAACAAAACTAGCGCAGCTCTAGACATAATTGAATCCTGCTTGCAATGTTCTTATGATCAGAAAGTTATTCTCCACATGTGTAATTCTTATCTTATGGTCGTGAAATATCCCAATTATATTATGACGTCACCGATGTAAACTAACACCGATCAGAAAGTTATTCTCCACATGTGTAATTCCAAATGATTAGTGATTTCTGTGCCAAGAGATCATGAAGGGTGTATTCTTTTTTAAAATAACGGTTAGTTGTCATTGGAGGTCCTGTCTGGGAAAGACTCATCTTATGGTCGCGAAATATCCCAATTATATTATGACGTCACCGATGTAAACAAAGGTGTGGTTGGTCGTGGAGGGCTGACGGCAATGGCCGCTCGTAATAGTGGCCCGACTGTCTTCATGACTGTAAATGCGTCTAATATTGAACTTATTGCCAACAACCGTCTCGAATATTTTGTAAGATACCTTAGAGTGCATATATATAACACACTGATCCCCTGTAGTTTGATAAAAACAATTTTAAAAACTGTTTTTAACTGACCGTGCAGGGCTTTTTACCTCTACTAAGTTGGTCTTTCATCGGTATTATTTTCAGTTTTCTATCAGCGGAATATAAAGTTAATAGAATAACTTTTCGATAGATTTGTATCATTAGTATACGATGAATTCCAGTAACGATACTTAAAGCAGGAACAGTTATGTCAATTTCTAAATGGACTATCAAGTCTATTCCTCCCAATGCAATGACTGCAAGGGAGATGACTTTGGTGGCAGTGAAGAATACTTGTGTGTGCTAGTGACCTGGTCTGGTTTTAAATATATATTATAGCATATGTATTAGAAACTCAAGAGGGTTAGGCACAAGTTCTTCCAACTTAGAATAGCCTTTCCCGTAACAAATACAAAACACATAATATTTCGTGCATCAGATGAAACTTACAAATACAGTTAAAATGATATTTGAATAAGTGTAAGAATTAAAATGATCTAACGTAATCATTGTTTGAGGTTCGAGATTATAAATCAATAGAGAACTCTGATTGTAGTGGTTACTCCCTGAGCTACTGAATTTAGAATTTAAGTTCTATCAATACTAAATACTCATGTGTCTTTTGCTTGGTTTTTAGTACAACACTTACAAAAACAGACATGATGCTATTCATTTTATTCTTTTAACATGTACCCACTGAGTTATTAATTTTGTAAAAATATAAAAAAAATGTAATAAAACAATAAAATACAGGTTCTTCTAATAGTGATTAAATGCTGTTTTCTATCTGAATGCTATATTTTACAAGTCGATTAAAACATGACTACCATGAGCATATTTGCACAAGAAATAAGCAAAGTGACTAATCTGATGGGGAATAAAATGCATTTTGAAAAGCAAACAAATTTCAAAAATTAATTTTAGTTAAAATTATCATAGTATACTTTTATCATAAGCAATTCAAAAAGTGAAATATATAACTTATAAAACATGTCAAAAGGACCAACAAAAAAAGGATATATCCATGCAAATGATTAGATGGTAAACGGACCAACAATTCATACCTCTCCCTACGTAAGGTTCAATTAAATAAATACGGTTAAGAAGGAGAGTTAATCCCCATCTTTGAAAATTGCTTTGAAAGAGCTTTAGTCACTGTACAACATTGTGCTACTCTAGTAACAAGGGAAGCAACCGATACATAAACAAAATTAACAATTCTTTCCATCCTGAGCACTTAAAGACCTTAATATGGTATACAACAAGTATCAAACAAGCATGCGCTTTCGAGACCTACGGATCCTTGTATAAAAGGCAAACACAAAAGACAAACAGACAAGCAAACACAAAAGCTATAAAAAAAAAACATACAACTCTACATGACTATTTTGTACATCCTTTTATTCAGGCAAGGCCATAAAATGAAAACAAAAAGATGCTAAAATGAGGGAAAATATATGATAAGCTTTTTTTTATATAACACCGTTGTTTATCAAAATGCAAGGTTGAGAATGACTGAAACAGGGGGACATATTCCAAACAAATATCATCTATGTTAGATAGTGCAAAACAAACATTTGTAAATTCTCTCATCCGCTTTTAAGACCTCACAATGTATATAATTTTATTTTTTAGGTCTTGAGCTAATAATAGCAACAACAACAACAATATCAACAACAACAACAAAAGCAACACTATTCATAACGTGACTAATATTTCTTTTATTTATATTTCTTTTTTCAGTTTGCTCAAGTCATAATATTCTTCCTGATAGATACGATCTCTTGGGACCCAGTGCATAAGGAAAAGAGTAGTTTTTCTGCGTCATCTCTCTCTCTCTCTCTCTCTCTCTCTCTCTCACACACACACACACACACACACACACACTCTCTCTCTCTCTCACACACACACACACACACACACATATATATATATATATATATATATATATATATATATATATATATATATATAAGAATATAAGATACAATATATTTTTATATACTTAAAAATATCATATTGTGATTTTCACTCTCTCTCTCTCGCGCGGGATACTTTCTCATTTTTTTTCTTCACAGTATACGACATTCCTAATACAAATGATGTATCCAGATTTGCAAGCTCTTCACCTGTGAAATGAGCAATTGTCTGTAACTGTCACGTTGTTTAGTCCATTGAAGTTATTCGACAAGATGACCATCTGTTTGACTTGAAGTTTCGATAGTTGTTAGAACGGTTGGATTTAATCTGGATATAATTTTATACCATATGAAAAAAGACACCTTTTCACAGTCTCTCGGGGTATCTTTATACGATTCTGAGTTTACGTAATGAATTATTTATAGCTATCTTGCTGTAGTAAAAAGTGGCAAATTCTCGGAGTAGTTTTTGCTTGTATTTGCCAGCCTTGTCGGCTGGTTGCTCGTGTATCTACATTATCTGAATTCATCTTCATTATTTATATTACAGTTTAACTTCGTTGTTCTGTGTGATTTTGTTTTACAGTTACAAAATGAACATTACAGCAACAGTAAATCGGTAGACCAACGCGTCGGCGATAGACAGGATACGACTTAATGGAGTCATAACTATATCCATCCTGGCGACTTATCAACGCAAATGTGTGAAATTATTCGGCCATATCTTTAAAACTACTCAGTAGATTTGAATAAAAATTTGGTATATATTATATTCCCTTAGTATATTCATGTAAGACACATGAAAATAAGAATTTGTTTTCCTTTAAGAATGACATTCAATTTTTCCCCACTTCGAGACTGGTACACTGGAAGAAAAATACGAAACCCACTTTCAAGCTTCATCTTTAGTATGCATTTTTTGTTTCAGTCCTACCTACAGAAGAATAGCTTGGTAAATGATCTGAATGACTTTTAAAATATCAGCGTTTTATTTTATGTTAGGCAGTGAAATGCTGGATTTTCCGAGTGAAATAATTGTGATATTTGTCAATAGACATTGATAACATTATAAGGAAGAAATTTCAAACTTTTCGTAAGACGCTAGCGTCGTGTAATGGTGAAGATGGCCGCTTCACATCCGGCGAACCGGTTTCAAATTCAACAATAGGCAATTTTTTTTTCATTTTCTTTGTATCTGCTATTTTACATTGAATTGGGAAGGAGCATTATGTAACTACTGATATTTTATGTGCAAATATACACAAAACAGAGCAGAAAATACATGGTAAACTGCTGACAGTATCGCGCGGGATGCAGTAAGAAATCAGCTACTTCAGTGTGTTATACAAATTGCTAGACAATACGCTTGAGCATAAAATAAAAAGAATATTTGCTTGCTGCGAGTGAATAACGGATATATTTCATCTCGTGTGTGAAAAACTTAAGTATTTTCACTCGTGGCTTCTCGTGTGTGAAAAACTTAAGTATTTTCACTCGTGGCTTCGCCACTCATGAAAATACTGAGTTTTTCACCCACTCGATGAAATATATCCGTTATTCACTCGTTTCAAGCAAATATCCTCTCTATACCACATCACGTCTGGTTTTTTCACCCACAAAACTTAAGTCTGCATTTAAACTTAAACTCAGAATCCAGCAATCTGAATGGCAGCAATTTATAATTGACAAATAAGATGTCTTAAGTTTAGATTTAATATTAAGATATATGTTTGTAAAAAGGGGGAGCGGTGCAGGCCGCATATTTAAGAAACTTCTTGAGTACGAAAGTCAAGTTCAGGTCTGTTTAAGTAATACATCCTATAACATTAAGTATCATAAAGTTAGAACTATGAAATTCTTAAGATCTTTGTGAGTGTAATTCATGTATTAGAATAACACATTGCATTGATGTACCTGTACTAAGTGTATCATATCTGAGAATGAGCCTGAGTTTCTTGTTTAAAAAGTTTAGAGAATACATACTCAGGGCATGAGTAGTATAGAACACATAGGTTCTGGGCAACTGAACCTGTTCTATCCAGTTTAAACCAGTTTTCTTCCACTTTAAACCGGATTTAACCCTTGGCTACCCCATTCCTATCATCCAAATTATTATGGAAAACCATAGACCACTGGCCTTCAAAATGTTACTTAAAAACCTAAGCCACTTATCTCAATAATAATAATAATAATAATAATAATAATAATAATAATAATAATAATAATAATAACATCTTTATTTTATGAGGTTGCACAATTAGTACAAACACTAATCTCCCTTGCGGCCCTCAATTATCTATGTATGTACAGGTAAATATATAAAATACAGCTGGCAAATAAACACACACACACACACACACACACACACACACACACACACAAACAGAGAGAGAGAGAGATACTTTGTATAATATATACATATACAAATATACAACAAAGTTGGCCATAACGTGTTTTAGACATTATCTGGATTGCATCCATTTCAAACATCTGTGATGAAAGCAAGGCTCTGATGCTGCTTCTTTAACATCTTTAGGTAGACAGTTCAAAATGATTGGGCCAGAGAAAGCCAAACTATTTTTATACAATTCAGTTTAGGCTTAGAAAGAAGAAAGTTATTAGATGGCATGGAGCGTAGCATCGGTAGACTAGAATTTGTACAGGTATTATTTGTCCTTTTACTGAACATATCACTTATATAGTTGGGCATAGAACCATTAGAAACTTTAAACATACATTTAGCTTTTCTTAAACATATTCTTTCATAGACAGTCATGATCTTCAAATCATTCATACATTCGTGGACATCATCAACATTATTGTCAAGGATAATTCTGATGGCTCGTTTTTGAAGTCTTTCCACTTTTAAGAAACTTGTTTTAGAAGCGTTATCCCATATGACGTTGCAGTTGACCAGACGAGGTTGAATATAACTTTCATAAAACATTATCCCGTGGTTAAAGGTTAGGAATTGTTTATTTTTTTTATAGTAACCAGATTTTCTTAGCCATCTTTTTGGTAACATTACTGATATGCTCTGACCATAACATATTGTTATCAACTTGAACTCCTAACATTTTATCTTGCGTAATATTTTTCAGCTCCACATCATTTAAATTTATATGGAGAATATATCTTTAATTCTGTTACGTCTCTGATGAGTGGTTATCAGGATAACTTTAGTGTTGTCTAAGTTAATGATCATTCCATTATGTTTACACCATTTCGAGAATTTTTTCAAGAGCATTATGTAAGTTTCTTTCGACAGTATTTTTAGATAAGCTAATATCATATAAGGCGGTGTCATCAGCATTGAGATCCGTGTCAGTATTTCCAATATAGATCATTTATAAACATAATAAATAGTAGTTGTCCTAAAATAGATCCTTGAGGTACTCCACGCGTACATTAGGTTTTCATCTGACAGGACACTGTTTATGTCAAGTTTTTGTTTTCTTTCTTTCAAAAATGACTTAAAACAATTTAAAGAGTTGTTGTTGAGCTTGTAAAGTCTTAATTTTTCGAGTAAAGTATTATGATCAACTAAATCAAAAGCTTTCCTAAAATCAACCAGCACAACTCCCACTAAATCTCCATTATCTAAAGCCTTGAACAATTTTTCAACCATATTAGCAAGTGCGGTTTCACATGAATGATTTGGGGAAAGCCTGCTTGTCTATCATACAACAGATTGTATTTATCACGTAAAATCATTAGGGAGTCATGAGAATGTTTTTCGAGAATTTTCGGTAAGACAGGAAGGATTGAGATGGATCTGAAATTATTTATTTCATTATGAGGACCAGATGTATAAAGAGGTTTCACTTTCGCTTCCTTCCATTTGTCAGGAAATGTATTTGTTTTTATACTAAGATTACACATATATGTTATGCTTTCTGAAATGAAAGGGACTGCTGTCGGTAATAATCTTAGTCCAATGAAGTCGGCACCTGTGGACTTTGTTACTTCAAAATTTTGCAGACATTTGAGTACTTTATCACCAGTTATGAAGGGTATTTCATAGAAAGTACTGTCAGTGATTTTTTCATTACAAAGGTGTGAAAGTTCCTCATGATTATAAGGAGTAATTGGTTCTTTAATATTATCAGCAACGGTAACGAAAACGTTTTTTATTTTAACTCATTGGCAATATCTTCATTGTTATTGATGCATACACCATCTTTTCTTAAGGTCCAACAATTATTAGAATGTGAATGGGAATGACTGTTACCAGCTCCAAGTTCTTTAAAAAATATTCCAAATGTTTCCTGGTTTCTGTTTTGATTCATCAATCAGTTGTTGGCAATGAAATTTTGTTGATAACCGTATGAGCCTTACAACTTCATTTTTCACTTTTTTGTATTGGCCAGTGTTTCCTAGTGCTTTATATCGATCACGTGTTTTCATTGCTTGTATGATTTCTGGTGTAATCCAGTTTGGTTAATAACATGTTTAACTCTGTGCTTTTTCAAAGGAGTGTGCCTATCAATTACATCTTTAAAGAGTGAGTACCAAGGATCTAAAGCACCACTGACATCATCAAATGTTTTTATAATATCCCATGGAACATACTTTAATTCCTCTTGGAACTTCTTCTCATTAAAATTTTTAAAAGATCTATATGAAATTGTATGGTAAGATGATTTCGGGGTGAAAGCATTGGTCTTACGAGTTAGAAATGTGGGGTAATGGTCACTTAGGCCATTTGAGGGAACATAAAAAAATAAGCATATTATTTGAGGATTTGGAATAGATATAGTCAATTAGAGTTTGACTTTTTCCGGCGACAACCCTAGTTTAAAGGTTCGGTTACATGCTGAACTAGTCCAAATGAGATTATGTAATTGAGCCAGTAATTTTTAATTTGTGGGTTTAGTAAGTCCCTTTTCACGTCACCAAAGAGGAATAATTCTTTATCTTCATTTAGCACTTTTTCCATCAGATCTTTCAATATTTCATACCATTTTACAGTAGAATTTGGATTCCTATAGAGGTGTAACTTCCAACCACATGCTTTCAAAATCATTAACTTCTAAATCCTCCCTGCGTTTACATAATACTCTCACGTACACAGACCACTAAGCCTCCTGATCCATCAATTTTGTCTTTTCTATAAAAAAAAATAAAAAAATAGAAATGAAACTTGAAAAGCATTTTCTGGCTGGTCAGTCCCAAGTTTTCTTTCACTCAGACCAAGCATTGAGATAATATATTTTCTTTAGATAGTAACATAAGTTTAATTTCATCAAGTTTACCTGCTGTTCTTATTCCTCTAATGTTGAGGTGACCACTATGCATACCTTTACCTCTTAATCCTAGGTGTAACACATTACAAGTATTTCGGGCCAGCATGGGAGATAAATATGAGTCGGATGTACATGAGTCAAGTAAATCATCATCATTTAGCATAGTACTATAAATTGTACCAGTTGTTGTGTAGAGAGTTACTGTGGTACCAGTTGTTGTGTAGAGAGTTACTGTGGTACCAGTTGTTGTGTAGAGAGTTACTGTGGTACCAGTTGTTGTGTAGAGAGTTACTGTGGTACCAGTTGTTGTGTAGAGAGTTACTGTGGTACCAGTTGTTGTGTAGAGAGTTACTGTGGCAGAATATTGCTCATCCATGGATTTATAGATCAATCCATCATGTGTGTGTCCCCATTGCAAGTATAGATTCTCATCCAAGAATTTCTTGATGGATGGAATTTTGTTTGAGTCTAATGTGATTGTAATACTCTGCGTATTATGTTGGATGTGAAGGAAGCTTGGGATTGAAGAGGAACAGTCAGTCATATTTGATTTGGGGGTTAGACAATTTTGGTAGGTTGCATCCATTTCAACGGAATATTTCTGTTCATTATTGAGTGTGCATATATTCTTATTATCAACTAAGAAATCATCTGGGGGTAAATCCTGAAAATGAATTTGATCAGTCTGATTTGAAAAATGCGTAGATCCTCTGAGATATTGAAGAAGTGGCCATTTTGTTTTACTTACAGTTCATTGTTTGAACATGCAAGTCTGTCCTTATATCCTCAGATTGAGCTAACTTTGATTATTAATCCAGTTTCACACTTTATGCACAGCCTCAATTAATTGCTGGTAGCACCTAGAAATAGTATATTTTCCTCAGGATAGTTGTATTTCCAAATATTTTAGGAGCTGGTAAACAGTCTCCTGCCATGGCGGCCATCTTGACATCCTTTAAATGTTTATATAAAAAATGACGAGCAATGGTCATAAAAATTTGTTAAAAATTCTGCACCACTTGACCTTAGAATTTTACTAAAAGACCTGCGATACTTTTCTTCAAAATCTTGCTAAAACATCCATGTCCTTTGTCTTCATATTGTAATGAAAAAACCTGGCCCACTTGCTTTCACAATTTTATGAAAAAAACTGGGACACTTGTCTTTAAAATGTAGTGAATACAACTGGGACACTGGTCCTAACAATTTTATGAATAAACCTAGGCCACTAGTCCAGTAACAATTAAAAGTTTAGGAAAAAAAACATTAGACAAAAAGCAGCGCATACTCTCCAAACTTTTTTTTTCAAATTCACTACAAATTATGTAAATTCAAACGAATATGAAAAATTATATATATATATATATATATATATATATATATATATATATATATATATATATATATATATATATATATATATATATATATATATATAGGTAGGTAGGTAGGTAGGTAGCTCGGCTAACACTCTTTCTGTGAGCGTGTTACCTCTCTCATTTTCACCCCAATTTTACTGCTCTTTTTTATCCAGAATATTTATTGAAAATAAACCTACCCATCTCAATGGAGGTAGCCGAAATTTGCATTCCACCCGAAGAGGTAAAAGCAACCAAATTTCTGCTTGAAAATGCCCATAATAACAACTTTGTTACAGATATTAGTCAAGTGGACCATAGTATTGGTCTGGAAACAAATTCCAGTAACACATCTATTTTGTGATAATATAAAGCTGGTTAAGTTATTAACGAAAGACCAATGCGAAATTGATGGAAATAATGTTTTTGTTAAAACATCGCATTGCGAAGGCGTAAACAGCCCGATTAGATGACAAAAGATAAAATTACAAAGATACGGTGTAAAGATTATCGCACTGATAAATTTAAATATTCCATTAGCAGATATATAATAAAAGGTAAGACCATCCAGGTATAATGTTTTGAATGAATTCACATAAATCCCCAAAAGTCCTAAAATCTATGAGCACTAAAGTATTTCCAATTAATATTTTAAATAAATACTTCCTCTCTCTGAATTATATCTGGTTTTCACAACTGTAAAATCTGATTATTAAAAAGGCTTCTTTACAGACTGATGTTTAAAACAAGACCTTTAGAATTTAGAACCCGAATGATCTCTTGTTTAATAAGCATATATATATATATTTATATATATGTGTGTGTGTGTGTGTATGTATGTGTGTGTGTTTGTGTGTACCTGACAATTCTCACTTCAAAGTATGAATAATGTTTTTGGAAAATTACTTTGTGCACCTGACTTTTGTCACAACAAGATATGGAAATAACAGTCCAGATGCTAACAGAACCGGCCTTGATTTCAAATGCTACGTAAACATGTTGTTTACAAAATGACCATAATCTGACAAAAGTAGAACCTACAATCATGAACACATATTATAAATAATAATAATAATAATAATAATAATAACAAGGGAAGGTTGGCAACCAATTTTGTACAGTACGTGCTACCATGGCGGACGGATGATGAGCACTCTTTCTTTTAGGCAAAGTTGGATTTTTAACAATATTTTGAATGGCATCGAAAAAATGACGATTTTTTATTCGGCACACGCACTATATATATATATATATATATATATATATATATATATATATATATATATATATATATGAAGATTGCTATATCATGTCCAAATCGTGAGGATTACACATTTAAAGTGTAAAGTTTATTTAGTGCGGAAGACATGAGGTATCATTACGCAGCATCGGAATTACTGTAGATATATATCTTTCGGGTGATGAAATTTCTCTATGCCTCCATCGGTTTACTTTTCAAATAACACTACGTTTGGATTTGCTCGGATGTTTTCCGGTATCGTGTGAAGCAACATGGCGTCGCTGTCAAGAGGAAAACGCATGTTTAGTTTAGGATAATTATTTTGCAACTATCTCTTTTTAAAAATGTGTTAAACTGATATTAGAATTTATTTGAAAACTGATTTCTCTTGCTCTGCAGTTTAATAAAAATGTAGGCGCTTGAGAATTTACAAGAAAGAGGAAATTAAAAAAAACAAAAAACAAAAACAAACAAAACAACAACAAACAAACAAACAATAGGAAAGGCTATTCAACGTTCTGGATGAAAATCAAATCAAGGGGATTTATAATTAACCTCGAAGTTCAGGAAGCGTGAAACTCGAATGTGTTCAGTGTGCGCCTATGTTTATTGTGAGAACAGGTGTTAAATGAGTTTATTGGACGACTTAATTATCGTACCGATGGTTCGGGGGTGGGTTGGGGGTGGGGGTGGAGTGGAGACGGATTATGGATGTTCGAAACAGGTTATATTTTCATCCAAAATATTCTGGATAGGGGATTCTTTTAATGTACCTGGCCTGAAGTCAAGTACCTGGAGCGGGGTCTCCTCGGGCCATCGAGGGAATCTGGACACGTTCTAACTTATCATCGTATGTTTTTGTTTGATACGGAAATACTTCACATCCAGTCCTACAATGTAAGACGTCCACCCTGATGTTTATGTTGCTTGGGTCGACCCAAATAAACAAGACGTCCACCCTGATGTTTATGTTGCTTGGGTCGACCCAAACAACAAAAATATCAGCGTAGACTTTTTACATTGTAGGACTACTTCCCATCATGCACTTAAATATTAGTGTTGACCTCCTCATTTTTTCTATGCATCGTCTGCTTTTGATCGTGGGAAAATTCACTGTGCTATCTTTACAGTTATTGGATAGCAAGATAGGCATGTATGTTATTACGCATGCACTTATATGCAGTGAGTAAACATTTAACCAACCATCTCAAAGCGTTTTTTTTTTTTTTTTTTTTTTTTTTTTTTGTATACCCACTAACGACATCTTACACACAAATTACCTGTAAGAAAAAGCGATGTGTTGATATGGCATCATGTAATGGCATGTATTAAAACAAGCATGCGGGTTTCCTAATTCACACTACAAGAAAATCACACATTCGTCTCTTTTCGGACATTAACTTCGAAATAAAATGCAAAGCTACCAGAACCACACAATAAGACCTGAACGACTATTAAAGATTTTACTGTGAGGAATCAAATGTTAGTAATGTTATGCATTAACAAATTAATTCTACATTTTCTCTCAGAATTTTGTTAAAGTAAATAATTATTTCTTACAACACCCTTTGTTCAATGAACTTTAAATTATTTATAAAGGGTTTGAAAAGAAACATAACAGTGATATACACAAGCACAAGGTTTTTATCCCTGCTACAAGAAATAAAATAAAAATTGTACAGGACAGCTTAATACCTGAATAGATGTAAGTAACTCCAGGGGTCACGCTGCCAGGCGGAGTGGGCGCCTAAATCGCCGAAAAAATTTAAACTTCGACTTCTTCTATTAGGAAAGCGAAAACTACTTCGCCATGTCTTTTTTTTTTTTTTTTTTTTTTGTTTTTATTGTTTTAGATCTACACAGAGTGACAGTAGTTTGTGGCTTTTGAGATGTTCCCTCAACTCAGCCAAGTAGTTAGTGTTAAGAACTATGTGGAATGGATTGCATGTTGCCTTGGCAGATGTTCATATCAATTGCGTCAACAAAACAAACTCTTGCTCAATCACAGGCATGTGTTTTAATAGCTGACTGACCAGTTATCTCTTTCCTCCCGCAAGATATCGATGCCCGATTTCCGCAAGTTATCATATGATGATTGTAATTTAACTTGTGTTTCGAAGCTAAATCATCGATATGTAAATAACAATTTGTGTTTTAAGAATAGAATTGGTGAAAGTACTTTTTAAATGTATATTTTGATGATTTTAACTGCCGTGCTTGCATTATTTTCTCCATAAAATCAGTTTGAAACCGTAAGTGAACTTGCTAAGGGGTATTAATGGCGGACATCACTGTGTCTTGGAAGTACGTCTTCATTAGACTGTCTGTTTTCGTAATTCACTGGGCACATACATTTAAGGAAATTATACAATTCGTCGAAAGCAAGTTTATGTATAATGTGATAAAAGATTTAGCCTAAAAATAAAGATTTGTCGGTCAGAAACGTATGGGACAATGCTTGTAGAATCGATGAGCTTAATGAACTTAAGGTCAAGGTTGTTTTCTTACATCACTCATTTTATAAAAATACGAGAAAAAGTAGCAAAGAAATTAATATCCAACCAATATTACGAGTACGTAGACAAATATTAAAACCATCCATTTTCAATCCTATCTAGGGATTGTTGTAATGAAGCTAAAAAGCGAGTGGTCAATGAAGAAAATTCCTGTTTCTAGAAATAGATGCATCTACTTTTAAACACTTCACCAAAAAATGACAGTCAAAATATTAACATTTAATATAGAATCAACTCCCTCAAAATGCAGTTGTAAAGTTGTGATTACTCATCAGTGACCAGTGTGGTTTGAATGGATGAACGCTATGATGTTGATGACACATGTACTCTCATGTGCGTGTTATAGGTCAATATAGGGGCTGTTTCAAGCTAGTTTAGAAATGTTTTCGACTGCTATTTTCTTGTCAAGAAACTAACAAAAAATAAACTTTGTTAAGTATTTTTACCTATTTGTAATTACAATAATGTAATCTAGGTACTTCTGTCAGTTAAAATTAATTACAATGTATAGTTTCTGCTATGCTTTTTTGAAGTCATATGGGCAAAATACATTGCATATTTCTCTCTAGCTAAACATACACACTTTCAAATATGAATATACTGCATATGAATATGATACATTCATACACTAACAAAATGTGTTTATAATATACCTACAACATAGAGAATTTTCTACTTTAAGACAAAGTATTGCTTAAAACCAATGTTAAATGCAAATATGCAAAATGAGAAATACAGGACACAGTTCAAATAAGAGAACCAGAGCACACGCGCCCCTCCCCACACATATTTGCGTTTCTTGCTACGCTGCCACTTCTCCCTGTTCTGCTCTCACTGCTCCCTATTCTGTCCAAAAGCAGAAGTCACTTCTCCCTAAAATTGAAGTCTAGCTTGACCCCCGTTACTCTGCTGATTATTAAATTGTTTCAGTGTCATTTATGTTCTCAATTTTATTTAAAATACTACACCTGTCTGATGTTACCCGATATTCGATCCGATGGGGGTGACAATCACGTGATTAATCTGTTAATGTTCATAAACGTTAGAAACACTTCCATTTATAAGTGGAACCTCCAACATCTGCTAGCAAAATTGTCACTACTCGTGTATCACAAGTATGTACAGATAAAACATATAAATAGCTTAGACGTCCGAAAACCCCTGACCCCGCTCAAATTGATAATGAGGGAAAGAGTGATGAAACTGAAGTCGGATACGTAATCGATAATGAAGTAAAAGGCGATAAAACAAGTCAGATATCTAATTTTTGTTGGTTATGGCAGCACTTTTAACACATTATTGGTAATATGATGCCAAGGAAATGAAGCTAAGTGCATTACCCAAACTAAGGATACACCTAAGCAGTTGAACATGCAACCATTGGATTATGAATCCGAAGCTCTACTAATTGAGCAATCCCAATTCCCCAAATGTATTTTTTTGTCCCTAAATTTAAGTTTGAACTTCGGTTCTTTTCGTGACTTCTAAGGCAACTGTCTGCGACATGGTATCAATTACATACTCCAAGCTTTGAACTACGTTGAAACATCAAAACAAAAAAAAAAAAAAAGAAAAAAAGAAATGCCATCTTTTCAGATTTCCTTTCCACATTTAAAGACGTACAGAATCTTAAATCTGACAACCTGTTAATATTCCAGCTATTAGAGAAACATGATGTTCTCATACAATGTGGGAAAAGTATTCTGTACTGTTTTGTACTGTTGGCTGCCACGGTGGTATAAAGGGTAATGAGAGGGCAGATAAAGCTGCCAAAGCTGCCCTTCAGTCACCAATCTCCAAATGGAAGATGCCATATACTGACTTCAAATATTATAAAAATCAGCATCTTTGTCATACTTAGAAAAATATGTGGAATGAAACTTAAGAGCATCAAACACACTATTGGAGAATGGTATCACTCGTATGAGTTGGTATTGTGCAATCGCATATCTGATACACATGCGTGACTCGTGCACACCTTCTGAAGGATGATCTGTGACCGGAATGCATACAATTGCCAGCACATTCTTGTCAAGTGTCTAAATTTCTATACTGTGAGACGGAAGTATTTTGACGTGAAGTGCTTAAGAATCTGTATGAGGGATGTACTACCTGAGAAAATCTTGGACTTTTTAACATTGATATTATGCATGAAAATAAGCTAATTATGCCTATTTATCTCTTTCTTACAAAATATGCATTGTGGCAGTATTGTGTGTGCAATGATCTTAATTATGGGAAAATTAGAAGTCTTAGAACACAAGAGTAAAGTCAACTTGAATTTAAAACTGCTGCATTAAGTGCAAAAATACAAATATAGCAAAAATATTTCTTTTCATTCATTTGTAATAAAATTAAGGAAAAAATGATGATAAAGCAGATCCGCTTTCTTCATATACTAGTGCTAGAAGGATTATCAATCTTTTCACCCTTTGGCCTTTGACCTCTATGAACCTGATTTGTTCCATCCCTGTTCGAACTGTAAATTTTATTAGTGACATCTCAGGAATAATTGTGGCATGTTTCATGTTAATGTCTTTTAGCATAATATTGGTTGCTACTGCTGAGAAAATGCAATGTGCAATTTGAAAATAGCCCAATTTTCATCGGGTAGGGTGGACTGACTGGACTTGTGTGGGACTTTGCTACTAATGAATACTATTCTGTGGGAAAAATACATGAGAATTATTCAAAAGGACTGTTTAGATGCTTGCGACATAAATGTTTCAGCTATACAACCAAAATTAAATCATATAATAATGTGGTCTTTATGGAGGTGCTCTACAGATATTATGTACTTCTGAGAGAGTGACAGGCGTAAGGTGAAGTTGTTTATATTTGCAGCATACACAATGAAGAGAATTTTGACATAACTCTATGCTATTTTCATGAACTGTGGCTCAACTATCTTTATATATTGTACTTGTGGAAATTGTACATGATCTACGCACACAGCTGACAAAAGTGGTCGCTCCCATGTGCTGGAAAAGCCAGCCTGAATTAGTGCAAAGTACACTATTTTGAGCAGTTATTAAAGTAAGGAAAACGAATTTTGCCAGAGTAGACAATACCAGCTTCTGAATGTACAATGAATGAATTATAAAATATATAAAAAGTTAAAAAAGTTATCGGCTCTTTTTTCTACAATTTACCTTTGAAGTCCAGGAAGTGAAAATGACCAAGAGGAGCTAGCAGTATTTTGATAGGTGCACATCTGAAGTAAGACCAAGCTGTATACTCTGAAACCCAAATTGCACCCATCAATCATACACCAAAATAAAGCGAAATAAAAGTTCTTTTAATAATATTTAAAATATACAAGGTCGTTTTTAAATAGTCAGGATAACCAGTGAGGAAAACATGGGAAATTCTTTTTCTTTAAAAATCTAACTCTATGCAAAATACGAAACTGTAGATCACCAACTTAAAACAAATATGAAAATTTGTGTAATTGCTTTTCTCTTTTCAAATCATCATGTATGATTTTCTCAGCAAAATGGTATATTAACATTGATGTTATGCATGAAAATAAGCTAATTATGCCTATTTATCTCTTTCTTACACAATATGCATTTTGGCAGTATTGTGTGTGCAATGATCTTAATTATGGGAAAATTAGAAGTCTTAGAACACAAGAGTAAAGTCAACTTGAATTTAAAACTGCTGCATTAAGTGCAAGAAAAATATAGCAAAAATATTTCTTTTCATTCATTTGTAATAAAATTAAGGAAAAAATTATGATAAAGCAGATCCACTTTCTTCCATATAAACTAGTGTTAGAAGAATTAGCAATCTTTTCACGCTTTGATCTTTGACCTCTGTGAACCTGATCTGTTCCATCCCTGTTCGAACTGTAAATTTTATTAGTGACATCTCAGGAATAATTGTGGCATGTTTCATGTTAATGTCTTTTAGCATAACGTTGGTTGTTATTGCTGAGAAAATGCAATGTGCAATTTGAAAATAGCCCAATTTTCATGGGGGGGGGGGACTGGCTGGGCTTGTGTGGTGTGGGACTTTGCTACTAATGAATACTGTTCTGTGGGAAAAATAATACATGAGAATTATTCAAAAGGACTGTTTAGATGCTTGCGACATAAATGTTTCAGCTATACAACCAAAATTAAATCATATAATAATGTGGTCTTTATGGAGGTGCTCTACAGATATTATGTACTTCTGAGAGAGTGACAGGCGTAAGGTGAAGTTGTTTATATTTGCAGCATACACAATGAAGAGAATTTTGACATAACTCTATGCTATTTTCATGAACTGTGGCTCAAATTTCTTTATATATTGTACTTGTGGAAATTGTACATGATCTACGCACACAGCTGACAAAAGTGGTCGCTCCCATGTGCTGGAAAGGTCAGCCTGAATTAGTCCAAAGCACACTATTTTGAGCAGTTATTAAAATAAGGAAAACGAATTTTGCCAGAGTAGGCAATACCAGCTTTTGAAAGTACAATGAATGAATTATAAAATATATACAAAGTACAAAAAGTTATCGGCTCTTTTTCACAATTTACCTTTGAAGTCCAGGAAGTGAAAATGACCAAGAGGAGCTAGCACTTTTTTTTTATAGGTGCACATCTGAAGTAAGACCAAGCTGTATACTCTGAAACCCAAATTGCACCCATCAATCATACACCAAAAAAAAAGGGGGGGATCTGAAGTAAGACCAAGCTGTATACTCTGAAACCCAAATTGCACCCATCAATCATACACCAAAAAAAAAAGGGGGTGGGGGGATTAAAAGTTGTTTTTAATAATACCTAATATATGCAAGTTCTTTTGTTTAAATAGCCAGTATAATCAGTGAGGAAAACCTGGAATTTTTTTTTTTTTTTTAAATCTAACCCTATGCGAAATACGAAACTTTACAGCGCCACCTCTAATTAGCCGTGTTCTCTAAAACCCAAATCAACCCCCCTCATTCAGATATCAAAGTAAAGAAAGTTATAGTTTCTTGAAACCTCCTCTAGGATATACACATTTTGTTTTGTAACAAGGATTACCGGTGGGGAAAATCAGGAGAATACCTTTTCTTTAAATTCGGAACCTTGTGCAAAAGTGCGAAACTTCGGAGCAAAATCTTAGGACGAATTTTTATATTAGCGCAGTTCCTTTTCTCTTTTTGATGTGATCATGTGAGATGTCTTAATAAAATGGCACATTAATAATGATGTTCTGTATAAAAAAAAGCAAATTATGCCTATTTTGCTCTTCCTAATTCAACATGACTTGAGACAGTAATATATGTGAAATGTACCTACTCGTGAGGAACTTAAAAATCGTAGGACATAGAAATAAAATCAACTTAAATTTTAAAAATTGTTAGATTAAATGAAAGAAAAATAACGCAAGATTGTTCCTTATAATTTACATTTAATAAATGAAAGCCCAAATGATGAAAAAGCAGCATCTCACCCTTTCATATACTTGTGAGAGAAAAATTAGCTAACTTTTTACCCTTTGACCTTTGAATTCTGTAACACTGATCTATTCCATTACTATTCAAACTGTAAAAATGTATCCGTGACATCTCAGGAGCAATTGTGGCAATTTTATGTTCATGTCATTCTGCATAGCACTGGTTGTTATGTTGAGAAAATGCAGTGTACATTTTGAAAAGAGCTCCGTTTTCACAGCTGTATGATACTGAAGAGACTGTGTGAGACTTTGGTACTAGCGAATACTGTTCTGTAGAAGAAATGCGTTATAACTGTTCAGAATGAATGTTTAGGTGCTTGCTATTTAAATTTTGTCAGCTATATAACCAATATTAAATCATTCAACAATAACATCTCTTTGGTCCTTTAAGGTTCTGTTCAAGATATTTAGAGCACCGTTGAAAGTGGGAAGGCCTAGGGTAATTTAAATGCTCTTCAACTCTCACAATGTAGAGAAGTTAACATACACTTATATGTCTTTCACCTACTTGGATTAACATTAGTTTTGATCATTGTTAGGAAAACTGTGTACTGACTGAAGCAGAGAGCTGATAAAAATTACTGTTTCTGTGTACTGGGGGAATGTACTTGATATAGCACAAAGTACACTAACTTTGTCCTTGGAATATGGAAAAGGATATTCACAGTTAGGCATAACTATTTTCTGAAAGTACACTTATAAAATTTTAGAATATAATAAAACTAAAACAAAAGTATCGGCTAGTTATTTTTTTCTTTTTATTTTAGTAATTTACCTCTGAAGTTCAGGACGTGAAATTAGATATGCAGAGCTAGCTGTCTTCTAATCTTCATCTGGATGCACACAAGAAGTAAGGCCTAGCTGTGTAATCTCGAACCCAAATCAATCCCTCATCATTTAGATATCAATATAAAGAAAATTGTAGATTCTTTAAACTTCCACATCTTGTTATCGCTACATCATCTGGAAGGAGGCTTGTATTGACTTGGAACTTTCACCAAACGCTGATGTATAACATGTAGTTAATAGTCCTTCTCGGACGTGTGATATGACCGCCATGGTGGCCATCATGAAAATTT
This sequence comes from Margaritifera margaritifera, assembly GCA_029931535.1. NCBI lineage: Eukaryota > Metazoa > Mollusca > Bivalvia > Unionida > Margaritiferidae > Margaritifera > Margaritifera margaritifera. Next base: position 1,276,634 of record JAQPZY010001646.1, read on the forward strand.
TGTTGTCCCTATTCCTCCTGAAAGTATAGTCGTGGGGTTTTCACGAAAGCATCTTTTAACGATATGCAGTTGGACCTGCTTGACATTGGTGCAGATCTGACATCCAATATAGCCGTCATTGTGGCCATATTGAAAATCTTGTTATCTCTTCTCCTCAGTAGGTAGTTGTATTGACATGGAGTTTTCAGCAAAAAACTTCCAACGATATATAATTGGTCTCAGATGAAAATGGTGCTGATCTAATCTTCATTATGGCCGACATGGTAACCATCTTGAAAATTATGTTGTCTCTTTCCCTCCTGAACGGATTGTCGTGTCGATGGGGAATTTTCACGATAACAGTTTTTATGATATGTGGTTGGGCATACATGACAGTAGTGCCGAACTGACATCCATCATATCCGCCATGGTGACAAGCTTGAAAATCTTGTTATAGCTACTTGTCATGCATGCTGTAAGAGGAGGTATATAATGGAGGTAGGAACTGCGGTGGCTATGTAGTTAGCGTGCCTGACTAGCAACCAAAAGGATGCGGGTTCGAATCCTGCCAATCTGATCAGTCCGGATCGAATACCCTGGTGTGTCCTTGGACAAGGGACTTTACTCTAATTGCCTCGGCACTAAATAACCTACTTGTGCTGCTGTGGTGTAAAACACCAAACCAAACCTGAATGGATGGTCCTATTGACATGGTGTTTTCACTGAAATACTATTTCCAAAATGAATAGGGTGCCAATCTGATCTCCAGTATGGCCACCACATAATTTGACCGTATCTTCGAAAACATTTTTCTAAAATTAGATTAAGCATGCTAGAGTTTCTGGAGTACGTCCTATATAGTTTTAGTATTCAAACAGAATAAAAGGAGGGCAAAATCGGATTCAATATGGATTCCTACGAATTCTTTTTGGCCAGTAGAGCATACATTCCTTCAAAAGATTCTGGTTTTTATAGGTTTCCCGAGGTATTTGTTCATGAGGCTGTAATCGCAATATGTGTGAACAAATAATGCCAATTCATCATCAAGTATGGCTGTCACTGCTGACAATAGAACAATTATCACAAAAACCACTAAACAGACTTTGATCACAACTTGATAGAAAACACTCTTTCAACACACTCTCGAAAGTGTTGAATTTAGAAAAGTTTTGTTTTTATTTTTGCTGGTTTTAACGACACTTTTAACACGTTATTGACTGTATCATGTCGAGGAAATAGGAGCTAATTGCCTTTGTCAAGAACACACAGAGGCAGCTGACAGGGCTTGCCTGGGCGGGTATCGAACCCGCGATCCTTGGATTACAAGTCTGATGCCCGACCATACTATATTTCGGGATCTTTATTTTAGCGCCAACATATAAAAAAGAAATAATGGAATCGAAGTATAGTTTTGTAATAATAAATAGTATTGGTCGAAAGGAAACACGGATATAAAACGTGATGCGTTTATTTTACTTTTTCAAACGGGTTGCTTTTCAAAAGAAAGGAGCTAGTTTTTAAAGGAGGTAATCCTTAACGGAATAACTACGAAAATTTCTAAATTGTTTCTTTTCACAAATACTTCTTTACTTTTGAATAGAATGTACAAAAAATTTTCATTTCTAATGCGTTACTTTTTGTATGTACAGTCAATGGTACATCTGTAAACAGCCAGTGCTGTTTCTATCTACAGTGGCAGCTAATGGCTTGCTTTAATGCAAGACCAAATTAAATGCCGGGCCGTGACTATAAAAGCAGGAAAATGTCCAAAAGCGTTAGTCATTCCATTCCAATTCAGGCAGCAGCAGGTGGAGAGAGCAGACGTGTGGCAGACGTTTGACGGTAGAGGGAAACGAGGAGGGGAGGAGGCAGGGTTGGTCTGCACCTTGAGCACCCAACTACAACTACAATGACTCGCTCTTGAAGTATGGAAGTATGGGGCCAAGAAATGCTTCAAGACCAACGGTTTTCAAACTGTCGACCTACCCCCCTCCCCCCCCCCCCCCGCCAGATGCCACTACATGGAGCAGCATGAAAGCGAGCTACCAGAGGGCAATACGTTAAAGAGAGAGCTGGCATAGTAGATAGACAGAGCTTCTCTACCGGGGACCACCTGCTGTTAACAATAGTCCTTTTAAGGGCTAAACAGTCCTTCTAAGGGCTAACACATTGCCTGAATCAATGGGGTTTTCAATTTGGCTTTTATTCGAAAACCCCTTTTGATTATGCTCTTTTAAAACACAAATTTGATCAATTTCGAACCACCGTCTAAAAAATTACAACTCACAATTGTAGTGTGCGTGATACGAAAAAGATATGAGTAATTCTTACTCAAAGATTGGTATTGTTTTTGAAAATAATATGTACACCTTGTACACAAAATTTTTCTTAAAAACTGGAATATTCGCATTAAATGGAAAATTCTTTGAAACTCGAAGTATTGTCATAATTGAACAAGTGGCTAACACTTTATTGGTATTAGGGACAGCCCGACTTAGTTTAACTGGGCAGAATTTGATCATGTATGTACGTTACGGGCGTTTCAGCTTCCGTCACGCTTCGCGCCTTCGCTTGCCTAGTCCGTGCCACCTGCCACTCCTGACTGAGACCTTGAAGCAATTCAATCAATATATACCTGTAAACATTGTGGTTCTAGTCCTATGTACAGGTATCAACACACCTCACAATATCATGCCTTCAATGAACCCCCTTTGTGGGGAAACCATGCATTGATGGTGGGGTGTGTTAAATGTACACACTCTCCAATAGCGCGCATTCAATTTAACCCCCTTAAGTGTGGGGAACCATGCTGCGCTGGAGGGTTGTACTCAGTACAGTGTCAGGTGTGTTGCGAAATGTTAACACACCTGGCTAATTATAGTGTGTTTAATCACACATTAAATCCCCCTAAGTGGGCTTCGCACGCTGTGGGGGTATATAGTCGTACATGCCCGAAGGGCGAAAACGACTTTAATTCAAGAATCAATCAATCAATCAAAAGCGTTAGTTCGAACTTGACTTTCGTAAATAAAAGTTGCTCTTTATTGGACTATAATTGGCTGTATGGATCAGGTAATCGACCGGTGATGCATGACACATGATTAATTACCTTTCATTTCTGAATGGCTATACAGGGGGCCTAATTAGCCCTTACCCCTTGCACCGCTTCTTGTTAAATATTTCACACATCAGTGGATACATATAGATAGCAAATCTCCACTTGTTTGACCAATCATAGATACTATGTAACATACTGTATCCTCTCATTCAGCTTAAACCAGTTGGATACCTATTCCGGTCTTTAACCGGTTGGGAGAATCCTGCGTTTCCTAGTGACAACTTTAAAATTCTGTGTACGACTGGTAGCGCTTCAGGAATATAACTGATACCGTAACAACTTTCGATCGTTTTTAAGTCGTGTACGCATACTTACGTTTGGAGATAAAGAATATTAACGTTTTGTCTTAGCTTTGAAAACGGTTGCACTGAATAATCATATTTAATATTCTGTATTTGCAACGATACATTTTCGATAATCGTACACTTTCATACACAATGCACTTGGTGTCTACAGAGAAAATTACATCTTAAAAGTTCTTAGTCCCAGAAAGCAACTCTTATGAAGATTTCAACCTGTTTTTCTTTATGTCCTACTGGGATTAAGTGTTTTAATGGAATCATAACTCAATTATGATACCTTAAAGGTGTCCCTGCATCAAATTATATGAAAAATAAATCAGAAATCCTGCCACATGGCACAAAACAGTATAAAAGATGGAATGCCTCGAGGAAAGTCAAATCGAAAAGACCCAGTCATTTAGATTTAAGAAGTTTATACTGGTACATAGCGACTGCAAAAGTTCCCTGTGATCTATTACTTTGCCATTTACTGCAGACTTCACACATTGACTTTCAGCAACTATTTATCAATATTAGCTTCTAAATTAACCAAATCTGTGAAACCCAACAGAAACAACGAGATCTATAGCAAAAATTATATCCTTGTTTTCACTATGACCTTTTTACTTCACTTACCTTCGAATCGTGCATCCAGAGAAAAATCACCAAATTAAATTAGTAAATTTCATGATCGCTACAAACTACATTGGTAAAATCAAGGAAATCCATTTCATGTGCAAGATCTTAAAAACAATGGAATAATCAAATGTTAACATTATGGTCTAGAATTATATTTAGGTCTGCACTTTCCGATGAACTGTGCCTTCTCACCCATCGCCCGCCAATACACAAAAACGGGTAACTATATTGGGACACTGATATAGCCTTAATTATATTAATTGCATCTCATTTTTTTCTTCTTCACAATTTGTCTCTAAATTTTTAACCTGGACAGGCCCGTACCCATAGTACTGAATAGGGGGTGGGGGTGGGGTGGGGCTTCAAATTGAGCTGGCTGGATCTCTCTTTCATGAAAAAATATCGTTTCTCTTCTGAAGGCACGAAGAAACTCCTGTTAATTTTCAAAAGTTTAATGTACATAGGTCAATGTTTTAACAAGAACAAATAACCAATTCACAGTCGGAATGTATGGGTGGCTCTTAGATTGTACAATAGGCAGTAATGTTTCAGGGTTGTATGATCTTGGACATGGAAAAACAAATCGGCTTTCTGTTGATTTTTCTGGGGGTTTTTTCTTCTTTTTCCTCTTTCTTAACTTCTTTTAAGCACTGACTGTGTAGTTTAATCTACCAAAGAAATTTGTTTTAAAGGGTTTTTATTTTGAAGTTGTTTTCTTATAAGAAGATCAGCTTGTTAAAATAATGCTTATTGTGACAAAACTACAAATTCTCATGGAAATTAACAAAATATCAGTTGCATATTGTGATGTATCAATGTTGAAATATAAATTGTGACAGAATGGCAGTAAAAAAAACAATCATGTTTAAATGAGGACTTTTTATTCTTTTGCTCATTCAGTGAGTAAGGTTCCTTGTTTCAAACAAAATTAAAACATGAAAGGGGCACACTCTGTATTTGTTGTTGAGAAACCCCCCAAAATATTGCTTATCTATCTGCCTTTACCCACGATGTACTATGTGTTGTGCTTATTCGCTAAATGTAAACGTACCACCACAAAATTGTCTAGTCTTTTTTTATTAGTCAACCTCATTTTTATTGGGCAAGCCTTTTTTTTTTTTTTTTAAAGAAAACTGTATCTGAGTACTTGCCGCTTGACTTAGAGTTTGGTGCTTAAAATGTTGGTCAGACTATTAATAAGTGGACTGCTATGTACAAATGTTGATAACTGAACGTAGAAGCTAAATCGGCAGGTTAGGCATGCAATGCATCTGTTTGATATGCTACCTGTCCAACTGTAGAAAATGCAATCAGACCTGTTTTAGTATTTTTGATGACGTCAGTTGTGCTTAAAAATGTCACAGGTGCCGATTGACTCTTTTTACGTAATGTAGGTCGTTTCCCTTCCTTTTAAGGAGTTACCTTCCCCCGGGAGGCATTTTGATAATAATTCACAGTAAAAACATATGAGCCCTTTATTATTTTTTAACTGATACTAGTTATGATAAATAGTAGTTTTAAAAATATCGATAATAAACACTTCAAGCTTCTATTAAAATAAATATTCTTATATCAATTAATTGAAAACTATTTCTTTACAATCAGTTAAACTAACAAAAGTGCTTACTGAGCTATATACTGTATAATAAAATACCAATCATGGGGAGGCAATCCACAGGTATAAATCGTTGTACCAACGGGCATAACCCGTTATGGTGGATAATCCTAAGCTAATTTTGCTACTATAAAGGATCTAACCCGTGATGGTGGGTCATCCAGAAAATTAATAGGAAGGGAGGTAATTTATATAATACGCTTTATTTGACGAAGAAAATAACATGATACGTTTTGTAAATAGGTTTTCTCAGTTATTAGAAATATTTATGATACTTCTTTATCAAAATTAATCAGAAAGTGTTTGATTTGATGCAAACAAATAAATTACTAATCCAGTCAGTAATTAAAAATGTACTAACCAAATATTCATACCGGTTTTCTATATTCATAATCATTTTTCATGTTTTTATTTTTATAATATATAAACATTGTTCTGTTGAGTGTTTTTCTTTTTTCTTGTTGCTTTTGTAATTCATTCATTTAGTTTATCATTTTGCATTTTTGTGCTCTAATTTGTATATTGATATTCACCTTGTTCCTCTTTATTTATGGGGAGAATGTAATCCAGAATATTCAGTGGATAAAATGCTTTAACAGCTATTCTTGTGTAAGTTCAAATTAAGGTCCTCGTTATCCCTTATGATCTAAACATGTTTTGGTGATTTCCCCCTGTGACTGGATACTATGAGTAGTATTACTGCGTATTGTGACTGCTTTGATTGCTTTTATACTATTCAGCCTACTCAGTTGAGGTTAGTTTGATAGTTATGACTGTAAAACAGCTTAATCCTCTGGAACTGAAGAGAACAAAACTTTATTGATATGACGTATGTAAAGAAATACATATTCAACACAATACATAATTCATATGCAATACACTGTTGCATAAATATATAAATAAATAATGGCGATAGAAACCTGTGTACACATACATCCTCAGAGAGAGAGAGAGAGAGAGAGAGAGAGAGAGAGAGAGAGAGAGAGAGAGAGAGAGAGAGAGAGAGAGAGAGAGACTCATGCTATCTGCTGCTTAAGAGGACGAATGCTTAATGTATAGTGTAACACTGGTTAACCTATATATTGTTTCTAATAGACAGCAATAATAGTGATTGTGCAGGTGATAGTGATAATGATATAATGATAACAATAACACTGGTCTACAGCCAAAATGCTTCCGCAATAAATGTTGTCAAACTTTATTAATTCTGGGTCACTGAGAACGAAAATGATGCTGAAAATTGTTGATTGGCTCTAGTTTTAAAGATATTATACTGGGTCAGTATATACGACCCTTGACTTGGGAATGGCGGAGGATAAGTGAGTTATAAAGGGAAGGGATCTCAATTTAAGCCAGTAATAACTAAAATACATCTTTGACTGGATCTATGAATAAATCTATGACTGGGTTTGGACAGTATTTGCTTTTTAGGCAAAACAATGAATGATGCAATCTGAAGCTGGTATTGCGTCATACATGATATGAATTGCATCATGTTATTCCTAGAAGTCATGGATGATGCAATAATAACTAAACTTACATCACTCTGCTGAAGAAATTGCCCTATATCTACAAATCATACAGTGTCGTGCTCTCTTATTTGTCAGTGTTTGATTTTGCAAAGGGACACATTTCTGTTTAGCCAAAGGGAGCAGAGATGCCTCGTACTTGTGTGAACAATGCAGATAACTTCTGCTATGTTTGTGGTGATGTAACTTTTGCATCACAAAAGCGCAGTATAACAACTATGGTTAAGAAAGCCTATCACCTTTATTTTGGCTGCAAAATTGAAGATCAGGACAAGATGTGGGGCCCACACATATGCTGCAACATTTGTGCAACAAATCTTCGCCAGTGGTTGAACAGGAAAAGGAAATCTATGCCTTTTGCAGTGCCAATGATTTGGAGAGAGCCAACAGATCATATCAGCAATTGTTACTTCTGCATGGTGCCTCCAGTTGGGAAAGGTGTGTCAAAGAAGAAAAAGTGGACTGTGCGTTATCCAAACATTCCGTAAGCTATACGCCCAGTACCCCACGGAGAAGGACTTCCGGTTCCTGATGCACTAGAATCATTCTCACATGAGTCAGACGAGGAAGAGGAAGAGGATGAAACTTCTACTCCTGAACCATCAAAGTCACATGACCCATATTTTCTCCCATCCTCCTCCTCTGAACCCACTCATAACACAAGGTGAACTGAATGACCTTGTCAGGGATTTGGAACTACCCAAGAGTAAGGTAGAGCTGTTGGGCTCCAGACTACAGCAGTGGAATCTCCTGGCAGGTGATGTTAGGGTTTCCATTTTCCGTGACCGTCAAAATGATCTTGTCCCATTCTTTTTCATGGAAGGTGATCTTGTAGCCTGCAACAACATCGATGGTGTGATGGCAGCCCTCAACATCGTTCATGATCCAGATGAGTGGAGACTGTTCATTGATTCATCGAAGATGAGTCTTAAAGCTGTTTTGCTGCATATTGGCAGTGTTTTGCTATCAATTCCAGTTGGTCATGCAGTCCATATGAAGGAAACCTATGAAAACATGAAACAACTTTTGAGGTGTATAAACTATGACCAACATCAGTGGCAGCTTTGTGGCGATTTCAAGGTTCTTGCTCTCGTGCTTGGTCTGCAGACTGGACACACATAGTACTGCTGTTTTCTCTGCGAATGGGATAGTAGTGCGAGAGATTCCCAGAGATTGGCCACTCCGACAGTCATTGGAGCCTGGAGTGTTCAGCATCCACCACTTGTTGAATCAAGGAAGATTTTGTTACCGCCCTTGCACTTCAAGCTGGGTCTGATGAAAAACTTTGTCAAGGCCATGGACAAAACACTAGCAACTTTCAAGTACCTCCGTAGAAAATTTCCAAGGTTAAATGAAGCTAAGATAAAGGAAGGTGTCTATGTTGGTCCTCAGATTCGAGATGATGCATTTCACCGTGCACTGAGTGGCAAGGAAAAGACGGCATGGAAAGCCTTCCAGTTAGTGGCAACACATTTTCTCGGAAACAACAAGGCAGACAACTACAGGAAGTTGGTGGAAAAAATCCTCAAGGCATACAAAAGCCTTGGTTGCAACATGTCACTAAAGATAAATTTTTTGCACTCTCATCTAGATTTTTTTCCACCGAACTGCGGAGCCGTGAGCGACGAGCACGGCGAGCGATTTCACCAGGACATTGCAACAATGGAGAAACGCTATCAGGGCAAATGGAGCCCATCAATGCTTGCAGAGTATTGCTGGACAGTGACAAGAGATGCTCCATTTAATGAATACAAGAGACAAGCCAAGAATCGCCGAGTAGACACTGAATAATGACTAAACTATGTACTTATATATACATTATAGTTTTGTTTACTTTTGTTTCAATATATTGTTTATTTATATAACCCTTTTGCTGTTTTTTAAAGTTTTACATAAACAGGACAGGTGAAATATTATCATGTAAACCAACCATAAACACATGAAAAGACCTAGGTTTACAATTTATGATTAAAACTCTACTATGCACACAATATACATAGACGTAAAATGTAAAAACTTAAATATCTTGGAAACAGTAGCCAATCAGTTGTTTTAATTGTCATATTTGAATTCAGCACATCAAAATCCCTAATAAATAGCACATTTTATCTCTGAAGCTGACGACTTCGAAAAAATTGTAGACCAGTGTAATAAGAGATAATTATTAATGTTTTGTTGTTGTTGTTATTATCATTATTTTGATTGCTACCATTGTTATTATTGCAAAAAGAATAATGTATAGAGGCACGGACAAGCTTCTACTTCATACTGGTCAACATAATATTGCAATCCTCTTTTTTCCCATTTTTTTCACCACCCGATTAAGACGTCTTTTAATAGAGGTTATTAATTTTTAGAGAAATATTAATAATGAATAATCTTTCAGTCTCTAATATCTTACATTGTTTTATAGTAGTTGGTAATTATATGTGTCTCTCCAACACTCAAGTGTAAAGTACGCTTGTGATCCTTTATATTGGGATTTTCATCACCCAAGCGAACATGGCACATTGTTACACTACTGTAACGGGTAGAACTGGTCGTGTCGGCTCGGATAGCTCAAGTGGTAGAGAGTCCGTCTAGAGTTAGGGAATTCCCAGGTTCGACCACTGGTCCGGTCGTGAATTTTTCCCTGTTATATTTGGCGCTCGAGCAGGATTTCACAGCTGCACCTACAACCAGCTAGGGAGGGCGCAGTAAAGTAGAAGTTTGACCTTGAGACACAGACGTGTCTGTAAAAGGTAGAGAGAAAGCGTAACGCGTAGGACTGAGCGTGGCGGCTCTGATAGCTCAAGGGTACAACGCCCGGCTTGCGGCTCTGATAGCTCAAGGGTACAACGCCCGGCTTGAGTTGGGGGGGGGGGGGGGGGTCGCGTGAATTTTTTTAGTGCTACACTACTATAGTTTTTAAGTTACTTTTGAATGTGTATTTGTGTTGTGTGTGTGTGTGCGCGTGTTTGAATATGTATATTTATATCATGTGTCTCAGCTGATTAAAGTCTTCTCAAATATTTTTTTCTTTTCATATTACACTTGTTTTGAAATTTTAGTTGAAATATTAAATTATGAATAATAAAATTAAAATTTTATCAACAAATGTAAGCGGTCTGTACAGTTCCAGTTTAAAAAGGAGAGACATGTCCCACTGGGAAACAAAAAAGTGCATCTATTATATTTTTACCAGAAAGACTCAGTAATGCTGAGATTGAAAAATATTGGGAGGCAGAATTAAAATTCTGGTATGTTTTTAGTCATAAATCGAGTAACAGTGCTGGTGTTGCCATTCTTATTTGAAATAATTTTGAATTTTTCATCCAAAGAATTAGTGATGGTCATTGTATTAGATATGTTGATTGATGGTAATAGAATAAACACGGTCAATGTATATGGGCATAATTATGATAATGCCGCCTTATTTAAGAATCTAAGACATGATTATTTGTTAGCTTTTATAATTCATATATTATCATTTGTGGTGATTGGAATGTCGTTCAGAACATGGAACTTGAAATATATACTACTATTTACGATAGAAATCCGTTGGCAAGAAAAGCTAGATCTATGGAGTGTAGTCAATCCAGATGCTAGATTATTTACTGGAAGACAGCCCAGTTCTATAAAACAAAGTAGATTAGATTATATCCGTACTTCTGCGGATATGCTTTCATATTTCACAGATTCAACTATTGTTCCAGGGTACAAAGCAGACCACTCTGCTCTAACTTTAACCTTTTCATTATCTGCACTACATAGATGTAATAGTTATTGAAAATTCAATCGAAAACTGTTAAGACAACAGGAATACACTAATTCAATAAAAAAATTATCGTAAATACTGTTGAAGAATACTATCTTGAGGGTTATAAACAATACCGGATTAAGGTGGTAGGAGGCCTTGAACCAATTTCAAAATGCGCCCCCCCCCCCCCCAAAAAAAAAAAAAAAAAAAAAAAAAATTTATAAAAAAAAAAAAAAAAAAAAAAAAAAAACAACCAACAATTAAACAATAAAAAAACAAAACAAACAAAAAAAAAAAACAAACAAGCAAGCACCATTTCATTGCGTTGCCAAGCGGGGAACCTGGAACAACTGCTCCATTTGCTCCTCCTTTAATCCGGCCTTGGCGACAAATATTATTCACTACAAGTTAAGCTAGCATGTAATTATAATTACATGTTAGCTTAACTTGTAGTGAATAATAATAATTATCAGCTCTTTTTAGAAAATTCCTAAAAGGAAAATTAGAGCTGAAACAGTTGAACATTCACGGGCAAAGCAAAGCAAGAAAAAACAACATGGTAAACAAGTTGAGCCTGAAAATTTAAGATCAAAGAAGTGATACCGAAATTATAGCACGGAGAACTAATAAACAAACCAAATCTACCATCGAAACTCTTTAGGATTTTGCATCAGTCTCTGGTTTACATTGTAATATATCAAACTCTAACGCTGTTTGGATAGGAAGGAACACATTTTCAGAAGAAAAATATTATCAGACATTAAAATAATGTTGTCTACTTCTTCCTTTCGACTTTTATGAATACAGTTTTCTTTGAACTTAGATGATATGTTAGAGTTAACTTATGCAAAGAAGTTAAAGAAGCAAACAAACTTCTTGATTGTTGGATGAGGAGAAAATCTGTCCCATATGAAACAAATAACTTGTATCAAATAATTGATTTTGCCAAAATGTATTAAATTATTCTCAGCATTGCCTAACCCTCCGTCAAATATAGAAATGGAATTGAACAAAATATTTTTGAAATTCATTTGGAGTGGTAAAAGGAAAGGGTCCAAAGAGACATACATACAGCCCCATCTGCAGATGGTGGTCTATACATGGTTCATGCTAATTGTTTTATTCAATACACTGATATCACTTGGATTAAATGGCTTATGTGAAATGAAGAAGGACCTTGACAAAATATGGTTACAAAACTAATTTTTTTAAACTTTCTGAGGTATCTAAATATTAAGACAAAATTAACAGAAGTTGGTAAATGTATTTGTAATAAATTTTGGCTAGATGTTATCCATGCCTTAGCAATGTGGAAACGGGAACCCTCGTCAGTGAAAGAATACTTGTCACATGAAATTCAAAATTTTGCTGATATTAATAACTTTCATTCCTATATAAAATGGCGGTCAAACATCTCTTTGATAGTCAGTGATCATTACTAAATTTTGAAGGACTACGTCAAAAGGCTTACACTAATAATTTCATTGAATATTTCTTAATTATTTCAAAAATGTCTGGTCACTAGAAAAGAAAGATTAAAACTTATATCAACAAGGAAACACTCTTACAAATGTAAATTCAGACAAAAATTTGCTCTCGGCAAATAAGAATTTAATATTAAGATTTGGTAATGAATGAAATAAATAAACCTTATGGAAAACACTATGCTTGGTTCAGGCAATTAAGGTGCTGAATAAATTGACCAAAACTGGAGAACAAAAAATTCCGTAATTTTAGCTAAGAAGTGCACCAAGGATACAAAATTAATCTCCTTTTAGTTTCAATTCATGCACATAATTATTGTAACAAATCAATTTTTGAAAAAAAGAAAAAGAACTTGATTGATGAAGATACATGTAAGTAGTTGAGGGGGGGGGGTAAATAGGGAAACTTTTTAGGGGGTGGCACTTGGGGGAAAAAGATGGCGGAGGGTCTCTCCAGGGAAAAGGGGGCACTTGGGGGAAAAAGATGGCGGAGGGTCTCTCCAGGGAAAAGGGGGCACTTGGGGGAAAAAGATGGCGGAGGGGGTCTCTCTGGGTATACCGTAATGTAGTGACGAAGACAACGTCTACTACCATCAAAATGGGGTGAGGGTGGGGAGGTGTTTTGATAGTAGTAGACGTTGTCTTCGTCACTACATTACGGGGGTGGGGAGGAGGGTGTGGGAATAGAATTAATCTTTCTTGATAAAGGGTGGTCCTGAATCGGTTTTAAAAAGCAATGTTATATTTCTTGTCGAATGACTGCAGTAGCATTTGTTGTATGCCTCCCAAATATTTAAGATATGTTATGTTTTGCTGCACACGCCTTGCGACTACAAACAATGTTACAACATTTCCCAAAACCTAAGACGGGAGAACAGTAAAAACACGTCTTGTTTTATCGACAGTCTGAAATGGACTGACTGAAAATACATTGTTACAGTTTTCATGAACGCATGTTTGGGCTCAAGAATGAGAGTGTAGAATAGGACGGGTTATAGAGTGCAGAATTGGATGGGTCATACTCGAGTCATTCTTACACCGTAAAGCTATGTGCTTGTTTGTTTTGTTTGTTTGTTTTTTTTTGTTGTTTTTTTGGTTTCCTTCTGAAAACGGTAGATCTAGAATTTTTTCGTGACACATTGCAGTGCCAAAATAGGAGCAAAGCTAAGATACCTGACATGCACAAGAACAACTAAACTCAAGATTTTATATAATCCAACGATTTACCTATGGAAGAAAAATCGTTGTACAATTTTAAGGGGTGCAAGTTTTTGAAAAAATTACAAAACTAACGTCACATTTCACATAATCATTGTGACTACTGCCAACATTTGTGGAGAGGCATCTTAAAACGGGAACAGATACCATTATCATTTCAATCGAAATCATTGTATAAGAAACTTAGTGTGTGTGTTTGTGAAACAGAGAAAATCGACATTACGACGGAGAGAGAGAGAGAGAGAGAGAGAGAGAGAGAGAGAGAGAGAGAGAGAGAGAGAGAGAGAGAGAATATTTTATTCCTACTTTTAAAAATATCACGACACTTACGTTTTTTTATGGTATATTTTCCTTAAGAAATTTCAAAATCACACATTCCATTTAAAAAATCACATCGATAGGAAAAAAATCCTCTTTTTTCGGTAAAATATCACAAGGTTGAATTGGAGACATAGTCTACTAAAATCCTTCTTTTGAAAACGTAGATGTAAAATTCTCACAAAATAATACATCCAAACGTTCCGTGATGTATTTTGACTTAAGGCTGATACACTTTCCGTTGATCACAAATTATACGATGGGGTTGTGCACAGAACATTAGATTATAATGGTCTAGACTAAAAGTAACACTAAACTTCCGAAATTGTACCGGACGTTAGCGGAGACTGAAAATAATCCGGAAAAGAAAAAAAAATGGAAAAAATTGGCTGACTAAAAAATAGTACTAAAATTTCGTAACTCATTTAAATTTTTTTTGTTATTTTATATTTTTTTATATACAAACCCAAATAAACCCAAAACCCAAACCCAAACCTAACACACTATCCCAAATGCCTTGTGTGCTGCCAAAAAACCCCAAAAACCTGCTATCAGACGAAAGGGTATGACAAAGGGATGAAATCACGCCAACATACTATCCAACATATAAACCATCCATTTTTTTACTTTTTTAAATTTTTTTTATATATCAAACACAAAACTTACACACACTACACAACCATTTTTTTATTTTTTAAATTTTGTTTATATCAAAACACACACCACAAATATACAATCCATTTTTTTTAAAAAAAATTTTATTTGATGGACTGCAAAAGTTGTTGTTGTTGTTGTTGTCTTTGCTGCTGCTGCTGTTGGTGCTGTAGTCTATTTCTTTCCTCCCAATTTTAGATCGATAGAAAGAGAGGGAAAGTGTTTTTTTTTGGTTTGGTGGGTAAAAAACAAACCACACAACACCATTCAGATATATACATCAATAATAATAATTATATTTTATTCAATGTATATACATCATGTTACTCGTGGTAATAAAACAATTTCATATAAGTCCAATACAGTTCATTACACTTCCATATTTACCATTTCATTCTCTTATTGTTCTGACACTTCAGGAAGATTCTTGTCTACAATTCTCTCATAACTTTCTTCTGGACTCTCATTGATAAACTCCAACTTAATAAAATGTCCATTATCATCTCGAATCCACCGCTCTTTTTTACAAATCTTGTAAACTTTACTATGATCTAATCCAAAACACCTTGCCACATCACTAATGGAATCCATCCGACTATATAATCCTGAATTCAAGTCAGTTAATTTCACAGGTCTCACAAATCCTCCAATGACTTGACTCTTCTTCTCTGGCTCTTCCCATCTAGCTTGAAATCTTTTCTGGAACTTCTTCGAAAAGACCGACTTACAAATTCTAGTACAGCAATAGTAGACACTTGATGAAACACAATCAAAATATTCAGCAGCCTTTTCCATACTTTCAAATCTTCTTTCCTCTGTCTCACCAACAAACTGGCACAACACACTTCTATCACTTCCAAAATTAATTCTCCTTCTTTCTTTATCATTCTTCACATGTTTATGCAAACATGTTCGTTCACTAGCAGTCATCACTTGAAGATTTTCTATTCTATCATCATCAAGTACATCATTGAGATGTACCACTTCACTCTGTCTTGGTAGATCCACTCCATTCACCGCTTCAAAGACAAATCTCCCTCGATTTGTTTGTTTCTTCCTCTTTCCTTCCTTACCAGTAACCTTAATCTTTATCAATCCAAATGAATTCAAATTTCCTTCGACTTTCCTTCCATACTTCATATGATAGACATTACCAAGTATGTCAGCAGCATAATTATCATACACCTTATGAACATACTTATTCAGTTCAATTCCAGTATCCTGACTTTTATCTCGAGCGCAGTACTTTTCCATCTTCACAGTTTGAAAGTTCAATCATGACTAGTGATTCTGAGGGTAAGAAGGTCTATATATATATAGGTTCCCTGGGTGAAACTGAATCAGTTTCAAAGTAAACTTCAAGATGAAAAGATCACGCCGAAGCCATGAGAAACCAGAAGAAGAAGAAGAAGAAACAAAGAGGCCACGACGACTAAGACATTCCGTACCGCCTGAAACACCGCTAGATGAACTACTAGCTCAAGTCCATGCTAGTGACTTCGAAGAGGAGATGAGTGAACCTGAAACCCAAACTTCTAATCCACCCAAAACAAAATCCACTACCAGAACCCCAGGCCAAGAAATACAACCTAGTACTTTGGCTCCTCCTGAAAATTACTATTGGATTCTAGAGACTCAAAAAATAACTTCTCGAAAATTTAAAACTACAGCTTACACTCACACTGTTCGCTTTAAAGACTTCAAGTCCAAAGTACCTCCCGAGAAAACGGCGGGGTTCATTAGCGATTTGTGGGATTCTGTCTTAATGAACTTGAAACGACAATGTGGAGCCAAAGAAGACGATCGATTGAGACTGGCCATTTATCATGACAATTTGAAGAGTCCTGTTTGGATCGAGTTCAGCACCCCGGCAGAATTAACGCCAGACAAAGTCATGTCCAAAATAGAACATGTGCAACAATCCAACGACAAGTTTACCATCACCGATGGAAAAGCCACACTTTACTTGACTCACGTTTCCCCTCCTTGAGGAAGTGGACGAAGTAGGAAACCGTTACTGGTGGACGATATTCGAAGTACCAAACGCAGTGTCGTCCAAATCGACAATACTCAAGACCAGATGTGCTTTGCTCGGGCTATTGTGGTGGGCGAACATATGCCAACAAGAACGAGAGCAAAGAATGGAAAAGAGCCTGGAATAACATTCGACAGTCGGACAGAACCAAACAACGAAACGAAGCAGAACTCCTGTTGCAACAAGCAGGCATCCCTAACCAGCCAAGTGGTTAACTTTGAGGTTTTGAAAAATGCTTTGCTGTCTGGACAAGTGGAAGACTTTCGAGTGCACACGTTAGAACCTCACAAGATCGTACGGTTACCTAATCATCAAATTGTCACTCGTCCTTTACGAAAAGTGTACCAAATCGTGTACCAGAAGCGAGTGAGACTTCCAGACCACACCACTTTACATTACGGACACGCCGATCTGCAGTATAAAAAAGGGCACCCCTTCCAAACCTAACCATTCATTGTGACTTTCAACGTTGACCGAGCAAGAAGAAGAAAAAAAAGATTAATTTTGTCATCCTCCCACCAAAGATGAATAAGAATACTCATGCCACCCACCCACCGAGGGAGAAATCTAGTGGTGTGAACTCCAAGTACCATTACGACTTGGAGTGCGATGCAGTGCCATGCGACGAGACGGATTCCGTAAGCGTTGACAGCATCGATTCACACGATCAGACGGATGCCGTACGCTTGGACATCGTCGATGCAGCACGTGTACCTCACCGTCCCTCTAGAGATGCAGGACGACCTTTCTTTTTTATTGGGAAGAGTGCTAAACGTACCTGTGAATGTCATAACGAATTGACGATACCTGTGGCTTTGCCTGGTTATTCCAAGTATGATAATCGACTCGAGACGTTCAAAGACAAGTGGCCTAAATTTCTACTACAATCTACTACTGACAAAGCTTTAGCCAGATCTGGACTTATCTACTTGGGAGAAGGAGATAAAGTTCAATGTTTCAGTTGCGGTGTGAGACTTCACCAATGGGAACCTACCGACTCAGCTTACATTGAACATGCCAGATGGTCTCCGCACTGTCAGTTCTTACCTTTAGTGGCTCCAGAAGAATACGGATACGATGAACCAGATACCAAGAAGTAATACGTTGGAGGAGAATACTTCTTTACAAGAATACATTTGTGGTTTACCTTTGGAGCTGCGAGAACGCATTTACCAGTATTTTGTCCCTAGTTTTATGAAGATCGTATTGGTGGATTACCTTCGAAGTTGCGAGTACGCATTTACAAAGAGTTGGTCCAGATCCAAGTGAAACCCAAACTCAAAGTCATTCCTCGATTTGCACACTACCGTGACTTTCACCGTATCAGAAATCTGATTTTGAAGAAAAACTATCACGAGTATCGTGAAGAATACAAAAGAGAGTTACTTCTTTCCAAGTCGGAAACTTTACCCAAGTACATTGCTGGCATGCCTTTGGAATTGCGCGAAAAGATTTACCAAGAGTTTGTCAAAATCCAAGTGAAACGTAAACTCAAAGTCATTTCTCGATTTTTACACTATACCCTCTTTCAAAGGGCATAGAAGAATGGTCATGGGAAACGTCTATCGCTACTACTATCCTGAAGGAGACTGTCTCAAAAGGTACCAACCTTGGGAGCCTGGCTATAAAAACATGCCACCCAAGATACCTACCTTAGCCATCGACCCCTATAAAAAAGAGGCGGCACGTCTCTGTTCAGGTCACTCGTGAAACGGATTCTGTGGAAGGAAGTCAAAACATGAGCCTTCATGCTTTATCGGTACACGAAAGAGAAATTATACTCAAAGTGTTGAGAGTGGTGATGAACATTCCAAGTGGGGAAGAAGACATTAGTCAAAATTTATCTTGCCTTGACACGTTTGAAGAAGTGTCTTGTTAGTTGGATGCACCAACAACTTAGTGGTTGGAAAGATGTACGTGACTGGAAAAGTGTTGGCTTCGATGCTTGGCTACAAGAAGTACCACAGTTTGCCAAAGATCTAACCCGTCACCACTAAGTGTCTATTATTTGACACAGCCTGACTATAAAAGAGGGGGTTATGCCTGAACTCTACACGCCACTTGTGAAACGGATTCCGTGGAAGGAAATCACAGAATGTGTTCAGACCTTAGAGGATTATAAAAAAGTGATACAAGAACTGTGTCCATTAAATTTTGGACGTTATGTGGTGTGTGTCTTAGTGACTACTTATCTTGGAATTCGTTTTCCAGGACATTCATTGTGGAGTATTTTTGAGGACAAGTGTTTGCCTTGGATTCTTTTGAACGATCCGTGGTTGTTTTGGACTCAATTGTTGTTGTGTTCCAAAAAACAATATGACCCTGTGTTCTTTTTTGGACTTAGTAGAAGAAGAAGACTATAAAAACTTGATTTTATCAGTCCAAGAAAGAAACATTGTACGTAAAGCGTTGAGAGTGGTGATGAAAATTAGTGACGCACTTCCATGTGAAGAAGACATTCGTCACACTTTATCTGTGTATAAAACATTTCAAGAAGTGTGTTTTGCTAGTGAGTTACACCAACACCTTTTCCATAGGAAAGATGTACGCCCCTGGAGAAACCTTGGTTTCCAATATTGGTTACAAGAAGTGGCCCAGTTCAGCAAAGATTTGGCCACTTGTCCATAAGAGCCTAAAAGTGAAAAAATGGGAACCTCCATGGGAAACCCTAAAAGAAGAAAAAGAAGAAGAAGAAGAACCTAACACCACCACTGTGGTTCAAATACCTCTTGAGGAACACCACCCTTCTTTACCACCACCACCGTCGTAGAAGGATTCAAAAAAACAAAAGACGACCAGAAGAATACCACCACCACTCCAAACAGTGTCTTTCATAACTAGGACACGAAACTATTGTTGTACATTGACGTGTTTATATGACAGTTTGATGGTTTCAGTAGGAGCCTTCATTGTGTACCTGATGATTTTACTTTGCTATTTTATCACTCGTGGTGTGAATGACTTGTAAAAAAATATGTTTTTTTTTTGTTGGTTGGTTGGTTGTTTTTTTTTTTTAAAAAATAAACGTGTATGAAAACGTATAAAATGCCTTGGGTTTTTTGTCTTCTTCTCAAAAATCTTCTTACCTCAGACATGGCTACATCCTCCTCTTCTTCTACCTCGTCTACCTCTTCTGTGGTTAAAGTGATTGACGAAAAGTTAGATCGACAAAGTTGGAATGCTTTGTATCTGCGCCATCCATTTAACATGTTGATTGCTGGACCGAGTGGTTCAGGGAAAACCGAATTTGTCAAACGATTGATCGAACACAAAACTGATTTGTTTGATCGTCCACCTCAACGTATCGTGTGGTGTTACAAAGAGTGGCAACCGTCTTACACGTTATTGAAAGAAAGTCAAGGAGAAACCATTTCATTTGTGGATGGTATTCCTCACGAAGACGATGGAATCGTGTCTGACGTGAGTCAAACTCATTTGGTTATTTTTGATGACATGTTAGGAGAAGACGAAGAAGAAATTAAACTTTGGTTTACACGAAAAGGACACCATGGTAATGCTAGTATTGTCTACATTACTCAAAATTTATTTCAACAAAGTAAAGCCCATCGAACCATCAGTTTGAATGCTCATTACGTGGTCTTGTTTAAAAGCCCCAGAGACAAATCTCAAGTACAAGTGTTAGCCAAAGAGTTAGGGGCTCCTTGGCTCAATTATGCGTACGACGATGCCACTCAAACCCCTCACGAGTATTTACTCATTGACTTAAAACCAACCACTCCTGACTATTTGAGATTTCGTGCCCAAATGTTTCACCCTTGGGGTGAAGAAGGGGGTCCTGTCATTTACACGTCCCCTTCAGCTCATTTAAAAAAAAAAAAAAACTATAAAAACAACCTACTACGTCATTTCTGTCTCACACTCTTTTTGAGAGAAGATGACTTCCTTTCAACCTCATCCTTCGGCTAAATTGATTCGTGCCTTGTATGGGATCAGCCGTGAAAAAAATGCACAAGTCCGTGCTCATTTGTTAGAAGCGAGTCTTAAAGAAGTGTTACGATGGTTTACTTTGACGGCACGTCAATTACTGCAAGGCATCATTCACATCCCTCATCAAACTCAACGTTTTTTTCAAAAACATAAAGGAGCATTGTCACAACTGGCTGATCCTAGAATCGATTCACGGACTAAAAAACAAATCATTTTAACTCCTGGTGGAAGTGGTTCTTTAGGAGGGGTCATGATTCGTTCCCTTTTGAAATGGGATCCTAATGATACCCAAGCCAAAAAATCCAAAGCACCCAAAAAGAAGAAAAGTCCAAAGAAAAAGAAAACCACCCACCAGAAAAAGAAAAGTTCTACCAAGAAGAAGAAAACACCTACCACTAGCACCCGCCGCAAGAGAGGTACTGCGGCCAGGACGCAAACGTACACCCGCAAGACACCACGACAAACAACCGTGACGAGGTGTCCTTCTCCTTCGTCCCCATCATCTTTGTCTTCTTCACCACCCTTCACGATGATGCCTGCCAAACCGGACTTAAGACAAGTGTTTCCTAATTTGATGCAAAAATGGAAACCTATTTCAAAAGTCACCCCTTCGGGACCCTCGACGACATCGGCTGATCTGGCTATGGCAACGGCCGCCAACAAAGTACCATCCCCTAAAACCAAAGTTCAAGAAAGAACCGGCGTGTTACAAAGTTTAGTGGATTTATCCAAAGAAGAATTGAGACGATTTAATCCCTTGAAAACACCTCAACGTCAAGTGATGCCTGTCGTGAAGTTGGTACGTCGTGCAGACAATCAGTGGAGACGTGTTCCAGTATAAAATAGAAGGGTACCCTGCCAGAGACTTCAGACTTACTCCTCCTCACCTCTAAAGATGGCTCCCAAACGTGCACACCACAACCACCAAAAAAAGAAGAAAAGTAAAACCACCAAAAAAGGACGACTTCCCTCTCGTCTGGCCAAACATTGGGATGTCTTGTCTGTCCTGACCAAATCCAATCCTCCTATGCGAAAACAACTCATTCAAACAGCCCCCAAAGAAATCATCGATACCGTGTGTGAATGTTGTTTGAACGTATTGAAAGGAACAGTACCTTTGTCCAAGATACAGAAACAAAAATTAGGGAAACATCGGAACGTTCTTCGTCAAATGGTAAAAAAGAAAATACCTCTTCAACAAAAGAAAAAAATGTTGGTACAACGAGGAGGATTTCTACCTATGTTGATAGGCCCGTTGTTAAAAATAGCCGCTCCTTTGTTAGGAACGATTGCTGGACCACTTTTAGGAGGGGTCATGCGATAAAAAAAAGAAGATAAAAAGGACCACCCTTCTCTGAAAAGACCACACCTTTTTGGTACCTTTGGATGAAATGGAAGGACGAAAACTGACTTTAGTACCTTACAAACGATGAATGGAATTTCATCGTTGGAACGAACAACGGATACCTCATTTACCACCCAATCCTAATCTCAACGAAATGTCTCAGTTACAACAAGAAATACAATCTCTGATGGAACGCAACAATGTGTCCGAAACAGAAAAATCCCAACGGTACGGTCAACTTTTACAACGTCTACAACTCTTTCGTCAAAAAGCAGTCGACGAAACAGCTCCACCCACACTGAGAGATTTTAAGGCTCTGATGAAAAGCGAACCTAAAGTGGTTAAAACAGACACCGGTACAGGGATGACCGTCAAAGAAGAAGAAGAAGAAGAGTTTTTACTAACTCCACCTCTTAAAAAAATAAAAAAGTTAGCCACACCGGATTGGATGAAAAAGAAGATGCCTACCCCTTTACCCTCAGAAAAGAAAAAGAAAGAAGTGAAGAAAGAAGTCAAAACAGAACCGATGACCCCTGTTCAAACTCCCTTTACCCCAGTAGCACGTCGGACACGTAAACAACAACAACAATTCAAAAAGATACCTCACGAAGAAAAGAGTATTGGAACTTGGTTAACTTATTCTTGAGGAAATCATCATCATCATGGAGAAACTGTTATCTAGCCTTTATTACAATCCTGGCCATGCTGCTGGTTACGGAGGAGTTCAAAAATTATATCGAGCTGCGAAAAGTGTACGTTTGCCAGAAGTAAGACGATGGTTACAAGAACAATCGACGTACACGTTACACAAACCCATTCGACGTAAATTTTCTAGAAGTACCACTCAAGTGGAAGGGATCGATCATCAATGGCAAGCCGATTTAGCTGACGTCTCTCATTTAGCCACTTACAATCGTGGTCACAAATATTTGTTTTGTGTCATCGATGTGTTTTCCGAATTTGCTTGGGTCGTGCCTTTGACTTCTAAAAGCAGTACCGAATTGGTACGAGCCTTAAAATTGGTCTTGAAACAAAGTGGACGCCAACCTTTACGATGGCAAACGGACAAAGGCACCGAATTTCTAAACCAAGCTTTTCAAAAAGAATTGAAACAAAGACAAATTCATTTTTTTACTACCGAAAATCCTGAAACCAAAGCCAGTATCGTGGAACATTTTCAAAGAACTTTGAAATAACGCATGTGGAAATATTTTACACATCAACATACGTGTTACCTCGTTTGGTCAAAGCGTACAATCAATCGTACCATCGTAGCATCGGATGTGCCCCCGAAGAGGTCAGCCCTGAAAACGAAGTGTCTGTGTTTGATAAATTATTTGGTTCACCCCAGAAGACCAAAAAAAAGAAAAACCTTGTTGGAGTTAAAGACGGGAGATTGGGTTCGCATCGGAAAAACCAAACGTACTTTTGACAAAGGTTATTTACCTAACTGGACCACCGAATTGTTTCGTGTCACTACCCCCGTCCGTGGACGTGATCCTCCCGTCTATAAATTGGAAGACATGCACGGTGAAGTACTCAAAGGAACATTTTACTTGCCTGAGTTACAACGAGTGACTAAAAAAGAAGACACCTTGTACGACATCGAAAGCATTCGCGAACAAAGAACACGTAAAGTAGGTAAACGACGAGTAGAAGAAGTCAAAGTACGTTGGAAGGCATATCCACCTAGTTTTGATTCTTGGATTGCGGCTTCTCAAGTCGTCGACTATAAAAAGAAAAAGAAGTAAACTCACAACATGCCATTCAACACAGTAGCCACCCAGACGACTTCAACGACTCCTTCACAGAGTTCTTCTCTTCAAGAATTACAAAAACAACCACTTTGGGTGTGGTGCGGAGAACGTGTGCCTAAAAATCAAATCGTCTTTTTCTGCCAAATCTTTGTAGTGTATTGTGTCATCGGAGCAGCTATTGCCAATTTGAGTTTACAACAAGGAGACAAACAATTGTGGACTATTTTACTGAGCAGTTGCATCGGTTATCTTTTACCCAGTCCCTCTTTGAAATTTACGACGACAGACAACAGCAGCCATAGTAACAACCACGCTAGTTCGACCAACGCCAGTTCACCTTCTTCTTCGTCCAGTCACCACCACAATACCAATTCTCTTTTGGAACCTTTTGAACATCATTCTTCTGTTCACTTGAGTGACTCCTCGGACACCAGAACCACCTTAGAACTATGAATGACCAATTTTATTTAACTTTACCCAGTGACAGTTCCATGGATGTGTTTCCCAACAACAAATTATGTTGTTTCACGGCCAAATTACCTCAGGCCTTCCAATTGGATCACGACGCTCATTGGGAAGTGGCTTTGGTAGAAATCATTCATCCTACGCAAATCAAGAATGTGTCTGGAAATCAAACCATTTTTGACGTAGCAATCTATAGCGAAAAAGTGCAAAAAGAGTTGGACGCTCATGATCCTGAAATTGGGAAAAAAATGAGTTCAAAAACTGACAATACTCCCGACTCGACCTATCGCATGAGAATTCCTGAAGGGTATTATTTTAGTGCTCAACATTTGGTGGAGACGATTGCGGCCGTCTTCGAAGCCCAATTTGGCAAAGCCTTGGAAAAAAAACAAAAATGGGTAGAGATCAAATACCATCCTGTGGCACGCCGTTTCCTCTTGCAATTTTTGAAAGGGCATGAGGGAAAGCCATTCGACGAGAAAGAAGACAAACACTTACCCGCGCACGAAAGAAAATTCATGACTATCACTTTTTCTGCTGGGTTGTTTGAAATTTTGGGTGGAAATAAAAAGTATCATGGTGAACGAACAATCCACACCAACACAGATTTCGGAGAGGCTTTTCGCACCCCAATCGAATTGAACGTTGGACTGAATTTAATGTTTGTGTACTCCGATGTGGTGGAGTACAACGTGGTGGGTCACACAGCTGCTCCCTTACTGAGAGTCATTCCTTTCAAAGTGGATACTGCTGCTGGTGCGTACGAAGAAGGTGGAAACACGTTTCACGTTCACCGTGAATTTGTACATCCTCATTATCTTCCAGTCAGTAAATCGTATTTTGACAGTGTCCACATTAGTATAAAAGGAGATTTGGGACAAGATGTGCCATTCATTGACAAAGGAAAAGTCACGGTGAAACTACATTTTCGAAAAAAACAAGTTCTCTAACGAATTGTAACTAACCTCCCAAACAAAAAATATGTATCCAGTGTACCAAGGAGTGGCTCGACAACGAGGACATGGTTTAGGAGATATGTTAAAATCGGCTTTTCGGACGGTAGCTCCTATTTTGAAACCGATGGTGACTCGAGGATTTCATGCCTTAAAAGATGCCGCTTTGACACAAGGAAAAGAATTTTTGCAAAATGTCCTCATCGACAAACAAAATCCAAAAGAAGCCTTTATGAGAGCAGGCAAAAATGTGTTGATGACCACTGGTAAAGATCTTTTAGGCCTCCAAGAAAATCCTATAAATACGCTTCACGCTTCAGACCCTGGCATTACTTCACAGCAGCAAGGACAAGGTAGAAAGAGACGACAACAACGTCTAAATCCTTTCAAAGTTCATAAAAAAACACACGGCAGTTCCAAAAAGAATAAGAAAAGAAGAAGAACCGTCAGAGAATTAGACGTGTTTGATTATTAACTGTGAAAAAAAAATGATGCACCGAGATTCTTGCGAATGTACCAAGTCAGAACTGGATATGTTTTCTATGCCTCCCACCATGATGACGATGCAAGAATCCCAATGGGTGGAATTTCATCCTGTATCGTCTTTGACGGAATCAGCTCCTATCGAATTTGAAATCAAAGGACAAACCGAAGATTACATCGATCTGAATAACAGTTACTTGTACCTGAAACTTCAAGTACAAAAAAATGACAACACCCCTCCTGGGGAAGCTGCCCGAGTGGCACCCGTCAATAATTTCATGCATTCCTTGTTCAGCGGAGTAGATTTGTACTTGAATAACAAACTGGTCAGCAGCAGTTTGGATACTTACCCTTACCGTGCTTATTTGGAAAATCTCTTGACGTACGGAAAAGAAGCCAAGAACACTCATCTGGATGCTTCGGTGGTCTGGAAACCTGACACCACGGAAAAGTTCAACGACACAGAGCTGTCAGTACCGGCGAAGACTTCTGCTAATGATGGTGATCCTATAATTCCAGCAGTCCCTCACAATGTGGGATTCAACGACCGTCGAAAGAAAATCAGACGAAGTTTAGAACTGATGGATCGTTTGCATTTGGACATGTGGTTGCAAGACAAGTATTTGTTGAACGGAGTAGATGTACGCCTGAGACTGAATCGCAGTAGTGCCGCCTTCCATTTGATGGCTCATGCTAACGAGTGGAAAACCAAAATCCAAGAAGCCAACTTTACGTGCGACGTGTAGAAGTCTTACCAAAAGTAGCCAATGACATCAGTCAATCCTTGAGCAGAACCACTGCTAAGTATCCTGTGCGACGAGTGGAAGTGAAAACCTTTACCATAGCCGCTGGACTCCGATCCAAAGTCGAAGATCACTTATTCCAAGGACAGCTCCCCAAACGTTTGCTGATTGGCATCGTCAGTAATGCAGCCCTCAACGGAGTCCACGATCAGAATCCGTTCGAGTTTAAACACTACAACGTCTCCAAGATAGAAGTCAGTCGAGATGGCAAGACCTTGTGTACCAGACCTTTTGAACCTAACTTTAGCGACGGCCATAAAAATTACTTGCGATCTTACCTGAGCCTGTTTGAAGCCACAGGCCAGTTAGGGCGCGACACCAGCCACGGCATTTCGTACGAGGATTATGCAGGAGGGTATGCTTTGTGGGGATTTGATTTCACTCCGGACCAAGGAAGCGATGAAGGACATTTTCACCCTATAAAATCAGGCCCACTTCGAGTGGAACTTCAGTTTGCAGATCCTCTACCCGACACAGTGAACGTCGTCTTGTATGCAGAATTTGATAATACTCTAGAAATCAACAGTTTGAGAGAAGTGATTCTAGACTATTAGAAGAAGAAAAAAAAGATGCAACACTTAGAAGAAGAACCTATGGAAATAGATGAGGAATTTTGTGAGAAGTCACAAACTACCACAAATGATGATGATGACGAAGTCATTCATTCAGAACCTAAAACCGAGTTTACTGGATTTATTTCTCGATGGCCAGAACACGAAAAACAGTTAGTGTCCTGTTATGCTCAGGAATTGAGTAAAATAATTAACAGTCTAGTCCAAGAACAATGTTATGGATGTCAAATCGATCATCCTAGTCAGATACAACACGACCAATGTATGATGTTGACAGGTGAAGAACAATTGGACAACTATTTGGAAACGGCTTGGTCCCAGAACTCGGACGAAAAAGTGTTGAGACAATGGTATAAAGACTTGGTGAATTCTTCTTTTCCTCCTCCACTTACTCTTCTGGAGATCAGACGCATCGAAGGGCTCATTGAACAGTGTGCAGAACCTATCCGACGTGAATATTCGTGGAATTACAAGACAGATCAATTCAAGTTTAAAGTCAGGTGTGCATTAGTGACCTATTATTTCCATTGAAGAAAAAAAAAAAAAAGAAGAAAAAAATGGATACTAGAGAACTTTATTACTTATTGAATCGCAGTTCCTATACTTCTTCTTGGAATCCTGTGGTATGTGCTAAAGATGAACTACCTCATCGTAAACCAAAAAACGTTCATGCTTATGTAATCAATACTGACGACAGTGATCTACCAGGAACCCATTGGATTGCCGTGTACTTTCCCAACGATCACAATGTTGGTGTGGAATATTTTGATTCTTATGGATTACCTCCTTTGGAAAAAGACATCATCGAGTTTATGAGAAGAAATGCCGTCTCGACTCGATTCAATAATGTGAGACTACAAGGATCAGATTCTATGGTGTGTGGACAATATTGTGTTCATTATCTTCATCAACGTAGTCTTGGATATTCCTTAGAACATTTACTGACTTATTTTGATAGTGACTATGTTCGAAACGATGCTAAAGTACAACAATGGTTTTGTCAACGTTATGGTTATCTCTTGTCTTTAGCTCACAATCGTAGTGTACATCAAAATGATGATGTAGATGTAGAAAGTTTAACATTTACTTTACCTTCCCAACGTTGTCAACCTTGTAAATATGTTCCTGTTTGAAAATTTATGGTTGAATGGTTAGTATTTTTATGTTAGAATAGTTATTGTTAATTTAAAAAATGGTTATTGTTGAAAAAAATATGGTGTTGTGTGGGGTTTTTTTGAATTTGAAATAATAATGATTATGTTCTATCTCTCTCTTTCTATCGATCTGAAGTCACCCCCCTCTATCTATTATCTCACTGTCGATCTGAACCCTATTTTTAGGTCAGCGCAATGGATGGTGTGGTGTATGTGTTGGATAAAAAATAAAAAATGGTTGATAATGGACATTTTATTAAGTTGGAGTTTATCAATGAGAGTCCAGAAGAAAGTTATGAGAGAATTGTAGACAAGAATCTTCCTGAAGTGTCAGAACAATAAGAGAATGAAATGGTAAATATGGAAGTGTATTGAACTGTATTGGACTTATGTGAAATTGTTTTATTACCACGAGTAACATAATGTATATACATTGAATAAAATATAATTATTATTATTGATGTATATATCTGAATGGTGTTGTGTGGTTTGTTTTTTACCCACCAAACCAAAAAAAAAACACTTTCCCTCTCTTTCTATCGATCTAAAATTGGGAGGAAAGAAATAGACTACAGCACCAACAGCAGCAGCAGCAAAGACAACAACAACAACAACAACTTTTGCAGTCCATCAAATAAAAATTTTTTTTTTTAAAAATGGATTGTATATTTGTGGTGTGTGTTTTGATATAAAAAAATTTAAAAAGTAAAAAAAATGGTTGTGTGTTTTGATTTGTTTTTTAAAAAATTTCCCCTTCCCCAAAAAAAAAAAAAAAAAAATGTAGATAGTGTGTTTGTGTGTTTTGATTTGTTTTTTAAAAAATTTCCCCTTCCCAAAAAAAAAAAAAAAATGTAGATAGTGTGTTTGTGTGTTTTGATTTGTTTTTTAAAAAATTTCCCCTTCCCAAAAAAAAAAAAAAAAATGCAGATAGTGTGTTTGTGTGTTTTGATTTGTTTTTTAAAAAATTTCCCCTTCCCAAAAAAAAAAAAAAAAAAAAAAAAAAAATGTAGATAGTGTGTTTGTGTGTTTTGATTTGTTTTTTTAAAAAATTTCCCCTTCCCCCCCCCAAAAAAAAATGTAGATAGTGTGTTTGTGTGTTTTGATTTGTTTTTTAAAAAATTTCCCCTTCCCAAAAAAAAAAAAAAAAATGTAGATAGTGTGTTTGTGTGTTTTGATTTGTTTTTTAAAAAATTTCCCCTTCCCAAAAAAAAAAAATGTAGATATTGTGTTTGTGTGTTTTGATATAAACAAAATTTAAAAAATCAAAAAATAATTTTCCATTTTTTTTTCCGGATTATTTTCAGTCTCCGCTAACGTCCGGTACAATTTCGGAAGTTTAGTGTTACTTTTAGTCTAGACCATTATAATCTAATGTTCTGTGCACAACCCCATCGTATAATTTGTGATCAACGGAAAGTGTATCAGCCTTAAGTCAAAATACATCACAGAACGTTTGGATGTATTATTTTGTGAGAATTTTACATCTACGTTTTCAAAAGAAGGATTTTAGTAGACTATGTCTCCAATTCAACCTTGTGATATTTTACCGAAAAAAGAGGATTTTTTTCCTATCGATGTGATTTTTTAAATGGAATGTGTGATTTTGAAATTTCTTAAGGAAAATATACCATAAAAAAACGTAAGTGTCGTGATATTTTTAAAAGTAGGAATAAAATATTCTCTCTCTCTCTCTCTCTCTCTCTCTCTCTCTCTCTCTCTCTCTCTCTCTCTCTCTCTCTCCGTCGTAATGTCAATTTTCTCTGTTTCACAAACACACACACTAAGTTTCTTATACAATGATTTCGATTGAAATGATAATGGTATCTGTTCCCGTTTTAAGATGCCTCTCCACAAATGTTGGCAGTAGTCACAATGATTATGTGAAATGTGACGTTAGTTTTGTAATTTTTTCAAAAACTTGCACCCCTTAAAATTGTACAACGATTTTTCTTCCATAGGTAAATCGTTGGATTATATAAAATCTTGAGTTTAGTTGTTCTTGTGCATGTCAGGTATCTTAGCTTTGTTCCTATTTTGGCACTGCAATGTGTCACGAAAAAATTCTAGATCTACCGTTTTCAGAAGGAAACCAAAAAAAAACAAAAAAAAACAAACAAACAAAACAAACAAGCACATAGCTTTACGGTGTAAGAATGACTCGAGTATGACCCATCCAATTCTGCACTCTATAACCCGTCCTATTCTACACTCTCATTCTTGAGCCCAAACATGCGTTCATGAAAACTGTAACAATGTATTTTAAGTCAGTCCATTTCAGACTGTCGATAAAACAAGACGTGTTTTTACTGTTCTCCCGTCTTAGGTTTTGGGAAATGTTGTAACATTGTTTGTAGTCGCAAGGCGTGTGCAGCAAAACATAACATATCTTAAATATTTGGGAGGCATACAACAAATGCTACTGCAGTCATTCGACAAGAAATATAACATTGCTTTTTAAAACCGATTCAGGACCACCCTTTATCAAGAAAGATTAATTCTATTCCCACACCCTCCTCCCCACCCCCGTAATGTAGTGACGAAGACAACGTCTACTACTATCAAAACACCTCCCCACCCCTTTTTGATGGTAGTAGACGTTGTCTTCGTCACTACATTACGGTATACCCAGAGAGACCCCCTCCGCCATCTTTTTCCCCCAAGTGCCCCCTTTTCCCTGGAGAGACTCTCCGCCATCTTTTTCCCCCAAGTGCCCCCTTTTCCCTGGAGAGACCCTCCGCCATCTTTTTCCCCCAAGTGCCACCCCCTAAAAAGTTTCCCTATTTACCCCCCCCCCTCAACTACTCATGTACTTTTTGTAAACAAGAAGTAAATAATATTTAACACTTATTTTATGATTATCCAGTTACTGACGATTTTTTAAAAATCCTATATTGCATCGATTAGAATTATGTGCCAAATATTACGATTTCCAAAAGCGATGTAATGTTTGGAAATGACAAGTTCGGTGATATAAATAATTTTGTCATTCTGATTGCAAGATATAAAATGTATAGGTCACGCTGTGCTTTAAAGAAAACAAATAAATTGCAAGATACAAAAGCAACATTTTATACTGCAAAAACAAATGGAAAAATATTTAGCGATGAATTTAGCAATGATGTCTAATAATACTTTTATGTTCGAGAAAAAGTGGACCCTTTAAAAAAATAACTTTAACAGTTTGTAGAATACCACAGCCAGCTAACCATGTATCTACTATTGAGTTCTGTAATTTTGTGTATCATTTCCCAATCTTGGTAACACCCTATTTTCCTTGATGCATGTTAAGACTCGTGTATGTTCTTTTTTTGTGTCTCACTGTGTGAGTATGTGTGTGTGTGTGGTGTATGAGATGAGAGAGAGAGAGAGAGAGAGAGAGAGAGAGAGAGTCAGGACTGCTCAACAGTAATGCATAACTCCTTAAACGCTGTATAAGATGGTCTTAAAGGGAATTTGTAAAATCCTGTCAGTCAAGTTTAGATTAAAATGCAATACATATAAAGGGAATTCAATTAATTTTTTGTAATACTTTACATTTACTTATTTATTTGAACAGCAATTCAACTCCACGTGCTGGTTTTTCTCTGTAGTCTTTCCCACGAGTCATTGCATACACCCTCCCCCACCCCTGAAAAAAAGAAAGAAACCCTCTTGATTAAACGACAGAACAGCTTCAGCGTGGTTTTCCCCATCGGAAAACGTACAGTAGATTAATTTTGTTTCGTCAAGGCAAAAAGTGTCCTGGAATTTATTTTCCCCTCAAAACATCAGCAGAAAGTGTAAATTTGTCTAAATGTCTGCGATACGCGCAAACAACATCTTTCAATACAATACCTATCATGTATGAATGGTTGTTCATATCTTTCAATACAATACCTATCATGTATGCATGGTTGTTTATATCTTTCAATACAATACCTATCATGTATGCATGGTTGTTTATATCTTTCAATACAATACCTATCATGTATGCATGGTTGTTTATATCTTTCAATACAGTACCTATCATGTATGCATGGTTGTTTATATCTTTCAATACAGGACCTGTCATGTGTGCATGGTT
Source organism: Margaritifera margaritifera (assembly GCA_029931535.1). Lineage (NCBI taxonomy): Eukaryota > Metazoa > Mollusca > Bivalvia > Unionida > Margaritiferidae > Margaritifera > Margaritifera margaritifera. The sequence continues at coordinate 1,308,786 of JAQPZY010001646.1, forward strand.
GTTTACATCTTTCAATACAATACCTATCATGTATGCATGGTTGTTTATATCTTTCAATACAATACCTATCATTTATGCATGGTTGTTTCTTACGATAAGCACAATAATTCTGAGTCTTAAATTCTGACAGTTTGTTTTCATCAGTTTTTAATGTTTAGTTTTCCTCTAATTTAGTCTTTGTATTTTGTTTAAAGAGAAATGTCTGTATCTGGTTTAGACATATTTTATTTGCTAAATTATGCAAAAGGGTCTGGCTACGAGTTCTCACAACAGCCCTTCCCCATACAAATATAGTGATGCAAATTAATCAAACATGACAAGCGGCAGGAGAAAAGAACAAAGAACACAAGAGAAATAAAAAAAATTACAAAAAAAATTTTTAAAATAGAAAAAGCAACAACAACAAATCAGGTGTGCTAATAATTAAAGGAAAAAGGTTCGAAAAAAAGGAAAAAGGAAGAGAGATATTCAAGGCAAGTAAACAATGATGTTACCAAACTTTGAAAGGAATAGCATATAGTATGTAATGCACCTGTATCCCTATCGATTGGTCAATTTTCAGTCTGAGAAAGAGCAATATTAATAATAACCAGAATCCCTTTATATTTAGAATCTAAGGAAGAAACGTTAGTTGAAATCCCTCGTATCCTTAATGTACTTTTGAAACAATTTAAAGATATTCAAATTTTGCTCAGTTGCAAGTTCAGGTGTGCCAAATGGAAGAGTGTTTGCAGAGATGGGAACGATCATTTCGATAAGACTAAGTATTAGATTTTGCCTTTGAACTGTGTATCGAGTACAAATGAAAAAAATATCATCATGTGTACTTTCTCTTCTACCCCACAGTTGCATAAGGCATTGTCTATCAGGTGATTGTCATACTAATCTTTTTTGAGATCGATACATTGGCTTCTAATCCTAGTATGAATAATAGAGTATTTGCGATCACCAGAGAGATAATAGGAAGGAACGCTATTGTGTTTGCGGGGTAATACACTTTTTCAGTTTTATGAAATCGTTTTCCGATTTGACATTTCAGGTACGGTATTCCACATGAGAATAAAAAAGTTAAAGAAAGATTTGTTTGTTATGTCAATTCTGGCATTGTATCTGGACGTTTCTCCCACCAAAGAAGAAAGCAGTTCATTTAAATAACTCGATGAATCATTATAAATAATTCTATGAAAAGTGCAGAGTTTGTGAGATTTTCTTCTTTCTGAGAGCGGGGGCCAGCCGCATTCATCATAAATATTGCACGCGTGTGCACTTCTAGTTAGACCTGTGACTATCTTAGGAGCCTCTAACTGAACTCTCTCTAATCTATCTCAGTCTGCTTTTCAACATCCATCCCAAACGACATCTGCATATTCTAATATAGGCCTAATATATGATAAGTAAATTATATCAAAGGATTTTCTACTCAGCTTGTATTTGAGGGATCTTAAAATATTTAGTAATTTAGATGCTTTTCAAGTATATTTTCAATATGTAGACTCCAAGTGTATGTAAGTGTAAGGCACAAATATTTATGATTGTTAACAAATGCAAGTGATTCGTTTTGGAACTTCAATTTGGGAAATAGTGGGTTATTCTTTTTGTTGAAAAACATGACCTCTGTTGTTTGCTGGGCTGAAGCTTACTAATCATTGATTTGACCAATCATGTAGAGTTTCTAAGTCGGTATTGAGTATATATTAGATATCTTATATACTTCTGGAAGCGCAAGAGAGAGAGAGAGAGAGAGAGAGAGAGAGAGAGAGAGAGAGAGAGAGAGAGAGAGAGAGAGAGAGAGAGAGAGAAATCTGTCGTCGGCAAAAAGTCTGGCAAGTCTAAGTAGATCATCAGCCATATCATTGATATATGCAAGAAACAATAACGGTCCTAAAATTGATCCCTGCGGCACCCCAGCTGAAACAGTCCGAATTGTAGATTCTGCGGTTTTCGTAACAACAGTTTGTGTTCTGTCGAAAAGATAGTTGATGAACAAGTTAAGTAAATCTGACTCTATTCCAAAGTTTTTAAATTTATGGATAAGACCTTTATTCCAGACTCGGTCGAATGTCTTCGATACATCACACAATATTACGTACATGTCTTCTCCACGATCGAGTGCTTCACAAATACTATGATATATATATATCAGTTGGTACACGGTTGAGTGTCTTAGAAGACAGCCCGATTTAAATTTATAAATAAGATCATTTTCATGCAAGTAATTGTATATATGTTTAAAAAATGACCCTTTACATGATTTTGCCCTCACAGCTAAGTAAAGAAATGAGTCTGTAATTGGTGGGATAACTTTTGCTATCTTTCTTGTGTATTTGTCATACCACCCCTTTTTTATAAGAACGGGAGAAAATTTTCTCATTAAGAGATCTGTTGAATACAATACATGACTACCTTTAAGGTTATTTGAAAATGTAAGTTTTTCTTCGCATTCATTCAATTTTGTCCATTCAAATTTTGAAATCTATATTATCTACCCACCTATCTATATATTTATCTATCTGTCTGTATGTCTTGCTCTCCTTTACTCTATCCCAAATACTAATAATATGTGTATCATACTAAATCTGAATATGTTTTTTCATCGAGTGTTGTTGAAGAATGATTTATTAACGAATTCAAAGTCTGTAAATGAAACAAAATGCGAAGCGATACAAACATTTTCAAATAACATTAACTAAAACAATCCAATATAAATGAAGGTAAAATATTGTTCAATTTTTCACCTTTTGCGAAACAATATTCTTAGCTTTAAAAAAAACAATAACTTAAATATGGACCAAGTTTGTGGAACGTATCCGTGTGATAACAAATATAGTTTTAATATCATGCATGGACATCTATATTATATGTATGTAAATCTACATGATCAGTTTTGTACCTCTGGTATGTGTGTGTATGTGTGCGCGCGTGCGTGCGTGCGTGTGTTTCGAGGGCGGGGCCACTCTAAAAGAAGGGAGTTTTACCTACGAGAAAACGTCACTGTAACGATTCTTTTGTGGAGAGGGAAATGATCTAGACGGGGTGGGGTGGGCCGGTAGGTGGATGGGATGGCCTTGTAACACCAGCACAGTTGGGAAGACACCTTTGTAGTTTTTATATCATACACTTCACTCGTGTTTCAGCAAATATATTTAACTGACAATCCGTTTATGTTCCCTTAAAGAAAAATCCTAGTCAGTGCAAAATGTACACAGCAACAACAACAACATTAACATTAACAACAACAATACGAAACAACTGCTACAACAGCAACAATAACTACAGCAACTTCAATGGTTCATCATTGAGAATCTCCACGCTTTCCATTGCATATTCATAACCTGCTATGATTTGCACCTCTTCCAGGTACTCACACCTACCCCAAGACCACGACTCAAGGGTGAAAATCCCAAACACTTTGTATTTATTATGTGTCCTCCTGCCTTGACTGAATACATAAGGTCCTCATAAAAAAATATATTGTAGAAAACTACATGTATTTTATATGTACGCAATACAATCTGGAATGTAGATCGGGTTATTACTAGCGGTAAGCCAGGGGATACTTATAGTACAAGGATCCGAATTTATCATTAGTACGTGGAGTTTGGACCTGACATAGCAGCACATACAACAATATCAATCTCTCCAGTTGACTTGATCCTAATATCTCTGTCAATGACCGGTGAAACTGATACGAAATGTTTACATCGGTGTCATTATTCTATATATTAGCCACATGTGTCCCAAGTCTATGCTGTATTATTATTCATCACGTAAGTAGCCTCTTATAGATGGAAACGTACAAAAGTTGAAGTGTAAGGTCAGGTCTGTCAAGGTTGAATTTTATACATATTTATATACGTTTGTCTCCCAAAGGTTCCATCTGTCATCAAATTATACAGTGTCCCCAGAAGGTTGACCCTTTTCATGAAAGATATACAAAGTACCCAAACGGTTGATATATTTCATTTTAAAAAAATTAACTTTTGGAGGACGCACTTTGGGTGACAAATATATATATATACCCAATAACTTCCACGTTTTTAGAGAAATCAGTACTTACTTTTGTATATTGCTTACAGACACTTTGTGTTATTATTCAAATGAAAAATGTCACATATATACGCTATTAAGCTGGTGTATTGACAGACTGTCTGTACGGCGTAGAGTTAGTGTATTGACAGACTGTCTGTACGGCGTAGAGTTAGTGTATTGACAGACTGTCTGTTAGGAAACATATCATTTGGATTATTTTGAACATTGTTGCTTGAAACTTTAAACAGATAAACATGATAACTACTCAGTGTTATCAGCACAATCACGTTCCTAGTAACACTATCTGGTGCGTAGATAAATAATTATAATGTGGAGCAGGACAACAGACGCAGCTTTTGGTTATTGACAGCAAAGACACCCGTAGACAAGTGGATAAAGATTTCAAGGTTTAGTCACTTTTTGGGGGGTTGAGGTAAAACTATAACTCAGCATGGAAGAGCCTGGACAAGAAAGGGATGATAAAAGAACAATAGCAATTGGGGAAAAGGACACATCCGATCTTCATTTGAAGAGGCGCATCGGTCTAATAGGAGCAGCATCTTTCGTCGTCGGCATTGTTATAGGTGAGACATACTTAATTTACTTTACTCATTTTATGAAATGTCCAACCCCTGGTAGCATAACTCATAAATTAAACAACATCGTATTGACAAATATAAGAAACTCAGTTGTGTAAACTCATTTAATTTTTTATTTGCGAAGAAGGGAACTTTCAAGTACACAAAATCTGGGCATCATATCTTAGAAAAATAAAGATCTTACAAATCTTTTCTATTAGAGACCAGTAAGTGCATAATATACACAATAAAATAGTGTATTAAGCAATAGTAAATAAAATTAAAAGTTACATCAGATATAATCCATGAAATTCAGACGGAATGTATTAAAGGTCGTTGAATCGAGGTGAATATAAGAATTTTAATAATATTTATTAAAATGCAGAAGATTCGAATTCGCCAAATCTTTTTATTGCTGTGATATGCATTTTACTTGCTGCTTTTGACAGCCTTGGTAATTCATTGGTTTTAATGAGTTAAAATCATTTTAAAGGAGGCGAACAGTGAAGGTTGCAAAGTAAATTTCAACAGACACCTGAGTGGATTTTGTGGTCGAATATTATATTTTTTTACTTGCGATATTAAAGAAAAGAAAACGGGAGACTGAAATCTTTTAATGAACTGCAAATTCAGTGAAGAAAAAAAAAAAAAGAATTGTATGGAGTTTTATACTTTTGCATTGTCAATTTCGAAAACTGGAGTATTTATACCAAAAAAGCAACAAATCTAAATGAATCATAGTACTAATTGTTCTTGAATCGGAGAGACTATGTAGTTCTATTCTTTTATCAAACGAACAAAATGTTATAAAGATGACACCATGATAACTGCGCATATTAAATGGGACCAGAGGAAAATCCATGGCGCGCCATCGCAAAATACTCGCTTTATGGAAATGGTGTCTGATTCAGATTGAAAACAGTTTGAAGCAGTGCTACTTCGATGGGTCGCGATTGCAAATGCCCACATCTTCCCCCACCCCGCCAACCAATCCCCAGCCCCCTTTCCCTGTCTTACCCTAGGACAGTTACCCAGGGAACAGAACCCAATATTCATTCATTACATATGTGATATGTGTACCTCCATGCTATTACTTAACACAAATTAATATTAAAAGCATAATCAACAGAGAAGAAAGAGCATGTTATGTATTGTTTACCTTTAACCCTTCCTCGGGGCCTCTGGGTACACCGAGGAATTCCGAACTTACTGCAAATCGAGACCCTATGGGAAAGTCACTGGCCAAGTTTGACTTCTGTATCATGAACGGTAAAAAGTTTTTGCGTTTACAAGAAACGGTACAGGCGTATGTACGGATGTACGGACGGACACCGGTACGAAGCTAACATACCCTCCTTTCCGGGTTATAGAAATCTCTTTCAGACTTATTCATTTTACTGAGGACAATTTTATAAGATCCTTTCTACAGGTACTCTGGATACAAAACTGATATATTTTCCTTTTAAATATATCGTCAGGATTTTAACCGCAATAAATATCTTTTTTTTTATTACAAAATAGTTTCATTTTGATTTTGTGAATTTGTATATTATGAATATAAATGGAGAAAACTTAATTAATTTGCATATTTGTTTAAAGTTACCCTTAAATTAAAGAGCTAAGCAGTACATGTATATTAAAAAAACGTTCATCAATTTACCTTTTATCACTCAGTTTTATATAGTGATTTGTCTAAATAAAAATATCCTAAGTAAAGTAATGGAACACTCTCTTTGAAATCTGACCCATGTCAAGGAATAGTGAGCACGAAAAAAACATTTTGTTAAAGATATATGAACATAAATGTAGATGAGTTTCGTTGCCGCGTACAGTGTTATCCCGAGTGTTTGGTTTTAGTCTTGGCGATCTCGAGATACAGCTTTCTGTTCACTCACTACAGTATGCATAAGCTCTGGCAGTGAAGGGCCCGTTTACCTCGTGTTCTCAGCATGAGAATTTGACCACGTTAGTAGTACTATTTTTCTCTATATCATGACAATGCATACGAGTCTTGTCAGGAAACTGTCAACTTTACGGAAACAATCTTCGGCTGCACACAGCAGGGTCAGCAACACAATGGCTTTGTAGACCTTAAGTTTTGTTTGCAGACTAATGCCTCTGCGCTCCACGCATTTGCACGTAGTCTGCCAAAAGCCACACTTACTTTAGCAATTCTGGCGTTGGTTTCATCATCAATGTGGACTGCACGTAACAGTGTACTGCCGAGATAGGTGAACTTGTCCAGAGCTAGGATGGTTTGGCCATTTACTGTGATGGTAGAATCTTTCCTGGTCCAAGCTGGCTTTCGTGGTCCAAGTTGGCGCATCACCTCTGTCTTCTTGATACTGATTGTGAGACTAAAATTGTCACAAGCTGAAGAGAAATGGTCCATACTCTGTTGCATGTCAGACTCAGATTTGGCATTCAGGAACAGTCTTCAGCAAACCAACGGGTCTGCGGGGTAGGGAGGTTCCAGAGGAACCCTTCAGCAGGCAGAGAGGAGTGGACAACACGAGATCATTCCTCAACCATTCATCGAGAGCGGTTGATTGGAAGTATTCGTGATCATCTTCGGGATATCACGATATAACAGCATCATATATGTTGATGGAATATATATTAAGTTTTCCACCTAACCTTCAGTGCCATTGAATGTACGACAATCTACTGCACCACCAAACTTGTTGCTGAATAATACATTAACCACATGTGTTGCCAACTCCATAGATTGATCACATTTGTTGATAAATCCATACATCAATCATACCTATTCATAAAATGCACGCACTGATCATATCCGTTGACAAACGATACCATTTGTGATTATTTGTAGATGAGATATGTTTTGATCTTCTCCGTTAATTTGTTATATCCGTGTGCAAGTGTAGGGTAGGGGTTTAGTTGTTTTAGTTTAGTTTGTGAGAGATGGAGCAAAGGTATGAGCTTGGGTGTCAGAGATTCAATTAACGTCAATTTACATTATAAATAAATATCTCATTCATTTTGTTAAGTGTCTTTGCTAGATCCAATCCTACCCGGTTTCATCCTGTTACAACCCAAGTCCATTATTGTTAAATGAAAACTTAAACAACTTCCTTTCTAAAAAAAAAAAAGAAAAATCCCCCAGCTAATTATACTATTTTTTCTATGATCTCTAATATTATAGATTTATTTCCAATCCCTTTCTAGCACTTATAAGCTTTTTTTGTGCTAAAATATAGAATTATTATTATTATTATTATTATTATTATTATTATTATTTCACAATATAATTTCGACATGGAGAAAATATACAACTACTGTTAAAGTACAACTTAGGACGACAGTTAAGGTTTATATTGGGCCCCGGGTGTCCGAATGGTCTAAGGCGCTTGCCTTTACAGATAACTCACATCTCACCTCTGTCCGCGTGGGTTCGAGTCTCAGCTCGACCAGCGTGGGTATGTGACAAAACTTGCCAGTAGAAGCTACTTGCCGTGGATCTGTGGTTAGAACAAACAATTCATTTTTTTCTTCTTCTAAAATTTCATTAAAAAGTGACCAAGTCCAAAAGATTTTAAAGACATTTTGAAACAACCTCTATAAATGTCCATTAGGAGCACATACATCTACACACCATAGTGATCATGTATTTAAACCATAGTGGTCACTGATGTTACGGATGAGTAACCTCAGCTTTACAACTACGTGTTTAAGGGGCTAGTTCAAAACTGAATATGGATTTTTTGGTGGTGAAGTTTTTGTAAACCACAAAAATAATTTTCTTGTTCTAGTGGCAGTTGATGATATATTTTTATGTGCTTGTAATTATAACAATGTAATTTGGGTATACCTATCAGTTACAGTGTTGCACAATAAGCACAGGCTCAAGGTTTCCAGCAATTTCTTGTCCTATGTCCCCCAAATCTTGGCCCTGTGCGCCACGCTGGGCGTGCTTTTTCGTCAGGAAAAAAAAAATCAAAATGCGCCTACAAGTTTTCATTAGTGGATGTCAATCCGTGTCTCTGTTGGCGCTAGCAATGGCCAAAGTCGCGAAAGGTGATAAAAACTGTAAGATGGCAATGAATATCTATTTTAAAACAATGTATGTGGCAATGAAAACATTCAAGGTTTATGGTAGTCAGCCGAGTTGAAATGTAAAATGTTTAACGGCCGTTAGTGTAACGTATTTTCGAGGTTAAAGTCGCCCAAACAGCGAGAAAGATTTAATTTATTTTAAGGTTGAAATAATGGCAAAAGAGACGAAATTTATGCAAATACCAATTTGTCATTTAATTAATCATTTGTTATTTGGAAAGAAAAGTAATTCAGAAAACATTGGTATTTATTCATGGGCGTCCGAAGCAATTTTTCCGTGCTGGGGAAGGGGGCAAAGCAAAAATCAACCAACACCCCCCCCCCTGCCATTCCCACCTCCTTCCACAGACGCCCATGTATTTATTATAATAAATGCTGGTAGATAATGAGTGTACATTAAGGTTAAATGAGAGAAACATCTGGAACAGAAAATTCCATGGTGCAGCTCATTTCAGGTTAACCAGATATTCAAACATGTTAATGTTTTCATGAGTTACTTGGGCACATGATAAAACTTTTATTGCAATAATGTAATTGTCCATGCAGTTTGTAAGGACTAATCGGTAGAACAAACAACATAGAACCTGATCTGCCGGAGCATTATGCGACGGCAGATCAGGGTCTATGTTGTTTGCATTTGGACTCAAATTATAAGCGAGTATATACAGTACTATTCTTTGCCTTTGTCCCTTTAAAGTATTGTGTGCCCCCCAAATTTGGATGGTGGGGAACACAGTGTCTCCTGCCCCTGGGATCCTATGTTCAACACTGCAATTAGAATTAATTACAATGTATGGTTTATACTGGGCTAATTTGAAGTCGTATGGACAAAATAATTGGTGTAATGACCAGAACGGGTATATAAACCTTAACAGTGTAAACGAGTGCAGTATATCATCTCAAGTATAGTCTTGCTCAACCAGATTGTCGAGTGACGTGCTTGATGTATGCCTTTCGTGAAATAGGGAAAATCGTGCTTGATGTATGCCTTTCGTGAAATAGGGAAAATCTTTACCTGCGCAGATACTATATCGTCAGCATAAAACTAACACAATTATACAAATCGTACATTTATACTGTTAAAATCTTTAGTTGAGGTATCATTATACTAATTGAGTTCCTTGTATATTTCCTTCATTTTTCTATATTATGAATGAAATCCAGTGCATTAGTTATAGGTTCAAATATACATACTCTCTCTTACTTATATTAGGCACTAACCTGGCCACAACATATAAAATCAGCACAGGTTATGTTACATTTTCTAAAGATAGTTGAAGTTGAATGAAGTGACTGGAAATTTTAGTCTAAGTGATCTTTCTGGAACCGACCCAATCACACCTTTTTGATTTGTTTTCCAATGCAACAGCCAAGAGGCTGAACTCAATAAACATTTGATTTTCTGTTTGGACTTTAATACTGCTTTCTATTTAATGCAAGTAACAGTCTTCACTGGTTAGCAAATCTCGAGGAAAAGAGAGAGTAACAATATTAATGATTTTTTTAGAATGCAATAACAGCTGATTGGCCTAATTAGTGTAGTGATACCTTAAGAACGCTGAATAACTGCTAACCAATCGGCAACTTTACCATATCTATTCAACCTAAATCAAAGCCAAGGATCATCACCAAAAGAAGAGAGAGAGAGAGAAAAAATACACTAAAAATTCATGGGGACTACATTCGCGGGCACTGACCTGGAAGTAATAATTATGACACGAGTCCTGTCATGCCAACTTATTTATTGCCAATTTTAGTCAAACTCTTATATTTTGCATGCCACACTTATTTAAACTTTAATCACGAAATCTTTTTTTTTATTTTCATGGCAAACAAGAAGTGCGACAACTGTCAGAAAGTAACTAGTGTTGGAATTCAGCAAGGTGCAATTTTTGGACTTTGAAATAAATTCTTTTGATACCTCAAAACTAGATATTTTGTTGTATCTTCGAATATTATATGAATATTTCAATGCCGTAAACACTTAATTATAATACAAGATAATTTATATCAGAATTTGAAATAGAAAAACGTTGATAAATTTAATTTTGATATAATTTATAATAAAATTTTAGCTTAAAAAACAATTTTAAAAGTGAAATAAGATTTTCACACAAATTTAAAGCAAGAAAGTGTTAAATTCTAGACAGAAAAGTTGACCAATGAATGATATTTATGACAAGTGGTACCTTGGATCTGTGTAAGTTATAACATTTTGTCCAGGGGTAGTGAAGTACGATAGCTCGCTGTGATTGTTGAGGAAAATAGCAAACATCTGTAGAACCAGTAGCTTCAGCATGTTCAGATACAGCTGCAATAGTGACGTCCAATTATCCCTGTGACAAATGTGAATCTTACTTAGACTGGAATCCCCTAATGAAGTAAGAGCTTGTCCCCCAGGCTTTGTCTCAGCTCTTTCCGTGAGTGCCTGCGAAGCCCCAAACAGCAAAAAGAAGATAACAAGTGATAACATTTATCAGCAGCTGGTTAACAAAACTGAAGCAGAAGAAAGAAGCAGAAAAGAGATTGAATGTAGGCAGAGACAAAGAGAGGAAAGAAAGAAACAAAGAGAAGCAGAGAAAGAAAATATAGGAAAATACACGGAGAAAAGAAGGAAAACATCAAGCAAGAATAAGGAGAAAGATTTATGTGAGGGATGTAAAGAGACCGAACCATCTATTATTGATCATCATACAGATGTAAACTGGATTTGACACGATTTATGCGAGAAATGGTGCCACCTGGCCTGTTTGATTAAAAGATCAGGAAGATGTTAATGACATCAATATATGCACCTCTTTTCGTGCTAAATCGAAATAAAAATAAACAAAAATAACATTTTATCCACGTTTTGATTGACATTTTCAGACGTTTATTTGTTGTTATTTGTTCACTGTTTTGTAAATTACTGATGCAGAATTAGCCAAAGAGTGTAATTCATTTATATATCAGACAAAGGTGATATAGCCAACCTTTGCATTAACAGAGCTGAAGCTATGTGCAGCATACAAAATTATACCTCTCTCTCTCTCTCTCTCTCTCTCTCTCTCTCTCTCTCTCTCTCTCTTTTTATATATATATATATATATATAGTAAAAACTTAAAAACTTTCTAAGAATTTATAGTAAAAAATGTAATCAAATTTGTTTTTCTAGCTGATTAAAAATGAAGTCATTTTAGCACGTTATATGGACAAATGTACACTAATTCTTGCTTCTCTTTCATCAATTGACGTGCTGCATATGATATCGTCTAGTACACTTTAAATTAGGTAAGATTTTGAGACAATCCAGTTCAAAGTTCAGCGCGTCATTGCGACTCATGCGTGATTAATAATAACTTACACACACTCAGGTACGCTCGCACACGTACTCACACATTTAAAATATGCAACAACAGCGGTCAACAGGTACATCTATGAACAATATACTAAACACAGGTATACACTTTTCAGCATGTCAGAAGTCACATATACATAGATAGAATAAAATATGCACTGATTATGTCTGGATACAATGATAAAGTCATAAAGTTCAGTATTGGGAGACTTTAATATGTCATTTCAGCTGGTCAAGAAAGAATTTCTTGAATGAGGTTTTAAACGTAGCAAGGGAATTTGAATTACGTATCCTCAGGGGTAAGGAATTCCAAAAGGTAGGTGCTGATACAGGAAAAGAGCTTTTGAAATGGTTGGTTTTCGACCACGGAATCTGGAGTTCCTTGTTTGGTGTTGATCGGAGAGTATACTCAGTATGTGATGATCTTAGACCAATTGGTTTGGAAAAATAATCTGGAGAACAATCATTTACAGACTTATATGTCGTAATTCCTTTAAAATAAAGAATACATCTTTGTATAGGTAGCCATTGTAGATGTGAAAACAAACTTTCGACGGAGTCGTAATAGGAAGTTTCAGAATTATTCGGGCGGCCTTTTTTGGAGTTTGTCAGTTCTGGATAGATTATAATTGGATGTGTTTCCCTATACGGTACAGCCGTAGTCTATCAGTGGTAGTATATATCCCGAAAAATAAAGTTCAAGCGACTGGGGAGGTAGAAATTTCCACAGTATTTTTAATAGAGTTATTCTTTTGACGACCATTGCACATATGTGGTCGATATGTATATTCTAGCTGAGGTGTTGATTAATTTATACGCAAAGACATTTATGATTTTTAATACTAGGCACCTCTAAGCCATTTTGAGTTAGAAGTAAATCAATGTTAGTGGATAGGCGCTGCCTTGTTCCGATTGTCATACATTTCGTTTTAGATGCATTCATATGCATTCTGTTTTGTTTACACCAATCTGACGTATTGTTGAGGTCGATCTGAAGTTTATTTTCAATGGAGTCAAGATATTTACCAGATGTATGCAGTGTAGAATCGTCAACAAAAAGATCTGTGTTAGAGTGCACTGGATACAAGTCTAAGTCGTTGATAAACAGTAGAAAAAGAACAGCCCCTAATATAGAGCCTTGAGGAACACCAATTAAAATATGCCTTGAACCGGAAGTGCATTTACCCGTACAAAACAACCTAGGGTCTGTTAGTGAGATACGACGTGAACCATGTAACTGAGTTTGAAAAAAAAACTTGTAGGCTGAAAGATTTTTAATGAGCACCGAATGGTCAACCAAATTGAATGCTTTTTTAAAATCAATGAAGATTGCGACAGTAAGTTCGCCCGATTCGATCGCTATTAGCCACTGGTCTATAAGTTTCGTCAATGCAGTTTGACATAAATGTTTTTGTTGGAAACCTGATTGTGATTTATACAGGAGTTGATACTTGTTAAGATATCCGAAAAGATGCTTGCTAACACGTTTTAAAATAATTTTTGAAAGAACAGACAGAACAGATATGGGTCGATAGTTAGAAGGGTCATTCTTTTCACACTCCCTATGAATTGCGAATACTTTTACTAATTTCAATGATTCTGGAAATATACAGGAAGTGATACTACATTTAATTACTTCTTTCAACGACTCAGAGATTGATAGAGCCGACATTTTAAGACTTTGGGGGTGAATTCCATCTAGACCCACCGATTTGTTAGTGTTTTTTTAGTGATAATACTGTGGCGTGGTGGTGGTTGGTGGTTGTGGTTATCGTTATCTAGAGGATGATCGACCTCGGTGTTATTGCCCGGATCGAGTAAATAATAATATAAATTGTGAAACTTATAGATGGAATGAATAGAGATCTGAGCAGATATATAGAACAGAATAACACGAGCCCCCGTACATGAAATATAGCAATTTAATCAATGACATAAACAAACTGTGATAATGCATTACATTAGGAAGATACACTTCTCTTTTGAAATAAATCATTCACCGAATTTTAAACACAAATATACTTATATAAATAGCCGATCTGTTTAAATGATAGAATTAATTCATCATAGAATCGATGAACAATCGAAGTCATTGCCTTGTACAGCTTCATAACCTGGTTTCCTCCGGTTTCACTCCAGCTTCACCGTGCTGTTTAACTGGATCCTTCGCTTTCTTCTCACTCTGACTATCTTGCCTCTGTCGGCCCTCAAACTTTGTGTGGGTAGGTGGATACGTAGGTATGTAGATACGTAGCTACGTGGATACGTCAGTGGATTACGTCAGTGGAGTTATTTCCCCTTTCAAAATAAACAGAGAAGCAGCCTAAATCTTCTGTCAGATATCCTACTGGGAATAGATCATTACTCCACTCTCGTTATGTCAGATATCATCCTATCGGAAGTCAAACAGATACCAAAGGCTATCTGGTCAAGCCAAACATGGCAGGCCATAAACAAACAAACCTAGTTTCATAAGATTTATGTATTTCCTAACGGCTATTTCATCGCTGACTCACATTAACATCACACGAGACATAACAGTTCCGTTCTCGATTATACAAATGAATGAATGAAATTCATTACATGGCTTAACCACGTTAATTTCAGCGAATACACACATTCAAGTCTTTAGCGTCCATGAAATCTCACTTCATGGCTTAACGACGTTAATTTCAGTCGATACACACTTAAGTTTTTATCATACATGAAATCATCTAAGATCCGTGAATTCACACGGATTCTCATACTCATATCAACTAAAGTAATGCATGAAATTCTTAGAATACATGATTCCTATAACACTCAAGACAACAAATTCAAACAATCTGTCAAACTTATATATAAGAAGATCATTGTACGAATTCAGATAATGAACTCAAACACAGTTATACTCATATCAAGAAAATTGATCTACGAATTTCTACAAATAAATTCATGCAAATATAAGTAAATAAATTCAGGCAAATAATTATATTGGTATCAACGAATTACATGAGATTGACGCAAATACCTTGTGCGTTCAAGCCTTGCTCGCTTCTACCGCCAGAATTGTGTCCGTCAACTTTCCAGACATCCGGTCCCTTGGATAATTGTTTTACGAGATAATTTCTTGCAAATTCAATCTCGGAGTCCCTTATACTCTCACGGAAAAAACGTAGACTGGCTAAATTTTGCGATGTGGCATATTAAAACTATGAAATTTCGTGTGGGAAACACGCCTCTTATTTAGCGTAGCCAATCAGGATTAAATATATCTACCGCCTTTTATAAATAGGCGCCAAAATTTGCGGTCATCCTGACCCTCTAGATTTCCAAATAACTGATTTTGGACAATCTCAACTCTGACATTTTCGATACAAAGATTGAGTTAACCTTTTCCCTTCCAGTTTCTCTGACTGTTAAATAAACGAATGCTTAATTAAAAATCGGTTTCTCTCACAACACAGACCTTAAAATCCTTGCAGCATAGCGATTCAATACGCACCCTGTCCTCATAAATCTAATTAATTGTTCTCTGTCCAAGTTAATGTTCTCTTTATAGATCGACAGAAATTTGCACCCTTACAAATACCAATAACATCAGTTAATGTAATTAGCGGGATATTAAAACTAACATGATCGGGTACCCTTTCATTCACGAAGGCACTAAGTTTATCTATGTTTGGCTCTGTAAAATTAGACCTGTCAAGTGTTTGGGAAATATTAGTAAAAAAGAGATTCACTTGGTTTACAATAATCGTGATCATCTGTATAACTAGTGCCATTTACTATAATTTCACATGGACTTAGAAGTACTGGTTTCATAGAAGTTGGTTTTCGCAAGTGATTCCAGATGCTTCTGTTATCAGAGTCTGAGGCGATGGCTTCTTTGAAAAAGGAGCGTTTATGTTTTACAATGAGTGATTTGACTTTGTTCCGCCATAAACTATAATTTGTAAATTTATGATAGTAGTTTCGTTTACGTTGCGCCTCAGAAATTTCATTAGTGTACCATTCTGGTTGTTTTGATTTTTTAATTCTTTTGATTTGTATGGGAGCGTCTTTATTTAGGATAGTAAGAAAACAGTAGTTCCAGGTAGACAAATCATAATCCGGGTCTGTTTTAGAGAACGTTAATGAGCTAATATGTTGAGACAGTTCAGAGAGAAATTAATTTTCAGCAAAGTTTTTAAAGTATTGGTATTGTATATAGGAGTGTGAATTGTTTTTCTTTGCGCTCTCTTGCTTACGAGTTGTACATATGGGATAGTGATCACTATTAGAGAATAGAAGTATAGGTTGTTACCCTTGTTGGAACATTGATTACCTGCGTAAGGTCGCGAAGTTGTATCATATGAAGCCATTTATTGTTAATATCGGAGGCGAAATCAATATTAAAATTTCCCATGATAATTCCTTCATTGCTAAAAGCTAAAGCGGCCTCTAGCTCGCGTTCAAATTGATCAATCCATGATGAGAGAGAGAGAGAGAGAGAGAGAGAGAGAGAGAGAGAGAGAGTTTGGAGGTCGGTAAGCAGAGCAGATACAATAAGATTTGCTATTGAGGAAATTTATTTCGATCCATATTGATTCTACAGTGGATTATGTCGGCTTCCATCAACATTACAGGGTGCACGCCATCGGTTGCTTTGAATGTTAACAGTTCGTGAAGCAGAACTACCCTTTTGAAAGCAATGACTTTTGCGACACGAGCCATTATGGTTCTGTTATTATTAAAAGAAATAAACCATATATCCGTTTCTAATCGGGGATAACGGTGCTGGCGGTAACTGGTACTGTAATTGTGAAAGACAGGACTCGTTAGTAGGGGTACTTTACGATGTTTCTGCAAGGCATGACTAAGTTTTTCATTATTTTTCTGTTTGATATATTCTTACATTAGTTTGAGATTTCTAAGCGAGAGTTATACATTGCAGATATTGTGTATTATTAAGAACGTGTTACAATAAACCCTAAAACAAATGGCGGTAACTGGTCCCTTGGCAGTATAGTTCTATTTTTAATGTCAGTATACACAAAATGCCAAAATGTCATGTCTCTATCTCAATTTTTAAACATGCCATTCCAATTTAAAGTTTTAAGGTTAACACTCTAAAAGGACTCTGGTCACAATTATTTTCCCTATATAGTACTTACATTTGTTTGTCGGTACTGAACTTTCCAGCGTGTCCAAATCCTAATAAATCATATGTTAATCTAAAGTATCTTCAAAGATGAACTCTCGATGAAGTTCTTGTCATAGGTTAACCGGCATTTTTTTGAGAGGCTAAGCTGTAAACAAAACAATGTGCCATGGGTACACTTCCGGGCACGTATAAATTCCAGAATACTCACTGTGCACTGTCGCCAAAATACACACAATCACACCACAATGCATATATAATAAAGAAGAAACAATTTCCTTTAAATCAATATCAAGAATGCATAAATCTAAGCCAAGGATCACAACCAAAAGAAGAGAGGAAAAATACTCTAAAATGGGTACTAACCCTGAAGTAATAATTGTGACCTGAGTCCAAGTGGCGGGATTTCGTGATGTAATGTATTTCAATATGGCGACTCTCAACAGCCCAAGTTACAAAGTAGTATTTCTCTCTTCTTTATAAAAAAAGCTTAACAGCTTTTTGACTTAATACTGTTTATGTCTGCGCGTGATCGGCATTCTGTCAGCTGCTTTATAAAAATCTCGGTTAGGCTCTTGTTGAGATCAAAGATTTTTGGATCAAAAGCTTACAAACGTTTTAGATCAGATGCATAATAAATGTCGTAGTGACCAAGACTAACCCGAATTATCTTCGAGTAGATGTTTCCATAAGATGCACTGTCTTTGCTTGAGACATAATATCTTATACATATTCACGCCCTTTCTTCTGTGATCTATGAAAGCGATAGACTGATATAGATCTTTGTTTATACCAGGTTCCGGGATATTTGTGTCACCAAAAAACGTGCTACTTTACTCTGGATCCACTGGTCTGTGCCTGACAATATGGCTTGGAGTCGGACTCTTTGTTCTGATAAGTATGTACAAAATCTACTGTACTGGCTTAAAAATGAGCACTAATAAAGCTTAGTTTCAAATGATTAGGATATTTTTGATTTTGATTTTCTTATACAATTTTTGAATAAGGATTTTTACTACGTATTGCAAAATCGAGACAGATTTTTTTTTATGAGAAAAAAGCCTATAACAGTTTTCTCACCTGTACATATACATTTTGAATAGCAATCTCATTTTTATCCATGAAAAGAACCATGTGCAACACCTGTACCTCGTGTCATCACCCAGAGATTTTATTTCGGCACTTTACATGTTAACCAACTTGCCTAATACATTGCACTTTGATGCCACTATCCACCAAGTCAAAGAAATAATTACGATATATATATATATATATATATATATATATATATATATATATATATATATATATATATATATATATATATATATATATATATATGAGTTTCTCGACGCCTAGTAATTTTAAGTATTTTTCAGCCAACCATGAAAAATAGGCCAGTGTAGCGTGAAGCATAGATTCGCACCTAGACGCAGCCTAAATCTAAACTATGGTGACAATATATAAAATGAAATGCCAAAACAAAGTAGACTTGAAATCCACGATTATAACGATATTACTGAAGTGTAAACTTTGTCTGGTTGATTCAGCTTCCAAGCAACATTTCGCACAAATCAAGATACATCCATTTAATTACTTGAAAGATATGTATTTTCTATACTAAAATGTTAAGAAAAACAGCTAAATTGTATTGTGTATTGTGTTTGAAGGGTTAGCGGACTTGTACAGATTTTAAATTTGGAAATGCTGTATAGTGAAAAAATACAAAGATGTCTGACCTCCCAAACACTAAAACTAAAAACGTCATCATACAATGATTTACACCAGGCTGGCGATTGGATTGGTCAGCAATTGATAGGAATAGGTTGTTCTGTTATGCAAAAGATGAGTGACAGATGTCACGCGCAGCACAGGAGTTAACTTACTGCATAAAAAATGATTTTTTTTTTCTTCAGTTTCTCTCATATATGCGGAACTGGGTTCAGCTTTCCATCATTCTGGTGGAGATTACATCTACATCAATGATGCCTTCGGAAGTCTTCCCGCTTTCCTTGTCGTCTGGGTCCAGGCCATATTGCAAAAACCAGGAAGTAGAACTCTAAAAGCTTTGGTATTCGCCGACTACGTTGACAGAGTTGTTTTCGGCTCTTCATGCAGCTCTCCCAGAAGCATCAAAATAATGATTGCTATAATCGAAATATGTATGATTTAGTTGTGTGCCTCTTCATACTGAAATTGCAAGAAGTTACACGTAGACATAACTATATCATCAAGAATAATTGATTGTAGGAAAGGAAAGTATTTAAAAAGTATTATTGTGGTGACCACCATCTAAAACTAAAACAAAAGAGAACAATGTGTTTCTCAAAACACTATACTCATGGCCAAACGTTTTGCTCTTTGCAAATTTAAGGTTGACAAGCGTACATTTCAAAAGAATGGGGGAAAGATAAAGGTTACGTGATATTATATGTCACACTGGATAGTGATGAGTGTAGGGCATATGGTGTAGAATGTATGGGTTAGTTAAAATGTCTGTAAATTAGGTAGCCCGCTTTGCATTTTGGTCACTTTTGTCTGGCAATGTACAACTCCATAAGGATGCATACAGCTATTAAGTTCATTAAGTATAAAGCTGAAATTTTTAAAGATGTAAAGAAAAATCTATTTCGATGATGATTTCAAGCAACCATAAAAGGTCAGCCAAAGCAACCTAACATTGGAAACATAATGCCAAGGATTTGATGGGAGTTGGACACAAAGTGTTTGAGTTGTGACTTGAAAATTCATTTAGAGACAAAGGTAGTAAAGCACGAAAAATAGGCCACTGTGGCCTACTTTTGTACCAGTGTGTAGAGTCAAAGATGAGTCAATGCATACAGTTTAATAAAGGTAGGATTTCTTGTGTCAAAGGAATGTTGTTAAATGCTCTTTCGTGACAAACCTGATTACACAAAATCGGTCACATTGAGAGCTACTTTTCGTGTAAAAGACGTGTTCCTTATATGATGTCTCTACCAATTTTGATAACTGAAGGTAAATAGGATTTAAAATTTGGATCTAATTTTGGTGTTGTTGTGGACTCTTCTTGTGATACACCCAGATACCAGGTTTGATGAGTGTCGGTGAAATGGGGTCCAAGGTAGGAGGGTGTTACGTTACTAACGAACTACTAATCAAAGGTGGATAGGGGGAAACAAATTGTTATTTATATTAGTAGAACAATGTGCACAAGAATATATATATATATATATATATATATATATATATATATATATATATATATATATATATATAGAGAGAGAGAGAGAGAGAGAGAGAGAGAGAGAGTCTCGCTACCGAGCGAATTAGCTAATACCTGCGTGAGCCTGGCTTGAGGTCCATTCTTTCCCTTATTTCCAAAGGACAACAGTCGTTATCAATTGAAGGGTTCTTAAACGCGCAAATGCTAAAATTGTCCTCTAATCACCTAATGAACACACATCACGAAAGTATAATTTCACACTTGCATGTTTTTTGCTTGCTTCACATTTGTATGACTGATCAATAAGCCTTTTCAAGCCGAAGATTGGTACTTTACGCCATGCATCACAAAACACGATCCAAACACTAATACAAAGAATTATATTTATCTCAAATTATTAAACACTTATACTTTAGAATATGCCGAGAATTCCTTATGTTAAGAAATTAGGGGGTCCATTTTACGAAACTAAACCATGCTATCATAAAGTCTCGTGAATGCTGTACATTCTGACGTCTGCTCCTAGAAATTAGCTAAATACTCGGTTTGAGAAATATCTTCCCAACATCAACTCCCCCATAATCAACAAATAATCACTAAAATCTAATCAAGCTATAAACGGAGACGTAAATACAAATACCCTATGTATATAAATAAATAAATATATATATATATATATATATATATATATATATATATATATATATATATATATATATATATATATATATATATATATATATATGCCAGACAGAGTAGAAAGTTTTATCTATGGTTCCTACAGGAGGATGCGTGATAATTTCAAATGAAATTGTTTGTGAAGAAAGAATATTATCGTAGAAGTTAGAGACTTTTTTGAACGGTATTCAGATGAGAAATAATGACTGGGTCTACCTGCGAGTGTGTCTGCTACGCACGAATGTCTTTATACACGACTTGGTTTCATCCTTTTTGGTGGTTGTGCACTTCGTCCAGACGGTATTGAGGTTAATGCATGTAGGCAAGGCGAAGGGTGCCGCAAAACGCGAACCTGGGTTCGAACCTCGGTAGGGGACGAATTGAAATTTCTCTAACCTGTATACTAAATTGCTAATACACACACACTCTCTCTCTCTCTCTCCCTCTCTCTCTCGCCATATATATATATATATATATATATATATATATATATATATATATATATATATATATATATATATATATATATATATATATGAATAATCAATTTAGTGTCTCTCGCAATAACCAGTATCATCAGCGTTCGATTGGCCACAAATATACAAGTGTTCTTCACCGTCACGAAAGTTATCGCCCTTGTCGTCATTGGAGTGGGTGGAATAGTCAAGCTGGCTCAAGGTAAGTAGTATCAATGAAATGATTCGTCAACTTATATTTTTCTTCAATATCTATCCTCAGTTTCACTGAATATCTCAAATAATTGTCCTCAATTTGAAAGTTTTAAATATCTTTTCTTTTGCTTGGTTGGCAGCAATAACATATTCTCGGACCTTTTCTGCGACGAATCTTGAACTTTTGTTATTAATAAAAACTACTATTTTTAACAGGAGAAAAAAAATACTGTGGTGATGTGTGGCTTAGATCTGTCACTGAGGCCAAGGATTTAAACGCAGCCATACTGTCTCAAATTCTCTAAATAATAACATTGTTTTCCCTTTGAGGAAAACAGTATGTTTCATTTTACATTGAGGAATTCCTAACTTTTACAAGAATGAAAAGGTTCCCATGCATCCAATTTTTATATTTTAAATACATTTTTCATTTCTTTGACCTTTTTTTTCTCTGTCAATAGTCCCAATGTTGTCAGTAGTATTGCTAGCAAGATGATGTAAAATTCTCCCGAGTAGAAATAGTAACAATGTTATGGAAACCGAAGCATGGACCGCAAAATGTAATACTCTGAATGCAAACGAAAGGAAACGCAAACGTAAAGCAAAGCAAGGATATGGCATCGCAATGAAAATGCGACGATAGTTCTGGTCACGCTTTCATACACTTTACAACTTATGCACGTAATCAACTGCGATTGTTCACATTGATGAAATTTCTATACATTTTGTCGTAAGCATGTTTAGTCGATATTACAACCTATTGCCCTGTCTCAAAATAGATTGAATGCACAATGTATATAATCAAGTCCATATAATGTGGTCTGAGATTCTGAGCCGAATCCATAATAAAATATGATCATTTTATGCAGGTGGTGTATGTTATATGAAACACTCTACTGGCTGTATACACCCTGGACAGTGATATAATATATATGTATTGGTAACAACTGTTGTTTTTTTCTTTTTCAACTGGTAAATAACGGATTGAAATTATTGTTCCCTACATGATGGATTTGTTTTTCAGTTTTGCGAAGTATATTTTCGAGGTGCATCTTTATTTATTTCTACACATGTGCTGCATGCATTTTTAAGAGTACAATGAGATGTGTTTTTAAAAAGAAACAATAAATTTTCCCGATGTCTGACACATTATGTTATTCATCATGATTGTAACTTGATTATTCTTAAAAAAATAACAAAGAAAATTCTCATTTGCATATAAAGACTGGCGGTATGACCAGCAACAAATTCTCTTTCTGCATAGATGTACAAACTCGCTCGTGGCTTTAAGGAGAAATAAATCTCTTCATCTGAGAGTAGTAGAGGGTTGCACCTTAGGGCCTTACGGAGGTCCTAGGTTAAAGGGTTAAACAATTTATGAGGTCTAACGTGAAATTAACATTGGGACGCCATTTTTTGAAACATTTTTTATGACCGGAGTATCTAATCAAGCTAATTTTTTTCTGTTTAGTTTCTAAAAACCATGTCAGGCAGAATTATTTGGTGTGTTCCAGATCTTAAATATGTTACAATTCCGCTAACGTATTGTTAGGTCACAATTTCAGTAATCACTTTAGATACAAATTTACAATTTGACGTCTTTACTAGGTATGGTAGATTGATAAGTACACTGACCGACATTTTTACCCCCAAGGTCAAATAGACTTGTGACAGTTGGAAATTATTTTTAAATCTTGGCAGAGTGTTTTGACAACATGTAATGAGCTGAAGTTAATTTTGGTTTCCCGTTTATTGAAAACCACCAAACTAAAGTGTGTGTGACTCTGTGTTTGTGTGCATGTGTGAAACACAGAGAGAGAGAGAGAGAGAGAGAGAGAGAGAGAGAGAGAGAGAGAGAGAGAGAGAGAGAGAGAAAGTGAGAGAGAGAGAGAATCTTTGAAAAAAGGTCAGCACCATTTTTTAAAATAAAGTGTCTTTCTGTCTGTGTGCGTGTTTTGAAACAGAGAGAGAGAGAGAGAGTTAAAGAATTTTTGAAAAAAAGGTCAACAACATTTTTCAAAATAAACATTTTTTATCCCCATCCCTACCCTACCCACCTTTTTATGAAAAAACTACCATCCTCATAATCCTCACATATCAATACTCCATTATCTACCATCCACCACCTAGATTCTCTAATATAGAGCACCAAGTTATATACTATCCACCAACCAATTATCTGCTATCAATACCTAGTGATCTACTATCCAGAGTCCATTTATCTAATATCCACCAACCAGTTATCTACTATCCACCAGTCAGTTATCTACTACCAGCACCAAGTTATCTACTATCCACCAATCAATTATCTAATATCAACACTCAGTTATCTACTATCTAGAGCCCATTTATCTAATATCAATACCCAATTATCCACTATCAACACTCAGTGATCTACTATCCACGAACCAGTTATCTACTATCAAACACTTAGTTATCTACTATCCAAAGCCCAGTTATCTACTATCCACCAATCAGTTATCTACTCTCCACTAGCTAGTTATCTACTACCAACACCCAGTTATCTACTATCCAGTAGCAAGTTATCCACCATCCACTAACCAATTAGTTACTACCAGCACAAAGTTATCTACTATTCAGAGCCCAGTTATCTAATATCAACACCCAACTATTAGCCAGTGATCTGCTATCCACCAACCAGTTATCTACTACCAACACCTATTTATCTGCTATCAACACTCAGTCATCTTCTATCCAGGTACCATATGTGTGTGTGTGTGTAAGAGAGAGAGAGAGAGAGAGAGAGAGAGAGAGAGAGAGAGAGAGAGAGAGAGAGAGTCCTGCCATCCTATTTATTATTCCTCTTAAAAATTAAAATTTGTACTTCCTTTGATAACGCCCCCACCCTCCTCAACACTCTTTTTTTAAAGCAAAACTACCATCCACATATTACTTCCAGCCTATAGTAACAGTAATATACAGAGAGAGAGAGAGAGAGAGAGAGAATTACCAGTAGACAATCACCCAGTTTATTTAATATCCAGCCGTAACATGGACTTTATTCAACAGACCATACAATTATTATTATTATTAGTAGTAGTAGTAGCATGAAGTGTAACAAGCAATAAACGTAGGACACCATTTTTGCTGTATTATAGGAGTTCTAAGGATAAGGGTAAATCCTAAGGTAGAAACGTTCATTGACACAATGTTTCATTGATAAGTATATGAAAACCAGTGGTATATTGTTACATTGTCAATTGAACGCAGTATGATTTCAAGTGTACTGCATTTAAGTCTAAAATTTGGTCGGTCAACATTGCCTGTAATATTGACTCCCCCAAAGCGTGTACCGAATTTAAGTCTAAACAATGTTACAATTCTGCTAGTTGTGATTTTTTTTTTGGTTCCGCAAAGCGTGTGCTGTGTCAGAGAAGAGCAGTGTACTTGTTACAATTTATCGTTCGCTGCATGAAAATGTTATCTAAGTGCTATATTCATTGGATTGTAATTTTTAGTTTTGAAAACAAAGAGTGAAGCTAACAAGATTGCGATTTTCTCTGTCAACGGTTTAAAAGCAAATGCCAAAGTCTGACCATGCAAAATAATTCTAGCCAATGAGATCTTCTTTTGAGGACCCACAGTACAAAACATTAGCTATGAACTGAATTTATGAGAGCAGCAATGTTTAGTGACAGTTTTTCAACTAATTAATTTGTAATCAATCAGTTTCTGGTAAAGTTGTGAGTTTGTGCGTTTTGGAAAGAGGCAAACATCCAATAGAATTTTTTTTCTCGCTAAGTGAAAGACGGATTTTACAATTTTGTCGGTCCGAGTTATGAAACTAAAATAACATAGCCTTCTATTGTATGTAATCCTCTTCCTCAATAGGCTAAGGCCATAACAATTATTATTCACGATGTGCAAGAGATGCGTGACATGGAAATGGCACTATGGACCCAAACGTGAGTCCTGTGTTAAATAAGGTCAAAATTTCATTCATCCAATTCGTAATATATCTCAAGAGCAAGTGTTGTTCGTAAACGGGCTGGCAGTTAAGCTATGCCCTAGCACAACAAGAAAACACGTCTTACTCTACTGCAGTGTAAAAAAAATAAAATGAGTCAAAATGAGATCATACATTGTTACAATTAAATTTAACCAATGAAATCTCTTTATTCTAACCAAGTGTTTTGCTCTAGATTTGCGACATCAGTTAAAAGATGTGCTAAGTACTGTTTTTTTCTCCAGATTGCATTTCCAGCGAATACAAACTAACGAACTTTGGAAAAAAGATAAAGATTGTTGGATTGCATTTCCAGTGAAAACAAAGTAACGAATTTCGAATCACGCTAAAGATATCGTGTACTATAACGGTCGAAGAGACCCATTTTCTAGTCTGCAGCAGAGTATTTTTTTTTTTTTTTTTTTTGGAGAGATTCATTTATTCCTCCATTTTTTGAAGATTTTAAGATAATTTAAAGAAATGCAATACAATACATAGAGGCAAGAAAATATGCAATTCAAAACTTATGAAGCCCTATGAATTATTTATACATCAAGAGTGAGCATAATTATAAATAAATTAATCCCGACACTAGCAATTACATATGCTTTCAAATATTACATTTGAAATAAATGTATTGTGCAATGAATTATTTACAGTCACTTGCTTTCAGTTTCTATCAACTGAGATAATATTTTCTGTTAAATCATTTAATATCCATCAGATACATTTGTATTATACTTTTATAATACTACACAACAAAAATAGTTAATATACTACTCGCTTTGCAGTTCGATACAATTATTTCTTGCATTATATTCTGTGTAAGTTCTCTAATCAATGGAATATATAATATCCTTTACCTTAATGAAATACTTGGTAGATAGTCTTATCACATTTATCCAGGACTCGAGTTCCAATTGTTCTGAAATATCGTTTAAACCACCAAGTAGCATAATCAGTATATTATCATCTAACGGTTTCACAGAAATCACGGTAAATCTCTGGAGGCATATATGTAAATAGATTCTCCATCAAATTGTTTCTGTCGTCCAAGATTAAGGAACAATTCATTGAAATGTGTAAAATACGGTCATCCCTTGTTTTCCCACATAGGGGACACAGTCCAAATTCTGCTTTCATTCCTCCAATACGAATTAATATCGCATGCTCCATTTTTCTGCTTGAGTCAATATAAGCAATTTTCCATAAATGGTGAATTTTTAATCTTGGATGAATTGTAAAAAATCGACCGGATTCCTCACATGGATTTCTGATACTCATTTCATATTTTCTCTCCTCGAATTCTAATTCTTGTCCTAATAAAGTTTTTCCATGTTAATTTGTCTAGAAAACTTCCAGTGAAAATAAAGGCGTTGAGATAATCTTCTAAATCATAATTTTTGAGTACAGAATATATATTATATAAAAAAGAATTATAACTATGTTTGGGGTCAAAAATCAAATTGCCAACAGTCAAGGGGAAAATCTTTTTAGCTGTTAAATTTACCGATGTTCTACAAATACGTCCTAAAAATATAAGTTTTTGCTTATCTTTGCGAGCTTCCATTGAAACCATTCCCAAGCATGCTGTAGTAGATCCTATCGGTGATCTTTGAGGGAAACCTTGTACTCTTCGGGCGAAATATCGTTGTATTTGCTCCAATGTTTCAATGCCCTGATATGTCATATTGAACCAGAGTTCTGAGCCATATAAAGCAGACAGCAATATAACTCTTTCCCAAACTTCACAGAAAGTACAGGGTTCATTCCATTTACATTTAATCCATTTGAGTAAAGTTAGTTTATTACACGTTTAGCTTCATCGCAAAGATAGTCTACACGATCATTAAATTTTCATTGACTGGGAAAAAGTAACTCCCGCATATTTCACTTTTTTGTTCTAGGAATATTCTGTAATCCTAAAGTAATTCCATTTGATGAATACACTTCCTTGTTTCCACTGACCATCATCCAATTACTCTTGCTAGAATTATATTTCAGTTTCCACTTCTGTGCATACTGATAAGCTGTATTCACGAATATCTGTAACCCATTCAGAGTAGAACTTAAAAGAGTAGTATCGTCTGCTAAAAGCACGCCAGGTATGTTCATCTGACCCGTTAAACCACAATTAGTCATTATTAATTCATTCAACAGATCATTTGTGCACACGAGAAAAAGAAAAGAGGACATTACACGCCCTTGACCAACTCCCCTTCGTAACGGAAATGTGTCCGATATACGTCCTCTTCACGATACACAAGCACATGTCTGTGTGTAGGAATGGGCGAATATTCTCCAGATTTTGGCATTAATTCCCAAATATTTTAATTGTTTCAATAGTCCACAATGCCACAGCATACACATTAGAGTTACTATTTATATAGTATATTAGACATTCTTGAAGGGTAAATGCAGCAGAGATAGCTCCAGCCTCCTTACGAAATCGAAACTGATAAGGACGTGGAAAGTTTATTTTGTCTAAATACTTTTGAATTCTGGTCATCAATATTTTTTCAAACAATTTTTCCAGACAAGATGTCAATGTTTTTTATCTTTACCATTTTGTTTGTATATCGGTAGAATCATCCCACATCTATATACATTAGGTAAATACTCAAACTGGATCATACGCCTGGTGATTTTTTTATTTCTGGAGACTTGATATGCTGCAATACCTCCTCCTCTTTGATAGTATCACATGTTATGTTATCAATCTCTAATTTGCTTTGTTCGCACATCTTCTTGACATTTTCACAGTCAATATATTTATCATCTATTGTGTCACTTAATTCAGAAAAATACAGTTTCCAAAAATTGACACTTTCATCCAGATCATTTGATTCTATTCCATGGAATACAATATTACTATAATCTGATTTATATTTCCTACTTCCCATATGACTTTGTAGAATTCGTCTATTCCCAGTTCTGCACTCTTTCCTATTTCTTCAAATAAGCACTTCTTATATACTTTTTTTCTCTAGCCTATGTTTCTTTCTGAATTATTATTTTGCGTCCTTGTATTTTCTGTTGCTGTTACTGTCTGGGCCTCTAACTATTCCTCCTTTGATCCATTCTCTACGCGCTTTTCTCATTTCGTTATGTAGCTTATCAAGGACATTTTTCTTCCAATATGGTTTCAAATGTGATCCGTATTCAGACTTTGTAATATATCTTTCTGAAGCAGTTATTACACTTTTATTCATTATACTTCTCAATATCTTCTACTGATTTACACTCATATGTGAAATTCAAAAATGCATCAACGTCAGTTTTATACATGCTCACTTCTAATGGATTCGCCAAGTTCCATTTAATTCTTGGAAAACCACGTGTCTTTATATTTTCTTTCAACGTATCTTTCGCAAATGCTGTTGTTACGGGTAGGTGATCTGATATTGAAAAATCAATTATGTCGTTCACTGTGTGTCTTTTTTTACACCAACTTTGTTTTTATCAGGTATTAGTATATAATCTAGAGTTGACGTCCGTGACATGTCTTTTGATCTATACGTTATGTAATGTTCATGGGGTTTTATCACTGAGGTGAGAATGATGTTTCTCTGTTCTATTCTGTTCCTGAGAGTCAGCTCTTTTCTGGATAGAATTTTGCTCACAAGATCTGCATTCATGTCTCCTATGATTATGCATATATTTTCAACAGAATATCTATTAAACACATCAAAAACATTATCACAAAATAGTTCATATTCATCGTCAGTTCTGGTTGTCGAGGGAAAGTAAGTTGCAATCAAAATGATGGGTTCCAACTCTCTCATTATGACTTTCACCGTCATAATATTTGGCAAGTGAACTCGGGTTTGGTAATATAGAATCTCCTGTACAGATTACTGTCATTAAAAAGTTTGAACGATTTAACACTGATAGCGCTGTTAACTGTTTGTTTGGAAAAAAAGGCCTTCAGCCGAGTTAATTATCTCCACATGCACGCGAGCGTACTAAACGTGTTGATATACTGTTGTTGAGCAACATGGAAAACGTGGACGGCTCTGATGTCTCAGCGGCGCGGTACCACTATGTGTGGATAAAAGATTTTTCACTAATGGTTTGCCGGCACAGCAAAGACCATGGAAGAAAGTTTCTATGTCGACGCTGCATGTATGTATTTAGCACTCAACAGCTACCTGATGGCCAAGAATTTTACTTCGGGTGAGTCAGTGAGAACCCGCAGCGTACGATCATGCCAGAACCTGGTAAGAATATTTTTAAATTCACTGAGGTGCAATGGAAGATGAAAGCACCAAATATCATTTAGGTGGACTTTGAATGCTTATATGTCCCTGTGGAAGCTTCGCTTCCCTTCGCCCCCGCTGTTCCGTCAAATACGACGTAAGTTGCTGAACAAGTTCCATGAGGGTTTTGCTACACTCTTGCCACATGTGATGGAGCAACTCAGCCGCCAATTTTGTGCCGTGGCAAGGACTCGGTTGAGGTGTTCATTAAATTGCTTGAAGTTACAGCGAAATGGATCCGACAACAGGTTTCCTCGCTCGCAGACATGCTTATGACCAACGATGACATGCGCGAGTTTTCCGCGGCGACTCATTGTTGGATCTGTAATGAAGCTTTCATCTCCACTTAGGAAAAAGTGTGTGATCGCTGCCACATCAATGGAGCGTACAGAGGAATTGCACACGAATTTCTCCGGGGAAACAAGAATTCCAGTTGTGCTTCATAACCTGCGCGGGTATGATGGTCACTTAATCATCCAAGGAATCGCAACGGCATCGAACGCAATACTTAGCGTTATTCCAAACAACACAGAAAAATACACGAAGTTTCGGCTAGGCCGGCTGCAGTTTATTGACTTGCTGCAGTTTCTCATTTCCAGCCTGGACAAATTCGTGAGCAGCCATGCGGCGAACGACAACGATGGCTTGACGATTACTAGTCGATGTCCCTTCCCCCGGTGAACCTGGAAGGTTCAGCTTGATCACCTGCAAAGGAATCTACCCCTACGAGTACATGAGTGAGACAGAAAAGTTTTCTGAAACTCAGTTGCTACCGATTGAGGCCTTCCATTCGTCGCTGTCCCGTGAAGGCATTTCCGCCGACGACTACGCGTACGCTAGCAATGTCTAGTCGGCGTTTGGTTGTCGAAACCTCGGTGATTACCACGACTTGTATCGGCGCACCGACGTGCTGCTGCTCGCGGATGTCTTTGAGGCTTTTCATGATACCGCCTTGTGTGTGTACAAGCTCGACCCCGCGCATTACTTATCATCGCCGGCATTGGCCTTGGATGCACTGCTATCGAAAACCAAGATCGAGTTGCAACTGTTCACTGATCTCGATCAAAACTTGTTTATCGAACGTGGTGTTAGCGGCGGGATTCCATGGTGAGGCACCGTTTTGCTCGTGCGAACAACCCGAGTGTGGACGGATATGACCCTACCCTTCCAAACAGTTACATCATGTATCTTGACTCGAACAGTCTGGGCGATGATGCAACCAATGCCCGTAGGCGAGTTTACGTGGATCAATCCCGCAGATGTAGACATTCACAAGCACATACGCGAGTACGACACTGATTATATATACTTCTTTGAAGTCGACTTGGAATACCCGGACGAGCTTAAAAACTCCCACAACGATTATACACTGGCCCCAGAAGCCCTGTTGGTTACCCGTGACTGGTAGTTACCGTACCAGTGTACGATCGTGGATGAGAAGCAAAGCTTCCACGGTGGTACTGAGTGTACCAAACTGGTTCCGAATCTGTGCCCGAAGCTCACTTATATAGTTCACGTACAAAACCTGCAGTTGTATTTGCGGTTGGGAATGCGCGTGTCGCGAATCCATCCATAGATGGACCCTTATATTCAGATGAATACGGATATGCGAACGGCCGCCACGAATGAATTTGAAAAGGATACAATGAAGCTGATGAACAATGCTGTGTTCGGGAAAACCACGGAGAATCTGCGAAAATCTCCGGTCAGAGATTGTAAATGCATCGACGGACCACACCGGGTCAGCAGCACGACGTTGTCCGCCTTCTAACTCCCCAGGGGAATACAGATACCGAACAAAAATATTTCCGAGTGGGTCTAACTCGGGTGGCTGTGAAACCGCTTCACTGTTCTGGGCCGAGACAGCCTGGTGAACTTTGTTGGAGGTACTTACATCAAACCACCCACGGGACATTTTCTTTGGTGCGGGTAGGTAACCCTGCCACAACTCTTGTTTGGCAAGCCACGCTCTGGCGACGCCGTGGGTAATTTTTTGCCGCGCTCGCTAACTTTTAAACGGCTGCTTCGCCCTTCCAATAACCGCGGGGACTGTAGTATATGGTGCCAGTTTTTCATACATGTTTATTATATCAATGTGCTTTACCTCCAATGGATGCAATTTGTCCATGCGAGGCTTCACCACCAAGTGCAATCTTGGCCTTTATGCCTCCTTTAACAATCCATCTGGCGATTCTTTCTCTGATGGCTGGTCCCGCAATTGCGTTCAATTCATGGATGAGATCCACGTCGGAGCGTTGACGCTCACGTATATCACTTATTGTTTTTTTACGTGAGATCATGCCGGTAACATGCGGCATCGACGCGGTTCACAGGTTCTTCTTGAGACTTCGGTCGGTTATCAGAGTTTAGTCGTACATCTGGCCGTGTTCTAGGCCCGGAGTAATTGTATCCAGAGATATGCTTGTCACCAAGATATTTACTCCACCGTACCCTAGGTAGCTTTGTTAACACAGCAGCGATATCACCGCCGACGTTTTTTAAACCTGAAGCTTTCAGATCCACCGATAGAACCGGAGATTCTGACAAACGTAAACTTGTTTGCCCCACATCGGGAACAAGTTCCTAAGATTCCTGCACGGTGATTACGCGTCCGAACCCGAGTTGGATTTGCAGTACGTGTTTTCATGCGGCATCGCACACAATATGAAGGCATGACGAGAAGTTATACAACAAGTGACATTCAACGTAACATCAAGAAAGAGAAAAGACTTTTCCGTTATTGACGTCTCTGCATTGGCGAAGCCCCGACCACCCAAACACGGCGACGTGTTTCCAAACACGGTTCGCGCGTTAATTATTGGCCCGGACGGATTCGGGAAAACCCAACTATTCTTGAATCTGATTATGCAATGGTTAACGTGGGATCGGTTGTATGTGATTGCACCATCCGCGGACGACCAGCTTTGTTATGACTTACTCAATGATTTTACGGAAGCGCTTGCATCGTCAAAGAACTTCTTTGTCGTTCAAAATTGAATTCTTTTCCATGATTGATGAATCTTCTGCCATTGACAACCTTGACCCGAAAAACAAAACTCTTGTCGTGTATGACGTTGTGATGCTTGACCGGTAAGAGAACTCCGCGAGTATATTTTCTCAGGGCCCCCACAAAAACACAGACGTGATCTATGTGACCCAACGATACGCACACCTGCCTAACATGATCCGGGACAACTGCAACATGTTGATGATATTTCGTTCACCGACCCCGCAAGCACTTATTGATTTTGTATTGTCACTTAGAAGCTACACTTGAAACATATACGGAATGCATGTTGACATTTACGGACGCTCGAGCGCAGTGACCCGACGCGGCGCTGATGTGATCTGATAAGGTTTGCAAGCAAAGCCAATTTGATAGAGTTGAGCAACCGGTTTGTTGTTGGCGTCGACCCAACGAGCTTGTGATTTTTCAAGATCGAACTGGAAAACTGCAAACGTCTAACGTGAACATCAACGACATTGTTTTAAAGCCGCGAGGCGCCATCGCGAAAAACCTGGCCGAAATCACTGAAAACCAGGGAATCAGAGACTTTGGTGTGTTGGTTGATTTTTATTAAGGACTATATTGACGATGCTTATGTTGCAACGAAACAATACGTGGATGTAAAGGCCGCCCAGGTGCTATAGATCCTACCCTCACCAATATGAGTAGTAACTGTATGGAGATCATTCAACAAAATTTTAACCAGCGAAGAAGAGGAAAAAAACAGACGGCATAGCAAATGGTCGACTTATTTTATTTTCTGACGTGGATGGCTTTGCTAGACCAAAACCTCACATATTAAATGTGCACGAGTCTGGATCGTATTTGTTCATTTTAGCCGGATCTAGAAGTGTGTGGGGTACAATATTAATATTGATAAATGGTCGCCAGCGTATTAGTGCAACACTAACGTATGCCAGCAATGTTCTAGGATCTTTCACATATGCAGCATCGATATAATTAGTCGCCAGAGAAGAAATTCAGTTTGAAGGACACAACGTCTATCCGAGCGGGTGCTTAACCATCTTTGGTATTTGTGTTTAAGATTTATTATTACATATACGCGATGGATTCTGAACAGCCACGCGATGACGATGTTGCGGAATTTACCGATAGGGTGTAGAATCACCTGACGCGGAATGCTAACAATGATGGCAATTTTGTGCCGTTTCTCGACTAATATCTGCGTGAAAACAACGTTAACAGACCCTCATATACACTAAAATATCATCTTTCCAAGGGCCAAATAGAAATCGACAGTTGGGACCACCCTGGTGTGCCAATAATAAGTCGAGGCCAGCTTGGAATCATCGCATTAACGTGCGAAAACACCCGGTCGCAGACTACACCGCCAGGCGTAACAACATCCAGGGATTGTTTTTACAACAATGAAGCAGTATTCACCGATAAGTCCACTGGGATCAAATTCCCTGACAGTTATATTAAACCAACATTAACTCGACCAGCGAAAGAAAGACGCAGACTAATATTCAACAAAGACGCGATTGTCCGTGTAACAGTTCTTGGACAAAAACTAGAAAGCTCGTTAACAGCATAGAGCAAAGGTGTAATCGGTGTATTTCTATTCGAACGTAGCAGCGGCAACCAATCGCCGGAGACATAAATATTTCCCTGGAAAATATTTTCTATGATTGCATGACAGTTGTATCAGTTAAGAAAGCTAATTGGTTGGAAGTGCGTGTGCGTGTTGCACCCGGACGGGATAAATCTGGGCAGGATCTGCCTGCCGAGCAATTATACTTCGCGGTGACAATATTAATAGAAGAACTGTGATTGAATCTCAGAGCTACCGACGCGAAAAAATAATCGAAGCGGAACAACAGCTGCGAGATGGAATCACCAAGAATACCGTTTGACTTACAAAATATAAACGTGGATGCTATTTGTGGACTTGCCACAGCGACAACCATTGGCCTTGCTGTGGCGGAAATTGTGACCATGGCAATTATGATAGGCACACGAAATGGAGTTGTTGTCGGAGCCATATCGATAGTAACCGGTGTGGGTGGCGGCACCTGATAAATAATTTCATTACTGTTTACATCAAATAGTACGCGTCTATTCAGAACTTTTCGCGGCAGCCCAAATCAGTCTCAATACAATTTCCAAGTTGTACTCGGTGGCCATCGAAGATAAAACGATTACCATGGCGGAGTTTGAAATGGTGCTGGTTGAAATGGAAGACCACCGATGACTCCGCGCAAAGATACCGAAGCGCGGCGCTAGCGACCCAAAACATGTAACTGATTTACAGCCAGTAAAAATTTGCCAGCGTATATCAATCTGTTGGTATCTGTATGAAATCTCACAAACAAAAACCTGGGGCTAGACACGAAAGTGTCTCACGCGAAGGAGGCTCGCGTTGGGGAAACCTTCATTGCAAGGATCCTTACCGTCTATGGGCACTAGCGCGAGACGGCTTTGACGTCCACACGCGGGTTGCAATCACAGATGCACATGTGTGCAAAACAATCTATAGTGAGAAAAAGCCATGGCGAACTAGAAGTGGGTACGTGCCTGTAAACCGGAACTGGTCAAACGGTCTCAAACGCCCATTATCCCTCTACTAAAGAGATTTGCTATCAGCTCTGGTCAACCCGAATTAATTTGATTTTGAATGATTTGATCACTTCGTGCATTGAGCATAGATGAGGTCCATAAACAACGGCGACTCACTCTCTCTCTCTCTTTCTCTCTCTCTCTCTCTCTCTCTCTCTCTCTCTCTCTCTCTCTCTCTCTCTCTCTCTCTCTCTCTGTAAAAAAAGAGATCTTGTTAAATAGACATATTTGTCATTTCCAGTAAACTACAGACAATATTGCAATAGCTAAGGAATAAAACCCTTTTCCTTTAATAGTGAATGTTGTACACTAGCTAGGACAAGTCGGCGCCACTCCCTAATTTCGACATCGGGAAATAGGAGTAAAAGTAGTTCAACGAATTGAAATTAATGTTGCAGTTTAATCATATGCGAATTTTTCTACCATGGATTTCACTTTGTGTACTTGGACTATATAGTTCAATGGAGGCTGCTCATATAATGATTTAATGACCAAGGGTCAGTTTGTTGCATGTTGTCAGGGAACTAGCTGTTGTCTTCCGATTGGCCGTATGCAAAGTACGGATATGATTGCTAATTTGCATGCATTCAAGCATGGCTAGACAAAGTTAGAATAATCTATTTAACACACTTTTTACAAGAATTTGTATTATTTTGTCGCAGTTTGCACAGCGTTTTTTCGGTTCATACTTCATACTTCAATGAACGTAAAAAAATAAATGGTCAATCCTTAAACGTAACAACATACCATTGGTTTTCAGATACTTATCAATGAAAAATTGTGTCAATGAACGTTTCTAACTTAGGATTTACCCTTGTCCTCATAAACTCCTTAAAATGGTAACCTAATGTTAATTTCTCCTTGTCCTATAATCCAGCAAAATGGTGTCCTACTTTTATTTCTTCTTACACTCCATGCTACTACTACTACTACTACTAATGATTTTTATAGTATAATTAATTAATTATTCAATTAACTAATTAATTAATAACAATTATAATAATAATATATTTTTATGGTCTGCTGAGTAAGGTCTATGTTAAGACTGGGTGATTGTCTAATGTTGATTCTCTCTCACACTCTCCCCCCCCCTCTCTCTCTCTCTCTCTCTCTCTCTCTCTCTCTCTCTCTCTGTGTATATTACTATTACTATGGGCTGTAAGGAATATGTAGATGGTATTTTGAATAGTAGATAAATGGTTAGTGGATAGTAGATCACTGGGTGTAGATAGTAGATAATTAGGTGTTGAAAATAGACAACTGGGGTCTGGATAGTAGATAACTGGGTATTGGCAGTACATAATTGGTTGGTGGCTAGTTGATAACTTGGTGCTGGATAGTAAATAACTGGGTGTTGGTATTAGATGGTATTAGATAACTGGCTGGTGGATAGTAGATAACTGGTTGGTGGATAGTAGATAACCGGGCTCTGGATATTAGATCATTGGGTGTTGATAGTAGATAATTGGTTGGTGGATAGTATATAACTGGATGCTGGATATTAGACAACTAGGTGGTGGATAGTAGATAACTGAGTATTGATATGTAAGAATTATGAGGATGGTAATTTTGTTTTGTTTTTAAAAAAAAGGGTAGAGGAGGAATGAGGATATTATAGAATGGGGTAGAGATTTTACCTTTATAAGAGGGATCATAAGGTGGTAAGGGGAGATAAAGAAGTTATCAAGCAAAAATTATAGGGCCTTTCATTTAGAGGGCAACCAAATATACATTTTCTCGGTGGGCATACTCCAATCAATTACATTTTCCTCCAAAATTGGACCAACATGTTACAAACAGACAGACTTCTCATGTAAAACGTATGTCGTAATACGGCATGTCATTTACAGTGTAGAAATCTCACATTTCACGCCAAAATAGAACGAGCATTTTTACAAAGAGACCGAGTCTGGATAGTTTGAGAGTGAATGCTTTTTTGTAAACTTATCGTCTGTCACATACGCAGCAATTTTTTAGTGGGTGCCTTCAATACATTCCCATCCTTAGATGCCAGATTGCCATTCCCATTTTTAGAGACGATGACAAGATATAAAGGTGGTTTTGTGAGCATTGTAGTTATATATTTTCTTTAGCATCGATAACAAAATGATACTGTACGGATTGGAAATCTAGTCTTTTACAATGTTGTCAACCTTATAAATATGTTCATGTTTAATATTTGGTATTTGTATATGAAAAAGAAAGGGAGAGTCCCTACTCCCCCAACTTCATTTTAAGTGAGCGGGGCCTATTAAAAAATGTTGATTTTGAAAAAAATGGTGCTGACTTTGTTTAAAAAAATCTTTAACTCTCCCTCTTTCTATTTCAAACACGCACATAGACAGACAGACACACACTTTAGTTAAAAAATAATGCTGACGTTTTCCAAACAATTCTTTAACTTTCTCTCTCTCTCTCTCTCTCTCTCTGTTTCACACACACACACACACACACACACACACACACACACACACACACACACACACACACGTTTGGTGGTTTTCAACAACGGGAACCAAAATTAACTTCAGCACAATACATTTTGTCAAAATACTCTGTGCTTAGATTTAAAAATAATGTCAAACTGTCACAAGTCTATTGACCTTGCGGTAAAAAACGTCGGTCAGTGTGTTTATCAATCTACCATAGCTAGTGAAGACGTATAATTGTAAATTTATATAAAAATTGATGAATAAAACCTTGACATAACAATACATTAGCAGAATTGTAACATATTTAAGATCTGAACACACCAAATAATTGTGCCTGATATGGTTTTTAGCAACTAAACAGAAAGAATTAGCTTTACTTGATACTCCGATCACACATTTTGTTTTTTAAAATTGGCGTCCTAATGTTACTTTCCCGTTAAACCCCGTAATGGTTTTACCCTATTTAACACTGGACCCGTCATACACTAAGGTGCCACCCTCTACTACTGCAGAGGTGCACCATCAGGTGAATATCTTTCTTATTAGATGTAATTGTTGTTCACTCCAAACCACTAAAACATTGATTTAATGGCTGTCATTGCACTCCAAAATAATTTACACAATAATTTAATTGATTTCATGGCTGTCTATACTGAACATTGACCCTCTGTCGAGGTCTTGAACCAACACTTTCCCCCGTAATTGGATATATATAATACTTAAGTTTAATTTAATTTAAATGATTAAATTATGTAACTTTTAATAAAATAATAATAATTTTTTGCTATATGATGTTCTATTCCAGGCTCTTTTGGAATATTACACACGGGATTTGAAGGCACACATGAAGATTTTACAGTGGTTCTAGCTATATACAGCTGCTTTTTTGCCTATGACGGATGGTATGCATATACAATTTTGGAATATTCACACAATAAAATTATGTGTATTCGTCGTCAGACTATATAATGAAGTTTTCACAGTAATTTAGATTTACATCCCTGGAAAAGGTATTTGCCATTTTTAGGTTCAAGCTTTTATGGTATTAATTTTAATGTAAATAGTAGTTTTCGAATTAATTTCTAAGGTAGTAGAAAAAAAGGTGAGAGTTCTGGCACATATATTGTGCTTTTTTGTTTGTTATTTCAATTTAGTCACAGGAGCTACTCTACTCCGTTGAGTAGCTGCAACTTGATTTAATTGTTATTACACAAATGCACAAAGCCAAAACACATTTTACCTTCTATACTAGATACTGTTTCCTAAACATTCGATACTATATAAATGAAGAAAATTCTATAGGTCCTGAAATAAATGATCAACATATATGTTTATTGTCAAATATATTAAACATTTGTTTTGAAAAAGAAATTTAAAAAATTTAATGTGCGTAATTGCAATTTATTTTGCCCTGTGTATTGTTTCACATATCCTTATCCTTCAAATTATTTTTTGTATCTCTTGTTTGTGGGTTCTTTTGGTTTTGCTATTTTACTTAATGACTAGTGTGCCTTTTGAACAATGTGGTGATGGATTAATTGCATAGTGTGCCTTTTGAACAATGTAGTGATGGATTAATTGCATAGTGTGCCTTTTGAACAATGTGGTGATGGATTAATTGCATAGAGTGCCTTTTCAACAGTGTGGTGATGGATTAATTGCATTCTTTTCATTTGTTTTCTGCTTAACTCCAGTTCAAATTCGAGATTCTACACTTCATTCACTGAGTTTAGCAATGCTTCACCTAAAATGTTACATCCATATTTATGGAAAGAAACTTTTGTAGGCTATCAAAGAAACTGTGTACCAGGTGTAGCTGATGTGTATTCACTGGACCCCATTCTAACTTTTTCCTTCAATATTTACAGCAAATCAGTATCGTTTAAATATTATAAATCTTACTCGTTTACTGTACTTAAAAGAATATAGTATAGTTTATCGTTTTCATCCATGAACTCAGTAATGTTCACCGACAGAACCTTATGTGGGAACATTGTCTATCATGTTGTCTGCAGTATAGCATAATATGTTGCTCGAGTATTTGATGTTTGAGTTTTTCTAGTTTTTGCCTTTTTTTAAAAAATATTTTAGTTCATTGATTTGTCGCTGTTTTTGGGAATTCCTCTTGCCTTCGCTGTCTTTGATTTTGAGCTCTGCTTCTATGACTTTCTTCATTTGCATAAGAAGTTACAGATTTATATAGTGAAACATTCTTGAATTTATTAACGTTTGAACGCATTGAACTTTCTACCTTATTATCCATGCTGTTAAAATCCATGATTTATGTAGTGAAAATGTATTCAATTTATTAACGTTTTTAACTCCTTGAACTTTGAACCTTTTTTTTCAGGAACAGTTCCAAACGTTAATTTATTGCCCACTTTAATTTTTTAAAAACTGAATTATCCTTGAATACATATTTATTTTCCTTCCACTTTTGTACTGAACGTTTTTTTTTTCTTTAGATATTCTAATTTTCCGGCATGAAAAGTAAACAGAAGAATAAAAGAAAGAATAAGAGATACTGAGACACTGCCTATATCCAACTTTCAGCTGTTTATTGGTATCATTTACATTATTTACAAATCTGAGACATGGCCACAGCAACCAACCGTGCAAAATACATCTACAAAACAAGACAGTAAAGCTGTAGAGCCTACAACATGTAAACAAACTTTAAATCATCATATTAATTATATGGATCATTTTTAGTAGCAGGCTTAATGTTGCTTAAAAAAATGTTCATTTTTAAGATAGGGAGATATTTCCACCATCCAAAATGTACATTAATGAAAAACTTATATTGCTCTTAACCATCGCTATTTAATTGTACACGGTTTGATACTGGGTCAAATAGTTCCATAGACATTCATTCTTGTGGTTTTTAAATGCCCTTTTATTTCTGTAGACTTTCTCGCAATAATTGCAACGTTTGATGACTGGCCAAAAGTCTGTTATATATTGCATTTCCTTCTGCATTCTACCGATGTATGAATTGTGTTCTTTCAACGTTCTGACTCGGTAAAATGTATCTAAAATGCCACCTGAAACAATTGTCATTTTGCCCACGTCTGTGTAAGATGTATATTGCTTTCTGTAAGCTATCTATTAAGGTCATTGATAATAAATAATTAAACACAAATATGGGTCCTTCTTACATATGTTTTAATTATTTAGTACACTATAGTGCAATTTTATCTCTTTAATTTTTTCCGGATCAACGAGTTATTTAATGCAACAGCAAAACCAAAAGAACCAGCTAACAAGAGACGACACACAAATTTAATTAATGTAAAATAATACATAGAGCAAAATAAATCAATATTAGGAAGAAGAATCTCTCTTAAATGATTAATGTTTGTTCGTTTTGCAATGCAAATTGTTAACAGATTTTGCAGTAAATTGATATGTTGCTCATAACGTTCAACTAATTTCCGTTGTTGGTTTGAGCGTATCGGCTCATTTTCAGGCGGGAGATTCTCTGTTGGAGTAAGAGATTGTTCACTAATAGACTGACTTTGTGGTATGTGAGGAGAAATCGAATACTGAGGTCTTATAGAATTTTTTTTCTTCATTTATATAGTATAGAATGTTTGGTAAATTGTATGTAGTATGGAATATGAGAGTTTCTGGAGCACCATGTGTTATATTTTTTCTAAATATGTGTAATAACATTGATCTGAAGTAGCTTCTACTCAGTCGATCAGATGAGCTGCTGCATGTAAACTGAAATTATAAACAAATAGCGAGTAGATATGCCAGAATTCTCACCTTCTATACTACTTAAGGTAACTTGAAAATATTCTTTTCTCAATGAAAATGCAATTTTAACCGTTCCTCCTAAAATTTAATTTCAAATAGAGTGATACCGATTTTTCTAGAAAGTAATGTTTTCAACTTTCTTGAAACCTTTACTATCACCATAATATTCATTTCACACTTTCTTTCCTGTGCCAGGAACGCCATAAACGGTATTGCTGAAGAGATAAAACACCCCAAAAGGTAAGAAACCGCGCCGTGCAGTGAACCTGTCTAGAGAACACACACACACACACAGACACACACACAGACACACATACACACTCAGATACACACACACACATGCTAACAAATAATCAGATATGGGTTGAAATGAGGCTAGAACAACATTAACAAAAACACATTTCATAATTAAAAGTTAAATGGCTGTACATAAATGAATTTCACAAATTACATTCTGATACATACAAAATAAAACACCATACTAACCTGTCAGGTGATTCTAGTA
This sequence comes from Margaritifera margaritifera, assembly GCA_029931535.1. Taxonomy (NCBI): domain Eukaryota; kingdom Metazoa; phylum Mollusca; class Bivalvia; order Unionida; family Margaritiferidae; genus Margaritifera; species Margaritifera margaritifera. Next base: position 1,350,996 of record JAQPZY010001646.1, read on the forward strand.
GGCATCTATAAAAACATCTGCAGAAATCTTTTGAAAGGTCCGGGCTTCAGTTATAAAAGCAGGGGACATATTACTCACTCACTTCAGGTGCTTATTGTGCATGAGTGCAAAAATATGAGCAACCCGTGCATATGGCCCACCTACTGAATTACCTTGGAATTTTTTGTTTATAACCGTCATTTTACGTGCGAAATGCAACTTATATAAATTTAACTCATTTGTGTATAATCAGTATATGGTATAATACACATCTAAGAATGACAACAATTGGTAAATATCACTCTATTAAATGGGTATTCATTACATTTTTCTGACATTTTCTGAGTATTTTGATCGCTTTTCTTTTCACTTTTCTTTTTACGTTTCTTTTACTTTTCTTTTCTTTTTAACTTTTAGAAACTAATGGACATAATGTTGATATCTCTTTGCAGATGATTAATAGATATAGGGCACACATTGATATCTCTTTGCAGATGACTAATAGATATAGGGCACACATTGATATCTCTTTGCAGATGATTAATAGATATAGGGCACACATTGATATCTCTTTGCAGATGATTAATAGATATAGGGCACACATTGATATCTCTTTGCAGATGATTAATAGATATAGGGCACACATTGATATATCTTTGCAGATGATCAATAGATATAGGGCACACATTGATATCTCTTTGCAGATGATTAATAGATATAGGGCACACATTGATATCTCTTTGCAGATGATTAATAGATATAGAGCACACATTGATATCTCTTTGCAGATGATTAATAGATATAGGGCACACATTGATATCTCTTTGCAGATGAATAATAGATATAGGGCACACATTTATATCTCTTTGCAGATGATTAATAGATATAGGGCATACATTGATATCTCTTTGCAGATGATTAATAGATATAGGGCACACATTGATATCTCTTTGCAGATGATTAATAGATATAGGGCACACATTGATATCTCTTTGCAGATGATTAATAGATATAGGGCACACACTGATATCTCTTTGCAGATGATTAATAGATATAGAGCACACATTGATATCTCTTTGCAGATGAATAATAGATATAGGGCACACATTGATATCTCTTTGCAGATGATTAATAGATATAGGGCACACATTAATCAGCCGGAGGTTTGTTAGTCAAAGTTGCATATTTCCATCGCACTAAATATGTAAGAATTATTCTGATTGGTTGTTCCACCCATTTCTCATCCGACAATTTATTGCTTTTAAAACGACATCGAGTGACTTCTAAGGCGTTCGTTTTCCAGTTCCAAAGTGAAAAAACTAATGTGAACTTACGAGTTAGTTTTTGACCCAACGTATTGCCTCAAAAATGAAAGTGAATGCACTAGAAACTAACGCATTAAAAGTAACTTCGCGATCAGTTGTAATAGGGACAAGGTGGTTTGGAAAGAGGATCAGTCCATCAGACTATGTTTTACGCACTTCTTTTTTTTTTTTCATCCCGGAAGAAATATTCCCCTAGCACTGGTTCTATCCACTATTGTCATCATCACAGTGTACGTCCTGGCAAATGTGTCCTATTTCTCCGTCTTGACAAAACAGGAGTTTCTTGCCTCTTGGACCGTAGCCTATGTAAGTACCCTTTGTGTCATTGTCATTGTCGTCGTTGTTATCACTATCAACATCGGCGTCATCGTCATCGGCGTCTTTGTCAACAAAGTGATCATTTTCGTCAAAACATATCTCAGTTTCATCCCCCTTTTCGTTATTATTATTGTATCCCGCCTGTTCGCAAGACATGTATGATAAGGTTTTCGCATTTTCGTCAGTCGTGTGTTCGTTTGTGTATTCGTCCATCTATTCGTGTGATTTTCTTGTTATTATATATTTTTAAGGCAAAAACAGTCGATTTGCAAGGCTTTTTTCTCCATTCTGTGCCAGTGTGATTAGAGGCTGTATTACTACATCGCTAAAAAGAAGTTCCGAAATTTACAATAATTTTAGGACAGCGACGTTTTACAAATGTAGCTTGTACAAATAATGCTTAAAATTGTGTATTTTTTTAAATTAATGACCGTTTTCAAACGAAATGAAGAGATTTTTGTTTTTGTTAATATATTTCTTTCGCGGATTGATATAGCGAACATTGCTGGGGTTGGGGTCCTCTTGAAACATAGCATCGGTCACGTCTGACGGATTTTAGAGCGTAACATCGTTAAACAAAATATTTTAATGATTGTGAGTTTAATTGTATGGATTTTGGTTCTTTATTTTGTTAATTTCTGCATTCAAACGTGAATTTTTGGTTTTGGCAAGCTTGCAGTCTAGCTTCGGTAACAGACGCTGCACCCAAGTTTCGATTGTCACTTAATTTCGGTTAGCAATCAACACTCATCAATGCCCGATTTCTCCATCGTTTTCAAACCTGATTATGACTGTGTTGAGAGTTAGAATAGTTACTTAAACAATTTTATTACTGTATGTATGTGTCTGTTTGTCGTAGAGTGTAAAAGGCATACGATACTGTATGGGTGACAGAATATTGAATAGTTCATGTAAGTTCAGTCACTAATAATTTGCAGGATTCATGTGGAAAACTAACTGAAAAAAAGTTAATACTTGAAGCCTACTTTTTGTTGTTTGGAGTTCGTTTTTAGGTATTTGTTTTTATGCCGCCTCCTTATTGATTAAATAAGTATATGCTATAGGGTCTACACTCTTGACACATTTTAAGACCTGTTCATCCTACTGGAGAGAGAGAGAGAGAGAGAGAGAGAGAGAGAGAGAGAGAGAGAGAGAGAGAGAGAGAGAGAGAGAGAGAGGGAGAGGGAGAGAGAGAGAGAAGGAGTAGAAAAAAAAGAACAAAAATGAAATAGGCCTAAAAATGGTAATACAGATTTGAATAACATACATAAGGGCACATATATTTCCTAAATGGGAAAAGAAAGTAGTTCCAAAAGTGGTATCGCCACTGTGGCCATATTATTTTTCTTCCACTGATATATTTCAGTATCTCATTATAAAATATATAATAAAATCTATGACCTGTCCTTGACTTTGAAGATACGACTTTGAACCTGATAACCAACACATCTTCTTGTGTTCTAGGATAGATACATAATGTGACGAAGTTTCATTCCTCGTCTCGAACAGTTTTAGGGGTACCGTATGGGGTCGACAAGTAGAAAAACTGAAAATTCTGACTTCTTATCTTGACCTTGAATCTGAGACCCGTGCAACATGCCTTTTGACAATAATAAGTAAGGGTGCCAAGTTTAATAAATTTATCTTAAATGGTATAGTTTCAGAGTGGAAAAGAAGGTGTACCACACATGAAGTGGAAACATTGTGTATTGTCACGAGTGGCGAAGCCACGAGTGACAATACAATGTTTCCCACATAACGAGTGAAATATTTCCTTATATCTACTAAAGAAGGTTGATATCCTCTGTAAATGACTGACTTTCCTTTAGATACTCATTCTGAAGCTATTTCAGATAGAGACATACATATAAAACATGGTATTTGTATAACTACTGAGAAATGAGTCTAGTACCAAACTTTGGTGTTACATTTTTAAGGTAAAAGTCATAGATCTTCAACACATGAGGCGGGGTACATAAATTGATCGAATTTTCTTGCCACGATTATTTGAATTAATATTAGTATTTATTTTTCGTCTTCTTCTTATTATTATTATTAGTAGTAGTAGTAGCAGTAGCAGTTTGGTGATGGTGTCGTTAATTTGATAGATGTTGTTGATCTCGATGATGTTATTGCTGTTGTTGATGTTGTTGATCTCGATGATGTTATTGCTGTTGTTGATGTTGTTGATCTCGATGATGTTATTGCTGTTGTTGATGTTGTTGATCTCGATGATGTTATTGCTGTTGTTGATGTTGTTGATCTCGATGATGTTATTGCTGTTGTTGATGTTGTTGATCTCGATGATGTTATTGCTGTTGTTGATGTTGTTGATCTCGATGATGTTATTGCTGTTGTTGATGTTGTTGATCTCGATGATGTTATTGCTGTTGTTGATGTTGTTGATCTCGATGATGTTATTGCTGTTGTTGATGTTGTTGATCTCGATGATGTTATTGCTGTTGTTGATGTTGTTGATCTCGATGATGTTATTGCTGTTGTTGATGTTGTTGATCTCGATGATGTTATTGCTGTTGTTGATGTTGTTGATCTCGATGATGTTATTGCTGTTGTTGATGTTGTTGATCTCGATGATGTTATTGCTGTTGTTGATGTTGTTGATCTCGATGATGTTATTGCTGTTGTTGATGTTGTTGATCTCGATGATGTTATTGCTGTTGTTGATGTTGTTGATCTCGATGATGTTATTGCTGTTGTTGATGTTGTTGATCTCGATGATGTTATTGCTGTTGTTGATCTCGATGATGTTATTGCTGTTGTTGATGTTGTTGATCTCGATGATGTTATTGCTGTAGTGTCAAGCTATAGAAACAGACTGAAGTAACTGACGCTAGTGTGAGTTATTGAATGTACTTATTCTCATACAATCAGCTTGTCTATTTTCACCTATCTATTCTTCTTTCTACCTGTCAACCATCCTATCTATCCACATGTATCTGCATGTATCTTTTAATCTATCAACATGTTTCTATTAAATAGCCACGCAAGTAGGTACGAATGTACATACATACATACCTTTTCATCGAGTCAGAATTAATTGATCTGTGTTACAGTCCTGGGCAAAGAAGATCCTTGGTCCTGCAGCAATAATCATGCCTATGTCAGTGCTGGCCTCCATTCATGGATCCAACAATGGCGCGAATTTCCAAGTTAGCAGGTATATCGACAATTTACGTTGAAAGCCAAACGAACCATGCCTGACGCAATTAAAAACAAAAACAAAAAAACCCAAGGCTTGATATCGCTTACTAAAGGTATATTGGTTTAAAAGACCAATGCGGTAGTGATAAGGCAGGTAACTTGGGTTACAAGACAGCTATGTCAAGATAATATCCAGTCAAAGCCGGATTGGCCCATCTGGATACCGGGAGATTTTCTAGGGAGCCCTGGGGACTAGGAGCTCCCAGGAGCAATAAATATCAGCAATTTCCCTTGGGGGCCGGAGGGGGCAATAGGTTGACAGTCTGACACAGTTTCCAGCTATTGGGTTGAAATTGGTAGTATTTGCCATGCTGTTTTGAGTAACTTCACCCGCCATTCTGGAAAAGATTTTTAAAATAGGTTTTCAGCCTGGTTGATAAGAAAGCTACACCGTTGCTCTGGGATCCACCCCGACAAAATGTTAATAGAGCATGTCCTAAGAAATACTCCAACAAAGTTTGATAAAAATTGGCTTACCCCTTCTGGAGAAGTTGAAAATTGGTTTTCCGTATGGTTGAAGTCACACCGTTTCTAGGGGAAGCCGACCCGGATCATAATTTTGGTAGAGCACGTCCTTAGGAACATTAATGCCATGTTTGATTTATATTGGCCAAGCGGTTTACGAGAAGAAAGTGAAACTAGTAAATCTGGACCGACAGGTGAGCTAATCAAGATATTACAACACCGACAGGTGAGCTAATCAAGATATTACAACACCGGCAGGTGAGCTAATCAAGATATTACAACACCGGCAGAGGCCTGGCGGTCTTTGCCGTAGCTAGCAAAGGCTGCGCTGTGTTTGAAAAAGTACTCGTTCTATATTTCTGATATTTGAAAGAACATTCTCAAATCAAATTATTCCAGATTTAAAAGAATGAAAGCGATTGTAGCAATACAAATAGAACCATTTCCCCTAATTAAATAATATTGTAAACAGAAGTTGAGTGCGCCTTTGTATTGATCAGGCTTTGCTTCGGTTACATTGTGAAACAAAATTTAGCGTTTGGTCGTGTGTGAACGAAAGTAAAGTACATGCCACACTCTCTCTACCTGTGCGCATGATTTTTTTTTTGTTGCCGTTTGCATTCTGTGAGACTATACATCAAATTAAAAAACATAAAGATAGAATTTAATGCTTCCTCTTTATGAAAACGAAAAAACAAAAAAAAAAACAACAAATAGTCGCAAACAGATAATAAACACAAGTTAGAGAACTCAGGCTCACTGGTACTATTATTATGACATTATTAGTAATGAATTACCAATTGATTGTATGACGTATTTCGACCTTGCCTATAATTCATTCTAATATCTTTGGGAAGTAGTCTAGAGTGGTTTGAGGTTCTGGTAAAAGCAAATAATCTGGGGCAGACATCATTCGACCCCTTGCTTAAATGTGCTACGCAGATTATATATATATATATATATATATATATATATATATATATATATATATATATATATATATATATATATATATATATAAACAGTCAGCTGTAAAATAATTTTCAATTTGCACAAAACGGTTTACCTACAATTCTGAGTACGTAAAAAATAATTTACTAACCGTTCAAGCCACTCGTTTATAACTTAGTCTTTATAACTCAATGAAACAATTCACATACACACAGATACACCACACACAGACACACACACATATATTGTTATGTATATTGAATTTAAAATGTGTCCATGAAGTAAGTTGTACTTTAGTCATTTTGTAAACAACATATTTACTGCATTTGAGTTCAAATTCAGTCTTGTTTACATAGCATTTAACAATTAGATTGGAATTTTCCATTGTTGATGTGAGAAAAGTCACATACGCACCGGAATTTCCATTAGAGTTACTCATATTCTAGAATATTCTGTCAGGTGACTTATCCTTATATTTATACAGGTTTGGTAATCAAGATTTCATTCCTATACTAAACTTCATATTATTAAGATCAGCCTATTAAGGAATTTATTTTATTAATTAGATGTTACTGTTGTGAAAATCAGAGCAAATTCAGAGAGAGGAATTATTATTTGAAACGTTCATTGGAATTACCAAAAGTGCTCATTCTCATTTTGGATTAATACTTGATTTTGTGGTTTATGTGAATTCATTCAAAGATATTCTGGATTACATCATTCAAGAATATCAGGACATTTAAGACTACTGACACATCATAACAGTAAAGACTACTAGCACATAGGGACATTCAAGGCTACTGGAATTCATTCGGAACATTCTATATTTAGGACTTGTGATTAGGACACTTAAAATTATTGGATTATTTGCACTTTAATTCACGTTACAGTAAGTGTCATTTGAATTTTCACTTTAACTGTCTACAAATAAATTGCTTGTTGATTTTACTTACATTGTTGGTTTCACTTTCTTTCTGTTACATTATTTTAAGACCTAGAGTAGTAACAATATATATATATATATATATATATATATATATATATATATATATATATATATATATATATATACAAACTTTAATATAATGTTTACTACATAACGCATCATGTGCTTTGAAAGGCATAGATCAAGATTTTGTTTTATTGTTTTCTAAATAACAACATAGTGCTACTTGTCTCTCTGTCTGTATGAATGTATGAATGTACAATAGAAAGTCTCTGTTATTTAGTATCACGTTTTAACTGCATTTATATTTTCCATAAATAATTTTTGTCCTTTATTTCATCATGTTCAATCATAGATATTTGTGTCTTATGGGCACTATATTCCATAGTATCTTTACATTTTCCGCATGTAACATTTCTGACTTCATTCTTCTCGAAACAGAATTATGTTTGCCGCATCACGAGAGGGTCACTTGCCAGAAATAATGTCATACCTACACGTGAATTCGCTGATCCCCACATTTTCCATCGCCTTCTCGGTAAATATTTATTTGAGAAGAAACCATGATCTTATAATTGACGTCATCAGTGGAGTTACACCAGCCAGAAGTCGATATTCTTTCATTTGAAGAGGCGATTTACTCAGTATTGATCCTTAGCACACTTTTTACCTTAGTGACCAATATAATTTTGAAACTGCGCTGAGCTGATCAATTGACTATGCTCAGCTGCTGTGTCTCATTGACCATAAGAGTGCGGTTTCGATTCCCAACATCTGATCATCCCAGATCGGATACCGCGATGTGTCTTTGGGCAAAGAACTTTACTTAACCCAGTTCAATATAACCTTCAAGTGTTGCTGTGTCATCAAACACCAAACCAAACCCTCCTACATATTAGCATATTTACTACACAAGTCTGACATTTTATTTTCAAAATTAATACGAACACTTCACTTGCACGTTTAGGTATATAGTGAACATTTCCCCGAAATTGAGCGACAACAAGAGAAGTTTTAATGATGCGAATTTGTGGATATTGTGCTGTACAATTTATGAAGATGTCCGAGTTCTCTCTGTTTGACAGTTCTTGTTTTCGAACAAACAGCTGGTTATCGCGGAATAACACAAAGCTTCACAGATGACTGGCAACCTGATTTGTCAGTGGTCTTCGTGAATCAATGATAAACCACAGCTGATTGACAATTATCGATATCAATTCTGACGCAAGATAAGACACGACTAAACCAAACATTTCCGATTACTGAAAAAGAGCGCTTTGACCCTCACGGTAAAATTAGGGATATTCTCAGCAGACGTTTGAATTATGTATTAGTGTTGGCTATATGAAGTTCTATAAAAAATAAAGAATAAAAATAAAAAGATAAACGTCTACTTAATTACAGTTTTCTTGGACCCATCTCAGTTTATCAGTTCCATGTATGAGCGGTAAATGTTGTTTTATATTGTCTGTAAACTGCATGTAGAGGATTTGTTTGTTCTCACGATAATGCTTTTTGAACTTTGAATTATTAAGATCAGTTAATCGATAAAAGATCGTTTTATAGTTTCCAATGCAATAATTTGAATTTATATCGAAGATAATTAGTTATTTAAGACCATGCTTCTTTATAGATAGTTATTTTCATATTTCGAAAACAGTTTACATCAGTCTTTATTCTATTTCTTTGTACATAGATACTCTTCAATTTTGGCACACATCCTCTCGCCCCCCCCCCCCCAAAAAAAAACAACAAAACAACAACAACAACAAAACAGCAACAACAACAAAAACAAAAAAAAAACACAATTGTGTCATAAACGAACTGTTTTAAAGACGAATAAACATATAAAAAGAAATACCATTTAAACTCTTGAAAAGCATTATTAAAATATTGCAATTGCAATTATTGCAGACCTGTCTATCGCTGCTGATGCTGATCCCAGCGGACATCGGACAACTTATAAACCTCGTAGGATTTGTCACCTTTCTTGTCGTGTGTGGAACAATGGCCGCCAACATAAAATTCCGGTTAACCATGAAAGACTATAGTCCTATATTTAAGGTATTATACATTCTGTATTAGCTCGATTGTTAAATATGTATGTACAATTTAAAGTTAAATATTCATATAATATAATTGATCACACTCGCTATTCTTGTCTGTGGCTGGATGGTTCAAATGTACTCCGAGAATTTTAGACTGATCCTGTACGAAGGGTATTTGAAAAGTTTTGAACATTTTTATTATAATTTTTGTTCTTGTTTGTTTTTGAACCTGTCACTAAATGTAACGTTCTGTAAAATGATCTGTATCTGCACGTACAGTATGCCGGACCGAGCATACATACATACATACATATATATATATATATATATATATATATATATATATATATATATATATATATATATGTGTGTGTGTGTGTGTGTGTGTGTGTGTGTGTGTGTGTGTGACGTAGCACAGGTTAATGACAGTGACGTAAAAAATAATCTTACTATACTATTGAGCAAAGAGCATACTGTAGGGTAATCAAAGACACTTATATCAAATCCGAATGGGATCAAGTTTACGGATGTAATACTCTGTCATATCCTACAGTTTTGAAGTGATTTCATCGTTTTAAAGATGGTTCGAATCTATGAGAGATGACCCACATTCCGGAAATACGTTGTCTGTGATTGCGATTAAGGAGAGGGAAGTGGCTGTTGTGAAGGGGAAAATTGATGAAGATGCTCGATCCACAGTGGAATATATTTCTATTATCACGGGCATTAAGTCCTCATCTGTTTTTAATATATTGAAGAATCATCTGAAGCTCAAAAAGGTTATGCAAGATGAGTCGCGCATTTGTTGACGGCTGATCAAAAACAGAGACCGTGAGAGACGGGTTGAAAATCGCCAAACAACTATTTGCCAAATATGAAAAGAGTTACTAGAAACGTTTGAATGAGATAGACACAGGTGATGAAACATGAATTTACTTTTTTTAAACAAGACTCAAGAGAAAATAAGAAAGCATGGATAGGAGAAAACGAGCAGAGAGCACAAATCGCTCGACGTAATAGGACTGTCAAGAGAGTTTTATATGCATTATTTTTCTATGCAAAATGCACCGTCGTCCAGGTACCTGTGTCTGACTCTGCTTTATGACTCTAAGGTGTTGCCAAAAGTTGCGGAACACTACCGAACCACCTGTCCGCATACCGGTACCAGAGGTATCCGTCTACTCCATGTCAACGCACTGGCGCATAAATCCGCCATTGTGATACACTTCCAGAAGGACCACAACATCCAAACTTTGCCACATCCACCATACGACACTGATGTAGCTCCAAGTGACTTTTGGTTGAATTCCGTCATCAAAGATTCGCTGAGCGGCAGACGATGCGGTTGGAAGTGCAGTTGGCCAATGTGTGAACAACATACTACAAAGTGAACACAAAATGACATTTAATAATTGGATGATCAGACTGAGAAAGTATGTAGAGGTGCATCGGAAGTACTTTGAGGAGATGCACTGACGTGCTGTTCATTAATAAAGATCTTTGTTGTACAGCGCACTGATATTCAGAACTCTTAAAATACCCCTCGTACTTTTGAAGTTTTGATTGGGCGCGAAACTTCTGAAGCAGGGAACCAGAATAATCACAGTACTCCAGCTACATGATTATTGAAAGTATTCCATCTGCATGATTAATGTGTTGTGAGTTCCCATCTGGTGCAAAGTATATTTCAAACTTAGCTGAAAGAAATTAAATGTGTAATAATCTAAACGAATTGATTTTGGTGAATATTGTGCGTTTTTGCGGTAAAATGTATTACTTTTCTTCAAATTCAGATTTATTCACCACCCATAGGAGAATCTACCCTGACATGGATCGTGTCCATCGGCTCTTCGTCTGTCTGTTTGTACATCTGTCTGTTTTATGTTTCGGCATGCTATCTTTCATTTTAGATAACTTACACGGACACAACTTTGTGAATAGCTTGTACTTTGACTTTGCGGCAACATTTTTTTATACTAAAAATATAAAATGTATTCGCACGATGGTCTTAGTTGGAGACTACCTACAGTGCGTACAACCTGTATCACCTAGCATATGGAGCAAAAACACCGGGAAAACTGTTTTGCAACGCCAGGAATCTAGTTTTCAATACTGGAGATTACGTACTCTACTTGTTTTTGTTATTGAGAATTTCACTGAACTTTCTTTGGCTATATTCAGTTATAATGTAATTGAGACTGTTATTTTATCACATGACTCCTGTGATATTTAGGTTAATATTTGTATACATATGTAATCCGTATAACAACAACTCATGACGTTACAAATGAGTCAATATGTCATGTGAGGCAAAACTCAGCCACAGGGGCATCCCAACCATTTCACTATACTTTTCTGCGGTTTCGTCACATAGAATCAGTATTTTTCGTCATGAGATAAATAGAATGGTACATTTATGCACATCTCGCCAAGTTTCGCAAAAGACAGAAATTATTGGATGAATTACATAAATTCCATTTCAAATGAGCACTGATCTAAGATCCTTTCTATATATCAAATCAGTATTAGATACACAAAGACAATAAAAAGTATAGGGAATAATTTGTTTATCACACGGCTACTGTATTATTTAGGCTCATAAACCCATATCAAATATTATATACGTATCATCACACATAATAGCATCACCAATGATGCCAGAGCGTCACGACACATGAAGGCGTCAGGACTGAGGTATATTAAAAAATCATTTCACAAAACTATTTTGTGATATTATGAAACAAAATTGTATGTTTTCCTCATATAATAGCATACACTTACATTAAAGCTCATTTATAATGAAATTTATGAAACGCCTCGAATAACTGAAATCTTTTGCTCGCCAAGACTCACAAAATATATAAATTATTTCACTCATTTTATAAATTTCATTTTTATTAACACTCATGTATGATCCTCCATTTATATTGTGAGATTTTTGTCACTTTCAGTTATTCTGAAATTCTTGGTGTAGGTTTTTTTTATTCCCATAAGCTATTAGCACAATTAAATTAAAAATTTATTTTTCTTTAAGTTTTAATGTTGGAAACAAAAAAATAAATTCAAGATACACGAGAAATCTTTCATAAATATTATTTAACATTTTATTTCTTGTCGTTCTGATTTAATAACGGATTATGTGATTTAATTACGGTTTATGTGCAGACGGTCGAATTTGATAGCATTGGTTAGTTTAAAACTTTATCCGAGATATAACTTTGTGTATGCGAGAGCGTTTTAAAATTATACAAGTTTTATTTCCCTTCTTGCAGTATCCAAGGATACGAGACATTTGTATGACGATAATCACGTCACAAGTGCCGTGAAATGACAAAGTTCGTGTATGTATGTGTCAGAATACATATTAACCGATCTTTTCAGAATTATATGCAAGATGAAGAATAATAAAGACACCATTTGTTTGTGGCTAACGCATTTTATAACAATAAAGTACCTTCTGTGTAAAAATAATGTATTCAAAGGTTAAAAATGAAACGGTTGTCATGAAAATTAGAAGAAAACTTAAACAGGCATCTAGATGGCATCATCCTTGATATTAATGATGTATACAAATTTAAAAAAATACAATCTCTCTCTGTCTCTCTGTCTGTCTCTCTCTCTCTCTCTCTTTATTTCTTCAGGTAGTCGTCCATATACAGAAAATAGAAGAGACCCATGTTACATTTTTCAACTGTTACCTCAGACGAATTGGATTTTACTCTGTATATTGGATAACCTAACATAACATTTATATAGACAACACAGCTTATTGTTGCCATGATTTCATCACAAAAAATACCAATAACAATTTATTTTCAAGAAATTGATAATTCAAAGGCCCGGCCACACCAGAGATATGTGTCGGTTGTGACCTTTCTTAAAAATGATTGGAAAAACGAAATATTTTGGGGATTGTAATGAAAATTATACGAAAAGATTAATGTCAACTTAACCGAACGAGCACGGTTTTATGAACGAAAAGGAAATATGCATCTAAGAAACAGACCAAAGTTCTCACTTTGTGTTAACTTCGCACCTAAAATTGTATTGAAAAAGACGGTTTCACGGCGTTACAAAACTGTTTTCGTGGTGTTGCCATCATATTTCAGGCGTTACAAAACCGTTTTCTCGGTGTTACTTTCACATTCCCGGCGTTAAAGATTGTATGGTACTTACTTTTTTGGAGTGTGTTTCTCAACTTCATACAAGAATGGTTAACTGTGTTAAGAGAATGGTGTACCCGGCACGCACAATGTAAAGAGAACAGTGGGCCCGAACATTTTGGATTGTCTTTCTCAGCCTTAAGCAAGAGAAAGGTTGACTAATAAATGTGAATGGTGAACCCGACACTGACAATGTAAAGAGAACAGTGTGCAGTCAAGCCTCTGTTGTGATCAGTGGAATCATGTCCCTTTCCGCTTTCTTTATATGCGTAGTTAAAGGTGTGTGTGTGTGTGTGTGTGTGTGTGTGTGTGTGTGATCGGCCTAATCATGCAAAACAGCGGTTATAAAACAAAATACGTGATCTAAAGAGAAAATAACAATAATTTGCTTTAAATAATCGATCTTATCTGCTCCTTTGACATTCTCTTTTTTTAGTCATACATGGATTTTACAATGCGTACGCAGAAACATCCGACACATTATAAGTTTCAGAGGACGGTGGGGACGTCGACTAAATAAACGATTTGTTCACATTTATATTATGAACTTTAGCAGCTTCAATAAGGGGCGATATATGAGAAAAAGAAAGTCTATAATCATAGCGTAGATAGATTTATGCAGAAATCATAATTGCTTTGGCAATGTAAACCAAAAAGTATTATGTGTGCAGGTATATCGGACAGCATTGTATCGCATGTGTGAAATTTAGGTGATCGCTGACCACTTCGGTCGAGTTATCGCTAAATGGCACGTTCTTCTTGGAGGGTATTATCGGCAAACTTAATTCATAGTGATATAGTTTTCAATCTCAAGTGATCACAGATACTTTTGTGCATACAGTCATTAAACATTTGATGGGTGTGTACACATTAGAAATCACCACAAGCAGAAGGAAGATGCAGGTACAAGCGACAAACATGTTTTTATCGTTCTCCATTGAATTTTTTAATTTTTGTAGTTACATGTACTTCATTTTATTAGACACGGTTGCATGTATGATCCTGAAACGTGATGTGTTCATTAACCATTATCGTTTGTGTTAGCAGACATAGAAAGAAAATAGTGGTTGTAATGACCTAGTTTTCTTGCTGGTTATGATAAGCTTTTGGATTATGTACTAGCGAAGCAGGCGAGACAGAGCATTCTACAGAATTTCCTGAGGTAGATTCTTAGCACAGACTTTCAAATGTTTCTCAGTTATATGTGTCAAAGAAGTGAAATATGTTTTATTTGGATTGATTTTATGATTGGGAAACACAGAAACAACTCAGTTGCAAGCAGTATCACTCGCTTCGTCTCGTGATACTTTTCTAAAGTACCAATGTTATTCTTGTAGCTTCTATTGCAAAGCACGTACCTTTGTCAACCTTTGACGATGGGTTACTGTAACACAAGGAAGTAAGATATGAATTTTGCGGTTGTAAACTTACAGGTGAAGGTCACAGTAACACAAAAAAGGATACATGTATCTATAGTATAATCACCTACCTTCTGTCAATATATACATTAAGTATCATCTGGTCCTGGGGTAAGATGACACCGAATAATTTAAATCTTAAACAGGTCATGGTGAAGGTCCATGTCACATTGCTGATGATATCCGGATTGATACATGCCCTATTCTTGCTTACATATAATACTATTAAACAAAAGCCAGGAGTATAACATACATACATACATACATACATACATACATACATACATACATACATACATACATACATACATACATACATATAATAGTATGCGATTTATTTATATTTCCACTGAGTTTAGTTTCTTTTAATGTTGAAGGTACCAATATTTGTTCCGATGCTGTGCATCCTCATCCTTCTGTTTCTGCTTATTGCGCCATTCGTGCACAAACCACAGACAGAGTTTCTCTACGGCGTCGCTTTCACCGCAGGTGGACTGCTTCTCTATCCTTTAGTTTACTTCAAATTGCAGATTCCCGGATATTGTAAGTTTCAATTTACACCTTATTTTTTATAAAATGTTGTGTAATAAATGTCAAATGACATATCTATAATTAATGCATATATTCATGGAATGTGTGAAAACAAAATACATTCTTGGAGATTTAAGAGATATTTACAAATATTTGCGATAAGCATTCTTTGCATTTGTGGTACGTACAACTGAAGGGCAAAAACAAGGTTCTATACAGATAGTCATTTAATTATTTTTCATGCAGAAATTTTTTTTTTGTATCGTTGTATTTTAATTTCTACGTCTAGCTACTTTTTGATCTGTGTAATAACTCATCAAACTGTCCTGTAATCTGAAGCCTAACTTATAATAATTTGCAAAAAATATATAATTATTGTATAATTAATCATTTGATATTAACAAATAATACTATTGTTGTTTTTATTTCCTCAGTTAAATGCGTGGAATGAAAAGAGACCACACGTACCATTTTTCAAAGCAGGAAACATTTTCTTTCTCTTTAGCTAGTTTCAAGTAAGAATTTGAAAGGTGTAAAGGAGTCAATAGCTTTCTCTCCAAGCGGTAGGATGAGTGCAATTTTATATTTTAAGTCAGAGAGAGAGAGAGAGAGAGAGAGAGAGAGAGAGAGAGAGAGAGAGAGAGAGAGGCTAAATAACTCTGACGTAATATAATCTTTTGTTTTACATTATGTTTTTTTTGTTTTAGATCACGTTACTCGATTCTTCCAGTTGCTGATGAATATAGCCCCGCCAGCGAAAAGAGAGTAAAGTCTCCTTGCGATTTTCTCATCCATCTAAAAGAGCTGAATTATTTACTTTTCTCGTGGATGAATGTAATACGTCAGAAATAAAGCTGGAGAAAAAAGTTTGGGTACATTATATATATTGAATTTCGAGTTCTCTGGAACGTCTGTTTCGAAATTATACCCAATTTACATCAGGCCAAATTAGGGCGGTTACTGTATTGCACTATAATATGGATAATAATTTACGTACGGTGAGAATAAAGTTAGCTGCATTCGGAGAAAGTTGTTCCTTGTCTTGATATGACCGACTTGTTGCTGTGGTAAATATTCAAATATATGACACGATGTTGATAGATCAAGCAGAACATATGATTGATCGCTTCTTAGTGTCAGTTAGCTGTCAAGACTTTGTGTGCCGCGAGATCAACACGTAGTTGTTATGTTTTCTCTTCACACTTTTTTTGGAAAAATCCACCCAATTGATCAATCAGAGCTCATTAGTAAAATATGCTACGTAATCTTTATAGCCCAACCGGTCGGTTCGAAAACTTAGCCTTTAAGGAACATTTATGCTGTAAGAGTGATGTGTTGTGGAGTTTATCCCTGTGACGATGAGGGTATGACTAGAAGCCAAAAGACGTATTCACTAATCATCATTGTTATTCTTATTGCGTACGTCGTCACTGGACCTCAGATCCAATTTTCACCAGTTTGGAAGGGGGTGGGAGGTGGGGACGTTTCAAGTAGTCGCTGAGGCCTCCAGAGCTAAAATCTAGAAGCCAAGAGTGAAACCCACCCATGGAAGTTAAATCTCAGGACCCACGAGCGCCCCCCCCCCCACCCCACCCCAAAAAAACACAAAAAAAAACAAAGAACAAAACAAAACTTGGACAACCCACCCTCCTTCCTGCCGGCCCTGGTTTTCACAGTTCAAGATGGCTGGTGTTAACGTTCTCTGGTTGAGATATCGACCATGGAAAGATATATGTGATATATTTTTCTATTAACGGGTATACGTTTTGGAATGTTGATTACCGCAAATAAGTGTAGTTGACTGTAACGCGGGTCCACCGAGCGTCGAGTGCGCAAATCAGTTGCCAAGCATTAAGTAATGGGGTAAAAGAGTCAATGCAACGTAGGTTTTGTTGGGGTAGGAAGCCACACTCGGGCTTTTTTATTTGAACTGTGGGAGAGACTCGTTGCGGAAACACCTTTTGACTGTGGAAGGCGGGCGCAGAAACCGTTTGCTCGCGTGATGGAGTTTAGAGGGGGCCTCAAATCCATTTAGCAATGTGTTATATTCTAGATTATCTGTCAGTGAATGAGAGTGATGGATAACAGGCTTCAGTATTTGTTAGTAAATATGCCCGTATCATCAATGATGCACTTAATGCAGCGCTAAAACAACTGGCAAAACCCCATTCCATACCGGCCCAACATCAGCAGCCCATCCCGTCACCTCGGCTTTAGAAAATACCAAGGCCCATCCCGGCACCTTTGTCTTCGAAAATATCAAGGCCATCCCAGTTCCCCGGAAGAAGTTAGATCACCTGGACAAGTACCTTGATGAAATTTACAAAAAGGTGCCCCGTTTCCTCCTCCCTTATCCCGCGCTTGGACAAAAGAACTGGGCTCGAGACACAAATAAAAAATTACCTTGACACATTTCTTTTGAAAAAGCAGCGTGATTCTTACACAAAAGAATGAAGAACGCTTTCGTAAGGAATTAAGGGAACATGTTTCCTCCGACGATGAAATCATTATCGAGCTCTTTACGGCGATCGATGAACTTGACTGGCTTGAGATCCGTGACAGACTTGAGTCCGAGGTGTGTGTGATCATTCTCAAGAAGGACGGCCTGCAAAATGTAACATTATTCCGAATTCGAACTAGAGGTAGAATAATCCATTGTCCGGGAGCCCATAGCAAATACAAATCAATGCCGGACAATCATTTTTCCCTGCTGTGAAAGCCCGCTCAGGCAACCGAAAAATATTGTTAAAAGAAATGATTGTGCTAAAACTTATAATGGAATTTTATATATTTTCCAGTGACTGGGTAACTATTAAAGGGTGCACGAATTATTTCCATGTAATTCCGTAGCTGAGTATTGTATGATTGCTGTCGATAAGAGGCCATACTAATTCACATGTGTCTGCTACTCATTATCTGATCACAGTCCATACTATGTTGTCTTTTGTGAACATTCCAATATATGGTAGCGGTTTCTTTTAACTTCGGCTTTACACACTGAATGCTTGTGATCAAGTACATGTATGACACTTTCTCGTTGTCCCGAATGAAAACATGTTCACTGCCTGTAGAGCAAGTGACAGTTGCTTCTGTTGGCTAACTTTAGATAAAGGAAAGTTTAAAATAATCAGTTGATTGTCTGTCTAAAAATATGCACACGAATAATATTATGTTGTAAACTCAGATAAACATAAATATGTATAAGTTTCTGGTCAAGGGTGAGTAACGACTAGAAAGCTGACGGACGACGAGATACCGCTACAAAAAGGAAATTGTTCAACTACTAGTATCTTTTATTTGTTGATCTAAAAATGCATTAAATATGTGTAAACTTGTGTGACACTTTCCATTAGCAGGACTGGTGGTTAGTTACAAGTATTGTGTGCGATGGAGGCAACTGCAGTAGTCTACCGGGCAACCAAAACGATACAAAACATGTCAAGAAGCCCTTTGCTATCTGATATACAAAGATCATGTCTGGGTGGTTAACAAGGACGTGAGGCATTCTCAAGAACTCTATGCTGGCAAACCAGTCCAGAAAGACAAAATAAAATATCAGACAAGTGTACACTTCCCAGTAACAAAAATGTGACGGTCATCCTGGTTGACAGTGCCACCAACATCGTCCAGACTGTGGGCTGCAAGGAGCTGTCTAACACGGTGTGCATCACTGGGGAGGAGACCGAAGACCTAATTTAAGAGCTGCATCGGCACAACTTTGAGCTCGTTCTGTGCGTTGGTCTACCGTAATGGTGTCATGAATGGTTTCAGACTGCAGGTAAGAAAGACGGTAGTGCGAGTCTGCCGAGCCTCGTCGGGCGACACAGTGGGCGACGAGCGCTATATCACGTAATGGGTTGGGCCCCAAAGCTAGCCAATGAAGTGGCGTCACTAGGGATGCTGAATTAGTACAGCCCGGCACACTCATTTCGTGTCCAAATCTGCCCAATCCCTGATGGGACTAAGGTCACTGGCATCGATGTAGCCAGGGCCTATACCAACATCATGTCAAAGCTTCCCAGCCTGCCGATGCAGCCACGTTGGGCGGTACCATCTAGCCGGGTCGTTTCTACCTTGTCAAGGGCGAGAAAACCCAGTCGGCAAGACCTCGTCCCGAGCAACAACATTGCAATACACCAGACAGCAGGGTATTTCATATACCATTGTTGGCAAAGCTTGTACCCCACGGCAGCGTTTCCCACAAAATTCCGAAGATTCTGGTCCAGATCTACCCTAGCGATGTTTTAGACCAAACAAGAAATATGAGGCCAACCTGCGCGTGCTCTTGTAACTGCTGACCTCTGTCATGAGCAACTCTGCGGTCGCCGTTCACACAGATTGCGCATACACTATTCTCAACACATGAGGCCCACCAGCGCCTGCAATAAATTGGCTTTCGCTTTGGGTTAAAGGGCAAATGCCGCTGGTGCGACGTGTACCTCTTGCTCGTTGACGACGGCATTCGTCCATTGATGAACGGATTGGAACAAGAATCTCTTGGATCGGACACGGCACACACGAGTTCCAATTGGGCGACCGTGTGATAGGGCGCACATCGCCGAGAACTGCAAGATTAACTCGAACGTCGACTACATAGTACATGAAATCACGGACACCCACCTCACTATCAGTGGGCTTGACGGCTTCGAGCGCATTCTCATGCTCAGTAGGGCTGCAACGCTTCTCCGACGGCCATGGTGCAGAAAACGATATACTATAAATAGTCAACTCTTTTCACAATCGCCTATACATCCACGACGCTAACACTCGCCTAGCAACCGCCAGGTGGCTCTGTAGGGCTATCACACGTTGTCGCACTCTAGACGTCACTTTAATCATTCACAGCGACACCATGAGTCTTCAAAAAGCCCATATGGGGTCACAAAACGGCGGGGCAAAACAGCAGGCAGGCCACGTGACGACCAAATATACGTGACAGTCGACTGTTTCCAGCGAAAATTCCTTTCCCAGGGCTACACGTGCTCCGCCTGTCCGGAGTCGCTGGACGTGGATTAGAGTATCGGCGGCATCACCATCGCTGGCGCACACACATGGGTCAACTTTCAGATTGCCTGGCTCAGCCCTGAGAACGTCAGCTCACGTAGGCCGACGACGAAACGTACTAAACACTTTGAAGACAAAAGCAGGAATCGTTTTCTTTTGGGCACAGTGGCCCACTTCAACCAAAGTTAAGTAAAGTTTGTCTACCACCATTTCTGCAAGTATGTCAGACCCCCAAAAAGGCCATCAAACTTAAGTAGGCTATGTGGTGTGGCTTGCTAATGCTTCTTTTATTTATCCAGCTTATTGGCAACAAGGACTGTCGTGCCAAGACCCAGGAGGACGAACGCAATCTCGCAGTCTTGTTGGTGTTGACTGGGAACGTAAAAGTCAGAGAGTGTGGATTCACGCTCTAGTGGCTCTCTGTTTACCAGTGACCATGTAGTACTCACGGATTGTTTCATCGCCGTCCTTGAATGTGCCCTCTGCATGCCCTTGGCTGTGGAGCTGCTCTCAGCCTGGGCGGCCTGGAGTTCTTCTATGTCTTTATCATAACGTATGTACTCCTCGACAGCGCCTTTGCATTGTAGTTGCCATTCTTGGAAATGTCAAACTGGAGCCCCTACTGCAATATGTCGGGTTGGATTAAGCCTTGTTTAATCATCACTTCCTTCGTGGCAATTGCTGCGCCCACATCCAGAATGGACCTGCCGACATCGTAGGGAGTGAAGACGAGCTTTGTAGTTTCCCCTTGAAGATCTTCGTGATATATTGGCGTCACCAAAGGCTAGACCAGCAACCATATCGCCGTAGTAGGCCATACTGACAAGTTACATGCCATCTTCAGATATCGTGTTCACGTGGATAGCTACTATATCTCAAAAGGATCCGTTGTTGTTGTTGTTTTTTTGTTTTTTTTGCTTATTTATTTGTTTTTCTTTTAAATAGCACAATATGTATTCCTATGACTACAGCCCCTCTGACCATGGCATGTCCACACAAGTTGCTGTGCTCGCTGACCTTTTCATGATTCTCTGCAGTTGCTTTGGCAGGCACCTAGACGTGAATCATGGCTGTTTGTTTGGCAGGCGGTGCTCCTTCTTTGGCTGAGCAACAATCTCCTCATTTGTTCGTTTTGTGGCCTCCGCCCCTTTCCGTCCCGCATCCACCTGTTCAGGATCTTTAAAATGTCCCTCCTTGGTCGCTCTTTGGACCGCTTTGGCAGCTGGACTGCTGTAGATGTCTCGACAGCAGTTCCTCGACAGCTGGGTTTGTTACATTATTTGCGTCCATGTCCGTCTGACCAGTTATTGTTTGATATACTGGACAGTGCTTAAGGCGGCGGTAAGCGGTGCCATTGACATGCCGCAGTGGTAATAGAACTTACAGCACGATGTGGTAAGTGTGTGCCCAACAAAAGGATCTTAAGTATTTTAGCTGCATCGCCACCCACTAGCGCAGCTTCGCGGGTCCGCTTTTATTCTTCAATAGTTTGTGCCTCTTCATCGCATACAAAATACGGGATCGGTCTTAGGTTTTTAGTTATCTTCTGAATGTAATTGGTCTAGTACTTTTATGCTGTCGCTGTTCGTGCTGGGTAGCCTTGTCGCGTTAACATAGGTGTTCTTGTCCAGATTTAAGCTGCCACAACAATTCTGCTAAGATCCAATACGAAGATCCATATTGCTAGGTATCATGTCAAGGCCTCCGCCATGAACAAAATCTAGCTTACTCTTAGATAACGGTTCACATCTTGATGCTTTTGTAACGATTTTTCAAGGTCTTCTTTTGGGGCAACCATACACTGGCTGATTGCTATAAACTGTTTGGGGCGTTAAATGTTGACCCTGTTCCTATTATCGAGATTATGCTTCGACATTGCACGCTCGGGAGTGCCAACATATATGCCCGAACGCTGTCGTTAATACGCACTATGCCAGCCCATGTAAAGCCTTGCGACTTATCCAGCATGAATTTTGCCCATGCATTTACTGCTCCAGGTCCCTACGAGTAGTGGTCAAATGTAAGCTCGAATCGCTCTATTATTTCCGGCGTAAAACCGACCGTTTCTGGAAATAATCTTTCCTGGGCCAAGGAATAGTAAGTAATACAACATTTTCCAAGCCCATCGTGGGAGATTTGCGGGCGCCAGTTCTAGTTTGAATCCACATTAAACTCGTTGCAAACATTTTTGTAGACCGTTGTGTCAAAATTATTGTCAAAATGATTGAAACTTGTCTGCGTTGGAGTGGCGCATCGCAGCTGGTTTAGAAGCAGCCTTACCTGAAAGTAAACATGAAATATGTAAAAGCTCGATAACAGGGAATCCTTTGCAAACACATGGTCTTTAACGCCGACACTACCGCCTGCTGTTGCACACCAGACGACAAAGGTCACCTGATTTTGCCAAAACCGCATGTGGCTGCTATGTCACTTGTCAATTATATCCGCAGACCTTACACCAACTTGAAGTGCATATTTATCGGTTATGTCCATAACTTACGAAACGCCCATTTGTACAAAAACTTTAGGATTGAAAAACAAATAGCAGATGGTCGCTATATCCGCATCACTGAATTTAAAGACACCGCCGACGCCATATTTCGCGTCGCTATTAAAGCAAAATGTGGCAACACCACTTTATATATTAATGATCGCACAAGTGTAAACAGTGATTGTTGTATTGACTAATCCTTTTGTTGGATCGGTGGCTCTAGAACACGTGATCCGCATTTTCCTGGTACCATTGTAGAGCTTTGAGAGATTCCGTTCAGCCCTGGATGGTACAACTTTTCGACTGCTCTTGGTAACGACATATTTGTTGTAAGCCCGACCCCAACCAGCCGGCCGGTAGCCGATGGGTATTACAACATAAATACGCTAGTAAAAGTAATGATGGTTTCCATTCCTGGAATGACTGCGGACTACAACGCGGCGAACGGGGTGTCAGTATCACTCTCACTGACCCAAACTATCAGCTCAATCTCGTCGAGCTCAACCCCATCTTTGGATTTGAAGGCTTACTAAGATTTTAGGGAGCTGGCATGCACACGTCAGCCAGTCCCCCAGCGTTTATCAACATCCTGCATCTTTATGTCCACCTCGAAACAAATAAACTTAACTGGAAATATTGTTGATGGGAAAAAACCAGCACCCTGCTACAAATTATTCGTGTTGTGATGAATCCTATGGGAAGCCGCGTAGTGTCTCGCCTGTGCTCGATACACATATTAGACGAAAGACATTGGGTGGTTAATATGATGGAGTGCATCATTACCTTAGAAATTACTCGGTCCTGGCTTCTTTAGTAACAGCGCTGCAATCGACTTTGGACACTCGCCCCCGTTTAATGTCGCCTCAGATGTTCAAATTCTCGGCCGCAAGGCGGACAGTGATAGCACGGCTAGCTCAAGTATAGGTACTGGTACCGACTTAAAAGTTGTGTACTTAACGGCCAACAGTATCACATTGGTCAGCGGAATTATCTCAATAAATGCGTCTGGTAACTATCGCTAGGATTCAATGCAAAACTTTTAGAATGTTGGTGGTTTTACCCGCAGCAACAACAACGACACTATCACCGTAAAATACTCTGGTTTTTATTTTATTAATCTCCATAGAAATCGTGGTGACCGAACGTGGACAACGCTTTCAATCCGTGTAAACGGAGTCGTACGGGCAGATAATGACAGCAGTATTCAATCTGCCGCTCCCGCTAACGTCTCACACGAAAGCTTTACAACTAGCTTTGCGTCTATGTTTGCCGCTTGAGACACCATCCGGTTCTAGGGTCTCAGCGTAAACGCACAAGCGTCCGGATTTTCCACACTAACCATCCTCGGCTTTCACAATTAGAACTCACGCTATACTTAGCTTGAAGGCAAAAAATAAATAAATAAATACATAAATAAATAAAGCCATGGGGGTGCGACCAGGCATAGGAAAGGAACACGAATCACTGGTGTCACCTGCCAATTAAGAAATTGACGACGGATTATTGGTGCAGCTCTCACAAAAAGTGCATGACATCGACCAGTAATACAAACCGTAGGTGCGAGAGTATTTGCCCCTACTTGGGGTTGACACGTACTGGTTCAGATTGGGGTCGAACGAGGGAGAAAAGCTGGTGGACATCGAGCACAGGACCACCCAGAGCATTATAAGCCAACCCACAAAGAGCTAGGGTTAATTGTGATTTTGTTGTTGGAACAACAGCCAAAAGTACTGCCCTCGGGTATCACAGGCTCGATTGTTACTACATTGACAACGTGGTACTTAGCGGAACGTCCTCGGGGATAACCTTTCCTTCGGGGTATGTAGGGCCCTCTATCACTTGTCTCACTGGCTGAAAAAAAACATATTATATTGGAAACAGACTCGCTCTACCACATCGCAATTATCGGCCAAAAAAATATCAAATAGTCGGTGAACCTGCGAACAGAGGGCATAGTGTTTGTGACTCTCGGTGAGCCTGTTGGCGGGCGTGTTGAAGACCGCGCTATTTCCAGATCTAGTTATATCAAGCAAACTGACGCCTTCTTTTATATTACCGCCGTCTTATCAGTACACCACGTTTACATGTCTGAGGTGCGTGTCCACAGGGGAGCTAACCCCCATCCAGATAAATTAAACGTTCATATCTCGCTGCTTATAGAGGAATTATATTGTCGCTATACCCAAAACTCCAAGACCCACACAATCTTCCACTGAAAAAAATCTCTGAGGCTGAAACGTCCCTACGGGTACAAGCGAGCAGTGGACGGTGTTGACATCACACTGACGGTTGTGTTTGTGGACACCGGTGTGGTGGGGATTGGAATATTGTCAACAATCATTGCTGCCGCCATTGCGATTGTCTTTGAGATCACAGCTTCGAGTTGTGGTCTGATTTATGTGCTTGAAATTGTCGGAGACTATTCATGAAAGCCAAAAAGCACGATGAAATCCGCGTCTTGGTCGAATTAAAGCTCACCACAGTCGCAGACCACATATCTAAGGCGCCGTGCGACAACTCCATCTCAGAAGAAAAGTTCAAGCGTATCCTAGATGAAGTCGACAAATACACAACCATGAACAATGATATACGGGCTGCATCGCACCAGGCATACACTTCGGCTCTAATCAACGAAGTTGCAAAACACACAAAAAAAAAAAAAAAAGGAAGTAATAGCCCGCGGAAGAGCCTAAGCCCGCGAGATCATAACAAATCTTTCTGGGAATGAATGCGGTTTTTCAATAACAGGCGAAAAAAAAAATTGGTTGCCAAAGTGGTCTACTTTTGCGTTTTCCGCCTGCTTTTTCCCGTCAATTTAAAAGAATGAAAGCCGCCTCACGCGCCGTCGACCTCATCCGATATGCCCTGCAAATCCGCAGTAGAAAGTTGTGAACTACCAATGCCACTGTCAACATTTGCTAAAACAACTACACGCTTTGATGAATAAATTCCCAAACCAACTACAAACAAGACTGCCACAGTCAAAGACGCCAAAATACTACGAAATTTCTAAATAAAAAAACTTAATTTAAACATGTTATGCTGCGCCTATACACTCAGTACAATGGAATTACAGGAAGAAGCTCACTGGGTGCATTAGATAGATAATTACGACTAGCATAAGAAAAAAACTATATGCAGGGCTGAGTCAGCGAGGGTTTATAGTTCAACCAAGGCCAAAGAAAGAGCTATTATTTTATAACAGAATGAACATGCGCGTAATCAAAGCAAGGCAGTACTAAATCAAAGGAAAAAATGTAAGTTTAGTCTAGCATACATATGGCGAAAAGACATTTACATTCTTTTTGAAAAAATTGAACTTGATGACCTTTATATTTATAGCCTTGTTACTCTTTACAATGCACTGCTTGACAGTACCATCTCCGAAAGAAATTTCGCATGTGCCTTAAATGAATACAAAAAGATTGTCAAGTTGCAGTATGGACCTATTTAAGTGTAGTCGTTTCTCGGTTTCACTTTACTTTAAAGTAAAGTGATTGAGTGGCAGGACTGCATTGAAAAACAATCCATAGCAAAAACGCTCCAAAGATCCATGTCGGCGAGGGAGATTATCCACGGCTGACCCTTCTTTGTGCTGATAGTCTCTAGAAATCCAGGTTCCGCTCTCGATTCTAGTGTGCGAACTGCTGATTTTGACAGGCGACATTTTGCATAGTGTCCCCTTTTCTTACACTTGTGACATTCCGCTTCTTTTGCTGGACATTGTTCCCGAGAATGATTTACTTTATTTCCACATCGTTCGCATCATTTTTTGTTTAAATTATTCTGTTGAAATTTTGGGATTTTATGTTTCTGCTTTCCATATTTCGGCGAAGACGATTTTACTGCATCCATTGAAAACATTCTTACTCCAGTTGCTCTTACAATTGACTGTTACTCTCTTACGGTCACAAATACATGAAACTCTGTTTTAAATCAGAATCAATCCCATGAAAGTCTGTTTTCAATTAGAATTATTCCCATGAAGATTGGAATCAATAGTTTCACTTTCCTTTTGTACTATTGATGATACAATACTTGAGAATTATCAATACAAAATTCTCCACGGAATTCTTTTTACTAATAATACATTGTTTAAAATTAAAATTTCGGACACATAATTACTTACTCCTTGTAATGAAGCTAAAGAGACTCTGCTACATTTAATTTTGGATGCCATTTTGTGAAAACAGTATTGAAAAATTGTATGTCATTTGTTTAGAGACAAGTGACATATTGAGTTATATTTAACAGAAGATATCGTATTATATGGAATTCGAAATACACTAGAATCTGAGATCAATAATGTATGCTCATTTTTTTTTTGTACCAGCAGGTGATTCATAAAAATAACTTTATTTGTAATCGTCTTTGTTCAATAACTCATTTGCTTCATAAACAATATCCTCATGGAACAAGAAATGTACATTTCAATTGTTGGTATCACAGGTGTGACGGTGTCATAATCAGAATTAACACAATCCAACAAATCAGTATCCTGGTTACCAGACCAAAGTAGGCGCCACGCACTATAGCAAAGGGAACATCATCATCAGCATCACTATCAACCCTGCCTGAACAAAACAGTTTGCAACACAATCTGTGGAAACATCACGCCATGCACGATAAATCATACTGATTGCGGACAGTATATTTTGACAGGCAAATTTTCAGCCATTTCCAGAACAGACAGAATTTAAAATGAACACTAGAGATATTAACTGCAAGCTGTACTCAGTTAATCAAGATACAGGTATAGAACGATAGCTAAAGGCTATTTATAAATTATTTAGTCAAAAAAGGTACAAAACATAAACATTTCTTTTCATGCTTTAATGGCATCGAACCAGCAACCCGTTATTCAAAAGTACTGATTATGAATGAGGTTGGATTATCACTCACCCCTTTGTTACCTGGCAACTTTGTTAGGCCTTTGTTATTTACTGACTATAACTGATGTGTGATTATCACGCTTTTATTACCCGATGCCTTTGTTGTTACGCCTTTGCTATTTAAACGACCGCCATTGTTTATCTGGCTTCGGCACGTCAGGTGATAAAAACGCTATAATTGAGCTAATTTTCTGAAGCGGGCCACACAAATCAAACGCTATAACCCATTACGTTGTAACAAAGGAAAGTTATAACAAAGCATTTCGAATACATAGTAATTAGGAATTTGACCTGGGAAATTATAGGCAAACGTTCTAACAGAACACAGAGAAAACGTTGTGTCCAAGAACGTAATAAACAATTTATGAAATAAATAAATTAACAATCTTCACTCTGTGTGTTTGTCAATATATATATATATATATATATATATATATATATATATATATATATATATATATATATATATATTATCATACAGGTTACAGAATTTTTAATTCGTACTGTACGGAGATTCAAACCCGGATCCACAAGTTACGGCACCCATCGCCTGTAAGCACCAACCCCTATACCATCTCGAGCATGCACATATCACGAACAAATGACGCTACAAAGTCGGTGGGATAGACATTCGTGCGTTATTATTATAGAGAATTACAAATATACACCAAACAGAGCGGAATGTGCTTAAACGATAAACAATGGCGGTCGTTTAAAACTTTCAGTACTCCCTTTGGTAGCTTTTTTTTAAATCGCTTTCCATTCGGAATCAGTTCCGTGCCCGAATTGTTTTCAGAAAAGGATGCCGGAAACTCTAGAGCGATTTGACGGAACGCTCTGTCACATGGATGATATTCTTGTTTATGGGGAAACTAGAAAGAGTTATGAAATCAATTGAAAATGTTGGCGTCACTTTGAAAGCTGAAAAGTGTGAATTTTCAAGATCATCCATTAGATTTCTTGGGCACGTTGTTGACGAAAATTGTTGCCGACCTGATCCTGAAAAAACCAACACCATAACTGAAATGGAAACTCCGAAATGTGTAACAGATATACGACGATTTCTCGGTATGGCAAATCAACTTTGTGAATTTAGTCCAAATTTGGCGGAAAAATCAAAACTGTTACGTGAGCTTTTGAAAGGTAAAAACTTGTGGACGTGGGTCCAGATCAGGAACAAGCTTTTATAAATATCAAGCAAGAAATGATATCGTCACCAACTTTGGCACATTATGATTCAAACAGAGAAATAGTTGCTTGAGCAGATGCATCTTCATTTGGACTAGGTGCTGTGCTAAGGCAGAAACATGATTATGAAAAGCATAAAGAGCTTCGGCTACCCGACAAGAGAGATAAGGGTTGTTTAATCATCGGCAAGTTTACGAAGGTCTCAAAATCTGACGCTAGGCGTCTGACACGCTGCTTGTTCTTGTGATAGTCATAGTGTCATAAATGTGCTTGACTTTCCAGTGCGCGACCGCCGCCAAAGCAGAGCTCTTGTTGGCACGCCACAAAGCCAAATAGATCCCGTTTTAACTTACTACTATAGTAGTCAACAGCAGTATACTAGCCTGTGCCCACATCAACACCATGCCGTACTGAAACACTTCGGCCTTTCAGAGGCTGTTCGTGTTTCTGCAGACTCCATCTATTTGGACAAATCGGCGCTACGCAAGCTCGTCGGTGTAAAGGCTTTTGTAGAAGGGAACACCCACCCGCGTGGGCATTGCAGCATCTGCTATTTGTACCACTACCAAGAAGAAAGGTGGCCGTCCAAAAGAAGTATCTCCATCTCAGTGGCGTGACAATGCAGAGCAGCTTTATGCCCCACAAGAGTACGCAGCCTACATGCCCAAGCTGGAATACTGGACTACTACAACAGACTACAGGGCTATGGACAAGCTTCTGGAAAGATCTCAAGAAGAGCATGCAACTCCAGTCTGAAAAATGTCCGTGCCAGCTTATGTGCAAAGCCTTGCCCACTTGGCACGGCTAGGATCTCTTCTTGGAGCAGTGGACCTGAACGATCCGACTATGGCCTCGCGAACAGAAGTTCAGGAACGAATCCAAAAGCTTCTTTCTGAACACCACGTTAGTAAGTTTTCAGAATGTCAAGTGCCGTAACTATATCACGCTAAAACTTCCAGAATGCAAAACTGCATAGTAACAATCCCAGGTACCCAAGAACACAGAAACAAGAGAAGCTGATCTTGAATGACATGAATGACATGCTATCTTCCAGGTCAAGCCATTCAAACCAAGAATTGGCGCGAAGGATACCCAATGACGGTGCACAACACCTAGGGAAGCACGGTGAAGAATCCACAAAGGTCTGGAATGTGGATGACTATATGCAGTGGACTAATCTCGACTGCCTCGCAGTATCCGGCAAAGAATATATGGTTTACCTGCAAAAGTCACACGGAGAGTTCGAATAGCCATCCGGAAGAAGCTTGTTCCTTACACGCGCCAGAACTAGGCCAAGAATTTCTGCCATAACCTGAAAGTAGATGACATTCTCGAACTGAAAAAGAAACAGAAAAACAACTGCGCAGCGAGCAACATTTTGAGATGGTAATGGCATACGCCCCGAAAGACATTCAGCAGTTTAGCGTTGACAGGATTGACAGGGGCAAGGGGCATACAAAGGCCATGAGTGCAACCGAAATAGAGATGCTGCTGCTGTCATCGTTCCGACTGCTTGAGAACATTGCGTTGCCGTCAACAACTTAGCGAAATTCACTGAGCTCGACAGAGACATTGCCTCCACACGGCAAAGCATAGAGGAAAGAAGACGACGATATTCGCTCAACCAAGCGTGGGTAAAGCCCAGTGACTTGTCATGGATAATGCGTTTGTTGGCATTTAATACAACATCATATGTAGGCCCTGGAAAACCTCATATACCGTTTTATCTTCCCAATATGATTGGGGGTTGTCAAGGTAAGCCTCGCGGAGAGCCACATTCTTGCTGTTTGTCTTCCTTCTTTCTGATTGGTGACAAGCCCCAAACTTGGCACATATATATACTCGTAGATCCGATGGTCGTATAGGTTGCTAAAAGCGTTCCAGGCCGTGCCCGGATTCTTCTTATTTGGTAGCAGATATGGAAGACAACAAAAAGCTAGTGAGTTAGCAGCTCGCTTGTACTTTCGTTCTCTTCAGTTATACAAGTATTGGTACCGTCAATGGGAAACAGCTCTTGTGCCGTATAATACACAAATAGAAATATAAAATTCTTATACGTAAAGGTCAAGACAAGCTAAACTATATACATGATGATACTTTTACGTCTAACGACATTAATGATACCCAATATGTATTACTCACGTTTTTTCCAGACACAAATATATCATGGCTCCCAGCGCGGATGTTTAAAATAAAGAATTTTACTTTCTTTACTTCATTGGTTTCTCATTTCCAAATGATACAGTAAAGAAATTAGCTTAGGCAATAACATCTGAAGTAATACACAGGTATATGAATTTGGTGGTTCTCAACGCGGATGTATGTCTTGAATCATACAAGTACACGGGATCCATATCAATTGCGGGATAATACACAATTAAAAATATTAAATTATGATACCTAAAGACCAAGAGAAGCTAAATGTTATATATGCATACATTTTAAAGCCTGCCAACATTAATGAAACACAAGATTTATTGCTCAGGTTTTTACAAACACAAATGTACTATTTGGTCCTCTTTGCGGATGTAAGGACCCAGTGGGTAATTAATAACACTGTAGCACGTTTTGGTTTCCATAAAGCAACATGAAATGTAACAACTGCATGATATTCGTGCATTTATTAAATGAATTAGCTATATAATATATGAACCTCTTGGTTTCCAGGGCGGATGTTATCAGCGATGATGTAAATTACCACTGACTACTTGTTTTCGCCATGAAATGTAGAAAAGGGTCGTGATCATGTATGGGACTAATAATCTCTTTCTATATTGTAACTTGTTCTCACACATCTATGTGAGATGGATCTATAAATTTCTATATTGTAACTTGTTCTCACACATCTATGTGAGAGGGATGTATAAATTTCTATATTGTAACTTGTTCTCACACATCTATGTGAGAGGGATGTATACATTTCTATATTGTAACTTGTTCTCACACATCTATGTGAGAGGGATGTATACATTTCTATATTGTTACTTGTTCTCACACATCTATGTGAGAGGGATGTATACATTTCTATATTGTTACTTGTTCTCACACATCTATGTGAGAGGGATGTATACATTTCTATATTGTTACTTGTTCTCACACATCTATGTGAGAGGGATGTATACATTTCTATATTGTTACTTGTTCTCACACATCTATGTGAGAGGGATGTATAAATTTCTATATTGTAACTTGTTCTCACACATCTATGTGAGAGGGATGTATAAATTTCTATATTGTAACTTGTTCTCACACATCTATGTGAGAGGGATGTATAAATTTCTATATTGTAACTTGTTCTCACACATCTATGTGAGAAGGATCTATAAATTTCATAAAAATTCTGCAACCAGATGTTAAATAAAGTTATAAGTTTATAAGTAGGTAATTGGAGCTTGTATATATGTAAGATATGTATATATGTAAGATATGTATATATGTACCATATGTATATATGTAAGATATGTATATATGTACGATATGTATATATGTACGATATGTATATATGTACGATATGTATATATGTAAGATATGTATATATGTACGATATGTATATATGTAAGATATGTATATATGTACGATATGTATATATGTAAGATATGTATATATGTACGATATGTATATATGTACGATATGTATATATGTACGATATGTATATATGTACGATATGTATATATGTACGATATGTATATATGTAAGATATGTATATATGTACGATATGTATATATGTACGATATGTATATATGTACGATATGTATATATGTACGATATGTATATATGTACGATATCTATATATGTACGATATGTATATATGTACGATATCTATATATGTACGATATGTATATATGTACGATATGTATATATGTACGATATCTATATATGTAAGATATGTATATATGTACGATATGTATATATGTACGATATGTATATATGTACGATATCTATATATGTACGATATGTATATATGTACGATATCTATATATGTAAGATATGTATATATGTACGATATGTATATATGTACGATATGTATATATGTAAGATATGTATATATGTACGATATGTATATATGTACGATATGTATATATGTACGATATGTATATATGTACGATATGTATATATGTACGATATGTATATATGTACGATATCTATATATGTAAGATATCTATATATGTACGATATCTATATATGTACGATATCTATATATGTACGATATGTATATATGTACGATATCTATATATGTACGATATCTATATATGTACGATATGTATATATGTACGATATGTATATATGTACGATATGTATATATGTACGATATGTATATATGTACGATATGTATATATGTACGATATGTATATATGTACGATATGTATATATGTACGATATGTATATATGTACGATATGTATATATGTACGATATGTATATATGTAAGATATGTATATATGTACGATATGTATATATGTACGATATGTATATATGTACGATATGTATATATGTACGATATGTATATATGTAAGATATGTATATATGTACGATATGTATATATGTACGATATCTATATATGTACGATATGTATATATGTACGATATCTATATATGTACGATATGTATATATGTACGATATGTATATATGTAAGATATGTATATATGTACCATATGTATATATGTACGATATGTATATATGTACGATATGTATATATGTACGATATCTATATATGTAAGATATGTATATATGTACGATATGTATATATGTACGATATGTATATATGTACGATATCTATATATGTACGATATGTATATATGTACGATATCTATATATGTACGATATGTATATATGTAAGATATGTATATATGTACGATATGTATATATGTAAGATATGTATATATGTACGATATGTATATATGTACGATATGTATATATGTACGATATGTATATATGTACGATATCTATATATGTAAGATATGTATATATGTACGATATGTATATATGTACGATATCTATATATGTAAGATATGTATATATGTATTATATCTATATATGTACGATATGTATATATGTACGATATGTATATATGTACGATATGTATATATGTACGATATCTATATATGTAAGATATGTATATATGTACGATATGTATATATGTACGATATGTATATATGTAAGATATGTATATATGTACGATATGTATATATGTACGATATGTATATATGTACGATATGTATATATGTACGATATGTATATATGTACGAAACATTTGAAATAAAAAACGGTAGCTCTTAATTCCACTTTAATTTTGCGCAAACAAATTTACTCTGTAAGATGAGGAAACTAATGTGCTTATTTGGTTCCCAGCTCGAATCCATCTTAGTGATCCACAAGCAATCTTATTCTTATTTCACCCTACCCGATGAGACAATTTTTTTCCAAAAACCAACACTTTTTTAGACGGTATAATTTCTAGATACGTCACAAATCGCCTTATTTTTAAAAAACCAACATCCTACACCCATGAAACAAACATAAAATTAATCTCAACAAAATTTCCCAAAAGGGCATGCAGGCATCATGCCTTCATAACTGTGAAATATGTCTCCACGGGGCGATGAAAACAGTCCCTTTAGACTTTTAATACCTTCCAAATATTCTTTTTATGCCGAAAAAAAAAAATAAAAAAAAATAAAAAAAAAAGGCAAGCATGGATCATGCAACAACTCGGAATAGGCTTCATAACTGTGAAATATGGCTCCACAGGTCGATAGTAATAGTCCCTATACGCCTTTCCAACCTTCATAGGCCCAAAAAAGATTAAAAATAACTAATGCATCTTAAAGAAATAAATAACAATTAAACACACATACACACAGACACACACACACACATACTATCTTCAAAATATTCTATGTAGGCCTACATTCCCAAAAGTGGCATGCAGACATCACGCAACAATTTAAAACACTCTGAGGATGTTGACATTGTATTACAGGCGAAATGTTTCCTTCCAAAAGAACAAACGATCGCTATTGACCCCCCCCCCCCGCCGCAAAAAAAATCGGAAAAAATATCAACATTTTCATGCGTTTAATATTATAACTTTATATCGTGCGATGTATAAATTATTCCTGTACACCGATGAAAATCTCTAAAGATGCCTTCTAATCAAGTTTTACGATATAACACACCAAAACCTTCACAATGCACATTTTTTTAGAAGAGCGTAACGATTTGGAATTCTAAGTTGTTCCGCGCAATTTATCGAGAAAAGGCTTATGCCAAACTGTCGCACAACATTAGCGGTCATTCGGAACTACCTCGGCTATTTCTGCGAGAATAAAAGTCCTCGGATGTATGTCGGCGCAGTAATTTACAGAAAGAAAAAAAAATTCATACATTATGTTCGCCGGAAATTTCTCCGAAAAAAGAAACCCAATCTATTCTTGGTGGCACTCTCCAGTTTCGTACTTTGCATGGGTTAGATTTTTAAAGAAAAAAAAATTACGCAGGTTTTCCTCACTGGTTATCCTGGCTATTTATAAAAAAATATATATATCTTAGGTATTGTTAAAAGAACTTTTAATTCCCTTTATTTTTGTTTATGATTGATGGGTGCAATTTGGGTTATAGAGTAGACAGCTTGGTCTTACTTAAGATGTGCACCTCTCCAAAAATTGCTAGCTCTGCTTGATCATTTTCACTTCCTGGACTTCAATGGTAAATTAAAAAAGAGAGCGGATAACTTTTTTTTATACTTTTTATATATTTTGTAATTCGTTCATTGTACTTTCAGAGGCTGGTATTGCGTTCTCTGGCAAAATTCGTTTCCCTATTTTAATAACTGCTGAAAATAGTGTACTTTTGACTAATTCAGGCTGATTTTTCGAGTACTTTGGAGCGGCCATTTCTGTCTGCTGTGTGCTTTGATCATGTGCAATTTCCACAAGTACAATATGTAAAGAAATTTCAGCCACAGTACATGAAAGTAACATAGAGGTATGCCAACATTCTCTTCACTGTGCATGTTGCAAATGCAAACAACTTCATCTTACACCTGTCACTCTCTCAGAAGCACGTATTATCTGTAGAGCGCCCCCTTACCCTCTCGGATATTTCTATGATTGGATTCATCCGGGTACCCTGGTCATCGCTTAACACAGTTTTAACCGACGACCCAGGGTACCCGGATGCTATTGGATTGACTATAAGATTAACCGACAGGTTATGAATGAAAAAAAAATAGTTAGTCTGGTTCCGTGACCTCTCTCCACTCCGTTACTTTTCGGTATGAGGTTCAGGCAACGGCCTCCGCCATGTTGTTGTTGCGAAATGTATATGGACAGTAAATAGGCATTGTCATCAGCTTGGCTTACAACGCGAAATATTCAGACATATGAGTGTTAAAAAGTGGGTCCTGTTTGTATTCTTTAAATCCTGCGCCATACCCTCATAGATCTGTGTGCAGCATTTTTATTTACGATGCGTGGCTATGTGGGGTGGGCGTGTGAATACCATTTTACTCGACGCTGTTCTTAAATTGGCGTGGCTTAGTCTTTTTAAACCGATTTTATTTGCAACAGTAAAGTTCAATAGTTTGAAATTGGTCAAGGTCTTAAGAAATGCATGATTCTTAAATTATTACCAAGTTTTCGATAACGTGAACAAGTACAAATTTTGATAAATATTGATTAATATAAGGTGATATCACGGAGAATGAGGTTGAAGATTTAGGTTCTAGAAGTGGAAAACATGTAATAATAATTTTGAAGCTATTCATTATTATTTGCATCATATTTCTTGCAGACTGCATGCTGGATCCACCCCCACCCCCATTTCCTTCAAAGGTGCTAATCACTGGATGGAATTATGACATTTCAGCCATTACATGTTTTTTCAGGATAGTTGTCTATGTCGGATCTGTAAAATTATCTAGATCAGCTTTAATAATCTTCATGTTCATGGCTTGATGTAGGCAACTGTATACAAGTTATGCAGATCCAGGTTTTGTACTGTTTTGTTAATTTTATACAGTTTGTAAGATTTTTTTCTTTGTTTTTCTTTCATTACTTAAAGGTTACTTGCAGAATTAACAGTTCCAGTCCATTTGTAATTAGCGCGGCATTTCAGCATTTCTGTTCAGCACAATCATCATACGTCACATTTGTAAACATAATGTCGGGAAGTTCACAAAGCCTTGAAGATTAAAACTGTGAAGAATAACTCTATTCATGGTTTTAAAAAATCTTAGATTTACCCTACATGTAAACATTTAAGTAAGTTATCAAATCCCATTCATACCATATTCAGATCCAATCCCTCTTTTGTCCTTTTCATTCATAAAATCATGCCGAGCACAGTATCAACAAATCGTCCGCGTCACAGTTTAAACAATACAAGCAGAAAACGTGACATGACTTAAGCTCTTCGATAACAAAAGTTATGTAACTTGTAGTGGGCCCAATTATGGTATATTGTTTCAGTGTGGGTTCTTAGATTAGTAGTATCCCTTCAAATTCATATAAATGTTCTTTCTATACATGGGGCATACAAATAAAGTTAACGGGGGTTGGGGTTAGCTACAAATATGCGCCAATAGCATAAGAATATCATAACTCATAATTATTTAATGGATCTACTACAACTCGGGCATAAAAAGATCTTAATTAAATTTATGAATTCACTTTTGACAATTTTTATAAAATGTGTTGCCTTTACATAACATTGCCCGAATTTATTAGTATTATTTTTGTTTTTTTAAATTTGATACCAGACTAGCTACCGACAGTCACTGTATTTCTCAATTGCCGCGGTAATAGGACGTTCTCTCTAGAGAGCCTTCCGTCGGAGGTCACCTCGAAATATAAAACACATTGGCGAACCCGTTGATCGGACATGAAACTGATTCACCGTGACCAGTGCCTCACACGTTGTTTACTGATGCTGTTGGATAGAAATGATAAAGAAAGTATACTGAAACTTTTTGGGGCATATTTACTTAGTAAAGAGGTAATAGGACGTACTGGCCTACATTTCACAACATGGCAGATGCCGTTGCCTTACCCTCATTAGATGACGTCCTCTTATTAGATTTGGTTTTTGGCATACGGATGTCTTGGGGCTGTTTTTATACTTTAAGTAGAAGAGTACTTCCTTTGTTGGACTGACTCTCTCATACGTGCACAAAAAGATATAATGTAATAACTGAAAAACTCTACCCGTAACACACCCCGTAAATTGAATAGAGTATCCGACAGATATAGAATATCTCATCTCCCAAGGTGTGAAACAACCGGATTGCCTTCAGTTTTCTCCGCTGAATGCTAACTACTGAGCTTGCGCAGCACTGCAACTAGTGAGCTGATGTGTTTCGTAGATACAAGTCCTTATTTATTGGTAGAACATATATCAAGAAATAGCGACATGCCGTTTTATTTCCCTTTAAATATGTGTAATTGATTAAATATTTTGAATTTATAAATAAAGATTTTAAATAATCTTATAATTACAACTTTTCAGATATGTCTGACAGTATCCAAACAGTGAATCCAAATGCTTCCTTTAATAGACGCTCCATTTCAGAATTAATATTGAATTAGGCCTCTTTGTACAACTGTTGTACAAAGATTTAAGACTGTACAATTTTATATTATCAGATTTTAAAATGAGGAATATTGAAATTATTTTGTTATTGTTTTGATAAATGAATAGTTCAAAGGAAGCGTCATAGAGGGGATGGTGCATTTTAAAATTGGACAATACTTTTGTATTGATATTTTGTCAGTTTTCTACAAATAATAAATACAATTATAAAACTTCAGTTCCAATGCTATCAGTAAGGCAATTTTCGTTATATACAGCAGTAGGGAAATGCGGTGGGTTTGTTTTTAATCATATATATTGCTATGTATGATGTTTACATCCTTGACTTTTGTTTATAATTGTAATTTGAATGGTTCTTTGAAAATACATACTTAATTTTTGTCCATGCTTGTAAGTTGTGACATGTGTCAGGTAGGCCAGTATTTTCATACGCATTTCGCAATTAGACTTTTGTGACAAATGTCAGGTAGGACAGTATTGTTCCATTAGAATTACTCATATTTTGTTGTGACATAGGTCATGTAGGCATGTGTATTTATATTCAGATTTTGGTAAACAAATTCATTCCTGTTCTAGAATTCCGGTTCTAAAGATCGGTCTGTAAGGAATCTATTTTTGTAACTACAGTTGTGTTTTTGAAATCAGATATAATTTGAGAATTATTTATTTAAAATATTCATTGGACTTACTAAATTGCTCATTGACTTTTGGATTAATACATGATTTTGGGATTTATGTGAACTCATTCAAATATATTCTGGATTACATCTTTGTGGTACATCTAGACATTCAAGGCTAATGGAATTCATTCGGAACATTCTACTATTTTGGATTTGTAATTAGGACATTAGGATTATTTGGATTTTAACTCACAAATTGTAAGTGTCTTTTGAATTTTCACTTTAATATCTGGAAATAAATTGCCTCTGGATTTTACTTGATTTGATTGGTTTCACTTTCTTTCTGTTACATATTTTAAGAACTAGAATCGTTCGTAACAATATATATATATATATATATATATATATATATATATATATATATATATATATATATATATATATATATATATATATAAGTAGTAGAGGAGCCTATATCGGGCAGAAGGAGGCACTTTGGGGGCAATAACGGGAAATTAACATGGAAGAGGCACTTGGGGATAGAAGTGTTTATGGGGTAGAAGTGTTTATAGGGCAGAAGTGTTTATGAGGACAGACACCCAACACTATACTATCCAACACGCTGAGTGTAGTGACCAATGCCACGTCATCTACTATCCAACACCCTACACTATACCATCAACACGCCGTGCGCAGTGACCAATACCACGTCATCTACTATCCTCACCCCACACTATACCATCAACACGCCGTGTGTAGTGACCAATAGCCCGTCATCTACTATCCTCAGCCCACACTATACCATCAACACGCCGTGTGTAGTGACCAATACCCCGTCATCTATATTATCCAACACCCAACACTATACCATCAACACGCCGTGGATAGTGACCAATATCCCGTCATTTATACAATCCAACACCCAACACTATACTATCCAACACGCCGTGTGTAGTGACAAATACCACGTCATCTACTCTCC
Organism: Margaritifera margaritifera; assembly: GCA_029931535.1. NCBI lineage: Eukaryota > Metazoa > Mollusca > Bivalvia > Unionida > Margaritiferidae > Margaritifera > Margaritifera margaritifera. The sequence continues at coordinate 1,391,125 of JAQPZY010001646.1, forward strand.
CAAAACCCCACATGTACTATCCAACACGCCGTGTGTAGTGACCTTCTGCCTAGTTGCTATATCTATATAGCCTAGATTTATATATAAAGCATTACCTATACCTCAGATCATATTGGAGGTGTCAGTAAATTCATATATTGTACCTATGTTATAAATAGCTTTAATCAAATGAACCAACTCATAATACGACTAAAATGGACGTGACTAAAAGTTGTACTAAACTTTGGGAACTGTCACGGATTTTAGCGTAGACTTGAAAAAATCCGGAACATTAGATTATAATGACCTAGACTAAAAGTAGTACTAAATTTCCGAACTGTCACGGACTTCAATGGAGACTGAAAATAATCTGGAATTTATTTTTATAAATTGGGCAAGACCAAAAAGTAGCACTAATATTCCCAAATTGTACCGGACGTTAGCGGAGACTGAAAATAATTCTGAATTTTTTTTTTTAAATTGGCCAAGACCAAAAGTAGAAACTCTGAAATTGTACACGACATTAGCGGAGACTAAAAATAATCCAGAAAAAAAGTTGAAAAAAAAAATTGGCTAAGACTAAAAGTATTACTAAAGGGAGTAGTGAAAATAAAACAGTTTGTCTACTACAAAACATTTTGGTGGAGTTAACCTACCTTAAACAAATGTATCAGATTTCTTTAACATAACCCAAGAGAAAGAGACCATCACGGGCTAAGCTTTCTAAACCCATTTCATCATCCACTCTCACTACCCCTGAGATTCCACCACCACCACCAGCACCATTGACTACAACTACTACCAATACTAAAGCAGCAGCAGGAGGAGGAGTAGAGCTTGGCCGTGGAAAGGGATTGAGGCAGTTAAAGCTCATCATGTCCAGTCCATGTGTTTGTTTAAAAAGAAAAAAAAACCAACGGTCCTTTTTAGGGCCACCCAAATTACTTAGAAAAGAAATCAAATTGTCAAATCAAGTAAAACTTAAATCCCATCATTGGATTGTGTATGAGTGCGTGTGTGCGTCCATACTATAAAACAAATCAAAAGCAAGAGACACTTACCTTTTTCCTTTTTGGTATATTCTCTTTCTTAAAAAATCACAATGAACATTTCATAACACGTCACTCAAGTTAGTTTTTTTTTTTCACTGTCTGTCTCTTTTCATGAATTTCTTCACAGGCATCATGGGTTCTTCTTCTTCACTCTCTTCCAGTCGTCTTGACTTCTTACATTTCTTGACGACGGGGATGGGTTCTTCTTCTTGTTCTTCTTCTTCTGTTGCTGAAGAGCCCTCTGCCTGCTCCCTCTGTTGCTTGTTCTCTTTTTTCTTAGGACACTCTGAAGACCAATGTCCTTTTCTTGACAATGATAACAGGTATCTTTCCCTTTGTCTCTGTTTTATTTTCCTTTACTTTGGCATTGTGGACATTCTGGAGTCCAATGTCCTTTCTCTTGGCAGATATAGCAAGTATCTTGACTTTTATCTCGAGAGGAGGAGTAGTTCTTAGTCTTATTGGACAAAATGGTATACTTTCCAAAGACTGTCTCTAAATTTCTGATAGAAACAGCCGTTTGTTGTGCTAAATCTCTGACCAGAAGGGTAAGCTTTTTTGACTGCTCTTCCATCTTCACTGTTTGAAAGTTGAATAACGAATAGTTACTCTGAGGGTAAGAAGTTCTCTCTATATATAGGGAGAGCGCCTGTGCAAAACTCAATCAAATCAAAGTTGGACATCAAGATGAAACTAAGAGGCCACGACGACGACTTTCCGTACCGCCTCATACACCGCTAGCTGAAGTGTTGGCCCAAGTCCATGCCAGTGATTTTGAAGAGGACATGAGTGAGCCTGAAATCATACCTTCCATCTTCACAAGACCAATAGAGTCTAGAGCCCCTAACAAAGAAAGTCGTTCCGTAGCTCCCGAAAATTACTATCACGTTCGAGAGACGCGAAAAGTGACATCTAGAAAATTTAGAACCACGGCTTGCACCTACATCGTCAACTTTAAAGACTTCAAGTCTGTAGTACCCCCCGAGAAAGCCGCAGGTTTCATTACCGATTTGTGGGATTCTTTGTTAGAGACCTTGAAACGACAATGCTAAGCGAAAGAGGACGATCGGTTGAGACTTTCCATCCATCACGACAGTTTTGAAGTCTACTGTCTGGATCGAGTTTATTACTCCGGTATAATTAACACCGTCCTAAGTCATGGACAAATTTGAACACGTTCAACAATCCCATGATGAGTTTACCATCACCGATGGAAAAGCCACACTTCACATGACCCAAGTTTCACCTCCGAGATCGAGTCCTGCACTTTGACACCGACAGCTTTATGTACATCCATCGCCCTGGTAGCCAACACCCCACCATCGTAGGAGATCGTTTAGGGGCATGGACGGACGAGCACCCCCAAGAGACGATCCTCATGTTTTGCCAGCGGTGGCTCTAAATAAAAATTACGGCTGCCAATACAGAGATCAATACCAAATGCAAAGTCAAAGGACTGACACTGAATTATCGAGCGAGTCAACGAGTCAACTTTGATGTCTTGAAAAATGCTTTACAGCCTGGACAAGCTCAAGACTTTCGAGTAAAAACTTTAGAGTCCCACAAAATCGTGTGTTTGCCAAAGCACCAAATCGTCAGTCGCCCTTTAGAAAAAGTCTTCCAAATTGTCTACCAGAAACGAGTGCGACTTCCAGACCACAACACTTGACCGTACGGACACGCCGATTTTCAGTATAAAAAAGGGACAACTTCCAAGACTAACAATTCATTGTGACTACAAACGTTGACCGAACAAGAAGAAGATGAATACTAATTCCACATAGCCACGGAGTGAGGAACTCACTGTGAACTTCAAGTTCAATGTGGAGGCCAGAACACAGACACCGATACTGACGAACTAGACACAGCCGCCGAGTGAGGGACCTACGGTGAACTCCAAGTTCGATCACGACATCGAGTGCAATGTGGTGACTTGCGATGAGACGGATGACGTTCGCTTTCACATCAGCGATGCAGCAAGACCTTGCCGCTCCTCTGGGACCATCGAAAGCGATGCCGTTCGTGTGCCTTACCGCCCCACTAGCAAAAGCGATGCAGCACGACGCCCTTTCTGCTCTACTGGTCAATGTGATGCTAAGCGTGTACCTACCTGTTGATGCCATCCACACTTTGGCAAAGAATACACGTTGCCTGTGGCTTTGCCTATCTATTGAAAGTCGATTCCAGACGTTCAAAGATAAATAGCCTAAATATCTGCAAGGACCTACTCCCAAAGCATTAGCCAGAGCTGGATTTGTCTACTTGGGAGAAGGAGACAAAGTTCAGTGTTTCAGTTGCGGTGTGACACTTCACGAATGGGAATATAAAGACTCAGCTTACTTGGAACATGTCAGATGGTCTCCGCGCTGTCAGTACCTGCCTTTGGTAAGAAGTAATATGTCGGATACTTTAGAAGAGCACATTCATTGTTTGCCTCCGAAGAAGCGAGAACGCATTTACCAAGAGCTGGTCCAGATATTAGTGAAACGCAAAGAACAAAGACATCCTTTACGGCATTGACGTTTTAACCATTGGTATCTGAATGCTATAAAAGTACTGATTAGTTTTAAAGTATTCAAATGGTCAGACATTTATGAAGGACTAGATGACACCTTTAAGAGTTTGGATGGTACCACCTACAATGAGACAGTGTTACACAGAATTCGATGGAACGAAGTTCAGGAAAAAGTTACAAACTTACAGGAATACAAAAAACTTTTAAAAGAAGTGTCACCTCAAGACGAAACGCCTTCACGCCATCTGAGGTGTAGAAAGGTAACCACTGAATGTCTTGGATATCCTTTACCACCAGATTCCATTTGGCAATTGTGTGACTATTTTATCAAAAAGAAAGACGTTCCTGTGAATGACTAGTTTAGAAGAGCATATTCAGAATTGTGCTCAAAGTGTTGAGAATTGTGATGAAAGCAAGTTGTGTACCTCCGTGTGAAGAAGACATTTGTCAGACTTTATCTACACTTCATACTTACCAAGAAGCGTGTATCGCTAGTTGGTAACACCAACAACTTAACGATTGGAAAGATGTACGTGACTGGAAACGTTTTGGTTTCGATGCTTGGCTACAAGAAGTGGCACACTATGCCAAGGACCTTACGTGTCACTAATCATCTAAGACAAAAAAAAAAAGAACAAGTGAACTTAGAACCAAAGTCAAAAGTGACATTTTTTGCTTGGTGTTTTTTCGTGTTTTAATTCTAGACATGTAAATATGTTGTTGTCTTTTTGTTTAAAACATTAAACTTGTATGAAATGTATAAAATGTCTTGTGTCTTTCATGTTCCTCTCAAATTCTCCATACCTCAGTCATGGCTGCATCCTCCTCCTCTTTCTCCTCTTCTGTTGTCAAAGTAATTGACGAAAAGTTAGATCGTCAAAGTTGGGAAGCTTTGTATCTGCGCCATCCTTTTAACATGTTGATTGCTGGACCCAGTGGTTCAGGCAAAATCGAATTTGTCAAACGTTTGATCGAACACAAATCTCATTTGTTTGAATCGTCCTCCTCAACGTATCGTGTGGTGTTACAAAGAGTGGCAATCGTCTTACACCTTACTTCAAGAAAGTCAAGGAGAAGCCATTTCGTTTGTTGAAGGCATTCCTCGCGAAGACGATGGGATAGTGTCTGACTTGAGTCAAATACATTTGGTTATCTTCGATGACATGTTAGGAGAAGACGAAGAAGAAATTAAACTTTACACGAAAAGGACATCATCATAATGCCAGTATCATTTACATTACTCAAAATTTATTTCAGCAAAGTAAAGCCCATCGTACCATCAGTCTCAATGCCCATTATGTGGTGTTGTTTAAAAGCCCTAGAGATAAATCTTAAGTGCAAGTGTTAGCCAAACAGTAAGGCACTCCTTGGCTGAATTATGCGTACGACGATGCCACTCAAACACCTCATGCGTATTTACTCATCAATTTAAAACCCACCACTCCCGATTATATTGAGATTTCGTACCCAATTGTTTCACCATTGGTGTGAAGAAGGAGGTCATGTCATTTACACGTCCCCTTCGGCAACTCTCTGAAAGAAAAAAACTATAAAAACATCCACCACGTCATTTCTTTCCCACAGTCTTCAAGATGACTTCCTTTCAATCTCATCCTCCTGCAAAATTGATTCGTGCCCTGTATGGCATCAGTCGCGAAACAAATGCACAAGTCTGTGCCCATCTGTTAGAAGCTAGTCTCAAAGAAGTTTAATGGTGGTTTACTTTGACAGCACGTCAATTACTGCAAGGCATCATTCACATTCCTCATCAAACCAAACTTTTTTTTGAAAAACATAAAAGTGCGTTGTCGCAACTGGCAGATACCAGAATCGATCCACACACTAAAAAACAAAATCATTTTGACACCTGGTGTCAGTGGTTCCTTAGAAGGTGCCATGATTCGTTCTCTTTTGAAATGGGATCCTAATGTCCAAGCCAAAACCAAGAAGAAAACGAAAAAAACCAAATCCCCTCAAAGACAGCCATAACAACACACCGCCACACACAAGAAAAAGAAAAGCCCTAAGAACAAAAGCCCTTCCAAAAAAAACCCAACAACAACATCTCCTGCTGCCGAAAAGAGAGTTAATGATGCTAGGACTCGCACGTACTCCCGAAAGCCACGAGAGGCTGTAACGGTGTCTCCTTTTCCCACCACTTCTTCTTCTTCTTCATCTTCTTCGCCCTTCTTGATGATGTCTGCCAAACCTGATTTAAGACCCGTGTTTATTAATTTAATGCAAAAATGGAAACCCATTTTGAAAGTCACTTCTCCGGGGGCCTCTACTTCGGCTGCTCTGGCCACTGCGGCTGCCGCTAAAAAGGTGGCCTCACCTAAAACCAAAATCCAAGACAGAACAGGTGTATTACAAAGTTTACTGGATTTATCCAAACAAGAACTGACACGATTTAGTCAATTGAAAACACCTTATCGTCGAGTGATACCTGTCATAAAGTTGATACGTCGTGGTGACCATCAGTGGAGACGAGTTCCAGTATAAAAAAAAAGTGTGACATCAGAATGACCTCAATTCTATTTTGCTCCTGACACCAAAGATGTCCCCAAAAAGTGCACACCACCACCACCAAAACTCTAGTCGTCCCAAGAAAGGCAAAACCAAATAAGGACTTCCACCTCGACTCGCCAAACATTGGGATGTGTTGTCCGTCCTGACCGAATCCGATCCTCCCATGCGAAAACAACTCATTCAAACAGCCCCCAAAGAAATCACCGATACCGTGTGTGAATGTTGTTTGAATGTGTTGAAGGGAACGGTACCTTTGTCCAAGATACAGAAACAAAAATTTGGAAAACATCGGAACGTTCTTCGCCAAATGGTCAAAAAGAAAATACCTCTCAGTCAAAAGAAAAAAATGTTGGTGCATCGAGGAGGATTTCTACCCATGCTGATAGGACCGTTGTTAAATATAGCGGCTTCTTTGTTAGGAACGATTGTGGGACCTCTTTTAGGAGGAGTCATGCGATAAAGACGGGAAGAAAAAGAAGATAAAATCGACACCCTTCTCTGGAAAAACAACACACTTGTACCTTTGGATCTTATGGAAGGACGAAAACTGACTTTAGTTCCTTACCAACAACGGATACTTCATTTACCTCCCAATCCTAATTTCAACGAGATGTCACAGTTACAACCGGAATTACAATCGTTAATGGATAGAAGTGATTTGTCAGAAGCAGAAAAATCGCAACGGTACGGCCAAATATTGCAAGTCTTCAACTCTTTCACCAGAAAGCTTTAGACGAAACAGCTAAACCCACTCTGAGAGATTTCAAGGCCATGATGAAAAGCGAACCTAAAACCACCAAAACAGCAGACACCGCAACGGTGATGACAGAAGAAGACGACACACGAGAAATGTTTCAAACTCCGTCTTCTCTTACCATACCTAGTAAGATTGCAGCTTCCTTGTTGACACCATATCCTACACCTCAACGAAAAGAAATGAAAGCTTGGGTTAAAAAGATGATGTCCACCCCTTCTTCAGCAGAAGTAAAAAAGAAAGAAGGGAAGACAGAAGTGAAAAAGACATCAAGAAAAAAGTCGCCACTTCACAACCAACTCCTGTGGCTCGTCAGACGCGTCAAGCTTTGTTCAAACCTTCCCTACCTCACGACTCCAAAAGTAGTATCGAACAGTGGGTGACTTATTGAGGAGAGACATTGTATCATGGAGGCACTTTTAGCTAGCATTTCTCCAATCCTGCACATGCTGCTGGTTACGGAGGAGTTCAAAAATTGTATCGGGCAGCTAAAAGCAAATTGAAAAGTGTACGTTTGCGAGAAGTACGACGATGGTTACAAGAACAATCGACGTACATGTTACACAAACCCATTCGACGAAAATTTTCTAGAAGTCAAACCAAAGTGGCTGGCATCGATCATCAATGGCAAGCAGATTTAGCTGATGTCTCTCATTTGGCAGCGTGCAATCGTGGTTACAAATATTTGTTTTGTGTCATTGACGTGTTTTCCAAATTTGCTTGGGTCGTTCCTTTGACCTCTAAAAGCAGTGCCGAATTAGTATGCGCTTAAAAACTAGTGTTAAAACAAAGTGTTCGTCACCCTTTACGATGGCAAACAGACAAAGGCACCGAATTATTGAACCAAGCTTTTTAAAAAGAATTGAAACAACGCCACATTCATTTTTTACCACATAAAATCCTAAAACCAAAGCCAGTGTCGTGGAACGTTTTCAAAGAACTTTGAAAGAACGCATGTGGCCCCGAAGATGTCACCCCTGAAAACGAAGTGAGGGTGTTTGATCGATTGTTTGGTACACCTAAGATTGGACACAAGAAAGCAGTGGTGCTCAAGACGGGAGATTGAGTTTGCATTGGAAAAAACAAACGCACTTTTGACAAAGGTTATTTACCTAACTGGACTACCGAATTGTTTCCTGTCACTGGACAAGTTCGTGGACGTGATCCTCCTGTCTATAAATTGGAAGATATGCACGGAGAAGTGTTAAAAGGAACTTTTTACTTGCCTGAGTTACAACGAGTGACCAAAAAAGAAGACGACTTGTACGATATCAAAAGCATTCTCGAATGAAGAACATGTACAGTTGGTAAATGTCGAGTGGCAGAAGTCAAAGTGCGTTGGAAAGCATATCCTCCTAGTTTTGATTCTTGGATTGCCGCTTTCCAAGTCGTCGACTATAAAAATAAGAAGTAACCAACATGCCGTTCAACACAGCAGCTACCTCTTCTTCACAGAGTTCCTCTCTTCAAGAATTACAAAACAACTTTTGTGGGTGTGGTGCGCAGAACGTGTGCCTAAAAATCAAATCGTCTTTTTCTGCCAAATCATTGTGGTGTATTGTGTCATCGGAGCAGCGATTGCCAATTTGAGTTTGCAACAAGGTGACAAACAATTGTGGACCATTTTACTCAGCAGTTGCATCGGTTATCTTCTGCCTAGTCCTTCCTTGAAATATAGTACGGACAGTAACAACAGCAACAACCACCACAACGGTGCGGCCAACGCCAGTCATCCCTCTTCCAGTCACAACAACAACAACAACAACAACAACAACAACACCAACAACAACATTATCCCTCTTTTGGAACATTTTGAACATCATTCTCCTTTGACAACGAGTGAATCCTCGAACACCTGAACCCTCGAACTATGAATAACCAATTGTATTTAACCTTACCCAGTGACAGTTCTATGGATGTGTTTCCCAACAATACCTTATGTTGTTTCATGGCCAAATTACCTCAGTCCATCCAATTGGGTCACGAAGCTCATTGGGAAGTGGCTTTGGTAGAAATCATTCATCCTACGCAAGTTTGGAATGTGTCTGGAGATCAAAACACTTTTGTCGTCGAAATCCTGAACGAACAAGTGCAAGAACACTTGGACAAATATTATCCTGGCATTTACGAATGCAAAAGACCAGCACCCGCCAATCCTCAATTAAGTATCTATCACACGAGAATTCCTGCAGGCTTTTATTTTAGTGCTCGACATCTGGTGGACACCATTGCGGCTATTTTCAACGACCAGTTCAGCTAAGCCTTGGACAAAACCAAGAAAAGTGTCCTGATCGAGTATCATGCCATTGCTCATCGTCTTAAAATGCATTTTTCGGACGCCAAAATATTGTCAATCACTTTTTCTCCTGAGTTGTTTGATATGTTGGGTGGAAACACAAAACTAGCTCCTACCAAAGACATCAACAACAGCGATCGATTTTACAAGTATTTTCGCTACCCTGTCGAATTGAAAGATGGACTGAATTTATTGTTTGTGTACTCCGATGTGGTGGAGTACAACGTGGTGGGAAACACAGCCGCTCCGTTACTGAGAATCATTCCTTTCAAAGCGGATTCTGCCGTCGCTGCGTACGAGGAAGGTGGAAACACGTATCACGTTCACCGTGAACTTGTACATTATCTTCCTGTCAGTAAATTGTATTTTGACAGTGTCAACATTAGTATAAAAGGAGATCTGTGACAAAATATTCTATTCACTAAAGGAAAAGTCACGGTGAAACTACATTTTCGAAAACGGTTCTCCAGTGACTTGTAACACAAGATGTATCATGTGTACCGAGGAATTGCTCGGCAACGAGGACGTGGTTTAGGGGATATGTTGAAATCTGCTTTTCGTACGGTAGCCCCCATCTTGAATCCCATTGTTACTCGAGGATTGCATGCCTTAAAAGATGCCGCTTTGACGCAAGGAAAAGAATTTCTTCAAAACGTCTTCGTCGACAAACAAAATCCGAAAGAAGCCTTTATGACAACAGAACAAATGTGTTGCTTTAAACTGGAAAAGATCTTTTGGGTCGCCGAGAGACCCCTATAAATTCGCTTCACACTTCTGACCCTGGCATTACTTTTTCCTCAACGCCACAGCAAGGACAAGGTAGAAAGAGACCTCGACACCCCTTCAGAGCTCATAAACACGGTGTTCAGAAAAAGAATAAGAAAAGAAGAACTGTAAGAGAATTAGACTGTTTGATTACAAACTGAGACAAACAAACTGGATCTCTTTGCCATGCCACCTACCATGATGACGATGCAAGAATCCCAATGAGTAGAATTTCATCCTGTATTGTCTTTGACGACTTCAGCCCCTATCGAATTTGAAATCAAAGGACAAACCGAAGATTACATCGATCTGAATAGCAGTCACTTGTATCCGAAACTCAAAGTGCTCAAAACAGACAACAGCAATCCCGGGGCCGATGCCAGAGTAGCACCCGTCAATAATTTCATGCATTCCTTGTTCAGCGAAGTGGATTTGTACTTGAATAACAAACTGGTCAGCAGCAGTATGGATACTTACCCTTACCGTGCTTACTTGGAAAATCTCTTGACCTACGGAAAAGAAGCCAAGAACACCCATCTGGATGCTTCCGTGGTATGGAAACCTGACACCTCGGAAAAGTTCAACGACACAGAGTTGACTGCAGATGACGATCCTCACAATGTGGGATTTAACGCCCGTCGAAAGAAAATCAAACAAGGGCGCACTTCTGAACTGATGGATCGTTTGCATTTGGACATGTGGTCGCAAGACAAGTATTTGTTGAACGGAGTGGATGTACGCCTAAGATTGAATCGTAGTAGTACGTCTTCAATTTGATTCCTAATTCGAACGAGTACAAACCCATCATCGAAGAAGCCAGACTGTACGTGCGCCATGTAGAAGTATTACCTAAAGTAGCCAACGACATCAGGCAAACTTTGAGCAGAACCACTGCCAAGTATCCTGTGCGACGAGTGGATGTGAAAACGTTTACCATTACCTCTGGACTCTGATCCAAGATCGAAGATCATGTGTTCCAAGGACAGCTCCCCAAACGTTTGCCTATCGGCATCGTCAGTAATGCAGCCCTCAACGGAGCCATCGATCAAAATCCTTTCGATTTTCAACACTTCAGTGTCTCCAAGATAGAAGTCACTCGAGATATCCAGACGTTGTGTACCAGACCTTTTGAACCTAACTTTGCCCAGAAAAATTACTTGAGATCTTACTTGACTCTGTTTGAAACCACATGACAGTTAGGCACCAACAGCAGCCACGGTATTTCGTACGAAGATTATGCAGGAGGATATGCTTTGTGGAGTTTTGATTTCACTCCCGACCAAGGCAGCGACGAAGGACATTTCCACCCTATACAATCAGGCCAACTTTGTGTGGAACTTCAGTTTGCCACAGCTCTAGCTAACACCGTGAACGTCATCTTGTATGCAGAATTTGACAATACTCTGGAAATCAACAGTTTGAGAGAAGTGATTCTAGACTATTAAAGATGCAACAGGAAGAACCAATGGAGATAGAAGATGAGGGATTTTGTGATTTAGAACAGTCACAAACCACAAGTGAAGAAGAAGAGAAAAGTTTTCGGAACAGTAGTGTTTCAAAATAAACTGGATGTATTCAATGTACGCTGTCAAGATGGCCAGAACAAGAACAACATTTAGTCTCATGTTTCGCTACGGACTTGGCTGGAAGAATTACAGATTTGGCAAGAGAACATTGTTATGGATGTCAAATCAATCATCCGAGTCAGAAAGAATACAACAAATATTTGCTGATGAGTGCAGAAGAAAAAATTGGAAGAGTATTTGGATGGAGCATGGTCTCTGATTTCAGAAGAGAAGGTGCTGAGAAAGTGGTATAAAGACTTGCAGGATCGTTCCTCACCTCCATTGACTTCTCTGGAGACCCAACGTATCGAAGCTCTCTTGCAACAGAGTACGGAGACTACCCATGGTTCATCGACTTTCTTGATGGACATATTCAAGGAAAAAGTCAGGTGTGAATTGAGGACTTATCATTGCCTGTGAAAAAATGGATACCTGGGAACTTCATTACCTGTTGACTCGCAGTTCGTACACCGCTTCTTGGATTCCTGTGGTGTGTGCTAAAGATGAACTTCCACATCGAAAACCTAAAGACGTTCAAGCCTATGTCATCTAAACCGAAGACAGTCATTGACCAGGAACCCATTGGGTGGCAGTGTACTTTCCTAACGATCACAGTGTGTATTATTTTGATTCTTATGGGTTACCTCCTTTGGAAGACGATATCATTGACTTTATGAGAAGAAATGCTGTCTCCACTCGATTAAATAATGTGAGATTACAAGGATCAGAGTCTATGGTGTGTGGACAATATTGTGTGTATTTTCTTCATCAACACAGTCATGTATTTTCCTTAGAACATTTAGTGACTTGTTTTGATAGGTAGTACGCTAGAAACGATGCTAAAGTAGAAAGATGGTTTTGTGAACATTATGGTTATCTCTTACCTTTAGTTCAGAAACGTAGTGTTCATCGAGGGCCAAATGACTTAGAACAGTGAAAGTCGAGTTTGACTTCACAACGTTGTCAACCCTGTAAATTCGTTCATGTTTAATAATGTTTGTTTGTATTTTGTGTTAGAGAAGCTTGTTTTATTAAAGAAATGTTGATTTTTGAAAAAAAAATGATGTTGTGTTGTTTATTAATTGAAAATAACTGGAATGTATATGCTCTTTAATCTCTTTCTATCGATCTGAGGTACCTACTCTTTCACATTTTTCTCTATCGATCTGGGTCATGTTTTCATTAACGTCCGCGTCTTACTTCTGTTGTTGTTGTTGATGATGCTGCTTTGGTAGTAGTAGTCAAATGTGGTGGCATCTCAGAGGCAGTGAGAGTGGATGATGAAATGGGTTTATAAAGCTTAGCCCGTGATGGTCTCCTTCTCTTGGGTTATGTTAAAGAAGTCTGATACATTTGTTTCAGATACGTTAACTCTGCTAAAATATCTTGTAGTAGACTCACCGTTTTGTTTTCTTTCACTACTCCCTTCGTTCTATCTATGAGTTTCGGAATTTTAGTACTACTTTTAGTCATAGCCAATCATTTTGTTTTACAGTTTTTTACATTTTCAGTCTCCGCTGATGTCCGGTACAATTTGGGAATTTTTGTGCTACTTTTGGTCGTGGACAAATTTTTTTTTTACATTTTTTCCGGATTATTTTCAGTCTCCGCTAATGTCCGGTACAATTTGGGATATTTAATGGTTCTTTTGGTCTTGGCCAATTTTTTTTTTAAAAATCGGGATTATTTTCAGTTTCCGATAATATCCGGTAAAATTTGGGAATTTTTGTGCTACTTTAGGTCTTGACCAATTTTTATTTTTTTTAAAATCCGGATTATTTTCAGTCTCCATTAAAGTCCGTGACAGTTCGGAAATTTAGTACTACTTTTAGTCTAGGTCATTATAATCTAATGTTCCGGATTTTTTCTAGTCTACGCTAAAGTCCGTTACGGTTCCTGAAGTTTAGTACAACTTTTAGTCACGTCCATTTTAGTCGTATTATGAGTTGGTTCATTTGATTAAAGCTTTTTATAACATAGGTACAATATATGCAAATTTACTGACACCTCCAACATGATCTGAGGTATAGGTAATGCTTTATATATAAATCTAGGCTATATAGATATAGCAACTAGGCAGAAGGTCACTACAAACGGCGTGTTGGATAGTATATGTGGAGTTTTGGGATAGTAGATGACGGGATATTGGTCACTACACGCGGCGTGTTGGATAGTACATGTGGGGTTTTGGATAGTAGATGACGGGATATTGGTCACTACACACGGCGTGTTGGATAGTATAGTGTTGGATGTTGGATAGTATAAATGACGGGGTATTGGTCACTACACACGCGTGTTGATGGTATAGTGTGGGGTGTTGGATAGTATAAATGACGGGATAATGGTCCCTACATACGGCGTGTTGATGGTATAGTGTTGGGTGTTGGATAGTAGATGACGTGGTGTTGGTCACTCACACGGCGTGTTGATGGTATAGTGTGGGGTGTTGGATAGTAGATGACGTTGTATTGGTCACTACATACGGCGTGTTGATGGTATAGTGTGGGGTGTTGGATAGTATAAATGACGGGATATTGGTCACTGCACACTGCGTGTTGGATAGTATAGTGTGGGGTGTTGGATAGTATAAATGACGGGGTATTGGTCACTACACACGGCGTGTTGATGGTATAGTGTGGGGTGTTGGACAGTAGATGACGTGGTATGGTCACTACACTCAGCGTGTTGGATAGTATAGTGTTGGGTGTCTGTCCTCATAAACACTTCTGCCCTATAAACACTTCTACCCCATAAACACTTCTACCCCCAGGTGCCCCATCCATGTTCATTTCGCCTATATACCCCCAAGTGCCTCTTCCATGTTAATTTCCCGTTACTGCCCCCAAGTGTCTCTTCCATGTTAATTTCCCGTTACTGCCCCCAAGTGCCTCCTTCTGCCCCGTATAGGCTCCCTATACTACTTACACACACATACATATATATATATATATATATATATATATATATATATATATATATATATATATATATATATATATATATATATATATACTTCATGTACATATTATTGTGTGGATACATTTTTGTATCTATTATCATGTAAATATGACAATACAATTGATAAATTTATATATAATATAGACAAAAAGAAACACACACAAAATAACAACAACAAAAAAAAAAAAAAAAAAAAAAAAAAAACCCCCCAACGACAACAAAAGAAACCCAACTGTGTTTTATAGGTTACGGTTGAGAAGTTGAAATACCCCAAAACATTGTAGGCAAAATTCTTTAAAGCGGGTTTAGCCCAACCAAACCAGTTATTGAGAATGTGTTTCTGACCATCACCAATAAGAATAGAAGTGACCAAATACAATAAATTTGTCAATCAAGTTCATATATAATCTTAGAATTTAAACCTGTTGGATAAATATTATCCAGACGGTGAATCCAATATGTTTCTTTTAACAGAAGTTCCATTTCCGAAATAAAAATATCAATTGCCTTAAAGTCGTCATTAAAGTGTTTGGAGACATGAGATTAAAAAGATGGATTGATAACGTCATTTATGTCAAATCTATGTTTGTTCATGCGCTGACGGGTGTGTCCAACATATTTCTTTTTACAAGTTATCAAATAAATAACATTAGATGCTGCAAAGTTAATATCATAACACATCTTAAACGTTTCTTTGGCATTACTACAACTGAAATAAGTAGTTTCATTAATGACAGAACAATGCGAACATCTGGGTCTATTATATTTGTTTGATTAATCATGACTTCCAAACATTTAACAATCTTAACTTATTTAGAATTTAAATATGCTAAAATTGTGAAATCTGATGTCAGAATCAACATGCCCTACTCTCCAGTTATATTTTTCATACTTAATAGATATACTTATATTTCATCGTCACCTCCTATTATTATGCTTATGTACATATGTTAAGTTCTTCCATTAAGTTTTATTTCATCACTGTCTTCCTTAAGGAATATGTACACACTTACAAGGCAACGTTGGTAATAGTTACCTATCACTTCTGTAATAACAGGTTTTTTTTCTTTTGCTTCTGCTTCTATCATACTCTTCTTTATGCGATTATAAAACTTTTAGGGGATGTGCTAGCAAATATAAGATTTTTCTGTCCAATACCAAACAGCGCCATCACTTCATATACATAATAATGTGTTCAAAAATAATGTGTTCAAAATACCATTCAAAACAAACAATGCAACAAAAGATTTTATGCAACAAACAAACTAAATTCCATCTTATTCACACATTTCATGCATATTAACCACAGTTTCAACTTTGTTACAAGCCATTATTCTTGCATCCTCTCTTGGTACTTTCTAAAGTACCAATCTTATTCTTGTAACGAAGAGTAACGGAGTAAAGAGCAGATAGGGAAGCAGACTAAAAAAAAAAAAAGTTCGATCATTCGTAACTTCTTGGTTAATCCTTGTTTCGTAAATAGCCCAAGTAGTCCGAATGGCTGGCATCGACATCATTCAGAATACCTTCGTCTCTTTCCGACGCGGGTCAAATAACTTCGACACGCTGAAAGAGACTCGGAAGCAATCGTAGTGATACTTCCCAAATTGGTAAGTTTTTGGCGAACGTATATCCGGCTAAAGTATATGTCAACGTGGTCATGTAGGCTCATTTACACAAATTAGACTGAATAATAATTGTTGTTCTAAAATGTAATACGAATATTGTTTAAGAAAAGTCTATTCAATCCTTATTGTTGAATCCTCAGCAAGTTAAATGTGTTCAAAAATCTTCCAGACGAAAATTATTAATCGCTATGGACTTTTACAATGGTGACCAATTACTAAACTGGGTCAATAAAATAGGATGTAGGATCTAACATAACAAATAACAGGGTAGTACAAATTTCTTTCAACACGCCCAGCTTTCAGTGTGACATCACAGCGCGCGACATTCAATCCGGTTTGTACTGGATCACACCTTTAGTAGGTTGACCTCGTCCAAAAATGTCCACTTACTTTAACATTGATTTTGCCGTAAGAAATATGGATGTATGAAGATCCAAATAAAGTGAATAATTGCCATTTAAAGGTATGTGTAATCAGATTATAAAAATGACACCCATTCCTGAAATAGTCGGTACTGAACGCCTACATGACCTGTATGAATTATAGATGTGCAAAAACAGATTTGCACAAATGATAGGTGGCGAAAATATCACTCAGAGATGGTTTAATAATCAATGAAATACCTGCACTTTTTAATTTATGTTATTCATGCAACTTTGAAATAAAAAAAATGAAGAAATCATTCGGTTTCAATAGCCTGAAACTATTGATTACGTTAGTGTTAGTGATGAAACACTATCTAGTCACTGTGACGTCAATGAAGTTGTTATGACGTAACACCTACCATGGGCTTGCGGCAATTTAAAAAGACTATCATTGACATCTGAGTTTTTTTTAGCATACGATGGAAAAGGCCGAGGATATTCCGATTGCTATGATTAATGTATAGTCTATATTGAGGTCTATTTCCCTTAATGGCAAAGATGAATTTGTTCCATTGTTATTGTTTAACTTGTGTACTTCTGTATATATTTTTATCATCTGAAGCACGCGGTAAGCATTGTAATGCCCGCAGTTGGCTATAACGATTTTTACGGAGCGAATTAGAGCATACACTGTGGATTGAGAAAATGAAAGTGGTTTGGCAGAAATCACTTTTCATCCTTCCATTCTTTATGCATTCTCTCTCTCTCTCTCTCTCTCTCTCTCTCTCTCTCTCTCTCTCTCTCTCTCTCTCCGTTAATATGCCGTATGTGATATTAAGGTCAATTGAGTCAGTTGTTCCCACAGACACTTGGTAATAATGGGTGGAGTAGGGGTCTTGGATAGTACATGACCCCATCACTCTCCCCCCACCAACACCACCACCACCATGCAGCAAGAAACATGACTTGCCAAAGATATATAAGTACTCTTAAACTTTATTTGCCATCAATGCAAATTATACCACTATTTTTCATACAATGCCAAAAATGGCAAATCACCCACCTTAGACTGTTGCTCAACTTTATCTTGCTTACCCCCCCCCCCCCCGCCCCCCATCCCTCGTCTCTCAGGTTGCCTAATAACAAGGTGACCCCATTTTACAAAGGTCACCTGTCTATAATTAAAGGCCAGTTTTGGTCAGTCCCCAGGGGTAGAACAATACACCCGTTTGTATATAATTTTATCAGTTTTGACCACAATAGTATTCGCTTACCCTCCTGTTTGTTTGTACCCGCCTACTGGTTTTAAAAAAGAAATGCATCAGGGATGTACAAAATACTCTTAACTTTGTCGTTTAATTCATCGATGTATAATTTCTAACCTGACTGTCTCCAGGTGGTCACTTACATTGTCATCTTTTTTGAGTTTCAAACCAAATGGAAGCTGTCATTGTAAACAACCAGACAGACTACTCACTGTCCTTTTCCGGTTTCTAGAACAGAACATTTTAAGGAAAAACTGTCATCTGCATCCAATATTTGCAATGTCTAGTTTTAATATTTCAAAAAAGAACTGAACAAAATAAAAAAGTGTAGCTCTTACGTGTTCAAATGGATGCAACTCCAAAAGCTGTGGAAACTTAAGGAATTACAAGTATTCAGGGCTTATCGAAGACAGCGGACTACATCACATCTGTTGTCTGAAAATAATCGACTTGCCCACACAAATATGGTGCTGTGTTAGTAAAGAAACTCCAGTTTGGTTTTGAAACGCGGAGAAGATGAAAGTGTTTGGAAACACACACACCCCCCATTGACAATCAGGTTAGAAATTATAAATAGATGAATGAAATGACTAAGTTTTGTGCATTTTTTATATCCTTGATGCTTTTCATTTTTAAAATCAGTAGGGATGGTACAAACAAATGGGAGAGTAAGTGAATAGTATAGTCTGAGTTTCCTCTGACCTTTCACGCCCATTTTATATATTTGGATAGTTATGTTTGGGTGATAAATATAACACCCCAGGTGGAAACTATAACAATGGTTACTACATCGACATTCACTGTATGCACAATTATATTACCAAGTTAAAGGGGGGATAATGTAAAGGACAGACTGCTGAAATACAGACACACATAGAAATGGTAGGACAATATTTTAGGTATTGTTTTGAGTGAAAGTTATTCGTATAACAATGAATAAGGCCAAATAAAAAATATGTGTACATGTAGTTCTGGTTATATTTAAAAAAATGGTAGGTAGGTAGGTACAAAACTGTTCTTTTTTTGTCTGGACTGATTTAAATGAAGTTTAAACTGCAAAATGAGTGTCATTTGCATCCTGAGTTTAACTTTGATCATAGTTATACCCCTTTGATTATTGATTTTTAAAAAAATAAATTCAAATTTTTTTAGTCTCGGCAGGAAAAAATATGGTTGGTTGGGTAACCAGAACCACACCTATTTTT